>BSBM01000160.1:3610000-6010000 GCA_027924585.1 Larix kaempferi
TCATTTTTTTCCTCATTCATTGCGTTCTCTTCGCTGGTTTCACGCACAGTCCGACAAGCATTTACATGGTAGATTGAATTCATACACCATTTGGTGCTTCCTTCACCATTTGGATAAAATACACAACATTTAGGGCTCTATTTGGATCTTTTTATTGAAACACACCTATTGGGATCTATTTGGATCAATTGAGTGAATACACAATAGTTGGACTCTATTTGGAACCTTGGACTGAATTCTCATGCTACTTGGACACACATGAAGTCTTCTTACATATAGTGGACACATCAAAAGAGCATTTGACATTTGAAGCAAAGAGAAATCATAATCCTTGAGGTATGGTAATAATTTTATCTTGTTAAATGTAATTTAGTCTTTATTCACTTGTTTGAAGGGCATCTATTTTGGTTTTTCCTCATGAATTGTATGATAGATCTATTTTAGTCTTCTTAATATTCAACATAGACAGTAAAAATATCTTACCAAAACAAAACTACAACATGCACAAAGCAATGCTTTCAACCTTTCATGAAGATTATAAAAAAAAATTACTTGCATCACCACCAATAACATTTCATAATCACATTCCTCCATCTAGTAGATAAAAATTTGTTGAATTCCTCATGGTTTCACTACAACAACTCACACAAACACCTAAACAATTGAAAACTCTTAGTCTTTTGGGGCTATTTTCCCTCATCCATACCATGAAAATGAAGTGAGTATGAGCTTCTCCCTAGTAGAGAATTTGCTCCTACTAACATCCCATACCACCATCCAATACCATCCTACTGAGTTCCTAGAGGTGATGTTGTAACTTTATATGTAGGGCATTCCCAATAGCTTTTAAGATTATATGAAAACATTCTCACTAGATGTTGTTGTACATAATCAATTGCATCGAACTTTAATAATCATGCACATCGAGTTTTAATATCTTGTTTGTTGTTCATTCTTGCAGGGGTCATATTTTTGTTTTTCCAAAAAATGCATTGAATATGGGCAACAGACGTAATAATTAAAGAAAGTCTAGAAGGATGCAGCTGCCCTCTGAAAAGACCCATGAGATAAGAGAAAATGCCAGTTTGTACATGCAAAACCGTAGAAATCAAAATGTTAGTGCCTTAGATCCATTGACAAGCAATGACAAAGTGGTTGAAGTCAATCACATCTTTCCTGATGTCGAGTATGAAGGGATGGATGTTGAACAAGTTCTTACCTGGCAACCACCCCAAGAAGAGCACACACTTGGAAAACACACTCCATTGCAGGACCAATTTGTGAACGAAGGGCCACAACAAACCGTTGACGAGACTCGTACTTCCTTGCCGACTCCCTTGCCTCGACTATCAACCGGACGATGAAGAACTCCCAGATGTATTCATGTGGATGAAAGTTCATTTTCAGAACTTGAAGGTAAGATGCTCAAATGCACTATTGATTTCCATTGTAACAAGATAATCAAAGATTTTTTTGAATCCAAAACCGATGCAGCAAAATGTCAATTGTTTCTTGCTTTGTTAAAATCACATTGTCTAGCTCATGTTAGGAGAATTTTGGGCATAAAGGTAGTTAGAAGTTCAGAGGCCAACAATCATGTTGTTAGAAGTCTACAATCTGCATTTAATTTGATTGGAAAAACTTCTCGTACAAAATATTTTAATGTAGCCCGTCGTGTACTATCAGAATCGATTGTAGACAAATCCACAAGGCAATGTCGCCTACTATCACACACATGTAAAATATTTAAAGTAGATAGAAAGACTCTTCAAAAGTATTCTGCCATTAGAGAAAAACTTGAGACCCTAGGCAAAATATTGTTGGGCCTTTGTTGGTAGGTTACCTCATTCAGACATGAAGCTCATTGATGTTGTTAAAGAACTAGTGCAAAAGTTTTGCCATGATAACACTAGACCATCATTGAATCAAAGAGATGTTTTAAAGTTGAGAAAAGGTGTTAGGGGGGGTGAACCCCATGTCAAGCACTTCCTTGACATGACACAAATAGAACTCTATGAGAGGTTCAAGAATGAGCACACACAATTGAACTTGGGCCAAAGGTCCTTCGAAAAATGCAAACCCTGGTATGTTAGAATTTGAATTGATCGCATTACATGTTGTTGTATATACCATGTAGAATTTGAGTACTATTATGATACATATAGACATTGTTTTGTGGTTTGCATACTAACATTATGTAGGATTTCCCTTCGTTACAACCACTGAATGCATACGGAGAATCTATACATAGCATAATGTGTCGAAGTCCGGAAGGACAAAAATATTATAAAAGATCATGTTTATATGGGACATCTTCCAGTTGCGGTGGATTTGCATTATTGAACCGCTGCATCCACACAACCGCGGAGAACGAATTTCAGAGGATGTCAGTAGAAATGCAGAACTTCCAGTACATAAAATATCAAATAGATAGTTCGAAGGAAAGCAAAAAAATTGCATTGGTGAAGTCACAGGTAATCTAAGTTTGCATACTTTCATACTGTACATGTTGAATTTGTACATATATATTCAGATTGAAAATGTCATGTTGTATTAATGCCCTTGGTTTTGTGGCACTAGGTACAAATTTGCAAATTCATGAAGGAACACTACCAAAAGACTGAGCATTATGTACAGCACGTCCATGTAGCATGATGGCAGGATGAACAGTACAAATAGTGCAGGGACACCTTTCCCAAGGGCACAATATTGTCGGTTGTGGACTTTGCAGAAAACTACACCCTACAGCCACATAATGAGATTCAAAGTCAATACTACCATTCAGACCAAGTTAGCATAATGGTCCATATCACATACAAGCACGCACCAGAGAGTAGCAACGACATGAGGATAATATTGAAAGAGACCAAATTCTACATTAGTGATGATAGGTGCCACGACTTGCATTATGTGTAGCATTGCTTCAAAATTTTCTATGATCAGCTGAAGGAGAGAGGTATACAGATGGATCAACATTGTATATGGTTAGATGGTTGTGCAGGCAAGTTAAAAAATGCACGTGTTTTCCAGTGGTTGAGTATTTTTCACAAGACTTATGATGTGCTGGATGTATGGAACTATTTTGAGACCGGGCATGGAAAGGGAGAGCACAACGGGGATGGAGCATGTCTCAAAAATGCCCTATGAAGGGATGAGATAAGGTGCATGGGAGGCTATCATATTTGGAATGCCAAATCCATAGTTCGATGGTGCAAAGAAAAAATTTCAGATCGAACCACAGAGCAACACATACCAACAGGTAGAGGACATGTTGTCAGAAATTTCTGGAATGTAGTTGATATAGATCGATCATGTTCTTATAGTTTTAGTACTATGTAAGGCACTCGTGGATTTCATTCGGTTCGAAGCTCAAACAACCCCTTATTTGAAATATGGACGCGAAAACTTGCTTGCTTTTGTGGGTCTTGCAGCAGTTGTGAGTGGGATGAGTGCGAATCAATGGATTAGGTTGCTGAATGGGATCATGTATCACTTGCAGTGGACCCACGTGTAGTTGCTGAAATAATCCAGTTAGAGGAAGGCCAATCCTCTATTTCGAATGAATATGATCATATATCTGATCTTGTACAGCCAGGTAAACATTTATGCATGCATATCCCGGTTCCCTCCTTGTTTTTGTAATTATCCAAGTTATCAAACCACTACTTGTTGGAATATGACCTTAAAATGCGTTTTTCCAGGACACATCTACGCAGTTGTCGCCCCGACAGATAGTGCAATTGGGTTGAATTATTGGTTGGCTCGATGCATTTAGGGGAAGCAAACCCTCCTCGTATCATTAACGGATAGTGAAGGCATTACCTTTCCGACTGGCTCGATGGTTGTTCAGGGAGAATATCTTACAGTGGATGGAAAGGGACCAAAGAGCAATGGCTACACATACATAGATTATAGAACAAGGTCGCGGGTGTATCACTTTATACACTTGATCGTGGGTACAAACATCCAACTACAGACAATGTCAATGAAGTCATCAAACAAGGTACACTACTTACTACCCCATGTGGAGCATGAGAGGTTGTTTGAGACAATAAAAAATTGAGAGGATCCATAAGGCCTAATTGACTGAGGTACATAGTATAGCCATGTGATTGTTTATTTATGCACGATCAATGTTATTCATGTTAGATAGTTTATTTGATATCGTTATCTTATATCATTTATTTGATGTCTGAGTTATGATTAAGTTATGATTTATAGCCATGTGATTGTTTATTCATGTATGATTAACCCTATAAGCACTAATATAACCCTACAAATATAATATATCCCTAGAAATGCTAGAAAGCTAAACTAACCCTAGAAACACTAATCTAACCCTGAGAAACTAATATAGAATCCTAGAAACATAATCTATCCCTAGAAATCCTAGAAATCTAAACTAACCCTAGAAACACTAATCTAACCCTCATAAACTAATCTAGAATCCTAGAAACCTAATGTAGCCCTATTAACCTAATCTACCCCTAGAATACATGACCCACCACACGTACCCTCAATAGGGGGTATTTGGACTCCAAGTGGGATAGGATCACTATTAGAAGGGTTTGTCATGTCACACAAGTACACCACTAGAGAACTCAACTTATAGAATCCAAGTCTACATGTCTATCTTGGAATTTCTATCCTCAAACCCTAGGTCTTAACAAGATTCCCGCAGCACCCAAATCTAGATACTGGCCCCATTTTTTCTACCACCCTCTCCATTTGGAGCTTTAGGAATTGTTTCAATATTGGTCTAGTACTTGAATATGAGGATCATTTGGGAGCTATGATTGAGTAGCACTAACATGTTCATCATTGTCACCTAATGGTTGGAAATGTCCTTGAGGGAGTATTTAGACCTACCTCACCCATGTTAATGCTTGAGTTTTTGGAGGTCCCTCATCACCATATCCATCATCATCACCATCTTTGTCATCATCATCACCATCTGCATCATCATTATCATCTCTAGGTCCCTCATCACCGTGTCCATAATCATCACCATCTTCATCATCACCATCACCATCACCATCACCATCATCATCATCACCATCATCATCATCATCACCACAAGTGCCCAGTGGATGATTTTCCAAAGTTGACCCCCGTGTGCAAAAATTGCACACTCCCTCACTAAGCAAAACCCTAGTTTCCAAAATGGATGTACAAGATGACAGCAAGGCCACTGGACTAGAGGGGAGGGGCACCCCTAGAACTATCCTGGCATCTTGAATCCAATGGAGTCGACGGTTCGTCGATCTGAGCCACAGTCTTCATTCTATGGCTCGTTCCGTATCGCATCCAAAAGGCCTTCAAGGACACCTGCTGGATATCTGCCGGGGGCATAGAACTCCAACCGTGCAACAAAACTGGGTTCCAAGGAGTCTTGCAAGTGTTTCTAGGTAGGTTGCAGCTGGGAACGCTAGCCACAAGTGCCTGTGTTGAATATTGTAACTTCAAAGAATATTATATTTGTACTTTATTATTCCGGAGATGTTTCAACCCTCCGAGGTAACCCTATTATGTATCCGGAGATGTTTATTCCTCCGAGGGTTTGTATTAACTAGGGTTATTAGACCCACCATGTGGGGGTCGGCCCTGTGGTTATATTTTTGGGGTTATTAGACTTCTCCAGGAGAGGTCGGCCCCATTAGGTCTTTTAGTCAGTTAGGAGTTAGTATAAATAAGAGAGGTGAACTCCTCTTTAGATCATTCACTCACTTGTGGAAGAGTGCGCACTTGTTTGGGAGATCTGCTAAGGAGACAAAGAAGGAAGGAGCACATCTTGTATTTGGTTGATCATCTTATTGAGGAAAGCTTTGCTGGGTTTTCTACCCCATGAGGGTTTCCCAGGGTATATTGTGTGTCTATCTTGTGATTGTGTTTCTTTCAGTGATCTTGCTTGTCTATTTGGTTTAAACTTAACATGGTATCAGAGCTAGACTGAATAGGACATCTTTCACAAGGTAAGAATACCTCTCTCTCTCTCTTTGGTGAAGTTAGGGTTTCATCCCAAAGTTGGTATTATTGATTTTTGGTTGCATGGCTGGATAGCTCTTTTCAACACCTTTCTTTTGAGCTATAGATCGAACTTTTTGGTTGGGTAGAACTCCAGGAAATCCAAACCCTAATTCTACCAAAAGTGCAATACGTCAGAATTTGGTTTCAGAAAAAAGTTGGAATTTTTGAATTCTGATTACATGGCTGGATAGCCCTTCTCAAGAGCATTCTTTTGAGCTATAGATCGAACTTTTTGGTTGGGTAGAACTCCGGTAAAGTCAAACCCTAATTCTACCAAAAGTGCGATAAAATTCTGTTCCAGATTCCGGAAAAGTGAAAAGTAACTTCCCAGGTAAGTCTACTCTGTCTCTTGGACTCCCCCAAGAGAAGATGGCTCCAAACACTAAGCTTGAAGACAAGCTAGAAGGTATAGAAAATTTCCGGGCATGGAAATACATAATTGGTCTCATTCTTGAGGAGAATGATCTTGCTCATTATATCAAGGAGGAAGTTGCAGAACCAGAAGAAGATGAAGCCAAAGAAAAACACAGGAAGGATTTGATTAGGGCAAAGAGAATCATAGCTGATTCTATTAAAGACCACTTGATTCCCCAAGTGGCTTCCAAGAAGACTCCAAAGGAAATGTATGATGCCCTAGGAAGAATGTATGAAGGAAAGAACATCAATAGGAAGATGAATCTAAGGACTCAGTTGAAGAGTACCAAGATGCACAAAGGAGAATCCATTCAAGACTACTTCTCAAGAGTCTCTCTAATCAAGGAGCAACTAGATGCCATTGGTGATACTCTTGATGAAGATGAACTTGTGATGACAGCTCTAAATGGTCTCACTAGACCTTGGGAGTCATTCATTCAAACTATGTGTGCCAGAAAAGAAAGTATGAAGTTTGATGTAGTTTGGGAGGATTGTGTACAAGAGGAGGCTAGGGTTGCAAATCGAGAAGCCTTGCTCAAAGAGGATGACCAAGCCTTTTCTACCCACACCAAAAGAAGAAGGAGTCAATCCTACTCCAAAAAGGGTAGTCACAAGGAGTCTCATCCTCCACACAAATTTCATAAGAAAAGAGGATCTACTCAAAGAAGAGATTACTCTTCTTTCCAGTGCTTTTCTTGTCACAAAATAGGACACATTGCTAGAGATTGCCCTCTACAGAATAAAAAGGGCACTCACTACAAAAGACACCAAGCACATCTTGCAGAAGATGATAGTGAAGAAGAAGAAGTAGAGGAAGAAAGGTCTCACAATAAAATACCTAGAAATGAAGAGGAAGAAGAAGAAAGGACCTTCTTCAAAAGAAGGTCAAGGAGAAATGCAGAAGAAGATGCAGAAGAATATGTTCTCTTCTCCGCACTCTCTGGATCTATAACCCTTGGAGAAGGTACATGGCTTATTGACAGTGGTGCTTCAAAGCACATGACAGGTCAGAAAAGGACTCTCTCAAATCTTGAAGAAAAGACTTCTCCCCAAAAGGTATCTCTAGGAGATGACTATCAATATCCCATTAAGGGAATTGGTGAAGCAAACTACAAACTCAATTTTGGAACTCCCATGAAGATGAAGGAAGTTTTGTATGTTCCAGGATTGAAGAAGAATTTGCTTTCAATCTCAGCATTAGACAAGAAAGGCTATAGAGTTGCATTCATTGATGGACAAGTGTTAATGTGGTCCAAAGGCAAATCTATTAAGGATGCAATTGTTATTGGTGAAGAGGAAGGAGGTTTATATAAACTCAAGGGTCATCCGGAAGCTGCTTTTGTTCATGAAACCTCTAGCCCCAGTGAGCTATGGCATAGAAGACTAGCTCACATTAACTACAAAGCCTTACCCTATGTAAGCAAGGTGGTCATAGGACTACCAGATTTGAAGGTTGATCATGATGGCTCATGTAAAGGATGTAAGAAAGGGAAGAATGTCAAGAACCCCTTTCCAAAGAGTGAAACAAAGACTAAGGGTATCTTGGAGTTAATACACTCAGATGTATGTGGTCCAATGCCCACCACCTCTCTAAGTGGATTTGAATACTATCTTTCATTCATTGATGATCATTCAAGGAAAACTTGGATATACTTTCTAAAAGGTAAGAATGAAGTTTTTGGAAAGTTCAAAGAGTTCAAGGCTCTAATAGAAAATCTCTCAGAAAAGAAAATCAAGATTCTCAGAACAGACAATGGTGGAGAATATACTTCAAAAGAGTTTGAAGAATTCTGTAAAGAAGTTGGAATCAAGAGAGAACTAACCACTCCCTACAAACCCCAACAAAATGGGGTTGCAGAAAGGAAAAATAGAACCATCATGGAAGTTGTGAAGACTATGATACATGACCAGGATCTTCCCATGTATCTATGGGCTGAAGCAGCCAAAACAACAGTATATGTTCAAAACAGATTATCTCATAGTGCTCTTGATTTCAAAACTCCAGAAGAAGTGTTTACTGGAAAGAATCCCAAGGTAAGCCATCTTAAAATATTTGGGTGTCCTGTGTACATCCACATTCCAAAAGAAAAGAGAACCAAGTTGGATCCTTCTGGTAAGAAAGGAATATTTGTTGGTTATTGTGAATCATCCAAAGCTTTCAGGATTTACATACCAGGTTTTCATCATATAGAAATCAGTAGAGATGTAACTTTTGATGAAGAAGCAGCTCTCAAGAAATCAAGAAAATGCCAACTTGAAGAAATCTATGAGGAAGATCCTTCTTCTAGAAACTCAGAGGCTGTTCACATCCCTTAAGATAATCCACCAGAGGATCATGACATGTTGGAACCACAAGAACCTCCTATCTCAGATTTATCAAAGAAAAGAAGGCCAGCATGGGCTAGAGATATTATCCAGGGGGCTAAAAAATATGGTGCTCCTGAAGGCTCCATTAGAGAAAGAAAGAAACCAAAGCTAGTGTCCAACTATATGGCCTTGATGTGTGATCTTGTGGATCAACTACCTACTAGCTATGAAGAAGCAGCTCAAAAGAAAGAATGGGTAGAAGCAATGACAGAAGAATATCAGTCGATAATGAAAAATGATGTTTGGGATATAGTCCCCAAACCAAGAGATAAAAGTGTGGTTTCTTCCAAATGGATCTTCAAGATAAAACATGCTACAGATGGTAGCATTGAAAAATACAAGGCAAGGTTTGTAGCCAGAGGATTCTCTCAAAAGGAGGGAATTGACTATGAAGAAACATTTGCACCTGTTGCTAGGTATACTTCAATTAGAACTATCATGGCACTTGCATCCATGATGAAATGGAAACTGCATCAAATGGATGTTAAGACAGCTTTTCTGAATGGTGTAATTGAAGAAGTATACATAGAACAACCTCAAGGTTTTGAGGTCAAAGACGGAAGGACCCATGTATGCAAACTGAAAAAGGCATTATATGGATTGAAGCAAGCTCCTAGGGCTTGGTACGGAAGGATTGACAGTTTCTTAACAAGCATGGGATTTACCAAAAGTAAAGCTGACCCCAATCTTTATCTTAAAGTGATGGATGATGAACCTGTTATATTGCTGTTATATGTAGATGATCTATTTCTAACCGGAAATGAGAATCAAATTATTGAAAGCAAGAAGAAGCTTTCTTCAGAATTTGAAATGAAAGATCTCGGATTAATGCACTACTTCTTAGGCCTAGAAGTGTGGCAAGAGCCAAAATAAATCTTTCTAAATCAAGGTAAGTATACTGTGGAGATTCTCAAAAGATTTGATATGTTAGAGTGTAAAGCCATGGCCACTCCCATGGACTCCAACCTGAAACTATTAGTTAATGATTCATCAGAACTAGTGGACATAACCCTATATAGACAAATCATTGGATCATTGATGTATTTGACAAATACTAGGCCGGATATATGCTTTGCTGTAAATACCCTAAGTTAGTATCTAGTAGAACCTAGAAAGGTTCACCTTATAGCTGCAAAGCATATAATGAGGTACCTAAAAGGTACAGTGGACTTTGGCCTATACTATCTTGGAGGTAATGAACTCAAGTTACATGGTTACTCAGATTCTGATTGGGCAGGTAGTGTCTCAGACAGAAAAAGTACTTCAGGAGGATGTTATGGTCTTGGATCTACCATGATCTCCTGGTTCAGCAAGAAACAATCTAGTGTGGCCCTCAGTACTGCTGAAGCAGAATATATAGCCGCTTGCTCTGCCAGCTGTGAAGCAGTGTGGCTTCGGAAACTCTTATCTGGAATTTTTTACTTAGAAATGGATCCCACTGTGATTATGTGTGACAATCAAAGCTGCATTAAGATGACTGAAAATCCTGTGTTCCATGATAAGTCAAAACACATTGAGATCCGTTACTTCTATATACGAGACATGGTGCAGAGAGGAGCCATCAAGCTTGAATACATAAGCACTGAGGATCAGATTGCCGATATCCTGACTAAACCTCTGTCTCGAGTAAAGTTTGAACACTTCCGAGACATGCTTGGTATAGTTCAGAAGGACCCTCCTCGAAAGGGGGAGTAGTATAGTATTTGATAACAATTTTGTTTTGTTGCACTTAGCTACTTACAATTATTTAGATTTAGAACTCTTATATATCTTTTATTTTTATGGATAAATGTTTTGATGCTAGATGTATTAGTAAGAATACATGCTAGATGTATACATGTTTTGGTGTGATGTATACATGTTTTTGATGTTAGATGTATTAGTAAGAATACATGCTAGATGTGATGTATACATGTTTTAATGATTAGATGTATTAGTAAGAATACATGCTAAATGTGATACATGCTCTTGGATATTTGTACCTGTATAGATGAGAATACAGAAGGGGATTGGATCATCCCTGGACTTTCAGTCCTAAAGAGAGCCGTAGACGTGAGGTCTCCGAGAATGAAGTCCTTAGTGGACAGTTGAGGGGATTGGATCATCCCTGGACTTTTAGTCCTAAAGAGAGCCGTAGACGTGAGGTCTCCGAGAATGAAGTTCTTAGTGGACAGTTGAGGGGATTGGATCATCCCTGGACTTTCAGTCCTAAAGAGAGCCGTAGACGTGAGGTCTCCGAGAAGTGGGGATTGTATCATCCCCGGACTTCGGTCCCTGAATTGATCCGTAGACGTGTGGTCTCCGAGAAGTGGGGATTGTATCATCCCCGGACTTCGGTCCCTGAATTGATCCGTAGACGTGTGGTCTCCGAGAAGTGGGGATTGTATCATCCTCGTACATCGGTCCCTGAATTGATCCGTAGACGTGTGGTCTCCGAGAAGTGGGGATTGTATCATCCCCGGACTTCGGTCCCTGAATTGATCCATAGACGAATGGTCTTCGAGAAAGTGATTTCTTGTATTGATGATGTGGTTACTTGTATCGGTAGGATACTTGTATTGATGATGTGGTTACTTGTATCGGTAGGATACTTGTATTGATGATGTGGTTACTTGTATCGGTAGGATACTTGTATTGATGATGTGGTTACTTGTATCGGTAGGATACTTGTATTGATGATGTGGTTACTTGTATCGGTAGGATACTTGTATTGATGATGTGGTTACTTGTATCGGTAGGATACTTGTATTGATGATGTGGTTACTTGTATCGGTAGGATACTTGTATTGATGATGTGGTTACTTGTATCGGTACGATACTTGTATTGATAATGTGGTTACTTGTATCGGTAGGATACTCATATTGTTGATATGGTTACTTGTATTGGCATGAATACTTGTACTGCTGATCATGTGATGACGATGCCGTTGATCGTGTGATGACAATGCTGCTGATCGTGTGATGACGATGCTGCTGATCGTGTGATGACGATGCTGCTGATCGTGTGATGACGATGCTGCTGATCGTGTGATAACGATGCTGCTGATTGTGTGATGACGATGCTGCTGATTGTGTGATGACGATGCTGCTGATCGTGTGATGACGATGCTGCTGATCGTGTGATGAAGATGCTGCTGATCGTGTGATGACGATGCTGCTGATCGTGTGATGACGATGCTGCTGATCGTGTGATGAGGATGCTGCTGATCGTGTGATGACGATGCTGCTGATCGTGTGATGACGATGCTGCTGATCGTGTGATGACGATGTTGCTGATCGTGTGATGACGATGCTGCTGATTGTGTGATGACGATGCTGCTGATCGTGTGATGACGATGCTGCTGATCGTGTGATGACGATGCTGAAGATTGTGATGTTGATGTTGATGTTGACATTGATGTACCAATAACTGTTTGAGTTACTGATGAAGACAAATTGAAGAAAGCTTCCGATGATTTATAGATGTATCATGTATAGTGACTCCTTGCTCCTGCAGATGCTGTTATAATATCCTTCTCGTTAAGGGGGAGTGTTGAATATTGTAACTTCAAAGAATATTATATTTGTACTTTATTATTCCGGAGATGTTTCATCCCTCCGAGGTAACCCTATTATGTATCCGGAGATGTTTATTCCTCCGAGGGTTTGTATTAACTAGGGTTATTAGACCCACCATGTGGGGGTCGGCCCTGTGGTTATATTTTTGGGGTTATTAGACTTCTCCAGGAGAGGTCGGCCCCATTAGGTCTTTTAGTCAGTTAGGAGTCAGTATAAATAAGAGAGGTGAACTCCTCTTTAGATCATTCACTCACTTGTGGAAGAGTGCGCACTTGTCTGGGAGATCTGCTAAGGAGACAAAGAAGGAAGGAGCACATCTTGTATTTTGGTTGATCATCTTATTGAGGAAAGCTTTGCTGGGTTTTCTACCCCATGAGGGTTTCCCAGGGTATATTGTGTGTCTATCTTGTGATTGTGTTTCTTTCAGTGATCTTGCTTGTCTATTTGGTTTAAACTTAACAGCCTGGTGGATGATTTTCCAATGTTGACCCCCATGTGGAAAAATTGCGAACTCCCTCACTGAGCAAAACCCTAGTTTCCAACATGGACATACAAGATGATACCAGGGCCACCGGACCAAAGGAGAGGGGCACCCCTAGCACTATCCAGATTCCCTGAATCCAATGTAGTCGACAGTTCATCGATCCGAACCATGGTCTTCATTCTATGGCTCGTTCCGTCTTGCATCCAAAAGGCCTTCAGGGACACCTGTTGGATACGTGCCAGGGGAATAGAACTCCAACCATGCAACAAAAATGGGTTCTAGGGAGTCATGCAAGTGTGTCTAGGTAGGTTCTGGCTAGGAATTCTAGCCACAAGTGCGCAGTGGATGATTTTCCAAAGTTGATCCCCGTGTGCAAAAAATTGCACACTCCCTCACTAAGCAAAACCCTAGTTTCCAAGATGGACGTACAAGATGACACCGGGGCTACCAGACAGGAGGGGAGGGGCACCCCTAGCACTATCATGGCGTCCTAAATCCAACGGAGTCAATGGTTCATCGATCTGAGCCACGGTCTTAATTATATGGCTCGTTTCGTCTTGCATCCAAAAGGCCTTCAGGGACACCTGTTGGATACCTGCCGGGGGCATAGAATTCCAAACGTGCAACAAAATCGGGTTTCGGGGAGTCATGCAAGTGTGTCTAGGTAGGTTCCAGCTAGGAATGCTAGCCACATGTGCTCGGTGGATGATTTTCCAAAGTTGACCCCTGTGTGCAAAAAATTGCACACTCCCTCACTGAGCAAAACCCTAGTTTCCAAGATGGACGTACAAGATGACATCGGGGCCACCGGACAAGAGGGGAGGGGTACCCCTAGAACTATCCTGACATCCTGAATCCAATGGAGTTTACGGTTCGTCGATCCAAGCCACGGTCTTCATTCTATGGTTCGTTCCATCTCGCATCCAAAAGGCCTTCAGGGACACCTCTTGGATACCTACCAGGGGCATAGAACTCCAACCATGCAACACAATCGGGTTCCGGGGAGTTATGCAAGTGTGTCTAGGTAGGTTGGGGCTGGGAATGCTAGCCACAAGTGCATGGTGGATGATTTTCCAAATTTGACCCCCGTGTGCAAACAATTGCACACTCCCTCACTGAGCAAAACCTTAGTTTCCAAGATGGACGTACAAGATGACACCGGGGCCACTAGACCAAAGGGGAGGGGCACCCCTAGCACTATCCTGACATCCTGAATCCAATGGAGTCGACGGTTTGTCGATCTGATCCATGGTATTCATTTTATGGATCATTCCGTCTCGCATCCAAAAGGCCTTCAGGGACACCTGCTGGATACCTAACAGAACCAGGGAATCCTTCATTGTGTTCCTTTAGCCTTTTGTTCAGCATTTCTATTATTGGACAATCTACCAAAGATGGATCTAAGGCGTGATCTCCCTAGCTTAATATAAGTCTAGAACAAATCAAATAGAATATAGATCTACTTTCCTAGATCAATAGAAGTGCAAACTAGTAGATATATAACTTACCTCATATTTGTAGATCCCTTTGCTCTTCGTTGATCCAATGCTCCAGTGTCGTCAGATCTCAAGCTGCAAGACCCTATTGAACATATAGATACGAGCAAACAATGAAAGCATACATTTCATATGATTGATCTAAGTTAACAGTTAAGGAAGAAAACTCTAAACATCATCATCAATGAGACAACAGTTTATGGAAAGAGATTATATTAACTGTATAAAAGTGGGAATTACATAGAAAGGATGAAGCTAGAACCAAAGCCTCAACGTTGCATCCTCCATCCAACATGTCCAAGCCAAACCTCCAAGATGGTACAAGCTTCCCAATCACCAATATGGGTTCTACCAGCATAAGGGTACCATAGCCCTTCCCCCCCCTCCCATGGAGACAGTGGGTGTTTATATAGGGCTAAAGAGATAGGGTAGGTTAAGGATTAAGGGGAGATGGTTAAGGGATCTTTCCATAAGGTTAGGAACCGAAATTCCACCTCACCTAGAGCCTAGGGATAAGCCTCCACATCACTCATCTTTGAGAATGGACTCGAAGATACTCTTTTATCCAAATAACTGACATCATCGCATGTTGCATTAGGACAAACTGTGACGTCGCATGTTGCACAAGGGTAGACTGCGACGACCTTGAAAAGTAGGTCAGTTAAGCCCTCCAGTCATGGGAAACTTTAGGGATGTGTTTTTAATCTAAAATGAGTTTAGGTATAATAGAAAAGAGTTTACACAATGGTCAAAATGATGACCTTATCACAATGGTCATGATGACGACACTTGGTCATAATGATGATACTTGCAATGGTCATGGTGACAACACTAGGTCAGGATGATGACACTTGCAACACTTGTGACACTTGTGACACTTGCACAAGGGTGATGACATTTTGGTGTAACAGAATGCCCCCCAAAGCATGAAGCTGATGAAATGAGATAGGTGAAATGATTTGTAGTAAGAAAAATGGTAGGGACTTGCTGGTTGGAAGGAGTTGCTGCAGAAATGACCTGAGATCCACAAACATAATACAACACAAAACATGGCTGTAGACCAATACATTGTAGATCCGTGATAATAAAGACCGAATGAACACAATCATGGCTACTAGACACAATCATAGATCCATGACGAGATGATAACAAAGCCACGACCAATACAAAAGTGGATCTGTGTAACTTTGAACTAACAACACAGCCACGACCAATACAAAAGTGGATCTGTGTGTCCCAAACAATCCTCGTCGCAACCTGGGTAGGAAAGAACTTCCCAGGGTCTTCAAGTTGAACCCGCAATGATACGAATCTATCGATGTGATTACAATTTTTTGGAGTCGAACATGGTAGAAACCACTTGATTACTGGTCATTAATGTATACCATTAACAAGTGCGAGGGGAATCACCATTAATGTCAATGATCCGCAAGGTATCACAGTACATACCATCAAGCGTGAATTAATGAGCTGAAGTCGAACACCTAATGGAATCTTTCAATCAAGAGTCAATGAGGTGAACTCATGTTGAAATCAAGGTAACTTGCCATTGAGGCATGCAAGGCCAAGGTACTTGGTTGGTTTCTAGATTCAATCCTCGGATGATGAGTTGATGTCGAAAATGATGAATCCGTTGAAGGAGGGCCATGACGAGTCCCCCATCAATCGACACGAAACACAACAAAATATGTGTAGAGTAGATCCGATGGTACAGTAATGTGCAAGACTAACTCAAGGTAGACCGACATGATTGAAGGTATAATGACTGCAGATGATGAGTAATGAACATCGCAAGAACATGGGCTTGGCATGAATTGGCAGTATTGACATGACGAGAATGATACCAACCCCTAATGAAACTGATGGTGGAAGCATTCTTCCGCTAATCCAAAGGAGCAACGTGACTCATGGAATTGACAAGACTCGAGGACAAACAGATTGTCCAAGTATTGAATGCAAATGCAAACGAGTGTCATGTTCAAGAGTGACTATGTACTGCCATAATTAAGATGTAACACAAAATCTTTCCTTTTTTCCCATCGTGACTAATGAGTGCCTCATGTGTTTTTAACGAGCTTGATGAGGGTAGCCAAATGCTCGGTATAGCTCATCTCATAGATGAGTCCGATCCCAAATGTTTTACGAACCTAGAAAAGGAGGGGTTCGTCCCATGGATTGGCCCTTTGATGCTTGAATTTTAACGAGTCCAAAGAAGGAAAACTTGGCGTCATTTCATGTTAGAGTATGAAAAGAACTAAAGGAGACTCCAATGGTCCTTTTTCATAAAGTTAGCCTCATCGCCCGAAAAAGGGTAAAACTGTAAGTTTTAAACCTTAACAGTGAAGTACAAACTCATATGATTCTTAAGCATTAACAGAAAATACACAATGGCACACACATTACACAGAGATTTTCACCTGGAAACCCTTAACCGGGAAAAACCAGCAAAACTTAGAGCTGCATAGCTCCTTTTTCATTATATGTTTATTTTACATGTACAATACAATAAATGGTATTCTGCAGCATCTAAAACCCTAATTCGTTTACCCGAATTAGGTTACAACCCTAATTCCTTTTACCGGAATTAGATTAGAGTACTAGTGCCGTAGGGATCGTGTTGTACACGCAGCGACCATGTGAAGAGATATAACATACCCAACATTCTCCCACTTGTTGTTCTCTTCACATACAGGAGAAATTTATGACTTCAACAATTTAGGGCAACCATGCCCATGTTCTCTTTACACCAAGAGAACTTCTGAGTACTCACAGACTTTGTCAAAGAGTCTGCAACATTTACCAAAGTGTCAACCTTCTCCAGCAACACTTTGTTTTGTTCAACCATGTCTCTGACGAAATGGTACTGCACATCAATGTGCTTTGTCCTTGAGTGATAAGCAGGGTTCTTTGCTAGAAATATTGCACTTGAGCTATTACAGCCAATCTTTACTGCATTCTGAACAAAACCAATACCTGAACACAATCTTTGCAACCATACAGCTTCCTTACTTGCATGGGTAGCTGCCATGTATTCAGCTTCTGTAGTTGAGAGTGCAACTACAGCTTGTCTTCTACTCATCCAACTGATTGCTCCTCCAAATAGATTAAAAACGTAGCCACTTGTAGATCTTCTGTGATCAAGATCTCCAGCCCAGTCAGCATCAGCAAATCCTTGTATATCTATCTCTCTGTTTACACCGGGTCTTCCTTGGTAGCAGATTGCAAAATCTGTAGTGCCACGCAAATACTTGAAGACCCTTTTTACTGCAGTCCAATGTTCCTTTCCTGGTTTTGACATGTATCTACTCAAAACTCCCACTGCATGGGCTATATCTGGTCTAGTACATACCATGGCATACATCAGACTGCCAACTGCACTAGCATAGGGAACATGAGACATGTCCTCTACCTCTTCTTGTGTAGTGGGACACTGTTCTGCAGATAACCTTACACCTACAGGAATGGGCACCTTCACTGGTTTGCTTTCCTGCATATTAAATCTCTTCAATATCGTTTCAACATATTTTCTCTGATTTAACCAGAGTTTCCTGTTTTCACGATCTCTTTTTATTTCCATGCCCAAAATGAAATTTGCAGCACCAAGATCTTTCATGTCAAATTCAGATGACAGCTGATTCTTGACATCCTTGATGATTTCTTTGTTGTTTCCAATTAGCAACATATCATCAACATACAATATTACATAAATAAAATGATCACTAATTAGCTTAAAATAAACACAGTGATCAGCTTTGGTTCTTGAGAAACCAAGTCCCAGTATATAAGTATCAAATTTTTGATACCACATTCTGGGAGATTGTTTCAAACCGTAGAGAGACTTTTTCAGCTTACAGACAAGCTCCTTTCTTCCTTTCACCACAAACCGTTCTGGTTGCTTCATATAGATCTCTTCATTAAGATTTCCATGTAGGAAAGCCGTCTTTACATCCATTTGTTCTACTTCAAGATCAAAAGCAGCAGAAATAGATAAAAGAAATCTAATAGAAGTCAATTTTGCAACAGGTGAAAAAATCTCACCAAAATCGATGCCCTCAATTTGGGAGTAACCTTTCGCAACTAGTCGAGCCTTGTACTTCTCCACTTTACCTGCTGCATTTAACTTCTTCTTGAATACCCATTTGCTTCCAATAGGCTTTCTTTCTTCTGGCAACTCAACCAGATCCCATGCCTCATTTTTTTCCAAGGCATCCATTTCTTCTATCATGGCCTTCTTCCATAGTTTACTATCTTCTGAATCCATTGCCTCTTTAGCAGTTCTAGGATCATCATCAGTAATAGATAACACAAAATTAGAACGAAAATCAGGGGGACTGTACCTTTCAACTTGCCTTCTTTCTCGGTCAGATCTCCTCAATACCGGAGTCTGTGGATCCGCCTCTTCATCTGATTCAGACGATTCTGCCTCCTCATCTGATTCAGACGAATCTGGTTCCTCAAAAGAGTCACCTCTTTCATCCTTGATATCAAAGTGTAGCTTCTCTGAATCCTTTTCCTTTGGTACATCCTCAATCTTGGAAGTGCTTTCAACTTCTCTGAAGATCACATCTCGACTGTAAACTGTTTGCCTTTTTACTGGGTTCCACAACTTGTAACCTTTCACTCCATCCTTGTAACCAATGAAGATACATTTTTCTGCTTTATTATCCAACTTGCTCCTTTTCTCCTTTGGAACATGTACAAAAGCATCACACCCAAACACTCTGAGATGAGAGAGAGAGGGTTTCTTACCAGTCCAAACCTCATGAGGTGTCTTGTCAACCAACGCTGATGTGGGTGTCCTATTCACTAGGTAACACGCAGTGTCAACAGCTTCTGCCCAGAATTGTTGTGCTAGCCCTGCACCACTGAGCATACTCCTTGCCTTTTCCATCAATGTCCTGTTCATCCTTTCTGCAACCCCATTCTGTTGAGGTGTGTATGGAGTAGTCTTTTTCCTTGCTATTCCACACGTTTTACAGAACTCCTCAAATTCACTTTCACAGAATTCTCCACCGTTATCTGTTCTGAGTACTTTTATTTTCTTCTCAGTTTGATTCTCTACAAGAGCCTTAAATTCTTTGAATCTATTAAAAACCTCAGATTTCTTACGCAGGAAATAAATCCAAGTTTTCCTTGAGAAATCATCTATAAATGAAACATAATACACAGATTTACCAAGTGATGGAACAGGCACAGGTCCAAAAACATCACTGTGTATTAACTCTAAGATTCCTTTAGCTCTTACAACACCAGATGAGAATCTTACTCGATTCTGTTTACCATATAAGCAATGTTCACATAAATCAAAATCTAATGTGAAATCAGACATGCCTTCAGCCATACTTTTACCTTGTAATAGTCGAAGACCCTTTTCTCCAATATGTCCCAGCCTTCGATGCCATAGCGATGTCTTCTCACTAGAGACAGTAAGGACTCTGTCTCCTTCATTTTTACCCTCAGAAACAATAGTGCTGTTACATCCATTTTTGAAGGTGCTTCCCAACAACTTGTATAGAGTTCCAATCCGAACTCCCCTCATCAGCACCAATGACTCTCGAACCATCTTGCATGTGTTCTTTTCAAATAGAGTTTTCACACCTGCATCATCCATTTTACTTACAGATATAAGGTTTCTAGCCAACTTTGGAATGTGCAGAACCCTGGGAAGAGTTTTAACCCTTCCATCTTTGAGCAGTAGCTTGACCTTTCCTCGACCTATGATTTTCGCTACCGAGTTGTCTCCCAGAAATACATCTCCTCCATCATACTTTTCGTATTCAGAAAACCACTCCCTGTGAGGAGTCATATGATAAGACGCACCTGAGTCAATCAACCACGAATCATGCTCTGCATGTGTACTTGAAGATGCCAGATACACATCTCCTCCTTCCTCTGTAGATTCTTTCCCATCTGCGGATGGAGCGTCATTAGGTCCTCTACTTTTATCAGTAATTTTCGATTTACAATCCTTCTTGTAATGCCCAGCTTTTCCGCACTTCCAGCATTTTCTTACAGAAGGTCCTGGAGATTTAGATCTCCCTCTAGATTTAGATCTACCACCTGAAGACTTATTTTTAGATCTGTCTCCAGGGCGACCTCTGACAAATAAGGCATCCTTGGCTGAACTATCTATGGATTTCCGCCTCATTTCCTCCGATAGTAGGGATGCAACCACATCATCGAAGTTTAGCGTGGTTGCATTACTCCCAATAGCTATGACCAGATTATCCCATGAATCTGGCAAAGAGCACAACAGACTAATACACTTTTCATCATCATCAAGTGTAATACCAACATATGTCAACTGACTTACCAGAGTATTGAAGGCGTTTAGATGCTCTGATACAGAGTCTCCATCAGTCATCCTCAGAAGGTACAATTTCTTTCACAGAAATAACTTATTTACCAGGGACTTTGACTGATACAGATTTCTCAGTTTGTCCCATAGCTTCTTTGCACTGTCTTCTCCAGCTACGTTCACCAATACCGAATCTGCGAGGCAAAGACGAATGGTGCTCCTTGCTTTTCTTTCCAGCTTTTCCCATTCTTCTTTTACCGCTCCAGAGGGCATGGTACCTGGATCTACTGCGATCCATTGTTCTCTATCTACCAGAAGATCTTCCATCTTGAGCTTCCATAGCTCAAAGCTTTGACCATTAAATTTCTCAATCTCGAATCTAGAACTGCTCGCCATTCTTTAAAGAAAAATAAATCACCGCTGCAAAGCTCCCACTGAAACCAGGTTTATCACAAATCCAAGATCGAGCCAAACCCTTGGAAACAAAGGCGTCCCTCTGAACCCAAAAATGCTCTGATACCAAATGTAAGTTTTAAACCTTAACAGTGAAGTACAAACTCATATGATTCTTAAGCATTAACAGAAAATACACAATGGCACACACATTACACAGAGATTTTCACCTGGAAACCCTTAACCGGGAAAAACCAGCAAAACTTAGAGCCGCATAGCTCCTTTTTCATTATATGTTTATTTTACATGTACAATACAATAAATGGTATTCTGCAGCATCTAAAACCCTAATTCGTTTACCCGAATTAGGTTACAACCCTAATTCCTTTTACCGGAATTAGATTAGAGTACAATGGGTCGAAAATCGCGAAAAAGCAAAAACAACGTGGGAGAGGACTCTTCTAGCCATGGTTGGTTGGAGTATTCCTTTTTCGTAAATAGTGCTTCTTGGTCCAAAAAAGGGGTAAACTATCACTAGAAAGACGATCATTCAAATGATTTTACAAGCGTGAAATCATCAAGTTCGCTTGGCAATCGTTTCCTATTTAGGGAGTCTGAAAAGAGCTTAAAAAGGACTCCATGAACAACTTTATCGTGGTTGATGACCAAGTACAGCAAAGGAAAAAGTAAACTCGACACAGTTCCTTTTCCGTAAATAGTCTAGTGAAGCCAGATAAAGTGATAAACCTATACTTGTTAGACACACCTTTTTACTCAAAATTTTTAATGAGGACCATAATGGTATCAAAAGCACTCGGAATCTTTTTCATATTTGAACCAGAGCACGAAAAAGTAAAAAGTAAGCTCAAACCGCTTTTCATGTTTTAACCAGAGTGCGAAAAAAGTGAAAAGTAAGCTCAAATTCCATCTTACTGTTTTTAACGAGCTCGAAGATAGGTTTGAAGAATGCTCATGATATCTGCTTCATTTTTTTACGAGCTTGTAACAAAAAATGAACTATGCTCGGGATAATGCCCATTGGCAAGTTTCTTCCCAACATGATGACTAGAGGTTGGAAAGTTTGCCCCCGGCACAAGAGACCGATGGCTTACTTCTAGTATGATTCTAGAGGTATTGTTTCATTTTTTAGCGAGCTCGAAAATGTTCCCAATGGTGAACTTTTTCCCAACATGGCATCCAAAGGTTGGTGTGTGCCCCCAGCGTGATTGCTAGAATTAGGTGACTTAGATCCAACATGATGTGGAGAGGCGATCGAGTTGACTTCAACGTAACTTCCAGAGGTTGAAGACATGCCCCCAAGCTTCATTTCATCCACCTAAGGCATAGGTAGGTGAAAAGAAGGTTCAGGTACTAAGTCTACGAGGAGACTCAACTCAAAGGGAAAGGATATGTTTCATTTTTTTAACAAGCTTGACACAAGATTAGAACTCTAATCACGGGAACCTATTTCATTTTTTAACGAGCTTGACATAGAAAGGGAACTATGCTCATGGGAACCTATTTCATTTTTTAACGAGCTTGACATAGAATGGGAACTATGCTCATGGTTAAGGCCCATTGACGGGTTCCTTCCCAACATGATACCGAGAGGTTGGTAAATGCCCCCAGCATGATTGCTAGCAGCTTAACATGGTAGTGTTCCTTCAACATGATTGTTGACGGTACGACATGTGGAATGCCCCCCAAGCTTCATTTCATCTGAAAATGATGCTTGCTAACCCAACTACCAACCTGGCTACTAATATGAAAATTTTCACCAAAGGGGGGAAAACGAGAATCAGAGGAAATGAAGGTTCAAGTTCTAACTCTAGCGAGAGACTCGAACTGAAGGGAGAGAGATCTATTTCATTTTTACCCAAGCTTGAAATAGACAATAACTATGCTTGAGGGGGCCCATCTTATTTTTTAATGAGCTTGAAATGGAATAAAACTATGCTTGAGGGGGCCCATCTTATTTTTTAATGAGCTTGAAATGGAATAAAACTATGCTCGAGGGGGGCCATCTTATTTTTTAACGAGCTTGAAATGGAATAAAACTATGCTCGAGAGGATTGGTTTCATTTTTATGCAAGTTTGAAACCAAAGGTAAACTTTGCTAGAGGGGTCTATCTCATTTTTTAACAAGCTTGAAATAGAATAAAACTATGCTCCAATGGATGGTTTCATTTTTATGCAATTTTGAAACCAAAGGTAAACTATGCTTAGAGGGGTCTATTTCATTTTTTAACGAGCTTAAAATAGAATAAAACTATGCTCCAATGGATTGGTTTCATTTTTATGCAAGCTTGAAACCAAAGGGAAACTATGCTAGGGTGGTTGGTTTCATTTTTTAACAAGCTTGAAACATAACAAAAACCATGCTCGTACCCCCATCCTCGAGGGGAAGAAACCACTAAAACATGTGGAACATTCAGGGAAGTCTGATGACTAGGAGTCATATGATGAGTGGGTGTCACGAAGGAAAGATGATCAATGGTCACAATATTCCCATGATGAGGAAAATACATCACTCAAAAGAGCATGGACACTACAACTTTCATAGCATAGACATAATCACGTCCAAGGAGTAGATTGAAATCTAAAGGACCTTGGACAACCATGACATCAATATAAATTGTTTTAACTCTCAATGTGATAGGTAATTGCGGGAGAATCCCTAAAGGTCCGGTAGGCCTTCTATTAAAAGCCAAAATTTGGTCAGTTACTGGCACAAGCTGAGGAGAACCTATGGATTGCCAAGCAGTTGATGATAAAATACTAACAGAAGCTCCCTCATCAACTATCGTACGAAAGATTTCTTTATTGGAAACTCCTACAAATATTTGAAAAGGAATACTTGAAGGAAGACGAGATTCTGTTAGACCATTCCAATCAAAGGAAATGACCTCATTACTTGGGGGGGGGTCCTGCAGGAATGGACAAGGTCTCCCCTTGCCTAGGACATTCTGAATTGACTAGGAAAACATCAGCGGTTTCCATTTCACTCTCACTTGGAAGATAAGAATGAGATGAAGATTGTGTCATGGTGACTCCTTCAGTCTCGACTTTCTCCAATGAAAGAGTGGGATCGAGTGGAGACGACAGTGACTCGATCACTTCACTCTCAAAAGGAAGAGTGGGACCAATTATAGATGAAACTAAATTGATCACTTGGTCAACCAGTGGAGGGTCGAGGCATAAATTACTATCACTTGTTGGAAGCACCTGTTGAGAACTAGTAATATCTTCTAACCACTGTGAAGCTTCATCAATGTTTGGACAAAGGTAAGTACGATGCATTCCCTTGCATATCCAGCAAGGGTCTGCAGCTCTACCCTTCTGACCCTTCACCAAAGGGTCACTGGTCGAGGGAGTGTCATCAACATGATGGTCAGAGGTTGACGATACAAGCGGTTTGGGGTTTTTAGACCACACTTCTGACACACAGGAAAGACCAGGACAATTTTTTAGAAGGTGATCACCTTTGCAAATTTTGTAGGGGAACTTGGGATTACGAGGTGTTCTCATAGAATGAGCGCCATCAGAGTCAGATGGTTGACGCTTGGTCTCTTTCTTATCTTTATTCTTCTTAATCTCCCTTTCTTCTTCTTCACACTTGCCTTCTTACTAACATCAGAGTTTTCAGTAGGAGAAGAGGAAGATATGGAAGTCAATTCAAATTTCGAAGGAGAAGGAGAAGGGTCATCATGAGATTGATGCTCATGTGGTGAAGGACCTAGGTTCGACACGGTTGGTGAACTTGGTGTAACTGGATTGAAGAATAACGATACTGGTAATCCTATCGTCAATCCAGGAAGACTCAACGTAGCCATAAAGGGAGGACCAACAGTTCCACAAGGGGGAATAACAAATGGAATACCTTGGAAAGGGGTGCCTTGGTTGGTAGTCCTGGAAGAATCTTCCATATCTAAACTTCCTAAGAGTCTCTAAAGTACCACACAAGCCAAGCACTACTCAAGTCTAAAAGCAACAAGCAAACTGTGTGAATAGGAGTGGATTCAAAGTCTGGAACCTCACGGGATTATCAAGGCATCGCAAACCACTATATACTGCAGGGTCCAACAATATGATGCGACAAGGAGGATTGGGACCATACCCTTGCCTGCATACCCGATTACCTGGACAGTACGTGTGTGCTAATATCCCCAAGTGCTGTTCTTGGTGTAACTCAGTTGGTTTTAGGAATCCTAGTGGTGTCTCTCGATATACGCAAGGTACGTGGGAGCTCAAATCCGTAGTGGTGCTATCTAATGCACAACCGTTCGGCAAGAGACCTTCCGATATACGTGTCGAGTACGTGATACACCCTTTGATATGTGCCAAGTATGGATTATGGTACTTGGTGGGTACGTGAAGGAGCTCGATATACCGATGTACGTGGAAGGCTACAATACCCCCAGGATACAGTGCTGGCAAATAATGACAGCTACCACGCTTAATGATGCCGGAACACGTCTCTAACTTACACAGAGTTACTAAATGATTTTAACCTAAGCTAGCGTTAATTTTATCCTGTACGGTTAGGTGGATGCATGAGGTGAGTACATAAATATAAACATAATGCAATCCTCAATTACATGATAATGCACATTTTCCTTTCCTTTTCAATGAAAACTACTTAAGGTAAGGAGATATTTTTCTTTCTTTCAAACCAAAAGTACTTAAGTAGTAGCGAAAAGAAGAATTCCTTCCTAGAGTGCAATAATTCTAACTTTTTGCAATAATCAGCCAAAAAGTGTAAAGAAAATGAAAGATGCAGCTAATCTTAACAATGTATAAGACAAGATAATGAAGCACTTTCAATTTTCAAATGCATGTACCAAAAATGGAATTTGATAACTAAATGCTTTTCATATTTATATACAGAAAGTGAGAGAATATCTACAACACTCTAATCTTTCGAAAATTCCCAAAGAAAAATGGCAAACAACCAAACAACTCAAAGGCACTCAAGAAAGGCTCAAAATCTACCAAATGCAATAATTATAACTCATTTCCTATCTTTTTACACTTGAAAAAGACACATCTAAGCTACCGAAAGAAGGATTCCATAAACGTTTCAAATTAAATGCATGACAAAGATAAGCACTTAACAATCTTATCCAACTCAAATGCACACAAACTGAAACAAGCATTTCTTCTTCTTATGATGATAAGACCAAGAATATCAAATGATCAAAATAAAGTAAGAAGAATATTTACATTTTCCAAATTCATGAATATAGCAAAAGAGTGACAAAATCAAGCTCTTCTTTGAACTAAAGTGGAGACAAAGAACCAATCTTTCCCAAAAATGATTTAATAGCTCAGCATGTAAGGGAAACAAGATCCATAACCTAAGAAAGAGAGCTCAAAAAGACATGGATATCCCACACTCTTCAAGTCTTTAAAACAAGTCAATCACACCAAACCAAAAAATGATCTCAGAACCTTGAGATGGGTCAAAACGACTGAAGAATGCACAATTAAAAAATAGAACCCATTTCGCTTAAAAATGCAAGCAAAACACTAGTTTTTACTCAAGGGGCCAAACATGAATCCAAAACTCAAAAGACCCAAAAACCAATACAAACAAGCCAAACAAAACACTACTGGACAAAAGGGGATCTTCCTGGAAGGTACAGTGCAGAGGAGTCTGTACACAAACCAAAACTCAAATCATAAATGGAGAAAAGGTGCCTGTATGGCAAAAAATGGCAGATCGACACACTCTGTGCTTATGCACAGTCCGATGTCGCAGTTCACTAGTGCGGGAAGTGTGATGATGTCGTAGTATACCAATGGAAGGGATGCGACGACAAACTAACAGGAAAAGAACAGAGATAAAAAACAACATAGTGTTGCTCTGAGTACATTGACCAGGTGCGATAGGCGAGTTCTAAGTCCAAAAATGAACCAATTCTCCAGATAATGAGCATAAAAAGGTCTTCCAATGAGAAGTACAAACCCAAAGGACGACAATCAGACTCTTCAAAGTGAATATTTGATGGTGAAAGGGGTTAAGAAGCAAATGGCCAAAGAGATGGCTTGGAAAAGCAATCAACTGAAACTGACATTCAGATTGAAAACAACAATGTTCTTTCCCAGTATGGTTGCCAAATTTGTTATCGGAAAATCTACCAAAGACAGATCTAAGGTGTGATCTCCCTAGCTTAATGTAAGTCTAGAACAAATCAAACAGAATATAGATCTACTTTCCTAGATCAATAGAAGTGCAAACTAGTAGATAGATAGCTTACCTTAGATTTGTAGATCCCTTTGCTCTTTGTTGATCCAATGCTCCAGAGTCGTCAGATATCAAGTTGTAAGACCCTGTTGAACATATAGATATGAGCAAATAGTGAAAGCATACATTTCATATGATTGATCTAAGTTAGCAGTTAAGGAAGAAAACTCTAAACATCATCATCAATGAGACAACATTTTATGGAAAGAGATTATATTAACTGTATAAAAATAGGAATTACATAGAAAGGATGAAGCTACAACCAAAGCCTCAACATTGCATCCTCCATCCAACATGTCCAAGCCAAACCTCCAAGATGGTACAAGCTTCCCAATCACCAATATGGGTTCTACTAGCATAAAGGTACCATAGACCTTCCCCCCCTCCCATGGACAGAGTGGATGTTTATATAGGGCTAAAGAGATAGGGTAGTTTGAGGATTAAGGGGAGATGGTTAAGGTATCTTTCCATAAGGTTAGGAATTGAAATGCCACCTCACCTAGAGCCTAGGGATAGGCCTCCACATCACTCATCTTTGAGAATGGGCTCAAAGATACTCTTTTATCCAAATAACTGACATTTTCGCATGTTTCATTAGGACAACCTGCGACGTCGCGTGTTGCACAAGGGAAGACTGCGATGACCTTGAAAAGTAGGTTAGTTAAGCCCTCCAGTCATGGGAAGCTTCAGGGGTGTGTTTTTACTCTAAAATGAGTTTAGGTATAATAGCAAAGAGTTTACACAATGGTCAAGATGACGACCTTATCACAATGGTTATGATGACAACACTTGGTCATAATGATGATACTTGCAATGGTCATGGTGACGACACTAGGTCAGGATGATGACACTTGCAACACTTGCACAAGGGTGACAACATTTTGGTGTAACAATTTCGTGCTCTGATAAGTGGTAATTCACCTTTATCATTGAAAACTTGGGTCTATAGGTACCTTCCCTTTCATATTCCTCGTTATCCATAGCTAACACAAGTTAGAGATTCCATTCAAACCCAATTGAAATCTAAGGAAGTGGTTTTATGTGACGTCATCTTTGGGAATAAATGTTTATGTAAACCAGTAGAAGCTTGGACAATACTTCCTGATTTTAAACACATTCTGGAGAAAGCAAGAGGACAAGTTCATCAAAGTGACTTCATTCATAAATATTCTCGTAATTTACACATAGTCCATCCTTATCTTGATAAACAAGAGTTTTATAATAGCTTGAGCTTTTTGGGCATGGTTATCTCCTTGTATTCGGTTGTTTGATTGCTTGACAAGCTTTCCTGAAAATCTGTACTTTGAACTTCTTTGTTTTATTGCTAAAAATTGGAAGGGATTTTCAAGTCACCTGCAAAACGCTCCTTTGTTGAAATATGTAAGTTCTTCCAACAACATAGATTTGGCTAGTGTATCAAATGATGCCGCCCGCACTAGAATTTATCTTTCATCAAAGGAGTCACACATATGGTATCTAACCAAATGGTCTAGGGAGCTTGGAAGTGCCGCCAAATATTATTCCATGCTTGAATCTACCCAAAAGGCAATTATAAATTTAGATCCTCGAGAATTCCTGCATCTACCCATAAGGAAATTATAAATTTAGATCCTCGAGAAGGTGAGAAACTGTAAGAGTGGTTGAATCAGTATCCTAAAATTACATAGATTTATATCTCAAAGTTTGCTGAGCGGCTCCTGGATGTAGTATCAGACTCAACAGGTAGTAAACTGGTTATCACCACTAGAATGGCCCCAGGGTGCCCAACTAGAATGCCCATAGCGCCTGAACCATGGTTTGGTTCGCGAATCCATCGATTCCAGTGGGTACGGGGTGTTAGGTTTCATCTAGAGGACCCCCCAAAGCATGCCTTGAAGACCCAGAAGCTGTGCCAATGGGCCATCTTCGGAGCTAGGGTTTTTCCCAGTGATGGCCATTCCAAATTCGCTAAAGGGGTGCATTTCTCATCCAGAGGCCCCCGGCCATGCGTGGCCACCGTGGACAGGTCCACAATGGCCACCTGGACCTATGGGAGCCGATGGAATCCAAGTCCGCTCACCGGTTTGGGTTCCGTGGCCCCAGAGCAAATCCCCAAAGTGTCCCTGAATGGCCCTAGGGTTCTCGACTAGAAGGCCCGTAGCGCCTGAACCATGGCTCAGTTCATGAATTTGTCAATTTTGGTGGGTCCAGGGCACCGGGTTTCAGCTAGGGGACCCCCCACAATGTGCCTTAAAGACCCGAAAACAGTGCCAATGGGCCATCTCCGGAGCTACATTTTTGCTGAGTGATGGCCATTCCAAATTCATTAAAGGGGTGCATTTCTCCTCCAGAGGCCCCCGGGTGTACATGGCCACCATGGATAGGTCAAAAAATGGCCACATGGACCTGTGGGAGCTGACAGAATCCAATTCCGCTCACCGGTTTAGGTTCCGTTGCCTCGGAGCAAATCCCCAAAGTGTCCCTGAATGGCCCTAGGGTGCTCGACTAGAATGCCCATAGCAGCCAAACCGTTGCTCGGTTCCTGAATCCGTCGATTGTAGTGGGTCTAGGACACCAAGTTTCAGCTAGGGGATCCCCCATAACATGCCTTCAAGACTCAAAAGCAGTGCCAATGGGAAATCTCTGGAGCTAGGTTTTTTCTTAGTGATGGCCATTTAGGGACACTCTGGGGATTTTCTAAGGGGCCACGGAACCCAAACCGGAGAGCGGACTTGGATTTCGTCAGCTCCCATAGGTCCACGTGGTCATTTTGGACCTATCCACAGTGGCCACGTACGCCCGCAGGCCTCCAGACGAGAAATGCACCCCTTTAGTGAATTTGGAATGGCCATCACTGAGCAAACCCCTAGCTTCGGAGATGGCCCATTGGCACCGCTTCTGGGTCTTCAAGGAACGCTGTGGGTGGTCATGTAGCTAAAACCTAGCATCCTGGACCCACCGAAATCAATGGATTCGCAAACTGAGCCACGGTCCAGGTGCTATGGGAATTCTAGTTGAGCACCCCCGGGCCATTCAGGGACACTTTGAGGATTTGCTTCGGGGCCACGGAACCAAAAGCGGTGAGTGGAATTGGATTCCATCGGCTCCCAGAGGTCCACATGGCCATTGTGGACCTTTCCACGGTGTCCATGCATGCCCGGGGGCCTCCGGACAAGAAATGTACCCCTTTAGCAAATTTGGAATGGCCATCACTGGGAAAAACCCTAGCTCCAAAGATGGCCCATTGGCATTGATTTCGGGCCTTCAAGTCATGCTGTTGGGGGTCCCCTAGTTGAAACTCGATGCCCTAGACCCACAAGAATCAAAAGATTCACTAACCGAGCCATGGTTCAGGCGCTACGGGCATTCTAGTCGGGCACCCCGGGGCCATTCAAGGACACTTTGGGGATTTGCTTCGGGGCCACGGAACCCAAACCGACGAGCGGACTTGGATTCTGTCAGCTCCCACAGGTCCACATGGCCATTGTCGACCTATCCATGGTGGCCATGCACACCCGGGGGCCTCCGGATGAGAAATGTACCCCTTTAGCGAATTTGGAATGGCCATCACTGAGCAAAACCCTAGCTCCAAAGATGGCCCATTGGAACCGCTTCCGGGTCAGCAAGGCACACTATGGGGGGTCCCCTAGCTAAAACCCGATGCCCCTGACCCATCGAAATCGATGGATTCATGAACTGAGCCATGGTTCGGGCGCTACGGGAATTCTAGTCGGGCACCCCGGGGCCATTTAGGGACACTTTGGGGATTTGCTCAATGAGGGAGTGTGCAATTTTTTGGACACGGGGGTCAACTTTGGAAAATCATCCACCATGCACTTGTGGCTAGAATTACTAGCTGAAACCTACCTAAACAGACTTGCATGAATCCCTGAAACCCAGTTTTGTTTCACTGTTGAAGTTCTATGCCCCCAGCAGGTATCCAGCAGGTGTCCTTGAAGGCCTTTTGGATGCGAGACGGAACGAACCATAGAATGAAGACCGTGGCTTGGATCAATTAACCATCAACTCCGTTGGATTCAGGATGCCAGGATAGTGCTAGGGGTACCCCTCCCCTCCGGTCTGGTGGCTCCGGTATCATATTGTACATCCATCTTGGAAACTAGGGTTTTGCTCAGTGAGGGAGTGTGCAATGTTTTGCACATGGGGGTCAACTTTGGAAAATCATCCAACGGGAACTTGTGGCTAGCATTCCCAGCTGGAACCTACCTAGACACACTTGCATGACTCCCCGAAACCTGATTTTGTTGCATGGTTGGAGTTCTATGCCCCCGGTAGGTATCCAGCAGGTGTCCCTGAAGGCCTTTTGGATGCGGGACGACACGAGCCATAGAATGAATACCATGGCTCGGATCGATGAACCATCAACTCCATTGGATGTAGGATGCTGGGATAGTTATAGGGGTGCCCCTCCCCTCTAGTCCGGTGGCCTTGGTTTCATCTTGTACGTCCATCTTGAAAACTAGGGTTTTTCTCAGTGAGGGAGTGTGCAATTTTTGCACACAGGGGTCAACTTTGGAAAATCATCCACCAGGAACTTGTGGCTAGTGTTCCCAACTAAAACCTACCTAGACACACTTGCATGACTCCCTGGAACCTGGTTTTGTTGCACGGTTGGATTTCTATGCCCCCGGAAGGTATCCAACAGGTGTCCCCAAAGGCCTTTTGGATGCAAGACTGAACGAGCCATAGAATGAAGACTGTGGCTCGGATCGATGAACTGTCGACACTGTTGGATTCAAGACATCGGGATAGTTCTAGGGGTGCCCCTCCCCTCTGATCCGGTGGCCTCGGTGTCATCTTGTACGTCCATCTTGGAAACTAGTGTTTTGCTCAGTGAGGGAGTATGTAATTTTTGCACACGGGGGTCAACTTTGGAAAATCATCCACTAGGCACTTGTGGCTAGCGTTTCCAGTAGATATTTTGGCCTTGGAAGTTTGTTTGTTGGTTTGACATTGGTTTAAATCATTTTCGTGTTGATCTTAGTCTCTGTTGCATCCTTTCTTAGAGGTCTTCTTTGATTTTTATGCTTGATTCAATTGGTTTTTAGGTCTTTTATAAACATTTCAAGGCTCACCCACGAACTGCTTATACATACAGTCATGTATTTTATTCCCTAATTGCAAGTTGCTGGTATAGGTATCCACGGGTCAACTGTGCATTTCTGCATAATGCAGTCGCGGTTTTTCCATAGAATTTTTATTTTTAATCTAGTGTTTAGTATTAGGGTGGCTTGTATTTGGATTTGGAAGTCTTCTGTTGATCTAATACCCTTTGGACATTGTATAGTGTATGTTGAGTCTGTTTGTAGCCTCTTTAAGAGTTTCTACTTGAGTTTTGTGCTTGTGAAGTTACCCTTTCTTTCTAGCCCATTTTTTTGTTTGGAAAGTGCTTGGATTTCATCCTCTTTGATCACTAGTATTTAGGAGAAGGCTGATCTCCGCATAAGAGTCTATGTTTTTATGTCTTACATATCAGTCATCTTTGTTTGCACTTCATTTCCAAAACATAGTTACTTTTAAAGAAACCAGTTGGGTTGGTCTTTGTTGGTCTTACATAAGGTCTGATTGCTTTAGCCTTGGGTCATTGTCTCTTTGCTTGCACTATTTTTACAGTTCTTGTTGGTTCACATTTTTTTTCATTTCCTTCATAATTAAAGAAAAAATCAAATTTAAAAAGAACTTTTCGTTTCATAGCAAGAATTGTCATTTCTTTTCGAAGTAGTTGTATTCTTTAGTACTATCATCTTTGAAAATACAAAAAAAAAATTCATTGTGCTTAGTTTGCTTTATGATTTCATGTTTTGAAAGACAAATGAAGTAGGTTAATTGTGAAATTTTTACATTTTTACATATACACATTTCTTTTCAGTTGCAACCATCACCACACATTGCACTATCCTTTGAGTAAGTAACATCCTTTAAAAAGAACCATTAAGAAAATATATTAGTAACATTTTCTTTTTTAGGTTACACAACATCAACTAGCTTAGGCTAGGGTTTGGAATACATCACTTTAAACTTTCCAAACCATTCAAATCTCAAATCATAGTATAGACTATCGTTTAGGTAAATCCATTGCTATGGAGGTATCTGGGAAGCTCTACTCAAACCAGAGTTAAGCACGAGGTCATGTGAGATGTTGGCATCCATTTTGTCACCATTTTTTAATATCAAACACACTCTGATTGGCATCACTTTCACCATTTTTTATGTAATAAGTCATTCTGCTTGCCATTCAGACCATCAAACAGATCAGGTATGCATATATTCACACATCACATGAATTTTGGGTAAAAATCGTCATTTTGTGATTTATTGATGTTTAATTGATATTTCTTGGCTTGCTTGGAAAATTTATTTCATTTTACAAGTTGTGGCTCTCAAACGAACCTCCATTCAGATGAGTATTCATGTTTCAAATGATCAACCGTATTCAGTTCGTTGTTCAGACCCGCATTCAACCCGCGAGATCGTTAGTTGAGATATTTTCGGGCCATTAGGAAGCGAACCGTCACATGGGTTCTGTTGATAACGTGTCCCTTATGGTGCATGAGTTGGTGTTCTAGAAGATTCCCTCTCCTACATGCTCAAATCGATAACATATATCTCTCTACCCACATCAAAGAAAATTAATGTCTCAACGACCGCGTGGAGGAAACTAATGCCGTGAACTTGGTAGATGCTCTCTGCGTGTTGCAAACTGTTATGGGGATGTTCCTTGGCCATGAGCTATCGTGAGCTGCTAAGCAGAGCCATTTTTGGGCATTTAAGATTGTCTATTATTAGAGCAGTTGACCACTAAAGGGTCGAATTGCTCCCCCCAATTGTAACTCTGTATAAATAGTCGTCTTCGTGACTGAGACGAGTTAGTGTTAGTATCTGGAATCTTAGGAAGCTTTAGTCTGCAAATAGATACAGAAACTCTGTAACTTTGTTTAATTTAATATACTCCTATTTCAGTTTATGAGAGTTAAATAACATGTGTGGTGATTGATTGATTAAGGCATAGCCTCTGATTGCTGAGAAGGGCCCCTCAACAACTAGTGGTATTCCGTCTGTGCATATAATTTGTCTTTGTCTTCTGCAAATAAGTTGTGTATTTGTTTAATTTCTGTATTTATTTTGTATATGATATCTTTGTTCTATAATGTATGTGTTATTTCACTACTTATGTAAATGATACCTCTGTTTTATAATATTTATGTTTTACTTGCCGTTTATACTAATGATATTTCCAAAATGAATTTGTGACCGATCAATTTTTAGTATGCTTAGTTTACTTGAATTCAGTTTGCTTAGTTTGCTTTTAGTTTTTTACAAGTACTTAGAGTTTAGTTAGATTAACCTTCCAAGTTCATTTATAAGTAGAATTATTTCTAATAGGTTTCCTATAGTTGTAGTTTAGTTCATTCCCTCTTAAGTCTCGCTCTGTCATGCATTATGAACTAGCTTCCCTTCCCTAGACATAGAATAGTGTAGCTTGCTTCCTGTAGATTTTCTTTCTACATACCCTATTTATTGCTTCCCATACACTGTAGGATCACATGCATCAACCAGCTGGTAGTTAAGATCATCCAATCTTCTCCTTAATTTAGTTTAAATAGTTTTTATTCCATCCGGACTGTCATTCGGACAGTCATCCAGATCGTCATTCGGACCTCAATACTTCCTGCATTGTTTTTATGCTCAATTAGAATCCAGTTTCTTAGGTCTTTCAAATTGTAATCTCTCTTACCCTTATTTAGTATTCTTAGGTGTCATTAAGATCTTGTTTTATTTTGTATAGAGTTTTAATTAAGTTTGTCATCATCGTTAGTTCTTATTCTCTCTTTCCTTAAACCCTACTTTAGTTGCTTTACAAGTTATGTTTCTCTTATGTCTGATTCATAAATGCTTTACTGTTACAGAATTTATCAGTTTCATTCTTAGTATAGTTTATTGTATGTTGTTAAGATCAATATCAGGTTAGGTTTAGCAATTTCATTGTCCAAATTATCTCATTATTGAATCATTCGTCTCATTCGTACTAATAATGAAGATGTTCATAGAATAGGATTTGGTTCAGAAGTAAAACATCTTTATCAAGTTTTCTACTTGCTTTTGAATACAATATCTTTATCAAGTTTTCTACTTGCTTCTCAATTAAATTCACTTTCAAGTAAGTATCTTTATTAAGTTTTCTACTTGCTTCTAGACTTCATCAGTTTCAAGTCACTTGTTTACGGATAGAAGATAGGTCATCATGTTTAAAGTTAATTGTAGTTGGATAATATTTAGTTTGCATTTATTTATAGAAGTTAAACTAGATTTAGCTCCATTTTGTTTCCTTGTTACATTTGAAAGCCACTTTGATACATTCACCCTATTCGCATTACATTTGATACACTTCCTCAAAATCCCCAAGGAGAATGGAATTAGGTAGTTTAGTGTAGTCCTAAAATATTAACTGAACACATAAAAGTAGTTGTTGAATTCACTATGTAGTTTGTGGTTTTGTTTTAAGTCAAGTATTATCATTTTCATAAAGAGTAGTTTGTTTTTTTATCAGCATTTGTTCTTTTTCCACTGTTCAATCATAGAGTAGAGTAGTATAGTTTGATACTATTTTGATTTGTTTTAACTAGATTTAATTAGTTCCTCTATTGTTTTTTCTGAAGTTTGACTCGGTTTTTCATTTTGAAAGATCTTTCGATCTTTTTTTTATTAAACATTTCTAAGGTCTGACAAGCCGAAACTTAGGTGCCATTCTACCTCAGCATATACTTTGCCACAACTCTAAGAATACCAACCCTAGTTGATAATTAAATATTAGGTGATTTATTTGAGACAGTAAATACACCTCAACATTTTGGCTTCGTTGCTGGGGAGTTGTAGATAGGTAGAATTCAGTTGTAGATAGATAGGTAGAACCTTCTCTTAAAAACTTAGGGATAGATTTGAATTTCCCTCTTTTGAAATTTAGAAATAGGTTGGTGGCGGGTGAGTGGTAAGACGAGAGGTAAGAACCTATGCATCTGTTATAACAGGCATCCCCAAATCCCAACAATAGTAGTTATGCAGTTAGAGTTTATTTCAGTTGTAGTTTTGTTTTCATGAATAGGTCTAGAGACTCACAAGGTAGATTTATTAAAATTAGTCCACCTACTAAAATTCCTACTAACCTATATGAGGGGTGTGCCACCCCAACTACTAACTCAGCAGAAAGGTATCAGAAGACACCTAAAGGAGATAGTCCTACTTAGAAAGCTAAGGGAATCCTTTATAGAAACCATTTAAGGGAAACCATAGCGAAATCCCATATTCACCAAGATCGGAACCACCTAGGTATTCTCTCTTTGGAAATCGAATATTCATGGGTGATGAAAATGAAGATCATGTCCGACAATGATCCAGGTGGATATCGGTGGCAGCCCACCTCTTCCAACTGGTTCAAAACAGTCTTCTGGCAATTTTGGTAAATTACTATTTTTAGCAGTTTTTCGGGTCCTGAACTTCCGGAGCCATTTTGAGGCCCTAAACGACATTTTTTGGCGATTTGGGGGACCAAATGGTTGCCGACGGCATACATTTGGGCCCAGTTGAAAGTTGTAAATCTCGGTTAGACCTTTCCAACGGGCTATCGAGCGCCCTAAACGAAGATCGTATGCAAAAGTTATGACCCCGGGAAGTTGACTGTTCAACTAACCACCTTGGGGCCGCAAACTTTATGACGGTTCATCTTCTAGGGTTAGGTTTTTGGATGTTTGGGATTCTTTCCCTCATGCTTATGATAAATAGGCCCTTTCGGCCTCTCTTTGTATTCATCTTGGCACGAATGAGCATAGCGGCCACATCTCTCCTCAGAGATAGCTACCACCATTCCAGCTATTGTATTTTACAGTCTGTTCTATTTGCGCTATTTAATAGAATATGTGTTTACTGTATCACTGTGTTATTTGCAATATATCTCTGTATATGATTCTGTATATGCTATCTTTTGTTTTGTTCCCACATAAATCCGGATCAGACAAGATGAAGAGGAAGGAGAGGTTAGAACTGAAGGAACCCTTCGGTTCCCTATTCTAGACACTGCACAAGATGTAACTATGAAAAACATCCCTCCCTCCTCACTACCGACCTTCTATGGGAAAAGTAGTGAGGATCCAGATACATTCTTATTCGAGGTTGATATTTTGTGTAGGAGTTATAATTTCCTACAAGATGGCCAAATGCTAAAACTCTTTCCTACCACATTGAAAGATTCTGCTCTTCAATGGTTTATGGGATTAGGAGAATCTAGTATCGAAACTTGGGAAGAAATGAAGAATGCATTTCTACAGAAATATCAGGATTACTGTAAACCTAAGGACTCTCGCAACGATATTTTCAAAATTCAACAACTTGAAGATGAGATCCTAGAAGAATATCTTGAGAGATTTAACTATGTGCTACACAAATCCAAATATGGTGATCTTCGGGGAAATGCAGTAAGAACACTCTTCCTCAAGGGAATCTCAGAAGAATTATTAGAAAACCTTAATCTCATGGCAGTAATAGACATTTCTCATAAGAATTTTGCACAGATTTGTGAACTATGTAGGAATTACTCTAGGATTAGAGGGAAAAGTGGAAGACACCCTCGAGAATTTTATGCTAAGGACCTAAAAGGAAACACATCCGGTTCTGGTGGAGTTACAAGGGTAGAGTTGGGAAATCTATTAGAAAACTTTAAAACATATATCCTAGAAGTAATAGGTTCTCAACTAGATGCACTACAAGCTAAAAAGAGGCAAGATGAGGAGTGGGCAGCAACAATTGTTTTTTGTCCCAGGTGTAGAACTAAACATTCTCAACAAGAATGTCCATTGAATAATATTTCAGGTTGTTACCTTTGTACAGAAGAACATCCAACTGATAATTGTCCATTGTTGCCTGGATTGCAAGCTATATACAAGAGTGGAAACTTTGGTGAAACATCTAGGAGGCCTTGGAAACCTAGAGATCAACCATCGTATCAAGATTCATCCCAAATTCCACCCTATTACCATCCTTACCAACGTCCTCAACAATGGAACACTTCAGGTTGGAAAAAATGGCCACCTCAGTACCCTCCTCAGAATTCCCAACAACAACAATGGCCACACAGATGGACAGGACAAGCTTATGGTCAACCACCTCCTCCTATGCCTAGCTATCCTTACCCACCTAATATCCAACAAATTTTGCCTAGATTTGTACCTCCTTCACTACCCCCTGTCCCAAATCAACCTCACCATTTCTAGAAAATCAATCTTCCAAGACTCACAATATTACCTGCACAACCGATACCAAATCCTAACAATAAACCAACCCAAGTTTCTAATACCATTGGGTTTTTACCTCTTCCATCATATGCCATTTCGACCGCACCAATACGTGAGATTCAACTGCGGTCTAGAAGAATTCTGCAAGATCAGCCCAAGTCATTAGTTGTTATTCGAGAAGAGAATGAAGAAGAAAACATACCTAATGAAGATTTGAATGATACTACTCCTAAAGATGTGGTTATTCCTAACTTTTCAACACACAACCATCCACATAAGGAAGTAATTACAAAAGGTAAATTAACTACTCGATGGAGGGGTCCATATGAAATTGTTATAGCTTTTGATAATGGATTTGTTAAAATTAAAACAATTGATGATTCTCAAATATCCCTTGTTGCAAATGGACATAGACTTAGACTTTATCATCAACCGATATCTAATTTTTTTTTTGTGCAGAATGCCTTCCAACAGAAGGAGATGAAGCTGGTAGAAGAGGAAGTCATTCCTCCTTCTCCTGGTCCATGAATTATTTTGGGTTATCTTCATTTGTATATATGTAAATATGTTTTTGTTTTTCAATAATAAGAGTCATTTCTAACAACTAATTGCATTTTAAGAGGAAATTCATTGTTGTGATCAATTTATGAAAATTTGTCAACTAAAACAAGAAGACTCTTTTTCCTTTTTCCTAAAATTCATATAACTTTTTCTTTGTACATATATGTTTGTTTTGAATAAATTTGAATCATCTAACAAGTGGTTTTGTAGTGTGATTACAAGAACCTCATAATCAACTCATGCAATATTATCTGGAAAGGCAAGTGCTCTAAAAATAAATACTTATAATTCTCTTTCTCTTCTGATTATTGTTAGAAATTGAAAATTTATAGTGAAAGTTGAAATGTTTTCTATATCATCTTTAACCACTTTCTTTTATGATTCTGCATATGGTATTTGATCGAGACATGTACATTTTTTATTTATCATCAGAACAATTGCTTAAATACCTACTTTAATTACTATGATTTTCAAAAAGCTCTATATTACACCTATGGACTACTAGCTCATCCTAGACTCATTATCAAAACTTGTCTCTTAAAGCATCTTTAAAAAGCAGCTCAAAAGTGAATGATATTTCTATTCTGTGGGGGACGTTACTGACTTTTTATGAAGAAGATAGACTGAGAGGTCAAAGAATAGCTTTAGGTTATTATCTTCTGACATGATCTATAATCTAGGCCATTTTAAATAAAATTTACTCATAAGGGTCGTTCTAATTTTTATTTTTTTTGAATTATGTGTTTAACAGGCTTAACACACTCTAGTTCCAATTAGCTTCCTTACAAAAAAAACATATATATCATTATACGAGGCAAACCCGCTGGGGTACTGAACAGGATTGCTGGCAGCGGGCCCATGCTAAGTAATATCTTAAAAACAAGGAATCTCGGTAAGTGTAAGTAAACCCGTTGGGGTACTGAATAGGCTCACTGGCAGTGTGGCTATGCTTGCATGGTACCAAGATAAAACCATCGTGGTATTGAACAGCCTGCTGGCAGTGGGGTAATATTGGGTAAAACAAGTTTGGTTAACGCATTGCTATGCAAATAGCTCATAAAAACCCTGAGTATACAAACACATGTTTAGGACAATTATTTATACTGTCATTAGAGAATAGTTGTAAGTTGGACTTGGATCCTGTCATCTAATTCACACAATACTTAGGATATGGCTATCCTAGAAATGGGACCCATTACTATAGAAGTCTCACAAACTCTATGGTGAACCTTATTTATATTCTTTGGATGATAAGAAATCTTTACAATGAGTCATGGATGACTAGTTTTCCTATGACATTTTTCACATCAATTATACTATCATTCTCCATATGGTCTCTTAAGCACTATTGTGAACATTTTGATGAATGTACATATCTGAATCATCTACATTTACTAGTTAATATTTTATTTTCTTATGAAAATTATTACAACATTTTTAGAATCTATTGGCAAAACTTTCAATTGAAAATACTTGAATATTGATCAATTTTTCTTTGATGGCTTGAGGACATGCCATATTTTTGGTTTGGGGGAGGATCAAAACTATTTTGACTTTCTGAATATTGATGAAAATTTTTATGTATCTCTGATAAAATAATAGGTGTTTTCAGGTTAACGCAAAAAGCAGAAAAAAGCTCGTTTTGATCAATGACAAATAAGAAAGAACATGACTTAAAGTTCTAGAAAAGCATGTTTACAACATCTCTTGTGTACTGACAAGTTCCAGTAAAATTCTCTACATAATCAACAATAGTCAGATCTATCAAAGCACATTTTTGTACAAAGGTCTGTATGAAGGGTTGAATGAAGGGTCGAATGATGATCCGAATGAGCTGACGAATGAGGCAAATGAATAGCGATCTGAAGGAAGTGCTGAATGAAACCATATCTTGTAATGATATTTATAAGTGTGCTAGGATGTTTAAAATTTTATTTTTGCTGATCTCTATAATCAACTAATCATGTCATGGATCAAATTAAATTCCATCTTTTCATACTCATTTCGTCTTATCAAATGAATTAATCAACCATCCTATGGCTATCATACGAATTTTAATTTTCCATTAAGCTTATCGTGCGATCTATCGTTTTATTTATTAAGTCATCATGATTTTGTGTGTAATTTGTGCTTATAATGGTTGAACACATCATAATCCATACGAATTCGTTAACCACGTAGTTCTATGATGGCACAAAATGATAGCATATCTATCGAATGTGCCAAATCTATCCCCACGATCATTCAGCTGCTCAAACGGTTCTTAATTTAAACTTAACCCTGCGTAAATTTTGCTTCATATTGCTCATTTTTCAATCAACCCTAAACCTATCAAGCTCCATCGCTTGCAATTTCATGCATCCTCTCTATCCATCTGCATCCCTCAAACCTTTGTTCAATATGCCAATTTGTCATGAGCTTGGCAGTTACTAGGGCCCACTTCGCATTCCCGAATTCAAATATTGCCTTGAAATATTCTTACGAGTTGGATGGGGTCCATTCCTTCGCCTCCTCTGAGATCACAACCATGAAATATCCCTTCTCTTTGCGAAAGGGTTTGATGGTCAGACATCCAGGATCGACCATCTCACTTTCACTGTGACGGAAGAATCCATTGCATTAGCTACAAAACTGCCCAGGGAAGGTGCCCATTGGCACAAACATCTTTTCCTTCCACGGATGGAGCTCCATTTTTCCCTTAAGGATGAATATCAACACATTGCTGGCACCAAAGGGCTCCATAGAGAATGGGTTAAGCCTGCATATCTCAGTCCCCTGACTATCATCATCAAATTAATCACTTGTGAGGGTAAGTACACCGTTTTTAAAGCTTGCCACTTCTGATTATTGGCACATTTCGTTAATAATCAGGCTCTTAACTTCCCCTTCTACTTTCTAAAGAGACTAGAGAAAATGTCTAGCCAGGTTAGGAAGAATACCACTAACCCCTTTGGAAGCTTATACCACCACTGTTTGATTAAAATCCTGATCATTCATCAATTGGAAGAAAAGGGGCAAACCTGGGAACACTTTGTCTTTGAAGTCTTGAACCCTCATCTAGTGAAGAATACTATGGTTAAATCCCCTACTTCTCGTAAACGTCATTGTTTCCTATCCCGTGGCAATAAGCCGGCCCAAAAATCTACCCAAAAAGAAAAGGTTGCAAAGTCTGCAAGATTTAGTGAGGGTCCCTCGGGAGAAATACACCTTGATCATGCATCTTCCCCTGAGCATGTCCACGAGGACACCACCACAGAACCCCCATTCTTTTCAATCATACCCACAAATTCAAGAAGGGCTAATCGCGACCAGACAGTTGACCCGACTGTCATCCCGTCCATCGACCAGACCGCTGTTCAGTCCATCAGTCAATCAGTCATTGAGCCAATGCACCCGGACAACCCTGATGACCAAGAAAATGACTCTATCTTTGAGTCCCCTCTCCCCGCATTGGCCAATTTATCAGCCTGCCCCTGTCTTGGAGCCTGCCCTTGCACATTTTGAAGATAAGGCCCTTAAGGCACACATTACACCTGCTGATCCCGAACCACCTCTAAGGGGATCAAGCCCACAAAAGGACCCTCTATCTTTAACATAAGTATCAATTCCACTCCAACAGACTATGGATAGATTAACCCAGGACGTAGCAGAGCTAAGAAGCCAGAATGAAAAGTGTGAAGAGATCATTTATGGGCTTCGTTAAGAGAACAAAAACTTGCATTTCCAGGTAAAGTGTGTGGAATATTTAAGTGAAGCCAAGACAACCTCCAACCTCTCTCTTCAATTGAGGTATGATACTTTGAAGGACGAGCTCTATAAGTTTAGAGCTAAAAGCACTTCCTCGTCTAATTTGAAGGCAGTTGCTACCGCAGCTCAACCTTCTTCCTAAATTTTTCTTTGTTTTCTCAGTGGGACTTGGCATATCTCCGGTTTGAGGGAATGTTGGCATCCATTTTGTCACCATCTTTGAATATCAAACACACTCTGATTGGCATTAATTTCACCATTTTTTTTATGTAATAAGTCATTCTGCTTGCCATTCATACCATCAAATAGATCAGGTATGCATATATTCACACATCACTTGAATTTTGGGTAAAAATCGTCATTTTGTGATTTATTGATTTTTAATTGACATTTCTTGGCTTGCTTGGAAAATATATTTCATTTTACAGGTTGTGGATCTCAAAGGAACCTCCATTCATATGAGTATTCATGTTGCAAGAGATCAACCATATTCAGTCTGTTGTTCAGACCCGCATTCAACCCGCGGGATTGTTAGTTGAGATATTCTCGGGCCATTAGGAAGCGAACCGTCACATGGGTTCTATTGAGAATGTGGCTCTTATGGTGCATGAGCTGGTGTTCTGGAAGATTTCTTATCCTACATGCTCAGCTCAATAGCACATATCTCTCTTCCCACTTCAAAGAAAATTAACGTCTCAATGACCGCGTGGAGGAAACTAATGTCGTGAACCTAGTAGATGCTCTGTGCATGTCGTAAACTGTTATGGGGCCATTTGGCCATGAATTGTCGTGAGCTGCTGAGCAGAGCCGTTTTTGGTCATTTAAGATTGTCTATTATTAGAGACATCAATCACTAAAGGGTCAAATTGCTCCCCCCAATTGTAACTCTGTATAAATAGCCGTCTTCGTGACTGAGACGAGTTAGTCTTAGTCTCTGGAATCTTAGGAAGCTTTAGTCTGCAAATAGATACAAAAAATATGTAACTTTGTTTAATTTAATGTACTCCTGTTTCAGTTTATGAGAGTTAAATAACATAAGTGGTGATTGATTGATTAAGGCGTAGCCTCTGATTGCTGAGAAGGGCCCCTCAACAACCAGTGGTCTTCCGTCTGTGCATATAATTTGACTTTGTCTTCTGCAGATAAGTTGTGTATTTGTTTAATTTCTGCATTTATTTTGTATATGATATATTTGTTCTGTAATGTATGTGTTGTTTTACTGCTTATGTAAATGATACCTCTGTTTTATAATATGTATGTTTTACTTGCTGTTTATACTAATGATATTTCCAGAATGAATTTGTGACTGGTCATGTTTAGTATGCTTAGTTTACTTGAATTCAGTTTGCTTAGTTTGCTTTTAGTTTTTTACAACTACTTAGAGTTTAGTTAGCTTAACCTTCCAAGTTCATTTATAAGTAGAATTAGTTTTGATAGGTTTCATATAGCTATAGTTTAGTTCATTCCCTCTTAAGTCTCGCTTTGTCATGCATTATGAACTAGTTTCCCTTCCCTAGACATAGAATAGTGTAGCCTGCTTCCTATAGATTTCCTTTCTAAATACCCTATTTATTGCTTCCCATGAATTGTAGGATCACATGCATTAGCTAGCTGGTAGTTAAGATCATCCAATATTCTGCTTCCTTTAGTTTAAATCATTTTTATTCCATCTAGACTGTCATTCGGACAGTCATCCGGATTGTCATTTGGACCTCAATACTTCTTGCATTATTTTTGTGAAGAACCTGCAACAATTAATTAATGAAAATACACGAGATAGCAAAAATAACGGAACTCATAATCGCTTTTATTGATCGCAAGCCACTTCGAGGGTGGCAACCTCCTTTGAGCAAGCTCAATACAAATAACTTCACGGTACCTTCATTGGTCTCAACACAAACTTATATACTAAGTCTAGGTGCCAATACCATGGGTCAATACCATGTGTCAATACAAACCATGGGCCAATACAAACTATGGATCAACAATTACTACGTGGCGACTTACAAAGCATATGCATCCAACAACAATAAGACAAGCTATGGAGAAACAAATACTACGGGACAACTGACAAAGCATATGAATCCAACAACAATATACTAACAAAGTAAATAGAAGGGTTGACATGGGTTCCTAACATCCCCTCTCCCTTTGAAAAAAGCTTTGTCCTCAAAGCTTTAGATGTGGAAATTGATGCAGAATCTGAAGGAGTGGTTCCCCTGTAACATCCTTGGGTTGCATTTTGGGCCATTGACGCCTTTTGAGGTTCACGGAGGGTTGCTTGGAAGGTTGTAGATGAAGAAGAACCATATCAGCTGCGTGAAAAGTGTGCTCAGAACGAAGTTGATCGGATTATTGTTTCAGTCGAATTCTTTCCATGTGAAGATTGTCCTGCAGAATGAGAAGAATCTGATCACGGTTTCGAAGAACCAAGTCAATTGCCTGAACTGGGGAGCTGTTAAGGGTGTATGGAAGAAGAATTGGTGGTTCCTGTCCATAGACTGCTTCATATGGTGTCCTTTTAGATGTGGTATTGTACCACTGGAGCGCTTCTAACAAATCCATAGAAATAGTTGTCCAAATCTATGTAGGGATGGGAAAGAGTTCGAGCAGTCCCGAAAGGAGTGTCGTTTCACCCTTGTTGACCTGGCAAGTATCACAGTCAACCACCATTTGTTGAAGTGTCATTTTCAGTCCCTGCCAAAATAATTTACATTGTTCTCGGTCATACATTTTGAGGAACCTAGAGTGCCCTGTTGATGAAGAAGCATGGAGTTCATAGAAGAGATAGCCCCATTGAAAGGATTGCAACCACTTTGGAACAAGCAGAGAAAGAGCTGTAAGAGAAAATGGGTCATCAAATGTGCGAGAAGGAGCATCTGCCACCATATTGTCCTTACCCTTCTTGTAAGTGATTGCATAGGCATAACCCATGAGTTGGATAACCCATTTCAAGTGTGCTGGGGAGGAGACCCATTGTTCCAGGAAATTTTCCAGACTCTGGAGATCAGTCTTGGTGTAGAAATAATTCCCTAATAGGTATGGCTGCCACTTCTATACTGCATGCAAAATAGCCATCATTTCCTACTGAGATGTAGATGCGGCTAAATTCTTATTGGAAAGGTCTCTTGAAGGAGACAAGTCCACTGGTTCAGCAAAGACACCTGCATATCTATCCAAGGAAGTAGAGGAGACCGTTGATGGGTGCAGCTGAATGGAATGGAGTTGAGCGATGACACCATGTGAATTCTTCTTAAGGATATTTTCCAGGCGATGTGAACTAATGATGTGGAGAGACCCTTGTTGTAAGCCCTTAAATTTGTGTTGTTTCCCATTGACTAAAAACTACATCCAAAGTTCAGCAAAATCCCATAAGATGGGGCCAAGTGTGCGTAACCATTGAATGCCCAAAACCACATCACATCCTCCTAGGGACAAGGAAAACATGTCAGAGTGCAGGTTATAATATTCCATAGAGATATGCACATTGTGACATTTACCCTTGCAAGGTAAGGTGCCCCCATTGGAAACCATGACTTCAATTTTGGAGCAAGGATGGACAAAACAATCAGCCTATTTGGTGATCCGAGGGTCAATGAAGTTATGAGTGCTACCAAAATCAATGAGTATTGTAAGAGGAAACTTCTTGAAGTAACCCCTGACCCGCATTGTTTGGGGGGTGGTGACACTGGATAAAGGATGGAGAGATATCTCTGGTTGTTCATCCTGAGATTGGGGGTCAATAGGCGACTCCTGAATGTCGACCTGATCATCCATTGTATCTTGAGCTTCTTCACCAATTTTAGAGGCAGGCGGAGAATCCATATCTAAGAGATAGAGCTATTGTTGAACACATCTATGTCCCCGAGTGAATTTCTCATCACAATTATAACAAATCCATTTTTCTATACGTGCTTGCATCTCGGTTTCAGACAAATGCTTGACAGGAGTTGGTCGAGGAGTTGGCGGGATGGGAGGTCGTTGAGAACCCATATTTCAGAAGGGAACAAAAGTGGGTTTGGAGCATTGTTGGGTTGCAATCTTGTCTTCTACTAACTTAGCCAACCCTAGGACTTCCATCATTGTGTTGGGACATAACATTTTAACCTCTAACCGGATTTCATCCTTAAGACCACTGATAAAACAACTCTTGTAGAATTCATCAGACAATCCTTCTGTGTGATTGGCTAGTTTCTCAAATTCTGTCTGATACTCTCTCAGAGTGCCAATTTGACGAAGTTTAGTGAGTGCTCCAGTGAAATCATCAAAAGCACTAGGACCAAATCATTGCAAAAGGAGTTTGCAAAAATCTATCCATTTGGGCTCGTCATGAGATTTGATGTACCAATGGTACCATTGAAGGGATTCATGTTCCAAATGAAAGGATGCAAGTGGGAATTTTTGGACATCAAATGTATTATGCAGACTGAAATACTATTTTGCACGATAGATCCATCCAGTCAGATCAGTACCATTAAAGCAAGGAAATTCAAGATTCGGACCATGAAAATTGCTGGAAGAAGAGAACCCATTGGTTGCAAAAGATTCTTATTGTCGGTTATTGTTCATGGCTAAATGCTGAAGATGGAGGGTGAGAATTTTTTCATCCAGATCTTGGAGTTTGGTTTGGATGGCAGTAAGTGCTTCCTCCATGGTTTTTGCTCCTGTGCGGGTGACAACCATAACTAGGAGTTTTTTTTTTTTGGAGGGGGGGGAATGGATAGAAAAACACAAACAAAAGCTTATTTAGTAAAGGGAAATTTGGATTTGGGAAAAACTTGGATGGGTAATTGGGGTTTGACTAGGTTTTGGACACTTTCTAATGGACAAGGAAGCAAAAAATGGGGATTTCAGAAGCGGAGTGAAAGAATGAGAAAATTTGTCAAAGAGGACAAAGAAGCAGAAATAGGGAATGAACACGGTGGCAAAATTTGTAGGCGAGTGGGTGAAAATTGAAGAAGTTATGGCAAACCCTAAAAATAGACAAATGTGATATTTTTGGCTTTGGGAAGTAGAATTTGGGATAGGGTCCTCAGGAAATGAAATATGAAGAACGGGATTGCAGGGGTGTCCAGGAAGTTTCAAGGGAAACAGAGTTAAAACAAGGGAGATATGGAAAAAAAATAGAATTTTATACTCTTTTTTTTTTCCAAAAATGGATCTGCACCGTCGTGGAAGGGATTAGAACAATTGGATCTAAAACGACACGAAAGGGATTGGCAATAGATGGATTTGAAATGACGCTGAATGGATTGAAAATGGTTGGATTTGAAACGTCTTTCAGAATAGATCTGAAACATCTAGATCTGGAACGGCTCTGAAACGGCACGAAAGTGATTAGAAACAGTTCAGCTGAAAATAGATATGGACCCCAGGAATGTTCAGCTTCCTAATAGTTCAGGGGTTTCACTCGGCCACCAATGTTGTCTGACAGCTTGTGTATTGGGGAAATACCCCTCACTCCATGGTTCAGGTAAAACTGATAACTGCTTTGCCACAAACAACAGCTCTTGGTTTACCTCACAGGTGGGAATTAGTCAATCAGGTAGGGGTCGTGGCCCTTTTCGCTGGCAGGTCCTCTCAATGGGCTAGCTACTTTGGGGTTCCTGTGGTACTCCTCACAATGATTTTTAGGGATTATGCCCTACTACTTCCCATAGTTAAGAGGATAGGGATTATTCCCAGATCTGAACTTACAACAGATACGAAAAAAAAATTGGCAGAAATTCCACCCAATGAGCCCAAGAAAGTGCTCTGATACCAGATGTGAAGAACATGCAACAATTAATTAATAAAAATACACGAGATAGCAGAAATAACAGAACTCAGAATCGATTTTATTGATCGCAGGCCATTCGAGGGGGAAACCTCCTTTGAGTAAGCTCAATACAAATAAATTCACGGTACCTTCATTGGTCTCAAAACAAACTTATATACTAAGTCTAGGCACCAATACCATGTGTCAATACAAACCATGGGCCAATACGAACTATGGATCAACAATTACTATGTGACGACTTACAAAGCATATGCGTCCAACAACAATAAGACAAACTATGGATCAACAAATACTACGGGACAACTTACAAAGAATATGCGTCCAACAACAATATACTAACAAAGTAAATAGAAGAGTTCACATGGGTTCCTAACAGTTTTTATGCTCAATTAGAATCCAGTTTCTTAGGTCTTTCAAATTGTAATCTCTCTTACCCTTAATTAGTATTCTTAGGTGTCATTAAGATCTTGTTTTATTTTCTATAGAGTTTTAATTAAGTTTGTCATCATCCTTAGTTTTCATTCTCTCTTTCCTTAAACCTTGCTTCAGTTGCTTTATAGGTTATGTTTCTCTTATGTCTGATTCATTAATACTTTACTATTACAGAATTTATCAGTTTCATTCTTAGTACAATTTATTGTATGTTGTTAAGATCAATATCAGGTTAGGTTTAGCAATTTCATTCTCCAAATTATCTCAGTCTTGAATCATTCGTCTCATTCGTACTAATAATGAAGATGTTCATAAAATAGGATTTGGTTCAGAAGTAAAACATCTTTATCAAGTTTTCTACTTGCTTCTGAATACAATATCTTTATCAAGTTTTCTACTTGCTTCTGAATACAATATCTTTATCAAGTTTTCTACTTGCTTCTGAATACAATATCTTTATCAAGTTTTCTACTTGATTCTCAATTAAATTCAATTTCAAGTAAATATATTTATTAAGTTTTCTACTTGCTTCTAGACTTCATCAGTTTCAAGTCACTTGTTTACGGATAGAAGATAGGTCATCATGTTTAAAGTTAATTGTAGTTGGATAATCTTTAGTTTGCATTTATTTGTAGAAGGTAAACTAGATTTAGTTCCATTTTGTTTCCTTGTTACATTTGAAAGCCACTTTGATACATTCACCCCTATTCCCATTACATTTGATACACTTCCTCAGAATCCCCAAGGAGAATGGATTTAGGTAGTTTAGTGTAGTCCTGAAATATTAACTGAACACATAAAAGTAGTTGTTGAATTCACTAAGTAGTCTGTGGTTTTGTTTTAAGTCAAGTAGTTTTCATTTTCATAAATAGTAGTTTGCTTTTTTATTAGCGTTTGTTCTTTTTCCACTGTTCAATCATAGAGTAGAGTAGTATAGTTTGATACTATTATGATCTGTTGGTTTAACTAGGTTTAATTAGTTCCTCTATTGTTTTTCTGAAGTTTGACTCAGTTTTTCATTTTGAAAGATCTTTCGATCTTTTCTTTATTAAAAATTTCTAAGGTCTGACAAGCCGAAACTTGGGTGCCATTCTATCTCAGCATATACTTTGCCACAACTCTAAGAATACCAACCCTGGTTGATAATTAAATATTAGGCGATTTCTTTGAGACAGTAAATACACCTCAACATGAGATCGAATTGTTGGGGATAACCCCCACTTTTCTTTTGAGCATACACCAAATCCTTTTCACATATGGGGGTCCACTAGTGCCTTGTGCACTCTTGGATTTCAGGCTTAGTTACCCTTCCCATATGTCTTGGCTGGACTTGGGACTGTCCCCCCGGTTTCTGCAATTTTGGTATCCTTTAGTATCTTTTGACCTTTAGGGCTCTACACAAGTGACGAAAGAAGGCTATTTCTATTGTACCTAGGACAGACATGGGAGGAAACCCTCTGTAGTGATTTGGGAAGGTAGTTTGGTGATTCAAGTGCTTGCACCCAGAAATCCTATATGTGGACCCCGGGTAACTATTCTTCGATATTCTACTAGTTTTTTCTGGGCCCTCATTATCCCAGACTTACTTTTGAGAATATTTATCTTTGTGTGCCTGGTCTAGATTACTTTAGGACATTTTCAGTGGTGTGCTCTTTTCTCTTAGTTGTTTAGTGGCCCCTAGGATAATTACTTAGTATTTTTTCACACAATTGTGGAGGACCAACCCCTTAGAAGGTCACGAAGGTTGTAGAACCTTCCTCTATTTATAGTGGAGCCTCCACCGCCACCACAACGACAGAGAACAGACTATCGTGGTTATTATGCACTTATAGGAACAAATGAACAACCCAAAGAACCTCACCTGATCTCTCAAGGTCAACCGGTTCAAGAAACTGTTGAGGTTGAAGACTTGACTTCTGAAGAGTTTAATACACCCTTCAACCCTCCTTTAACTGGACCCAATGATCTCTTATTGGAAAGGGTAGTTTATCTAGACCTTCTAGAGTTAAGCATATATCAGTTTACACCTAGTTCCTTTATGGATAACATAGGGGATGTGTTAGGAGTTCCTCATACTCCTACAATGGCTATCATATCAGGAGGTTTTTCCCCTCCATATGCACACACATCGATACCAAGCTCATTGCAAGCTACTTCTGCTCTGAGCACTTCATTTAATTTCAATGCTAGATCCATAGGATCGTCTGGCTCTCAAGTTATGACTGCATCTATTCCTTTTGGTTCTACCATTGGTCTATCCAGTGTCCCCTTTTTGGGGGTACTTTCGGTATCATTCACGTCTTTCCCTTTTCTACAACAATTCCAGGCTAACCCTTAGTCTGCTCCTTTTAGTCATGAATTTCCTTGGTTCAGAGGACACATCGCTCCTTCGGCACCTTTTGTAGGCTCAATGCCTACTTCTTCCATTTCATCTACATCTGGGTTCAACCCCTTCATAGGTTTTAATGTGCATCCATCCAAAGTATAGACTTCGAACATGCCTGTAGGGAGTACTCCTTTTTCACTGTTTGGTGGAGGAGGTAGTAAAAGTTTTTTCAACCCACATTTCGAGGGTGCTTATACCTAATTGCAATGGACCAATACACAAGGAAGCAATCCCTTAGCCAACGGTTGGAGCAACTTCCATAATGCATTTACTTCACAACCGATGGCTGGGGGAAACCCCAACCAACACTATTGGAGCTAGGTTTTAGGTGGTTCCCCCTACCAAATGCCTTTTAACCAAATGCCATCGAAGAGACCCCGTTTTCCTTTTTTGGAAACCTTAAACTTGCCATATCTTTTGAAACTAACTAACGATCCAGTGCGAAATAGCCCTACATGGCCACCGGTCCCAACCAAGCTTCCCTCGGACATTCTGAAGTTCGAAGGTAAGACTGGGGCAGACCCTGGCGACCATGTTACGACCTTTGACTTATGGTGCTCTTCCAACTCGCTTAATGATGATTCCATTTGGTTGAGGATATTCCAAAGGACCTTAACTAGTGTTGCTTCTAAGTGGTACATTGAACTGCCTGTTGCAGCATATGATAACTTTTGGGACCTAGCGACAGTCTTCCTGAATCACTTCCAGTGTTCAGTTTGGTATGATGCCAGTATCGATTTTCTGTCTACTTTTAGGAATAATAAAGCTGCTCACCTTTCTGATCACATTCAAGAGTGGCGAAAATGGAAGCGACTCATCAAGGCTGAGATTCCCCTAGAGCTCCTTTTAGAGTAGTATTTGAAGTCACTCCTCCCTTATATTTCTAAGGATGTGGCAACTTCTGGGATAAGTTCTGAAGAAGAAGCAATCCTGAGGACTCAATAGCTTGAATTAGTTTACTCCCAATCTGGGATACTCTATGATATCATTGTGGATGCACCGAGGTCTAATATAGATCTTGGAAAACCTAATCATGGACCACATGCTGATGGCATTATTGGTTCAGCAGATTCAACAACACTTGAAGCTTTAACAAAACAAGTTCACGCACTCTCTGTGAAGCAGTCTGCTGCTGAAGCAACTACAGTTGCAACCTCCCCTTCAACAATTGAATCTATACAACAAGTATAGAAAAAGTAAAAGGGTCCTCAGAAACCCAACAACAACAAAAATAAGGTAAGAAAGGGGATGTGAACCATCAGAAACCCAAAAATACCAAGAATGCTGAGGAGGGAAAGAAAGAGAAAAATAAGGTAAAGTTTCCCTGCAAGCTTTGCAAGGATGACCACTTTACTCGTCAGATCCCTTTATTTGATGAATCCCAGAAGGTACTACGAGAAAAGAAACTGATTGTCTTAAAGGATCCATTTCCTCGTGGACAAGGCCCAAATTCTGGAAACTCTAGTGCTGGTGGAAATCGTGCCTCGTCAGCTGATCAATCATTCATTAACATGGTTAACTAACATATGCTTCTACAAACCAGAGCGGGAAATTATAACCCAGACTCCCAACAGAAATATAGGGACATTCGCCAGTCATATGCTCCTCTTCACGTTGAGAGACTAGAATATTCTATGCCCAAGATACCTAAGGGTGTCTACAAACGAGCTCTGCACATCCCCAATGTGTGAGCCGCTCCTAACTACTCTGTTGTAGAGGACCTGGCCCAAATTCCTTGTGCAATGTCTACATTAGAAGTCTTTCAAAGCTTCCATTTCCAGCGGAATGCACTTCTATCGGCCATCGGGAGCATGGATTCTTAAAGTATGCTTGCATGGTTTGATATGTCAAATATCAAGCCTCGGTTACCGTATCACGAGGCCTTCCAAATTGAAGTAGTCCATGGTCCTAAAACCATTGGACGAATAGTTGTAGATGAAGGAATGTCTATGTGTCTACTATCAATATCCTGCTGGAAATACCTTGGATTTCCTAAGTTATCCCCTTCCAACACACTACTTATGTATTTTGACGGAAGATAGGTCCGCCTACATAAAGTATTTCCCGTGTTTGAAATTGAACTAGCCTGTAAGTTAGTGTCAGTGGAAGTTGAAGTTTTGGACGCTCCTCTTGACTATAACTTGTTGTTAAGAAGGAGTTGGATGTATTCTATGCAAGCTATTCCATCGTCCATCTTCCGAGTACTCATGTTCCCACATGAAGGGAAGATCATCACCATTGATCAACTTTCCTTCAATTGGAAGAATAACACTACTTCATCGGTTTCAACTATTCCCTTTATTTATCAGACTCATCCACCCAGCCAGAGTCTGGGAGTAGGCATGTATTCATCATTGATGGGAACATTTGATCTACTTGCTCCCATAAACTACATTGGTTCCATGAGTACCACTGACATTTTGTCTTGGGAAATATTCACAGTCTGTCGAATAACCGATCTGTGGATTCTTCCCACTTAGCAAGAACCAACTGTGTCCTTACCTCTTGCAGAAGTGGCGTACCTAGCATCACAAAATGCTGCAACAGACTATATCTCGACTCCGACTGTCTCCAAATAGTCAGATATTGACTATGCACTTGCATGGTCAATCAATTCCATCCATTCTTTTGATTTTCTAGATACCGTTTTACCTTCTGATGAGGCTATTCTGGAAGCCATGATAGGTATGGATCATCTGTGGGAACACATGCATCACGGATCCTATTTCCTACTAGATCTGGACAAGATATAGAATGGTGAGTTTTTAGTGAGACTTGGTGGTGATATCGACTTGTCCATTACTCCTTATGCTATGAAAATAATTTATGCTGAAGGGAACATGGAAAAAATATCGAAAACCATACCGATTGATATCTCCACTAAACTCGGTGTTGTGGAAAACATTTTTATTGGAGAAAATTGTTCTCCTAATGAGATCACATTGTACACCAACCTTTTTAAGGAATTCCACGACGTCTTTTCCTGGTATTATGAGGAGATGTCAGGCATTGACCCTTATATAGTTGAGCATGTTATCATGACTTACCCTAATGATAAATCAGTGAGACAAAAGATCCATTCGGTGAATCCTCGAAAACCAGCGACCATTAAGGTTGAAGTTGAAAAAATGATTAAGTCATCTTCATCTATCTGATCGACATGACTGAATGGGTCTCCAACCCAGTCCCAGTCGAAAAAAAGCAAGGAACCATATGTGTTTGGATAGACTTCCAGGACCTTAACAAATCCTGTCCAAAGGAAAAATACCTCACACCTTTCATAGACCAGATTATTGATGCGTGTGTGGGACATGAAATATTTTATTTCATGGATGGTTTTTCAGGATACAACCAAATCCAAATAAAACTTGAAGACCAACACAAAACGACTTTTATTTTTCCTTGGGGTACCTTTGCTTATCAAAATACTCGATTCGGGTAAAGAACGTTGGAGCTACCTTCTAGCGGGCCATGAAATTTGCTTTTCACGACATTAAACATGTAGTTGAGCCATATCTGGATGATCTCCCAGTGCGATCTCATAAGAGACGAGATCATCCCGATCATTTATGACTCGTGTTTGAGAGATTCAGATACTACAAGATTCATTTGAATCCCAACAAATGTGTATTCTGTATCAAGTTTGGGCATTTACTGGGTTTCATTGTGTCCAGCCATGGCATTATGGTCGACCCATTGAAATTTGAGGCCATTGTAAATCTGCCTCCTCCTTGTACCCTTAGACAACTTCATAGTCTGGAGGGCATATCAAACTTTTTATGACATTTCATTATAAACTATGCTAAAACCACCAAGGGATTCATGAGGTTGATTAAGCAAGACACCCATTTTTTTTGGGATGAGGTTGCTAAGAATTTGTTCGATGCCTTGAAAAAGGCACTACTATCATCCCCCTTGCTTATCCCGCCTTATTATACTAAAGATTTCCTTCTATATCTGGCGGCATCTGTTTCCACGATTGGTATAGTACTTGTTCAGGAGGATGACAAGTTCCAGGAGCATATCATTTATTATCTCTCGTGCACATTGGTAACTCCTGAGCTCAAGTATTCCCACGTCGATAAGTTGGCATTAGTTGTCATCCACATTGTTCAGATACTGCATCATTACATCTTATTGTGAACAACCATAGTTATTGCATAATTCAATCCTTTTCAATACGTATTAACCCGATGTATCATCTACGGGAATTTCAAAAAATGGATTGTCATTTTGCAAGAGTTGGACCTATCTTTCCAATCCTCAAGTCTAAGAAGTCTCTGGTGTTTGCCAAGATTATTTTTGAGTTCCCAAGTGACATAACCAACATTGAGGAAGATTCGTCTTTTCCAAATGAACACATTCTTCTCATTACGTCTTCTGACCCATGGTATGGGGATATCTTAATATATCTCTAGACTTTGAGGTGTCCCCCTACTTTTTCCAGGGATGAACAAGGGAAACTAAAACATCATGCACGGAATTAACTCATCATTTCTGACACATTATACATATGTGGGGTAGATTCCATCTTACACCGTTGTTTAACCTTGGAGGAAGCTGAAGCAGTATTGAATGATGCCCACAGTGGAGCCTGTGGAGGTCATATTTTTGGGTTGGAAACATCCCAGAAAATACTACGTGCTGGTTATTTTTGGCCCATGATCTTCAAATATTGTGTCAAGGCTGTGAAACATTGTCAACCTTGTCAGTTTTTCACCAAGAAAATGCGAGCACACCTGACTCCTTTCCATCATGTGATCACATCAGGACCCTTCACCAAGTGGGGAGTTGAATTCATGACATGCAATCCATATTCGATAGGAGGACACCATCACATCATCATTGTCATCGACTACTTTACGAAGTGGGCCGAGGAAATGCTTACTGTGAGAGAAGATGGAGAAACAACATCTTATTTCGTTTTTAACCAGATTATTGCTAGATTTGGTATTCCCAAAGAGATCATCACGGAACATCGTCGACATTTTCAAAACAATATGATGACCGAGTTGTATACCATGCTAGTTTTTCGATAGGAACACTCGCCTTCATTTTATCCACAGGAGAATGGTCAAGTCGAAGCGGTTAACAAGACTTTAAAAAACATCCTTCAAAGGACCGTTAATGCTAGTAGATCTAACTGGAACAACATGTTGTATCCTGCTCTTCGGGCTTATTGATCTAATGTTAATACTGCTACTGGGTTCTCACCTTTCCAACTCGTTCACAAGGTGGAGGTAGTCATTCCGGTCAAATGCGAAATCCCTTCTTTGAAGTTGGTTATCCAACTGCTTCCGGAAACTTCAGCTTTGGAGGAGCATTTGCTACATTTAGAGCACTTAGATGAATAGTTCCATGATGCGTTTACAACAAATGAAGCTCACAAAAGTCAAGTCAAGCGTCATACAACAAATCTGTAAAACCAAGGGTGTCCTCTGAAGGAGACCTTGTTCTTCTCTATGACTAGGACAAAGATCCCTTGGGGGAAGGTAGATTTAAATCTATGTGGCTCTGACCATATATTATCTCTAAATTTATGAAGAAAGGATCTTATGAGCTAACCGATTACGAGGGTTGTAAGTTTCTTGAGCCTAGAAATGGGCTCTACCTGAAAAAGTATTATGCTTAGGCCTCTATGCTTTTTCTTGTATTATAATTGTACATGTTTGTAGAATTAGTTTTTTCTTTTGATTTATTTTTGTTCATGTTATGTGTCTTCTAAATTGTGATTTCACATGAAAACTGAGTGCTTTATAGGATTCATTGATGGCGCTAGTCGCCACACCCCATCAATTGGCTTCAACAACTTGGGTTATTTACTCACCGACTGGCCAACTTGTGTCTTCAGGAGGGGCTTGTTTGGGATCTACAATGAACAATGTATCTGAATACAGTGCATTGATTGAGTTACTCCGAGATGCTATTCATCATGGCATTTCACGTTTGGAGGTAAGACTCGACTCGCAGTTAGTAGTACTTTAGTTGATGGGTGAGTACAGGGTTCAGGATCCTGCTTTGCTTCATCAGTTTTTGTGTGTTAGGTTACTTGGAAGACACTTTGATTTTATTACATTTCAACACATTTCAAGGAATTTAAATTCATTAGCTGACTCATATGCAAACTATATACTAGATTGGTATCTGTACCATACACAATCACATTAAATAGTCACACACATAAGAACACACACATGTATATATAAACCGATACTGTATATATCAGGATAAAAAAATATGAGTACGAGTCATAGGATTTATCAGTGTCATAATATACAAAAATGGGCTCAAAATCCTAAAAAATATAACATGTCTCTCTCCCTATGGAGAAGGAAATGCCTCTACTAACTCTGCCACAGCCTCCCTATAGCATATGACTAGTCTAGCTACGTTTCTAATTAGCCCGATCCATGCTGGGGGCACACCTACAACATGCTCTTGCATTTCGAGCAGCATTTGCTTGATCTTGTATGTTGGGATGTCATGAGTCAACCGAATCATCTTCCCCTCGAGGTTCACCGGCATTGCATCGAAATCACCTGGCTCAGTTAGTATGATAAATACATGAGGATGTCCGGCAGGCCGCACAAGCCCCACATCTGCATAAATCACACTATACTCATCATAAAAATTATATATACATAAAAGCATAAAAATGAAATAAATTTCAAAAGCATCAGCACATCTTACCCATCCCTCCCATGGTTGATCCTGGAGGAAGAGCAAGCTCTGGATCTCCTCGGAAATCCAAACTTGCGTACGAGAACTTTTCTGGATCCGAAAATTGGCGACTCCACCATCCGAGATAATCTTCGTCAGCATAAGAAAGAGTAGCTTCGCCACCACCCTGGTGCAAGAATATATCTCCCCACTGAGTCATCAATGGCTCACGAGGGTTCAGGACTGGCAGGGCCATCCCTGGGATCAGAGCCGGGACCCTCTCGAAGAAGAAATTACACAAGATGCTTCCATAGCAAAAGTTTTTCTTCTTCCCGGTTTTGCATTCAAGCAATTTGTGTTTCATGTTCACCAAGAGACCCAAACACCAATCAAATACTACACCACGCAAGCATTCAACCCTGATTTGCATGTAGTTTCGAGAGGCCAAATGTTGTGCGGCACTCCCTCCAATTCTGTTAAGTGTACTTAGTATTACTTTTAGCGGGAAGCTTGCAATAGAGCCAATTGGGACTTTTCTACCGCTCTTTTCGTTACTTGGAAAATAGTAAGCATTGATGTAATCCTGGATTGAAAGTGCATCTACCCCTCGGAATGTTCCTTTGAGGTTAACCCCCTCACCCCTATGGGATAAAATAGTGATAAAGTATATATCATCAATGGTGAGTTCTAACATCTCCCCTTGGAGATCGAACATCCCCTGATCGGGATCCTAGTAGCCAACGAGCATGTAAAGCAAATGCGTTTGTGCACACATGCTTGTGGTTCGAAAAAAAATTGAGCAAACTGCATCTCCATAACATGTTTAAGGTAAGCGGATCTCCCATGGAATCTCTATCCATGGATTCGTGCTCTCTCTCCCTCCATGTTAGCACCATTCCTGCATCATTGACACCATTCACCCATTCTTTTTTTGTTTTCTTCTTTTAACTTGCAGTACCCACGGCTTCACCTCTACCATAGAGAAGGGTAATCGTGGGTCGGTCTCTGCTAAACCCACGCACATTTCATGTACTCGTAAGTTTAACATAGATGGACCTGTCGGGTACAACACCCTAATTTTTAAACCTTTATAAAAAAACAAAAAACACCACAAAAAATTAAAAATAATGGATGGAATGGATAGTTTAAGGAGAAATGACTTACTTGCAACTGACGGAATTCGATTTGGTGACCCGGTTTGAATGCTACAAGCGGTTGAAGTAAGAGGGTTATTTTGCCTTTTTTCTCTAACAAATGACTTTGTGAGTTTTGTGGCCATTTTGGAAGTATTTATAAAAGTTACTTTAAATTTTTACCCACTTTTACCAATTTCATATAGTTTCAAAACTGTGTTTTAACTTTATTTTATCACTAATGTCCTTGTTAAGTTCTTTTTGATTAGGTAAATTTTTAAGAGACATCTCTCACTTTGTCTCGCAACAAGGATCATTTAAAGGTTTGATTTTCTTTATGACATGTCAGTTTGGTACAATACTTCCTATCATTTTATGTCATAATGAAATCTCTTTTGATCATGTTTATATGTCATTTTCTAGTAATCTGGTAGTCTTCATCCTATCTACAACTTTTCGCCATTTGACGGATCAAGGAACTTAAGTTCCTTAGCACCTATAGAGTTTTTTTACACTCTTGTTAGACTCTTTAAATACAACAATATTTCCAAGTATAGTTGTCTTGTTCAGACTCATTAAAGGATTTGAACAGTCATCCACTTCGGTATAAGTTTACCCCTTTTCCAGACCTTAGTGTATTATTTATGAAAAAGGTATACTCTAGTCATACGTGGCTAGAAGAGTTCTTCTCTCATTGTTTTACACTTTTTCGGGTGATGAGACTAACTTTACGAAAAAGGACCTTTAGAAGTCTTCTTTAGGGTTTTCAGACTCTCGAAATATGAAAACACCAAGCGAGCATTTACCAATTTGGGCTCGATTTGAAATCCACAAGTAGGTATATGGAGTTCTTGTTTAAGTTTTTCAGACTCCTTAAATATGAAAACACCGACGAGCATAAACCAACTCGGGCTTGATATTAAAATCCACGAGTGGGTGTATGGAGTTATTGTTTAAGTTTTTCAGACTCCTTAAAATTTAAAACACCGGCGAGCATGAACAGATATAGGCTCAATATTAAAATCCATGGATTAGTGTTATCAAGTACTAGTCTATCTCTTCTTCAAACTCGTTAAAACATGAAGAAGGTATTGAGTTTCCCTCCCATGGACTTGTTAAATTACACATGGTTGGACTTATACCAAGCACTCTTCTATCCTCTCTTCGAGATTGTTTTCAAAAATGAAGAAAAACTATTGAGTTTCCTTTCTTAGATTCATTAAAACAAACAAGAAGGACATTATCGAGTTTTCTTTTCCACCTTTTCATGCTCGTTAAAATCAAGAAAATACATTCTTTAATAAAAATAGAAAAGGGAAGGGAAGAATGTCAAGTATCTTTTCAATATAAAGGCAGCAAGTCACATATGTCCTTGAACACGACACCTTTTTGAGTCTTTCAAACAAGTTGGGTTTTAGTTTTTGGCCTTAGGATGACCCTGATCTCAAAGTTTTACTCCTCCGATTGGTTACTCTTCCAGTCATATGGAGAATATGTTAATGTCTCCCACATTACGGATTTATATCATGGTCCCCTTTGTATTCAAAGATGCCTAGGTCACTCTTGTGTTGTTCTCACTATTCAAGGACACCCCTGGTGTCGACCATTCTGTAGTTACCTTGACCTCATGTGTCGGCCATTCCTTGGTGTCAATATGTTTCATCATGTACTCAGTCCTACTCCATATTAGATCAACTTGTCGATTGTATCTCATGTTGGATGATGGAGGATGCCTTAAGGCCTCCCTTCCAATGGACTTCTTCCTATCGACTTCAGCTCATCTTTCCCTAGGAATGAAGTTTAGAGTTATTGAGTACCTTGGGGATTGCAGTCTTTAGTGGCAGTTTCCCTCGCCATTAAGTAGTGGGAATACATCAATGTATCCTACTCGATGGATTCTTCAAGTGTTTGACTTCAAGACCCTTTATTCACACTTGTTAGAATGTACTAGGTACCTTGGGCCTCATTTTCATTAATGGTGGGTGCCCTCGCATTTATTAATGGTCTACATCATTGGCCAGTAATAAAATGTTATCCTCCATGTTCGACCTCAGTTCATTTATTCGCATGGTTAGGATTCGTACCTTGACAGTTTGGATGAAGACCTTGGGCCTATAATAGCGTCATCACATTTTGTTATTGCCCAAGTTGTGCAAGACTGATCCACACTCATTTTTGGCTCTTGATGAGACATAGATCCAGTTTTTTGTTATGGCTATGATATCCTATTTTGACATGGATCCACGCTTGTATTTTAGTGGCCATTCTATATACATCTTTCAGTTATGTATTGGATATTATGTTCTATCATTCTGAACATCTCCTGATGTCAAGATTGTAACATGCTCGCTAACTTTGTTTATGTTTTCAGATATTGTTTGTGACCTCATCCTGCAGCCTCTTTGCTCCTCCTATGCTTGGATTGTAATGTATTTCGGCCATCACTTCCCTCTAGCCTCACACATTAGGGGGAATCCATTATCAGTCAAATTAGCACTTCTCCGTCCATGACCACATTTCTTTGTCAGTCACACAAAAGGACACTATGGATAAAAGAGCTTACCTCAACCTTAGATGACTTAGAGCTGAACCTTGCAATACCTTACTTAGAAGCATCTTTCTATGCCTATTTTTACACATAACCGCAACCCTCATACTTGCCAACCAACGGGACAGTCGTGAGTATCATTACTGACAACCCGCGGGTGTCAATAAAATTGTTGCACTCGCTACATGCAAGCTGAGACACTCATGAGTTACTCGCTAGGTGCCTCATATCACAATCGCGGGTATCTTAAGAAAAATTCAAAAAATAATTAAAACACGAATTGGGATTAGTTGAGGTAGGTACCAAAGCTACCCCAACTTCCCAACTCAACCACCTTTCGAACCAATCCTCCTTGCCTTTCCATAAATACAAGGGGAGGGCTTGAGAAAGGGGGACCATATGATTTCAAGAAAGTTATGTTGGAGAAATTCATAGCTAAGAGAGAGGAGGAGGAGCCCAGGGTTGTGGTTACGATGGTGCCAGTACAGAAATAGGTATAAGCTTTGTACATTTTCTGCATTTATCAATAAAATATTGAGACATTATTTCCTTTCCAATATGGATCTGCTTATATCTATTATTATTTGATTACATATTGATGTTATACTTCTTTATTAATATCAATATCTTCTTGTGTTCAAATACATTTGAGAAAGGTATTGTGTTTGTGTTACAGGTTATTTGCATAGGAGAATGAAGAGAGAAAAAGCTTGGATTGACCTTCATAAATAAGGTATGCATTCTCTTAATTCTAAAACCTATTTGCTTATAAATAATGCTGGCACACCCTTATATGTCTATCTGATCACCCCCAATATGTTGGTAGTCTTTTTCCCCAACTATAAGAGTAATTTCCTAACAACAACGTGCTTCAGCAAAGAACATCTATTTGCATATTGTCCCTTCAAAGATCAGACAGATCTCAAATTTTGTACAAAGTGTGGAGTAGGTGATCACTCCTTGGAGGATTTCCCAACCATGCTTGAAAATATTGGTAATAAAAAGAATGTTAAAATATTTCCTAGTGTTACTAAGTCTGGTGTTGTTAAAACTAAGAATCTTCAGGTTGTAACACGTTAGGGAACTAAAATCGGTGTTCATAATCCACAAATAAGTAAATTAAAAGGTAAAGATGATTATCCTAACCCAATCAAACAAAATCAATTATATAATAATGAAGAAAAAATATTTCAAGAATTGGCATCACAAGAAGACAATGACGAATCTCGACAAAGAGATATTAATGAACTCCTAAAATTAATAACCAAAGAAGAAGCAGTCGCAAAGCTAATAGATCTAATGTATAATATTAGAAACAAATATGTTGAAGAAAAGCAAACTAAAAGTTTATGTTGTCTAAATCAGAAAGATAAAAATGATGCAGATCCACTTGTCGATTTAGAAATAGAAGGATACCGTGTCCAAAAATTCATACTCGACTTCGGATCACAAGCAAATATTATGACTAGAGATACTTGGGAACACCTTGGTCTATCGCAACTACACGAGTCGGGCATCTAGCTAAAGTTATCTGACCAAGGATTAATTGAACCAATTAGGGTATGGAAAAATGTTGACACATCCATCAGGGGTATAACAACACAAGTTGATTTTGAAGTTATTGACCCAAAGGAAGGATCTAATTCCTTCCCTGTCGTAGTTGGCCGACCATGGGGAAGAAATATGTAAGCATCAATATCGCTTGACAAAGATAGGATAAAACTCAAAGGAAACAGAAATTCACCCATCACAAGGAGATCCTTGGACAGAACCTGTCGATGATGACGCCGAAATTCGACAATTATACCAAGTAATGAACAATGAGTACTATAATGAGACTAATACACAAGGGGAGCTCCACCTCATGAATACCTCATCAGTCGGATATAATTCAGATGTTGAGCTCTATGACTGAAAAGTGGAGAATTATGAATTGCAAGAATGATAATGTTGGACAATTGAAGTTGCCCCCAAAAAGAAAATTCAACAATGTTTTACTGTCTCCATTATTCTGAATATTTTTGAAAAAAAATAAGAGAATATCTGACACTGGTACCGGTGAGAAATTATTTGTCGGGTATCCCCCCATTGGGATATAAATAATGAGAGTCTCCTGCATATCATGTCGATGAAGTTCCAAAGAACGTAGGAGAACAAGTTCGACTTTAGAGCTTGGTCGAAAATTTCATAGGTTAAGATGCAAGATGGTGTGATACACACTAGTCGAGACTTCAGACTTGGTCCACAATGTTGACATACTTCATTCAAATATTAGGTGGAAGAAAACTCATGGAAGAAGCAAATATTCAAACTTTCACACAAGGGAAAGATCCTGAAAAACGCATCGACCACTGCGAAAATGAATGGAAAATATTAGGTTATAGAGATGAAAGAACCTGGACGCACCTTTTTCCAAGCACACTCGATGACCTACCAAACAAATGGTATAAAACAGAAGAAGCAAGAGGAGAAAAATTTACCATAGAAAACTTAGAGAAAACTTTATCAAAGATTTCCCATTTTCTTCGCAGGATGATCTAGTTGACCACCATGGTACCAAGAGGATTCCACATCAAATCTCATTTCTCGCATATGTATGGAGCTAGTCACGTGTGGACTTTCTGTGAGATTTTCAATTGCTAGGAACTAGATTCATAAGCCAATTTTACATGGAATATTTCAGACAATGAGAGAAGATAAATTGTGGAAATCACTTTGTATTTTATTCATCAATATGATAAAAATATATAATACACCTTCCATGGAGAAAATCGAATTCCTTGGAGTCAATTTGGAAAGAGAAAAAAGAAAAGGCTTAGAAAAGACAAAAAACCCCCTAGGTGGCAAAAGCAGTTACCAAAATTGTACTAGAGGCTCACGAATTGGATAAGTATGGTATGGAAGCTCATGAATGAGATAAATAGAATGTGTTTATGGATTTAGGAGAGTATATATTATGTGGAGGTCGAATTGTTCAAGTGGAAAAAGATTCTAAGTCAACTAGCTTTACCTTTTCCACTATAAAGCAGAAAAAATAGGACAAAGCTAACTAAATTAGGAAAGCACATTCTAAACCATAAATGGAAAGAAATCAGACATAATCCATGAAATCTTATCCATAATCTTCTCTAAGGATCCCTAGTGACTTAGGATGGCAAGTGGTCCACTAAAAGACAAAACTGGCCTATTTTACCTTGTCAAAACTAAGGAAATTAATCATAAATGATTAATTAATTTATCCTAAGTCTAGAATGGTATAGGTGGTTTTTTAAATATTCCAAAAACCCCCTTAATATTGAATTTATGTGATGGGAATCATAAAAATATCATAAATATAGGGCCCAAGCAACAAGGCTTATGGTCACCCCAATACAAAAATTACTAGTCCATGTAAACTGAGGAAACAGGGAAAACCTCATGGGAACAAAACCCTTCCTAAAAAATGGGCATGCTTGATGTCTTCATATTGTCATGTTGCTCATTTGAATGAGCTAAATGAGCTGAATGAGCTGAATGGGATGCTTATGAGTAACAGACTTGATGAATAAATTGTAGATGTCATGATCATGCATCAACGTGTCAATGTTGTGTAGGAAAGAACCATGTGTAGAGGCTCCATGAAGCTCATCTTCTGATGATGGAAGAGCATCAAATGAATTTTTCTTGTTGTTGTAACATATATAATCATATCTGAAAACACAATCAATGATGGAAAGAATATCTATGCATAATCCTTCCCAAGGAGAAACAATGAACTCAACAGGATCAATTTCTTCTGTAGCTGCAATGTGGTGCACTAGTTCTTGTACCTTCTTCTCAAAATCATGTAGAACCTTTTTGTTATTGAAAATGAGATCATGCAGCTCTGAAATATCAGAATGTGAGTCATATGGAACAAAAACCAGTCAAGATGTGGAGTCTCCATGATCGAATAGAGTTTCACTAGGAAAAGTGTGAGAAACTAGATCACCCTGTCAGGTGAGTGGGCCCGGAGACTGTGAGGACTTGAATTTTGAACCATGAGTGATGGGGTCAGGTCCATATGTGTGAAATATCAGTCCAAATATGTCCAAAATAATTTTTGTCCAACCAATGAAAGATATTAAAGACAAAATTGCAACAGAGGCAAGTGACACAATGTAGGAAAACATGGAATTGTGTAGTTTCTTAACTGGACAACTTGGGGGTTGTAGGGTATTTTGTGCATCCAATGGTTGGGAAAATGGTGTGGAAGATGTAATGAACTTCATATCATATTGTAAATCATCTTCTAAATTAGAATCTAAAATATTTGAGTGGAGGTGGAAATACCTTTCAGAAGACAAGTCAGAAGCTAGTAAAAAATGACTAGTTTTGAGAGTAGACTTGGATGAACTGACTAACTGTAAATCATTGATTATGTTTTCAGATTGTTCCAAAGAAGAAGTGGATGTTTCTAATTCTAATATATCAGAATGTGAATCAAAATAAGAGACATCAAAATTATATTTTAGTCTAGTACTCAAAGCATAACCATGATTACCTTTGGGAGAGCCTTGGAAACAGTGTTCTTGTTCTACAACAAGCTGGCCTTGTTCTTTCTTTGCAAAGTCAGGAACATCTATGTTATTCTCTTCAAGCATATTATCCATGATGTCCAATTTATTCTTGAAGAAATATTTCTCAGTATGAGTACCTTTGCAGCAACAAGAACACTTGGGCTTCTCCTTCTTCATCTTCTTCTATTTGGAATCTCCATCAGAATCCTCTTGATCTGACAATATCTTTTGTTTGGATTTTTCATTCTTGAAACTCTTTGCTCCATGAGAAACAAGTGCAAAGTCTTTGGAGGGTGTCCTCATTTGGACCATATTTTCCTTCTCCTTAGTGAGCGAATCAATGAATGCATCCAAGCTTGGCATCTTCCAATTAGGAACTGCTAGTCTTGTGGTATAAAAGGTAGACACAGATACTGAATATTCTGAGCTTAGCTTTGACAGAATGGTAAGGATTAATTGCTCATCCTTCTTTTATATGCCACATTGCTTGAGTTGAAGCACTAAGTTCTTGAATTTTGAGATGAACTCCTCCATATAATCGAAATTACTTGGACTAATAGAGATCAGCTCAATATCCAACAAATGACCTCTGAGCTCGTCCTGTTTTCCAAAGAGAGATTCTATCTTTGTCCACAATTGATTTGGAGTGGATAGAGAATCAATATGGAATAGAATATCTAGAGATACAGAGAGACAAAGTAACCCATAAGCTTCAACAATCCCATTGAACCATTTTTATTTTAATGCAACAGCTCCTGGCTCAGTTTCAATCCCCATAGTGACTCTATACAATCCTTTGCTCTGAAGCTGGATGATCATAAGCGCCTTCCAATCAAAGAAATTGAAGGGAGTGAGAGTCACAGATTTGGCTTGGTTTTGATCCATACCGATGCTCTCCTAGTGATGGAAATACCTGCAAAAAACACTCTTGGAAATTTCTTTGAATCAAGCTAGCTCTGATACCATGTGAGATTTTCAATTCCTAGGAACTAGATTCATAAGACAATTTCACATGGAATATTTCAGACAATGAGAGAAGAAGAATAGAGAAGATAAATTGTGGAAATCACTCTGTATTTTATTCATCAATATGATAAAAATATATAATACACCTTCCATGGATAAAATCGAATGCCTTGGAGGAAATTTGGAAAGAGCAAAAATAAAATACTTAGAAAAGATAAAAAAACCCCCTAGGTGGCAAAAGCAGATACCAAAATTGTACTAGAGGATCATGAACTGGATAAGTATGGTATGGAAGCTCATGAGTGAGATAAATAGAATGTTTTTATGGCTTTAGGAGAGTAGATATGATGTGGAGGTCGAATTGGTCAAGTGGCAAAAGATTATAAGTCAACTAGCTTTACCTTTTCCACTAGAAAGCAGAAAAAATAGGACAAAGCTAACTAAATCAGGAAAGCACCTTCTAAACCAAAAATGGAAAGAAATCATACATAATCCAATGAAATCTTATCCAGAATATTCTCTAAGGAACCCTAGTGACTTAGGATGGCAAGTCGTCCACTAAAAGAAAAAACTAGCCTATTTTACCTAATCAAAACTCAGGAAATTAATCATAAATGATTAATTAATTTATCCTAAGTCTAGAATGGTATAGGTGGTTTTTTAAATATTCCAAGACTTTCAATAACATTCTAGAAGGCCCAACACCCTAACCCTAATCGATATTTGGGGCATGCAAAAAGCTCTAAAATTAGCCCTCGAAGGCTATCGGGCCATGTTAAATACTGGGTTATCATGAGAAGAAGGGGATTCCATTATTTTGATGTATTGTATTGTTTCATAGTTCAACAAAATCACGAGAGTGGATGTTATAGCATAATAGAGGAGATAAGAGATCATGTATTATCCATTCTGGTCACATAGTCATACATAAATTCATAGAGAGTACCATTTCCGTTTAAGGTGGAAATCGTGAATGATGGGTTCAAATATTTGGGATATAGATTGAAACTAAAATTTTACAAGAGTGAGGATTGGCAGCAGCTCGTCAAAAAAATGAGAAAAGGATTAGAAATTGGTTGTACATATTTTTATCCTTAGGGGATAGACTTACTTTGATAAAAGTTGTTCTTTCTAGTATTGTTGTTTATTGGTTTTCATTATTCAAAATTCCTTAGTTGATCTTGAATTCCATTAGGAGAAGGATCTTTCAATTCCCCTTAGGTGGTTCAGGGAAGGAATTTAAGTTTCATCTTGTCATATGGGAAAGATTGGCACTCCCAAAATCTTTGGGGGCATGGGATATAAAGAACCTAAATTGCTTCAACAGTGCTCTATGCATTACAAGTATGTGGAGGGATCTCTTTCATAATGGTATTTGGAACAATGTGTTACATGCCAAATATCTTAAAGGTAAATCTATCCTACAATGGCTTAGAAATGGTGAAAAATATTTATCTGGGGCTTCCACGATATGGTGTAGATTTATGAGATCTTTTCAGCGGATAAATACGTGGATAACGTGGCAAGTTGGAAATGGGGAATGTGTTGTAGTGGGTATCAACCCTTTTATTGGAAATTTTGATCAATAGTACTTGTTACCTCAACCATTATTGGTCTACTTAGTAGAGTTTGTATTTGTCGCCTTGGCTCACATTGAAAGGCCAAGGTGGTTTTATCAAAATGGAAATTATTGGATCCAATCAGTAGATATTGGGATGCAAGGTCAATGGGTAAAGGCTTGGGATAATTATATTGGATCACTCAATAAAAAGGTATTATTCTTTGTGATGAAGCTGACAGGTTGGTGTGGTGTTGGAACAACAAATCTGGGTAGATTAGTGCTAAATGTGCATATAATTCTATTGTTTTCTCTCATTATTTTCCTGATAAAAAATAGTGGCATGCAAGGTTATGGAAATGGTTTATCCCTACAAATCTTAATTTTTTTTTCTAGATTTGTTTGGAAAATTGTTTGCTTACATGGGATAACCTTCTCAGAAGAGGGTGGCATGGCCCTAGTTGTTGTCTTCTTTGCAAAAATAATTGTGAATCTGTCAATCACATTTTTGTTTCTTGCAATTTTTCCCAAGCAATCTAGAAAGAAGCTTGCAAAGACCTTCAATTTATTTCCATATGGAGCCTCAATAACTTAGATGATTGTTTCAACAGGTGGTATGCATATGTTTCTTGTCATAGATTACTTCCCATATTTTCCTACTGACAAATTTGGAAGATGAGGAATATTTTTCTTTTGAAGATATAGACCCAAATTTACATCTCTGTGCTATCTTCTATTTGGGGATAAGGACTAGTTTATAACTTCTCTTTGCCATTGGTTTTTTTTATGGTGCGTCTTCCTCATCTTCTTGTGGTTGTGGCATGGTATTAAAAATAAATGAAGATCGTCAATTTAATCTATGGATGGGGTGTGGCAAGGGAAGTAATACAAAAGTTGAATTGAAGGCTTTGTGGGGGCTCTTACATTTTGCAGATTTGAATGGTATTACTTCATTGAAAGTGTTCACGATTCTAAAGCAATTATAAAATGGGAAAAAGGTTCTAATTTGATTCAAGTTCTACAACTTGTTCATTGGTGCAAAATGACAAATTCAATCGCTCAAAAATCCTCAAATATATCATTTGAGCATATCTAAAGGAGATATAACATGGAGGAGGACCTTCTTTCAAAGAAGGTTATTGATCTTCCTGAGGGAATTCTCTTCTTTCAAGAAGTCCTTGAAGGATTAGCACGACTTTGAAGAATCTTTTCTTATCTTTAGATGATTGATTTTGTATGTTTTTTGGTCTTTATTTGCTAGCTCTATATAAACTGAATGATGGTTAGTTGCTTCTAAAGTTTTTGGTGAGCCCAGTCTTGATTTTGTAAGTCTTTTTTGGTCATTTGTTCTATTATGGACTGATTTTTTAGTCTTTTGGCTTGCTACAGCTTGTAGTAAGACAATTTTCTTTAATTGCTCTACATAGTAAGAAATGTAGTTTTTTTTCTTTTGAGAAAAAAATATATAATCTAGATCAAACACAATAACATGAATACCAGATACCTAAATACGTCATGATTATCCATTTACATATCATATTATCATTCCCTTGGCATTCTTGGTCATTAGCCATTTACTTATCATATTATCATTTCCCTTGGCAATCTCGGTCATTATCATATTTAAAAAAATCAGAACCGAATCACGGGTGACGAATGAATAACACGATCAGTTGCCAGCAGAAAAGTTCTTTTGGAGTTGTTGGACGAGGTTCTGATTGATCTGGAAAGCTCTGGCCAGAATGGATGGCTCAATGGCTCGATTACTGGTTCCAAACAATGACTGCGCGACCTGCTGAACTCCTGGATTCTGGCTATTTAGTGCAGCAATGGCAACTGCGTTTGAAGGGCCGACGTTCTGCTGGAAATGCACAAGACCTTTCGGGAACACAAACACGTCTCCCTTCTCAAGCGTTTTCGAGACCAATTCGTTGTTAGTGGTGATGAAGCCCACGTAGAGAGTACCCTCCATGACCACCAAGAGTTCGCTGGCCCGGGGATGAGTGTGAGGGGGATTAAGAGTTCGCTGGCCAGGGAGCGAAATCAATCCGAGCCATGGAGATTCCCAAGGTGTTGAGGCCTGGTAGCTGCATTGCAAACACTGGCGTTACGGCCACTCCCAAGTGGTTACTGGTATTTCCTGGTATATCTAGGCCCTTGAACAAGAAGTCCTCTGCTGTAACTTTATCTTTACAAGGAAAGCCGTTTACATGAACTCCAAAATTGAAATCACATATATGATATCATACACCTTACAATATGCATATCATATTACATGTAATAACTGCATGCATACCTTTGGTGTTATATTCAGCAACGCAAAAGTCTTGTAAAGGATCTGGATCTCCTGCACGCACAATATCAATATTATTCGCATATGAGAACATCGCAAATGCTGTAACCGCCAATGCCACGAAGGATTTCATGACTGCAACTGATCACTGGTTACTATTATAAATCGATTCAATGATCCCTCTTATTGTTAGAGGATAGATGGAGTTTGATGAAGAATGAAGAGCATTCTTTCCGTTTTATAGCAACACCAAATGCCTGGAATTCTGTTTTAATTTCTTCAATTCAAATCCAGCAGGACTGAGTCCGTCTTCCTCTTCGTCACAGTTGTTTGTTTTGAAATAAAAAATGGTAGTGTGATTCACCACTACCAAAGGGAGAAAAGTTCAATCATATGAGAAAGGGTTGCGTGTACGTGAGAAAAGGAAAAACATAAACTTTATAAGCGATCGTCACTGATTACGTCCATTTTCCACGCGCTTTGTCATTCAATCAGAGGTTGCGCCATAAAAAAATAAAAGTAAATGTCGAATTGTTTCACACTAAGGTGTTGATTGAAGTTGCTTATTCAATAATTGTGTATGGAAGGCTATTTCTACAGTCTGGGTAGGAGTCTGGGCAGTCTGGGCAGGAGAGAAGTAATCGCCTGTCTCATAAGGCTCATTAAAAAAGGATGAAGGATGCATGGTGTGCTGCATAATATTTTCGGAATAGTAGTGAAAGTGATTATTTGTTTTATAAAAATAGAAATGTATGTATTAGCAATGTGGTGAGAGGGATATGTGTTGCATTTTAATGGTGAAAGGTTTGCAAATTTGCATTAGCATGTAGGTGGTGAGGATGTATGTTGTAGTTTAATGATGAAATGTTTGCAAATTTGATTCTTTTATACTGATTATTAAACTCAAATTAGATCATATTTTATATAAAACTCAAATTAAATAAGTCTATCATATTATATATGAAATAAAGAATATTAAAAAAAAATCAAATGTAGTAGAGGACAAATAATTGTCAATATGGCTTATTACACATAACATAATTATGATTATGGTATTAAATTGTTAATTTATTATTTTGAAATAATTATAAATTTGGAAGTATATATGGTTAAAAGGAAGAGAGTAAAACAAAAACATAAGATATGAGATACTAGTTATATTTAGTTTGACATAAAAATATTAACTAAAAATATTTTGAAGATATGTAAAGATTGTGTAAATAGGTGTAGTTTTTATGTTTTGTCTTTTTTTTAATTTGGTAATATTTACTATAAATTATATAATATGTAAGTTAATTAAGATATTTTTTATAAACATATTTATACTTTATATGAGTGGATAAACAAGGGTATGCATGTTGTAATAGGTCTTAAATCTATATGTTCATTTACTTAATAAAAATACTTATAACTGTATACTCAAACTTGTGATGCTTGAAGTATTTACTTGTTTCTTCAAAGGCATCCAACTCTACCTACTGAGTCAAATCAAGCATTCCTTAACCCAATACTTCATCATTAAAGTCAATCATGTAGGGATTCTCTCGTGGGAGAGATTTATACACCCAAACATGGTTTGATACCATATTAATATTTATTGAGCACTAATTTGACATGCCTTGCTTCATTTTAATGCATCACCTACGATGTTTACCGTAGAATTTTGGAGATCAATTATTTTATTTTTCCTATTCCCTCCATTATCCATCTCTCCCACACCTTAAAATTTCACCTTCCACTTCCCATCTCCTTTGATCTCACTAAACTGGGTCATGCCCTCATCAACACTAGGAGCTTCCCCTCCTCCCAAGAGTCGAAGAGTTAAACAATAATGCCCACAATAAGACCATCCATGCAAAACAACTAGGCCAAAAGTAGAATGGCCAACTTATCCATATGTAATGCATTGTATAGAATCGATGTGGTATGCAAGCCCTTCTCCTTGTGGTCTAACATCATCAATCAAATGCTTTTGATGGGAAGCTACCACAAATGCACTATCTTGAAATAGATTATGTTAGCGACGATGTCACAATACTAGTGGCACCTTGTCTCCAAGCTGAGGCAGTTGTAAAGATGATTAAGCATACACATAGGAGTAGGAAACCCTCTTAATGGGTTATTCTTTGTTGTTTCTTTATCTTAAGTGTAGAGTCAATATTAGCCCCACCAATTTTCCAAAATACTTGACATTCATCAAGACCTTATTTTCTAGACAACCAGACACATCTCCTACATGCGTTCTCATCTACACCCAAATATCATCAACCTATTAAGACCTATTGTTTTGTTTTTGTTTAAGTTGATAGATATGCCATGATTGTTGGAGAAATTATTGAAATTAGATCTAAACATGCCAAAATCTAGCAAGCTAATGTAATTGAAAATATGTAATAAGTTGTACAACCAAGCCAATAATAGTAAAAATGTGTAATGAGATTGTTCAACTATTAACTCAAGAGTGATTGTATCTATTAATATTATAAAAGATATTCAAATCATAAGATCTATATTTTTTCTCATTGTTGTTTACTAGTGTATAATTATACTTGAAATTGAATAAGTTACACTTATTGAAAGCATTGAATCTTAAAAATTTAAAAATACGAAGTTTAATAAGTTATTTTAAAAATATATGTTATTAAGGAATGAGAGTACAAATAGACTTCTGAGTGTGAAATAGCTGTCGAATATCAACTAATTAAGCTGTCGAATATCCCAGGGTTCAAACCCTAACTTTAGCTATTCATACTAATAATTAGTTAACATTTCATCTTTTAGCAAAACAAAAGAGAATTGCGAAGACAGAGTTCGACACCCGAAGATTGTTTCCACACAGTCTAAGTTTTATAACTTTACAAGTTACATGACGAATCCAGGGTTCGAAACCCGTACTGATTCTACAACTAAAAATCAAAATAGTATTTAGTTTATGGTAGGGTTCATAGTCCATCCTTATGGCTTGGGTTTATACATAAACCCCAAAGATATAAATAACCATTTAAATCATAGCGACGAACCCTACATTCGGTTACCAAACAACTTTTCAAAATAACAACAATGCCGAGAGTTTTCTTCTCAGCTTAACACTTTAATATTTCATTTATTCAATACATAAAACCTTTAGTGTTATCCATTGAAATTTAAATAGTATAAAAGGAAACAACACAAGGTCAAGGGTTCAAAACGTCCACTGCAATCTATAAATAAAATTGGGTTTTAAAACCCTAAAAAGATTATCATCACATCTTATCAAAACGATGAGGGTTAAACCCTTCGAAGCAAAACTGTATATATAATTATCATTTAAATTTTTACACAGTAAAACGTTGAAGAGCCAATGCAGGGCAGGTTGAGGAATCATTCCTCCCTCCACCAAAAAACTTACCATATGGCTTAATTATTACAGCGGTGATAAAAACCAAAGCTAAAATCAAAACCGAATGCTCGGCTAGACCAGACGAGGACTGGCCTCTTGCCAAGTTGCACCATACAGGGAGTCACTGAGGCTTACAAGGCTTATAAGCTCTTATCCTCGTTGCTTAAAAACATAAAAGGATAAACGCCGAGGAAGCACTTGTCATCACAACATTCAATGTGGTTAAAATAGAGAGAAGCTCAAAACTTAAATGTACACAGCTGTAATAATGTCAAAACGTGTGGAAATATGAGAAGGGAACAACGAATTACCTTCAGAAGAAAATATTGCATCTTGACTGAACATTTCTGTAACATTCGAGGCACTCGGCTTAAACAAAGGAGTCACACAAACCACCAGCAAACGCAGCAAGTCTTAGCTCAGGGATGGCTCGGCTCATATAGTCTACTGGTGACTATTCGCAAGCTACAGGTCGCAGTATCGAACCCGAGAGAGGTGCCTCCAAAACCCTGTTACAAACCCTAAGAATCTGAGGGCCTATCGGCCTCTCCAACCCCACTCACTGCAAAAATGAATGCTCTAGGTTATGCCTTCATCGAGTAATTCCAAATGTAGTTAGGGTTAACACTACTACCAAGAGCTATCTCGTGAAGACCTGCCACGGTGGATACCAATAGGCATTCCACCAAAACGCTTTTAATGTGGCTTAATTACCATAGCTACCGATATACAAAGTGCCTGCCAACGCATCATCACAAAGGTTAATGTATTGGGTTTTCAATATGGTTAAACTTTGCAACCATAGTATATTGTGGTTACGTAACATATCAAAAGTCAAACTACCTTTGCATAATAGCCAATAACACAGGGAGTATTACATAGAGCTCTTTTTAAGCAAAACCTTCTACTTAGCATAAAACCACAGAGCGCACATCAATGTTATTACATAGCTATTGTTATAATGCGCTTAGATTCATAACATCCAACTTATAATTAACCATATAAAGTATAGTTTGCAACTGTCGATATTTCAAGGTTGCCATACTAAACCCAACACATAGGATTTGTGCATATAGTGTATAAACATCAAAAGATAAGCATCGATGCATACGAATTACATTTGATAGAATTATTACATATACTTAGGATATGACTATTCTTAACACCTAAATGGATACATGGTATAATTACTAGTGTAGGGTTAATGTCCTATATCTTTGTAATCAAAGTTCAATACATTTAATGATGACTTAATACAAGTCAAGCTAATAGTGTTAAACACAATTTCTGAGTTGCGAGTATAAATGCAATGGAATTATATAAACAATGTTATAGAGAATAAACCGTAAAACTGAAGGTCAAACTAGAGTAGATCTCACCCTGGAACACTTGAGGTTTTCTATTCCTTTTAAAACATTGAAGGCTAATTGAAGTTTAATAAGACCTCTCTACACACTTTGTAATACCTGGAAAGAGGTATCGCTCTTACCTGCGATCTGCGACAGGAGTTCAAATGCATTAGCTAAATAGATAAGTAAGCCTCGGGGTGCCCATAGTACCCCCTTCATCATCAACAAATTAAACAGTTAGCACTTATAATGAAATCAACATCATGATAAAACCATAAGGTCTAGACATCTAAAGAAGTAACCATATTTGATCTAGGATGCAAGAATGATGTAAAAACATCCAACAATATCTTAATAAGCATAAATACATACACATACTCTGTAAGACAAACATAAACAAGTAATTGACATAACATGTTCATAAATAATGGAGAAGTGTTATCATCGGTGTGTCGTCTAGTTAAACAAATTATCATTTATTTTACTTCCACATAGTGATTGTAGCACTTAATGCTACTTACAAAAATTTTAAACTTTGTGAAATTTTGGGATGTTACATGTGGTATCAGAGCGCGAGTTCAAACTCTAGGCCTGAAATAGGATCACGCGCGCAAAAATAGAAAACTTAGTTACTAACTTTTATTTAAATTTGTTTCTGTATAGAACAACTTGACATTTAATTTGCAGGTATAGACATATCGGAAGAATCCACAGAGGACATATCTCCTCATAATGAACGTAATAATAATGAACATGAAAATATTAATGAAGAAATCTACGTAGAACTGAATGATCAATCATCTGAATTATTACGTACGGTTAAGGACTTAAAAACTGAAATAAGAAATGTTAAAGAAGAAAACGAAAGAATTTTAAAACCACAGGAAGAATTGAACCATATTTTACTGGAAAAGTATCATCATGATGAAAAAGATAAGAGAACAAAAGTAAAATCTGACTTTGGAACAATGTCCTACAAACACAGAGATAAGAAAATGAAATACTATAAAACTGAAAGTAACTCTTCTTCTTCTGAATCTGATGATAAAACTTATCGCAGAAAATATAATTCTGATCAAGATAGCAGTGATAGTGACTGTGGTCCTAAGAAAAAACGTAAACATTATGAACAAATTTCAGGGGAATTTAAAAAGATAAAACCCCAAACTTTTAATGGCAGAAATGAAAAGGGTGAGACAGCTGAAGCCTGGCTATCCGGTATGAAGAAGTATTTTCAGATTTATGATTACTCATCTCAATTAAAATCTAAAATGGCCATATACAATCTGACCGGAAGGGCAGACATTTTTTGGCAGGATATTAAAAGAGTTAAAAGCATTAAATAAAAGAATATAAAATAGAGTACATTTAAGAAACTATTTAAGAAAAAGTTTTTGTCCGAACAATATTACGAAGATAACTGAAAAGAATTTTATGATTTAAAATTGGGTTCTATGAGCATGAAGGAGCTAAGTAGTAGATTTCTCATCTTGTTAAGGTATGTACCTTACTTAGCTGAAGAGAAACCTAAGATACAAGGGTTTATGAGTTGCTTACCCTTTAACATAAAATACAAAATTGAATACGATAATCCTACAACTCTTGAAAAAGCCATGAGAAAGGCCAATTTATGTTTTGAACAGAATAAGAAAAGAGCAGGTGTATCGAGTTGGAGGAATAATAAACCAAGTAACTATGAGCATAAGAAGAAAACTTTTAATTTCAAGAATTCTGGGAATAATAAAAATTTCAATAATAGAACTTTTCAGAGTAATAACAATTACAAAAGTAATGCACCATAGAATTACACAGCTACAAGGAATGTGCCTAATAATAATAACAATAACAATAACAATAATAATATTACCAGGAATGTTGACAAAGACCACCTTTAAATTATTATGACTGCAATGGACTACACACCAGAGAAAACTTCCCACTCAAAAGAAGGATAGTCAACAATATTCACACCATACAAGTGGAACCAACAGTTGGTGATGTAGTAAGAGAAATGCCCAAGATTAATGCAGCTGTTAACACCCAAAATGACCCCCTAGGTTGTGGGAGAGGGAAAACTGGGGTAACCACTAACCAATATTTAGACTTAAGCTACTGACCCAGCTTAGTCTGAGAGCGCTCTCTCTATAAACTCACAAAATACTGGAAATCATCAAGATTGTCAATAATGAAGAAACACACCAACATTCGTCATTCAAGATATTCAATTAAAACAATACAGAAGATCAGATTTTTGTTGGAAAACAAAATGGTTTAAATGTAGCTTGGCTGAAACGTATGAACCTTTATTTGGGCAATGGAGTCACATTCAAACAAACTCTGAAAACTCATTCACAAATGCTTCACAAATGCATTAACACAGGGGCGAGATAGCAAACAGCTCGTAGTCAAAGTGATTTTAATTGGTGAAACAGAAGAGAAAGAAACAATCCACTGACATAAGGCATACAATGATGAATCCTATATCAATTTTAGCAAAGAAGTAATGGTGGAATACTTGTAAAAAGATAAGTATAGCATAATTTGTATGAATTCTACTTAGCTATCACACTGCACCAAGTATGAAAGAATGTTATAGATTGGAATTAGCAATGAGAGATACACAATTCACATAGGAAAAAGAAGGAACAGACTACGAGACCAGTTACACAAGAATCCTTGAGAAACATTGGCTCAGCTCTACAAATCTTTATTCAAAATATAGCTCAAAATGTCTTACAGAACAATACACAAAAATTTTGATAAAAGTTTTCAACACTTTATCATTCTATTACATCGCATATATAGATGCCGGGAGTCCTCTTGCTTGGCTCATCTAAACCAAAACAATTATATCATAGTGACACCTCATTCAGGTTGTTTTGCCACTATCACAACAAAATAGAAAACAGGTAGAAACTGGCCTAACTGCTTTCTTGCAATCCATCAGTATTCTTACTAAGTAACATTTACTTCAAGTAAAAAAGTAAAGATAATAAAATAATAGTTCCAGTTGGCTATTTATATAGCCACCTCAAAAAATATTACAAATTATCAAAAATAGGAAAGTCTTGTAAGACGTCTCTGATTCCAAACAAGCCTCAACAATCATAAAAGGTCAAATATCACTGTGGAAGATAGAGATAGTATAGCGATCTGCTATACTTTTCTACATTAGCCCATTGGTCTGCAGGTGGGAGGTCATAGTCCACTATTTCTTTTACCATCACTCGTATCTCGATATGCTCTGCATAGGAAAATGGGGGAATCCTTTCGCCAATGGTGATCAACCTATTCAAGATTTCAAAGTCCTCTTCAACCAACTCCATCAGATCCTTGCCTATAAGCAGCTGGTTTAGACGTTTGAACTTTGTATGGTCTATCCTTATCGTCCATAGTAGGTTTTTATAGGCATTATGGGAGATTATCTCTCGGTCACCCTTCAAGAACGAATGTTACCCCATTTCAACTAGCTTATCAAACAACCCTTTGAATTCTGCCACTTGTCCCTTCATTTCTTCGACTTTAGCTTCCACACTCTCGATCTGTGCATATTTCCCCATGACCCTTCGTACCGCTGCAAGTGTTGTGATCCGCTTCCCAATATTCAGCTTAATCCTTTCTTCTTCGGATGGATCATTCAGGAAAGTGATGCCACTCAGTGTCGTTTCTTTAGGCCTTTGGATTAGGGTCTCCTTAGCAAGTTCTCAACCTTCTAGAGCGTCACTAATGGTCTTCTCTTTTACTCTCATGAACTCTAAATAGTGTCTAAAATTCTCACCTTCTTTAGTGATCCGGTCCCACACAAAATGTCTGCACCCTTGTAAAGCGGCATGTCCGGTAGTCTGATGAGTGAGATTTTTATTCATCTCAATCAATTCCTTGTGCTTCTTTTGGAGAACCTTCAGATCTTCTTCCTTTTTACTACTCTCTTCTTCCAACCTGTGAGATTTTTCTCTCAGCTCTTTGATTTCCACATCTTTCAGGCTAACGTGAGACATAGTCTGCACAAGATTGTCGGTACCATTGCTTTCCCTAGTTTGGTTCGAATTGGTAGGCCGCATGTCCAAATTGGACAAGTTAGTTTTCAAATCATCAAGCTACTTTTCTAAGCTTATTCTCTTTTTTCCAACTATCTTCCTTCTCTGCAAACTTCAGCAATTCTGCTTTGCAATCACTTATTTCCTTAGACAAGTCTTCTTTTTTCTTTTCGAAGTCCGTCTCTTCGGGAGCTTCGATCAGCTGGATATTTGGAACTTTTTCCTTCTTCTGTAGCTTCTGAATCAACTTGTCTTTTGGTCAATAGTACTTGTTACCTCAACCATTATTGGTCTACTTAGTAGAGTTTGTATTTGTCGCCTTGGCGCACATTGAAAGGCCAAGGTGGTTTAATCAAAATGGAAATTATTGGATCCAATCAGCAGATATTGGGATGCAAGGTCAATGGGTAAAGGCTTGGGATAATTATATTGGATCACTCAAAAAAGAAGGTATTATTCTTTGTGATGAAGCTGACAAGTTGGTGTGGTGTTGGAACAACAAATCTGGGCAGATTAGTGCTAAATGTGCATATAATTCTATTGTTTTCTCTCATTATTTTCCTGATACAAAATAGTGGCATGCAACGTTATGGAAATGGTTTATCCCTACAAATCTTAAATTTTTTTTCTAGATTTGTTTGGAAAATTGTTTGCTTACATGGGATAACCTTCTCAGAAGAGGGTGGCATGGCCCTAGTTGTTGTCTTCTTTGCAAAAATTATTGTGAATCTGTCAATCACATTTTTGTTTCTTGCAATTTTTCCCAAGCAATCTAGAAAGAAGCTTGCAAAGACCTTCAATTTATTTCCATATGGAGCCTTAATAGCTTAGATGATTGTTTCAACAGGTGGTATGCATATGTTTCTTGTCATAGATTACTTCCCATATTTGCCTACTGACAAATTTGGAAGATGAGGAATTTTTTTTTTTTGAAGATTAGACCCAAATTTACATCTCTGTGCTATCTTCTATTTGGGGATAAGGAATATTACACTGAATTAAAATTTCACACTCAGAAGTCTATTTGTGCTCTTTTGAGAAAAAAAATATAATCTACATCAAACACAATAACATGAATACCAGATACCTAAATACATCATGATTATCCATTTACATATCATATTATCATTCCCTTGGCAATCTTGGTCATTATTTACTTATCATATTATCATTTCCCTTGGCAATCTCGGTCATTATCATATTTAAGAAAATCAGAGCCGAATCACGGGTGACGAATGAATAACACGATCAGTTGCCAGCAGAAAAGTTCTTTTGGAGTTGTTGGACGAGGTTCGGATTGATCTGGAAAGCTCTGGCCAGAATGGATGGCTCAATGGCTCGATTACTGGTTCCAAACAATGACTGGGCGACCTGCTGAACTCCTGGATTCTGGCTACTCAGTGCAGCAACGGCAACTGCGTTTGAAGGGCCGACATTCTGCCGGAAATGCACAAGACCTTTCGGGAACACAAACACCTCTCCTTCTCAAGCGTTTTCGAGACCAATTCGTTGTTAGTGGTGATGAAGCCCACGTAGAGAGTACCCTCCATGACCACCAAGAGTTCGCTGGCCCGGGGATGAGTGTGAGGGGGATTAAGAGTTCGCTGGCCAGGGAGCGAAATCAATCCGAGCCATGGAGATTCCCAAGGTGTTGAGGCCTGGTAGCTGCATTGCAAACACTGGCGTTACGGCCACTCCCAACTGGTTACTGGTATTTCCTGGTATATCTAGGCCCTTGAACAAGAAGTCCTCTGCTGTAACTTTATCTTTACAAGGAAAGCCGTTTACATGAACTGCAAAATTGAAATCACATATATGATATCATACACCTTACAATATGCATATCATATTACATGTAATAACTGCATGCATACCTTTGGTGTTATATTCAGCAACGCAAAAGTCTTGTAAAGGATCTGGATCTCCTGCACGCACAATATCAATATTATTCGCATATGAGAACATCGCAAATGCTGTAACCGCCAATGCCACGAAGGATTTCATGACTGCAACTGATCACTGGTTGCTATTATAAATCGATTCAATGCTCCCTCTGATTGTTAGATGATAGATGGAGTTTGATGAAGAATGAAGAGCATTCTTTCCGTTTTATAGCAACACCAAATGCCTGGAATCCTGTTTTAATTTCTTCAATTCAAATCCAGCAGGACTGAGTCCGTCTTCCTCTTCGTCACAGTCGTTTGTTTTGAAATAAAAAATGGTAGTGTGATTCACCACTACCAAAGGGAGAAAAGTTCAATCATATGAGAAAGGGTTGCGTGTACGTGAGAAAAGGAAAAATATAAACTTTATAAGCGATCGTCACCGATTCGTCCATTTTCCACGCGCTTTGTCATTCAATCAGAGGTTGCGCCATAAATAAAAAAAATGGTAAATGTCGAATTGTTTCACACTAAGGTGTTGATTGAAGTTGCTTATTCAATAATTGTGTATAGAAGGCTATTTCTACAGTCTGGGTAGGAGTCTGGGCAGTCTGGGCAGGGGAGAAGTAATCGCCTGTCTCATAAGGCTCATTAAAAGAGGATGAAGGATGCATGATGTGCTGTCGAATATTTTCGCTTGCATTAGCATGTAGGTGGTGAGAAGGATGTATGTTGTTGTTTAATGATGAAATGTTTGCAAATTTGAGATCATATTATATATAAAACTCAAATTAAATAAGTCTATCATATTATATATGAAATAAAGAATATTAAGAAAAAATCAAATGTAGAGGACAAATAACTGTGAATATGGCTTATTACACATAACATAATTATGATTATGGTATTAAATTGTTAATTTATTATTTTGAAATAATTATAAATTTGGAAGTATATATGGTTAAAAGGAAGAGAGTAAAACAAAAACATAAGATATGAGTTACTAGTTATATTTAGTTTGACATAAAAATATTTTGAAGATATGGAAAGATTGTGTAAACGGGTGTAGTTTTTATGTTTTGTCTTTTTTTTTTTAATTTGGTAATATTTATTAAAAATTATATAATATGTAAGCTAATTAAGATATTTTTTATAAGCATATTTATACTTTATATGAGGGGATAAACAAGGGTATGCATGTTGTAATAGGTCTTAAATCTATATGTTCATTTACTTAATAAAAATACTTATAACTGTATACTCAAACTTGTGATGTGATGCTTGAAGGATTTACTTGTTTCTTCAAGGGCATCCAACTCTACCTAGTGAGTCAAATCAAGCATTCCTTAACCCAATACTTCATCATTAAAGTCAATCATGTAGGGATTCTCTCGTGGGAGAAATTTATACACCCAAACATGGTTCTTATACCATATTAATATTTATTGAGCACTAATTTGACATGCCTTCCTTCATTTTAATGCATCACCTACCATGTTTACCGTAGAATTTTGGAGATCAATTATTTTATTTTTCCTATTCCCTCCACTATCCATCTCTCCCACACCTTAAAATTTCTCCTTCCCCTTCCCATCTCCTTTGATCTCACTAAACTAGGTCATGCCCTCATCAACACTGGGAGCTTCCCCTCCTCCCAGGAGTCGAAGAGTTAAACAATAATGCCCACAATAAGACCATCCATGCAAAACAACTAGGCCAAAAGTAGAATGGCCAACTTATCCATATGTAATGCATTGTATAGAATCAATGTGGTCTGCAAGCCCTTCTCCTTATGGTCTAACATCATCAATCAAAGGCTTTTGATGGGAAGCTACCACAAATGCACTATCTTGAAATAGATTATGTTAGAGACGATGTCACAATACTAGTGGCACCTTGTCTCCAAGCTGAGGCAGTTGTAAAGATGATTAAGCATACACATAAGAGTAGGAAACCCTCTTAATGGGTTATTCTTTGTTGTTTCTTTATCTTAAGTGTAGAGTCAATATTAGCCCCACCAATTTTCCAAAATACTTGACATTCATCAAGACCTTATTTTCTAAGCAACGAGACACATCTCCTACATGCTTTCTCATCTACACCCAAATATCATCAACCTATTAAGACATATTGTTTTGTTTTTGTTTAAGTTGATGGATATGCCATGATTGTTAGAGAAATTATTAAAATTATATCTAAACATGCCAAAATCTAAAGCTAATGTAATTGAAAATATGTAATAAGTTGTACAACCAAGCCAATAATAGTGAAAATGTGTAATGAGATTGTTCAATTATTAACTCAAGAGTGATTGTATCTATTAATATTATAAAAGATATTCAAATCATAAGATCTATATTTTTTCTCATCGTTGTTTACTAGTGTATAATTATACTTGAAATTGAATAAGTTACACTTATTGAAAGCATTGAATCTTAAAAATTTAAAAATACGACGTTTAATAAGTTATTTTAAAAATATATGTTACTAAGGAATGAGAGTACAAAACAATTAGTGTAGACAAATTTTTATGCACTCTGATGACATTATTTTCAATGGCATCCTTCTCACTTAAAAAATACTATAACAAACACAAATTTATAATTATACTATTAAATATATTTATCCTCTAAAAAATCCAAAATTCACGACTTTCGATTTGGTAAAACAATATAATGTTGAACAAATTCATAATTAACATTTAGTTATAAAAAACACATATGTAATTTGATGTTCAAGGATAAACAATCGTAGCTACTCAGAATCCCTAACTCATAAAATATTTATAATTATGAAAACATTAAAGAAAAATAAAAATAATTATATATTTTTTAAAATTTTATATTTAAATAAAATTTAAATTATTTTCAAAATAAGAAATTCTCTAATTTTAAATATTAGATATGATAAAAAAATTAAATGTACAGAGTTTGAATGTTAATCCAACTCATATAACATTATATATATGATAAAAAATTAATTAATTCAACTCATATAACATTTTATATATATATTTATTAATTTATTAATATAAATTCTTAAAATAAATTTTTAATAATAATTTTTTTTAATAATTTATTATTATTTATTCTTAAAATAAATCTTTTTAATAATATAACTCTTTTTTTGTTTGCTGCAATGTCTTTTGACTTGGTGGGCTAGCTTTTGATTTGAGAAACCACAACTTGGATTTAGATGTCTTTTCCAAGGAGCAATGGATCTCAGTCGGCCTTGCAGAATGAAACCCGTCTTGACCATTTTCTCTACCAAAACTTGACTAATAATAAGACTTTTTAATAATATGATTTCCATATATTAAATTTAAATTGCCTAAAATAATATTCATAATATTTAACAACATATAATTAATTTTGATGAAAACCTTAATCTAATTTATATCATAGCTTTAACACATACAATTTCTCTTTTTATGTATAGCCTTCTTCATATGTCATACAAGAAAGTTTGGGTTTTTTTGGAAAATCGTGAGATATTGGATGTCATAGGGGGTTGCATAGGAGTGCCTTCATATCATTAAAATAAAAAAGCTCAATAGATGTTTAAAGCTTGATTTGGTCAAGGTTTACGATTGGGTTAGTTGGGATTTTCTTTAGCTTGTTTTCAAATTCATCTCAAAGGAATAATTTGTTTTTTTTGGAAAATCGTCAAATAATGTCCATATTATAGGGGTGGTAGGAATGCCTCAAAATTCTCAAGGTATGTGTTTTAAATCTTTATTTGGTCAAGGATTATGATTGGGTTAGTTGCGATTTTCTTTGGATTGTTCTCCTTCAAGTTGGTCTAAGTTTGGAAGCAACTAACTGGATTATGAGCTATGTTAGTTCGAAAAATTTTGTAGTTTTGGTAAATGGTGTTCCGTGAAATTTATTTCAAGTCTTGATGACCTTCGTCAAGGATTTCCTATGAGAATTCTATGGCCTTGATGGAAGCAATAATTCCACAAGCCAAGGATCTATGTACTCAATGTAATCTTCACTAAGAAATGCTACATAGATTTAGTAGAGAATTCATACAAGAAAAGTGAATAAAAAACACATAGAAGAGAACTCAATTGCATAAAATTGCTTCATCTTATTAATGAATGATAAGATTGCATTAAATAATACATCTCATAAAAGATATTCGAATTCCTTAGAGGAAATTCGAAATTGTCACAAGTGGTAGGATTAGATTTAGGAAAAATATCCATCTAGACAACTTAATAACTCCAAATCAAGGCAAGAGGTCATGAATTGGCTAATAAAGCTTGGGTAGGCCATGAGTGACCAAAAGGAAGCATGTTGGAGGATTTTTAGGATAAAATATGGAAGGATTTGAGACAACATCATGCAAACTTTCCAAAGACACCAAAGTACCCTTGCTAAATCCTTAACCATCGAAAAAGAAGGCAAAAGCATGCTTAAACTCAATAAAGCAGGATAAAGCAGGAATAAAGCAGATAGGGCACCTCAGCTCATAAAATCTACTTTAAAGCATCATGTGGGGCACACTTGTGGATAATTATCACATCTTTGTGAATTTATGTGCACTAGGAACATCATCTACCATGGTCTAAACACCTAGGAATCAACCTAAAGTAATAAAATAAGGTCTCTAAGGTTTAGATGGTGATTAAATATTCCAACTTCCCCCCTTAATCCTGCCATAGTGTGATTAAAATCTGATTAGGGCCAAAGCATCAAAGGCTTATGGTCACCCCATTACATTTATTATGTCCATGTAAATAGAGTAAATAAGGAAAACCACATGGGAACAAAAACCTCCCTCAAAATATGGACATGAAAACACACCAAAAAGTAACTGCTCCAAACTCAAGTAGGTGTGATGCTTGATGAGATGTCTGGAGGTATATTCCTCTTTGGAACAAGAGGATCATGCTTCAAAACCATGTTCTTTAATTCTTAACCAATGGATGCAAGTGAATTTGGAATCTCTCTGAACTTTCCCTTTAGACCAAACATGGTGAGAACAAATCCAAAAATCTGCAAATCATCCTGGAACATGAATTTCCAACCAACTGAGGTAGAATTGTTGAACTTTGGTTGTCATTGATGTCAACTAATGTCAAAGAGGATGTCAATTGATTCAGTATGAGTCATTGATGTGAACTGATGTCAAAGTGGATACAACATTCCTATTGTCATGTCCCCTCTCGTGGACCCAAATCGAGGGATGGAACATGCTACCAAGATTTTGGGGCTTTTACATAAACTTAGCCCATTCATTAGATTCACAACAATAAAACATGTGGCATTACAATAAAACGCATATGTGTGCATATGCAAATCAAATGAAATATGCACAGCGGAATAAAACGTCATCCACACACCTTTCACATGCATCCATCATATCAAGAACAACCATCCATTAATTAAAACCATGCAGAAGTAAAATAAAACAAAATAAAATACTCATCTTGTTGTAAGGTTTTCCCAAGAAACTAGCTATGTCGCTGCAATGTTCCACCCAACCTTAGGTCTCTGCCCAATCTGTATTGTTTCAGCACTCACAGACCACCCCCGAGCTAGGCATGATATCTACAAGGGAAAGTGGACTCTCAAGCTCAACATAGCCCAAAGCAATGGATACACATTTTCAACAACATAATTTACATAATAGGGTCTATCGGTTTTCCCCACCTCGTGGCACACCCAAAAACGAATTGTGGAAAGAGGAAATCAACACCAGGGAAGAAAACTGATTTCTCTCACAATACAAGAGCATTCAGTGGGCCAAAACAGCCTCTATGAAATGCCCAAATCGATTTATTCTCTTCCCCACCGTTAACCAAAACAAAAACACCCTTCCCAGCTAGAAAAATGAAGGAGAACATAGAAAAACCATGGAGGAAAACGCCTAGGTGACTCCCAACTCCTGAGAGAGAAAAACTGATCGGTGAAGAATGGCTTGGGAGTAATTTCATGGCTCTTTTTTTGCCCAAGAATACAAACACGAATTTCTATGAATGGTGGTGTAACATACCCATTACTTGAAACATTTTATGTTTGGGAAAAACATTGTCTTAACTTTTATTGTAAAGTTTTATATTTGGCCAAGTGGCCAAGGATGACTGTAATTGCATAATATTATTATTTAATAAAATAAAATAGGAGACACTCACCCAAAGAGACTGTTGAAAGAGTGTTTACTGACCCACTAGGTGGAATGGAATTTGGGGTAGAAGGCAATGGACAAGTGGCAGCATCATGAACTCAGTAATTAACTGTTGTTATGGGACAACTCCCTTGAATTGTGGTCAAATTTCCCTCAAATGTGGAACTGGAGCTTGAGGCTCATTTATTGAAAACTGACCACTAAAATACCTAGGAATCTTTTATAAGCCATCGAATTTGAGCAGAGCCTCACACTTTTTCTGACGAGAAAATTTACCTTGTGGTTCTGTTGTATGCACACAAGAGATTCAATGAGGGGAAAGCTATGTTTTGAGTTGTAGTGTAAGTCTGTTTCACTTCTGCTGACTGCAGATTTTTCCTACTGAGTGCAGAGGTTTTGAGGTGTATGCAAGTCTCCATTGATTGTTGAAAGTAAAACTTGAGTGCCTTGCTTCTACATAGAATCTTCTACCCAGTGGTTCAGTAAACAGGCTCGGGAGTCCAAGGGAGCAAGTGATTTGGCTGATTCTTCTTGAGAAGGTTGGGAGGAACAGGCCTCTTTGGGTGTTTGTCCACCCTATCGACTTATCAGGTTCTAATGGTTATAACTTATTGCTTTCATAATTCTTGACTTATGATTATTAGCTGAATGTTGTTAGTTATCATTATTCATATTGAAATGACTGATTTTATGAACTGTATATTATCTCTGTAAGTAGTTGAAGGAGTTTTTATGATGATGATAGAATAAAATGCTTCCCTGCATTTTTTCACACACTGTCTTTGTGACGTACTCTAGTGCAGGGAAGAGTGTTTAAAATAGATATGAATAATGATATGCAAGAGATAGAGATGATTGAATGCTTATCATAACTCAACTCTATTATGTTCATGTATTGCATTGTCTATTTACATTGCAATGAAAATCTCTTATGTATTAGACATAGAAAATCATAGTATTTATTTATTTAATCGGATATTTTAATATCAGATCATTCATAGTAACAGAAGTAATAATACTTAAACAATCCCATGCTTCTGTCCAAAAATGTAAAGTTCATTTATGGTTTAACCTTTCTTTTCAGAAGACAAATAACATATACTTTTAATATTCTTTTCAAATAAAAACCCTTTTAAGACATCTTAGTTTCTGTATTACAAACCCTAACATTATCGAAAACTCTTAGTGCAAGATTTTTATAAATCAAAGCAAAGTCTAAACACTACAGAAAAGGATGTAGAAATCATATACCCTTTACATACCATTGGTAACATAACATATCATTACCTTATTACAATACACATTCATTTATCAAATTAACAAATGTAAAACGAATAGCAACTAATTAAGCTGTCGAATATCCCAGGGTTCAAACCCTAACTTTAGCTATTCATACTAATACTTAGTTAACATTTCATCTTTTAGCAAAACAAAAGAGAATTGCGAAGACAGAGTTCGACACACGAAGATTGTTTCCACATAGTCTAAGTTTTATAACTTTATAAGTTACATAACGAATCTAGGGTCCGAAACCCGTATTGATTCTACAACTAAAAATCAAAATAGTATTTAGTTTCTGGTAGGGTTCATAGTCCAGCCTTATGTCTTGGGTTTATACATAAACCCCAAAGATATAAATAACCATTTAAATCATAGCGACGAACCTTGCATTCAGTTACCAAACAACTTTTCAAAATAACAACAATGCCGAGAGTTTCTTCTCAGCTTAACACTTTAATATTTCATTTATTCAATACATAAAACCTTTAGTGTTATCCATTGAAAGTTAAATAGTATAAAAGGAAACAATGCAAGGTCAAGGGTTCAAAACGTCCACTGCAATCTATAAATAAAATTGGGTTTTAAAACCCTAAAAAGATTATCATCACATCTTATCAAAATGATATGGGTTAAACCCTTCGAAGCAAAACTATACATATAATTATCATTTAAATTTTTACACAGTAAAACGTTGAAGAGCCAACGTACGGTAGGTCGAGGAATCATTCCTCCCTCCACCAAAAAACTTACCATACGGCTTAATTATTACAACGGTGATAAAAACCAAAGCTAAAATCAAAACTGAATGCTCGACTAGACCAGACAAGGACTGGCATCTTGCCAAGTTGCACCATACAGGGAGTCACCGAGGCTTACCAGGCTTATAAGCTCTTATCCTCATTGCTTAAAAACATAAAAGGATAAACGCTGAGGAAGCACCTGTCATCACAACATTCAATGTGGTTAAAATAGAGAGAAGCTCAAAACTTAAATGTACACAGCTGTAATAATGTCAAAACGTGTGGAAATATGAGAAGGGAACAACGACTTACCTTCAGAAGAAAATATTGCATCTTGATTGAACATTTCTGTAACATTCAAGGCACTCGGATTAAACAGAGCAGTCAAACAAACCACGAGCAAACGTAGCAAGTCTTAGCTCAGGGATGGCTCGGCTCATATAGTCTACTGGTGACTATTTGCAAGCTACAGGTCGCAGTATCGAACCCGAGAGAGGTGCCTCCAAAACCCTGTTACAAACCCTAAGAATCCGAGGCCCTACCGGCCTCTCCAACCCCACTCACTGCAAAAATGAATGCTCCAGGTTATGCCTTCGTTGAGTAATTCCAAATGTAGTTAGCGTTAACACTACTACCAAGAACTATCACGTGAAGACCTGCCACGGTGGATGCCAACAGGCATTCCACCAAACGCTTTTAATGTGGCTTAATTACCATAGCTACCAATATACAAAGTGCCTTCCAACGCATCATCACAAAGGTTAATGTATTGGGTTTTCAATATGGTTAAACTTTGCAACCATAGTATATTGTGGTTACGTAACATATCAAAAGTCAAATTACCTTTGCATAATAGCCAATAACACAGGGAGTATTACATAGAGCTCTTTTTAAGTAAAACCTTCTACTTAGCAACCATAGAGTGCACATCAATGTTATTACATAGCTATTGTTATAATGCGCTTAGAGTCATAACATCCAACTTATAATTAACCATATAAAGTATAGTTTGCAACCATCGATATTTCAAGGTTGCCATACTAAACCCAACACATAGGATTTGTGCATATAGTGTATAAACATCAAAAGATAAGCATCGATGCATAAGAATTACATTTGATAGAATTATTACATATACTTAGGATATGACTATTCTTAACACCTAAATGGATACATGGTATAATTCCTAGTGTAGGGTTAATGTCCTATATCTTTGTAATCAAATTTTAATACATTTAACGATGACTTAATACAAGTCAAGCTAATAGTGTTAAACACAATTTCTGAGTTGCGAGTATAAATGCTAGGGAATTATATAAACAACATTATAGAGAATAAACCGTAAAAATGAAGGTCAAACTAGAGTAGATCTCACCCTGGAACACTTGAGGTTTTCTATTCCTTTTAAAACATTGAAGGCTAATTGAAGTTTAATAAGACCTCTTTACACACTTCGTAATACTTGAAAAGAAGTGTCGCTCTTACCTACGATCTGCGATAGGAGTTCAAATGCATTAGCTAAATAGATAAGTAAGCCTCGGGGTGCCCATAGTACCCCCTTCATCATCAAGAAATTAAACAGTTAGCACTTATAATGAAATCAACATCATGATAAAACCATAAGGTCTAGACATCTAAAGAAGTAACCATATTTGATCTAGGATGCAAGAATGATGTAAAAACATCCAACAGTATCTTAATAAGCATAAATACATACACATACTCTATAAGACAAACATAAACAAGTAATTGACGTAACATGTTCATAAATAATGGAGAAGTGTTATCACCGATGTGTCGTCTAGTTAAACAAATTATCATTTATTTTACTTCCGAATAGTGATTGTAGCACTTAATGCTACTTAGAAAAATTTTAAACTTTTGTGAAATTTTGGGATGTTACATGTGGTATCAGAGCGCGAGTTCAAACTCTAGGCCTGAAATAGGATCATGCGTGCAAAAATAGAAAATGAAAACAGAAAACTTAGTTACTATTGTTTAAATTTGTTTCTGTACAAAACAACTTGACATTTAATTTGTAGGTATAGACATATCGGAAGAATCCACATAGGACATATCTCCTCATAATGAACGTAATAATAATGAACATGAAAATATTAATGAAGAAATCTACGTAGAACTGAATGATCAATCATCTGAATTATTACGTACGGTTAAGGACTTAAAAACTGAAATAAGAAATGTTAAAGGAGAAAATGAAAGAATTTTAAAAGAACAGGAAGAATTGAATCATATTTCACTGGAAAAGTATCATCATGATGAAAAATATAAGAGAACATAAGTAAAATAAGACTCTGGAACAATGTCCTACAAACACAGAGATAAGAAAATCAAATACTATAAAACTGAAAGTAACTCTTCTTCTTCTGAATCTGATGATAAAACTTATTGCAGAAAATATAATTCTGATCAAGATAGCAGTGATAGTGACCGTGGTCCTAAGAAAAAGCGTAAACATTATGAACAAATTTCAGGGGAATTTAAAAAGATAAAACCCCCAACTTTTAATGGCAAAAATGAAAAGGGTAAGACAACTGAAGCCTGGCTATCTGGTATGAAGAAGTATTTTCAGATTTATGATTACTCATCTGAATTAAAAGCTAAAATGGCCATATACAATCTGACCGGAAGGGCAGACATTTTTTGGCAGGATATTAAAAGAGTTAAAAACATTAAATAAAAGAATATAAAATAGAGTACATTTAAGAAACTATTTAAGAAAAAAAAATTTGTTCGAACAATATTACGAAGATAACTGAAAAGAATTTTATGATTTAAAATTGGGTTCTATGAGTATGAAGGAGCTAAGTAGCAAATTTCTCATCTTGTTAAGGTATGTACCTTACTTAGCTGAAGAGAAACCTAAGATACAAAGTTTTATGAGTTGCTTACCCTTTAACATAAAATACAGAATTGAATACGATAATCCTACAACTCTTGAAAAAGCCATGAGAAAGGCCAATTTCTGTTTTGAACAGAATAAGAAAAGAGAAGGTGTATCGAGTTGGAGGAATAATAAACCAGGTAACTATGAGCATAAGAAGAAAACTTTTAATTTCAAGAATTCTGGGAATAATAAAAATTTCAATAATAGAAATTTTCAAAGTAATAACAATTACAGAAGTAATGCACCACAGAATTACACAGCTACAAGGAATGTGCCTAATAATAATAACAACAACAACAATAATAATAATAATAGGAATGTTGAACAAAGACCACCTTTAAAGTATTATGACTGCAATGGACTACATACCAAAGCAAACTGCCCACTCAAAAGAAGGACAGTCAGCAACATTCACACTATACAAGCGGAACCGACAGTTCGTGATGTAGCAAGAGAAATGCCCAAGATTAATGCAGTTGTTAACACCCAAAATGACCCCCTAGGTTGTGGGAGAGGGAAAACTGGGGTAACAACTAACCAATCTTTAGACTTAAGCTACTGACCTAGCTTAGTCTGAGAGGGCTCTCTCTATAAACTCACAAAATATTGGAAATCATCAAGATTGTCAATAATGAAGAAACACACCAGCATTCGTCATTCAAGATATTCAATCACAACAATATAGAAGATCAAATTTTTGTTGGAAAACAAAATGGTTTAAATGTAGCTTGGCTGAAACGTATGAATATTTATTTGGGCAATGGAGTCACATTCAAACAAACTCTGAAAACAAAATGGTTTAAATGTAGCTTGGCTGAAACGTATGAATATTTATTTGGGCAATGGAGTCACATTCAAACAAACTCTGAAAACTCATTCACAAATGCTTCACAAATGCATTAACATAGGGGCAAGATAGCAAACAGCTCGTAGTCCAAGTGATTTTAATTGGTGAAACAGAAGAGAAAGAAACAATCCACTGACATAAGGCATACAATGATGAATCCTATATCAATTTTAGCAGAGAAGTAGTGGTGGAATACTTGGAAAAAGATAAGTAGAGCATAATTTCTATGAATTCTACTTAGCTATTACACTGCACCAAGTATGAAAGAATGTTACAGACTGGAATTAACAATGAGAGATACACAATTCACATAGGAAAAAGAAGGAACAGACTACGAGACCAGTTACACAAGAATCCTTGAGAAACATTGGCTCAGCTCTGCAAATCTTTATTCAAAATATAGCTCAAAATGTCTTACAGAACAATACACAAAAATTCCCATAAAAGTTTTCAATACTTTATCATTCTAGTACATCGCATATATAGATGCTGGGAGTCCTTTTGCTTGGCTCATCTAAACCGAAAACAGTTATATCAGAGTGACACCTCATTCAGGTTGTTTTTCCACTATCACAACAAAACAGAAAACAGGTAGAAACTGGCCTAACTGCTTTCTTACAATCCATCAGTATTCTTACTAAGTAACATTTACTTCAAGTAAAAAAGTAAAGATAATAAAATAATAGTTCTAGCTGGCTATTTATATAGCTGCCTCAAAAAATATTACAAATTATCAAAAATAGGAAATTCTTGTAAGACGTCTCTGATTCCAAACGAGCCTCAATAATTATAAAAGGTCAAATATCACTGTGGAAGATGGAGATAGTATAGCGATCTGCTATACTTTTCTACATTAGCCCATTGGTCTGCAAGTGGGAGGTCATAGTCCACCATTTCCTTTACCATCACTCATATCTCGATATGCTCTGCGTAGGAAAATGGGGGAAGCCTTTCGCCAATGGTGATCAACCTATTCAATATTTCAAAGTCCTCTTCGACCAACTCCATCAGAGCCTTGCCTATAAGCATCTGGTTTAGACGTTTGAACTTTGTATGGTCCATCCTTATCACCCACAGTAGGTTTTTATAAGCATTAGGGGAGATTATCTCCTGGTTACCCTTCCAGAACGAATGTAACCCGATTTCAACTAGCTTATCAAACAAACCTTTGAATTCTGCCACTTGTCCCTTCATTTCTTCGACTTTAGCTTCCACACTCTTAATCTATGCATATTTCCCCATGACCCTTTGTACCGCTGCAAGTGTTGTGATCCGGTTCCCAATATTCAGCTTTATCCTTTCTTCTTTGGATGGATCATTCAGGAAAGTGATGCCACTCAGTGTCGTTTCTTTAGGCCTTTGGATTAGGTCTCCTTAGCAAGTTCACAACCTTCTAGAGAGTCACTAATGGTCTTATATTTTACTGTCATGAACTCTAAATAGGGTCTAAAGTTCTCAGCTTCTTTAGTGATCCGGTCCCACACCAAATGTCTACACCCTTGTAAAGCGGCCTGTTCGGTAGTCTGATGAGTGAGCTTTTTATTCATCTCAATCAATTCCTTGTGCTTCTTTTGGAGAACCTTCAGATCTTATTCCTTTTTACTAATCTCTTCTTCCAACCTATGACATTTTTCTCTACGCTCCTTGATTTCCACATCTTTCAGGCTAACGTGAGACATAGTCCGCACAAGATTGTCGGTACCATTGCTTTCCCCAATTTGGTTCGAATTGGTAGGCAGCATGTCCAAATTGGACAAGTTAGTTTTCAAATCATCAAGCTACTTTTCTAAGCTTATTCTCTCTTTTTTCCAGCTATCTTCCTTCTCTGCAAACTTCAGCAATTCTGCTTTGCAATCAGTTATTTCCTTAGACAAGTCTTCTTTTTTCTTTTCAAAGTTCGTCTCTTCGGGAGCTTCGATCAGCCGGATATTTGGAACTTTTTCCTTCTTCTTTAGCTTCTGAACGAGCTTGTCTTTTTCCGCTAACATCTTGCTCATGCTTTTTCCTCCACCGTCACTTATGACCAGGTCAGATTGTACCTTTTTGACCTGTTGTTGAAGTGCTCGATTTTCACTTTTCTCTAGCTTCAATTGGTTTTCCATTTTTTTCACAATAACCAGCAAGTTATCACTTTTCAAGACTGCTCTCACAAAATCATCATACACAAGGTCAGTAACCTGTTTGTGAAACTGGATTTTGTCTGGTACTGGTATCTTTTCCCAATTGATCCTTGTCTCGGTCACTCCATCTTCCATTAATACTGCTAAGTTTAAGATGTTATCATTTATACTTCTGCTAGTCATCAAGGAAGTCTTAGACAAACCTCTGGTGATAGGCATTGAATCAAATAGCCTCTGGGCCGAGGCTCGCTTGTTTTGATCGTATTGTTCACAGAGGTCGGCCTTGGACCGAAACGTATTACCGACATCTCCCTCTTGAACATCTTGAAACTTGTATTCTACAACCTGGATCTCAGGAGCCGAAGATTCCTCATCATCTGCCCCTCCAATATCCATTTGGATAGTCAATCCTTCTTGAGCTGCTGCAACAACCAGCTCCTCTTTAGTTGGAGTAGCATTTGACTCGGCTTCAATAGCCGCAACAACTAACTCATCCTGTACTTCTAATTTAGGCCTCTTGTCTATATTACCTTCTTCAGTGTCCATATCCATGACTTCTTCTAATTCTCTTTTTTGGCACACCTCCATGGTGTCTGGCACTTGATCTAAATCCATTATTAAATCAGAAATCATGAGATCTCCTCCCTGTTTCTCCATTGCTTCCTCCGCCTCGGGTTCCCAACACAACAAATTTCGCCCCTTTAGCATCACTTCTGGTTCTGTATGCTAAAAAGCGCTGAGGTTACATTCTTTCCTTCTCTTGGAAATTATCTGCAAGGGGTCATATTTGATGGCCACATCTTTTTTGAACCCTAGTGACTTCAATAACTCTTCCACATATGACAAAGCTTCTTTATTCTTCACAATGAAAGGCCCTACCTTCCAAGGACATTTCACATCTGTGCTCTTCTTATGTTTCAGGAATTGCATCTCTTCCAGGGGCAATTTCTGTCTGATAAATTTAAGAGCAAAGATCCGCAATGTCAGAAAAGTGGGTAGAACATAAGGCTCCTGCACAAAACCATACAATCTAATAACTGTAGCTTCTTTTAACAAAAACCAATCACCGACTGCCAGTTCTTCCTTCAACTACATCATTGTTTTCATTTCAGGTAGCACTCTAGGCAATTCTTCCCCAAAAATGATTTTATAAATAGGGGGCAAAACATAGTTCAAATAATTGAAAACATTATCTACCAGAACATCGATCTCAAGCAGTGAGGAGAAATGTGGGCTTTCGGCGCTGCTGTACATAATCATTTTCATCAGCTGCGTCTCATATCTAAAAAACCTAGTACTCGGGAAATTGCTTATTTGTACATGTATCTTTTCCGCCAAAAATTCATCAAACCTCAGGGGTAGGATAAGCCCGCTTTCGGACCTGGCCAAACTGATGCTAATCCTAAAGAGTAAACCTAATTGGACTTCAGTCACCCACAAATCAGTATCCAACCCTAGAAACTGAGCTAACAAAGAAAGAACCAATTGGGAATTGTCATAAAAATGGCTGACATTTAGGGGGTAGGGTTCCTCGGAGATTTTGGAGTCGGGTTTCAGGCATGTGGCTAAGAAGGCTTGATGGATTTCGGGGATGATTTGGTGGTACAAGGAAACCACCGAATCTTCCGAAAAACCCTCCAACTCTTGGTACTAAGACTTTGGAATGAAAAAGGAATCCCTAACGGCTGACGCATCTATACTACATATGACCTTGGACCTACGGGCATCCATAATTACTCTTTGAGGTTCTGAGTAATTAGAAGAACACCACGCTACAAACTTAGGAAAAGAGAACACCTGGTCAAGGCAAAAGAAAATGAACGATGACCTAAAGAATCCATGGATATCCAGTCCCTATTCATGCAAGGTTTCCAGTCTCTTCTTAATTTCTGAAACCGGGAGCCGAATGCATATGTCAAATACATTTGCGTCTCTATCCTCCAGGGCTATGTTAACCCTATAACTAGTAGAAGCTTCTTCTTCCATCATCTTATGACTGTAAAAGACTTAGATTTTTTAGAGAATGGCGGTTACAGACCCTACCTGTCACTTTGGAAGCCCTGCACACACCATGTCAAAGGTTCTGTCACACACGCCGAGAGGCTCCCTGACTTCGACAGGCTTCCAAAACAAATGTCAACCCTCATGGGCGTTCTTATATATATAACTGGGTTTCCATAAATTCCACCCTCTTTGGCCTGTTGTCCTTTGATCTAAACCATTGAATTCTCACGTGCTCATTTTTCGTCGTCGGATATGGGTTTCCTTTTATCCACTGATTTGACAACCTATCCATTTCCACCGTTGGATCATCTCCGCTAGTCTTCATCTGGGCCGTTGATCTCATTTGAATGCATCTAAGGGGTAGCATCGCATGCACCCAAAAAGCTTCTCCTATATCACCCTTTCTCTATGCGACAAGCTATGGAGCTGGCACCTGTCCGGTGGGACCCGGTCCATCACATCTACCTTGCCGTTATTCATCGTGCTACTTCTTGATGCGACGATGTATGAGGACCATCCATTTCTTCTCAGACGTGTATCTATGGTGAGTCGTCATACTCAACTTAGCCTTTAGATTTTTCATATGCTGGTGGGGTCTCCTGTGTTATACCCTGTGTGTTTCAGACTACCCCCAGCCGTTGATCTAGCTTTTCTTTCCACTCGAACCGTAGATATGTCGGAGACTTGGGCGCTTTTTTCGGTAAATACACCCAAACCCTTGGATCTCAAAAATATCATCTCCATCGTAGATCCTTGTATATGTCCCCACCATCGCATGCACCTAATCGGGCATCGTTCACTGCTCTTTCCTCTTTGCGATGCGCCCCTAAGTTGACACCTGTCTGGCGGGCTTCAGCCCATCGCATACTCATATTCCCTTTCGTCCTCGTGACTTGGCCATGTGACGGTCCTTTTAAAACCGTATATCTTGCTCCCGCCCTTGATCAACGGTGCCGATCTGTGCGACATTTAATCTTTCATAAATTTTCCCAAGGACTATAGGTTTTAGGGTATTTCTCCGTTTATCTTAATTCATTCTTTTCGCCTATTAATACTTAGCCCTTGACATTAGCCCTTTATTACATCGGACCTCTTCTAGACCATTCTGTCTCCTCCCTTAGCACCTGGCCATTGCCGATGGACATAACTTCAAGCCTTTTTCTTAGGTAATTGTCTAGCCTTGCATCTTTCATGTACAGGTCTTTATCCTGTAAAGAGCAAAAAATATATAGGTGCTAACAACTGGCTCCAACCGGGGATGCTATCCTCCCAGTGAGGTAGCAAAGAACTCTGTAGACTAAGTGCCTGATCCATTGGGCAGGTTCTGCAAACCCTAGATTGAAAAATTTCTCTAGAAAGTGAGACTGTGCCTGTTTTCTTAGCCAGGGTGAAAATTCAAACATGAAACATGGCTTCCCCTTCCAAACCTTAGGGCCTTCACTTCGGGCTTCAATTCCTTCTGGTTTTCGCCATTAAAAACCCTAAAACAAATGTGAAAATTTTAAAATATATATATACATATATACAGGCTATAGTACATGGGTTACCTGCTTTCTCTTAGGACAGGTAGTGCTTCAAAAACCTTCCATTTACTGGACCCCCCGACCAGGCGGACCCATCTTGGTGCTCCAAGATAAAATATTTTTCTCCTCAGTTTGCTGCAATAATATAGGGACCTATCCACATATGGTCAAATTTCCCATGTTTATATTCCCTCGGAGCATCCCACTTCATGACCAGGTCATTTACCTGAAATTGATCTTCTTTTTCTTTTCTATCAAAGGCATTCTTTATCTTTTCTTGGTGCCCCTGTACCTTGTCATAGGTGCTACTTCTTAACTCATTCAGTTCAACTATCTAGTTTACCCTTCGCTGCATGTGGTTTGGTTCTTCTTCCATCCCCTATAGCAACCTCATAACTGGCAATCCCAGAGAAACTGGAAAACCACCTCGGCTCCATACACCAGTTGGAAAGGTGACATCCCGATGGCCCTCTTTGTACTTATTCTATCGGCCCACAAGGCATATTTCAGCTTCGTGTGCCAAGTTCTCTTATTATCCTCCAACAACTTCTTTATGATTCTTACTAGACTTTTGTTGGATGATTCTGCTAGTCCATTTCCCTGAGGGTAGTATGACGTTGAATGATATAGACTGATATGGTATTTATGGAAAAAATTTATCATTTTCTTAGAACAAAATGCTGGTGCGTTGTCTGTCACTATTCTTTTAGGACACTTGAATCTTGATAGGATATTGTCTTCCAGAAAATCCATGATAACGCCTTCATTGCTCTCCTAGTTGGTATGGCTTCTATCCACTTAGTGAAATAGTCAGTGGCTGTCAATATCCATCTATGTTTCCCTGAGGAGTGAGGATTTATCTCCCCAATGAAGTCTAAACCCCACTATTGGAAGGGTGCTTCTACTATGACAGGGTGAAGGGGTAGTGAAACAACCTTTCTTTTTCCTTCAAAAATCTGACATTAGTGACAAACAACTGTTTCTTTGTATAAATTTGAAAACATGGTAGGCCAGTAGAAACCAGCCCTCAGGATTTTGTTGACTGTCACCTTCCATGAATGGTGGCCGCCACAGTCACCCTTGTGAAACTCCTCCTTTGTGTGTTTAGCTTCTTCCTCAAGTAAGCAATTCAGCAGCACACCTCCAGGGTCCTTCCAATATAGGAATTGATTCATAATACAATATTTCACAGCTTTTAGTTTCACAGCTCTAGCCCTACTTTTGCTCAATCCCAGAGGAGCTTGCAAGCTTTGTAATACATACACAATGTCTGCATACCAAGAGGATGCAGAGAATTCTAGCCTCACTTGCACTCCCATATCTAGCTGGTTTGAATACCCTTGTAAGAAGTTCAGTTGTAGAGAATCACAGTTGGCCTTGGTCATTAACTTTGCTAACCCTTGCCCCTTTATCAGTTTGGTGGGTTTTATGTCCAGGTCGTATTCAAGCAATACAACAATCCATTTTTCTCTTCTTCTTTCTGGGTCTGCTTGGGTGAGGATACCCTTCATAGCACTGTTTGGGACATGAACAATGATGTGTGAATGTAGGATATAAACCCTGAAATCTTTCAATGACTTAATTAGGGCGTAGGCCTGCTTTTCCATGATATCATATTTTAATTTTGCATCTCTTAGTACTCTGCTAAAAAAGGCAATAGGTTGTTCAGCGTCCTAGGTATTTTTCTGTAACAGTACCCCTGCCACGGTGTGCTCAGAAGCGTAGGAAAAAATAAAAAAATCTTTAGAAAAATATGGACTGGCTAATACCGGGGCTTCAGTGATAGCATTTTTAATTCCTTTAAATGAATCTCTTGCTTCTGCAGTCCACTTAACCTGATTTTCCTTCCTCAACATATTTGTAATACTCATCCTGATTTCAGTAAAACTGGGAATGAATCTTCTCAGAAAGCCCACTTGCCCAATGAAAGACTGTACCTCCTTTTTGTTCCTTGGCTCTCCAACTTTCTGGATAGCACTAACCCTTTCACGATAGATCTTGATACCTCCCTTGGAAATGATGTGACCCAAGAGCTTAGCTTCTTCTAATGCAAAATGTGATTTCTTAGGATTAAGAGAAATACCGTATTTTATACATTTCTTAAAAACTTGTTCCAAATGCTTCAGATGCTCTTCATCAGATTTTGAGTACACAGTAATGTCATCCATGTATACAACCACGAACTTATCCTTTTCTTCAGCGAATGCTATGTCCATTTCCCGCTGGAAAGTAGCTCCTACATTCATCAGCCCAAAAGGCATATTAGCATACATGAAAGTACCCCAAGGAGTGGTGAAAGCGGTCTTCTCTTGATCTTCGGGACAAACCTTGATTTGATTGTACCCGGAGAAACCATCCATAGTAGAGATCCTTTCTTCCCCTACTACCTTTTGTAAGATATGCTCCATTTTAGGTAGGGGGTAATTATCCTTTAATGAAGCTCTGTTCAGGTTCCTGAAATCTATACAAATTCTAATTTCTCCATTCTTCTTCCTTACGGGAACCAGGTTTGCTATCCATTGAGAGAACCTCAAGGTGACAATGATTTTTGCATTAAATAATCTTCTAATCTGTTTTTCTATCACAGGCACCAGCTTAGGGTTTATCCTCCTCAACTTTCGCTTGAAGGGTTTCTCCCCTGGTCTAATTGGAATAGAATGCTGTATTATTGAGCTATCATATTGCTTCAGTTCTTCATAACTCCATGCAAATGCAGTAGCATATTTCTTCATCAACTCTACATACCACTCCTTCTTTTCAGCAGGTAATTTCTTAGACAAGTTTACCATCTGAGGCTCTTCTTTAGTGCCCAAGTTTTGGTCTTCTACCGCCTCTTTGGGTGGTTCAAACTTCGGGTTTTTTGCCACATCATTTTGGTCAAACAACCTCTCCAAGTGTATCAATCCTTTGGGGATATAATTAGTTTTCAATTGAACGATATCTTTCCCACCCAACATGTTTTTCCATTGTTTACCTTCTCTATCTTCTCCCTCTAATTGCTCTTGGTAAATCAATCCTTCTATGTTCTCATTTTCAACATCAATCTAAACATTAGCAAACTTGTCAGACAATTCTAAAAATCTTTTGATTTGTAAATCATCTTCGAATACTTGCCAGTATTTAGCATTGTCTGGGATAGAGGGCCTATTCACCACTTCTACCTCATATTTTTCTTGAGAAAAAATAGGAGTTTTAAAACCACCGGCAGTGGTGGCCAAAGATTCCACCACCCGATTTTCAAATCTCGGGATCACCCAGATCCTGTGTTCAGTGAAAAAGTTCCCAAACATATCCCAAACTTCATTCTTATAGGCCCTCATCCTGGGGTGTTTTGCCTGATAGTTGTCATTTACTTGATTGACCACCAATTCCGAATCTCCAAAAACGTGTATCCTTTTTGCCCCCAAGTCTTTCAAATCTCTTAGTCCCAGGATTAAATATTCATACTCAACCACATTATTAGTACACTCAAAAGTTAGCTTGTCTAACAAAGCTCTGGACTCTTGATTGGGAGGTATAATCTAGACTCCGGCAACAACATCATTCTTGCTCAGTGATCCATCAAAGCACATCTTCTACAGTCCTTCTTCGTTTTTCTTCCTCTCTGACGCCTCATGCCATGCTGCAAACTCCTTGTCTTCCTCAACTTCATGGAAAAATGGGGGCACAGGATCAGTATGTGGACCATCATTGAAAAGGATAGAGGAACCTACGTCTGTGTCTACAGCAAATATGGGGTGATTTTCAGGTTTGTCGTCACTGTTGACCACGTAATCCATCCTTTTCTCTCTGTACAGCTTCCTATTGCTTCCAAAAAGTGGTATAGTGGAGTAAGATAAGTCCATCTGCATGGTCCCTTTCAACTTTTTCACCCAGGATCTTGCTAACAACATCCCAAACTTAGCAGGCAAATCAGCCACTACTATGTCCATCATGACATTCTTCTCTAGGATCTGGGCAAGGGTTACTACCACATCTTTAATTAGACCCAAACATGGTACCTTTCTGGAATCGAAAGAATATAGGTCTTTGTAGGGTCTGGTGACTTCTAACCCCAACTGGTCCACCACTAAATTTAGCATCAAGTTGTGTGAAGCCCCAGAATCTATAAGGGCGTTGTGTAATAACTTATCATGGATATTCAAACTCAAATAAAATGGAGGGACTTCTTCATCATCTGGCTCTTCCAGCTTGGAACCAAATATTATAGTGGGGGCGTCATCTATCACTTCCAACATGTCCTATGTACTTTCTTCCTGCCCCTATACCAGGCTATTTATCTCTTCCATATATTCATTGTTTCTTAACAGCTCATTTAAGGGGATAGAGATCTTTACCTTAAACATTTCAGCCTTCAAGCTGAATGTTGAAGCTGGCTTCCCTACTTTAGTGACTTCTGGATGCCTACCTTCTTTAGAATGTTGTCCCTTATCTTTCGAGGTTTTCTGTGTAGCAACCTCTGGCTGTTTTTCTTTTAATTTCTCCATATTCTGTTGAGTCTTGGAATACTGAACATGGGCGGCCTTCCCTTCACTAATCGTTATCCCCCTGCTCCTTAACTTCATCTTCCTTTGAATATCATCCACATCATTCATGTAACCCATTTGGTACTACTCAGAATCAAATTCAGCAACCTTACCAGCATTCCCCATGTTGAAAAAGTCATGCTCCCTTTGGGTTAAATGTATTTCATGGTTCAGAGTGTCAAAGATATGGATTTGGTCTCCAGGAGGCTCTTCAGATCCTTCCTCATCCACCAAATTCTCAAGGAAAGGAGGCCTCATCTAGTGGTCTTCATGATTTCTTGGATTTCTTGGATGGGGTGGCCTTCTAATGTTAGGATTCCTTATCTAATTTTCAGGTTGTTCTCTAGGAGGAGGTTTATTTTCCATGGCTAACCTATCCATCAGCTTTTCCATGGTTTTCATCATAGTATCAAACTTGGCATCACTAGAGGAGGAGGAGGCAGGGGTTTGGTTTTCTTGCTTGTTTTTATCTTCTTTTGTTTTCCCCTTCATTTTCCTCGAAGCCATCATGTTGGCTTCCACCTCTACTGCATCTTTCAGCATAGCAGGAAGGGTGGCATATTTCCTCTCTCTTAACATGCATGGGAAGTCTCCATCAAAATAATCTGTGTAGTGGAGCTTTGTAGCGCCTACTAAGGGTTTTAGGTCATCTGGAATAGAATTATAGGCTTTCATAAACCTGACAGAAAAATCATGAACTGATTCAAAACCTCCTTTCTTCAGGTGGTTATACTGGGACAAGACTAGGGAGGGGCTCCCTATTGTTTCCCATCTCTCTAAGAACAGGGTCTTAAAGGCTACAAAATCATTTATAGAAGCATTCAGAAATTGTCTGAACCATTTCTTGGGTTCTCCAAATAGACTTTGAGCAAATAACCTCATCTTAGCATCATCATGGTCTACTTCCTCCAAATCAATGAAATCTTCAAATCTATCTACATGCTGCTTAGCAGAAAAATCCCCTTCTCCATCATAAGAGACAATTCTCTGGGCGTAGTTCTGAGGGAGACCATGCAAAGTGGCTAGCAGGGCCAATGGTGCGAATCTAGCAACCATGGGTCTAGGTGGATTCTGAACTTGGGGATGAATATTCAGGGAAGAATTACCTACAGGAATTGTGGTATTGGGTTGAGGGATCTGAGAACTAGCTATAGCTCTTTCTGCTTTGATAATATTTTGTAACTGAAGCTAGATAGGATCTAACAAATAGGATTCAGGGGCATTCAGACCTTCTTCACCCAGACTTAGATAAGATTCAGATCTTGATCTTGCCAAAGGTTTCCCGATATCTATCTCTATATCCAATTCTTGTAAAACAGGTAACTCTTCTTTAGACCCAAGTCTTTTAAGGTTGGAAGTATTATCCTTGTCCTTTTCGGTCTTATGTCTAAGTATTATTTCTGGATTTTCCACACTTAACAAAATTTTGGAAATAGGATTACCTCTCGTATGGCTCCTTCTTGAGGCCAGGATGCCTGTCTCAAGATCTCTTCAAAAATGAACTTGGCACGTCGATCTTCCCCAGTGGAGTCCTTCTTGAATGTGGATCTTTACAAGTGGAGTCGCCAGGGAAAAATTGCATAACCCTCTAGAAATTTGGAAATCTCTGTTCGCCTATAGGGATCTCTCTTTTCTTCGAATCTTCAGAATTATTTGTTGTTCTTCCAGGGATAATAAAACAATCACGTCCCCAGCAACAGTGCCAATTTGTTAACACCCAAAATGACCCCCTAGGTAGTGGGAGAGGGCAAACTGGGGTAACCATTAACCAATCTTTAGACTTAAGCTACTGACCCAGCTTAGTCTGAGAGGGCTCTCTCTATAAACTCACAGAATACTGGAAATCATCAAGATTGTCAATAATGAAGAAACACACCAACATTCGTCTTTCAAGATATTCAATTACAACAATACAGAAGATCAGATTTCTGTTGGAAAACAAAATGGTTTAAATGTAGCTTGGCTGAAACATATGAATCTTTATTTGGGAAATGGAGTCACATTCAAACAAACTCTGAAAACTCATTCACAAATGCTTCACAAATGCATTAACACAGGGGCGAGATAGCAAACAACTCATAGTCAAAGTGATTTTAATTGGTAAAACAGAAGAGAAAGAAACAATCCACTGACATAAGGCATACAATGATGAATCCTATATCAATTTTAACAGAGAAGTAATGGTGGAATACTTGGAAAAAGATAAGTAGAGCATAATTTCTATGAATTCTACCGAGCTATCACACTGCACCAAGTATGAAAGAATGTTACAGACTGGAATTAACAATGAGAGATACACAATTCACATAGGAAAAAGAAGGAACAGGCTACGAGACCAGTTGCACAAGAATCCCTGTGAAACATTGGCTTAGCTCTGCAAATCTTTATTCAAAATATAGCTCAAAATGTCTTACAGAACAATAAACAAAAATTCCCATAAAAATTTTCAACACTTTATCATTCTATTACATCGCATATATAGATGCCGGGAGTCCTCTTGCTCGACTCATCTAAACCAAAAACAGTTATATCGGAGTGACAACTCATTCAGGTTGTTTTGCCACTATCACAACAAAACATAAAACAGGTAGAAACTGGCCTAACTACTTTCTTACAATCCATCGGTATTCTTACTAAGTAACATTTACTTCAAGTAAAAAAGTAAAGATAATAAAATAATAGTTCTAGCTGGCTATTTATATAGCCGCCTCTTATCAAAAATAGGAAAGTCTTGTAAGACGTCTCTGATTCCAAACGAGCCTCAACAACTATAAAAGGTCAAATATCACTGTGGAAGACGGAGATAGTATAGCGATCTGCTATACTTTTCTACATTAGCCCATTGGTCTGCAAGTGGGAGGTCATAGTCCACCATTTCCTTTACCATCACTCATATCTCGATATGCTCTATGTAGTAAAATGGGGGAATCCTTTCGCCAATGGAAATCAACCTATTCAAGATTTCAAAGTCCTCTTCGACCAACTCCATCAAAGCCATGTCTATAAGTAGCTGGTTCAGACGTTTGAACTTTGTATGGTCCATCCTTATTGCCCATAGTAGGTTTTTATAAGCATTATGGGAGATTAGCTCCCGGTCACCCTTCCAGAACGAAGGTAACCCCATTTCAACCAGCTTATCAAACAACCCTTTGAATTCTGCCACTTGTCCCTTCATTTCTTCGACTTTAGCTTCCACACTCTCGATCTGTACATATTTCCCCAGGACCCTTTGTGCCGCTGCAAGTGTTGTGATCCAGTTCCCAATATTCAGCTTAATCCTTTCTTCTTCGGATAGATCATTCAGGAAAGTAATGGCACTCAATGTCGTTTCTTTAGGCCTTTGGATTAGGGTCTCCTTAGCAACTTCACAACCTTCTAGAGTGTCACTAATGGTCTTCTCTTTTACTCTCATGAACTCTAAATAGGGTCTAAGGTTCTCAGCTTCTTTAGTGATCCGGTCCCACACCAAATGTCTGCACCCTTGTAAAGCGGCCTACCAAGTAGTCTGATGAGTGAGCTTTTTATTCATCTCAATCAATTCCTTATGCTTCTTTCGGAAGACCTTAATATCTTCTTCCTTTTTACTACTCTCTTCTTCCAACCTGTGAGCTTTTTCTCTCAACTCCTTGATTTCCACATCTTTCAGGCTAACGTGAGACATAGTCTGCACAATATTGTCGGTACCATTGCTTTCCCCAGTTTGGTTCGAATTGGTAGGCCGCATGTCCAAATTGGACAAGTTAATTTTCAAATCATCAAGTTGTTTTTATAAGCTTATTCTCTCTTTTTTCCAGCTATCTTCCTTCTCTACAAACTTCAGCATTTCTGCTTTGCAATCACTTATTTCCTTTGACAAGTCTTCTTTTTACTTTTTGAAGTCCGTCTCTTCGGGAGCTTCGATCAGCTGAATATTTGGAACTTTTTCCTTCTTCTGTAGCTTCTGAATCAGCTTGTCTTTTTCCGCTAACATCTTGCTCATGCTTTTTCGTCCGCCGTCACTTATGACCAGGTCAGATTATACCTTTTTGACGTGCTGTTGAAGTGCTCGGTTTTCACTTTTCTCTTGCTTCAATTGGTTTTCCAATTTTTTCATAGTAACTAGCAAGTTATCACTTTTCAAGGTTGCTCTCACAAAATCATCATACACAAGGTCAGTAACCTGTTTGTGAAGCTGGATTTTGTCGGGTGCTGGTATCTTTTCCCAATTGATCCTTATCTCGGTCACTCCATGCTCTGTCAATACTGCTAAGTTTAAGATGTTATCATTTATACTTCTGCTAGTCATCAAGGAAGTCTTAGACAAACCCTTGGTGACTGGCATTAAATCAAACAGCCTCTGGGCCAAGGCTCATTTGTTTTGATCGTATTGTTCACAGAGGTCGGCCTTGGACCGAAACTTATTATCGACATCTCACTCTTGAACATATTGAAACTTGTATTCTACAACCTAGATCTCAGGAGCCGAAGATTCCTCATCATCTGCCCCTCCACTATCCATTTGGACAGTCAATCCTTCTTGAGATGCTGCAACAACCAGCTCCTCTTTAGTTGGAGAAGCAATTGACTTGGTTTCAATAGCTGCAACAACTAACTCATCCTGTACTTCTAATTTAGGCCGTTTGTCTATATTACCTTCTTTAGTATCCATATCCATGACTTCTTCTAAGTCTCTTTTTTGGCCCAACTCCATGGTGTCCGGCACTTGATCTAAATCCATTATTAAATTGGAAATCATGAGATCTCCTCCCTGTGTCTCCACTTCTTCCTCCACCTCGGGTTCCCAACACAACAAATTTCGCCCCTTCAGCATCCCTTCTGGTTCTGTATGCTCAAAAGCGTTGAGGTTACATTCTTTCCTTCTCTTGGAAATTATCTGCAAGGGGTCATATTTGATGGCCACATCTTTTTTGAACCCTAGCAACTTCAATAACTCTTCCATGTTTGACAAAGCTTCTTTATTCTTCACAATTAAAGGACCTACCTTCCAAGGACATTTCACATATGTGCTCTTCTTATGTTTCGGGAATTGCATCTCTTCCAGTGCCAATTTCTGTCTGATAAATTCAAGAGCAAAGATCCGCAATGTCAGAAAAGTGGGTAGAACATAAGGCTCCCGCACCAAACCCTACAATCTAATAATTGTAGCTTCCTTTAACAAAAACCAGTCACTGACTGCCAGTTCGTCCTTCAACTACATCATTGTTTTCATTTCAGGTAGCACTCTAGGCAATTCTTCCCCAAAAATGATTTTTTAAAGAGGGGGCAAAACATAGTTCAAATAATTGAAAACATTGTCTACCAGAACATCGGTCTCAAGCAATGAGGAGAAATGTGGGCTTTTGGCGCTGCTATACATAATCATTTCATCAAATGCATTTGATATCTAAAAACCCTAGTACTCGGGAAATTGCTTAACTGTACATGTATCTTTTCCTCCAAAAATTCATCAAACCTCAAGGGTAGGATAAGCTCGCTTTTGGACCTGGCCAAACTGATGTTAATCCTAAAGAGTAAACCTAATTGGACTTCAGTCACCCACAAATCAGTATCCAACCCTAGAAACTAAGCTAACAAAGAAAGAACGATTTGGGAATTGTCATAAAAAAGGATGACATTTAAGGGGTATGGTTCCTCGGAGATTTTGGAGTCGGGTTTCAGGCATGTGGCTAAGAAGGCTTGACGGCTTTCGGGGCTGATTTGGCGGTACAAGGAAACCACCGACTCTTCAGAAAAACCCTCTGACTCTTGGTACTGAGACTCTGGAATGAAAAAGGAATCCCTAATGGCTGACGCATCTATATTACATATGACCTTGGACCTACGGGCATCCATAATTACTCTTTGAGGTTCTGAGTAATTAGAAGAACACCACGCTACAAACTCATGAAAAGAGAACACCTGGTCAAGGCAAAAGAAAATGAATGACAACCTAAAGACTCCATGGATATCCAGTCCCTGTTCATGCAAGGTTTCCACTCTCTTCTTAATTTATGGAACTGGGAGCCAAATGCATGTGTCAAATACATTCACGTCTCTATCTTCCAGGGCTATCTTAACCCTAGAACTAGTAGAAGCTTCTTCTTCCATCATCTTATGAATGTAAAAGAGTTAGATTTTTCAGAGAATGGCGGTTATAGACCCTACCTATCACTTTGGAAGCCCTGCACGCACCCTGTCGAAGGTTCTGTCACCTTCGTCGTCTGCCACACACCAAGAGGCTCCCTGACTTCGACAGGCTTCTGAAACAAATGTCAACCCTCACAGGAGTTCTTATATATATAACCGGGTTTCCATAACTTCCACCCTCTTTGGCTTGCTATCCTTTGATCTCAACCGTTGAATTCTCACGTGCTCGTTTTCCGTCGTCGGATATGAGTTTCCTTTTACCCACTGATTTGACAACCTATCCATTTCCACCATCGGATCATCTCCGCTAGTCTTCATTTGGGCCATTGGTCTCATTTGAATGCATCTAAGGGGTAGCATCGGATGCACCCAAAAATATTCTCCTATATCACCCTTTCTCTATGCGACAAGCTGTGGAGCTAACACTTGTCTGGCGGGACCCAGTCCATCGCATCTACCCTGCCACTATTCATTGTGCTACTTCTTGATGCGACGATGTATGAGGACCATCCATTTCTTCTCAGGCGTGTATCTATGGTGAATCCTCATACTCGACTTAGCCTTTATATTTTTCGTATGTTGGTGGGGTCTCCCCTATTATACCCTATGCATTTCAGACTACCCCCAGCCATTGATCTTGCTCTTCTTTCCACCCGAACCGTAGATTTGTCGGAGACTCAGGCCCTTTTTTTGGTAAATAGACCCAAACCCTTGGATCTCGAAAAGATCATCTCTATCGTAGATCCTTGTATATGTCCCCACTATCGCATGCACCTAATAGGGTATCATTCACTGCTCTTTCCTCTTTGCGACATGCTCCTAAGCCGACACCTGTCCGACAGGCTCTGGCCCATCGCATACTCATATTCCCTTTCTTCCTCGCGACTTGGCCATGCGACGGTCCTTTTAAAACCGTAGATCTTGCTCCCGCCCTTGATCAACGGTGCCGATCTGTGCGACATTTAATCTTTCATAAATTTGCCCAAGGACTATAGGTTTTAGGGTATTTCTCTGTTTATCTTAAGTCATTCTTTTCTCCTATTAATACTTAGCCCTTGACATTATCCCTTTATTACATCGGACCTCTTCTAGACCATTCTGTCTCCTGCCTTAGCACCTGGCCATTGCCGATGGAGATCACTTCAAGCCTTTTTCTTAGGTAATTGTCTGACCTTCCATCTTTCATGTACATGTATTTATGCTGTAAAAGAGCAAAAAATATATAGGTGCTAACAGCAGCGCTGGAAAATTGACAAGCAAACCATCAAACTTCTATGATCGAGATCAAAGGTATGATACAAAACAAGTCTATTTCCATTTTAATTGATCCCGGTGCAAGTTTGAGTTACATATCACCTGATTTAGTGAAAAGTTGCAAGTTAAAGGTAGAAAATTTTGATAAATCATGGTTGGTTCAGCTAGCAACAGGAACCAAAAGAAAAGCTGCGGAGTTTGTAAAAAGTTGTGATTTGCTTATGAGTCAGTTGAAAATGCAAGTTAAATTGAATATTTTTCTGTTAGAGTCATATGATGTATTAATAGGCATGGATTGGCTTGAACAACATAGATTAATACTTAACTGTTATGAAAAGTATTTTATTTGTCTAAATAATGAAGGGGAAATCGAAATTGTAAAAGGAATCCCTAGGAAAACATCTGTGAGACAAATTTCCACTTTACAAGTAAAGAAAGCTGTAAGAAAGGGTTGTAAAATGTTTGTTGTAAATATGATTAATAACAAACATTCATCTAAAGAATGTAAGATGAAATTGGAAGACATACCCATCCTTAAGGACTTTTCTGATGTATTCCTGGAAGAAATTTCAGGACTACCTCTGAAAAGGGAACTTGATTTCACCATTATCATTTAGCTGAATTTACTTACAATAACCATTATCAAGCATCTGCTAACTTAGTCCATTTGAAATTTTATATGGAAGAAAGTGCAGTGCTCCTATTTCTTGGGATAATCCTGTTGACAGATTAATGCTAGGACCAAATTTGTTAAGAGAGATGGAACTAACCGTGAAACAGGTACAAGGCAATTTAAAAATTGCACAAGGTAGACAAAAACGTTATGCACATTTGAAATGAACTGAAAGAGAATTTTAGGTTGGAGATCATGTCTTTGTAAAGGTAAAACCCAAGAAAAGTTATTTTAAGATTGGGAGTTGTGCTAAACTAGCACCGAGGTACTGTGGACCATTTGAAGTTCTATCAAGGATTGGACCAGTTGCATATCAATTGGCTCTATCATCTAACTTAAGAATACATAATGTTTTTCAAATTTATGTTTTAAAGAAGTATGTGTACGATGCTACTCATGTGCTGAATTGGAATGACATACATGTGGAGCCCGAATGATATTTTCAGGTGGAACCAGACTGTATCCTTGACAGGAGGGAAATTATGCTCTGGAATCGTACCATAGGGTAGGTAAAGGTGCAATGGAAGTACCTTAGCCCTGATGAAGCTACCTCGTAATTGGAAAGTAATATGCGGGCAGCATATCCAATTCTGTTCTATGGAGGCTTTGATGAAGAATAAGCAACATCGAGGACGATGTTGAGCTTAAGTGGGGGTGTTTGTAACATACCCATTACTTGAACATTTTATGTTTGGGAAAAACATTGTCTTAACATTTATTGTAAAGTTTTATATTTGGCCAAGTGGCCAAGGATGACTGTAATTGCATAATATTATTATTTAATAAAATAAAATAGGAGACACTCACCTAAAGAGACTATTGAAAGAGTGTTTAATGGCCCACTAGGTGGAATGGAATCTGGGGTAGAAGGCAATGGACAACTGGCAGCATCATGAACTCATTAACTAGCTATTGTTATGAGACAACTCCCTTGAATTGTGGTCAAAGTTCCCTGGAATATGGAACTAGAGCTTGAGTCTCATTTATTGAAAACTGACCACTAAAAGACCTAGGCATATTTTATAACCCATTGAATTTGAGCAGAGCCTCACACTTTTTCTGATGAGAAAATTTACCTTGTGGTTCTGGTGTATGCACACAAGAGATTCGATGAGCGGAAAGCTATGTTTTGAGTTGTAGTGTAAGTCTGTTTCACTTCTGCTGAGTGCAGAGGTTTTTGAGATGTATGCAAGTCTCCATTGATTGCTGAAAGTACAACCTGAGTGCCTTGCTTCTACACAGAGTCTTCTACTTAGAGGTTCAGTAAACAGGCTCGAGGGTCCAAGGGAGCAAGTGATTTGGCTGCTTCTTCTAGAGAAGGTTGGGAGGAACAGGCCTCTTTGGGTGTTTTTCCACCCTATCGACTTATCAGGTTCTAATGGTTATAACTTATTGCTTTCATAATTGTGCACTTATGATTATTAGCTGAATGTTGTTAGTTATCATTATTCAGATTGAAATGACTAATTTTCTGAACTGTATATTATCTCTATAAGTAGTTGAAGGAGTTTTTATGATGATGATAGAATAAAATGCTTCCCTAGATTTTTCCACACACTGTCTTTGTTCCGTACTCTAGTGCAGGGAAGAGTGTTTAAAATAGATATGAATAATGAAATGCAAGAGATAGAGATGATTGAATGCTTATCATAAATAAATTCTGTTATGTTCCTATATTACATTGTCTGTTTACATTGCAATAAAAATATCTTATGTATTAGACATAGAAAAACATAGCATTTATTTATTTAATCAGATATTTTAATATCAGATCATTCATAGTAACATAAGTAATAATACTTAAACAATCCCATGCTTCTGTCCAAAAACCTAAAGTTCATTTATAGGTTAACCTTTCTTTACAGAAGACAAATAACATATACTTTTAATATTCTTTTCAAATAAAAACCCTTTTAAGACATCTTAGTTTCTGTATTACAAACCCTAACATTATCGAAAACTCTTAGTGCAAGATTTTTATAAATCAAAGCAAAGTCTAAACACTACAAAAAAGGCTTTAGAAATCATGTATCCTTTACATACCATTGGTAACATAACATATCATTACCTTATTACAATACATATTCATTTATCAAATTAACAAATGTAAAACGAATAGAAACTAATTAAGCTGTCAAATATACCAGGGTTCAAACCCTAACTTTAGTTGTTCATACTAATATTAAGTTAACATTTCATCTTTTAGCAAATCAAAAGAGAATTGCGAAGACAGAGTTCGACACACGACGATTGTTTCCATATAGTCTAAGTTTTATAACTTTACAAGTTACATAATGAATCCAGGGTTCGAAACCCGTACTGATTCTACAACTAAAAATTAAAATAGTATTTAGTTTCTGGTAGGGTTCATAGTCCAGCCTTATGGCTTGGGTTTATACATCAATCCCAAAGATATAAATAACCATTTAAATCACAGCGATGAACCCTGCATTCAGTTACCAAACAACTTTTCAAAATAACAACAATGCCGAGAGTTTTCTTCTCAGCTTAACACTTTAATATTTCATTTATTCAATACATAAAACCTTTAGTGCTATCCATTGAAAGTTAAATAGTATAAAAGGAAAGAACACAAAGTCAAGGGTTCAAAATGTCCACTGCAATCTATAAAAAAAATTGGGTTTTAAAACCCTAAAAAGATTATCATCACATTTTATCAAAATGCCGAGGGTTAAACCCTTCGAAGCAAAACTGTATATATAATTATCATTTAAATTTTTACACAGTAAAACGTTGAAGAGCCAACGCAAGGCAGCTCAAGGAATCATTCCTCCCTCCACCAAAAAACTTGCCATACGGCTTAATTATTACAACGGTGATAAAAACCAAAGCTAAAAGAAAAACCGAATGCTCGGCTAGACTAGACGAGGACTCACATCTTGCCAAGTTGCAACATACAGGGAGTCATCGAGGCTTACCAAGCTTATAAGCTCTTATTGCCGTTGATTAAAAACATAAAAGGCTAATCGCCGAGGAAGCACTTGTCATCACAACATTCAATGTGGTTAAAATATAGAATGAAGCTCAAAACATAAATGTACACAACTGTAATAATGTCAAAACTCATGGAAATATGAGAAGGGAACCACGAATTACCTTCAAAATAAAATCTTGCATCTTGACTGAACATTTTTGTAACATTCGAGGCACTCAACTTAAACAAAGGAGTCACACAAGCCACTAGCAAACACAGCAAGTCTTAGCTCAGGGATGGCTTGGCTCATATAGTCTACTGGTGACTATTTACAAGCTACAGGTCGCAGTATCGAACCCGGGAGAGATGCCTCCAAAACCCTGTTACAAACCCTAATAATGTGAGGGTTTGTCGACCTCTCCAACCCCACTCACTGCAAAAATGAATGCTCCAGGTTATGCCTTTGTCAAGTAATTCCAAATGCAGTTAGGGTTAACACTACTACCAAGAACTATCATGTGAAGACCTGCCACGGTGGATGCCAACATGCATTCAACCAAAACACTTTTAATGTGCCTTAATTACCATAGCTACTAATATACAAAGTGCCTGCGAACACATCATCACCAAGGTTAATGTATTGGATTTTCAATACTGTTAAACTTTGCAACCATAGTATCTTGTGGTTAGGTAACATATCAAAAGTCAAACTACCTTTTTATAATAGCCAATAACACACTTAGTATTACGTAGAGCTCTTTTTAATAAAAACCTTGTACTTAGCATAAAACCATAGAGCGCACATCAATGTTATTACATAGCTATTGTTATAATGTGCTTAGAGTTATAACATCCAACTTATAATTAACCATATAAATTATAGTTTGCAACCGTCAGTATTTCAAGGTTGCCATACTAAACCCAACACATAGGGTTTGTGCATATAGTGTATAAACATCAAAAGATAAGCATCAATGCATAAGAATTACATTTGATAGAATTAGTATATATACTTAGGATATGACTATTCTTAACACCTAAATGGATACATGGTATAATTCCTATTGTAGGGTTAATGGCCTATATCTTTGTAATCAAAGTTCAATACATTTAACGATGACTTAATACAAGTCAAGTATAATAGTGTTAAACACAATTTCTGAGTTGCGAGTATAAATGCTAGGGAATTATATAAACAACATTATAGAGAATAAACCGTAGATCTCACCATGGAAGACTTCAATTTTTTCTATTCCTTTTAAAACATTGAAGGCTAATTGAAGTTTAATAAGACCTCTTTACACACTTCATAATACTTGGGAAGAAATATCGCTCTTACCTGCGATCTGCAACAGAAGTTCAAATGCATTAGCTAAATAGATAAGTAAACCTCGGGGTTCCCATAGTACCCCCTTCATCATCAAGAAATTAAACAATTAGCACTTATAATGAACTCAGCATCATGATAACACCATAAGGTCTAGACATCTAAAGAAGTAACCATATTTGATCTAGGATGCAAGAATGATGTAAAAACATCCAACAGTATCTTAATAAGCATAAATACATACACATATTCTGTAAGACAAACATAAACAAGTAATTGATGTAACATGTTCATAAATAATGGAAAAGTGTTATCACCGGTGTGTCGTCTAGTTAAACAAATTATCATTTATTTTACTTCCACAGAGTGATTGTAGCACTTAATGCTACTTAGAAAATTTGTATTATTTTGTGAAATTTTGGGATGTTACAGGTGGCTTGCCCATACCCGAATTTGGACAGCCATACCTCTCCATTCCCCAAGGAATTAACTACCTCAACCAACTCTTGGGAGAAATGAATGATTGGTCACAAAAGTCAACATGGGTAGTTGAGGGTTGATGGGTTCTCTCATTGACACTTGGCTTGACTTGATTGGATCAAGGGCTTGAATTTTTCCCTCCCAATTCCTTTTAAACATCATGCACACATCTCTTGTTGCATTTCATAGCTAGTTGTGGGAATTTATATCAAAATGCATATTTACAATTCCCATGGCTCACTAGCACATGGGTAGCATAATATCAAATACTTTCCTCTTCAAGGTCGAGCGTTCACTAGCAGGGCCTTGGCCTTGAGCTCCACACTAGAAATCATACATAACATGCATACAATATTTACATTATAGCCCAAAATATCATAAGGGTCAAAATGGGGGTATTACAATCCCCTCCCCTTTAGAATAACACCGTCCTCGATGTTCCAATATTTAGGGGTACATACACGCTTTGTACATGTCCAAAATTCACAAAAATGTGGCAGGTCTGTCCTTCATTTCACCTTTTACTTGGGTTTTTCAGGACCAAGTCCTTTGGCCTTCACAAACTAATCCTTCTGGCTGGGTGTGATGCACCTGCAACAATTAATTAATAAGAATATGCGAAATAGCAGAAATGACAGAACTCAGAATCACTTTTATATTGATCACAGGCCACTTTGAGGGGGCAACCTCCTATGAGCAAGCTCAATAAAAATAACTTCACGGTGCCTTCATAGGTCTCAACACACACTTATATACTAAGTCTAGGCGTCAATACTATGGGTCAAAACCATGGGCCACTACAAACTATGGATCAATAATACTACGGGCGACTTACAAAGCATATGTGCCAACAACAATAACACAAACTATTGATGAACAAATATTGCGGGATGACTTACAAAGCATATGCGTCCAACAACAATATACTAACAAAGTAAAGACATGGGTTCCTAACATCCCCTCCCCCTTAAAAAAAGCTTTGTACTCAAAGCTTTAGATGTGGAAATTGTTGTTGAATCTAAAGGAGTGGTTCCCATGTAGCATCCTCTGGTTGCATGTCGTGCCACTGAATTAAGACCTCTGTGATAAAGCGAGAGCGAAGCTGACGAGTGCGTCGATTGAGGATGGCCTCCGGCTCCAAAAGGATGGATCCTTCATTATCCAGTTCGGGTAAAATTGTTTGTCCACTGATGTTGGTGCCAAGAAATTTCTTCAGACAAGAGACATGAAAGACTGGATGAATGCGGGAAGAAGGAGGAAGTTCCAATTTATAAGCAATGGACCCAATCTTCTGAAGAATCTGATATGGCCCATAGAACTTTGGAGCGAGCTTATGACGCCCTTTGAGTTTCAAGGAGGATTGCTTGTACGGCTGGAGACAAAGAAAAACCATATCGCCGACTTGAAAAGTGTGCTCAGAACAGTGCTAATCAGCTTGTTGCTTCATGCGATTTCTTGCCATGTGAAGATTGTCCCACAAAATGCGAAGAATCTGATCGCGGTTTCGAAGGACCATGTCAACTTCCTGAACTGGTGAACTGGTGGGGTTGTATGGAAGAAGAACTGGAGGTGCCTGACCATAGACTGCTTCATATGGGGTCATTTTAGAGGCAGTGTAGTAAGAGGTATTGTACCACCATTTAGCGAGAGGGAGCCACTTTGCCCACTGATGTTGTTGTTCAGAGGTGAAGCAACGAAGATACGTTTCCAAGCATTTATTGATAATTTCAGTCTGACCATTTGTTTTTGGGTGATACCCTGAACTCATCTTCAGTTTGGTGCCAGTGTGGCTAAATAGTTCTGTCCAAAAATAACTGGTGAAAGTCGCATCGAGATCCGAGACAATGGAAGAAGGGATGCCATGAAGACGAATGATCTAGTCCAGGAAAATTTGAGCGACTGAGGAGGCTGTATAGGGATGGCTGAGAGCACAAAAATGACTATATTTGGAGAGGCGATCAACCACAACGAGAATCACTGTCTTCCCACCAGATTTAGGGAGCCCTTCAATGAAATCCATAGAAATATCTATCTAAATCCGTGTAGGTATGGGCAAGGGTTCGAGAAATCCTGGAAGGAGTGTTGTTTCACCCTTATTGCGCTGGCAGGTATCACATTCGGCCACCATCTGTTGAATTGTCCTTTTCATGCCATGCCAAAAGAAGTTACATCATGCCCGTTCATACGTTTTGAGGAACCCAGAGTGCCCTGCCGATGGAGAAGCATGGAGTTCATAGAAGACAGCCTGTTGAAGATCTGTGCTCTGGGGAAGCACCAGATGACCCTTGTATCTCAGAGAAGCACCATCCCAAGAGTAATGTGGTACAATAGAAGGGTTGTTGGTCAAGCGTTGGATGATTTGAGATAAGGAAGAGTCATTGACATAAACGTGTTGAATAGATTGCAACCAATTTGGAACAGGCATAGAAATAGCTGAAAGAGAACCTTGGGCATCAAATGTGTGAGAAAGAGCATCTGGCATAATATTGTCTTTACCCTTCTTGTAAGTGATCTCATAGTCATAACCCATGATTTTGCTAACCCATTTCTATTGTGTTGGGGAGGAGACACACTGTTCCAAGAAATATTTCAGACTCTGGTGATCAGTCTTGATGCAGAAATGATTCCCTAATAGGTATGGGCACCACTTCTGTACTGCATGCAAAATAGCCATCATTTCCTTCTCATAGGTAGAGGCAGCTAAATTCTTACCTGAAATGGTTTTGCTGGTGAACACAATGGGGTGTTTATCTTGAAGGAGAATAACACCAAGTCCATTGCCGTAAGCATCACTCTCAATAGTGAAGGGCTTGGAAAAATTGGGCATAGCTAGAACAGGTGTAGTACACATAGCTTGTTTTAGTTTTTCAAATGCACACTGAGAAGCATGTGTCCATGTAAAAGCATCCTTTTTCAATAGAGCAGTTAATGGAGCTGCAATCTTCCCATAATCCTTGACAAACTTGTGGTAGTAGCCAGTCAACCCCAAAAAACCATGAAGGCTCTTGAGTGTCTGAGGATGTGGCCAATTGTTCATGGCATTGATTTTGGCAGGATCCACGCGAACCCCTTGTGCTGAGATAATGTGCCCGAGATACTCAACTTCCTTTTGTCCAAAAACACATTTAGACTGCTTGGCATGGAGATGATGGTCAGAGAAAAGTTGCATGACAAGATCCAGATGCTGGAGATGTTCATCCCATGTTTTACTGTAGATGAGGATATCATCAAAGAATACCAGAATGAATTTCCGCAAGTAGGGTCGAAATATTTTATTCATTAAGGCCTGGAATGTGGAAGGAGCATTAGTGAGGCCAAAGGGCATGACCAAAAACTCATAATGGCCATCATGTGTGCGGAAAGCTGTTTTAGGGATATCATCCTCATGAACCCGAATTTGATGATACCCAGAACGAAGATCCAACTTGGAGAAAAAGTGAGCCCCATGAAGCTCATCAAGAAGCTCATCAGCAACAGGAATTGGAAACTTATCCTTGATGGTGAGGTGATTAAGTGCTCGGAAGTCAATGCAGAGGCGCCATGACCCATCTTTTTTGCGGACAAGAATAACTAGAGAAGAAAAGGAACTAGTGCTGGGGCGAATAATACCTTGCTTCAATAAGTCCCGAACGAGCATTTCAATCTCCGTTTTTTGGTGAAAGGGGGTAGCGATAGGGCCTGATGTTGGGAGGAACGCTGCAAGGAAGGAGCTGAATACGATGGTATTCTGGCCTGGAAGGTGGCAATCCCACTGGTTCAGCAAAGACACCTATCTATCGATCCAGAATTTGCTGTATATCCAAAGGAGTAGTGGAGACCGCTGATGGTTGCATCTGAATGGAATGGAGCTAAGCGATGACACCATGTGAATTCTTCTTGAGTATTTTTTCCATGCGATGTGAACTGATGATACTGAGAGAACCTGGTTGTAATCCTGTCAATGTGTGTTTTTGTCCATTGAGGGAAAACTGCATCCAAAGTTCAGTAAAATCCCATAAGATAGGGCCAAGTGTGCGTAGCCATTGAGTGCCCAAAACCACATCACATCCGCCTAAGGTCAAGGCAAACATTTCAGAGCGCAAGGTATAATCTCCCATAGAGATACGCACATTTCGACACTTCCCTTTGCAAGGTAAGGTGCCCCCATTGGCAACCATGACTTCAAAGTTGGAGCAAGGATGGATAAAACAATCAGCTTGTTTGGCGATCCGAGGGTCAATGAAATTATGAGTGCTACCAGAATCAATGAGTATTGTAAGAGGAAGCTTCTTGAAGTAACCCCTGACCCGCATTGTTTAGGGGGTGGTGATTCCAGCTAAAGCATGGAGAGATATCTTTGGATGGTCATCCTGAGACAGAGGGTCAATAGGCGGTTCCTGAATGTCGACCAGAGCATCCAGTGTTTCTGGATCTTCGTCACCAATTTCAGAGGCAGGAGGAGAATCCACATCCAAGAGATAGAGCTTTTGCTGAACACATCTATGTCCCCGAGTGAATTTCTCATCACAATTATAGCAAAGCCCCTTTTCTTTGCGTGCTTGCATCTCTGTTTTAGACAACCGCTTGATAGGAGTTGGTCGAGGAGCTTGCGGTATAGGTGTTCGTTGAGAACCCATATTTCGGAAGGGAATAAAAGTGGGCTTGGAGCGTTGTTGGGCTGCAATCTTGTCTTCTGCCAATTTAGCCAACCCTAGGGCTTCCATCATTGTGTTGGGACAGAACATTTTGACCTCAGAGCGGATGGCATCCTTTAGACCACTGATATAACAACTCCGGTAAAAGTCATCAGACAATCCTTCGGTGTGGTTGGCTAGTTTCTCAATTTCGGTTTGATACTCTCTCACAGTGCCAATTTGGTGAAGTTTAGTGAGGGCTCCTGTGAAGTCATCAAAAGCACTAGGACCAAATCGTTGCAAAAGGACCTGGCAAAAGTCTGGCCATTTTGGCTCTTCATGAGCCTTGATGTACCAACGGTACCATTGAAGAGCTTCCTGTTCCAAATGAAAGGATGCCAGCGGAACTTTGTTGACATCAAAAGTATTATGCAGACTGAAATACTATTTTGCACGATAGATCCATCTAGTTGGATCGGTACCATTGAAGCGAGGAAAATCAAGCTTCGGACCACGAAAATTGCTGGAAGAAGAGAACCCATTGTCTGATGAAGACTCGGACTGTCGTTTGTTGTTCATAGCTGAATATTCAAGATGGAGGCCGAGAAATTTTTCATCCAGATCCTGGAGTTTGGCTTGGATGGCTACAAGTGCATCTTCCATGGTTTTTGCTCCTGCACGGGTGACAACCATAACCAGGAGTTTTTTTTTTTGGTTGACTGGGTAGGAAAACGAAAACAGAAACTGCTTCAGTAAAGGAAAATCTGGACTTGGGAAAAAATCTGAAGGGTAATTGGGGTTTGACTAGGTTTTGGACACTGTCGAATAGATAGGGAAGCAAAATTTAGGATTTCAGAAGTGGGGTGAAAGAATGGGAAAATTTGGAAGAGGGGAACAAAGAAGCAGAATTCAGAAAGGAACTCTATGGTAAAATTTGAAGGTGATTGGGTGAAATCGGAGGAAGTTATGGAAAACCCTAAAAATAGACAAATGTCAGATTTCGGGCTTTAGGAAGGGGAATTGGGGATAGGGTCCTCAGGAAATATGCAGAATGGGATGACAGGGGTTCCCTGAAAATTTCAAGGGAAACAGAGTGAAAACAAGGGAGATATGGAGAAAACACTGAATTTTATACTTTTTTTTTTCCAGACTGGAGCGGCTACAGCTCGAAAGGGATCTGGAACAGATAAATCTGCAACGGCCCAGAAGTGAGCGAAAATAGAGGGATCTGAAACGACGTCGAATGGATTGAAAACGGCTGGATCTGGAACGGCTTGCAGAATGGATCTGAATGGATGGATCTGAAACGGCGTAGCAGTGATTGACAACAGTTCAGCTGAAAATAGATATGGACCCCAGGTATGTGCGACTTCCTAACAGTTCAGGGGTTTCACTCGGCCACCAATGCTGTCTGACGGCTTGCGTATTGGGGCAGTACCCCTCACTCCACGACTCAGGTAAAACTGATAACCGCTTTGCCACAAACGACAGCTCTTGGTTTACCTCATGGGTGGGAACTAGTCAATCAGGTAGGGGTCATTGCCCTTTTCGCTGACAGGTCCTCTCAATGGACCAGCTACTTCGGGGTTCCTGTGGTACTCCTCACAATGAGTTTTAGGGCTTATGCCCAAGTACTTCCCACAGTTAAGCGGATAGGGATTATTCCCAAATATGAACCTGCAACAGATGGGAAAAAAAAATTTGGCAGAAATTTCACCCAGCGAGCCCAAGAAAGTGCTCTGATAGCAGATGTGATGCACCTGCAACAATTAATTAATAAGAATATGTGAAATAGCAAAAATGACAGAACTCAGAATCACTTTTATATTGATCACAGGCCACTTCGAGGGGGCAACCTCCTATGAGAAAGCTCAATACAAATAACTTCACGGTGCCTTCATAGGTCTCAACACACACTTATATACTAAGTCTAGGCGCCAATACTATGGGTCAAAACCATGGGCCACTACAAATTATGGATCAACAATACTACGAGCGACTTACAAAGCATATGCGCCAACAACAATAACACAAACTATTGATCAACAAATACTATGGGACAACTTACAAAGCATATGCGTCCAACAACAATATACTAACAAAGTAACGACATGGGTTCCTAACACTGGGACCTTCTAGCTCTACATGAGGGTATCGTTCCAAAACAATCCCTTCCTTTTCTTTACCTTCCAACTGATCCACAAGTCTGGAAACTTTATGGCTACTATATTTCTTGTTGTCCTTTGTTGGGCAGTTATGGAGGAAATGATTCCCTCCACATTCCCAACATTCCAGTCATTCCTTTTTCTTTTCCTGCTCAATTTCCATGGAGTCTTCCATCCTTGAGTGTTTCTTAATGGGATGATTGGATAAATTTCTCTTCATGGATCCACTGCCCTTTCCCTTACTGATTTCCCCCGGAATGCTTCTTACCTCCCTTTGCAGACAAATAGAGTCCCGCAAAGCTGTGTGGCTCATCTTATTCTGTTTCTTTTGTAGCTTGAGCATCTCTCCAAGATTTTCTTGGGTTTGGGCAATTGTTTGAAGAAGCTCTTCACCCAACTTCAACTCCTTTTGGTCTGCTTCCATGGTCAATGTGCACAGCTGACCATACTTTGCTTACTAGCAACACTTTCTTGTATCAGCTGCAACCAATTTCTTAAATTTTCACTTGTGAAATTCATCATTACAAATCTTGTTAGGCCAAGCATAACATAAACATGGAAATCAATCAATTATTTTCCCAATTGACATGGAGAGTCTATGCTTTACTCATGAGACTTCCACACTTTTCATGCTTTCCCAACATAAACATGAACTCATTCATGTTCATCATTTCTTAGGGAATTAACTAATTCAGCATTCACAATTTATTTCAAGCAACAAACATACTCAAATTCTAGTCACAACATGCATTCAACAATTTTTCGTTTCTAAGATGCATCAATCAAAAGGAAAGAGAAGAGTAAGAGTTTACCCCTCTTAGTCTTGGTCCAATATAGAGCCACACCATCACTGTGGTTCTATTCTCCTTATCCTTTTTCACTTCAATGTGAATTCTTGACTTTCCCTTCCTTGTTTTGGCTATGACACTTAGTGTCTAAGGTCTGTCTAAGGCTTTCTCTATCAGGGAATCCCTTCCCCATGGTTTTTCTACAGAACGTTTGGCTGCTAGGACTCTCACATTTCCACTAGCACCATTCTCATCATTGTTGTTCGTACTGAGCTTTCTAGGACAATCACATGTCCAAACGCATCCTTAGGATGCCTTCAAGGATTATTTCTTTCCTGCAATGACCAAAATTTTCAACAAAGAAACAACAGTGTATCAACTTGGTTGTCATAAGACTTGTTCATGAAATTTTCATTATCTATAAATGAATGAAATTAAATACTTATCTGTATCGGGAAGTTCCTCGCTACTCCACAGGTTTCCTTCTTTGCTTTACAATCCTTGGATCACCTGTGGGGTGGATTCTTGGCCAACACACATGCTTCTCCACAACATCCAAATAACTAATGCCAAGCGAGTGCATCGACTGGGTTTATCAAGAATACAACAAAATTTCACCAATACCTCCACAACATCCAAATAACCAATGCCAGGCCAATACATCGACTGGGTTTATCAGGCATACAACAACCCTTCACCAATACCTCCACAACATCCAAATAACCAATGACAAGCCAGTACATTGACTGGGTTTATCAGGCATACAACAACCCTTCACCAATACCTCCACAACATCCAAATAACCAATGCCAAGCCAACACATTGACTCGGTTTATCAGGCATACAATAACCCTTCACCAATGTAATGTCCCTAAAAATAGCAAAAATTTAAAAAAATTTCATCACTGCAATAAGACCTTTAAAATATGATGATTCGTAAATTAACTTCAGCACTGACAAAATAATAAGATATGCACTGGTACTTTTTTGCGGCATTCAAGAGTTTAAGTTTTCCCTAAGTAACATAATCTTACTGGTTGTAAATCTCTTGGTTTTGCGGAAGCGATGTGTAGAGTAGGTGAAGGAATTTTGTCGCAAGTGTACCAATGCTTAGAGTATTATTAATTCAGGGTAATTTTTAAGGATTCTAATATTATACTTAAGTATAGTATCCTAGGCGATTATTTTGGATTGAAAAAAAATGCATATAGATAGGTAGGTGAATATTAAATATGAAACCTACAATTTACTATTGAAATGTGTAAATTTTGGCAAATATTATGACAAAAAAACATATTTTATGTAAATATAGGCGATATTAAAGACTAAAAATGACCAAATAGGGAATTTATTTTTGAAAAAAAGCCTGAAAAATAGCTAATTGGCGAAATTTCGCCCTTAAAAATTACCCTGATTATTATAAAAACTAAAGAGAACCTCCTTCTTACTGTTTTAAGGAATCATGTGTATAATTATGAAAGTCTTAAATGGTGTCTTCAGGCGAGATGGACCTTTGATGATGAAAGTTTGAGGTCCATGATGGGAACACGGATGTTTCCAACGGAGAAGTACCCCCGGCAGAGTTGTCGAGAGCCAAGGTACAAGTAATGGGACTTCTGACTTACTTAGCGAGTTTCGCTAATGCATTTTAATTACAACTCTGTTTTGCAGGTATGCTTAATGAAGGTATCTACCTAGGGTGTCTACTTCATATGCCTAACCATTACTTAAGCCTAAAGATTGTAATGGTTTAAGGGTTGGCACATGGAAATACTTGTTGGACTTTACCAATTCAAACAACGACTCTCCACTATAGGGGACAGGGTCTAATACCGAAATAATATTGAGGTTGGTGCTAATATTAAATGTTGAAAGCGGACTTCACGTGGTTGTGATGCTAGCTATGTAGAAGGGTTTTACTTTGGGTTTTACACCAGCGAATTTTCATTTTCGTGGTTTTCCTGGCTTGGGTTACTACTTGATGTGTTTGGGGGGTCTGTGCCCTGACTCAAGCTTCGCTCGTGGTTAGAGCACCTGTTTTTTGCTTGTTTGAAGATGTCGAGGAAGGCGAATGCTATAGGTAGTGTTCATGTTTTAATGAAGCTCTTTATCCATTGATTTTAACCAGCACGAATCTCTTATATCTGTGTTTAACTTCGTGGTGATGATTTTGTGGTAGGTTAGATATGTTTCTACTCTGCATGGGTTGCTACCAGGTGGCCAACACCCTTGGTGTTGGATGGCTTGGGAAATGGTAAGTTCAGGTTTCCCAAACCCTTGCTCCTACCTCTCGCATATCTAGAGGGTGTAATGTTTTGCTATTTGGGATTTCGTGTTGCCTTATGGCTCATTGCATTTTAGTCAAGAAATCCTGAGCGGGTCGCCTTTGGCTGGACCAGTTAATGAATGATCCTATTGTAATGTCTGGGGATAACCCTGGAGGGTTTTGGATTTAATGTGGTGTTTGTGTCACTGATGTTTATGGGGTTTCTACATTGTGTAAATGGGGATACTTCCCACATGTATTATTTTGGGGTTTTGGAAAGCAATACAGTGACCTGCATTTTCTTTTGGACTTTGAATATGTGTTAATGAAATGTAGAACGAAACGTTGAGCCTCTTCATTTTCTTTATGTAGTTTAAATGGTTGGTGTTTATATGCCCTCTGTGTTTGGCTATCATTCCTCTTGTTCTGAAGGCCATCGATTGAGTATCTTAAATGGGAAATCGCAGTTTGCTATAACCTACATCTATTTTAAGTTGGGGATGACTTTGTCTAAAGTCTGGGTAAATGCATTTAAATAGGTAGGGTCTAAAGGAAAATAATAGAGGGATTCGACCCCTTATCCTGCGTTTGAATTTAAAGATCGTCTGTATGATATTGCTAAATGATATTGTAATGTTTGGTTGAATGTGGATTTGGTTCTGTGGAATGTAAGACTCACTGGGCATCTTGGTTGAAAAGTAGCTTTAGAAAAAATCCCTCGTCTTAAATGAAGATGTAACCCTACCTGTTGTTCATTTTGATTGCTTGAAAGAGAAAGGGTCTGCACGTTAATACTATGTTGTTGGTGATTTGTAATATAGCAGGGTTTTCATATTATCCTTGATGAGATTTGATCTCTTGACTTGTGTTTTGATGTGTTAAAAGAATTGTAATTAATGATGAGTGAATGCTACGTTTTACTGTGGGATTCGATCCTTGAAATGGTAGCGAAGCCCATCAGGGTTTGGGGTTAGAATATTATAACATAAGATGTAATATGCAAAGTCTGAGTCTATGATTTGAAATCGTAGTTTTCTTGAAATGCATGTTGTGTTTTTCGTTGTAATGTGTTGACTGTTTATTGAAAAATCGTAGATAAGGGTTTGAGGGATTCATTGATGTTTGGAAAGATTGGAAAAATAATGTATAAGATGTTTTCACTACTGTAGAAAGTATTCGCTATGATTTTGGAAGGAATATTACGGAAATATAATTTGAAAAGACAAGATCCCTACAATGATTGTATTTAACTCCCTAGATTCTTAGAAGGGTAACAGAACTAAACGAAAACATAATTATAAGTTTGAAAGAAATTTAGTTACATAACAGAGATAAGGAAAAAAAAATGAACTCTGAAGTTTAAAATGATGAAGAAAGGACTCTAGTTTTACAAGATGCCTGATGTCTATCACTGGCTAGTTTGACTAGACCTTCTAGACATTCTGCTAGTTTCTAAGTTACAATTTCTGAGCTTAATGAAGTCCTAGTTACAAAATTTTACACCTATAAGTAAACTGATATTTAAGACAATTTAAGGATAAAACAAAACAATGTTGTGATAACAAACTTATACTAAATGCTTAACTCCTATTATAACTTGAAATGGAAGATTTGTAATTCATACCTGGTTTCCTTGTGACTTGCTCCTCTCCTGTAGTAGCCTGCACACTCAAACAATAATTAGGGTAGAAACTTTCGAGCTTAGTTGACCTGTTAGAATGATTCCTTACCTGGATAACTTTGGGGCTACCATGTTCCTCCCAACCATGACCCTTAGACCGTTCTTGGTTCTAACTGGATCCCCCCAAGCTGGTTCCCAACCTGCAATGAGAGATAGAGGTCCTAGGTTCACTGCTGGTTCAGATCTAGAATCTTGTTATGTGAGACTGCTTCAATTTCTTGGAGCAAAGAGTTCTCTCTAATTACCATAAGAGAATGATAATGAAAAAAGATAAAAGTCCTCAATCTTGGGATCTGCCTTCTTTATGTAGGGGAGTCTTGAATTATGACTATTGGAATAATTACTCAATTTCTTTAAAATAAATAATTAATACTCCTAAAGATATTACTACTAACTATCTAGTCCTTGTTGAACTAGGACTCTTCATTTGTTTTAACTATAAGTGATTTCAACTTAACATTTTTATAAATTAATAATAATAATAATGATTATATTTCAATCTAAATATTAATACATCATTAATAATATTTAAATAATGTGGTAGCCCACTATGCATAAGCTATATGCTATAATTACATTTTATAAATATATAGTAACATCATTATTATTAAAGCTTTTTAATAATAATATTTAATTTTGTATCTTCACATGATACTTCTTTTAATATTAAGGAAAAGGTCAAATTCCTTGGGTGGTCTTTTGGTAAGCTTGGATAGGCACCTCTAGTCTTTCTCTTGCATGTCGGATTCCCTCGTTTAACATGGTAGTTCCCGCAATATTTGATGATAAATAGGAGATGAATCATTTAACCAAATTAAATAAATGTGATGAAAGTAGAAGTGCTATTCAGAGTCTTTTCAACTCAACACTTTGATATTTAGTAACCCCGAGTGCTCTTCAGAGCCTTTTAACTCAACACTTTCACATGGGTGTTACGCTAGTGCAATTCCAAAGCTTCCTGCTCAACACTAGTGCTAGAATGTGGTTGTGAGGCACATCTAGAATATTCAAGTGGCCTCAGATCCGACATTCATTTATCAAGCTTGGAGTGCTCCAGGGTTTATGCCCAACACTCAATGTACCTCAGGGCTTACTCCCAGTACATAAACATTCTTCTAGGTACATCGGGGCTTGTGCCCAGTACGTAGGTTATATGTGTGTTTCTGAGTCCATGCTCAACACACTCATAAGTCAATCATGTAAAATCATAGCTCTGCACAGTAAGTAACAAAAGATCATCTCAGTATATTAGGGTTTATACCCACATCATATGCTAAAGAACATAACCACAACATTAGGGCCTCCTTGCCCAGTATACGCTCAATAAAGAAGTCATTCGGGGTCCATGCCCAGTATGTCAATATATAAAAGAATAAATCATGGGTGTTAGGGCTCATGCCCAATAATCAAAATAAAACATATATGCTGGGGCTGTGGCCCAATATACAACATAAATAGTTAGTCCAAAATTTGGGATATTACATCCCTCCCTGCTTAGAAACAACACTATCCCGTTGTTTCTATGGACTAGAAATGAAGGCACGAAACAAGGCGGGGTATGCCTCTTTCATGGTTGCTTCATTTTCCCAAGTAGCCTCCTATGGTCCGAAGTTCCTCCATTGTACTTTCAACTAGGTAATGGTCCTCCTCCTAAGCTTCACCTCTCTCTTGTCTAGAATGTGGAGTGGTTCTGGCCTAAAATCCCCTTCGGGCTCCACCTATAATAAGGACCAATCAATTACATATTTAGTATCATATACATATTTCTTTAATAATGATGCAGGAAAAACATTATAAACTTTTACATGAGCTGGTAAGGCTAACTCATACACCACTAGGCCTTTCTTGGCCAATATCTCGAAAGGTCCACAAAACCTAGGGGCTAGTTTCCTGCATCATCCTAAGCTCAAAGAGCTTCGTTTTTCCTTTACTTTTAGGAAAACATGCTTGCCGAACTGGTAGTCTTTGTCCTTTCTTTTCTTGTCCGCATAACTCTTTTGGCGGTCATGTGCTTCTTTCAAGTTTAGTTGTACCTTGGAGACTAGTTGTTCCAAGTATTTTAGTAGATCAAGTCCTAACATAAGTCTGTCTACCTGACTGTCCCAAGTCACGGGTGTCCGACATTTCTTGCCGTAGAGTACCTCGAAAGGGCTCATTTTGGCCGACGGTTGGTATCCATTGTTGTAAGAAAACTCTACGAGGTGCAAATAATCTTCCCACTTCGTAGGGTTGTTGATGACATACATGCTCAACATGTCCTCAAGGATTTGGTTTACTCATTCCGTTTGTCCGTCGGTTTGGGGGTGGTACGTAGTACTAAATTGTAACTATGTCTCCAAATCGGAGAACAATGCTCTCTAGAAGTTTCTAGTGAACTTCGTGTCTCGATCGGAAATGATTGGCTTCGGTATCCCATGCAATCGAAAGATCTCCTTAAGGAAGATGTCCGCGATGTGGACTGCTTTGTAGGTATATTTTACCGCTATGAAATAGGCTACTTTAGACAGCTTGTCTACCACTACAAAGATGGAATCATTCTGCCTCTTACTCTTGGGTAAGCCCGTAATGAAGTCCATACTTATTACCTCCCACTTCCATTCCGGAATGGGAAATGGTTGTAGTAAACCGGAGGGGTGTTGGTGTTCTGCTTTGACTAGTTGGAACTCCTGATATTTTGCGAGGAACATGGTGATGTCAGCTTTCATCTTAGGCCAAAAGTAGTGCTTCTTTACTGTCGATATCATCTTTTGATATCTGGGATGCCCTGAATAGGGTTTCTGGTGAAATTCAGTGAGGATGTTTGATCTAATGTCTCCACTCTCTGGGACGTAAAGTCTCTCTTTTGACCACAGTACTCCCGACACGTCTATCTTATATTCCTTTTGTTGTTGGAATAATCTGTCTTCATGGATCTTTGCAAGGATTTCGGTGTAGTATCGATCACTCTTACTTGCCGTTCGAATCCTGTTGTGCAAGTCTGAGTCGGTTTGACTCACCGTGACTTCATAAATCATATGTGCTCATCAGCTCAAGGCGTGTGCAATCTTGTTTTCCTTGCCTTTTATGTGTTTTATTTCGAAATGGTACTCGCTAAGGAAGGCTAGCCACCTTTCCTGCCTAACATTTAGGTCGTGTTGATCGAAGAGATACTTCAAACTCATGTTGTATGTCATCAGTAGTAATGTATTTCCCATAAGGTAGTGTCACCACATCTTCAGAGCGTGGATGATGGCGGCTAGTTCGAGGTCATGCATAGGGTAGTTCTGCTCATGTTCTTTCAATTTCCTTGATTTGTAGCATATGGAAAAATTGTCTTGCATAAGGACTCCCCCAAGTCCTTCCTTGCTTGCGTCTATGCAGACAATGAAGTCCCCATTGGAGTCCACAATTCATAAAATCGGTGCACTAATCAATAGTTGCTTCAGCTTCTGAAAGCTTTCTTCGCACATAGCTGTGCAAATGCACTTGTTTGCCTTCTTCTGTAAGGCAGTAATGGGGCATGCAATCCATGAGAAGTTCTCAATGAAATTTCCGTAGTAGCTGGGTAAACCTAAAAATGATCTTATGTTGAATACACACGTAGGTGTGGGCCATTCTTTGATAGCTTTGACATTTTCGGGATCGACGGATATTCCCTTCTCGGAAATGATATGTCCTAAGTATTGAATCTGGGGTTTGTAGAAATCGCACTTACTAAACTTGGCGTACAGTTGGTGTTCCCGTAGTATACGTAAAACAATTTGGAGGTGTTCTTCATGTTCTACTTCATTGTTGGAGTAGATCAAAATGTCATCAATAAAGACTAGAACGAACTTATCGAGGTATTTACTAAATATGTTGTTCATCATACACATAAATTTGGCCGGTGCATTCGTCAACCCAAAGGGCATCACCACGAACTCGTAGTGGCCGTAACGGGTCCGAAATGCAGTCTTGTTGATATCCTCATCATGGATTCTCACCTGATGGTATCCGGATCGTAAGTAGATCTTTGAGAAGATCTTCGCTCCTCGACTTGGTCAAACAAATCGTCGATTCTAGGGAGTGGGTAACAGTTCTTAATGGTCATTTTATTGAGTTGGAATTGATGCACATCCGCATCGTTCCATCTTTATTTTTGGCAAAAAGTATCGGTGCTCCCCAAGGGGACACACTCGGTTGAATGTACCCTTTTTCTATTAACTCTTGTAACTGAAGCTTGAGCTCCACCAATTCTGGTGTGCTCATGCGGTAAGGGGATTTGGAAGCTGGTACTGACCCGGGTGTTAGTTCAAGGGAAAAGTCTAAGTCTCATTTGGGTGGTAATCCTGGTATTTGCTCGGGAAATACATCTTTGAACTCTACAAGGACTGGGAAGTCTTCAATATTATGTTCCCTATCAGTTTCTATGTTTTGGATATTGACAGCAAAGAGTTTACACCCTTTTCTGATACATTTCTTTGCTTGTAAGGAGGAGATATGTCATACAGACACTTTCTTAGGGATACCCTGAGTCATCTTTTGATTCCCTTGGTCATCTCTGCAGAGTAAGGACTTGTTTAAGCAGTCAAGTAGGACATGGTGTTCTTCTAACCAATCCATGCCGATAAGTACATCGTACGATCCTAGGCGTAGAATGTTTAATTCTAACCTAGTTGGGAAACCATTCAAATCGATCTCACAAGTTTTAACTAACTCGAAGACCTTTTGTTTGGTACTGGTGGCTAGTTGTACCAGCCACAGTTTCTCATGGTGCTCTCGGTTTAACTTACAAGTGTCCACTATCTTAGGGAAGATATAACTTCAGCAAGCACCGGGATCTATTAAAACTGAAACGGTTGTATTTGAGATCTTACCCTCAATTTCAACCATTGTGGCTGGTGATCTACCTGTCGGCTGTCAAGGGTGGCATAAATCTTGGGTGTTTTTTCCATGTATCCTACTTAGGGTTTGCTTGGACATTGTGTAAAACTATATCCGTTTTGATGGGGCAGTCTTTGTAGTAGTGGGGCCCTTGGCATTTCCAATAAGAAATGGTTGGTGGGACCACTTTTGTCCCTTCATTGAAAGCTGGCCTATTGATAGGTGGTGGGGGTGCACTTGGCTATGCTTGGGGTCAGTTGAAACCTCTATTGGATGGAAAACTATTGTTATGTTTCTGGTAAGGTGGAGGTTGAAAACCTGGTCTACGGTTGTCCGAGAAGGTTTTGAACCTATCTTTGTTTCTGTTGATGTTAACATTTTTTGGTTGTCAGTGCTCATAACACAGTCTTGCTTTATGTAAAATCACATCTAGGGTCCTGGGCATGTCAAACTCTATCTTTTCTCTAAAGTTTGGTGGAAGACCTCCCAAGAACTATTGTATCTTGACCTTTTCGTCTCTGATGTATGGAACATAGTGCAGTAGGTCTAAGAATCTATTTATGAATGCCTCCATGGTTAGGGAGCCCATTTTCAATTCATGAAATTCTTTAATTTTCTTGTCAAATAATCTTTCAGACATATATTTGTCCTGGAATATTCTTCTGAAAGTATCCCATGTTATGTCTCTCAGTTCTTGTCCATTGGTGTGTTTCAAGTCCCGCCACCATCTGGCTGCTTTACCATCTAGGTTGTATATGGCTAGTCGGGCTTGCATTTGACTGAAGTAATTATGAATTTTGAAGTATTTATTCATTCTTAGCAGACACTCCTTAGCCTTCTCCCCAGAGTTAATCTCTCTGTCATAAGTTGGGGCTTTTATCTTTCTGAATTCTCCTTGTAAACTGTTGTCACTTTTCCTCCTTTTCTTGCAAGGAGGTGGTGAACCTTCATCGTTGGAAGAGCTCTTACAGTCCTCTTCCATTGATTCAGGTATGTGTTCTCACTGCTATTCACCCGTAGGGCTGGCAGTCTTATTTGTGTGATAGTTTTCCTTTTTAAAAGTGTTGACTAAGAGTGTGGGTTGTTCGTGAGGCTTTTCCCCTGTCAAGATTTGAAGCAAAGCTTCATTTATAGCTTGCTACTCTCTTCTTTCCTGTATGTTGTCATCTCGGAAACTTTGGAACTCTGCCTGTAGATTTTGCATACATTTCATTAAATCCGAGTTTAGTTCCACCACAATTTCTTGCTCTCGTGGTGGAGAGTTCATATTTCCATGTATGCTATTGCCCCCTTCTACATTCATTTCTAGACAATGGCTATTCCTAAAATGTTATATAAGTGTCAAGAGTAGAAAAATCTGTTAGTTCATTTTCACATAAGCAAAAAATAAAATTTCTAAATGTATGTTTCTGTTTACTGTGTATTTGCAACGGATGTTCTTTTTGTAATGATCCCAATAGGTCACTTAGTTTTGTAGCTGGGCTCTGATACCACTTCTAATGTCCCTAAAAATAGAAAAAAATTTAAAAAAATTTCGGCACTGCAATAAGAGGTTTAAAAGATGATGATTCGTAAATTAACTTCAGCACTGACAAAATAATAAGATATGCACTAGTACTTGTTTGCGGCATTCAAGAGTTTAAGTTTTCACTAAGTAACATAATCTTACTGGTTGTAAATCTCTTGGTTTTGCGGAAGCGATGTGTAGAGTAGGTGAAGGAATTCTGTCGCAAGTGTACCAATGCTTAGAGTATTATTATAAAAACTAAAGAGAACCTCCTTCTTACTATTTTAAGGAATCGTGTGTATAATTATGAAAGTCTTAAATGGTGTCTTCGGGCGAGATGGACCTTTGATGATGAAATTTTGAGGCCCATGATGGGAACACGGGTGTTTCCAAAGGAGAAGTACCACCAGCAGAGCTGCCGAGAGGTAAGGTGCAAGTAATGGGATTTCTGACTTACTTAGCAAGTTTCACTAATGCATTTTAATTACAACTCTGTTTTGCAGGTATGCTTAATGAAGGTATCTACCTAGGGTGTCTACTTCATATGCCTAACCATTACTTAAGCCTAAATATTGTAATGGTTTAAGGGTTGGCACATGGAAATACTTGTTGGACTTTACCAATTCAAACAACGACTCTCCACTATAGGGGACAGGGTCTAATACCAAAATAATATTGAGGTTGGTGCTAATATTAAATGTTGAAAGAAAATTTCACATGGTTGTGATGCTAGCTATGTAGAAGGATTTTAATTTGGCTTTTACACTAGCGAATTTTCATTTTCATGGTTTTCCTATCTTGGGTTACTGCTTGATGTGTTTGGGGGGTCTGTTCCCTGACTTGAGCTTCACTCGTGGTCAGAGCACCTGTTGTTTACTTGTTTGAAGATGTCGAGGAAGGTGAATCACTACAAGAAAAAAGGTCATTGGTTAGGGTCCAAAAATGTCACCATAAGCTCATTTGGTGATGGTCAAGAGGGGTCCTGTCACCAAAACCTGAGCATCACCAAAGGCACCATCACCTTAAGTGGGGGTATGTGGTGACATTCAAGGCCCGTCACCAATAATTATGATTATTCCAGGTTGTGACCATCACCAATCATTACGAAGTATTGGTGACGGACCTGCTTTGACCCTCACCATTTGATGCGTATATGGTGACAACCAATGACCGATCATTGGTGAGGGTTGAGACATGTCACCATAATCTCATTGGCGATGGTGAAAAAGGAGGGCGTCACCAAAATGTGAATGTCACCAATGGCTATGTCCCCAAAAGTAGAGGTGGTGTGGTGACACTCAATGTTCGACACTAATAAGGATTATTAGTGACAAATAGTTACCCTCACAAATTTATATGAAGTTTTGGTGATGGACGTAAGGGCCTCCATCACCAAAAAAACTGAACGTCGCCAATGACATATGATGAGGGCCTTGCAATGACCCTCACTATTGAGGATATTTCCATTAACATATCAATGGTGACAACTACTATGAGATTGTCACCACTTTTCATTTTGAAAATCTTTTAATGATGCAACATAAAGGACCGTTTCCATTTCAATTAAAATTGTAAAAAAAATAATTATAATTATAAATTGTCACAAGCAGAATGTAACCCTAGTAGATGGTGATGACCAATAGCCTGCTGGAATAAATTGAACATTTGGTTATTATTATTATAACATTTTACTAATTTGAAAAAGAAAAAATATCACATTGTTATAAGTAAAGTAAATAGAAATGATTCACTAACATGTTTACACAATAACTAAAATAGATATATAAGATTTTTTAAGCATACGGAAACAAGATACCAAAAGATGATATAAAATGTTGTAACAACAGTTTAATAACGTATATCTACAGGCTTGGCCCAAGCCTGTAAGATGAGTTGTTTTTTACACTTTCAGATGCACAAATGGAAATCAGACATATGGGCCTTCTTTGGAATCATGTCACCCAACTCATCCTCCTGTTTGTTCCTCCAAGTTCGTTCTAATGTTAACCGAGGAGTGGATTTATTGCAAACTGGTCACAAAACAAAGGAAGCATAGTTTATGCTTCCGTTGTGATGAAATGCTATGAAGATTAATGGAAACTAAAAAAGAACTATAAATCAACACCATTGACAACAACATAAGCACAAGAAACTATTCAAAAATCTATTCAACAACTTTTTTAAACTCTAGCGAAAAACATGAACCATACCTCAGTCATTATTTCTGCCAGCTGCTTGACAGTGACCTCATTATTAGGATTGCCAACATTGAAAATGTGACTGTTTTCCCTGGAAGGAATTTCCTAAAAAATGAAATAGGTAAGTACTATAAATATATAAGCACTGTGCAACAAATAACATTATGGTCCTCAAAAGTCATTATTTCTCATTATTTCTCTCTTTTGCTTCATATTGGATCATCAAATTTTTATGGTCCTCAAAAGTCCTGCTCTGTGCAACAATAACATTAACATTGGATATCATTCTCAAAAGTCTTATTTAAAAGAATACTTGACCTCATAATTTTTTTAAGTGTGGTTCTGAAACTTGCACGATATAATGCAAATCCAATCTGCCACAATATAATATGCAGAGGAATTTCGGGATTCAACAAACCACATGGAACTCAACTTTGAGCCCAACTGCATCGGTTAAAATCTAGAGATAGACTATCCAAGGTGCTTTTCAAAGCTTTGGATACTAAACATGTACATCAAAGGATAGTGGATAGTGGTTGTGAAATGAGTGGGAGGTCTCATCATGAAAATAAGAGATTGAAGAGGAAATTGTGGCTCGTGATAGGATTGTCTTCCAATATCAAGCTTAGATTGATGAGAGGAAGGTGTCCTCATAATTGGTCTCCCACAACACTACAGCTATAAGCATAGGGATTATATTATGTCCCCTTTTTTGTTAACTTGTTCTAGATTTGAAGAATCACAAAAGGTGTTTTGGGTTGTCTAGCATACTATCCAATCTCGGCTTGCACAAAATTTTAGATGGCATACAAGTATATGATAATTGATTCATGCAAGCAAAAGCATCTAGACTCTTTCTATCATTATCCAAATTTGCAATCCCTACAATTTAATGGGCTAGACAATATTATCAAACAAAAAGAATTCAGGGTGGATGTTTTGGAATTTCGTCAGAAATACTCTCTTTATAAATGAAAAGGAACAAGTGTTGCCTTGCTTATGAGATATTGTTTAGTTGCTTCCTGTATTATGCCATTCACTTCAGGTTCTTTTTTCTTTGATTTTCTTTTCTCCAGTCTATTATGTCCTTTCCTAGTTGACCTAAATTTGGGGGGCTGAAATCACATTCTCCCAAATTTGTTGAACTCCCATCACCCTCTGCCACTAAGCTTGTGTAAGAAAGCCCTTCACCTAGATTCATCCCATGAATTTCTGGACTGTATTCAGCCACACAAATCCCTAAAAAATTTTTTTAGAATAACCATCTGCTTGACTACATGGAGCCCCTTGAGTAGAAGGATCATTTATTATTACATCATAAGAAACACTCACAGGCACACTGTCTTTCCCTGCAGATCCCATTCTCATTTGATGCCCCCCCTAGTTGGATGGTTGACCATTGTCTATATCATTTAAACTAGACAGAACCTCAGTCTGCTGACATTCAGTTTCATTCTCACACTGGGTGTTGCATCTTACCTTCTCATAATCTCCATTACATGTTCCTCTCTCACTTGTGGTCACATCTTTTGTTTTCCTTGTATTCTGCGGTATTTGATGATGGGACAAGTTTATCACAAAGGTGAAAACTGGAAGAAGTGTCCCCTCTTCTTTGTTATGATCTCGTGTAAGGATCTTCATACTATTTTCATTCACAATGTAAAGCAGTATGATGTTTGGGAACACATTGACTTCATACTTCTAACTCGGGCAAAAAAATTTGTCATTCCTTTTGAGAAGAATCAACATTCTTTGGGTGCTTTTCCTCACAGTATAGATGGTTAGTGTAATGCCTTTTCAAGGTTTACTCTGACATATGATCCAAAGTTATCTACAAGCAAGGCAACACTTGAGCTTACTAGTTGGACTGACAAGGTACAGTCTGGGGGGGTGAAGATCTGGAGTTACTTCCTTATGCGTATGCAACTAGAGATCAATTAGAAGAAAGAAAAAATGCATGGACTGAACGTCGTGCCTCAGAATATCTGAGTGGTAGTCCACCATTGAAACAACATTTTATAGCTGAGGCTAAAGTGGGGCTTGGTAAACTGAAGATTGACAGTTCTAATTCAGGATGTCTCACAGAATCTGTGAAATTAAAATCTGGGGATGACATTACTTTCTCTAATCATGAATCAAGTCATCAAGTAACAAAGAGGTCAGGAAGTTATCTCAGTTGAGTTGTTTTTTACACTTACAGATGCACAAATGGAAATCAGACATATGGCCCTTCTTTGGAATCATGTCACCCAGCTCATCCTCCTGTTTGTTCCTCCAAGTTCGTTTTAATGTTAACTAAGGAGCGGATTTATTGCAGACTGGTCATAGAACAAAGGAAGCATAGTTTATGCTTCCGTTGCGATGAAATGTTAATGAAGGTCAATGGAAACTAAACAAGCACTATAAATCAACACTATTGACAACAACAAAAGCACAAGATATTATTCAAAAATATATTCAAACAACTTTTTTGAACTCCAGCGAAAAGCATGAACCATACCTCAGTCATTATTTCTGCCAGTTGCTTGGCAATGACCTCATTATTAGGATTGCCAACATTGAAAATGTGACTGTTTTCCCTGGAAGGAATTTCCTGAAAAATGAAATAGGTAAGTACTATAAATATATAAGCACCATACAAGATCAGTATAAATCCACAAAGGATTGTTGTTACTTCCCATCATCAAGAGAACAGGTCAGCTAGCATATTGTGCCCCATATGTTTAAATACTGTTTATACAATTCCAAGCATGCAAAACCAACACAAAACACATTAATTTTTTCCTTAAAGAAATGTATTGTGGAATAAATCCAAGTTAATGATTTGAAAATAAAAAAACAAATGCAAAACACAACAAAAAATACACCACTATAAAATGATATAATTCCATACCCAATTTAACACATCTAGAAAGTCAATATGAAGCAATTACAACCACATAGCAGTCCACTTACTTTCCAAGAGCATAATCAAACATAAAGGACGAGTTGCAAATAATCCACTGGATAGTCCAACAACATCTTAATTCAGTCCAAGACAAAAGATCAAAACTAGCATTTATCAAGAACATCATTCATTCAATGTAAATCCAAACCATTAGTGACCCAATATGCAAAGTTTGCAAATGTATAAACCATGTAAAGGTGAATATAGCAGAATCGATATGTTTTATTGTTTAATATTCAACCATATTCCTTCACAATCTGAACGGACATAATCCACGTTCACGTCAACATCGACATCGACTATATCTTCTTCATTTACACATTTTGCTTCTTGAAAGTCTGTAACCCTTGACAAATCTGCATACTCGGCTTCATATGATGTACTATTTCTCAATCCTTTTGGAGAACATGTTAACACTACATACCAGTCAGTCTCAACTGGATCTTGTACATAGAATACCTGTTTAACGTGAGATGCCAGAATAAAGGGATCATCTTGCCAATGATTCTGACTTAATCATTTATTCATATTCACCATTGTAAAACCCAAATCATCAGTTTTAATCCCTCTTTTATTGTATACATCGACCCAATTACATTTGAACAATGTGTACTCCATACAAAAATAGTCCAATGTAATTATTTCTTCTATTACTCCATAAAATGTTGTTTTCTGAAGTACAGGGTTTGGATCTTTGGAACTTGACCTCATCATTGTTTCGGCTTCCAAACACACACCACTATTTTGTGTGGTTCTCTCATTATCCATTCTTTTTGTATGGAATCTATAACCATTGGTTAGGTATCCCTTGTACTTATTCACAAATTTCCTTGGGCCCCGTGCTAGCCATTTAAGTGTATCAAACACATTTCCGTCTCCTTCCACCTACATATTTTCATTTTTTTTAATGTAGTTAGAACACATACATCCAACCTATGACAAAATATTTAAATTTGTACATGACAATATTCAACATGTAATGATTTGTAAGTACTTATAATATAAATAGTATAAAGTGACCTGTTTTTTTAGCCAACTAGAAACCTGTTGGGTGTGGAATCTCTGCAATAGAGCTTCATCTTTTTTGGTGTGGGTAAATGAGTTGAGAATCTCCATTTTGTGCATCCTAATTTGACAATTATGGACAGTAAAATTAGTTGTTAATGTGTTTTGATAAAATATGAATAAAAATAATTTGAAATGTCAAATACATTATTCCATCCATGGATCTGTGTTTTGTTAAACCACAAACAAACAAAATTTTGAAGGTCAAACATGTTACCTACTCTATCCATGGATCAACTTCATTTGTGTGAAATAGAACCCACCTATGGGCTTGTTCCCAACTAATGTTATCCATTTCTGATGGAATTGAAGCACATAATGGCTTTCCATCAAGAATTACTTCTTCAACTTCATCATCCCACACTTCATTTCGACCATGTGTGGTTCCAATAGCTTCCATACCTTTCAAGTATCCTCCACAAAACTTTATTGATTCCTCCACATTGTAGCTTTCAGCGATGCATCCTTCAGCCCTATTTTTGTTCTTAACATAACTCTTGTATACTTTCATACACCTACAAAAAGAGCATATTTTTTAAGTAATGTCAAAAGCTTTGAATAAATTATTCTTCTTGTGGTTCTTGATAGCAAGTAAAGTTCCATGTACCTCTCAAAGGGGTACATCCATCTATATGAAACCGGGCCACAATATCGAAGCTCACATATCAAATGCACATTCAAATGCATCATTATATTGAAAAATGAAGGAGGGAAGTACTTTTCAAGCGAGCACATTGTCTCCACGATATCATTTTCCAACTTGTCAAGGCTCTCTATTGAAACTGATTTTGCACAAATCTGCCTATAAAAGTAACAGAGCTTACAAAGCGTCTTTCGAACAGCAATTGGTAGCACATGGCGTAGAGCTACTGGGAGAAGTTGTTGCATTAGAACATAGAAATCATGTGCTTTCATTCCACGGAACTTAAGCTATTCCATAGATATATGATTTTTTGGATTAGAGCTATAACCATATGGCACTTTTAATGTGAAAAGAACGTGACATAGGGTCTCTTTCTCTTTCTTTGAAAGAGTATGCGGTGTAGGTGGAAGGAATTTTTTTTTCCCTTAACTTCTGGCCGTAGTGATTTTCTCAAACCCATTTTTTGCAAGTCATCTCGTGATTTCTTTCCATCTTTGGACTTCCCTTTTATATCCAAGAGAGTTCCAAAAATGCTTTCACACACATTCTTCTCCACATGCATTACATCTAAATTGTGACGTTGTAGGTGTTTCTCCATTCCAACACATTGAGAATATTGGAAAATTATTTAATATGGAGGAAATCATAAACAATGAATTCAATGAAGACATCTAAGCACAATGACGTCATATAAGCATGCAATGTATAATAATTAGGAATGGTTGATGTCTCTACATACCTCCCAATATGGCAGATTGAATAGGATTGATTGTTTCTTCCACACCACAACATTAGTTTTTTCACCTTTTTCCTTATTTATTTTCCTTTTCTTTGATTCATTCTTCCCCCAAACTGTTTCGTTTCCCCTTGTTTCCTTAAAAATATCTGACACTCTTACAACTGGAGGGGCATAACAAAGCTCCTCCCTCCCATTAAATGGCCCCTTCTGTGAGCGAAACTTATGATTTTCAGGAAGAAATCTCCTATGTCCCATGTACACACATTTCTTGCTACAATTGAGGTACTCTGATTCTGTGTTCTTTCCACATATGGGGCATGCATTATAGCCTTTTGTTGTGCAACCAGCCATATTCCCATAAGCTGGAAAGTCATGAATCACCCACATAAGAATCGCCTTCATGTTAAAGCATGTGTTATTGTAAGCATCATATGTCCATACTCCTTGGTCCGATAATTCCTTTAGTTCATCTACCAAGGGTTCCAAATACACATCAATGTCATTACCTAGTTGCTTGGGACCAAGTATTAACAATGTTAACATACAAAAATTACTTTTTGTGCACAACCATGGTGGGAGGTTGTATGTAACCAACACTATAGGCCAAACACTGTATGTACTGCTCAAGTCTCCAAATGGATTAAATCCATCTGCTGCCATTGCAAGTCGTACATTACGGGGTTCGCCTGAAAAACTAGGCCATCTTTTATCAATAGTTTTCCAGGCTGGGCTATCAACAGGGTAGCGCATATGACCATCATTGCTTGCATTCTCATGATGCCACCTCATTTTTTGTGACATGTTCGCAGAGCTATAACAACAAAGAAAATCTTTCATTTATATATAATATTATCATATAATAACACCATGAAAAATGGTAAAGATAATACAAGAAGGTGAAAACTTGAATACAATTATGGTGTTGAAAATCATACCTATACATTCTCCTTAGCCTCGGTGCTATGGGGAAATATCTTAACACCTTTGCAGGAACACCTTGACGCACCTTTTGAGATTGAGCATCCACCTTCCATCGAGATTTTCCACATGTTGGGCATTCGTCTTTACTTTCGTTACTTCCTCAATATAAAATGCAATCATTGGGACATGCATGTATCATATCATAGTTTAATCCCAATGATTTTATCAACTTTTTTGCAGCATATGCAGAATCTGGAAGTGTGTTATCTCTAGGAAGTGTATTTTTATGCAATTTTAACATTTGGACAAAACTTCTATCAGACCATCCACTATTCACTTTGAGATTGTAATATTCTACGATTGTTGATAGTTTTGTGAAATCAACACAACCAGGGTACAATGGCATCTTTGCATCTTCGATTAACTTCCTATATTCATTAACTTCATTTAGTACATGTGTTGATGCCAAACCCACATTATCACAACCTTCGTTTAGGTTTTGATCAAGACATGGATAAGCATCATTCACCATATGAAGCACTTGATCACCAACAATGGTTGTATCATCATCCTTTTCGAGTGGATCATTACCATTCTGAAATGATGTTCCAGGCTCATCAACCTGATTATCGTAATGGCATTCTACATGTCCATAACCCTATTAATAAGAAAATTAAAATTCATGTCAGTGATTTTATGGTTTTTATGAAAATTAGAATGAATAGATATTGGTCAAATAGGGGCCTTTACCAATGCAAATTAGCTTACCAGTTGAGATGATATCTGCTCTATAACTTCATGTGGCTCATTTTCAGAGCGTTGCCTAGCCTCATCAATAACGGATGGAATCTAAAGGTGAGAGGAAAACATAATTAAGAACATATAAATATAATTTATATCTTTATTGTAATACATCACATATAAATATAATTTATATCTTTATTGTAATACAAGTAAGTTTGAAACTAGATCAATTCATTTATTTGAAGATACTTGACTATGAATGCTCTCTCCATGAAAATACCAAATTTATATTGTTCTATTATTCCATCACAAATCAAGTGCTCGCGTATTTTATCAAATGTTTGTACTTTGACTATGCCACATTTATTACATGGACATCTTATTCCTTGAATGTGCCTCGACAAACTTTAAGAATTCCTCAACACCATCTCTATATTCTTGTAGTGTCCTACACATAACCAATTTTCATTAAGTCACATAAATTTAATTGAGAACAAGTTAGTACTAGTACATTTTTTTGGTATATCACCATGAATAACCAAATATAGAAACTATACCTATTTTTCAAGTTCATCCAGTTTCTTTTGTCCATTTGATAATATGCTCCAAGCTCCTTCGAAATTATGTCTACAATGAACTAAAAAATTTAGTTGATATTAAACCTCATATATATTGAAAACACACAACTTTGCACTAACAACTTGCGATCAAACAGCTGCATAAACCCACATTTCTTATTAAGAGGTATTCTGATATAAAAAAACTCCCTAAACTGTTCAAATATTTGACTTAGACCTTCTGGAAATAATCTCTGTGGCTTAATGCATTATTGTAATTGTCTCTTTAGATGTCAATTTGTAGAACCATTGAAATTCGAACCAATATGGCATCTAACTTCTAAGAAAGTAGAACCCATAAAGATTCTACCTAGACTCAAAACTAATTCATTCCAGGCAGCCCTTCAATGCAGAGTGTTCGACATCACTCCTCTTCATATTGAGCGTAATTCCAATGTAGTCAACACTCAACCTTAGATCTTAATTCAACCTTAAAATTAAAATGTAGCCCAACAAAGAGTAGCACAATTAACTAATTCATTTCCTGGTTAGCTTGTATATTCACCAGAGTTCATCAATCACACAGACATATATGAAATCAACACACAGCGTCATGGCAAATAATCCTTTTCCATTTATTACTTGGAAATTTGCAGGCTAATAAACAAACTCTGTCCTATCCTCTGTTTTTCTTGCCTTGATTCTTACATTGTATAGCTAACCCTCCTAACCATCATTTTTCAAGCCTCTCTCTCTAACCTCTAATGCTCGCAGGCATACAAGATATACTTGGAAACATAACTTGTACCTAAATAACAAACCTCATACATTTATGGAACAAACTCCTAAAGTTTTTGTAAATTTATTGTAATTGTAATTGTCACTATTATGTTAAAATAAATTGATTTTCATCCTTAAGACTATTTAATAACGTATATCTACAGGCTTGACCTAAGCCTGTAAGTTGAGTTGTTGTTTATACTTACATATGCAGAAATGGAAATCGGACACATGGGTCTTATTTGGAATCGTGTCACATAGCCCATCCTCTTGTTGGTTCCTCCAAGTTCATTCTGATGTTACCCAAGGAGCGGATTTATTGCATACTTGTCGCAGAATAAATGAATCACTTTTTCTGCCTAGATTAGAGGATCTGTCGATTCTTTGAATCTTGACAGATCCTCCCTGAGCCTAAAGGAAATCTTGTAAATGTTCAATAGTTAGCAAGGTTAAACTAGAAGTTTCCAAGTGTGATGAGGTGTCAGTGATGCATCATCCTTTAGGATAGAGCCGAACTCCTATTTAGGGAGGCAGTTACAGAAATATAGAAAGGTCGTTAGGGTTAAACCGTTAAATTGATTCTTCATATATACGATTGTAAGCCTACGGGCCACAACAGAGGTAGAGCGGAGGTGAGGAAGAGGCAAAGAGGATAGGAAAATCGAGAGGAGGGGACCAGGGTAGAATACTCCCATATTGTGTAATCAGGTCACGAAATTCTGAGTAATTTAATTTGATTAATGAAAGCATTTTATATGCATATGGACTTGTGAATATCTCTTTCTATGTATTTTTTATGAAGTTCATTGCCTCTGTTGAATGTGAATGGCATCCTGCTGAAAACATACAGTCATTTACTCTAGAATTTGTATGCAATTCCTGCAGCGAAAAATGAGTACATAGGCTTTGTTAAATGGCTGACTTCCTGACAGTAAGCAACTACAGGAAGATGTGATTTCTGCGAAGTAGTTGGAATTGGAAGACCCTTCTGAAAACTGACTCGATGTGATTGTTTATCACTCGAGTGTCCTTATGTTATGAGATCTCAGGTTATGCAAATCGGAAGGAAGTGAAGCGATTGAAATTGGAACATCAAGTTACTTCAATTAGATTGTTTAAAGTACATTATGCATAAAACCCTAACCCTAACCAAAATTTAACAGAATAAATAAATGTGTTGGGTGAGAATCTACTATCGCTGAAGGTAAAATATTGGAGATTTTAGCATTTGTTTAACATTTTTATACAGAGATTGAATTAGGAAATTGATAGCCAGGTTCCATATTTCAGGGGTAGGGTTTGAATATTTGGAAGTGTGTTGAAGGGTAGTAGTTTTTTTTTCCACTTGTTCATGAAAAACTAAGTTTCTCAAATGTTGAAACAAACACTGAAGAAATGAACACTGGCCTGGAGGAAAAATCATGGCAAATTGTAATTGTGCACAAATTTGAATACCCAAGTATACTCTGTTTGGGAATCGAACTCCATTTTAGATTCCATTTGTGTACGAGCAGCAGTAGATCATGGCCCAATTGTAATCATATTATTAAAAGGAAAACGCCATTTCTGAACAAAGAAATTGAATTTATACTCAAGGTAAGAGTTATGGAATTTGGGGAAGCGTTTTTTGTTGAAATTGCAGGTGGTTCCTACATCAAAAATAAAAAGAAGAGATGCATGGATAGCGTTGGAACCTGATTTCCGCAGTTCGTCTCACTCCCTTTCCTTCCGATCGGCACCTATGTCTATCTCTCCATTCGCGGTTCAACCCAACAGCATTTCATTGTGATTTTTTGTCTATCTCTCCATGCGCGTGGTTTAAGCCAGAGAAAATCATTCCCACCCTAATTTCATTCACACCAAAATTCAAAAATTGAATTTTTTAGTCTTTGAAAATGGTATAAAATTGAATCTTTTTAATCTTTACAAATGGTATAAAATTGAACCTTTCGAATCTTAGAAAATGCAGGCATCGTTTCTTGATGTAATTTAATTTACGATATACAAAGTGACAAAGTGTTACCATTATTGCAGTTTATTATTTAAATATTATTATCCGCAAAATCAAGAGTCATGCATGACTTCACAATGTCTCAACTTGCCATAAACACTAGGCGAAGGCATACCTGGTGGGAGACCATGCGTCACACATCAAAGAATACCCGAGTATAATTGATCTACTACAGAAGGATAGTGAGCTATAGAATAACGAACCCCAATCATACACACAAGAGGAAGACCAAGTTGATATAACATGATGAGAACATGACTCTCTCCTATATATTATAGAGGTCTAGGGGTATAAAGCCTCCAATAAGTATATGATCCCACACAAGACCGACTTAACTAACGAGTTAAGTTAGGGGTCACACATCGTGACCAATACTCCAACGTTAGGTGATCAGGGGCTTACAATTGCATAAGGACTTCTCTATACCTATGACACAGGGATCACCCATCAAGGAAACCAACTCAGTCCACCATCATTAAGTACTGCTACCACCATCAAGGGATAAAAACGATGAGGGCCAACTATTTGCTGAGGGATCCATCCCTTGGCTCAGTGGCGTTGGGAAATGCTACCGTCTCTCTCACTAGTCCTCTCACTTTTGTTTCTAGTATTAAAACGCATATGCATTCTCAGTTTCATGACAACCCTGCGATGGCTGGTCCACACCCTCCTGTGAATGTGTGTTCAGCTATAATGACAAACAACATTATAATATAGGTGGTTCTTTCAAAGCTATATTAATGCAAAACAACATGCTTACATTCCAACTTCATCCCCAGATATGATGGTATCTATAGAAACAGTAAGCAAATTATAGGATCACATGTTTATAGAAAATGCACAACTACACAGCATGTATCATGGGAATCCCTCATGGGGGAGAAAACCCAGTTACAACCTTTCACTGTGATAGAATCCGCAAAATCAAGAGTCATGCATGACTTCACAATGTCTCAGCTTGCCATAAACACTAGGCGAAAGAATACTTGGAGGGAGACCATGCGTCACACATCAAAGAATACCCGAGTATAATTGCTCTACTATAGAAGGATAGTGAGCTGAAGAATACCGAACCCCAATCATACACACAAAAGGAAGACCAAGTTGATATAACATGATGAGAACATGACTCTTTGATATATATTATAGAGGTCCAGGGGTATAAAGCCTCCAATAAGTATATGATCCCACACAAGACTGACTTAACCAACGACTTAAGTTAGGGGTCACACATCATGACCAATACTCCAACGTTAGGTGATCAGGGGCTTGCAACCGCATAAGGAATTCTCTATACCTATGACACATGGAACACCCATCAAGGAAACCAACTTGGTCCACCATCATTAAGTACTGCTACCACCATCAAGGGATAAAAACGGTGAGGGCCAACTATTTGCTGAGGGATCCATCCCTTGGCTCAGTGGCATTAGGAAATGCTACCGTCTCTCTCACTAGTCCTCTCACTTTTGTTTCTAGTATTAAAATGCATATGCATTCTCAGTTTCATGACAACCCTGCGATGGGTGGTCCACACCCTCCTGTGAATGTGTATTCGGCTATAATGACAAACAACATTATAATATAGGTGGTTCTTTCAAAGCTATATTAATGCAAAACAACATGCTTATGTTCCAACTTCATCCCTAGATATGATGGTAGCTATAGAAATAGTAAGCAAATTATAGGATCACATGTTTATAGAAAATGCACAACTACACAACATGTATCATGGGAAGCCCTCATGGGGGAGAAAACCCAGTTACAACCTTTCATTGTGATAGAATCCGCAAAATCAAGAGTCATGCATGACTTCACAATGTCTCAGCTTGCCATACACACTAGGTGAAAGCATACCTGGTGGGAGACCATGCGTCACACATCAAAGAATACCCGAGTATAATTGCTCTACTACAGAAGGATAGTGAGCTATAGAATAACGAACCCCAATCATACACACAAGAGGAAGACCAAGTTGATATAACATGATGAGAACATGACTCTCTGATATATATTATAGAGGTCCAGGGGTATAAAGCCTCCAATAAGTATATGATCCCACACAAGACCGACTTAACCAACGAGTTAAGTTAGGGGTCACACATCATGACCAATACTCCAACGTTAGGTGATCAGGGGATTGCAACCGCATAAAGACTTCTCTATACCTATGACACATGGAACACCCATCAAGGAAACCAACTCAGTCCACCATCATTAAGTACTGCTACCACCATCATTTGTAAAGGTGTTAATTCTTCAACGTGAAGTCATATTAATGGATAGGGTATTTTTAGAATAGTGATAATTGCAATCCATGAGAAGAACCTTGGATCACACATTTTAATTTGATCTTATCTTAGGCATCACTCATGATGTTTGATCAAGGAAGCAAATCACTAAGAGGTTGCAGGGTGAGAATTTACTCAATAGACCTTTCGCATTACTAACCGAAAATTTCCACATATTTAGAGGAACTTTTGCATATTTGAAGGCATACCTCACCATTGAGGTTCATGTATATGTTTTTAAATATCTTTGCTTAGATAATATACTAGGTCTCGGCACCTCTTTTATGGTGTGAGAATGTGTTGTAGGCAATGAAGTTTAAGTAGGTCCATTTCAACTTTATTTAATTGTTGCATTAGTTTTTGTAGGAGAAGGGTTAACATTAATAGAAAACCAATGCATTACACTCACCATTACAAACTTTTTTTTCACACCATTAGTTTGATTGAGAAATTATATTGTTTGACTTATAATGATTTTACTCTTGTACATGTGAAGATGTTAACTTTATGTTTTTTCAAATCCATATGCTTTCCTTCTAGTTGTGCATTTTTTAGTGGATTGTGTATCTTCTATAATCATGACTACCTCTTAAAATTTTAAGGATCCATACTTAAAAATGTATAAGTCTGGGCAAATCCAATCAATTCTTAAATTCTAACTATAAAATATTTGGTGCTACTTTTTAAATTTTTTTTCTAATTTATAAGTATTTTATGTACTTTATATAATAATTTGGAGAAAATAGTAACATATGTAAATGGAAATAGGAACATCTATTGTCAAGAAAAGAATGTTTGGATTTGTATTTCCCTCCATTGTTTTTAGTATTTAGATTTCCCTCCAATTTTTTTTTCATTTTGTAATATAAATAGGAACAAATATCATATGTATTCAACAATATTTTAATTGAAATTTTTTTTTGCTTGGTGTTGAAGTTAGAAAACTATGAAGACTAGACGAAATGAGAAGCAAACTCTCATACAACAAACAATCTTAACCCATGGAAACAAAAAGAGGTACCATTGACTTGTACTATTGTTTGTACTATATTGCTCATACTATTGTTTTGTCTTTATTTTCCCTTTGTACTATATTGCTCATACTATTGTTTTGTCCTTACTGTCCCTTTCGGTCAAGATGAATTATGATGAGTATTTCAAAATTTAATAGTATTTTAAAATCAATATTTGCAAATGACATTTACCGTAGATAATTGGCCTTTTGCAAAGACATTTTTTGTTATCTTGTTAGTTGTTTTTGTCCATTCATGAACTAGATATTAAAATACATTACATCATCATACTCTGGATTTGAAATAAGTAGGCCAACATGTGGTGCCACCGGCCGTTTCCACCCTTGTTGATGCAGGAGATGGGCAGACTTGCTCCGTTCCCTAATCTCGTAGTATTAGAATAGGGTTACTAGAATTTTCCAGATGTATCGTTGCTGGAAATCCACTTACTCACAAATCCAAACAAAAAATGCAGATTCGCTCTTTCCAAAAGTTACAGAGGTCTTGTAAACACCTGAGTCAGTCTCTCCAACATCTAGTTAGCAAAAATCGCAAAATTTCTTCAAGGAAAAATATTGGAATCTAAACCGGGAGTAAATGGTAATATTTACATATTCTAAACCAGTTAAGCAAATTTTATCAAAATTCTTAGAACCCCACCTCACATCTGCTCAGTATTTAGAGTTGTGCAGCATAATTTCCAAACACTCTTCATGAGAAGATGTTTTGTGGTTTCAGCATTCTGCATACACAGACAACATCTGTTGGGACCAATCCGGCCTTTTTTTTAAATATTTTCCCATGTCTTGAGATGCCCCTGTTGGCAATATGGCAGTTATGTCCTCAGAATCGCAAACCCTGGAGTCACTCTTGATTTCTGATGAGCGTAAATTTGTGATCAAACAATAGAGGTGACCAAGTCCCGGTATCTGATCTTGTGGGCAGACAGTTTCTCTATTTTTATGTGGCAAGTTTTTCTCCACCATCATTGCAGATCTTATAAAGATGGAGATCTTAATAAGAAGAAGCTAGAAAATTAAAAAATATCATGCCCAAGTTTTGGGAGAAAGGAAGCCCGTAGAAAGCCCAAGCATGCAGTTTTGAAGGAAATGAAGCCTACAGGCTTGAAGTTAATTTATGAATTAATTGACTAGTTAATTAATTAATTAGTTCATTAAAACAGATATTTGAAAGGGCGTGAAGCCTGCAAACCTGGATGATGTCCATTGAGATTTTAATTGGTTAAACAATCAAAATCTGCAAAAGATAGAAATATGAATTAAAAGGTTTAATAATAGAAGATTCGATGAAGCATGTGAAGATTACACATCAAAGAATACCCGAAAAATCTAAATAGAAGAAAAGAGTGTGTCTTGGAGTCATAAGTTGCAGTAGCATCCTGAGCAATCCAAGATGCAATAGCATCCTAAACCAGTTAATAACATTAGATTTCATATATTTTTCCTGTAAAACTTTTGACCACAGAGTATTCCCAAAAAGCACCCTCTATATTTTAGTATACATTGTTAGACATTTTGTTATGAATGAGTTAAAGATATTTGTATAATGTTCATAAATACTATTTAATTTTCAGGATTGTGTTAGTTGGCTTGTTTCAACGATGTGTTAATAAAAATGATTTTTTTTGTTATGCAGTTTATTTGCGGATGTCCATATCAAAGTAAGACATTATTTTTTTTTGTTTGGGATTTCAATAACTTCAATATTTTTTTAACAATTATTGTCCCCTCTTTTATACCTTAAAAATTGTCTAACTTTCTTTGAGCACGAGCTGCAATCCACATTTGTAGGGAGCTAACACGATTAAATTAAGACGTTGCAATACATCACTTTTAACAAAGTCCGGCCGCATTACCAAAAGAAATGACAATGTTATATGTGGCACAACTTCAGATAAATATTTTAAACATGATGGTAACTTATTATTTATTTTTTAATAAATAAACAATTATATTAAAAAAATTCATAATATACTTGACCATAGGCTCTAAGATGGGAAACAAATTCCAACAAAATATAGCATCGGGATCCACTATCCCATTACAAAGTGAATCTACTTGCTATAGTGTCGACAACGATTCTAATGCACATACTCTTGAGAAAGATGTGAAAGAACCAGTACTGGAAGGTATGATCATTTCTAAACATTTTTTGTCCTATACAAGTATTTCAAGATTTCATATTAACAATTTCATATTGTCATTGTCTCAAGAGGGGTACTAGTTTGTTTTTCCAGAAAATTTTCAACAGGAACCACTACAACAAGATCATGTTTTGGAGGAGGATCCACCACAACAAGAGTATGTTTTGGATCAGGATCCACCACAACAAGAGCATGGTTTAGAAGATGCAAATGCATCTACCGAAGCTAGTACTGCAATAAATGTGAAAAGAAGGAGTAGAGGACCAACAAAATGTCTCTTTGGAACCACTATAGAGGGAATTGCATTGCCTGAAATTCAATTTAATGAGAGGGGCCAGCCTATTGGTCCACATTCAGAGAAATTCTCCTCATTTTTAGGTGTTCTTGCAAGGGAAATTCTAGGCATCAAGCACATGGAATGGAAAAAAGTGTCTGAAGTGCAAAAGAAAGACATGTGGAGTGCAATCAATGTGAGCATCAACTTATTCTAAACTTTATATATTGATGCATATTGAGCTTGTGTGTGATAGGTTTAGTTTCAAATAACGCTTGTATCTAATAATGGATTTTTTATCTATTGTAGCGTACCTACCAAATAGATCCGTCAGGAGAGCAATGGTGTCATAAAGCAATATCTCAACGCTTGAGAACCTATAGATATAATTTGTATAAGAAATACTATTTGAAATACGAAACAGATGAGGAGAGGATTGCAAACATTCCTATTGGAGTAAATGAAACTGATTGGATTGAATTTGTTAGATTACAATCTGACCCTAAATTCAAGATAAAAATGAAAGACAGATTTGAATGTTATCATCTTTGATTTCGAATCCTCTCATACAATCAACTATAATCTTAGCATCTATTTTTTTATTGAGTTGTAGGAGAGGTCAAGAACAAATAAGGAAAATAGGCATTACAACAAGAGAGCCACACTTCTAGTCGTAGAGGTTACTTTAGGGTTGAAGATGACCTCATAAGTTGCAACAAATTCTATTATTTGTTCACAATTAACACTTTTAAATATAGTTAACTAGATTGTTGTATTTGTTGATAAATCTTGTGGTCCAAGTAATAAGCCTATAACTAGGGCTGATGTGTGGATGAAATGCCATAAAACGAAGGATGGCACTCCAATGTCATCATTCATTGCGGAGACAATAGTAAGTTCTGAACCTATTCTTGTATCATTTATGCTTTTTTTAGAGTTTATGATGTTTCTTATATCAGTTTGTTGAAATGTTGACATTGCTAACTCAAATTGAATCGGCAAAAATGAGTTAGTGTCTCCTGCATATGCTACAAAGCAAGATTCCCTTGCTATAGTTTTGGGGCCTGAGAGGAGGGGTCGTGTACGTGGGGTTGGATTCGGATTCACTCCAACAGTATTATTTGGAAAAGAGCGTTCGTACAAGAAGGAATTTCATAATACTAAAGAGAAATTAAGAGAAAAAGACAAGGAACTCGGAAGATTGAAAAAAGTTGTTGAAGAATTAATGGAATGGAAAGCTGCCATGGAGGTGGGGAAAGAAAGTGGCAGAGTTGTTCCAAAATCCAACAATGTAAGGATTGCATGTGTAGACTTTAATTTTTTATGTAGGCCATCTTTAAAGTTGGGGATTTCAAAATCACAATGCTAACATGAACATGATCGTATTGTTGTAGGGTGTGTAATATATGGATTATTGTTTTTGCATCCTAACCCTTTATCTTCTGATTTCATGATATCTAATGCAAACTATTATATTGGAAGAGTAATATTTCCATGTCAAATGGTGAATCAAATCGACGACCTCTGCAACTGTCACCTCTTAATCCAGTCACCCCAATCCATGTAGTTTTTTAAACCAACTCTTATTTTTTCCATTTTTATTTTCCATTATTTGAAAATCGCTCACAAGTATTCATTTTTTAGGAGAGTCTCCAGAATAATCCTAGTCAAGGTTCATTGGAAAAAAATACAATGGCTCCTAGACCATCTAATACATTTGATACTCCAAAGTCTAATACATTTCATACTCCAAAGTCGATGGTGAGTTTTGAAACTATTTAATATTTACTGCAATGTTATAATCGTTATTTCACTATATCTTACAAGTATTTATTTACTAACAGGCTTCTCTGAGTCCTCATCATGCTTTTCCAAAACAAACTCCTTTGACTTTGGGAGAACATAATCGTGACCCAATTGGAAAATCAATACAACAGGTAAGTTCTAAGCCTCTTTATTTCTATGTTTAATATTTCATTCTTATTCCGAGGAATCTCATAGGAATTTGTTTATTGCCAGGTTCAATTGCAATTACCATCTTCAGATGCGGGATTGAATGGAAAAAAATGTTTATTGACATATTTTAATGGTCAATTGAAGGTTGCAAAGGGTTACATCAAAAGAATTGAACCAAACTTTGTCATGCCTAATGGGGAAATATTAGGTGATGGATATTATCTTGTGTGCCCACAATCAATTCTGGTTGATCCTGATTATGAAATCAAGCTTAAGCATAGAAGTAATCAATGCAAGTATTTAGCGGATGCAATTAACAGTTTTATACCTTGGAAAAGCAATGACATTGAATTGATCAAAGATTGAGAAGAATGTGAACTCGGAGTAAACAACAGGAGGATGGGCTAGGTGACAGGATTCCAAATAAGACCCATGTGTCCGATTTCCATTTGTGCATATGTAATTATAAACAACAACTCAACTTACAGGCCTAGGCCAAGCCTATAGACAAGCATGGACAAGCATGGCAAGCAAGTTGGAGGACAAAGACATGGCAAAGGTGACATGGAGGATTGATGACAGAGAATTCACTTTTGGAGAAGCCCAAGCAGTGTCTGATTCTGATAATTCCACAATTACTAGTATATCTCCCTCTCGCAAAAGTCGTGTCTGATACAAATAACTATCTTCACAAAGATAGATTAAAAAGGGCAGTGACTGCAACTATAACCTTTTCAGCATTATTTCAGGTTTATGGAAAAAAATGGATCTGTAAGAGGTTGCAGGACTAATTACCTTGCAATCAATGCTAATAGTTTCATGTCCAGCACATAGTCCTAGTGAACATGACCCTTCTATAGCTAGTTGTAACAAAAGAAGTATAGTTCAGTTCATGCATTTACATGAAATAAAAGGTCGAATTTTTTCCTAAAATCACCATAAAAATCCTCCACAACACCCCTAGAATCCCCACAACTAGATGGTCATCTTGTTAAACCCATAATAATATCTAAAAATTATAAATAAATTTAAAACTCAAATATGAAAACATCAAAATTGCATTCACACATTTGTAATTTTTATCCCAACAAATACACCTTCAAAACCAAGCAAAAAAAATTGAAAACTTATCATGAAGATACCTACATCCCACATACGAAATCCTATATGCATCAAAATATCTCTTGGGCTTATCCATTTACATATAAATGTTGGTATAAAAACACTAAACAAGACAGTCATCAGATCCCATGGGAAAGCAACTAAAAACAATCATGATATCCACAAACATGTATAGATTCTGCTTAAAACATGATTCAATGAACTAAATCAATGAAACACAATGTAACTTACTGATTTTTTCTATTGTTACCTGTGTTTAAACCAAGACATATTCATGGCAATACAGATGTAGTGATGAACCCTATCACGCCTTAGAAAAAATGTGAAATGAAACAAAATGAGGGTTCCCAAAACCCATAAAATCTAAGATCAATGAAGTGGTGGATATCTAGGTGGCAGTGGATATCAGTGCATTAGAATTCAATGGCCACTGATTTCTACTTGGACACCTATCAGAAGAGTCCCCTGAGCTTATATTTATTGAATACATCATCAGTGCAAAGCCAATGAAAATAATGGAAAAAATCCAAAATTTTATTTCTAATGTCGAACATTGGGTGTGCCTTACCAGAAATCTTGAATAGACATATAATTGTGTCCCTGCAATCGCTATATTTCCCATAGGGACATAGAGCCATGGTTCACTATATTTCTTCAATACATAGTTTTCTTATCCAGTTGGTTCACTGTAATAGTGAGGTGGATGCAAGGTTAAATCATGGGTTCCCTTCTCATGTTGGTATTCCCTACTTGTATGCCATTACTTTCAAAGGCGTAAGGATAAGTACAAGACCTAGACCAGGAACCTAAATAGAAGGAAGTCCACTCTGTTGTGCATCCATGTTACTTAAGAACTTTAGGAGTTAGGAGTTAGTTCCATAAATGTAGGAGTTAGTTCCATGTTACTTGCAATGAGATAATTTTGTGTGTTCAAGGGAATAGAAATAATGAGACAAAGTGGACATGTGGTATTGTTTGCAAGGAACCCGCCAATGTACTCCAAGTGAAAGGTAGGCCCATAGACAATTAGTTGTTGTAGCTTTTCATCTATTTGGTCATCCCCAAGTTAAGGTTTCAAGATCCAAAACATCAACTTCTCCTAAGTAATGGTATCCAGAATATCCACCTTATACTGCAAGCATGTTTTCAATAGCAATTGTAGTGTGGCTATCTCTGGGAGCAATAAGATCCCATTCACATCAAGGGAAATCCATTTCATTAGCTTCAGGTCCAGAATATGATCAATCAAGTAATTTCCTCCCCCTCTCTCATGGGGATGGTGGAGTTCCTCGAATGCAAGCATGCCTCCATTCATTTGTCTACAAGTCTAAAGTGTGCAGATCATTTATCTTATTAGACCCGTTTGTTCCCCCAAACACTATGATATTGTGGTCTAATAGAATGGCACTATGGATGTCTCTTGTACCTAGCTCTTGCCTAGTTGATGCTAATAGGATACAGTACACCATCCAATGCGGGCATTTGAAGCCCCTTGCATTTAAGGTCTCTAAAAGACCTTAGGTACTGATGAATATGGTTGTCTATGATTTTCATTGATGACAACATTAATGACAAAGGTGTACATGGCATGAAGATAAGCAAGCTAAATAACATTGACAAGCATGCATGATAAGCATGAATGACATGGAAAAAGGAATATGGGCATTGGATGACATATGTGGACATGATAGCTTGGGCAAACAAACCATGACATGAAAAAGAAGTGATAAATATTAATGACATGGTGTGATTGGGCTTTGGAACACCAAAGTGGGAAAATGACCCATTCTGTGGTCATTTGTGGGTTGATGGGGTCATGAAACCCTTGAAGATGGTCATGGTGCATGTAAAGGTTTGGTACCCACATATATGGTGGCATGATGGCACTTGGATGATGACATGTCATAGCTAGATGATATGAAGCTCTTAAAATTTGATGGATGAAGTTCTTAATTGTGAAGTTGGTCTAGTATACCACTTGATGATAGCAGCTACAGTAAACGGTTTTTTTTTAACTCTGATTTTTGGTGTGACTGAGGAATTTCGGACTGATATATAGCAGCAACAAAGGGTGGACAAGTGGAAAATCGCAGGAGCATGATAGGAGTCTAATTTTCTTGTCTATTATTTCTGATTTCGGGTATATAACTTCTGAGATCTTTTGGGACTGTCCAGAATTTGTTTACAGTAGCAGAATGATGCCCTAACAAGTCTGCTGACCTTGTTCACACCTTCAACAATCTAAATGATGAAAGCCCAGGATGTATGCTACCTTATGATGATGCTGCATACTACAGTATGGAGATAGGTGAAGTATGAACAGTGATGTACACACGGTTGAATAACAATGAGATGATGCAATATGCATGTTCAAACCTTGATGTACACAAACCTTGATGATGATCTACCATGTCATGATTTGATGAACACTTGATGTTTATGTTGCCTACACTAATGTTGATAATGATGATGCATAGAATTACACAATAGATACAGTGATGTATATACTGGTAATGGTGTATTAATATGATGATATCTCAGTGATATACATGCACAGCGACCTTGGTATGAGCAGCAATGACTGTGACATACATGACCAGCTTGACCGTTGAGTATGAGCAGTATATGGACTAATTTGACATGACAGCCTTATATAGCAATGCAAGCCTTGGCTTAACAGTAACAATATTGGACATCATTGTGGATGATGTGACAGTTCGATATGATAATTAACATGACAATGATGACAGTAACAAAATGATGAGCAACAATTGGTTGGTTGAGGAAATGATGATAAGCAGAATTTGAAGACATAAGCAGACCTTGAAGATATGAGCACATTTAGTTGATGAGAAAACTTTATTAATATGACTGAACTGTTAGACTGATGATATTACTGAGGACATACTGAAGACATGGTTGTGACAGGTTGATAAAGTGTGACATGACAGAGATGATGACATTTGATAAGATATGCATATGTACATATAATACAAGCAGCGTCTTGTATCCAATTTTCTTGGATGGGTCTAAGAAAGACTAGGCAGGGTCCTAGATAAACACATAACCTACAGCTGATGAAAGTAAGTAGTCTAGAGAGTTATGAGAACATGAGGATGATCTCTATAGGAACTCTACAAACCTAAGAGAAGAATTGAAGAATTGTCTGAAGCATTTTTTTTGGCACAATAATTTGTGAATGCATTTGAGAACTGTTCAAAGGCAGGTTTGAAGGCTTTGAAGTTAATTGGGAATGTTTTAGTAATTCCATAAACAGTGAAGAATTAGATACATGTGGATATACAAAAGTATTGACAATAGGTTGCTTGAGTTCAAGCTTGCTAAAGGAAAATCTACATCAGAATGAACTTGGAGCAACCAACAGGAGGATGGGCTAGGTGACACGATTCCAAATAAGACCCATGTGTCCGATTTCCATTTGTGCATATGTAATTATAAACAACAACTCAACTTACAGGATTAGGCCAAGCCTGTAGATATACATTATTAAACTGTCTAAAAACACTAAACAAGACAGTCATCAAATCCCATGGGAAAGCAACTAAAAACAATAATGATATCCACACACATGTATAGATTCTGCTTAAAACATGATTCGATGAACTAAATCAACGAAACACAATGTAACTTACTGATTTTTTCTATTGTTACCTGTGTTTAAACCAAGCCATATTCATGGAAATACAGATGCAGTACTGATGAACCCCATCATGCCTTAGAAAAAATGTGAAATGAAAACAAATGAGGGTTCCCAAAACCCATAAAATCTAAGATCAATGAAAGTTACGGATCTCTGGGTGGCGGTGGTTATCAATGCATTAGAATTCAATGGTCACTGATGTCTACTTGGACACCTATCAGAAGAGTCCCCTGAGCTTATATTTATTGAATAAATCATCAGTGCAAATCCAATGAAAACACGAAAAAATAATTATTTAAATAATGGAAAAAAACAAAAATTTTATTTCTAATGTCGAACATTGGGTGCGCCTTAAGAGAAATCTTGAATAAACATATAATTGTGTCCCTGCAATCGTTATATTTCCCATAGGGACATAAAAATATCAGAGATAAAGCCATGGAATACAATAGGGTATGGAACCATGGTGTGGATACATCCCTAAACACCAAAGAGAACCAGACTAACATGAAACGTAGTCAAAATACACAAACAAAATTCCTAGATGTGAAAACACCTCCAGAGATGGCTACAGGATAGTCCACATGATAATGAATATGGCTATGCCTTAAATACATTGTACAATCACCCAGGAGGCAAGAGGAAGATGCAACACATTGATCAAAAGGATAATCATACTAATTGTATGCCAATCATATCGAAATTAAAAAGGGCAGTGACTGCAACTTTAACATTTTCAGCATTATTTCAGGTTTATGGAAAAAAATGGATTTGTAAGAGGTTGTAGGACTGATTAACTCGCAATCAATGCTAGTAGTTTCATGTGAACATGGCCCTTCTATAACTACTTGTAAAAAAACAAGTATAGTTCAGTTGGTTGATTTACATGAAATAACAGGTCGAAGTTTTTCCTAAAATCACTATAAAATATCGGATTATGGGATTTAGTAAGTTTCCAAGGAAAAATTTATACACTTCTTTTGAACAAGTTCAAATTCACATAAACATAAAAATACATAGCAGGGTGAATCATTAGATTTGAAATATCATACTTTAGAGTCTAGATAAACAAGAAGGATATTTCCACTATTGTGCATTGAATAAACCTGAAATCCTGACAAAACAATTATAGGTTTTTAACATCCTCTGGTATATTATCAAGTAACAACACAATGGAGATCCAAGTGAAAACCTACCCTTTGGGTAACAATTCAAGCACCAAGCATCTGCCCTAGAAGGAAGTTTGTTGCATGTCCCTATGCAACTTATTCCCCCCATAGTAAATTCTGATGTAGCTCGGTCCAACTGTAAGATGGGTGACTTACTCCATTTCTTTCCCGAAAGCCTAAATGATGATCCACTTCCATCCATGAAGAGTTCTCTGCAAAATCATACCACTTCCCAACCACACTGTACTCAGTTTTGCCGCACCAGAGCAAAAGGAAATGGAACCTTAACCCAAGCCATTGAGTACCATTTCTTCGTAGAGAATTCACATACAAACTTGTTCTTGAAAAGGCAACCTGGAAAAATGGGTATCCCATGGGGTCCCATTGTTAGAGTACTGGAGGAAGAAAATTCCAATGGGTCTCTGAGGCCAGCAAAGAGGCCAAAGTCCCACAAGATATAAGTTCCTCAAAACTCTGTAACGCTGATCTATGATTCATTCTAAATTGTTTCACCCTCATAGGATCCCTGAGGAATTGACTGTGACTAGAAAAGGCCACTTCAGCATCTGGATGCTCTCCTCTGGTGTGAAGTTCAGACTGGAATTCCAACTTATAAAAGAATTTCATCCCTATTTCCCATTAATTTGATTATGAATAAAAGATGAAAAGGCTCGTAACTGAATATCTCCTACTACAGAATTGGGATTCCATTCCAATTCATGTTCTAAAAAGAATTTAAACTAATAAAGTTCACACAACAAATCCTTTTCCCTTGTAGAAGAGTCATTATAGATATCCACAAAGTCATCAACATTTCCCATCATGAACTTTTTGTTATTATTCAATCTAATCATCTGAAGGCCTACCCATTGTTCATGCAGGTACATTGAATAAACTCTAGTAGTACTTCTACAAGAAATGGCTTGCTCAGCAAATTTAAACATTTGTCTCTTTTCTTCTTCTTTAATCATTAATTGTTGCTGTAAAGACTGTATCTTGGACTTCCACTTTTTTTCTTGAACCAAGTAAGCAGAAAACCAAGTTTCCTGCATACGTTGTACTTCAAATTTATATCGTTGTTGATAAATAAGGCCCAAGTCATATAATTCATCATTTCTTTCAATCCATTTAACAATATTTACTTCAGCTGATGCTAAAGCCAGGGTATTAGTCCAGACATCATCAAGAATTTGATTAAAAAATTCATAGAGAACATCTGTGACTTTTTCTTTATCTTCAGAACTTTTAGAGGTACTAGGAAGAATGTTTTCTGCAGCTGTTGTAGCCAATAATTCCAAACTTGTATTATCCTCAGCCAGTGGTACTGATTCCTTTAGTATTGATTTATCTCTAAGAAATTTATTTTGTTTCCTCAACCTTTTGTTTTGCAAACTCCATCGGTGAGCCTTATTTCTAAAAAATTCCAGTCTTTTCTTAAGAACACCATTCTTTCTCTGTAACTGTCTGCTCCTCTGCTTTAACTTTTCATTTTCATTCTTAACATGTCTATCCAAAACTTGAAATTCACAAACTTGCTTCTGAAGTTTCTTAATCCTCTTCTGTAACTTACTTGAAATTAAACCAGGAGAATCAGGCCTTACCACTTGATTAGATTCGTCTTCTTCCCTTTGAGCTTGGTCTTGAAACTGAGTAGCTTCCAATTCTGGTAGGGGTGTTGACTCTAAATTTTGACTCTGTGTGTAACGGGTTCTTGTACGTTTGGGTATTGTCGAAAACATATCTTCAGATGTTCTAACTTTTTCAATAACTTCTTCAGAAATGCCTTCTAACCTTGCAGATCTTCTTCTCACTGTAACTGAAATTTTATTAACCTCTTCATCATCTCTATGCCTCTTTGGAGATGGTTGGGATTAAATTGGTTTAGAAAATGTTGGTGCTGGATCAAATTCTGTCTGAACTATTGGAGGGGGCGATACAGAATCTTGTGGATCATCATTAACCTGCTCCTGAAAACCTTTTTCCACTAAAAATTGTTCCCACGTTAGGTTTCTCTTCTGTAATTCCTCCACAATCAACAACTTAATTAAACCATGATGATACAAGCCATTACCAAGTCGCTAATCAGGCCGCTTTTGGGCAGCTTAAGCCATTTTAGACAGGCTCTTCCACAAAAAGTATGGAATGTTCATCAATTCTTCTCCTTTAATGTGAAGGAGAAGCCGAATATGATAAAGAAATACAAGGCTATATCATCCTTCACAAGTCAAATATTTCTACAAAAAGAAAATGGCATCACCCCATTCAGCAGTGAAACAATTGCGTTCAGCTCCCTTCTTCCAATGAATACTAGAATTATCCACCTTCACAAACTATTTCCAAGAGTCAGGGTTTTTCAAACGACCATCTTTAAACCATCTTTCCCCTGTTTGTGGTAAGCCTGCAGCGAGAGCAATGGACGTTTCTGAAACTGGAAGCAGAAACCCCCGAATGTTAGAACAAGCTCCATCGAAATTGAGAGCAAATTCCTTGGTCACATCTTCATTGTGCCCTCTGAATTTACTAAAAAATGCATACAATCCAATTTGTTGAAAAATCCTGTTACTAGAGGGATCTTCATCCAACAGTTCAATGGAATATGGCTCCTCCCTACGTGCAGCACTAGCCATGCCAACTGAAACTTTCTCTGTTGAAAGGAAGTTAGGTGATCAAACCGGTATCCTTTAACCCAAATTGGTATTTACAGGCTTGACATATGCATAACAAAGAAATCCAACTTTCAAATCGGGTGTACATATAATTGTTCAGACATGCAGGGACAAAAGGATAGAGCTAATTACGACAATTGATGGGGTCAAATCAGCATATACCCATTCGTCCAAAAAGCAATGAGTTAATGGTCACTCCATTTATGGAAATTATTTGAACAAAAATACTTGGTCTCACATGTCACGATATATAATAAGCCATGAAATGACCTTGAAAAGCTAATTGAAATGTATAAAAATCATTCTTATATGCTAGAATTTATACACATTATTAGGAAAAATATATTGAATTTAACCCTACAGGAACAATACTTGTCCGGAATTAAGAGAAGACTTTGAATAGAATACCACATAGGCAGGGGATAAAACCGAGATCCAACCCTTCCAATCATGCAAATACAGATCCTCCATGGATTTTAAAGATATAACTCTGTTGGAAGAAATCATTATATCTGCAACTTGAAAAGAATAATTCCAAATAGAACTGAAAGTTTGCTTGTACTGGGAGGGATGAATCCAAGAGAGTATCAAGGTTCTGTTCATTTTCAGGATTCCCTTCCCCATACATGAGACATTCCATTTTACCAAAAATCTGTTCATCTTCAGTATTTTACTAAAATATTTAAAATACACAGAAACTGGAGATTCTACAGGCTTGAGTCAAGCCTGTAATTGCCTGCTAAAACATGATGAAATACAAATTCTTAAACCAAACCACTCGTCATGCAATCCAAACCATGTGAATTAAGGTGTTGGAGTAGAACATGGATGAGTAGACATCCCTCCATTAATGCCAATGGCTTTCAGAGCTTGGAAGTACAATCTAACAAGATATATGAATCAATTTTGTTGATGTCGAATACCCAAAAGATCAGATTGCTTATGGATCCATTTTGGAATGGTACTTATACATTGCTAGTGGTTTCTTATGGACAACCACTAAAGATTGCTTATAGACCTTATGAGTGGGTATTGTGACTAGTATGACCTTGGAAACATATTAATTACAAAGAATCCATAACAATACTAGCTGTCTTAAACTATTATATTCTTTTGTCCAAAAATACAGCAACGCTCACATAGTGTCGCCAAAAACCAATTATAATTATAATTGGTGACAAACATTTACTACACTCACCAAAATTAAAATAAACATGTATTAGTGAGGGCTACTAAAATATTGTCACCAGAAGTGTCACCAAAGAGAGAATCAATAATGGTCCTTTAACAACCCTCACCAAAAATGTCCCTGAAAAGGGATTTGGTGACGAACCTTAAAGGACCATCTCAAAAGGAACTTATAATGACGATGTTTTAAGGACCGTCATCATATACGACATTGGTGACAACCCTTAATGGTCCGTCACGGGCATGACCCTCACCAATGACCTTTTTTCTTGTAGTGAATGCTACAGGTAATGTCCATGTTTTAATGAATCTCTTTCTCCATTGATTTTAACCAGCACAAATATCTTATCTCTGTGTTTAACTTCGTGGTGATGATTGTGTGGCAGGTTAGATACGTTTCTACTCTGTGTAGGTTGTTACCAGGTGGCCAGCACCCTTGGCATTGGATGGCTTGGGAAATGGTAAGTTCAGGTTTCCCAAACCCTTACTCCTGCCTCTCGCATCTCTAGAGGGTGTAATGTTTTGCTATTTGGTATTTCATGTTGCCTTATGGCTCACTTCATTTTACTTGAGAAATCCTGAGGGGGTCGCCTTTGGCTGGACCGGTTAATGAATGAGCCTATTGTAATGTCTTGGGATAGCCCTGGAGGGTTTTGGATTTAATGTGGCATTTGTGTCACTGATGTTTATGGGGTTTCTACATTGTGTAAATGGGGATGCTTCCCACATGTATTATTTTGGGTTTTTGGAAAGCAATACAGTGACCTACGTTTTCTTTTGGACTTTGAATATGTGTTAATGAAATGTAGAACGAAACGTTGAGCCTCTGCGTTTTCTTTATGTAGTTTAAATGGTTGGTGTTTATCTGCCCTCTGTGTTTGGCTATCGTTGCTCCTGTTCTGAAGGCCATCGGTTGAGTATCTTAAATGGGCAATCGTAATTTGCTATAACCTGCATTTATTTTAAGCTGGGGATGACTCTGTCTAAATTCTGGGTAAATGCATTTAAATAGGTAGGGTCTGAAGGAAAATAATAGAGGGATTCGACCCGTTATTGTGCGTTTGAATTTAAATATCGTCTGTATGCTATTGCTAAATGATATCGTAATGTTTGGTTGACTGTGGATTTGGTTTTGTGGAATGTAAGACTCACCGGGCATCTAGGTTGAAAAGTAGCTTTGTAAAAACTCTTGCGTCTTAAATGAAGATGTAACCTTAGCTGTGTTAAATTTTGAGAATTAATTCACAATACTCTAGGATCTTCACTGAGAGAATAACATGTATAGTATATCAATGCATAACAATCACAATAAGCATGACAAGCATCACAAGAATCGAAAGCGTGAGAGACAAGAGACATAGAGTTTCCGTGGGGAAAACCCTAAGGTGAAAAACCCCACAACTTCCTCAAAGATAGAGAGAGCAATGGCTCAACCAAAGTACAACCAAAATACACTGAGATAGTCTCCTAGTAGCAGATTATCCTCCTCCTCACTAGTGCGCCACTTTCTGAGTGAGTAGAGATATCACTTTCTGAATGATCTAAATAGAGATCACCTGATCTCTATTTATACTAACATGTTTGCCCAGTGATCTTATGGGGCCGACTTGTCTAGCTAGGTACATCCACATTATAATATATATATTTCAGGGTCGACCCCACACATGGTGGTCTAATAACCCATCGGAAAGTACACACACTTGTAACACTTGTCAATCCACATGACGACACTTCCTTATAGAGGAATAACACATCTCTAATAAGGGTACAATAAATATATATATGAAATACATAGATGAAATACATTCCGAAGTTACATATACATCAACACTCCCTCTTAACTAGGAAGGTATTTCTCGACATAGATCTGCTAGACAAGTCTTCTTCTCGGGATCATCATCATCGTCATCATCACTGTTGCTGCTATCTCAACCAATCTCTGATTCTACTCGTCATAGGAAGTTCTACAGAGCCAATCCTTTTTCATACTGGATGTAGGCCCACCACCTGCAGGTCTTCATCATCACTGGCCATACTGTGGAATCCTCAGGACTTATTACGTGCATCACAAAACCTCGAAAGAGAATCCTAGGCTGTTACGAGCACACGGCTCTACGGCTATAGGATCTCCCAGGGCCATATTATATGTGACCTCACCACAAAACCTCGCAAGAGCATCCCAGGCTGTTACGAGCACACATCTCTACCTATAGGATCTCCCAGGGACATATTATATGTGGCCACCACAAAACCTCGTAAGAGCATCCCAGGTTGTTACGAGCACACAGCTCTACCTATAGGATCTCCCAGGGACAGATTATATGTGGTCATGGAAAAACCTCGCAAGAGCATCCTAGGACTTATTACAGGCACACAACCCAACCTATCGGATCTCCCAGGGACATATTATATGCCATAGGACAAAACCTCGAAAGAGCATCTGCCAGATATCCCAGGGCCAGATTATATGCCATAGGAAAAACCTCAAAAGACTATCTGCAGATCTCCCAGGGCCAAATTATATGTCCTCCCAGAGCAAAACCCTAAAAGAGAATTTGCCAGATATCCCAGGGCCAAATTATATGTCATAGGCAAAACCTCGAAAGACTATCTGCAAATCTCCCAGGGCAAAATTATATGCTCATCTGCACAACCTAATCCACGGCCATAGAGTATCAACCTGATACTAAACATACATCATCCTAATGTACACATGATCATCCTGATCATCATCACTGCAACATCCTGCTGCAAGTCATTTGGAGCAACATCCTGAAGCTCGTCATCCATGATCATCCTGATCATACAATGCATCTACCTGATGCATACCAAGTATCTACCTGATACATATCATCATACATGATACATATCACCATACATGATCCACCTGATCATACAATGTATCCACCTGATACATATACAGATACATGGTCCAAGCATCCAACATGATGCATATACAAAATACATACAAATGATCCAACTGATCATATCCAGCATCCAACATGATGCATACATACATATAAATGATCTAACTGATCATATCCAGCATCCAACATGATGCGTACATACATATAAATTATCCAACTGATCATACAAAGCAGAATCCAGAACATCATCCTAATGCTCATCATCCAGTGCTTACATCCATAGCCATGTGAAGGATCCTCCTTCCAACATGCTTGGAATGGCTTTAGCAAATGTGTCCATCACTTATTCCTCGAAGTGTCATCAATCTGAAGAACGCCAAGCCTCTCCCTAAAGTACTCAAACTTCACCCTGGCTAGTGGCTTCGTCAGCACATCTGCAATCTGCTCGTCCGTCGCAACATACAGGAGCTTCACAGCTCCTCTCTACGCCATATCCCTGATATAGTGATATTTGATCTCTATGTGTTTTGACCTGTCATGAAACACTGGGTTCTTGGATAGCTTCACACAACTCTGGTTATCACAGAAGATACCAGTAGCATCCAATGGGAGATCAAATAACTCAGACAGTAGCTTCCTTAGCCATACTGCCTCACAACTAGCTAAACAGGCTGCAACATACTCTGCCTCAGCTGTACTCAGTGCTACGCAGGACTGCTTCCTGCTAAACCAAGAGATCACACCTGATCCCATACTGAAGCAGCACCCAGATGTGTTCTTCCTATCTGCAGCACTGCCAGCCCAATCTGAATCAACATAACCCTGCAGGTTAAACTTTTGATTCGCTTCATACTTGAGCCCATAATCCACTGTACCCTTCAGGTACCTCAGAACATGCTTTACAGCAACCAGGCGAACACTCCTCGGATCTGTTAGGAACTGACTCAATGTGTTCACAGCAAAGCAAATGTCTGGTCTCATGTTCATCAGGTACATCAAGGACCCAATCATCTGACGATACATAGAGACATCAACCGGCTCAGATGAAGCATCACATAGAAGCTTCAGATTTGATGCCATAGGTGTGGCCATGGCCTTACAATCCATCATCCTGAATCTCTTCAGGATATCTACTGTGTACTTCCCTTGACCAAGGAAGATCCCACCTGCACTCTGCCACACCTCCATACCTAGGAGATAATGCATCATTCCCAAATATTTCATATCGAACTCAGCAACAAGCTTCCTCTTCGTATCTGCAATCAATCTGTCATCTCCTGTTACAAATAAGTCATCCACATACAGGAGTAGAATCACAGGATTCCCTTCCTCAACCTTGTAGTAAAGGTTGGAATCCGCTTTACTCTTGGTAAATCCCAAACTAGATAGGAAACTGTCCATCCTACCATACCAGGTTCTGGGAGCTTGTTTCAAGCCATACAAGGCTTTCTTCAATCTGCACACATGTGACTCCCTGTCAGGTCTTGGGACTGCATCCCAAACATCATCTTCATGATCGACGGATCATGGCATTCCATTTCTTCATCCTAGATCCTGGGAACTTCAATATATTCAATAGATATCTTTGTTGTTGGAACAAATGTTGTAGTCCTTGTTTTGTAGGTGAAGATATACGGTCTTTCCTACAAAACAAGTTAAATTGAATGATTAGAAACATCTCATAATTTTCAGAACAAATAATTTACACATAAAGAAATATGTCATGCAGTCATGCAGTTATCTTAGCCAATGCTTCAATACAACATTTATCCATGTTCCACAACTTTCTAGATGCCTTCCAGTCTCTACCTGAACATTGTTAATAGTTTGCACTACTCCCAACATGTCAGCAAAGAGGTTTCATTCTAGATAAGTAGTACTGGAATGTTGTACAGTTCCATAGGCCACTTACCCATCACATGCATATTAGTAGTATACTGTTCATTAATGCAATCATTCTAATATGCACAATACATCTCCTAAGTCTAGGAACATAAGCATAATATTATTTAAACAAACAAAAATAGGCAAGAAATGATAATTGAAATAATTATCTTTGTTTGTTTGTTGGGTGGACTCCCTCTAAGTATTTGCTTCCTGGAAGGAGCTGCTGAAGTAGCTTCTTCTACACCTTTTTTTTGTGGAATGTAGGAAGATGGTCAACTCCCTCTGAAAATCTGCATCGTTGTAGGAGCTGCTGGAGTGTGCTCCCTCTTGATCTTTGCTTCCTGGATTACCTATCCTTGAACTTATATTCATCCTTGCTGACATCAATCTTCTTGAACCCTAGAAAGTATATTCTGTAAGCCTTCGAGCTTTCACTGTAGCCCACAAAGATACCCTTCTTTCTTGAAGGATCTAGTTTGGTCCTCTTTTCCTTTGGGACATGAGTGTATATTGGACAACCAAATATTCTGAGATGACTGACTTCAGGTTTCTTACCAGAAAAGACCTCTTCTGGTGTCTTGTTGTCCAACATCTTGTGGGATGTTCTATTCTGCACATATACAATTGTTCTAGCTGCTTCTGCCCATAGATGCATAGGTAGATCCTGGTCATGCAGCATTGCCCTTGCTGCTTCCATGATAGTTCTGTTCTTCCTTTCTGCAACTCCATTTTGTTGAGGATTATAAGGAGCAGTCAACTCCCTCTTAATCCCCAAATCACTACAAAGCTTCTTGAAGTCACCTGAGGTGAATTCTCCACCATTGTCGGATCTGAATGTTTTGATCTTCTTGTCAGTTTGATTATCCATCAAGGTTTTGAATTCCTTGAACTTATCAAACACCTTATCTTTGTTCTTCAAGAAGTATACCCAAGTCTTCCTTTTGCACATCCTTTGCAAACACCTTCGTGTTTGGTCTTGATTTCAGGAAGACCTTCTACAGCCTTGCTTGCAATTGGGAGTTCCCTATAGTGCATATGAGCAAGTCTTCTATGCCAAAGTTCACTTGGATCCATGGATTCATGCACCATGGCATGTTCATGTTGTCCCTTCAATTTATACAATCCTCCCTCTTGCTCTCCAATCACTACTGCATCATCTATGGTCTTTCCCTTTGGCCACATTAGGACTTGGCCATCCACAAATGCAACCCTCATACCTTTTGCATCCAATGCAGAGATGGAGAGTAAGTTCTTCTTGAGCCCAGGTACATAAAGGACTTCTTCCATCTTCAAATATTTTCCAGAATCTAGGTTGTAGGAGGCTTCACCACTTCCTTTGATTGGGTATTGATAATCATCCCCAAGTTTCACCTTATGGGGTGTTTCATGTTCAGATAGATTCACAAAATATTCCTTAAACCCAGTCATGTGTTTGGAAGCCCCACTATCAATCAACCAATCATTACAACCATGGGAGATAGTACCTGTGAGAGCAGAGATTAGAACATACTCTTCTTCACTTGATGAGTCATCATCACTTTCTTCCCTAGCCTTCTTCTTTGGAGGTTCATCATCCTCGGCAGCATAAGCATGAAACTTTCTTTTGCCGCCCTTGTTCTTCTTGCTGAAGTTGTTGTTATTATCCCTTTTGTTCTTGGGACAATCTGAAGCAAAGTGACCCTTCTCATTGCATGTGAAGCATCTTAGATCCTTCTTATTCTTTTGATAGGATCTTTTGAAGCGAGAGTGCTCCTTCTTGGGCTTGCTTCTTTTGGTGTGAGTTGTGAGAGCTTGCTCTTCACCTCCCATCTTTTCCTCACGAGCTACAAGTCTAGCTTCTTCTTGAGAGCATTCCTCCCATAGTTTACTGAAAGAGATCAATTTCTTTCTTGCACATATTCCTTGAATAAAGGAGTCCCATGACCTAGGTAGGCCATTCAGAGTGGTCATAACAACTTCACCATTGTCCACTACTTCATCCATAGCTTCAAGTTGCTCCTTGATCTGAGAGACCTTGGAGAAGTAAGATTGAATGGTTTCTCCATTCAACATCTTGACCCCTTTCAATTGATTCCGCAGAGTCATCTTCCGATTTATGTTCTTCCCTTCAAATAGCTTGGTCAAAGAGTCAAACATCTCCTTGGGTGTCTTTAGAGAAGACACATGGGGTATGCGATGGTCTTTGATAGAATCAACAATGATTTTCTTTGCCTTGACCAAGTTCTTCTTATGCAATACCTTGGCCTCTTCATCCTCTGGGATAGGGATGTCTTCTTTTATATATGAGTCCAACTCATTCTCTTCCAAGATTAACCCAATCCTATACTTCCAAGCTCGGAAGTTATCAGCCCCTTCAAGCTTATCCTCAAGCTTGGTGTGGTGACACATCTTAAAGATTACTTCAAATGGAAATAGAAAAGATTTAGGTCTTACCACTTGAAATGCTGAAAACTGGATCTGGTCCCAGATTAGGGTTTGTCGAAAAAACCCTAAAAATTCAAAATGTGAATTTCAAATTTCTGAAAGGATAGAAAGATGCGCTTTGATGAGCTGATCAGCCTGGTGCATTTAGAATTTGAGATCAACAAAGTTTTACCCTTCAGATTTGCCTTTTTGTTCTCTCGGGTTCACTAAGGAGAGCCTTGAATTAGGGTTTGAGTTTCCCGGAGATCTACCCAGCCAAAAATCTCGATCCAAATCTCTAAACTTCGATTGTGCAAGGAGCTTCCAGCTATGTCTTCAGATTTCAGAAATTCCTATTTTTGTGGAAACCCTAATTTTTAGGGGCAAATCTGAAAATGATCAGAATTGAATTCTGATTGGACAAATAGATGCGCCTTGATGAGTAGAGTCAATCTACTATACTGCTTTTCCAAAATTTGTGGAGAGAAACCCAATAAACAAGAAACTCAAGTTTTCATCATTGCAAAATGTCTTCTTCTCAGGTTAGCTCTGATACCATGTTAAATTTTGAGCATTAATTCACAATACTCTAGGATCTTCACTGAGAGAATAACATCTACAGTATATCAATGCATAACAATCACAATAAGAATGACAAGCATCACAAGAATCAAAAGCATGAGAGACAAGAGACACAGAGTTTCCGTGGGGAAAACCCTAAGGTGAAAAACCCCACAACTTCCTCAGAGATAGAGAGAGAAATGGCTCAACCAAAGTACAACCAAAATACACTGAGATAGTCTCCTAGTAGTAGATGATCCTCCTCCTCACTAGTGCGCCACTTTCTGAGTGAGTAGAGATATCACTTTCTGAATGATCTAAATAGAGATCACCTGATCTCTATTTATACTAACCTGTTTTCCCAATGACCTTATGGGGCCGACTTGTCTAGCTAGGTACATCCACATTATAATATATATATTTCAGGGCCGACCCACACATGGTGGTCTAATAACCCATCGGCAAGTACACACACTTGCGACACTTGTCAATCCACATGACGACACTTCCTTATAGAGGAATAACACATCTGTAATAAGGGTACAATAAATATATATATGAAATACATAGATGAAATACATTCCGAAGTTACATATACATCAACAAGATGTTGTTTGTTTTGATTGCTTGAAAGAGAAAGGGTCTGCACCTTAATACTATGTTGTTGGCGATTTGTAAGACAGCATGGTTTTCATATTATCATTGATGAGATTTCATCTCTTGACCTGTGTTTCGATGTGTTAAAAGAATTGTAATTAATGATGAGTGAATGCTATGTTTTACTGTGGGATTCGATCCTTCAAATGGTAGTGAAGCTCGTCAGGGTTTAAGCTTAGAAGATTATAACATAAGATGTAATATGCAAAGTCTGAGTCTATGATTTGAAATTGTAGTTTTCTTGAAATGCCTGTTGCATTTTTCGTTGTAATGGGTTGACTGTTGGTTGAAAAATCATAGCTAAGGGTTTGAGGGATTTGTTGATGTTTGGAAAGATTGGAAAAATAATGTATAAGATGTTTTCACTACTGTAGAAAGTATTCGCTATGATTTTGGAAGGAATATTATGGAAATATAATTTGAAAAGACAAGATCCCTACCATGACTGTATTTAACTTCATAGATTCTTAGAAGGGTAACAGAACTAAATGAAAACATAATTATAAGTCTAAAAGAAATTTAGTTACATAGTAGAGATAAGGAAAAAAAAAAGAACTCTGAAGTTTAAAATGATGAATAAAGGACTCTAGGTTTATGAGATGCCTGGATGTCTAGCACAGGCTAGTTTGACTAGACTTGCTAGACATTCTATTGGTTTCTAAGTTACAATTTTTGAGCTTAATGAAGTCCTAGTTACAAAATTCTACACCTATAAGTAAACTGATATTTAAGTCAATTTCAGGATAAAACAAAACAATGTTGTGAGAACAAACTTATACTAAATGCTTAACTCCTATTATAACTTGAAATGGAAGATTTGTAATTCATACCTAGTTTCCTTGTGACTTGCTCCTCTCCTGTAGTATCCTGCACACTCAAACAATAATTAGTGTAGAAACGTTTGAGCTTAGATGACCTGTTATAATGATTCCTTAGCTGGATAACTTTGGGGCTACCATGTTCCTCCAAACCATGACCCTTAGACTGTTCCTGGTTCTAACTGGATCCCCCCGAGCTGGTTCACAACATGCAATGAGAGATCGAGGTCTTAGGTTCACTGTTGGTTCAGATCTGGAATCTTGTTATGTGAGACTTCTTCAGTTTCTTGGAGCAGAGAGTTCTCTCTAATTACCATAAGAGAATGATAATGAAAAATGTAAAAGTCCCCAATCTTGGGATCTACCTTCTTTATGTTGGGGATTCTTGAATTATGACTGTTGGAATAATTACTCAATTTCTTTAAAATAAATAATTAATATTCCTAAAGATATTACTACTAACTATCTAGTCCTTGTTGAACTAGGACTCTTCATTTGTTTTAACTATAAGTGATTTCAACTTAACCTTTTTATAAATTAATAATAATAATAATGATTATATTTCAATCTAAATATTAATACATCATTAATAATATTTAAATAATGTAGCAGCCCACCATGCATAAGCTATATGCTATAATTATATTTTATAAATATATAGTAACATCATTATTATTAAAGCTTTTTAATACTAATATTGAATTTTGTATCTTCACATGATACTTCTTTTAACATTAAGGGAAAGGTCTAATTCCTTGGGTGGTCTTCTGGTAAGCTTGTATAGGCACCTCTAGTCTCTCTCTTGCATGTTGGATTCCCTCGTTTAACATAGTAGTTCCCGCAGTATTTGATGATAAATAGGAGATGAATCATTTAACCAAATTAAATAAATGTGATGAAAGTAGAAGTGTTATTCAGAGTCTTTTTGACTCAGCACTTTGATATTTAGTAACCCCGAGTGCTCTTCGCAGCCTTTTAACTCAACACTTTCACATGGGAGTTACACTAGTGCAATTCCAGAGCTTCCTGCTCAACACTAGTGCTAGAATGTGGTTGTGAGGCACATCTAGAATATTCAAGTGGCATCGGATCCGACATTCATTTATCAAGCTTGGAGTGCTCCAGGGTTGATGCCCAACACTCAATGTACCTCAGGGCTTACTCTCAGTACATAAACATTCTTCTAGGTACATCGGGGCTTGTTCCCAGTACGTAGGTTATATGTGTGTTTCTGAGTCCATGCTCAACACACTCATAAGTCAATCATGTAAAATCATAGCTCTGCACAGTAAGTAACAAAATATCATCTCAGTATATTAGGGTTTATACCCACATCATATGCTAAAGAACATAACCACAACAGTAGGGCCTCCTTGCCCAGTATACACTCAATAAAGAAGTCAGTCGGGGTCCATGCCTAGTATGTCAATATATAAAAGAATAAATCATGGGTGTTAGGGCTCATGCCCAATACTCAAAATAAAACATATATGCTGGGGACGTGGCCCAATATACAACAAAAATAGTTAGTCCAAAATTCGGGATATTACAACCAATACCTCCACAACATCCAAATAACCTATGCCAATCTAGTACATTGACTGGGTTTATCAGGCATACAACCACCCTTCACCAATACCTCCACAACATCCAAATAACCAATGCCAAGCCAGTACACTGACTGGGTTTATCAGGCATACAACAACCCTTCACCAATACCTCCACAACACCCAAATAACCAATGTCAAGCCAGCACATTGACTGGGTTTATCAGGCATACAACAACCCTTCATGCACATGTCAGGTGATAGAAATGAATTATATCAGGTGATGCCTAGATGTCTAGCTAATGCACAAGGACTAAAGAGTGAAGTGTGCATTTCACGTCCCCTCGTGGATCCAATTCAAGGAAGGGAACATGATGCCAAATTCTGGGGCTTTTACATAAACTCATCCCATTCATTAGATTCACAGCAATAAAGCAAATGTGTGCATATGCAAATCAAGAAAACATGCACACCGGAAATAAACCTCATCACACACACATTTCATATGCATTCAGCATATCAAAAACAATATCAATTTAAAACATTGCAGAGGAAAAACACATAGATAGAAAAACACTTATCTTTATTGTGAAATGGTCCCAAACAACTAGCTATGCCGCTGCAACGTTCCACCCAACCATAGGTCTCCGCTCAAACTGTATTCTTTCAGCACTCAGATACCACCCCCGAGCTATGCATGATTTGTACAAGGAAAAGGGGACATTCATACTCATACACAGCCAAATAATCACTGCATCTAAGCCAAGCCAGTCCACAGCTGGGTTTATCAAGATAAATATGAACCCTCTTCATTTCTGGATGCTTGCAGTCAAGCTCAAGCCAAAGCAATGGATACCCATAACCCATACCCCAAAATACACTACTTACACACAGCAAAACTCCATCATTGGGAATGGATACACATTTTAACAATGGGATTTACAACATGATGGCCATGGGTTTCCCCCAAATTGTGTGCACACCAAAAATGATCTATGGAAAGAGAAATTCGACCACAGGGAGAAAAATAGTTTTATCCCACAAGTTATGAGCATTACAATGGCCAAAACGGCCTCAATGAAACCCCAAATCAGTTTGTTCTCTTCCCTACTAGTAACCAAAACAAAAACGCCCTTCCTGGCTAGAAAGATGAAGGAAAACACAGAAAAACCATGAAGGAAACGCCCAGGAAGCTCCAAACTTGTGAGAGAGCAAAATTTATGGGTGAAGAATGGCTTAGGGAGCAATTTCGTGGCTCATTTCTTGCCAAAGAATCCAAACATGATTTTTCATGCAGGGTGGCTTGCCCATACCTGAATTTGGATAGCCATACCTCCCATTCCCCAAGGCATTAACTATTCCAACTAACTCTTGGGAGAATTGAATGATTGGGTACAAAATTCAACATGGGTAGTTGAGGGTTTTATGGGTTATCTCATTAACACTTGGCTTGACTTGATTGGTACAAGGGTTTGAATGTTTTCCCTCCCAATTCCTTGTAAAATCATGCCCCCATCTCATGTTGCATTGCATAACTAGCTGTGGGTATTTTATTAAAATGAATATTTACATGAGGTTTGCAATTCCAACGTGCTTGGCTAGCACGTAAACCTTATGCATCACTAAATCGATGGCGGGGCCTTGGCCTTAAGCTCCTCGCCATGATTTTATACTAATATTACATCATTTACATTTTAATGCAATGGGGTCAAACTCGGGATATAACAGTGCAAAGTTGAGAATTCCATCTGATGCGCAACGACGTAGTAGCAGCAAGATCTAGCAAGAGTGTTATGATGAGTATGATCTGAGACAAGTTCATTTAACCGAAAGGATGAATCTATTGATGCACGACATGTCAAAAATTGTCCAAAATACTATGGCACTTAAACAGAGCGGACACATCAGTAAGTGTGCAGTTCCATTTGTTACTAGTGTATTGTTTCAGAGCATCAAACTATCAATTGAAAGCATAGTATCAATTGGTAAGTGCAGTTTCCCAGTAGCATATCGATAGAGCATAACTCATCGCAGACTGGAGAATCAGAAAGCACACGCTGCATGAAGTAATTCATTAACAAAAGTGTTGAATTGAGAGGAATGAGAATTCAAGTGATGTATGCAGCACAATGACAATGAATCATCTGCATATGAGGGTGGCACATAATGGAACTAACATTAGAAGATCAGAAGTGTGTGCATGTTGAATTTCAGCAAGTCAGAATCACATATTGGATATATGGGTGATAGGACGGGGCAAGGAGAAAGGGGGTTGTATCCTCCTTCCAGTTGGTGCTTGAGAAACACAGGGAGTTGAAGCTTCCTTCAGTTCGGTGCATGTAAAACCAGGGGGTCAGTGCCTCTTTCTAGTTGGTGCTTCCTTGAATGTATTATTTTCATTACAAAAGACCATTTTGTGGTTTTATCCTGATTTGGTTTATGTGTCAACATTACTTTATTCTATGTTCTTTGTCTTGGGGAATATATGGATGAATGATTTTGTTTATATTGGATGCATAACTAATCATCAATATTAAGTTAAGACTAATCTGTTAAAGAAGGTAAAAACTATTGATAACTATGCTAATAATTTTTCACCCCCCCTCTCAGTATTAAATCAATTCCAACAATTGGTATCAGAGTGAGTGTCTTTAGTAACATATTAACATTTGGAAGATAGATCATTGTGCAGATATGGACAAGCTGCAAGAAGGCCTTTCCACTAACAGAGAACCAAGGTTTGATGGCACCAATCATATTATCTGGAAGGTTCGTATGGAATATTATCTACAATCATTGGGTGTAGATGTTTGGAAATCTATTGTCTATGGTTATGATGTCCCAATAGTTATGCCAGTTAATCCAGCGTAAAGGAGAATCTATGAAAGTAATGAAAAATCCAGAAATAATCTGCTATGTGACTTGATAGGTAATGAATTCATCAAGGTTATGCACTTTGCATCTACCAAGGATGTTTGGGACAAAATCAGAGGTATCTATCAAGTTGACGAAAAGGTAAAGAAAGAAAATATACAAAACTACTATGGGAAAATTGAATCACTAAGAATGAAAGAAAAAGAGAACATTAAATTTTACTTATTGAGAGTGGATGGGATAGTTAATTCTATCAAAAGTCTTGGGGTCACTCTGGAAGAAGAATCCTTGGTGAAAAAAATATTTAGAACCTTATTCTTAAGGTTTGATGTGAACGTATCTATGCTAGAAGACTGAAGCGGAGACATCCATCTTCTAAGTAAACACCCGGTGTAAATAACGTAAATGATCCATAAATGTATATAGTAAAATATAATTGATAATATGTAAGATAATGAATATACAATTTTTGGCCCACTTTTATAATAGATTGGGCTTTGCCTATTGAGGGGACGCATCATCTCATTTAGTTATTAATCTTCAATTGTTATTAATATTTATATGTTATTAATTATTTGTTACATTTCCTTCCCCTTATGGGAAGCTTTGTCCTAAAAGCTTATTGAAGACAAAGGTTATGTCTGATTTTTTCTTGAACCGTCATATCTAGATCCTTTTTTTTAGTATTTGCAACACTTGATGAAATGAGACGATACGAGTTACAAATTCCAAAGAAGAACTGTCGCATCGTCTCTGATGTGGTCCATCCAAGATCTATTTTCATTAGAGCTATTTGATCACTTTGTGGGATGGGTTTTATCGTTTGTTTCTTAGTATGTTGATTTTACATTCTTGCTTCTCTGACATTATAACTCCTCTATGTATGTTCATTTTGACCTTGTCGTTGGTCAAAATGACATTTATAATTGGGGTGTCGACAAGGATTTATTGTTGTTTGTTTTTCTGCTGGATTGAATTCTTTTTGAGTTGTGATGAGGACTGAATTTGTATTTATTTCTTCTTCCTTAACTTGAATTTGTTTTCTAGAGAATCTGGATGCTTTCTTCTGGATTTGCACTAATTTGTTCTCTAATTGATTGTTATTACTCCGACTCTTCTCAAAACTTTTTTCTTGCGATTTTTTGTCCTATTTTAAATTCTTGATTTGTTCGTCTGGTCCTTCATTAAAATTTCTCAGGCTATAGTTTTCTTCTTGCTTTTCTAGTATTCTTCCTTGGAGGTCTTCATTGGAATGTTTCGTCTTTCGACTGTGTTTCAGCTTCTTGATTTTTGTAAGTAATGTCTTGTTATGAATTCTTAGTCGAAATAGTTCTTCGGCATTGCTTGCTAATATGTCATTGATTTTCTTAATTTCTAACCTGTGCTTATTTTTAGTGTTGTCATACTTTTGTTGGAGTTCTTCCTTTTGTTGTTGATGTCGACATATCTCTGATTCTCGACTTTTTAGATTTCTCTGGACTTGCACCAATTTATCATCTTTGTCCATGATGAGCTGGTTTAAATGCTTTATGTCTTCTTCTAAATCGTTATCACTTCTATATGGTGATTCTTAGTTACCTTCGAACCTTTTGATTTTTTCTTCAAGATCTTGATTGTGATTTTTTAATCGAGATATTTCTTCATTCTTAGCTGATAACATTTTCTCTATATCTTCATTATCTTTTTCTAGCTTTTGGTTTTGATCTTTTAAGCGACAATTCTCTTGTTTTGTCATCTGATCAAGAATGCTCTGCTTACTTATCTCAAATTGTAGATTTGTATTGCTTTCTTTTTAGTATCCTAATTCGCTTTCCAGTCTCTGTGATTGCAATTGTGAGTTACCTCGATAGTCCTTCATAATAAAATATTTACTACATATTGGACAAGAGCGATTGCAATTCTTAAAAAATGTTGGATATTGGAATTCGATTTCGCAATAAGAACACTTAGTCCAAAATTTGGACTTATATATGGAATCCATAATATCTTCAATAAATACACAATTGGCTTCAATGACTTTCTTTAATATCTTCTTTTCCTCTCTTTTTTTAATGGTGGAGCATAGAATTTTGAACGAATATAGGATTTAAATGGGGTATCGAAAAATAATAACAAACATTATTGAATCATAATACTATAATTTAATAAAGTGGGATTTTATGGTTTCTAACCCTAATGGAGTCGGTTTGATTGCGTGGATGGATCATATTGTGGAAAATTTGTGTTGGAAGAGTGGATTAAGGGGTTTACGAGGGGTGACAAACTTGGAGGGAGGAGCACTGGTGAGAGGAGTACTAGTGAGGCGTGAGGAAACAAGCGAAGGGAGCTTGAAGCATGCATGGATATTTTATGGAGGAGGATGCAGTGGTAGATGGGGTGGGGGGCGACAATGCTAGTTGTTGTGTGTTCTAAGGAGAATTGACGAGGGAAGAGACAGTGAAACACGCGGAGGGAAATGGGAAGCATGTGGAAGAAGGGGGAAGATGAAAGATAAATGTAGACATGGGTGTGGTGTCGTATGGCGTGCAGGATGCATAGGTGGATGGAAGGATGGAAGGCACGCTGAGTCTATGCAGCATGGACAGGGAGGGGGGATGTGTAGAGGACAAGAAAGTTGGGGCGTGGGCTTGTGGAGATGGGAGGTGAGTGAGGGAAGATACTGTGGAAGTCACAATGAATTAGAGTTTGGAGGGCCTGGCTATAGTACAGAAGGTGAGGAGCGAACGCGGTGAGGGGTGGCATTGAGATCAGTATGAGACATGTAGGGGTGCAAGTGGAGGGATAGTGGGAGGAAGTCTGCAATGTGGGACGAGAAGGAGAGTGGTGAGAATCTCAGAGAGGGAATGGAGGAATGCAAAGGAAGAGAGTAAGGGGTGAGCCATGGGGCAGATGGAAGGTCGCGGTAGTGTAGGGATGGAGGGTGAGCATAGGACACGTGTGGAAGGGAGAAAATGCTGGAAGGTGTGGGAAGTGTGCAGGCGCCAAGATGGAGATGGAGAATTGGATTTGGCCAAATGCCACTCTGTGGTTAAAGACTAATTGACATGAGAAACTCCCACTACTATCCAACGGCTAGAGTTTTCCCAAGAAGGGGCTCTGATACCACTGAAGCAGAGAGATCTGTCTTCTAAGTAAACACCCAGTGTAAATAACGTAAATGACCCATAAATGGATATAGTAAAATATAATTGATAAGATGTAAGATAATGAATATACAATTGTTGGCCCGCTTTTATAATAACTTGGGATTTGCCTATTGAGGGGATGCATCCTCCCATTTAATTATTAATCTTTAATTGTTATTAATATTTATATGTTATTAATTATTTGTTACAAAGACATAGCTAAACTTTAAGAACTGCCAAAGGACGAGCTTCATGGGAATTTTATTGGATATGAGATGAGAACTAAGAAAGAGACTCCCATTAGAAAGGAAGCTGGTTTTAAAGCCACTAGGAAGGACAAGCATGATCATGAAAAAGACTGTTGTGACGAGTTGGATGATGAGGAATCAAACTTTTTCAAGAAGCTTACAAGAGGATGAGGTAAGTACAAGAACAATTTACCCTTCAAATTTTTTGGATGTGGAGGAGTAGCTCATTATGCCTCTAAGTGTCCTTTCAAGGAAATCAAAGAAAATGACAATGATGAGGAATCTTGTAGTGCCCATATCAGGGCACTGGGTCACTATTATCTAACTGACTATACGTCTCTGCAATTTAAGCAAACATAAATTTAATTCCTTCATTTCAGCTCTGTTCTTATTTCATGCATAAATCTGAAAATAAAAGGGAAATACAATTTATTTAAGCTGGCAGAGTAAAATACCTGGACCCGTAGATTTGCAGGAAGATCAGGAGACTTACGTGGCGAATTGTGTATGGTACCTTAGCAACCCAGAATGATGTGTCCACCCTGCCGATCAGCTATTATCGTGCTGACCCTAGGAAATCAACGGATTTCCTAGCCCCCGAGCCCACAGACCGATAATCCCGACAGCAGCTTTCCATCCAACCTTTCCATGGTAATCTTTTGCTGAGTTAACCCCCTCCTCAGTCTTTCATTTGAGTTTCCCACCTCCTCAAAGCTTCGAGTTAACCCCCTCCTCGGCATTTCCTCCTTTTTCACAAATAATCCTCACCGTTCTCCCACAATTTTCCCCCTTACTACTTTGTTAACTCTCCCCTTTATAGGAATCCACCTCCTTCCAAAGTCAAAACTCCTTATCACTCCACCGCCCTAGCTATCGCCTTTTAAAGTACAAATTATTAATGCATTCCCCTTTTTAAGGCATAAAGGTGGATTATATATTATTTTTAAACCATCCAATTTTTCTCGAGCCGTGGAATAATTTATCCAAACAAATCTTTTAATTTATTTGGAATGATTTTGTTAATTAATCAAATGAATAATTTATTTAATTAATTATTCAATCCACTATGCTTTTATAATAAAAGGTTTCTTATTTTATTATTGATTAAATAATAATAATAACAGTAACAACAATAGTAATTAATAATAATAGTAATTCAATAAATTGTGAATAGTAATTGAAATGTTTATTTGTTTAATCAATAAGTGTCAACATAGTACTTCTATGTATAGATAATGAAATATACTTAATGGTTTATTTAATTATGATCAACAATTATCTAGCACACTCTTCTAGTACCAATATTTAACTATCATACTTCATATCGAGGACACCTTCACTTGAGGATACTTGCAATTAATGACACTTATTTTGATCGTTCATTACCATGTTCACACACAGAGACTAATTAACTTCTTTTACACATTGGAACTTGACAATCTTTTACTAATTAAGTCATTCAGTAAACACTTAATTGAGTTACCTATGATACTTATAACATTGTTAAATCTTGATAAGTATGTTGTAAACCAATACTATTGTGCATGTGCATAATGTGCATGCGTGGCCAGCGTATGCACAAGACAAACATGTACTATAAAAATATGTCATATATATATCCTATGCATATAAGCTAATTAATATTCATAATACTTTATGCAAACCGAACAAGTACACATTCATCGTAATATTACCAAAACATCATCGTTTATTTTATCAATTAACCTTTAAGATTCCATTTCATTGCTTTTATGATTACGTTTGTTCAATCAATCAGGTACAAGGAAGGCTACCTACTACCGCTAACTCCAGGTCAATGAATACCCAACCCTCAACAGTACTAACTATCATATCCTCCCATCGTTAACCTACTGCCACAACCTCCCTGTCCTTCCTCTGCTAGTACAAAAGTGGCTGTCGGACTCAACGACCTGACCACATAGAACTTGAGAGTGATAGCGTCGGCTGAACAGAAAGCGGACCTATCCTCTCCTAGCAGGCATCCGACCATCGTCATCACACATACATGGGGAGCGTGTCTCAGCACGGCCCTCCCACGATCTCGGGTATCATAGGAACATAGGGTGGGCAACGCATCCATCCCTCTCAACATACTGGGCCTACGCCCTTATCAAATCATACTCTGCTGCTCTCGAGATTATCGGTCCATGTCATCGTTTCATCAATTTTGGGTTGCTAAGGTTTACTGCATGGATAGGTTCTTCTCCATATATCAGATCAAGTATCCGGCTATCCCATAGCCCTCGTGTCCTGTAGGTTAGTATTCCGCAGAATACACATTTTATAACAAGCATTTCCATTCGATCACCAATTGATCCATATCATCAACATCATTTTATTTCACGTCAAAATTTTATCACATCACAGGTATGCATAGAATATAATAGTTCTATCAATTTCATCACATAAAATCATCAAATCGATCACAGCATAAGGACCACATCATATATATCACATTTACTCCAGGACGATTATCAAGCATACACTGTCATTATGAAATAAAGAATCTTATGATAATCATAACTTAATAACTGCATGAATATAGTAACATCATTAACACAGTAGCAACATATCATCATGTCTATCATGCCGAAAATATAGTTCACGCTGTCTAGCTGAGTCAAACCGATAACAAGCAATAAAGTGAAAGGTGTCTAACTCATAAACATGCCTAGTCAAAATATGGGGCATTACATACACCCACCCTTCAGGAAACTTCGTCCCGAAGTTATGGTCATAATAATGCCGGGAAAATATTGATGCCTAACCTCTTCATTCTTGCAAGTAGCAGGTGTTGGCCATAATTGTCCTACTTGTTTTGACTTGACCGGATATGTGGGTATTATACTATGGCTTTGCTTCCTTTATCCCCTGACATGTATTCTAATAATTAAAGAATCATTCACATTAATCCCTTTTATCTAATCTCTAGAATCCGTAAGGTTATAATCAAGTGCCATCCACCTCAGTATTCTACTTCTTACCGTTTAGCAACATCCTTCAAGTTATAACATCCAGAGAGGTTTATTCCTTGCCAAAAGCTTATATTGATTCAACTTAGCATGAAATCATCAACGATTTAAATTTGAAGGTCGTTAGAACTTTTAATCTGTAACCGCTCAACATGCAACTACCAAGGACTCTTAAGTTTTGCATACTTCTCCTAAGGAAGAGGTTCATGTCCCTTAAACCCTAAGGTCATACATTGTTATTACTTTAGTGTTAATAAGCCATCCGCATACTCGATAACCATAAGTATTGTAACCAATATTAAATTAGGGGAAGTATTATTTATTAGAATGTTCTCAGTAACTATATATTACCAGAATCCTTAAGTTCACTGATAGTATCTGTTAGGGTTTTAAACAACGTAACTTTATTCATTGAGGTGCACATCGGTTCCTATTTTGCCTCCATTATTACCCCATTTTCTTGTCTTACTATCTCCCTTAACCTGGTTGAGGGTTCGGTGCACATTCATTCACGGTAACTTCATTAGTCCCTCAATAATTCACCTACTTTTATAATTTACTGCTCGTTCATTTTGTAATTATTAAATCCTAGTTGTTTATCAATAATAATTCCCCCATCATGACAATTTAACCTAAGCAAGTCTAGCGGCATATAACCCTTACCTCTTTCTCGCACATACCTAGTTACTTCAATCTCCTTCCACTTACTACACTGAAACATGATTAATTGCACCATACACATAGAAATTTTACGGTGTTGATTTTAATACATAGATATCTCCCATATCTTGACACTAATTAAATTTTTCCAATAGGGGAATCCATTCATACATACCTTAAATGCTGACATACCACCTCTATTTGGAGTGCCTCATACAACTACACATTATCGCTAGACATGAGATACACATATAATCTTACTTCCTTTCTTGCCAGTTTTGTAAAGATACCCACTCTCATCAATAATTAATTACATCATTTCTCATAATTAGAAATGCACCATTTCCCCTAAACATAGTTTTATTATCAATTCCAAGTACTTGATTTATAACGGTTATTAGAATATTGGTCAAGTGTTATTGACTTTCAATTATCTCTCATTTTATTTCCTTCATACCGTGTCCTTACTTCATTTACTCCCTTATTATATGTATAACCCGTAGATCCTATACATAATGGGAAGCAACACAATTATCCTAGTCACCAATAGTGGTAACCATCATCTCTTAATATTTGAACACGAATGTTTATTTATTCGACAAATCAACGCATTATTAAACGTAAGTGGACTCCACTATCATATTTAACCAATAGTGCTAGAACACTTCCTCATTCCTTACAACCTTTAAGGTATATCACCTTGCCGTTTCACTGATCGGTAATAAATGGTAACAAAAGTATCGTATCGACATTAAATTAGGAGAACCATTATTGTTTAAAAGGTTTTCATGACTATTTCTTGTCAAATACAATTGCTATCTTATTTATTTATTATTCTCATTTTCAAACCAATATCATTTGTCGGGAGCCCATTACTTCTTCAATTCCTTCAGAATCTCGTAGCTAGTTTTGTTCCCGCCCTTACCATCGCAAGGGTAATTTCTAGTATGCCATCGTATTCGTACATCACCACTCTTCCTACTCACACCAGCAACCTTGTGTACTTTGTAAAGACCTTAGTCTATCCTACAAGTTGAACGAAAACATCAATGCGTAATATGTTCAATCATATTAGGCTTCATAACATCCGTTTTAATTGAGTTAAGTTTGAGGGCTGTGTTGAGATTCTTATGACTCTTATATTATTATCCGAGATCATCATTATATTGGATATAATTAATCCGAAATATATATAATTTTTGAAAGCTTTTCGCACCATTACACCAATATGTAACTTAATTAGTCTAAGCCATGTTTCCCCTTAATAAAATAGTCTTTTAATAAGCTTTATGTGCAATCTCCTGGTTTACATACATGGTGTCTCCGTAATGTGATTCAAAAGGGATACATATCCTTATATCCTACAATTTATTTCCATCCTGTCATTTTACATCCCGAGGAGAACCCTTACCCCTATGTTTATACCTGTGTGCAAGGAACAGCTTATTAGGATCAACGTATTGAAATCTAAGGTCGTTTTCATTAATGATTTTGTCATGTAGTTAAATTAGCGTTTTAGCATTCAGCTTGACATGCTCTTTTTAGCGGTTCCTTGTTTTCAGATTAAGTGTTTGTTTCGTCTCTTCGACTATACGTTGAAGTCTCGACAATGGTTGTTTTCAGATTACCAATATGTTAATAAAATATCTAAATAATAATTTGTTATATGGTTACCTTTATTTAGTCATTGTAAATATTTTTGTCCGCATCCATTGGATATAGAAAAAAATACATCCACTCTTTTACTTCAATCTTATTTTTTTATTAAATAGACATGGTGAATGCTCATTGATCTCAATCAAACTCATAAATTTTAAAATATGTATTCAATTTGTATGGTTCAATTCATACCTATTAAATAAAACACATAAATCTATTCCTACAATCCACTTTATACTCATATATCTACTCCTCTTTCTCAAATCATACTCATTATTTAAAATATATATTTATATTGATATATTTTAATTCATACCTATTGAATAAATTAGTTATTCCTATATTTCAATCTACCTCTTATTAAATGAAGTCTACAAGCCTACTTATAGTTTTAATAGGATATGAGGGTGGAGGCACAAGTGTCATGCCATCCAATAATGCTCTTTTGATGAATTTTAACAATTAGCTAAAGATATTGTTCGTTAAGTACAATATAGTCCCCCCCTCTTATAGGATACAATATATTTTTTTGTAATTATTTATTTATTTTGTTAATATGTCTTATTTCACCTTATAACTAAGTATATAAAAAGAAATCACAATTATATATCAAAATATTGGTTCTACTAGGCGCACTGTTATATTTAAATACTTGATTAAAATAAGTTACTCACTTCCGCATGAAAACCTTAGTTAATACATAGTCGCGGCAACATGATAGCTTCCCTTTTTAACAATATTGTCATCCTTAGGAAATGTGATTTAGCATGCCGAGATATAAGAGTTATTTGGTTTTGGCTTTCACTCTCATTGTGTGTTGGTTTATCACCTTGACCTTTCTCGTCTCCCATTCCATGGTTATTAACCTCATGTCTTGATCATGGTTGGCAATGTACGACAAATCACCCTTTTCTTTTCTTTTTTTGTAAAAGGTTTAAATATATATATATTTTAACATAACCTCTACCCTAACCGACTCTCCACACACTAAGACTTCCACCCATTAAAATAAATAAATAAGGTTTTAATAAACAAAATTTAAAAATGATCATGATGGGTGATTTTGCATTGTTTCCATTCCTTAATATTTGACGTAATACATTTCCATTCCTCCCCATAAAACGTGTTATTCAAATTATTTAAAATTCCTGAAAGTTTAAAGTTTGGAGACATCTCTTTTCTAAGATGAAGACCTTTTTAAAATGCTGCAATTGTGACTTTGGTGACAACAGCGAATGCAGAATTTAAGCTTCTGTCCTCCATCGACTCCAAACAATTATGAAGGGTTTGATAACCTCCACCGCAAAGGATTGGTAATGGGATTGAGATTGGACAGCCGATGTAGCATCACACCAAGCAGCACGCCAAAGATACGGTTCTAGGTTCCTTGTGTTGCTGTTATATGTTCTTTTATTTTTAAGTAAGATATTGAAAGTATTATTCCTAGCGTAAGGAGCTTACCTTATAGAGTAAAGAGTAAGAATTCCCTGCATAAGAGCTATTAGGGTAATTCGTGTGACGCACGGTTAATAGGAATTGGACTAAGAACCAACGCAAAAATGTGACTGATACCAGAAGGAGTCGCATTTTGCTGACACTGAGACGGAGTCCTTTCTTGCGGAGAACAAAAAAACATATATACGTTTCACTCTCAGGATCGCCATAGATACGTTGAACTTATGGCAGGTTTCAAACGCAAAATACATGTAAAACATTAATGCAAAATAAGTGGTAATGTCTCATTGTTTGCAGATGATAGTTCTGGTTATTAGGGTTTGATGTTCATACCTTTAAACCGCATGGGATTATACCTGCCCCCCGCTCCGTGTTAACGATGCGATCGATCAAGGTCATGAACATTATCAATCGTCATGAAATGACCGGAAGAGATCAGAATCATAACGCAAACCATCATATTGTGAGCATCTATTCAAAGAACTACCATACGTGGACAATTTCAATTTTGTGCATGTATTTTCTCCATACGACTTCAACAAAGGGAGGACTGGCTCTCGTGCCTAGCGCTTGGACTTTAGTGTGTGTGTCGATATGCCGACTGTGTAGGCCAGACGGCTCTCGTCGCTGTGCGCACTACCTTACGGGATCTCGGTGCTTGGACTTAGATGGCGTGCATGGTGTGGCAAGCGCGTGGGCCCACTGTCCTGGCACGTGGACGATGGAGGATGGGTGGCACATGGGACCCCTCCCCCCGGACCAATGACGTGGCTCCATGGAGATCATCGACGTAACAATGAAATCAACGGCTCACATGAATCCGCGCCATCAACATGCTTGAGCGTTAAACGAGAGAGGCGGTCGCGGTAGGAATACCACCACCACGCGTGTCCACCTTCTACTCGTCCGCGCACGGAAAGGCGGTATGGCAAACCGCCCCAGAGGCAACGCGGAAACCGCCTTACGTGGCCTCCACTATACCCTATTTAAGGAAGTGAACGGGGTTATTTTTACGCATTGACGGTATGCTTGAGAGTGAGCTTGGTTCCCAGCCCTAGCAACAGGCTCGATGGTAGGGCTACGGCGTTATGGAGGCGGTGGTTTGGGAGGCTAAGAAGAAGGTGCCTCTCGTGGCTATGGAGGTCGTCTTTCATCTGATGGGGAAGGCTTTGGTGGCTATGGAGGCGGAGCTGGTGGTGACGCTTATGGAGTCCTCTCGGCCACCGCCACGGTCGTATCGGTTGTCTGCTCGCAGGAGAAGGTCCTCCGCACATCAAAGGAGTTAGTGGTGATGTTTACGGTGCCTACGGTGATCGCATCTGAGCCAAGCGTCGGCTCATCTCAGGTTGTCTGGCTCAAATTTCGATTAGGGTTTCGTAAGCAAATAATTTCCTCGGGTTTTGTACTATACTTATAAATGCAAGCCTTGATTTATGACTGTAGAAATCTATTATTAGTCTCAGATATTTTCACGCTCGTGTCATATGAGGGTTTGTTACAATTTCTCTATGGATGGAACAAATATTATGTTGTTTTGACCAGCTGCAATGATTAAAATGTCATGGTATTGAAGTCTGAAGATTGCGTTAAGGCTCACACATCTAGATCCTTTTCCCAAAACAAGAGTACGACTGGTGAAATGGGCTTATAGTTTGAGATGCATTTCCAATATGACACTAAAATTTGCTAGCGAGGAGATGCTGGAGCCTAGAAATACTTCTCGAGATGAGCTTCATGGTATAGTGGCACAAGTAACAACTAATATCTTAAAGCACCCGTTGAATTTGACTCCACAAGGATAGCCGGAAAAGTAAAATTATTTACTATAGGTCAATTTATTGTTCTGAATGAATTAGTTAAAGGTTTAGTCAATATATATGCTTACATATGGTTAATATATGTTTAAATATATGGGTAAGAAACTTGGACAGCAACTGCAAATTATGAAATTATGGTTGAGCATATATAAAAGAGTCATATATGTTATTAAACATGTGCAATTTAAAAGATGTTTGTATATTTAATAATATGTGTTAGGAAGGGATATATATATTAAATTGAAATTTGGAACTAGATTTTTAAACGTTTTACACCCATTAAAGTCATATTTTTTTTTTCATATGTACACATTTATTAACCTAATTTTCTATTATATTGCAGGAAGAATACGCTCGAGTATGGGAGTTCGTTCACTTTACAGGAAGCCTCCTAGATTTTCTCCAAAACTTTCTGTTCAATTTTCTCGGTGGAGGATGCTAGATTTACACAAAATTTCAAAATTTTCTGTTCAATATATGTATATATATTTTTCATTCAAGTTCTGTTTCTGTCATGCCTTGTAAATAAATAGGAAAAGGGCTTTTCAAGTTATTTCCTACTGTGTTGCAGCCATCCTGTTGTTTGTTATTTTCTAGTAAATTTCACAAAAATTCCAGGTGTAGTTAGGCCCTAAGGTCTAAGGGTTTGAGCCAAAGCTCTGATACCATCTGTAGTGCCCATATCAGGGCACTGGGTCACTATTATCTAACTGACTATACGTCTCTGCAATTTAAGCAAACATAAATTTAATTCCTTCATTTCAGCTCTGTTCTTATTTCATGCATAAATCTGAAAATAAAAGGGAAATACAATTTATTTAAGCTGGCAAAGTAAAATACCTGGACCCGTAGATTTGCAGGAAGATCAGGAGACTTACGTGGCGAATTGTGTATGGTACCTTAGCAACCCAGAATGATGTGTCCACCCTGCCGATCAGCTATTATCGTGCTGACCCTAGGAAATCAACGGATTTCCTAGCCCCCGAGCCCACAGACCGATAATCCCGACAGCAGCTTTCCATCCAACCTTTCCATGGTAATCTTTTGCTGAGTTAACCCCCTCCTCAGTCTTTCATTTGAGTTTCCCACCTCCTCAAAGCTTCGAGTTAACCCCCTCCTCGGCATTTCCTCCTTTTTCACAAATAATCCTCACCGTTCTCCCACAATTTTCCCCCTTACTACTTTGTTAACTCTCCCCTTTATAGGAATCCACCTCCTTCCAAAGTCAAAACTCCTTATCACTCCACCGCCCTAGCTATCGCCTTTTAAAGTACAAATTATTAATGCATTCCCCTTTTTAAGGCATAAAGGTGGATTATATATTATTTTTAAACCATCCAATTTTTCTCGAGCCGTGGAATAATTTATCCAAACAAATCTTTTAATTTATTTGGAATGATTTTGTTAATTAATCAAATGAATAATTTATTTAATTAATTATTCAATCCACTATGCTTTTATAATAAAAGGTTTCTTATTTTATTATTGATTAAATAATAATAATAACAGTAACAACAATAGTAATTAATAATAATAGTAATTCAATAAATTGTGAATAGTAATTGAAATGTTTATTTGTTTAATCAATAAGTGTCAACATAGTACTTCTATGTATAGATAATGAAATATACTTAATGGTTTATTTAATTATGATCAACAATTATCTAGCACACTCTTCTAGTACCAATATTTAACTATCATACTTCATATCGAGGACACCTTCACTTGAGGATACTTGCAATTAATGACACTTATTTTGATCGTTCATTACCATGTTCACACACAGAGACTAATTAACTTCTTTTACACATTGGAACTTGACAATCTTTTACTAATTAAGTCATTCAGTAAACACTTAATTGAGTTACCTATGATACTTATAACATTGTTAAATCTTGATAAGTATGTTGTAAACCAATACTATTGTGCATGTGCATAATGTGCATGCGTGGCCAGCGTATGCACAAGACAGACATGTACTATAAAAATATGTCATATATATATCCTATGCATATAAGCTAATTAATATTCATAATACTTTATGCAAACCGAACAAGTACACATTCATCGTAATATTACCAAAACATCATCGTTTATTTTATCAATTAACCTTTAAGATTCCATTTCATTGCTTTTATGATTACGTTTGTTCAATCAATCAGGTACAAGGAAGGCTACCTACTACCGCTAACTCCAGGTCAATGAATACCCAACCCTCAACAGTACTAACTATCATATCCTCCCATCGTTAACCTACTGCCACAACCTCCCTGTCCTTCCTCTGCTAGTACAAAAGTGGCTGTCGGACTCAACGACCTGACCACATAGAACTTGAGAGTGATAGCGTCGGCTGAACAGAAAGCGGACCTATCCTCTCCTAGCAGGCATCCGACCATCGTCATCACACATACATGGGGAGCGTGTCTCAGCACGGCCCTCCCACGATCTCGGGTATCATAGGAACATAGGGTGGGCAACGCATCCATCCCTCTCAACATACTGGGCCTACGCCCTTATCAAATCATACTCTGCTGCTCTCGAGATTATCGGTCCATGTCATCGTTTCATCAATTTTGGGTTGCTAAGGTTTACTGCATGGATAGGTTCTTCTCCATATATCAGATCAAGTATCCGGCTATCCCATAGCCCTCGTGTCCTGTAGGTTAGTATTCCGCAGAATACACATTTTATAACAAGCATTTCCATTCGATCACCAATTGATCCATATCATCAACATCATTTTATTTCACGTCAAAATTTTATCACATCACAGGTATGCATAGAATATAATAGTTCTATCAATTTCATCACATAAAATCATCAAATCGATCACAGCATAAGGACCACATCATATATATCACATTTACTCCAGGACGATTATCAAGCATACACTGTCATTATGAAATAAAGAATCTTATGATAATCATAACTTAATAACTGCATGAATATAGTAACATCATTAACACAGTAGCAACATATCATCATGTCTATCATGCCGAAAATATAGTTCACGCTGTCTAGCTGAGTCAAACCGATAACAAGCAATAAAGTGAAAGGTGTCTAACTCATAAACATGCCTAGTCAAAATATGGGGCATTACAAATCTAGTTTGCATGATCGAAAAACTGCATGCTCACAACACAGACTTGAAAATAAAAGAAGAATTCCAAAACATAGGAAGAGTCTTAGACACTAAGGAAGGAAGCAATATTTGAAGGAAGTGACTGCGATAAAGAAACGAAGGAATTACTTTTCATGGATCACATGGTAGAAGAAAAAAATAATGAAAATAAGAAGAGTAGTTCGAAGAATACTCTAGTTGCGCAAAGCAAGCCAGGATCTCTAGACAAATACTTCTCCAGTGGAACATTTAAAACACCTGCAAAGTCAGTTACACCTTCAAACACTATCGAAGAGGTTAATACTGATAGTTAAGAAGAAAATGATGAATATATTGACTGGGAAGGAGAATTGATCAACGCCCTAGATGAATTAAAGAAGTCAAGAAAGAAGATCAAATTCTTGCAGGAACAGTTGTCAAAGTACAAGGAGCGGGACAAGCCATTTCAAGATTCTCTTGACACAAAAGTTCGTGAAAAGGTAACCAACTATAATATGCAACTTATTTGTGCATAAGACAAGGTGAAATTGCTTGAGGAAGATAAATTGAAATTGAAATCTTCTCGAGAAGAATTGGCACAGAAAATTAGGATGTTGAAAAATCAACTTGAGGAGAAGGACAAAGAGATCTCTCATCTAGAAAATGAATTGATTGAGATAAAAGGGAAGAAACAAATACGTATTGCAAGGAGCAATCATATCTACACACAATAATAAAGTGACAAGACATAATATGTAGATGAATTATAGAACAAGTTCAAAGACAACTCATTAATCCTAAACAAGATTTTGAATAATCAGATGTCACCAAAAGACAGAACAAGACTTGGTTATGAAAAATAACCAAAGAAGGTATGCAACAAAGAACATTTCCCAAACCATGATAAGTCCTTCAGGTATGATGGTTCATGTTATCACATCCATAGTAGCCGGGATACCATGATTGTATAGAAGTTCAGTGTATATTTTTGAGTCTTTATACAGTTTTAGTGAGATCAACTATGACGAGCAGTATTATTTATGATCTAACACTAGCGAAGGAGAGGTTTGACCAAAAATTATTCATGAAATACTAGGAAAATTTGGTGTGACAATATTCCAAGGCCACAAGAACGTGAAATAACAGGGTTGCAATATCATCCACAACAACTCAATCAAAGTCAATGTAAATGTTTTAGCAAAATATGAAGAATCTAGTTGATATCATAGTAGCATAATTCGAGTACGAATGCAGATATAAATAAGATTCGATATGGAAAAAATACGTAACGAAAAAATCCAATACGAATAAAACACAGAAGTATAATTTTTCTATATAATACATTTAATCAAATATATATATATATATATACTAACATTTAATCAAATATACATCGATATATTATAAATGTACATCCACGTCTACATAATAAAGTTAAACATATATAATACTTTTAATAAAATATTAAATATCAATCATTATTTAAGTATTTTAATAAGAAAGTAAAGGTCTATTTACCTAGAGCAACTAGTTATTAATAATTATATTCATAAGAAAATAAAAAGGTATTTACCTAAGTTGAAGGTAATTAATTAATTAATTAGTGAATGCTTGAATGAATTATGAAGTATAAAATAGAATAATACTTATGTTTTATGGTGTTTAAATAATTTTATGGTTTTATAAATAACTAACAATTGGTACAAAACATCCACATGATTAATCTCTACTGGTACATGGTATTATTGTAATCAAATCTGAACATTCAATTTTCAAATTTCAAATATCAATTTCAAATTTCAAATTCAAAGTTCAATTTCAAGTTTTGATTTCAATTTCAATTTCAAATTTTCAATTTCAATTACAATTTCCAATCCCAATTTCCAATTTGAATTTCAAATTCAATATCACTTTCAATTTTCAAAATCAAATTCATTTTGAATTTTCAATTTAAATTTAAGTTTCAATTGCAATTTCGTTTTCCAATTTTGATTTTGATTTGGATTTGGATTTTTATTTCAGATTTCCATTTAAAATTCAAATTTAAAATTCAAATTCAATTTCAAATTTCAAATTTCAAATTTCATTTTCATTTTCAATTTAATTTCTATTTCAAATTTCAATTCCAATTCCAATTCCAATGTCAATTTCATTTTCCAATTTCCAATTTCCAATATCAATTTCAATTTCAGTTTCATTTTCATTTTCATTTTCAATTTTGAATTTCAATTTCAATTTCAATTTCATCTTCAATTTTCAATTTCAAATTTCAAGTTTCAATTTCAATTTCAATTTCGATTTCCAATTCCAATTCCATTTCCATCTCCCAATTTCCATTTCAAATTTTAAATTTTAAATTTCAATTTCAACTTCGGTTTTCAATTTCAAATTTCAAATCAATTTTAATTTCAATTTCAATTTTATTTTCAAATTCCAATTCCAATTTTGATTTCCAATTCCAATTCTCAATTTTCATTTCCATTTAAATTTTCAATTTTCAATTTCAATTTCATTTCAAATTTCAATATCAATTTTGAATTTCAATTTCGTTTCGATTTTCATTTTCGTTCTCATTTTTGAAATTTCAAATTGCAATTGTGGTCGTTGAACACCAATAGGTCATCAGTCAAATTTCAAATTGCAATTTTCAAATTTCAAATTTCAATTTCCAATTCTAATTCCAATTGGAATTCCATTTCCATGTCCAATTTCCAATATCATTTTCAATTTCAAATGTCAATTTTCAAATTCAATTTCAATTTCAAATTTCAAATTGTAATTGCAATTTAAATTTAAATTTCAAATTTAAATTTCCAATTTCAATTACAAATTTCAATTGCAATTGCAATTTCAATTTCAATTGCAATTTGTAGTTTCTTCAAATTGAAATTGAAATTGCAAATTACAATTCAAATTGAAATGGTAATTGAAATTTGTAAGTAAAATTTAAATTTCAATTTCAATTTCAAAGGTTTTCAAATGTTTTTTTTAATGTTAATGGTTCTTGTTACATGGTTATATGACCTTATTGAAATTTATTGGAAAAAAACCGACAACATTTATGTTGTCGGTTTTATTTTGAAATATGTATTTTTTTCAATTCTCCTAGCATTCTCAAAGGATTGAAAAAAAAGGGGCAACATTTTTTCTTGCCGATACACATTTTAAAATAAAACAGGCAGCATAAACGCTACCCATTGATATAAACATAGATATTCATAACTTGACTAAATAGATAAAACTTAAATTTAAAATTTAAAACATATCTAACCTAATGTAACTAGTTTTGCTACACATGTTTTCAATTAGTTTTCACATGGTTCTTGGTAATTGATAGGTTCATAAGTATACAAAAATTAGGTTTCAATGGTTTTTTTTACACAATTTGGTTAAATTTATTGAAAAAAAACCGGCAACATAAATGTTGTTGGTTTTATTTCCAAATGTGTAATCCAACAACATTTATGCTTTCCAATACAAATTTAGAAATAAAACCGACAACATAAACACTTCCAGTTGATATAAACTTATAAAAAACAAACAAGAAATAAAATTTTATTTAAAAAATAAAATTAGTGGGGCTTATGGTCCACTTACCTGGTGGAGACGACGACAGGGTGCGTGTTGGCATGGTTATGGTCTCAAGTCCTCGGTCGAGCTACTATCCTCAGTCGAGTTGTTGGTTGCTGGCCACTTTCGTTGGAAATGGCTCGGGCCAGCCGTGGGCTTGTTTTTTTAATTTTTATTTTGTTTCAACAGCTCAATTGAGCAATTCCTCGATCGATGGTTTAACCAAGCCCTCAATTGGGGTTTCAATAGCTCGATCGAGGTCTTTGTTAATCCCTTGATTGAGGTGTTTTAAAGCCCTCAATTGAGGTATTTTGAAACCCTCAATTGAGGTTTCAATACCTCGATCGAGGGATTTAAAATACCTCGATCGAGGGTCGACTGAACAAATTTGTGGAGCCCCGCTTGCCAAAAATCATGAACCACCTTCATGGAATCACCCTTGGCACATGCCTAGAGACTACAAAGCTTATGGAGGAAATGATCAAGCAAGGAATGGAGGTGTCCACATGAACTACAATTTTGAATGTTACATCTACCACAATTATGGACACATGGCAAGAGATTGTAGAAGTATGATGAACAACAATGTTGAATGCTAAAAATGCCACAACTTTGGACACATAGCTTGTGAATGCAAAAGCATGATGGAGTCTTCCATGAAAGAAAATTATTATACCAAAGTCTGGAAGAAGAAGACATAAGGACATAAGGAAGAAGCTTATGGATTGGTGCTCTCTATAGATGATGAAAGTTCAAAGGTTAGGACAAGAAACCAAAGCAAATCTCTTATCTTAAATACGGGAAGCATATTGAATGGAAGTATAACAAGTCCTGGAATCAAAGACATAAAGGAATTAGTATTACATGCCAACGATGTGAGGGAAAAAAAATTCAATAGAGAAGTCTCAGAGGAAATACCTACAACAGTTTCTAAGTCAAGTAATAAAGATAAATCCGCAAGCAAAAACAAAAGTGTTAGGTTTACATATCGTGATTTTGCAGTAGAGTAGTATCGATTGTTCTAGATAGTTTGGAATCCCAGTATTATGGATAATGTTGAGGGGGAGTGTAAGTAATAGGAAAGGAAGATCGATGAAAAGTTAGTAGAGAAGTGGTTTAGTAAATATTTGAGGAACACAGGGAGAGCTAGTTCAGAAAGCTTTAAGAAATAGACAAGTCTAAGGGGGAGCATTGTCAGCCAAGAAATATATTTTCAGAAGGCATTCATAGTCAAGTAAATTTATCTTCTGCAAGGGAGAAAATGATCAACAAAACAAATAGAAGCATATTGACAGGGGGAGCTAGCATAATCCTAGGGGGAGTAGGTGAACAAAGTTGCTTCACCCCTTTTGTCATTTATGTCAAAGGAGAAGAGAGAGTTGAATTTGTTATTGTCAATGGAAAAGGGGGATATTGTTGGAAAAAGTTGTCATTGATGTCAAAAGGATGAAGATATCTATGGCACTGCCATTGGTGTCAAGGTGATAATGATGATGTGGTTATAGTATAGATACATTATTTGGGAATGTTTGATCAAGTCTTGAAGCCCCTAGAAAAGACCATAATGATCCTAAGGAAGCCCTTGAAGAAGACACCTTGTCACAAGTGTACATAACTCCAAAGCGATCCCCTTATGGTGGAGGGGTTGCACATGGCACTCACGAGAATACACTTTGAGTTGGTACAAATCCCCTAGAGAATACCCTAATGATATTGTTATGTGGAGTGTAAAGGAGCCCCTAAAGTGTCTTGAATAAGTGTGAAGAATTTCATAAAGAAATGATGTTGGGTCACATGACCATGATGATGGGTCACATTCCCATTATGCTGGGTCACATGACCATGATGATAAGAAGTGTAAGAAAGTACCTAAAGGTGTCCCTAAGCAATGTCGGTAATAAATGTGAAGAAATTCCTAAAATAATGTTGTTGGGTCCACATGAACATGTGGTTGGGGTCACATAACCCATGTTGGAGAAGGCCCTAGACAACCCCTAAGGTTTATGCAAAGCATATTGGGATAAAGTGTGAAATATATCCCAAAATCATGATGATGGGTCCACATAACCCTGAAAGTAGTGGTGTTGGGTCCACATGACCAGAAGTATTTTTCCATATGACCATGAGAAGTATCCCTTGAAGTAATAAGGATTGGTCCACAAGACAATGTTGAAATAAAAGGTGAATAAACCCCAAAAAATGGTGTTTGTTCTAGTTTCCCATGAGTTTTAGGTTACATGACCAATGGTGGAGAAGGATATAAAGAGTCCTCAAAGTTGGTGTGAAGAAAGTTGATGTGAAGCATGAAGTATCCCCAAAATAATGTTGCTTGGTCCACATGAGCTCGAAAGTTGTTGTGCGTTGGCCGATTGGACCACATCACGTGGAAAGTATCCCCACAAGAAACAATGATGTATCCACCAAGTATGATGGTGTGGACAAGCCCTAAGTCCCCTTGAGAAGATATGGAGTGATCTTGAAGTTTTGGCACAAAGTGTCATGATGGATCCTTGAAGTGGGGTAATAACCCTTGATACCCCCTTAAAATATGGAGATGCACAAATTAAGGATGAGTTTGAGATCCTAAAAGAAGCTACAAGGAATGATGAAGTGTATAAATAGAAGATCAAACATTTCATTTGATCATAGATCAAGTATCTATTTGGTATTCCACACCTCTTGGAGAAAAGTGTGAAACTTAGTGGAGGAGAATTTTTTGGGTATCTTTGAGGATTGAAGAGATTCACGAAAAATGACAGAACTTTCTCACACGGAATCAGAATTACAAAATTCTTAGCTCGTTGGAAATCTTGTTGTGAGGGATATGTGATGACATGATCTAGAGTTTCTTTTGGTTTGTTTATTTTTTCTTCATATTGTGATTTTGGAAAAGGTTTGGTTCATGCTTATTGGTTTCTCTTGTGATGACACATGTCTCTCATGGATAGAGTTCATCTTTGATATTGGTATGGTATGTGAATTCATTGAATATATTATCGAGTTTATGATGATGGTTATCTTGGTATAAATATTGATGTTATCTTGGAATAGATCTTAGTAGTTATATTGGCATATTTTAAGATGATGTTGGCATAGATCTTGGTAATTATCTTGGCATATTATTGGCATAGATCTTGGTGATTTGTGGGTATAGATATTGGTGATTTGTTGGTATAGATATTGATGTTATCTTGGCATAGATCTTGATGATTATCCATGCATGTTGTATGATGATATTGACATAGTTATTGATGATTATTTGGAAATATTGTATGATGCTCTTGGAATATATCATAGTGGTTATCTTGGCATAGTCCATGGTTATGTTTTGTTATATGGTGAATCTCTTGGAATGTTCACTGTTTTGAAAATGTCTATGATGTAAAAGTTGAGGATGCAAATGAAATCGATGAATAATTTTTTATGGGTATAGATTTGAGGCATGTATAGGTTGATATAGTGTGGAAGATATTGAGACAGTGTGACATTGATTGTGGCATTATGGCAATAAGAATGGCATTGTGATAGAGGCAGTGATTGTGGAATTGAGATATAGATATAGTGATTGTGACAGGGGCAGTGATACATATATAGAGATATAGATACAAGTACAGGTTGATAGAGACAAAGGTACAGGTTGCAGAGACAGTGATTGGGGTATTGTGACAGAGATAGTGATTGTGACAGGTTGATAGAGGACATGATATAGGTTGACAGAGACAATGATACAGTGATACAAGTTGACATAGATAAAGATATAGGTACAAGTTGACTGAGGAAGTGATACAGGTACATATTGACAAAGACAATGATACGGGTACATGTATGACAATGATATAGTGATAGTGGAAGATTGATCTTCTTATTCATATCAGGGTGGTAGGATGGGGAAGGACGGTTAGAGTCTGTGATCTCTGGAGGTTGGAGTCTCCTTCCAGTTGTTACTAGTAAATAAGGGAGTTCGAGATTCCTTCAATTTGGAGCCTATAAATCGAGGGGTTGGAGCCTCCTTCCAGTTGGTGCTGGTAAATCAGGGAGTTGGATATTCCTCCAGTTTGGTTCCTGTAAATTAGGGGGTTGGTGCCTTCTTCTAGACGATGCTGGAAAATACTGGAAGATAGTACTTCCTATGAATGTAATATTTTTATTATATAAGAAACGCATTTTGTGGTTTTCTCTTGTTTGGGTTTCCACGTTAAATCTCTTGTGCACTGTGTATGGTTTATGTGATGATGAATGACATTGTTAATGGTTAATGTTTACATGATATAATTAATGTTTGAAATGGTAAAAAGTGCTCAATACTAATTCACCCCCCTTATCAGTATTTTGAACATGGAGCTCAATTCTTTTATTTTTCCTACTCCCTCCACTATCCACCTCTCCCACACCCTAAAAATTCTGCTTCACCTTCCCATCTCCTTTATTCTCACTAAAATAGGTCACACCCTCCTCAAAACTAGGACCTTCCCCTTCTTCGAGCAATTGGAGAGATAAAAAATGATGTCCACAATATGATCATCCATGCAAAAAACTAGGACAAAACTAGAATGGCCAACTTGTGGCTATGTAATGCATGGTATAGAATCAATGTGGCCTATGGTCGTACTCCTGGTGGAATAACATCATCAATTAAAGGGTCTCAATGGGAAGTTGCCACAAATGGACTATCTTGAACTAGATTGTGTTAGTGACGATATCACATTACTAGTGGCAATAATCCTATAAATAAGCTGAGGCGGTTGCAGATATGATTAGGCATACACATAGGAATAGGAAACCGTCTTAATGGGTTATTCTTGGTTGTTGCTTGATCTTGATTAGAACTAATACCAACCCCCTAGAATTCACCAATGTCAAAATTCTTGACATTCATTTAAGGAATGTTGTGTGTTGCTACGTCAAAAATCCTCCCAAGACCTTATTTCTGAGACAATGAGACACATCTCCTACATGCCTTCTCATATACACACAAATATTATCAAAGTCTTGACCCCTATTGTTTTTGTTTAATATTATGGATATGCCTCTGGACCTTATTGTTTTTTTTAATATTATGGATATGCCTTTATTATTGGAGAAGTTTAATGGAGTTATATCTAAATATGCCAAAATCTAGCAAGCCAATGAAATTGAAAATGTGTAATTAAGTTGTGAAACCAAGACAATGCAAGTGATAATGTGTAATTAGGCTGTTGCCATTAAATAAAGAGTTATTGTGTCTATTAATATTGTAAAATGCCTTCAAGTCAACAAATTCCACCTATAAGATCTAGATTTTTTTATGTCATCTTTTTACCATTGTATAGTTACACTTGGAATTGAATAAGCTACACTTGTTGAGATCATTCGACCTTAAACATATTATTTCTAACAAGTCATTTTAAAAATATATGTTATTGAGAGATGGGATTACAAACAATTATTCCTATGTGTAACATACTTAGGATCAGAAAACCATATCGATGACATTTAAAAATTATTATACACTTTGATAATATTATTTCCAAAGGCTTCCTTCTCACTTAAAAAAATATTTTAACAAATACAAATTTATAAATACTCTCAAGTACATAGTTAATGGAATTCTAAAATTCATAACTTTTGATTTGGTAGAACAAAATTGGTAATTAATATTTAGTTAAAAATAAAACATATGTAAATTTGAGTTTCGTGGATAAAAATTGGTATCCATATAAAATTTATAACTCAGAAAATATATATAATTATGATTTAATCATTGAAAGAAACTAATTAAAAAAATTTGTTTTTTTAAATTTTTTATTTAAATTAATTTAAAAAAATCTAATTTTAAATATAATATATCATAAAATATTAAATATACATATTTTACTAATATTCCTTAATACAACTCATATAACACTATAAATATCTTATTATATATATATATTCTTAACAAAATTTAATAATATATATTTTTAATAATTAATTATTACACATTCTTAAAACAAACATTTTAATAATATGCTTTTCACATATTTGACTTTGCTTAAAATAATATTTAAGGAATATATAACTATTTTTTATTGGAATCTTAATTAAATGTATATCACAACTTTAACACAAACATTATCGCTTTCTATGTATAACCTTATTTCTATGTATAACCTTATTGATATTATATAAAGCATAAAACAACTTAATTCCACACTGGTTCATTATTTAATTTTATATTTTGTTATTAATATTGATTATATGATATTATAGATGGAGCTTGTGAATTGTGCACATTATTAAAATATCAATAGTTGATGAAGAAAAGAAATAAAAATAAATGAAGTTTAATAATAAACGTGAAAAATTTATTAATAATGTAAATATTGGTCCTTGCAGGAAGTTGAGGGACCTTTTAGAAGCAATCGTGCATTCGTGAAACGCGCGAAAGTTTAGTAAAATGAAAAGGCATGCGCATTTCTTAGAACTAGGTATAGACGGGCACGGGCTTGCCATGTCAGTTAACACATAGGATATTATTCAATAATGTGCGAGCGTTATAGTTATACATAATGCACGGGCGTTATGTATCACTATAACACATGCGCATTATGTATAACTATAACGCGCTAGCGTTATCATAATCTACACAATTTGCATTTTCATCAAAACCTTATTTAATAGTTTCTTCCCAAGAAAATTTTCTTTATTTCCCTAGATCCCTACTTATCTTGAAAGGTTTTGGGGTTCATGTTCTATGGGTTAGGAGGTTAAATAGGGATTTGGTGTTAGGGGCTAATTGGTCAAGGGGCTTAGGGGTTAGAGATGGGGGTGGTTGGTGGTAGGGGAAGGGGGATTATGAGAGAGAGAGGGGGGGGGGTTAGTTAGGGGTAAGGGGCTAGGAGGGGGGTTAGCAAGGGGGAGATAGAGAGAGAGACTAAGAGAGGGTTTTAGTAATGGTTAGGGGGGAGAGGAGGGAGAGAGAGAGAGAGAGAGAGAGAGAGGAGAGGGTGTTAGTTGTAGGGAGTGAGAAAGAGAGATGGGAGATGTGGTTAGAGGTAGGTGGAGGTATAGGGAAGAGAGAGAGAGTGAGAGATGAGGTTAGTAAGGGCTAGGGAGAGGAGGGGGTTTAGGGATAGGGAGAATAGGAGAGATATAGAAAGAGTAGGATGGTTAGGGATGTGGGAGAGGTTAGGGAGAGGGAGAGGGGGTTTAGAGAGAGAGGGAGAGAGAGAGAGAGAAGTGTAGAAGTATGGAAGAGAGAGTTAGAGAGGGAGGGGTTAGTTAGGGGTAAGGGGCTAGGAGGGGAGTTAGCGAGGGGGGGAGAGAGAGACTGAGAGAGGAGTTAGTAATGGTTAGAGAGAGAGAGAGAGAGAGGATAGGGTGTTAGTTGTAGGGAGTGAGAAATAGATATGGGAGGTGCGGTTAGAGGTAGGTGGAGGTGTAGGGAAGAGAGAGAAACCGAGAGAGGGTGTTAGTAAGGGCTAGGGATAGGATGGGAGAGAGATAGATAGGATGGGGTTTAGTCCTCAGGAGAGTAGGAGAGAGATAGAAAGAGTAGGATGGTTAGGGATGGGGGAGAAGTTAGGGAGAGGGAGAGGGGGTTTAAAGAGAGAGAGAGATAGAGAGGTGTATAAGTAGGGAAGAGAGAGTGAGAGAGGGGGTTTGTAAGGGTTACAAGGTGGAGGGGATAGAGAGAGGGGGATTATGGGTATGGAGAGTAGGATAGATAATAAGAGAGGGGAGTTGGTTAGGTGTGGGTGGGGTGGGTTGGGGTGGGGTGGGTTAAGGGGTTATAGAGAGATAGAGAGGGAAGAGGGTGTCAGGGGGTTAGAAGAGAGTGAGAGGTGGGGGATAGGGGTTGGTGGAGGAGTACAGAAGAGATAGAGAGAGGGGGGGTTAGTAAGGGTTAGGTGTAGGAGGGGAGAGAGTGAGAAAGGTTTAGCAGTGACAAGATTAGCAGAGAGATAGAGAAAGGGGGGTTTAATATTGGTGGGGATTAGGGAGAGGGAGATGAGGGGTTAGAGAGAGACGGGGGGTAGGGAGGTGTTTTTATGGGTTTTCAGATAGAGAGGAGTGGAGGTTATGAGTAGGTGAAACATGGGATTAGGGGTAAAGGTTTAATTGTTTCTAGGGTTAAGGGCTTAGGGATTTAGGGATTTGAAGTTTTAAAGTAATATGGGTTAGACTGTTTAGGGGTTAGGGGTGGAATAGGTATTAGGGGTTACGGGTTGTGGGATTATAAATAAAGTGGCTAGGGGGTTTATGGGTTAGCGGCCTTAGGGTTTAATTGATTTAGTGCTCTAGGATTAGTGTGTTAGGGTTTATGAGGTTAGGCATTAATGGTGAATGGGTTAAAGGTTTAAAGTCTTATAAGGGGTAAATTAGGGCTTAAAGTGACTAATGCACAAGCCCAAGCAAGAATTCCAAAGCTGAGAGAGGAGCGATCAATCTAGAGGGAGATATATCAAGCAAACATAGAGCTCTCATGCAAACAAATACCACACATGCAAATGTCGAGCGCACAAGCAAACACAGGGCATGCTATTACAAGGGAGGTCGCACATGCAAACGTAATGTAGAGGTAAAGAATTATTTTACCTGTATAGGGTTTAAACTAAAGCTTAGAGGGATAATGGTTAAAGGATTACAAGTAAACAATTAAAGGACTTAAGGGGTTTAGTAGTTTGGGATTTAGGGGTAAAGGGATTAAGGACTCTAGGCTTAGGGAGTTAGGTTTTAAGAGGTTAGGAATTGAGGTCTAAGGTGTTATTGTGTTAAAGGCTTATGGAATTAGAGGATTAGGAAAAAAATGAGGGGAGATAAAGGGTTAATTAAGGGACTAGGTATTTAAGGAGTGATACCTTTATAGGTTAAGGAATTTAGGATAAACTATTAATGGGGTAAGGGATTATGTGTTAAGGGCTTAGGTGCTTAGGGGTGTAGGGATTTAGGGGGCTTGGGACTCAGGACTTATGGGTTTAGGCCTTTAATTTCCCTCCCTTATCATTACTCTCCCCAACTCCCTAAATTTATGTCCCTTTCCCCCCCTCTCGTATCACTCTTCTCCCTCTCACCCCCTTTATCTCCATTGAACACTTAAAAACATAAATTTGTGAAGTTAATATTTGAATTTAAATAGAACACGTGTGCGTTCCTGAGCACCTAATAACCCCCTCCTCTTGCGCCCGCATGTTAGCCACAGTCCTATGTGGTTGGTTCAGAATTACCAAACCCGTGTTATGGAATTTACTCAACCATAGTTAATGTTAGTGCTTATTCCGTAACTTTTTCATTTCACAACTATTTAAAAAAAAAATTGTATGCTGCACTAGTAGAGACCAACCTCTACATGCTATAAAAATCCTAAGTTGAAATAACTGCAATAAGACCTTCAAAGGCTGCACCCACATTTGACGTACCGTTCTTAAGGTTTGATCACTTAAATAATTGAAAAAAATGAAATAAAAATTTAAAAATTTAATTTTGGAAAAATAGTGCTCCACTAGTGCTATGGGTTCTATACATGTCTACCAATTTTTGTAGCTCGAAACCATCATTTAGGCACTGAAAGCGTGCACCAACAAAAACATATACCTTATCATTTGCCAAAAACATAAAAAGTGACTGTTAGAAAAGATGAAATTTTACATAGTTATGTAAATTTCAATACTTAAAACTTATATATTCAGAAATGTGACTCAATTTCCTACATTTCATATTTTTTACTCGATGCAAGATATCTTGTGTAAGTATCTCAAAAAAACCATGTAAGTTGATGGATGCCTGATTTGTTAGTTTTCTATTGCATCTAACGCGCCAAAAGTGACCCTCATTAGCTTGCACATGCCCATTCTATATATGTAAGTGAATAATTCATGTCTTTAACTAATGAGTATAGATATATCTTAAACCGGGATCTATTAAGCACCAAGAGGGATTCAATTTCTTGAGGGGTTACTTTTTATTTTTGATAAGTTATGAGCTAACATGGATGTTACATTACGTAATGTGACTAAAGTGACAAACATGACAACATCTCCCCCATATTGGGTTGTAAACACCTCATTACTCTCAATGCAATTAGCAACAAATCTGAAAATTTTTATTAACATTTTCTTACTTTTTACGAATCATTAATATAAGTTATGTTACTTTTTACTTCAATTTTTTATGTCCCTGACTTTCTAAGTGTTTTCACTTATGTTTTGGGAATCTTTGATTGCATAGTATGCCAAAATCATAAAATATGAATTAATCTTTGTAATGGTCCAATAAACACCCTAAAGAGAGTTTGTATGCATAAGTTATGCTCTTGAAATGTAGGCATGTCAATTAGCCTCCTTAAGGCTCCTATTCCTTTTTTCACATTATTTCCTAGGGTTAGAGTTTGCATCCTAGAGCATCATAATTTATATTAAAAAGAACTTCTAACCTCTTATAATATCATATTATATTTTTCTATTTTCATTCATTAATAAATTTGGATCATTCATTTTGTTTTCTATATAATCAAACACCATAACATCAATACTATATGCTTAAATACATCATGCATATCCCCTTTATATATCATATTATGATTTCCCTTCACAATCATATTCAATTAACCATTTACTCATCCAACATCGAGGCTCTTATGTTTTTGTTGAAAAGTCAATGATACAATCTTGTTCAGTTAACCATTTACTCATCCAACATCCAACTTCTTATGTTTTTGTTAAAAAGTCAATGATCATAAAATGAAGAGCTAACTGCAAAATTGAAATCATATATATGATATCATACACCTTACAATATACATACCATATTATATGTAATAACTGCATGCATACCTTTGGTGTTATATCCCGCAACGCAAAAGTCTTGTAAAGGATCTGGATCTCCTGCACGCACAATATCAATATTATTGGCGTATGAGAATATCACAAGTGCTCCAACCGCCAATGCCAGGAAGGATTTCATGACTGCAACTGATCACTGATTACGTCTGATTCGCAATGTTGCATGAGGCTTGCCATCGAGTTCCATTAGTGTCCATTGTCTGATATACATCATCGAATATTCTATTATGCAAACGCTGGGATCCAGAGTTCCCATGAATCCGCTATGTAAAATATCCATTTCACACTTGCTTTGTCATTCAATCCAGAGGTTGTGGGATAAAAGAATAAAAATGCTGAATTGTTTCACACTAAAACGTTGAAGTTGCTTATTCAATAATTCTTGCTCTGAGAAGACCCATTTCTACAGTTTATTATTTGGGGAGAAGTGCTTATTTGTGTCATAAAAATAAAAATAAAAAATAAGAATATATGTATAGTAAAAATAAAAATAAAAAATAAGAATACATGTATAGTGTGCTGTAAAATAATCGAGTTTAGGTGGGAGGAAGTGTCTCTTTCTCTCATAAAAATAAAAAATAAAAAATAAATATGCATACATTAGCATAGTAATGCAACCAATGTGCATTGTAATTTAGTCATCAAAAGGTTTGTAAATTTGATTCCTTTCAATCCTTTATAAAACCCAAGTTAAATGAATCTATAATATGATTGTCATATTATATGAAATAAAAAAATTCAAAAAAGTGAAATGTAGAGTACAAATAATTGTAAGTATGACTAATTACACAACATAATTATGATTATGGTATTGAATTGTAAATTTAAAATTTTAAAATATATTAGTTCTAAATTTGAATGAAGTATATATGGTTAAAAAGAAGAGAATAAAACAAAAACATAATATATGAGTTATTAATTATATTTAATAAAAAATATTTTGAAGACATGGAAAGATTGTGTAAATAAGTGTAGTTTATTTTATTTTTTTAATATTCACTTTTTATACAATATATAAGGTAACTAAGAGATTGCTATAGCCATACCTAGACTTTAATGCGACCATGGCAGTTGTGCAGCATAGCAGGGGCGCTAATGGGATCACAGAGCAATAACAATAAACAGAAATGCAAATATAATCACACACACATTACAAGAGAGACACAGATATATCGTGGTTCACCCCAACTTGGGCTACATCCACATTGAAGTTGCCGGTCCTTATTATTATTTTGTCCAACAAAGTGAAGGAATACAACCTATAGTACAACCGATGCACTTCCTCTTCACTGTCTCACAGTCTCTCTTCTTTGATATTAGAGATCTTTACAATGCATAAAACCTAATACATCAACCCTAGCCATATTACAATGTCTTTCTTTTATAAGGGAAATACAATGGGAAAATACCACGGGTTACCCAAAACCATGGTCCCGAAAACTGGTGGCGAAAATAGCCCCAAAATTTTTCTCTCGGGGGCTACGCCCCCAAACCCCCGACGAAGGCCCGTTGGCCCCTGCGCCCCCTGAGTGTCATGCCGAGATCATAACCAAACCTGGAGTACGGACACAGCTGAATACTAATATCTCTGAATTTGAAGATCAGGCTCCACAACCAACAACCTCCCACTTGGAGACTAATCACAACAACTCCACCGCTACTACACTTGTTGGACTTGGAAACTTTCTCCTCTTCACCTCCATGCCAGAAGGCCAACTGAAACCAAGAAGAAACTCAGTTTCTCTCTGGTCACTACCTTTGTGAACATGTCTGCAGGATTATGGCTAGTGTGTATCTTTTCCAGCTTCAACAGTTCATCTTCCATAACAGAGCGTATGAAATGATACTTGAGATGTATATGTTTAGTCCTGGAATGGAATACTGAGTTCTTTGCAAGATGAATGGCACTTTGGCTGTCACTATACAACCTGCTATCCTTCTGCTTCTTACCCAATTCCTCCATAAACCTCTGCAACCAAATCATCTCTTTACTAGCCTTTGTAACAGCAACATACTCTGCTTCCGTTGTTGAAATTGCAACAACCTTCTGTAGTTTCGAAATCCAACTTACTGCTGTTCCACCTACAGTAAACGCATACCCTGTGGTGCTCCTCCTGCTATCCTTATCATCTTCCATATCTGCATCAACATATCCCTATAGAACAGTGTCTGAACCTCCAAAACATAATGCCTGAGTGGTAGTACCTCTCAAATACCTGAGAATCCACTGTACCGCCTTCCAATGTTCTTTACCTAGATTGTTCATATTTCTTCTCACAACTCCCACTGCTTGTGCAATATCTAGCCTTGTGCACACCATGGCATACATCAAGCTGCCAACTGCTGATTGATAGAGAATCTTGGACATTTAATTTGTCTCTTCCTATGTCTTGGAACACATTTCCTTACTTAGACTGAAATGACTAGCCAAAGATGTACTTACTAGTTTTGCATTATGCATTCTGAACCTCTTCAACACCTTCTATATGTACTCACTGTGAGACAATGTCAATTTGCAATTTTTCCTATCTCTCGTTATTCTCATACCAAGGATTTGCTTTGCAACAACCAAATCCTTCATTGCAAATGAATTAGCTAGCTTCCTTTTGAGTACATTTATATCCTGCATGTTAGACCCTGCAACAAGCATGTCATCCACATACAATAACAAGATAATATATCTTTCATTGTCTAGCTTCTTGAAATAAACACAGTGGTCAAAATAACATCTACTATAACCTTGTTCTGTCATAAACCTGTCAAATTTTAGATACCACTGCCTTGGAGCTTGCTTCAAGCCATACAAACTCTTTTTCAACTTGCATACCAAGTTCTCTTTACCTTTGACCTCATACCCTTGTGGCTGCTACATATATATCTCTTCCTCCAAATCCCCATGGAGAAAAGTTGTTTTTACATCTAACTATTCAAGATGCAAATCTTCTACCACCACTAGACTTAAGATAGTCCTAATTGAAGTCATCTTAACAACATGAGAAAATATTTTATCAAAATCTATACATTTCTTCTGTGCAAACCCCTTTACAACAAGTCTGGACTTGTACCGCTTCTGACCTCCTTCTTCTTCCTTCAACCTGTAAATCCATTTTTTCTGCAATGCTCTTTTACTAGCAGGCAACTGAACCAAATCCCAAGTCTGGCTTCCTACCAATGAGTCCATCTCCTCATTCATGCCTTGCTCCCACTTCTTTCTAGTTTCCACCTGCATTGCTTCTTCATAACACTCTGGTTCACCAGCATCAGTCATCAATAAATAATACATTGAAGGAGAGTATCGTTCAGGGAGTCTACTTAACCCGGTAGATCTTCTTGCAGTTGCAGAAGTTTCAGGCACTTGCTGTTGTTCTTGATTTTCTGGCACCTTTAGAACTTCAATTTTTGTAATTTCATCAAGTACTGTGTACTTTGTGTTTTCCTTTTCCTGTTTCTTTCCCTACAACTGATCTTTATACATGACATTTTCATTGAATATGACATCTCTACTTCTAATAATTTTGTGATTTTCATAATGCCATAAACGATAGCCAAAATCATCAACCCCATATCCAATAAAGGTACATTTCTTGGATTTAGCTTCAAGCTTTGTTCTATTTTCTTTATCAATATGGATAAATACTTCACAACCAAACATTCTCAGAAATGAGTAGTTTACCTTTTTATTTGTCCATGCCTCCTCTGGAATACCACCATCCAAAGCACTTGAAGGTCCTCTGTTTATTAAATAAATAACAGTATTTACAGCATCCGCCCAAAACTATAAGGGAAACCTTGCATGCAATCGCATACACCTTGCACACTCCATGATTGTTTTGTTCATCCTTTTTGACACACCATTTTCTTGTGGTGTTCCTGGGACTGTATTCTCTCTGCGAATCCCATGGTATGAACAATAACTATCAAAGTCCTTGCCGCAGTACTCACCCCCATTATCAGATCTGAGACACTTCAACCTTTTTCCTGTCTCATTATCAACCAAAGCTTTCCACTTATTAAAAGTAGCAAACACATCAGATTTCTTTCTAATGCAATAAACCCAAGTTTTCCTAGTTGCATCATCAATAAATGTAATATAATAATGAGAGCCACCAAGAGATTGTACCTGAGCTGGTCCCCATACATCTGTATGCACAAGCTCTAACTTTTCATTCTTCTTTTGTTTCCCAACGCTGAGAAATCTGACTCTCTTTTGTTTTCTATAAACACAGTTCTCACAGAATTCCAAACTTACTTGCTTCAAATCTGGCAGCAACTTCCTTGAGTGGAGAATCTGCATCCCCTTCTCACTCATGTGGCAAAGCCTATGATGCCACAATGTTGTATCTGTTCCTGTGGAAGTTAGAGAGATAGAATGGTCATTATTATGAGGACATAAATACAACGTACCTACCCTGTCTTCTTTTGCTGTCACCATTGATCCTTTAGTGATCTTCCACCACTTTTATCCAAATGTAGATAGACAGCTTCCATCTCCCAATTGCCCTATTGAGATCAGATTTCTTTTCATAGCAGGAATATTCCTAACATCTTTCAACAGCCAATCAGGTCCATTCTTAACTTTTATCCATACGTTACCCATTCCAACAATTTTACATGGCTCATCATCACCCAATAAAACATGTCCAAAATCGCCTGGAACATAATCATGAAAGTATTTCCTGTGGGGTGTAGCATGACATGAAGCCCCTGAATCTACTACCCAATAATCACTAGTATTATCTAATGCAAGAATCAAAGCATCTTGTAACACATCACCTGCTACATTTGCTTCCTGGGTAGTTTCCTTCTGTGCATCTCCTTTCTTCTTTAGAGATCTGTAGTCTTTCTTCAGATGTCCTTTCTTTCAACAGTTCTAGCACTCTATCTTTCCCAGTCTGGACTTGGATCTGCCCTTTTTAGATTTTTTGCGATTACCTTCGCTCTTTCCTCTCTCCTTTTGTCTTCCCCTGCTCTCCATGGTCAACGCATTACCTGATGTCTCATCTGTACTTTTTCTTCGAATTTCCTCGCTAAGAATAACACCAATAACATCATCAAATTTCAAGGTGTTTGAACCAGAGACAGAGTTACTTACAGCCATGACCAAGCTATTCCAACTTTCTGGAAATAAACACAAGATTAGAAGAGCCCTAATCTCATCATCAAATTTCACACTTACATAACTTAGTTGATTTGTAACCATATTAAACTCATTTAAATGATCAGTAACAGATCCAACTTCAGACATCTTCATATTAAATAAACACTTCATTAGAAATACCTTGTTGGAGGCTGAGGGTTTTTCATACAGCTTACCCAGTGCGCTCATCAAACCCTCCATTATCATTTCTTTTGAGATATTGAAAGCCACCAACGAAGCCAAGCTCAGCCATATGTTCCCAGAGCCTTTCTGTCAAGAACCTCCCATTCTTTGTCCTTCATAGCTGTCGGCTGCTTTGCTCTTCCTCCCAATGGTAGGAATAGATCCTTCTGGTACAGATATTCCTCCATTTGCATCTTCCATAACTGTAAGTTTTGGCCATTATACTTCTCGACCTTAAACTTTTCTTCTTCTACCATTGCTCCCACTCGAACCAGAAACCCTAGCTTCCTGTGGGTTTATCTTCCAAATAGACCTTTGGCTCTGAAACCAATTGTTATAAAAATAGGATCGCAGAGCAATAACAATAAACAAAAATGCAAATATAATCACACACACATTACAAGAGAGACACAGATATATCGTGGTTCACCCCAAATTGGGCTACATCCACACTGAAGTTGCCAGTCCTTATTATTATTCCGTCTAGCAAAGTGAAGGGATACAACCTGCAGCACAACCGCTGCACTTCCTCTTCACTCTCTCATAGTCTCTCTTCTTTGATCTCAGAAATATTTACAATGCATAAAACCTAATACATCAACCCTAGCCGTATTACAATGTCTTTTTTTATAAGGGAAATACAATGGAAAAATACCACGGGTTACCCAAAACCATGGGCCCGAAAATTGGTGGCAAAAATAGCCCCAAAATTTTTCTCTCGGGGGCTCTGCCCCCAAACCCCCTTTCTCAGGGGCGCTGCCCCCGGACCCCCTGAGCGTCGTACCGTGATCATAACCAATTGTTAGAAAAATAGGATCACAGAGCAATAACAATAAACATAAATGCAAATATAATCACACACACATTACAAGAGAGACACAGATATATCGTGGTTCACCCAACTTCGACTATGTCCACACTGAAGTTGCCAGTCCTTATTATTATTTCGTCCAACAAAGTGAAGCAGTGGTGGAGTTGTTGTGATCAATCTCCAAGTGGGAGATTGTTGGTTGTGGAGCCTGATCTCCAGATTAAGATATTATTATTCAGCTGTGTCCATACCCCGGGTTTGGTTATGATCTCGGCACGACGGTCAGGGGGTCCGAGGGCCAGCAGGCCCTCTAGAAGGGGCTTTGGGGGCAACACCCTGGAGAAAATGGGGGTTCGGGGGCGAAGCCCCCGAGAGAAAAATTTTGGGGCTGTTTTTGCCTCCAATTTTTGGGCCCATGGTTTTGGGTAACCTGTGATATTTTTCCATTGTATTTCCCTTATAAAATAAAGACATTGTAATATAGCTAGGGCTGATGTATTAGGTTTTATGCATTGTAAAGATCTCTGAGATCAAAGAAGAGAGACTGTGAGACAATGAAGAGGAAGTGCAACTATTTTGCTGTAGGTTGTATCCCTTCACTTTGTTGGATGGAATAATAATATAGACTGGCAACTTCAGTGTGGACGTAGCCCAAGTTGGGGTGAACCACGATATATCTGTGTCTCTCTTGTAATGTGTGTGTGATTATATTTGCATTTTTGTTTATTGTTATTGCTCCGCGATCCTATTTTCCTAACAATATTTGTGATGAATGGAATGTAATTGATGTGTATTACAAGTTTCATATTTAGTACTTGAGCATTTGAATCCATTATACTTAGTTTATTTGCATTTGAAGAAGATTTGATGCCATTTCCCCAAGAGTCGAATTAGTGGTTTTTGCTGTTGTTTGGGAGGGGTTTGGAACAGACTTAATAATTAATGAATGGTTCATTTTGGACCTTAATAAAATCCTTGATACATCCCCTACCTATGTTCATAAATTTGAGTGGGTTGGGAGGCATTTGGAAATCCATTTTCAGTACTTACCCCAAGGGGATTTCAACCCCAATTTACTAGTAAAATTACATACTTGGTACAAAATATTAATAGAGTTTGAAGAGGTCTTTTGGAGGCCATATATCATCCCTGAACATCATATTCAATTCCTAACAACATTCACATACCTTCTCATAATATTTGAGATCATTTGGGGCAAAATTGGGACCTAGGCATCAAAACTAGTCAAGGGTCGAAATTGGAAAAAAAATGAAAAATTGGGCATTTTTATAAAAATTGAAAAAGGGACATTACAAGTGGTATTAGAGAATGTTCTTGGAACCTGATGGTCTTAACAAGAATTCAAAATAATAAACCACCACCCTTTGAACCAGTAGTTGAAGAAGAGGTAGTAGAAGAAACAGAGTCTTTTTTTAAAACCATGGGTAGAGAGGAGGAGGAAAACTGAAGACATAAGGAGGAACTTGTTCAAGCCTTAAAACCATGCTTTGATGGAATTACCATGGGTATACAAGAGATGAGTAGATAGATGATGAAAGGATTTGAATTGTTGGGTAGCCAACTTGCAGGCAAAGGGATGATGGGAGATAACAGTGGTTCAAACTCAAGAGAAAGGAGGAACATGGGTGAGCATTTTTTCTCAAGTACAGGACCCCATAATAGACCTAATGAATTTAAAATCACACAAAGTCATACTGCACCTAAATTTATCACACCCAAAGAAGAGCATGATGTTCATATGGATAATAGTAAACTAGCAAACGAATGGAATGCATTGAGTGAAGAATGTAAAAGAGGCCTACCATTTAGTCAATACATTGATGCTATATATAAAATGAAAAAGAAGGATGACAATAGGAGTCCATTCCTAAAAAGAGAATTAAATGGTGCTATTAGTAAAATCTCAGTTGCTACTTTTGATGGTTCCTCTCACAATTCTGCTAATACTTGGGTGCAAAAATTATATGTGTATTTTCAGTTGAATCCTATGTTGGAAGAGGATGCATTAAAATGGCTATTTTGCACTTGGAAGGAGATGCTAATGAATGGTGGTTCCATGGCCTAAGAACCTTGGGTCATGATCAGGTTAAAACATATGGATAATTTGTTGACATGGTACTAGAGAGATTTGAACACAAAGATCCAGAATTTCCATTCAAAGAACTAGCTCAATTGAAGCAAACTGGGACCCCTACTGAATATATGTTGGAATTTCAAAAATTATTAGTCAAGGTGGTTGATGTATCTATGGGAGGGTTGGTATTGTTGTTCATTGAAGGTTTGGCTGAACTCTTAAAGGGTTTGGTCAAATCCCACAAGCCAACTACAGTAAAAGATGCAATGAGCTTGACTAGGGATCTCCAAAATGTGCTTCCTAGAATTCGATTTCCTCCCAATCCTAACTTCAAATTTGAAAAGAAACCTTGGAAAAGGGATGCATATGATAAGAAACATTTCCAAAAATATTCATTTGAAAGGAATAAAAAGGAAGAACTAAACAGGGATGAACTTCGAAAAAATAAATTGTGATTCACATGATTTCAACCATGGACACCGGGGCACAAATGTACTAAAGGAAAGGCTCAACACATAGAAGTATTTTCTGATAATGAGGGGTATGATGGGGGCATGGATGAAGATGGACATATTTCAGATCAAGAGGAGGCATATGATACATCAGTAGAAGAGGAAAGACAAGAAGAAAATCAACCTTCACCGGACAAAGCAAGAATGGCAGTACTTTCAGCAGTACCTCACTATCATACTATCTGATGCAAGGGTGTGGTACTAGGGAAAATAAATTTAGTTTTAGTATATGGAGGAGCCACCCATAAATTCATTGATGCAGAGATGGTGGAGAAAAGAAAGACACCTATTGAACCATTTGATGGCTTCACAGTTGTCATTCTCGGTCACAACACAATGCAATGCAAAACATGGGTTCCAAAGCTGCAAGTCATCGTAGATAACTATACTTTTGTTGATAGTTTTTATGTGGTTGATGTTGTTGATACTAATGTGGTTTTGGGATTGCAATGGTTGGATTCAATAGGAGAAAATACAGTAAATTATCAAATCCCTGAAATGAAATTCCAAGATTCAAAAGGAGTACTAAGAGTTGTGAGAGGGCAGCACACTTATCCAAATCAAATAGTGACTTGCAATAGTATGAAATCTATATTGAGGCATGGGGACATAGAATAGGCTGTTGAATGTCATAGTACATCTCCCAAGCCAAATATAAATATTGTTGAACACCCAAAGGAGATAGAGAGACTCTTGCAGAAATATGAAAAAGTTTTTAGAGACCTTCCACATGGTAGACCACCAGATAGGGGGGTTGAGCACAGCATTTTTTTGGAGGAGGGAACTTCACCCATTCAGATACCACCTTATAGAAATCCTAAAAGGTTCAGAGATGAGATTGAAAAATCCATCCAAGAAATCCTAGAGTTGGGACTCATTAGACCAAGCTCTATCCCTTATGCTTCTTCAGTAGTGCTAGTGAAGAAAAAAGATGGAACATTGAGAATGTGTATAGATTTTAGAGCCTTGAACAAAAATAATATCAAGAATAGGTATCCTATTCCTAGGATTGATGATCTCGTGGATGAGCTACATGGGGCCAAATAAAAAATTGACCTTAGATCAGGGAATCATCAAATTCGAATGAAAGATGAAGATGTGCAAAAGACCGCTTTTCTATGTCATTATGGCCACTTTGAATTTCTTTTTATGCCCTTTGGTTTAACTAATGCTCCAGTCACCTTTCAAGCATGCATGAATAGGATCTTTTACAAGAAACTAAGAAGGTTTGTTTTGGTTTTCTTTGACGACATTCTCGTTTACAGTAAAACATGGGAAGAGCATTTGCAGCAATTAGAGATTGTGTTGAAAATTTTGCAAGAAGAGTCCTTATTTGCTAAGTTGTCAAAATGTGAGTTTGGGATGAAAGAACTACTATATCTTGGGCACATTATTGGGAAATAAGGAATGAAGGTACACATGGAAAAAATCAGGGCTATCTTAGAATGGCCATCACCAAAAAATATTACCGAATTGGGAGGCTTTATTGGCATATCCACCTATTACATAAAATTTGTGAAAGGATTCTCCAAGTTGACTTCTCCACTCACTGATTTGACTAAGAAGGATGCTTTCAAGTGGGATGAAGAGGCTGAAAAGGCATTCCAAAAAATGAAAGAGGTAATGAGTAGTTGTCCCATACTTGCACTTCCTGATTTTACAAAACCTTTTGTTGTGGAATGTGATGCTTCATGTGGAGGAATAGGGGCTATCCTAAAGCAAGGCCAACACCCCATAGCCTTTGAGAGCATAAAGTTGTAGCATCATGAAAACCTTTACTCCATCTATGATAAATAAATTCTGTCCATTATGCATGCATTGGCCAAATTCAGACAATACTTGGTGGGCAGCAAGTTTGTGGTGAAAACTTACCACAATAGTCTAAGACACTTTCTCACCCAAAAAGATCTAAATGAAAGGAAACAAAAGTAGGTAAGCAAGATTCAATATTATGATTTTGATATTGAATATGTCAAAAGAAAGAATAGTATAGTAGCAGATGCTTTGTCAAGAAGACCTTCCTTTTCTCTCATGGACATTGCCAAGGATTGGAAAAATATGCTACTAATTGAATATGCTAAAGACAAATTTGCTTGTGATGTGTTGGATGGAATCAAAGGGGATGATAACTACAGGATTTTGAATGGGCTGATATATTATAATGGAATAATTTATTTAGTTCGGAACTCAAAGGTCAAGTACCGAATTTTGCAAGAAGCACATGATTCCCCACTAGCGGGCCATCCAGGGATATTCAAAAATTATAGACAATTGAGGAAAAGGTTTTTTTGGAAGGGGATGAAGGAATATGTTTAGAAATATGTGAATGAATGTAAAGTATGTCAACAAAATAAATCAGAACTTACATGTCCAGCTGGCCTATTACCACCATTTCCCATTCCAGAGCAAAAATGGGAAAGTATCTCCATGGATTTCATCACCGGTTTGCATAAATCTTTGGGTAAGGATTGCATATATGTGTTAGTGTATAGGTTGAAAAAATTTTCTCATTTCTTTGTTGTTACATCATATTTTAGTACTGCACAAGTGGCTGATATTTGTTTCAAAGAAATCTTCAGATTGCATGGGCTCCCCAAGAGCATTGTAAGTGATAGAGATAGTAGATTCATCGATGCTTTTTGGCAAGAAATTTTTAGATTGGTGGCACTCAATTGACTCCAAGTACCAACTATCATCCACAAACTTATGGACAAATAGAGAGGGTGAGTCAATGGTTGGAAGGGTACCTAAGAAATTATGTGGGAGCACAGCAAAAAGCATGGGTAAAATGGCTACACTTGGGTGAGTTTTTCTACAACACCACTTATAATATGTCAATAGGGATGTCTCCTTTCAAAGCATTATATGGTTATGATGCACTTAAATTTGCTGAAATCATATTTGGTGATAGTAGAGCCCCAAAGGCTAAAGATTGGGTGGAAGAGAGCCAAGAAATATTAAAGCTGTTGAAAGACAATTTGCAGGTTGCTCAAAATCAACAAACACAATATGTTGATAGACATAAAGAAGAAAGAACCTTTCAGGTTAATGATTTAGCATATTTAAGGTTGCATCCATATAAACAAACATCTCTCAAAAAGAATGGAGCAGAAAAATTAAAACCAAGGTACTATGGGCCATACAAGGTAGTGCGGAAGGTTGGAGAAGTAGCATATGAACTAGAACTTCTGGAAGGGAGTAAAATCCATAATGTATTTCATGTTTCTTGTCTCAAGAAATCCCTTGGTTAGCAAATAATCACTTCAGAAACACTTCCTCCTTTGGATGATGAAGGTGAGCTCACACTTATTCCGGAAAATATTTTGAAGACACAGGAAAGGAGGTTGAGGAGTAGAATTATCAAAGAATATTTAGTGCAATGGAAGGACTTACCAAATGAAGATGCCACATGGGAAGAGGAGAATATTTTGAAGCATCCAAATCTGAAATTGCTTGAGGACAAGCAATCTTGGGTGGGGAGGACTGTAATGTCCCCATTCAAATAATTGCATAGTAAGACAATCCCATCAATCCTACTAGTTTCCTAGGTTGGATGGACACATGTGGAATTGCAATAAGGAAGCTAATAAATGAAGTTTATACATTAAAAGGGTTCAAGTATTTAATAAAAGGTTGAATAAAGAAATTCAAGAGAAATTCTAGGTGGCAAATGGTTTTGAGGACAGTTGGAGGATGTGGGACCCACACTAGCTTGGTTTCTCACTGCCACTTGGAAAATCTCTCTTGCCATTTCGAATCCTTGGGAAGGAAAACATTATTGGGTGAGTTGGTAAAGCATACACATGACATGGGTCATCTTAGGTCTAAATGGGATGGAATGGAAACCTCCATGGAAGAGGAAGAGTCAAATTGGAAGCTAGTGGACACTTGGGCTAGATTCCCTAGCCTTATGACAATAATGATGGAGAATCTATGACATCTATGACAAAATTCAGATCTAACTTCTGACATCTGACCATTATGACATATCAGCTCCAAAAATATTCTCAAGGAAGGCGCTCATGGGAGTTGGAGAAGCCAAAGAGACTCCTAGTCGAATTGGGAGAAGATGGAAGGTTGGAAACTAGGAGACAAGTGGCAAATGTGGAATATTTCCTAAGTGGAAATATCTAGAAGCTAATGGGAGGAATTTTACCCTTAGAAGGATAATGTTGGTTATAAAATGTAGAAATCAAGTATGAGAATGGCTTTTGATGATTTAAGAAAAATTTCATTTGATGATTTGAGAAAAATTTCGAGGGTGAAAGATTCCCATCCAAGTTGGTGTTTGGAGAAGCCACTTAGGTATTTAATGGAGATTTAATGGAGTTTTATTTTCAGGTATTATCTATAGGGCATCTCGTGGTTTTTTTTAGTGCAGCACCATCTCTCAACCATTTCCAGTTTTGAAGGAATATCCATGCTCCTTGAGGGAGGGTGTTTTTGGTGAGCTCTTGTACTTCTTGGGAGAGCTTCTCATGATGTATTTTTTATTGTAATAAGCATTATATGCTCTATTCTTGATCTTCAGAAAGTATCAAGTCGAAATACCAAGTGGTTGTATTTAAAAATGAAGATTAATGAGCAAACAATGTCCATTTCCCCACTACATTGATGTATGCCGTTATAATGATGATGATTTAGAATAAAGGAATTTTTCTCTGATATATTTGTGATGAATGGAATTCCATTTATGTTTATTACAAGTTTCATATTCATTACTTGAGCATTTGAATCCATTATACTCAGTTTATTTTCATTTGAAGAAGATTTGGTGCCATTTCCCCAAGGGTCAAATTAGTGGTTTTTGTTGTTGTTTGGGAGGGGTTTGGAACAAACTTAATAATTAATGAATGGTTCATTTTGGAACTTAATAAAATCCTTGATACATCCCCTACCTCTATTCATAAATTCGAGTGGTTTGGGAGGCATTTGGAAATCCATTTTCAGTACTTACCCCAGGGGATTTTGAAACCCAATTTACTAGTAAAATTACATACTTGGTCCAGAATATTAAGAGAGTTTGCAGAGGTATTTTGGTGGAAATATATCATCCCTAAACATGATATTAAAGTCCTAACATTATTCACATACCTTCTCATAATATTTGGGAGCATTTGGGGCAAAATTGGGACCTAGGCATCAAAACTAGTCAAGGGTCAAAATTGGAAAAAAAGTGAAAAATTGGGCATTTTTATAAAAATTGAAAAAGGGACATTATAGATGATGAGTTGCAGGAGGTGACATGGATCTCCGAAGAAGATTTCATAATACTGGCGGATAATTCGAGTTCCTTTTTTACATGGAGAGTCTAATGCAGGAGCATCGGGACCTAGGAAGATCAGGAGAAGTTGATCGACATGAGGAGAAGCCGACCAACGGGAGTGTCGATGACCACTGGTATGGAAGAGAATATTGGCGGTCGAAGCCAATAAGTCGAGCAGGAGCAGTCGATATGCGACCAACTGAAGTAGCGTCAACAAGAGGAAAGAGGTCGAGAGTCGACATGTCAATGGTCGATAGACGACAGTTGATAGTCGACATGCGAATGTCGACAGGCATAAAGTTGTCGCGGAGTCGCAATAAGTTCGACACACCGGGGATTCACTCAATGACTTCCTACCATAGCACGTTCGTTTGTGGCATATGAAACAATACCCCTAATTTCAGTAAATATTGGAAAATACCTCCCAAAATCATTTTTTTTAACCCCCTCCCAATATGCCTTCCCAATTTAAAAAAACCCTTATTTTCCCTATATATTGTATGTATCCAGTTTTTCATTTAGATTTTTTATACCCCTTTATATATCTACCTAGTATATTGGCATGATATCGTGGGCTTGACTAAACCTCCAAAGGCCTGTAATAGGAACAAGTGGTTGGGTATTCAAGCCTCCAAGGCCTATCGAGGGCCTATAACAGGCCCTGGAGGCTTAGAGCCTCCCAAGGAACCCTAGGGGATTGGATACCTTCATGGTATACAAAACCAAGGGAATATTTGCATAACACCCTCACCTAGGAGGTTTCCCTAATCGACATGATAACTAACCCATTAGGTGTACACAATGGGGGAGTCAGTTGCTCGATTAAGAGAGGTACCTACCTAGTACAAGGATGAGCATTGGGCACTTGGAGGAGAGAAATTAGCACTTGAAGCTTGGGACTATGTGATAAATACCTTATATCTTGGACACTTGACTTGAACAATTAGGTTGAGGAGCATACTTCATGGAGGTTGGTGATGGAATCGAACACATATGTTCAAAAGCATTGGAACTTAGTGACCACATCGACACACATGTTGAGGAGTGTTGGGAACAAGAAGACATGTGGCACACAATTAGACGAGGAGTGCCTCACATGAGGACACTTGGATAGCAAAGCACCATGGAAGAGGAAGTGTTTGACCAACAACTTGTTTGGTAGTGCACTGCCTTAAAAGGGGGCATTGAGCCCAAAGAGCATCATGCATGGAGGGCATTTTATCTTGGGGGTTGGATAAATCCTTATGTGACACTTATATATTCTTGTATTGTAGAATGCTCCATGTGGGGTTCCATTGTTGGTTACTTGTATGAACATAAATCCTTGTTTTATGTTAGCAAATCTCACCTACTATAGATATAAAGTAAGGAGAGAGATCTTGTTATCCATCATCGTCATTGTACTCTATTCTATCTTTGTATTATATTGGAGATGTCTTGTATGGAGAAAGATGCTAGGGATTATGAGGAAATCCTAGGAGAAGACAAGAAGAGAGAGAGAGAGAGAGAGAGAGAGAGAGAGAGAGAGAGATCTTGGACATTCTTGGAGAGAGTGCCCTTGTGTCATGTTAAGGTTTTATCTTGTGAGATGCTAGGGTTTATGCTATGCAAGTAAACCCTAGAGAAGAACATGATGTTGGAAGTGATGATGGTTTTCTTGTGGCTCTTGTTGTAGCGCTATGGTTTCTACCTAAGTAGAAGACTTTACGAGTGGATCAACATGGATAGGGTTTGTAAACCCTAAGGAAGATGAGAACTAGTATTTTGAGATTGTGTTATACAAGCTTGGACTATGTGGCAAAGAGGACTTGTCGGTGTTGATGCTATCAAGTTGAGGATCTTTGGTGGAGTCACCAACTTTGGTTGGGATTGATTCCTACCTAGGAGAAGTTGGTTGCTAATATTTTCTTGTGGTTTCCCTGGCTAAGGTTTGGAGAGCTTGACTTGTACCAGATTTGTCATAAATTTGTGGTATGCATTTGTAATTCATTATATATATATATATGAAGTTTCCATCTGTCCAAATTTTGTGTAATTGCAGATTTGATTTTCAGCTTATGTTATCTTCATGATTGAGTATACTTCAACACTATTTAGGCATGTTGATTTAACATAACATGAAGTTGAATTGGATAAGTAATTTAACACATATTTGGAAGATAAAGGAGCAGTTTTACTGCTACAATAGTATGATGTAATTAAGTATTTTCAGATCTGCAATTTACATGGGAAGTGTGCCCTAAGGGATGTAACTTGTTGGAATTGAAGTACAATTGTTCGGTATTTATTTTCTTGGGATCCCTGGAAAAATAAATTGGATAGAAATAAAATATTAGCTACTGTAATTTAATATTTCAGTTTCAGACCTAACGCTGAAAGTTCACAGGAAATAGATTTGGGAAACCTTGAGTAAATGAAGTGAAATTTCATAAATTGCATTAAAAGCCAAATTTCCAAAATTTAAACACTCACTACCAACACTCGCACTAGCTTGGCCAACCCACCATCAAACATATTATTGCATGGGGGACCCTTCATAACCAAGCTACAATTCAAGCAAGGAGATCCCAGCCAAGCTACAACTCTAGTAAGGGCCATGCTTAGTTACCTATGCTCATCAAGGAATCCCAATGTCATACCTCCTAATGGGCAGATTCGAATAGTATAACAACTCACGATGATCAAGACTCAACACATGGTAGTAGTATATGTTGAAAAATTCCCTCTAAAATGCCACACTCACAACGATCAACTTCATCTTTGCAAACAAGGCACATACAACACACAAATGGCATATCATCCATAGCATTCTAGTCTAGCAACAAAGAAAAATGATAAATAGAAGAGAAAGATAGTGAAAGAAAAATGGAAGAAGAAATTTCCAAAAGGATAAATACTAGAATATATATGTGGTTGTGCATGGAAAGGTATATAACATCATATTCTAAATGTAATTTGTGGTCTAGCCACCTTACAAATATCAAGAAGTTGACAAGTGTTCTGGTTCTTTTTCACACTTTTTCACCCCTTCTGCATCTTGTCATATCATAGGCCCTGCTCACCCTTAGCAAGCCATTACAAGATGTGTTTTTACATTACTATGACTTTACATGCTTACATCACAGTGATGTCATCAATTTCATGTTAAAACTCAGTAGATATCAAAATGCCTAAGAATGTAATTATTCTCAAGTGGCGCCTTGGTCTTGGGATTCACACTAAGAATCTACACAAGTACACGATATGTACATGGGATTTTTACAAAGCCCACATGGTTTCACATCCATGCAAAATTTCTACTTATGTACAATATCTACATGCCAGATTATATATGACATGTATTACAAAGGACACTTATCTATAACACCCCAATTTCAACAATATCATTTCTAGAAAGGCATCATTGCCCAATTCACAATCCCAAAGGTTTGTCTAATCAGATTTCCAAAGATCTCCATGGGTACTTCCGGAGCAACATCACTAAGATATTGTATATTTATTACTATGATCACGTAATTTTTCATCATTTTAGATGATGTTGCAGTCTCCAAGGGATGTTTAAAAGTAACCTTCTTTCCAGCAATGGGATATTGTTGTGTATCACCAATGGGTGTTCATTAACCAACTATTCCTCCTCACACTATAAACTAAATTGTGACTAAATTTCTCTTCATTCTTCATCCTTGGTTGCCTCATTGAGGGCATCTTGTTACATTGTTGTTGTGTTCCTTAAAAATTCAATGTACTATGGGTCTGATGAGTATCATTTCACAAATGGAATCCATCATCTGTTTCATTGCAACTAGACCATCACAAACAACATTCTTCAATTTGGAACATTTGTGCTGGTATCAAGCTCTAAAATATACAAAAAAAAAACTTTGTCCAGTCTAGAATTGTAAGGCATTCAACTATCTTCTCAACTATTTCACTTCATTAGTCACCCCTTCCATTGTCCTGGTTGGAATTGGTGCCATTTCTTAATCAATAATTGATCTTCAAGCTTCATCAGCAACAACGAAACCTATTTATAACCACAGATAGGATGCATAGTCACTCTATTTTGCACCTCTGTGACTAAACCCTGCAAAATGATTTTAATGACATGTGTCCTAAGATTGCATTGGCTAGATCCATTTTACTCAACAAAATCTGCATTCGTCCATCAAAATCCTTAACAAGGTCTCTAAGTAACTATCAAATAGCCTCCAAAGCTCTCACACCAATAAGGGATGCCTAAACTTCTAGAACCTATCCAAAATTTCTTCAATTGAACCCAAGAGGGTTTTGGAAATATAGCATATCAATACCATGGGTTTGCTACCCCTCTAAAAGTTGAAATCATGAGCTTTAAAATTAATTTCATAAGTAATTTTTCTCAACCCAATCCAATTTTTTCATATGGAAAAATGATTAGAATGGCCACAAATATGTGAAAACTAATATTCAATCCTTCATAGTGGTAAATTGCATGATTAGTAGATGCCATGCTTTCTAGTTTGGTTGGAGATATTGAAAATCTTCGCCCTCTCCTCCCAAAAGCAATATTATTCATGTTTAGGTTCTATAAATGAAACTCAGGAACCATTCTTCTTCTGATCTCCTAAAAAGCTTTTGTTGAACTAACACTCCTTATTCTAGTGCTAATTTCTGAACCAGGCTTGTTTTCATCCACAAATTCTTGGTTTAAAAAATTCCCAACCACATGCTCCTCACCCAAAGCAAATTCTGATATAGAATACAAAGGATTTTTAGAAGAAATCAAAGTATGGATCACTTTATCTAACTTTACTTGTATTAAAGGTGTTATTACTCGTGTATTACTCATGGAATTGATCTCTCTTGACTACACGAACAAGAACATTTGTTTTCCTTCCTTGGTATTCAATATTTTATACCAAGGGCATAGGTTTTCCAAACACCATATTCACCTAATGCTCTAAGTTGATTTCAGTGCACATTAACATCACAGTAAGATGATAATCCAACCCTCACCCTAATGTCACATTCAGTCAATTAAGGCTTCGCCAAATTCACTTCTCCCCAAAACCAACTAGCCTTGCATCTCTCCCAATTAGATGGATCTGTTTGCATACTCGTTCCCACTTTCTTACTAATTTTGGGAGGAATCTGAGACTGCTATCTCCCATGTCTCCATTTTCAATTCCTGTTGCAAAGCATGTTCTACACAAGTTCTAAGGATGGTTATTCCTTCTTCAATGTCATGGAGACACCCTATGTGATAAAGAATTGCCATAGGGTTGCCCAGAAAGGTTACTCAATTTACCAACACAAATTTTCTTCAGATTTTCTACTGTTAATTATGAACAGAGAAATATTCTCTGTATTCCTCTCAATCTTTCATTACAGGAAACCCTGGAATCTCAATGAGACAGTAAAATAATATAATAGCATAACACATCAATATCCTCATAGAAGAACTAGAATTGGATAAATTGTCTTCTTAAATGCAGCAAAGTTGGATGTCTAATAGGACACCAAGAAATCATTGTTCATAATTGCATGTTTGACACACTAAACATCCCATAATTTCTTTCTTTGTAATTATTTCAGGCTATTAATCTATGCTTGTTCAATTCTAACTATCAACAAAACATTGTTCGTTATTTGTATATTTTGTTTCAAGGAAAACCTGGCTAGGAAACCCAAGGGATGCCTTTCCACATTCATGGATGGCATCCCCAGTAAAGCCATCAACATAGACTAGTGTGCCTCACGTAGGGGGATTTGAATAGGGCACCTGCTGGCATAAAACTAGCCAAATGCTCAATAACATTGGTGACAACCAGTTGAGCTAACCCCCTGAGCTACTGTTGGTTATTGTTGGTTATTGTTATATAATAATGAAAACAATTGATTACAAGCAGTTATCTTAACATGTTGTAAGTTAACTAATCCCAAAACAAAACATGCCACAATGGAATGGTCGGTAAAATTATTAGGGCACCTGCCAATAAAATAGTCAGTGAAATCGTCAGTAGAAGCATTAATGGAGTCATCAGTAGAACGATAGGTGTATTCATTTGCGTATTTATTCAACAAGTTAAGCCTAGTGGGCTAGCTCAAGTGGTTCAGAGCTGTGAATAGAAAGTAAGAGGTCTCAGGATCAAGTCCCCAAGATGGATACCTTTGCATATGTGGGACTCACTTGATGTCCCTGCCAGGTCAGGGTACAATAGTCCATGTAGCTCACTTTACACTGGATGCCATCCTCGGAATGAGGGGAAGTGCCCAGGAGTTTCGTGGGGATGTATTTTCCAAGGAAAATATGATATTCAACAGGTTAGTGGAGTTAATCAAAACAATGTTTTATTCAACACAAATTCCCATGAAAACTTAAACCTCGTACATAGTAAAAGATTGAGAGGATTCCTGATTATTTATGATTTTAATCATTCCCAGACTTTTCATGATCAATCTAAAGGCATTCTTCATCATAGCATGAAAAATTCCCAAAAAGGAAGCATAACAGGATATAGTATATCCTTTTACTCATGAAACGTGCTCATAAACATCAATTATATTGAAAATGATTCAATTAGGGCAGAAAATATGCTTTGTTAATATACGATTTTAATCTCAGTTAACAACTCCAACACACGTCCAGAATAGAATGCGATTCATTCTCTAAAAAACAAAGAAACTGAAATAGAGCATACCCGAATGAGCTTCTTTTGAAATTCTATATTTTGAGCTTGGATATTTCTCTCCTCAATTCCAAACATGACTCTACACACAAACCATAACCATCTCCCAAACCCTAGAAATCGGTCCATATTCCTAAACAGTGCAACAAATCAGTCAGAAAATATATTGCATCCTAATTGCAGAATGTCCATTACTGAAATAGAAATTTGTGATTTCTCACATTTTATAAGTATAGCAGCGCTAAATGGTAGCCAAAGAAAGGAACAAAGTTACAAAAAAATACTGACGGAATTTAGATGTTATGTGAAGGTCTGAGACACACAGTCAAATATGACAAATAATGTAAGGCCTCCTCCTAGTCCTTATACTCCTTTGGCCATGGTTGTTCTTGACTGCAATCTCTAATAGTGCATTGCATCAAACTTGGATACACACTTCATATTTGTGATAATTGGGACAAAAATAATGTTCTTTTTCAAACCAATTACATATAGAACACCATCAGAATCAAGAACATCGCTTGAGAGCATCTTGGAGGAGATGGTTCCCATCTCAGAAACATTGCATCTTGAGGGCACAACCTTTTAGGAGAAGGAGCAAATGGATGAATAACAACCCTCAAAATAGTATGCCATATGCCTTAAATCCTCCATAAATTTGGGGCACACCCCTATGGTTGTTCTACATAGTTGAAATATTACTTTTGGAGTTTATATGGTTCCAGCTACAAGATTTGCACCTAGAACCTCCAAAACTTGTAACTAACCTCCAAAAGATGGCTCAGGAACCTTTCAAAAATAGACATTGTCTCAAGATAGGGCATAAAAAGATGAATGTGATGCTCCCAAGGTGAACATCCACATCACTATGAACTTGTAGAAGCTGAGTGTTGCCATAGTTGAAGACATGGAAAGATGTAGTGGAATCCAAAAGCTGAAAGATACTAGTAAAACACTCCAAATGAATTTCAACTAAGCTCAAACCTGGGAGATGAATGTTCATTTATCTATTCATATGGTGGATAAAAAGACATCAAATATTGGCTATCCATGTTGCCACATGACTCTGAATGATATAGGCCTATTGTTGCTCCTTAAAAAATAAAAAGAGTTAGGTCTGGCATATATGTTGATGCTATGGGTTGATCCACTCAATGTGAAACCTTCAAATGCTAATGTGGAGCATTTTTGGGTAAGGAAAACTGCAATACTACATGAAAATGTTGACTATGTGCTGCCCTAGATCATCATACAAGGGCCAAGGTTATTTCTACAAGTATCTTTCATATAGTTTCTTCAGGATAGTGCTAGCTCAACTCTAGTGGTTGTTTTAAGTTCTAGATATATTTGAAATGATGCTTCTGTAACCTAGAAATGAAGATAAATGCCACAGCTACAAACAGATCTCATATATAGTCTAAAAACTTTTTGTTGTCATGAAAACAAATTAATGGTTCCCTTCAGATCTGATTATCGTGTCTCATTTCCACTTGTCATCCTGTGCGATTGTATGATCTTCAGTCCTATGATCAAAAATGTGTAATTATGGGTAGCATTAGTAATAAGTAGGACAAGAACACCATATAAGTTGAAATAATAAATACAATAGGATTGGCAGTATAGTTCATGGAGGAATTAATAAATCCAGAGCTATACATAGAAACTTAATGTCAAATTGACATCTTGAATTTGACTTCATGCACCAAGAATGTGGACACTTATGGACATTATCCTGATTTAGGGTGTTGATCAAACTCACAAGGGAGTAATTGGAACTATAACAAGATAACCTACAACATCATCCATGTTGCATCAAGCACCAATACCGTTTCCCTCACATCCACAAGATGGTCACTTCTAGGTATGGATATCTTCATTAGTTGGTAAATTTCAGTATAGTTGTTTTGGCATTGCTAGTGGCTTGCTTGTAAGTTGCACTTGGAATTCATGGACATGGAATTCCTCTATACTCAACTCATGGGAGGTTAGGAGGAAATGGTTTCACTTATAGCTTGGAGAACAATACAAATGTGAACTTGATTTTACTAAAATGTGAGACAAAAGTTAACTATCTCTTAAGCCTAGTAGAACTAGAATCAAGTCCCCAACAACCAAAATCTCCCCATATGTGAAAAGTGATAAACTCCAGTTCTTCCTTTAATATTTATATATTCAAATTAACATTATAGGAACACTTCCATGAAAAGAATATTTTTTTATTACAAATTAATTCAAATGATAAAGAGTACAAATTTGTGGACGAAGCAGTTACAATTGTAAATCGACCGCATACCATATTGGTACATACTATGTAAATCTATTCTCCATCATAGGAGATGGAGTTTGCTAGTTTCCATAATGGCAGGTTTCGGGGAGATCCTCTAAGAACTCAAAAACCAAAAACTCAAATAGCTCAATCACATAATTATGTATTTTTCCACTCTTGTCCATTTCACCTTTGTTGGAAGTTCAATACCTTGATACAGAAAGAAAACACAACTGCAAAGGAAACATAAAACCCCACTAGGACAACTCCGACTACACACAAGAAATCATGCTTGTATCTGAAGTAATCCTCAAATTTATTCAGTGGTTTTGATCCCTCACCCTTTATGTCTATTGGGGTAGTAATGTCTTCATATTGTTAAATTGTCCCCACAACGATAAAGAGATCATTGATGTTGTCCCTGATATGCAGTTAATCTATTTCTTAGTGTATGAGAATATTTTATAGCATACAAAATGAGAGCATCAAACATTTTGGTGATTTTCCTATCCAAACAACTTACTGTTTTGGGCAGTATTCTGTCTTACAAGTTAAATCTAAAGTACATACCTTTTTGTGATGACTTTCCAAAAGATTGTTCCAAAGAGTAGAGAACAGACTAATGTGAAGAAGTATTGAACAACATTATAATCTGGACTTCACTAGTAACTCCACCACTGCTTCCACAAACAGGACTTGAACTATCCTAAGAAATATTGTGAGTACTAGGTAGCAAAGTATAGATCCTTTGCTCCCGGAGAAGAAGTTTTGATCTCTTTAACCAAGTCTCTGTTCCGCCTTTATTTGTAAGGAAAGGGATGAAATGTTAGAATGTGAGTTTGAATTTGATATCTTTGTATCTTGTAGACTTGTTGTAATGATAGCTATTATAAGCAGAAGGATTATAGTGATAAAACATGGATGACTTTAATGCTTACTTGTGGAGGGAAGAGTTTTTGTAATGCTCTGCAATGTCTATCCCCAAATGATGTTTGAAATCAATAGAGATAACTTCCAGCATCCATGTAGCTAGGTTGTATTTATCTTTGATATTTGGTACTCTGGGAATAGCCTGCAATTTGTCGCGATGAAAGTAAGAAAATTAACTCACATTTAGGAAATAAATTAGCAGTGTTGTGTTCAAAGTCTCATGGATCAAGTTCCATACAGGGGGCATGTCAACAAAGTATTTGACATCTTCAAAAGACATGGCCAGTAGTTGAAATAGAAGAATCATTCCTCGCTTTGGAGCAACTCTTGTTGCAGTCTCCAAAGCCATCCCATTATCACTTGCTAGATTAGTTGATTGGCTGCTCATTTGTTTGATCTGCATTTTAGCTGCATAACCAAACAATGAAGAATTTTTTATAGAACTAAGAAACATGGAATTAATTTTCTATCTAAACCCTTTAAATTTTAATTTATTCAAAAAACTCTGAGCAAGAGATGGTTAATAGATTTCTTACAAGAATTATTCGCATTTGCAGAAGACATGGAACGTGAGAAAGATCCCTTTCTTGAGCTTGATGATCTTGTATTGAACCCTTGCTCTGTACCATTTTGTTGGGTTTGCATTTACTTAAAAAATTCCTGAGAAATGACATCTTGAGATTTCCCAAGAGCTACACACAAACAAATCCCATATCATTTCATATGGGAAAAGATTTGGTAAAATAAAGATGAACAAAAAGAGAATGGCAGGTACATGTGTGGTGAAACAACTCAAGATTTAGATATGCAAGATCCAAGTTAAGAAGCATATTGAAGAGTAATGTAAACCCCAACAAAGCACCATCTCCTATCCAATAGAAATATGCTTGTGGAAATATGCTATGACTCTTCAGCGCAATAAGGCCCGAATTCATGGTATCATTTGCACTATGAAGGTCAACATGGTTCCATGAAACTAGTCAATGTGATGCATAGGTGTATAAAACCTTTTCATAGTTAAAAATATCATAGATTATTTCCATTGGGTCTATAAAGTTGCATGGAATTCTTAGTGGATTAAAAAGGTTGAAACCTTACAATCTTTCATCTAGGAGCAAGCATCTCATTCACAGAGATCACATTCTCTACGTACATCAAAGGGGAGCACCAGTAGCCCCATATACACCATTTTGGGATGTTATCTACATTGGAAATCCATCAAGATGTTAATTTGATTGTAAAATGATGCTTTATTATTTATAGACCACAATCCTATAGTATGATTACAATGACAAATTAACTTCCTACTTGTTTAACCTTCTAGTCTTGTATCAGTTCTTTGTTGGTCTCTTAGAAATATTTTATGTCCATTAGTTAGAAAGTAAAAGAATGTTAACCTCTAGCAAGAATGAATATTCCAAGCATGAACATGATATGAAGAGATAAATCTCCTCCGGTATTAGCTATGACCATTGTTCTGCAAACTCCTGCTATAAGGCAGAACAAGGATGATGCTATCTGATGAACTAGGAAGGTGAGAAGAAATTGACCAAAAAATCTGAAGGGAAAATATTGTTGTTGGCTAGATGGAAAGAATGAAACGAATATATTATGTTTAAATTACTGATAATGGGAACAATCCTAATAAACAATTTATTCAATTTGATAGTACCTGCTAGATTCAAGGAAAACCCTATGGTATAGTAAGTTATCACCACCCAAATACCATCTTCCAACAATGACATCGAAATTCTCAATAAAAAAGTAGGAATAGTGAAAGCCCATGTAGGGTAGAAGAGAAGAACCCGCTGGTTGAAGAACACACGGAGCCTGAAAAAATTGGCATGGACAATTCTGCAAATCCATTGAACATATCGGTGATGAGGCTGAAAATAAGTGCTCTAAGGCACATATTTGCTTCATTTAATGTTTTATGATGCATTTCAGTCCACAAGAATACAGTGAATCCAATGAAGGAAACAATTATAATCTGTAAAGCGAAATGGTTCCAATAAGATGGTCCTTAACCTTGTGTTGATTATTCTCATCTAAGATTAAAATTTTGAAAAAACATATGGCTTATCTCAAATCAGACAAAATTCTATAGTCTGAAGCATCTCATCTATACAATTTTGAAAATGTAAATAAATGAATTGCGCTTGACAAGAGAAAAATGGGCCTTGAATATCTCTTTTTTGGGGGACAGAGTTCCTATGGAACACCAAAGCGACTCTATGACTTATGTTATTACTATAAGGGACTGATAACTCATTTTCCAAATCCAAACCTATGTTAAACTGCTTGAATCTAGATACAAATTGCTTGACAAGTACATAGTGATAAGGTAACTTATTGTCTGCCCGATATTGTTCTTGATCCTTCTTAGATGTAACCTGTAACTATGGAATATTGGAAAGGAAATGTAAGCTTAATATACAATTTGAATTGGAAAGCACTGATTAGATGGAATCATTAATTATTTTGAAATTTTATAGCCTGAATACCTCTTGTAAGAAGTCTACAGTGCCCTTTCTTTCAGGGAATTTGAATCCACAGCTTTCAAAAAACTCTAGCACATTCTCCCGAGGTCCATGGTAGACAATATGTCCCTCTGATAAGAGTATTATGTCATAAAAAAGTTCAAATGCTTTTGGTGTTGGCTGCAACAAAGACATTGGAATTGTTGCATCCATGAGATGGGTGAACTACTACAAGCATTTTACTATCTTATATGTGGTAGATTTTTCAAGTCCTATTGAGATCTCATCCATGAATAGAGTCTTGGTAGGTCCAAGAATCATCTCCCCTGCAAAATGAACATTTTAGGAAATTTTTTAGAACTATAATGATTTTTGCACATATTAACAATATATATACTTACATACACATCTCTAGTTTGTTAAGAAGAATCTCCAATATGATTAAGAGGCATACCAGTTGTGACACAATTCTTTTTCCCACTAGAGATTCTTGTTTGCATGTTGTCGCTGACTATTGTATCTCCACAAATATATTCACCCAGAACCTGTTTAGGCACACATATATTAAATCCATGAATCTCTGAATCTCCTATGCTACCTATGCATCTATCTAAAGCCTTGAATTATAGCTAGATTGGCCTCAAAATGCATTTATCAGTACCTTGAAGGTGTATTCAGTTTGAAGTCTACTTTCCATACCTTCCATTGATGTTTCCTGCAGAAAACAAGCAAATATAAAACTTAAGAACCATATTGACTATAACAAACACAGTACCCAGTAACTCATTAGAATCTATCAATAATTTCTCTGAGCATGTAAGTGGCACAATGCTTACTTTCAAGAATAAGTCAATTTCTTCCTTTGTAAAAATCCTAGCTTGCTTCTCTCTCCTAGCAAGTTCTGCAAACAGAGCTACATAAAAAATGTGCCACCGAAAAAGCTATTCAATACAAAAGACACCTTAAGATTGTGATACAGAGCACAAATTAACCAGGTGAGATATAAGTCACTATAATGGACTGAATTTTAATTAGATTGCTCATTGTATCTGCTACCAACAACTTGACATCTAGCAGAGAAATCAATTGTTTCTCTAACTGCCATTTCTCCAACATGCAAGTCATGTTGGCTTATGTAAGCCGATGTTTTTTGGGGAACAAACTCATTGAGTCTCTGCCTATTGTAAGTAATATCTCCCCTCACCCGATCATCCAAGAATGATTAAGTAAATACCTTGTTCTATTGATGAAACATTATATATCCTACTTGCACAATGCTAAGCAAGGATAGGAAAAGGATTTAACCTTCAAACAAGGGTCCAATTTCCCAACCAAATCTAGTAGAAATGATGTCTTTCCAAACCCAGGGGAACCCAATAACAAAGCCATTCTGCATAATCAGTGCAATGATATGGTGTAAGTATTTGTCATTGTTTCAATTAAAACCTTTCAGGACCAACCTCTCTAGCTCAGGCAAGAAGACCTTTCAGAGTCCAAGGAGATTTAATATATCCTAATAGGAATTGTATTATAATTTTTGTATATTATTACAATTTGATTATAAATGAATTGTTACACAGGATGAGCCTATTACCGATATGGTTTGAGGATTCCTCTAGCGTCTTTCGAAATTGTGAGGTTTTCCTTCTTGCTAAGTGTTAGTCCTGTCATGCCTATCAAGGATTTTGAGATGTTTATAACAGTATTCCATAGTGTAGGAAGAGCTTTGTTACCCACATGACACTCTGCATCAATTGTCAAGTTTTTGAATCGGACTTCCATAGTTGGAAGCTAGATACCAACTCTACAAACAACGCCAAAACATAATTTATGTGAGCTCTGTATTGCAAAAGCTTCAATGGAGGTTTTCAATCAAATCACCATATTAGCAATTGCTACCTTGGGAATTTAAATTGGAAACTTGGTATTTTTTCTGTGGGTAGCAATTACACAAACACATAAACTCACCTATCAATACAATTCCTAAGCTTCGTCAAGAACTTCTCGTTATCTTCTTCTGCCACCTTAAAGATACATTCAATGAAGGCCTACTTCTCCATCATTCTGAACATCCACTTCACTGTGAACCATTGTATTGTTATTATCATTGATACTCCTCTGAGTGTCTAGTGCAAACATTTGCATGATAATGGCCCTCAGCCTATCAGAGGTGGGAAACTTCTCTAGAGATGCTCATTTGAGATATTCTTTATCATCATCTATCCTCTGTCTCTATGACCCAGTGTTGGATCTGGAAAATACATTTTCAACTCCCCAACTCAATTTGTTGCTACTGCTCATATTTCTACTCATTTTCTATACTCCAACCATGTTTGATACCTCTATAACCAACAATGCACAGCTTCCTTGTGCAAATTGGGAAACTACAAGACTAAATGACTTCGCGTTGGATTCCACTAGCTAGTTTCTGCGCTTTGAAGTTCCATAACACTAAAAATACAAATGATATAAATGTAGAAGAGCGACTCTTTCCAAGATCTCTTCTCGTCCTCACTGTGTGTTTCTCTCCCTGGAACTCCAACAATGTTGGCTCGGTTTTTTTAGAAAGCAGTTATTATATATTAACCACGTATGTCCCTACAAACCCCAATTGTTGAACTGTCTTCTATTTCTGATTCTGTAACACACGCTCTATTTTCCTTGGCCTCTACAAACCCTGATTGTTGAACTGTCTTCTATTTGTGATTCTGTAACACACGTTCTGCTTGCCTTGGCCTCGACGTGATTCCTGCAACTCTCATTGCACACGCTCTGCTTTCCCTGGCCTCAACGCGATTCCTACAACTCTCATTGCGCACACTCTGCTTGCCCTGGTCTCTATGCGATTCCTGCAACTCTCATTACCATTTCAGGGGATATTTGGCAGCTGCCCATATAAAATATACCCCAAAGTATTTGGGTATTGCTGTATTAAATTTAAAAACCCTAATGCCCCTTAATATATAAGCAATATAATATTTGGTTTTTCATGTTTATTTAATACCCCCAATATGAACTAACGTGATATTATATTGGCCCCCTAGTGAATCGCCTCATGGGTCGACAGGTGGTCGGACCGCGACATCGACAGGTTGGGCATGAGCCAAGTGAGGAGGATGGGGTGGAATGGCGAAGCGTAAGCGTAGAAGTGAAACCAACGGGTAAGTCGAAGCTGACAAACAGTATGGCCAACATGATGGTTTACTGTAGCATGTCAGAAGGACACATGGAATTCAAGGAGAGTACTTGGAAACAATTTAGGGTTGCTAAGGAAGTTAATGACAGTTAATGCAGGTGGTTGAAGACATAACAAATGTCGCCATAGGTGGAAGTTGTGCAGCACGGCAGGGACGCTGACAGTTGCAGGTCTATAGGATCATGGGAAGATCGTCTGACAGAGGATGCGTGTCTCGAGGGTCAGAGTGATCTCGGGAACAACAGCAGCAGAGTAGAAGACCAGGGAGTTTGGATCAATTGAGGGACTTGGAATTTTGGACAGTCAAGTAGAGCAAGAAAATCTCAAGAGAAGTCTGGTAGATTGGATAGGAAAGTCACATATCTACAGAGCCGAGAAGATCGATCCATAGCTCAGAGTTCCGTAGTGAACTAGGAGAGGGTTAGGTCGACACACTGAGATAGCACACAGTTACTTCTATGTTGTAACGTCCGACGCCGATAGTTAGTTAGTTATTTCATTTCTTCGCATTTTTCATTGTAACCGATTGGAGAAGTAATATAAGCCAACTTCTGGCATGTTGTTTACATCCTATCTATGTGAATGTGTTTGTGGTGTGTATTGTTAAGCAAGAACGTTATTTGCATAAGGTGCCTTGCGTCAAAGACCAACCCATTTGAATTCACCAATTTCTCAAAATACTTCATTCATCTAAGGAGGAATGTTGTATGTTGTTGTAGTGTCTGTTTTTAATAAATTGGAAAAATTGCTATTTTTGGTCAATTCAAACCCTGGACTAGTGGCGACTCAAATGCTTCCAAATGGATCCTAAGGCTTTCAAATTGGGTCTGAAGGTGTTTGAAGGGTATTACGACATAAAAATTAATATGATGGGTGCTTTCACACTCTCAAAAGGCTTATCCAACATTCATTTAAATTTAGGAGAAATTGGGGAATTTTACTTGTAATTTCGAGGTTCAAACCCCCAAGGGTAGAGGTCACTAATGGCTTCCCAAATGTAGTACGACCCTCCCAAATTTTAGTACAGAGACATGGATTAGTTATATTAATTCAATGGGCACCCAAATGCATCATTAATCAGTTCCTAAAGGCTGCTGTGACTCCCATAAATCAGATATTTGTAGACATGTCTTCACATAGGGGGAAATGATAGAAAAACGTTATAACTTGCTATGAAATTTGAGATAAATGTTCCAAGGACTTGTATAATGTAAATGAAACTTCTTCAGTACATTAATGGATCTCCATACAACAATAAAATCACAGATATTGACTGAAATAGTTCGATACCAAACAACTTCAGCTCTTACAACAAGATATAGGGGAAAATGGCACCATTCATACATAGTTTGGCATTTTTACATAGTTTCACTTGGATTTTCGATATGAGTTTCATATGAGAATTAAATAAATATTGTAGGAATCATATTACAAATAAATGGGGCCCCTTGGAATTCCCCAAAGAGATCAACATCTCACCATATGCGCCCTTCCTCCAAGAGCAAGAATATGAAGAGAAAGGTGAGAGAGATGTGGGAACAAGTTGAAGAATAAATGGTCACGATCATCCTTGTAGATTAAACCTATAACAAATGAATTCATGCATCTCCAATGAAAGGTCTGAATGGAATCTCTAATTTCCAACTAGGATGGGAATCTTGCACCCTCGAAATTGGTATTAAGGAAAGAAGAATAAACATTCAACTTGCATGGACAAGCTATGCTCTCCAATTTTCAAAATAATAAATGATCAAAATCCCCTCTCCTTCTTTGTTCTTGTCTTTTATTAGCCTTCTAAGTCCTCCATGGCTCGAATTCCCTCCAAGAGCTTCATGCCAACTCGATTTGGGGAGAGATTCCAATGAGTGCCACTTGTCCAACAATTCCTAGCCTCCCTCTTCCATCAATTCGAATGGGGGAGAATATTGGCTTCCATAACTCCCTTGTGTGCCCTATTGGAGGCTAATTTTATCCCTGACATGTCATATAGGTCATATGTCAGCAAGCAGGTTTGATCCTTGTCATACGTTTCATAGCATCTTCAACATTGTTGTCATAGAAGCTAGGGAATCTAGCCCAAGGGTCACAATACCTCTAAGATGCCTCTTCCTCTTCCATGGGAGTTACTCTTCCATTCAAATTCGACCCTCATTGAGTCATTCCAAGTATAAGTCCCTTCCAACTCCCCTAAGAACGTTAGACTCCATCTTGTATTCGAATGGGTGAGGGTAGGATGCCATGTGGCATGGAGAATCTTTCCTTTTCTGGGTCCCACACCACCAATGTTCCCCCATGACCAAGTGCCAGCTTATTTTCCTATTATAAATATTTATTTATCCCCTTTTAATAAAAAAATTTCAATCTAATGTCCATTTGGGGTTTTATAGTCCCTTTATTCCAAATCTAGACGTTTCCACCCCAACCTAGGGAACTAGTAGATTGGTGGAATTTTCCCTTCTAATGATTTATTTGGATGGGGACATTATAGTCCTCCCCACCCAAGATTGATTTCCCTCAAGCAATTCCAAATTGGGATGCTGCAAAATTTGTTCCTCTTCCCATGTGGCATCCTCACTTGGAAAATCTTCCCATTGTACCAAATATTCTCTTATGGTTCTACTCCTCAATTTCCTTTCTCTTGTCTTCAAATTTTTTTATGGAATAAGTATGATTTTTCCTCCATCATCTAATGGAGGGAGTGTTTCTGAAATAGAATTTTTTTTACTAGTAGCCATCTTCAGGCATGAAACATAAAATATATTGTGGATTTTGCTGCCTTCTGGATGTTCTAACTCATAATCTACCTCCCCAACTTGTTGAACTATTTTGTATGGACCATAATACCTTGGTTTAAGCTTTTATGATCCTTTCAATTTTAAGGAGGTTTTCTTAAATGGTTGCAGCCTCAAACAAACCAATTCATTCACTTGAAAAGTTATTTCCTCCCTATGTTGATCCACATATTGTTTTTGCTGATTTTGGGAAACCTGCAAATTGTCTTTTAGAAGCTTCAAAATCTCTTGACTTTCCTCAACCCAATATTTAGCTTTTGGGACTCTACTATCACCAAAAATGTGATCAACAAAGGTGAGTGATTCAAAACCATAAAGTTATTTGAAAGGAGACATGCCAATGGACATATGGAAAGTAGTATTGTAGCAAAAATCACCCAAGTGTAGCCATTTAACCCATGCTTTATGCTACTCACCAACATAGTTCCTCAAGTACCCCTCCAATCACTGGTTCACCCTTTCTGTTTGGCCATCAGTTTGAGGATGATAACTTGTGCTATGAGTCAATTGAGTTCCCACTAACTTGAAGATTTCTTTCCAAAAATCATTCATAAATATGTTATCCTTGTCACACACAGTGTTTTTGGGAAATCCACTTGTGCAATCTAAAATTATCTCTAAAGAATAGATCAGCCACTTGTGCAGCAGTAAAATATGATGTAATAGAAAAGAAATGAACAAATTTGGTGATTCTATCCACCAAATCATAAATACAATCCTTACCCAAAGCCTTGGGCAAACCTGTGATGAAATACATTGAGATGCTTTCCCATTTTTGTTCTAGAATGGGAAATGGTTGCAATAGACCAGTAGGATGGGTGTATTCAACTTTGTTTTGCTGACATATCTTGCATTCATTCACATACTTTAGAACATATTCCTTCAGCCCTTTCTAAGAGAACCTTTGTCTTAATTGCCTATATGTTTTAAAGAAACCACGAGGGCCTACTAAAGGAGAATCACGAGCCTCCTTCAATATATTGTGCTTTAGGTTCGAACCATGAACCAAGTATATTCGGTCCTTATAGTATATTAGGCCATTCAATATCTTGTATCTATCATCTCCTTTGACCCCATCTAACACATCACAAGCAAAACTATCTTTGGCATACTCTACTATTAGCATATATTTCCAATCTTTCGAAATGTCCATAAGGGAAAATGAAGGTCTCCTGGACAATGCATCTGCTACAATATTATTCTTCTCTTTTACATATTCAATGTCAAAATCAAAATCTTGGACTTTACTTACCCATTTTTGTTTCCTTCAATTGAGATCCTTTTGTGTGGGGAAATGATTTAAACTGTTATGATCAGTTTTGACCACAAACTTGTTCCCCGCCATATATTGTCTAAACTTGGCCAAGGCATGCATGATGGCTAACATTTATTTGTCATATATGGAGTAGAGATTCTCATGTGGCTGCAATTTTCTTCTCTCAAAGCTATGGGGTGTTGATTTTTCTTTAGGACCGCCGCTATTCCTTCTCCTGATGCATCACATTCCAAAACAAATGGTTTAGAAAAATATGGTAATGCAAGTACTGGAAAACTACTCATTACCTCTTTCATTCTTTGGAAATCCTTTTCAGCCTCTTCATCCCATTTGAAAGCATCCTTCTTGGTCAAATCAGTAAGGGGAGCAATTAATTTGGAAAACCCCTTCACAAACTTCCTATAGTAAGTGCATATCCCAATGAAGCCTCTCAATTCAGTGATGTTTTTTGGTGATGGCCATTCAAGAATAGCCTTTATTTTCTCTAAGTGCACCTTTACTCCATCTTGCCCAATGATGTGCCCAGTATACAAAATTTCTTTCAACCCAAATTCACACTTGGACAACTTAGCAAACAAAGATTGTTCATGTAATATTTTCAATACAACTTCTAAATGGTGCAAATGTTCCTCCCATGTCTTACTGTAAATCAAAATATCATCAAAGAAAACCGAAACAAACTTACAAAGCTGCTTGCAAAATATTTTGTTCATGCATGATTGGAAGGTGGCTAAAGCATTGGTCAAACCAAAACGCATGACAAGAAATTCGAAATGACGATAGTGACATCTGAAAGCAGTTTTCTGCACATCCTCCTCCTTCATTCAAATCTGATGGTAACCAGATCTAAGATAAATTTTGGAGAATAACTTTGCTCCAAATATCTCATCCATGAGCTCATCTATTCTAGGGATGGTATATCTATTCTTTATTGTCTTCTTGTTTAGAGCTCTAAAATCAATGCACATCCTTGGGGTTCCATCCTTTTTCTTCACCAAAACAACTGAAGAATCATAGGGACTTGAGCTTGGTCTAATGAGTCCCAATCCCAAGATCTATTGAATAGCCTTCTCAATATTATCTCTGAACCTTTTTGGGTGTCTATATGGTGGTATTTGTATAGGTGAATTACCCACCTCCAAAACAATGATATGCTTAACTCCTCTGCCAGGTGGCCTTCCAGGAGGAAGGTCTCCAAAAACCCTTTCATATTTGTGTAGCGGTTTCCTTATCTCCCTTAGATGTTCTAGAATATTTATGTTTGGCTTGGGGGTATTGATGAAACATTCAACAGCCCATTCAATATCCCCATGCCTCAATATGGACCTCATACTGTGGGAAGACACCACTTGATTCAGATAGGTGTGCACTCCTCTCACTACCCTTTGTTTTCATCCTGAATCTTTGAATTTCATTTCAAGTATTTGGTAGTTCACTGTATGTTCCCCTATAGAGTACAATCATTGAACTCCCAATACCACATTTGTATCAGCAACATCTACCACATAAAATCTATCAGAAAATATGTAATTTCCTATGGTGAGTTGTAGCTTTGGAATCCATGTTTTGCATTCCATAGAATTGTTACATAGAATGATGACTGTGAACCCATAGAATGATTCAGTAGGTAAATTTCTCCTCTCCACCAAGGCTGAATCAATGAATTTATGATTCTCTCCTCCATCTACCAATAGCGAAACTATTTTCCCTTGTACCACTCCCTTGCATCGAATGGTGTGAAAATGAGGCACTCCTGAAAGCACTGCCATTCTCCCTTTTTCAGGTGATTGATGATCTTCTTATGCTATGTAATATCCCTCTTCTTGGGCTAAAATATGTTCTTCTTCCTCCATGTCCCCTTCACCTTCATCATTAGAAAATACTTCAATGAATTGTGTTTTCCCCTTAGCACATTTATTCCCTGGTACCCATGGTTGGAAGCATGTGTAACATAGTTTCTTTCTTTTGAGTTCTTCCTTTCTTGGTCCCTCTTTCTTGTCCTTTCCAAATGCATCTTTTTTCCATGGCTTCTTGTCAAATATGAACTTGGAAGGAAATTTGGGCTTGGGGGGATACCTTGTCTTGAGTAGAAAATTTTGCAGATCTCTTGCCAAGTTCATGACATATTTCAATGAAGTAGGTTTGTGGGATTTAACTAAACCCTTCAAAGTTTCATCCAAACCTCTAGGAAAGAGAAATACTAATCGATCCATAGAAATATCAACCACCTTAACTGATAGCTTTTGAAATTCCAACATGTACTCGTCAATGGCTCCAATTTGCTTGAACTGTGCTAGTTCCTTGAAAGGCATTTCGGGGTATTTTTGCTCAAATATTCCAATAACGTGTTAACAAATTCTTCATATGTTGTAACCTGATCATGTCCCAAATTTTTAATTCCATGGAACCACCAATCATTGGCTTCTCCCTCAAGATGCAAAATAGCCATTTTTAGAGCATCCTCTTCAACCTTGGATTCGACTGAAAATATACATCTAACTTTTGTATCCAAGTATTTGCAGAACTTTCAGATGAGCCATCAAAGGTAGGAAGGGGCATTTTACCTATGGAATAATTCAATTATTTGTTTTGAAAAGGATTTCTATTACAGGTCCTCTCATTTTGAGCTTGTTTGAGACAGTAAAGAATTGATCAAATGGTAAGGTCCTTCTACAATATTCACTCAATTGCTTCCATTCTGCTAGAACTTCACGCATTCCATGTTGGATTTTAGAATCCTCTTTGGGCTCAATAAAAGTAGGTGTGGTATCTCTTGTTGAGCTCTAAAATTCATTGGGTCGATTGTGAGGCCATGTCTTTGAGAAGATGTTTTCACCAAATGCCTTCTTTTCCTTGAAAGGAGAACTACTGTTGCATCCTAATGCCAGTTTGCTTCCAATTTGAATAACAATCAATTCGAACCCTTGCACCATATTCCTTGTCATGTCTTCAAAAAATAGTTTCATGAATTTTCTAAACTCCTCTTTCTCTTCCATCTCTGAGGTCCCTTTCTCATCCTTAGCCATAGTTTCAATAGAGTGCACCTCTTCTCCTGCTTCTTCCTCTTCACCAAAGGTAATTTCAATTTCAATTTCTAAAGGTGGGAGCTGCCTTCTAGAACTCATAAATGGACACCCAAATTAGGTGCAAGGACCATGCTCCGATACCACTTGTAGTGTCCCTTTTTAATAAATTGGAAAAATTGCAATTTTTGGTCAATTCAAACCCTGGACTAGTGGTGACTCAAATGCTTCCAAATGGCTCCTAAGGATTTCAAATTGGGTCTGAAGGTGTTTGAAGGGTATTAGGACATAAAAATGAAGCTGATGGGTTCGTGGACACTCTCAAAATACTTCTGCAACATTCATTTAAATTCAGAAGAAATTGGGGAATTTTACTAGTAATTTCGAGGTTCAAACCCCCAAGGGTAAAGGTCACTAATGGCTTCCCAAATGCAGTAATACCCTCCCAAATTTCAGTAAAGAGACATGTATTAGTTAGGAAAACACCCAAGTGTATGAATGAAAACTAGGTAGAGGAATTAGGTTTATGCCCCTTATTTCCTAGATCACAACCATACATGCACCATTGATGTGTTCACACCCAATGCATTTCAATGCAACATAACTAATGCATTTATCAAGACAAATCTCAATAAATATGTAATTTGCAGCTGCAAACATCTACCAAATCAATGCAACAACATTTTATGTAGTGCTCAATCAATTTAGCATTTATTGATTAATTCTTTGAACAGTAAATATGCAATGCACAAAATAAGCATTTGCCAGACAATTCACTAGAAACAATGCACTAGCATTATCAGTCCAACAATGAATGCATTATCAATCAATAAACAATTGTTTGAGAGAACACTCCACAAGTACAATAACTCCATGCATGATGTATAATGCAATAATCCAATACTATAACCATAACAATGCAATAATAATAATAATATATAACTCATAATGCAATAATAGTGCAATAACTTCATTATTAAATGCATTTTTTAAATGCTCATGTACTATATTAATTTCATACACATTAAATATAATAATAATTCCAATGCATTAAATCAAATACATTAATTAATTTAAATGCAAAATGCATCAATCATACTAATTTCAATGTATTAAATACATTATAATGGACAATGTAAAAATAATAAACCATTAAAATAATGACAATTATTCATTATAATGTTTTATTATTTGTGAATTATAACACTTTATTTTATATAATTTATTAATTCATTATTTTATAAATAATGATAAAATTATTCTCCATTATGTTTCTTTATAATGTTTTATTATTTGTTAATTAATCAATTATATATTAATTATTGTTCATAGACAAAGTAAAAATATAAACCATTTTTATAATATTAATGTCCTTTTAAATGTATTAAGTATTTAAAATGCTTTAAATAGTAATACATTAAGTATTTTAAGGTTCTTATAATACTTTAAGCATTTCAAATGCAAATTATTTATACAAAATAATTTAAAAGCAAAATGTATCCCAATTGCATAAAATATATTATTTGGAATGTATTAAAATTAAAATGCAAAATTTCTAACAATTGCTTTACATGCAAAGCTGTGAATATAAATGTGTAATTGGTTGAATGGGCCAATTTCCTCTCAATCTAAAGGCAGCAATATATTCAAACAAAAATTTATAAATAATAATATTTTGAATAAAAATTATGAAAAGTTGTTTTAATAAAAAAGGCAGACAATAATAAATATATACACATATTTATTTGTATTTATATTTGTAAATGGGCAAAACAACCTTTCAACAAAATACATTACTATGTATTGCAAACCAAAGGAAATAAATATTCCCATGCTTCAAGCACTATGTAATAATTAAACAAAACAACTAAGCATCATATATATTATATATAATACAATCCAAGGATTGAATATGCATTATTAAATGCAAATAGCAATAAACAAAAGCACAACTAAACAATAATGAAGATTTCAAATGCAATAATACATAATGCAATAATTAAATAAACAGAAATTCAACCACTCATTATATATGCTTGATACAATCAAAAGGATGGGGCATTTCAATGCTCAATGCATTAATGAAATATATTAAAGAAACCTATGTAAGAATTTATTAACACCGAAGCATTTTAGTATTTCTTTATATAAGAAATGTATTTAAAAAATTATTTCTTTTCACAGAAAACACAACATCAAAATGCATTTCTTTTCATAGGAAACACAACAACATCAAAATATTTTTTTTTTCATAAGTAATAACATAAAAATAAAAATAAAAAATTAAATACAATTAAACACAGCATTGTAAAAATAAAAGCAGCAAAAATATATATTCATAAATCAATTCAAACTAATGCAAAAACCTCAAGAAGGGAAGACGCCCTTCTAAGGCACTCCAAGTATAAACAATATCAATATGTATGTAAATACAACAGGACCTTAATCCAGGGTTGCGCCTTCTTGGAGACATTCACCACGTACACGATCATATTATAGGTATATGAAAATTTTACCAAAGTATTGAGCCTAAGATTGCTCTCTTTCAACATCACCCAAAGCAAGGATATTAATTACGATTTCATTTATTCAACGTTATCTAAGGAACAAATTCTTTTCATGGCAAACAACAACATAATATGCAACAATATAAACATTAATTTATTTTTTTAACTAGAACAATGTAAACATTAATTTATTTATCACAGAAATATTCAAGCAGTAGGGTCGCGCCCTTGCTAGCCTTGCTCCAGGTAGATATAATATACCAGAAAATCTCATTACCATAAAGGGTTTCAGCATGAAGAAAGGGTGGGTGATACCTTAACCACATGTAAACATAACAATAATAAGAGTATTGATCCCAATAAATTACGGATAATACATTACAAGGGAATATGCCCCTCAACAACACTCATGAAAACATTTAAACAATTAATGGATACACAATGCAACATAGAGGAATAACGTCCTCATCCATCTCTAAGACATTTAAACAATTAAATGGATGCACGTATAGCACAAGTGCAACCTTATATTAATTTCAAACCGAGAAGGGGAAATGCCCTCTCATGAATTCATAGATTAGGTGTTAGAGAAATAATGAAAGAAATATAATTCCAAATCAACAAAGAAGAGCATAAGAAGAGCATGTGCCCTCTGTTAATATTTGATTGAGTTTTGATTTTTAATTTTTTTGGATGCAGAAACTTGAAGTAATGAGACAATTTGATGCACGAGGGATCAACAAAACCAATCCAACCCACTTTCCCCAGGAATTAGTTTGATTTCACACTTAGCAGAATCACCAAACTTAACAAACCGGTCTAAGTCTTTCTTCAAACAATTGTTGAAGGGCGGAATTCAAATTTGCGGTGAACTGGATTTCATAAAAATATTGGGTCTCACCTAGATGTCGAACATCGAACAAGTGTGTCTTCCGCAATTCTCTTCCGCAAATTCCTTCCGCTTTCCGCTACCAACTTTCGCAATCACCTTCCTTCCACAATTGCGGGTGTGCCTTTGCAACTTCCTTCAGAAAATTGTCTCCTGCAAAGTTCCTTCCGTAGTCGTCTTGGACCGTCGGATTTCGATCAATGGTGGATCCCAATCCTATGTGCTAACTGTGCATCCGCTCTGGTTGTTAACTCCTTAATTCTTTCTCTTGCTAAATGTTGTATGCGTTGTTGATCTCTTCGAAGAATTCTCTCAGCCGTTGATCTGCTATCAATGTGGAACGCTTAACTTTGGATTTACGGAGATCTATCTTCCACGCATGTTCACCCAGCGATATCCTTTCCCGACCGTTCCATCTCTTTTCTTTGATATGGACCATCCAAACTCTGTCAAATAAACTGAATGTAAACTATGTGACTGTGCGCTGATTGATCAGAGAATCGATCAATCAAACTCGACCGATCTTCACTGGACTTGATCTCCTTCGTTGTATCTGAACATCATCTCCATAGCTAAACCTGCACATCACTTCTTAGAACTTCAATTCGATTTCACAAGCTCGTTCAAGTCTAACCATGAGCTTCACCTCTGCGGATTCATATATATAGAGAATCGATCCTTTCAATGATCGATGATACATGGTTTACACTACAAATCGAAACAATTACTCATGCGCCTGCACATAGGGATCAGCCAACTATCCTCTGCAACATTCAATTACCTAAGGCCCCAATTTCAAGTTGTTCATACACACACATCTATCAATCTACCAACAAGTATTCAACTATCAATTGATTCGTGAATTAGACACACAGAGTAGTGCATAAATAGTCCTTCTCCATTCAAACATAAGAGACCTGTACATTCACAAATGCTTCAGAACCTGCATTCTGATCCTCTTGGCCTGATTTACCTTGTTTTGGTCACTTTCCTCTATGCCTCATAGGCTTACACACATTTATACATAGCAGGATTCTAAAACCAGTTCTGGTTCATATACACATTGCATTCAACAATCTCCTATCATCCTGCTAACTAATTCTAAGATTAGCAAACTCTCAATCCTATCTCTATGACTCGCTCATGAGATCCTTTGATCTTCATCGAATACTTCCATTAGATGTGGACTTAGTTACATGAATCACTCAATGACTCATCACTCAGCTAGTGACTCATCACTTATCTAGAATCACACTTAAAACATAGCATTATTTACAATATTTCATCAAAGAATTCTTCTTAGGAAAATGTCAAGACCCTAAGGTCTCACCAAACATTGGACTTGGATGGAGAGCAGGATGCTCCTGCATCACAATTCAATCATGTGAAAATCATACAACCATAACACAAGATATACCCTCCGGAAAATCCTCAAAACTATGAGAACAAAAACCCCATCAATTCTTCTGAGTATAATATAATGAATAGCAGAGAATGTTTTCTTTTACAACATAAAATATTTCTTTCAGAAGATAAGAGATCACCAACAACTCTTGGTGAAGATATGGAAGCAAAAGAGAAGAGAGATGAATATGAGAAACACCTTGCCTTCAAAGGAGAAGAGAATTCACTTAACATTGAATTCATCAATATCGTATAACATATTTATACATTCTTCTCTTCTATTTGTATCTTCTAACTTCATGATGAACTCATCCTCAAACTGGATGTATCAATATTGCATGTAGAAGTGCACCCCACTTCTCATGCAGTGCTTTATCTCACTGAAATGTCACTTAGGATGAACTCGCCTCTTAATTGTTCAAAGCTTTCCCACTTAGTTGGGTAGATAACTTAAGTTTCTTCACTTAGTTAACTAGATCTTCTTTGTTGTCACTTAATTAACTCTCTTTAATTGATTCTTGATAACATCATTGCACCGAGAGAAATGAGGTGGTCTACAGCCCAGTATGGGGGAGATGTTGTAACGTTTGTTACTAACAAAATAATTAAAAAAATTAATGTCGGCTAATAAAATAAAAAATTATGGAAAGTATTTTAAAAAAATCCATGCTGGTTCATAAAATAAAATATTATGAAAATTAATTAAAAAATAGATGTTCGTTTATAAAATAAAAACTTAAAACTTAAACCTGGATCTATCAATCAATAGAGATAAAATTTCTTGAGTTTAAATTTAAAAAAAGAAATACACCTCAAGAAATTGGATCCCTCTCGGTGCTTGATAGATACGGGTTTAAGATGGATCTATGCTTGTTGTAGTGATCAATTCGCGTTCTCCTTGATTTACTGAAGTGTCATCTTTTAGTTTAACTAAAGTGAAAACACTTTAGTTAACTAGTCCTTCTTATTTAACACTTAGTTAATTGAAATCATGTTGACTGATTTACTTGAAGTAACCACTGTGAGTTCTTTAGTTAACCAAGGCTATCTTTAACCGATGCTTTAATTGAATCTTTGATTGAGGCATACATTGATACTTAACTGAAGCTTTATAATTGAATCTTTATAACAGAAGCTTTAAGAATTCTATTTCTCTTTAATTAGTTGAAGTGTGTGCATGGGTAATTTTGAATTCTCTTGATCTCTATGCTTTATATTTTATTTATTTATATCTTACTCCAAGGTCAATATGTGCTAACTTTAAATATACATCACATTACATTGTACTAAGAAGAATTATCGGAAGGTGCACATGAGAATCATGACTTGACACACACAAGTTCGAAGCCTTGTCCAACAAGACTTTACAACATCATTACTTCGATCAATTACCTCTATACGGGAGGAATAACCTTTACACGGAAGAAAATCAAACTACTTACTTCTATACGAGAGGATCAATCTTGTCTACACAAGATTAGTTTGGAGAATGTCTCTTGATGTTGTATATTTAACACTCCCTCTAAGTGAGGGAGGCATTCTCTACCATACCAAGCTTGTCTCGGAAGTACCTAAAATTTGTCACATGCAGAGGATTTGTTAACACATCTGCAATCTTCTCATCAGTATCAATGTACTAAAGTTTCATTGTACCTTTATGGACCATGTCTCGGATGAAGTGATACTACATTTCAATGTGCTTTGACTTGTCATGAAACACTAGGTTTTCGGAAAGCTTGATGCAACTCTGATTGTCACACCTAAGAACTGTAGGCTCAAGCTTTTCACCGAACAACCCTGCAAGTAGCTTTCTAAGTCACACTGCTTCTCAACAAGAAACACTAGAAGCTATGTATTTTGCTTCGGTATTGCACTTGGCTATGGAGCTCTGCTTCCTGTTGGACCAAGATATCATAGATGATCCTAGGCTATAACAGTAGGCATATTTACTCTTACGATCCACAATGCTTCCTCCCCAGTCTGCGTATAACCAAGTAAAATGATGTTGGTTGTGGAGCCATATCTTCCAGTCTTATAGATGATATTGTCTTAGCCGTGCACCTCAGAGGACTGTACACTCATCCCCCTTTTTGGGGTTGTTTTCTCCAACATTTTTCGGCCATGGTTTTGGGTATCCCGTGGTATTTTCCTATTGTATTTCCCTTATAAAATAAAGACATTATAATACGGCTAGGGTTGATGTATTAGGTATTATGCATTGTAAATATATCTGAGATCAAGAAGAGAGACTGTGACACAGTGAAGAGGAAGTGCAGCAGTTGTGTTGCAGGTTGTTGTTAGGATATTCCTATACTCCATCCTAGACCGATCAGCATTTCCATTATTTGCATTTTAGGTCATGCATGCATTTTTAGGGTTTGCATGCATCTCAGTCATCAGTCCCAACACCTAGCCCTCAGTTAGCTAGCCCCTGGAGCTTCTTTCCACTCGGTTTCATCCCTCCTAGTGCTTAGTGCGCCCTCCTTTCACCTACTGCATGAGAAAGGTGCCCTTCTTTACCTACCATTCAATTATGTTCAGTTATGTTCATTTCTTTCCTTGATTTAAGGCTAGACTAACTCTCAACTAATTGTATCACTCCGATGGACCTCCAGTGAGACTTGACTACCCATTCTAACTCTAGTTAGCTCCTCATGCGCCCTCCATTGAGCCTCCTTCATTCAATTAGTTCTAGTTACACTCAGTTACACCTACCACACTCATTTAGACTCAGTTTGTCTAATGGTTGACAGTTGCTTGAGCATTGATGACTCCACTCATGATGAGATAGACTACTAGTTGTGCTCCGATGACACTCCAGTGATCTTTTGATCACTCCATGAAGGCTAATTCGAATTTCCACCTTGGCATTCAAGTCCTCATGCATTGTACTACTTATTTGTCCATATTGTGATTAATTAATTAGTGTGTGTGAAGTATTTTTTCTTTTATCTGAGTTCTACTGTATTATTAATCTGTTTCTCATCTTACTGCATTGACCACTCTTAATCTTATTCCTAAATTCTTTCTTGTGAGGTATACATCATCTCTTAGATCTGCTATGAGGATTTTCACATGGTATTAGAGCATGTTGAGAGTATTGTTTATCTCCATTCCTGAGATTTTTTTGCAGGTTATTATCAAGATTTTGAGTTCACCAGTTGTAGCAGTTTCTGCATTTCTGCAGTAGTAGCAGTTGCAGATATTTCTATTATTTTTTGCAGGTCTTCTATGATCTTCTTTCTCTATTAGGATATTCCTATACTCAATCCTAGTCCTACCAGTATTTTGATCATTTACATTTTCAGTCATGCATGCACTTTTAGGGTTTGCATGCATCATTTAGGGTTTGTATGCATTCTAGTGATCGGTCCCAGCACCTAGCCCTCAGTTAACTAGCCCCCGGAGCTTCCTTCCACTCAGTTTCAGCCCTTCTATCCTATCATGCACCCAATTCTCACCTTCCACTGAAGAAGGGCGCCTTTCTCACCTACCAGTCCACTTTACTTCAGTTAGCCACCAATCTTTCCTTGATTTGAGGCCAAACTGACTCCTCATTGTTGTTATCACTCCGATTGACCTCCCATGAGACATGACTACTTGTTCTGACTCCAGTTAGATCCTCATGCGCCCTCCACTGAGCCTCCTTCATTCAGTTAGTGTCTCCATGTGACAGTTACATTCAGTTACACCTACCACACTCAGTCAGACTCAGTTTGAATGACAGTTGACAGTTAGTTGTGCATTGATGACTCCACCGATGATGAGATAGACTACTAGTTGTGCTCCGATGACACTCCAGTGATCTTTTGATCACTCCATGAAGGCTAATTCGAATTGCCACCTTGGCATTCGAATCCTTATGCATTGTACTACTTATTGTCCATATTGTGATTAATTAATTAGTGTGTGTGAAGTATTTTTGCTTCTATCCGAGTTCTACTGTATTATTATTTTGTTGCTCATTACACTGCATTGACCACTCTTCTTCTATCTTCCTGCTTAATTATAATTACTCTTGTGAGGTATACATCATATCTTAGATCTACTGTGAGTATTTTCACATGGTATCAGAGCATGTTGAGAGTATTGTTTATCTCCATTCCTAAGAGTTTTTTGCAGGTTATTATCAAGATTTCGAGTGCAGCAGTTTCTGCATTTATGCAGCAGTAGCAGTTGCAGATATTCTCTATTGTTTTTGCAGGTCTTCTATAGCTTCAATGAATTCAGAAGAAATTCCTCTTCTTTCTCCATTCAACTATGATGAATGGAAACCAAAAATGATAGCATATTTGAAGAGCCATGATCTCTTTGATTGTTATTTTGAAAGAGAGTTCGAATCCTATAAAGAGAAGATTGACTGGTTAAATAAAGGTGACACGGCCTTTGGAATAATGATGCTTGCTTTGCCCGAATACATGTTATACCAAATCATTGATGATGTTGAAACTCCAAAAGAGTTATGGGTCCATCTGGATGAAAGATTCGGCAAATAGAATGAAGGATTTGGTCCAAACCCCTTCAAGAGCAAGCAAAGTGATGCATTCGCCCTCCTTGATGATCTCATTGATCATGAACCAGTATCAAACACATCTCATATTGATGTTGTCCACAAAGAAGAAGAACTTGTAGATTCTACACTCATGCTCCAAATTTCTTCTCTTTCTGTGCCAGCTCACACTCTAGATATTGCAGAAGGTCCTAAATCCTCTCTTGCACCAGAGTCTATTGGTTTGCATCATGATCACATGATTATTTCAGAGGTAAAATAAACTATTGGAGGTAATGCATTCGCTCTCCTCAAGCAATCACCTCTTATTTACTACTATATGATCATTATTCCATGCTTTCATAAGGTTATTGAAGAATATGGCCATTGCCACCTGCTTGAGATAATCTCTCATGCATTTACTGGTTTTGATCTCACCTCTCATGCTTCAAAGGAGATCTCAAGAAACCATGATTCAAGTCTTGGATCTAATTTGGATTCTAAGCAAACACTACTTGAGATAATTTCTCATGCATATGATGGTTTTGATCTCACCCCTACTGGTTCAAAGGAGATCTCAAGAAACTATTCATCAAGTCTTAAATCTGATTTGGATTTCAAGCAATCATTAATATTTGATGGTTCTTTTTGGCATAATCTCACCCATGATGGTTCAAAGGAGAAGACAAAAGACTATCTGGATATTCATGTTTTTGATCCCACCTCAACTAATTCGAATCACGGGTTCAAGGATCATCCTCATATTTTTGGATTTGTTCTCATCACATTCGATCTGAAGAGCAAGTTCAAGCACATGCTTTTTGAGCATGATCCACTTCTTCCCAAGAAGAAGATACCTCCAGACATATGACCAAGCATCACACCTGCTAAAGTTTGGAGCATTTAATTTTTGTGTGTGCCTTACAATCTGTTTTTGAAGGGGGGGTATTTTTCCTATGAAATTTTCCCCACTTCCTTGGGTTATTGACTGTTATTATTCATTGTATTGGGTGACCTTTGGTCTTAGTTACCAGGGCCTAGGATGGATTAAGGGGGGGTGTCAAGATTTTCCTATACTCCATCCTAGTCCCACTAGTATTTTGATCATTTACATTTTCAGTCATGCATGCACTTTTAGGGTTTGCATGCATCATTTAGGGTTTGCATGCATTCCAGTCATCAGTCCCAACACCTAGCCCTCAGTTAGCTAGCCCCTGGAGCTTCCTTCCACTCAGTTTCAGCCCTCCTATCCTATCATGCACCCAGTTCTCACCTTCCACTGAAGAAGGGTGCCTTTCTCACCTACCAGTCCAATTTACTTCAGTTAGCCACCAGTCTTTCCTTGATTTGAGGCCAGACTGACTCCTCACTGTTGTTATCAATCATATTGACCTCCAATGAGACATGACTACCTGTTCTGACTCCAGTTAGCTCCTCATGCGCCCTCCACTAAGCCTCCTTCATTTAGTTAGTGTCTCCATGTGCCAGTTACATTTAGTTACACCTACCACACTCAGTTAGACTCAGTTTGACTAACAGTTGATAGTTACTTGTGCATTGATGACTCCACTGATGATGAGATAGACTACTAGTTGTGCTCCGATGACACTCCAATGATATTTTGATCACTCCATGAAGGATAATTCGAATTGCCACCTTGGCATTCGAATCCTCATGCATTGTACTACTTATTGTCCATATTGTGATTAATTAATTAGTGTGTGTGAAGTATTTTTTCTTCTATCCGAGTTTTACTGTATTATTATTTTGTTGCTCATTACACTGCATGGACCACTATTCTTATATCTTCTTGCTTAATCATAATTACTCTTGTGAGGTATACATCATCTCTTAGATATGCTGTGAGTATTTTCACATTCTCCATTCAACTATGATGAATGGAAACCGAAAATGATAGAATATTTGAAGAAAAATGATCCCTTTGATCATTGTTTTGAAAGAGAGTTTGAATCCTCTAAAGAAGAGATTGACTATTTAAATAAAGGTGACATAGTCTATGCAACAATGATGTTTGATTTGCCTCAATACATGATATACCAATACATTGATGTTGAATATCCAAAAGAGCTATGGGCCCACCTGGATGAAAGTTTTGGCAGACAGAATGAAGGGATTGGTCCAAACCCCTTCGAGAGCAAGTAAAGTGATGCATTCGCCCTCCTTGATGATCTCATTGATCATGAATCAGTATTAAACATATCTCATATTGAAGTTGTCCACAAAGAATAAGAACTTGCAGATACTCATACTCCAAATTTCTTCTATTTCGAGTTATGTGCCAGCTCACACTCCAGAAATTGCAGAAGGTCCTAAATCCTCTCTTGTACCAGAGTATGTTGGTTTTCATCATGATCTATTGAATGTTTCAGAGGTCAAATTAGTCATTGGAGGTAATGAATTTGCTCTCCTTGATCTATCACATCTTATTTACTATTATATGATCATTATTCCATGCTTTCAGAAGGTTATTGAAGAATATGGCCATTGCAATTTGCTTGGGATAATTTCTCATGTACATCATGGTTTTGATCTCACCCTTGCTGGTTCAAAGGAGATCTCAAGAAACCATTTCCATTCGCTTGGGATAATTTCTCATGCAAATCATGGTTTTGATCTCACCTCTTATGGTTCAAAGGAGATCTCAAGAAACCATTGCCATTCACTTGGGATAAATTCTCATGCACTTACTGGTTTTGATATCACCTCTAATGGTTCAAAGGAGATCTCAAGAAGCCATGTTTCAAGTCTTGGAGCTTATTTAAAATCCAAGCAATCACTACTTGAGATAATTTTTCATGCATATGATGGTTTTGATCTCACCCCTGCTGGTTCAAAGGAGATCTTAAGAAACTATTCATCAAGTCTTAAATCTGATTTGGATTTCAAGCTATTATTTGATGGTTCTTTTTGTCATAATCTCACCCATGATGGTTCGAAGGAGAAGACAAAAGACTATCTACACATTCATAGATTTGATCCTACCTCAGCTAATTCGAATCACAGGTTCAAGGATCATCCTCATACTACTGGATTTGTTCTCATCATATTTGATTTGAAGAGAAAGTACAAACACATGCTTTTTTAGCATGATCCACTTCTTCCCAAGAAGAAGATACCTCCAGACATATGACCAAGCATCACACCTGCTTGAGTATGGAGCATTTATTTTTGTGTCTACCTTACAGTCTATTTTGAGGGAGGGTATTTTTCCCATGAGGTTTTCCCCATTTCCTTGGTTTATTGACTGTTATTATTATTCATTGTATTGGGTGATCTTTGGTCTCAGTTACCAGGGCCCAGTATGGATTAAGGGGGGGTGTTAGGATATTCCTATACTCCATCCTAGACCTATCAGCATTTCCATTATTTGCATTTTAGGTCATGCATGCATTTTTAGGGTTTGCTTGCATTATTTATGGTTTGCATGCATCCCAGTCATCAGTCCCAACACCTAGCCCTTAGTTAGCTAGCCTCTAGAGCTTCTTTCCACTCGGTTTCAGCCCTCCTAGTGCTTAGTGCACCCTCCTTTCACCTACTGCATGAGAAAGGAGCCCTTCCTTACCTACCATTTAATTATCTTCACTTATCTTTAGTTGTTTCCTTGATTTAAGGCTAGACTGACTCTCAACTAATTGTATCACTCCAATGGACCTCTAGTGAGACTTGACTGCCCATTCTGACTCGAATTAGCTCCTCATGCGCCCTCCACTAAGCCTCCTTCACTGAGTTAGTTCCAATCACACTCAGTTACACCTACCACACTCAGTTAGACTCAGTTTGACTAACGGTTGACAGTTGCTTGAGCATTGATGACTCCACTAATGATGAGATAGACTTCTAGTTGTGCTCCAATGACACTCCAGTGATTTTTTTATCACTCCATGAAGGCTAATTCGAATTGCCACCTTGGCATTTGATTCCTCATGCATTGTACTACTTATTTGTCCATATTGTGATTAATTAATTAGTGTGTGTGAAGTATTTTTGCTTCTATATGAGTTCTACTGTATTATTAATCTGTTGCTCATCTTACTACATTGACCACTCTTAATCTTATTCCTAAATTCTTTCTTGTGAGGTATACATCATCTCTTAGATCTATTGTGAGTATTTTCACAGTTGTATCCCTTCACTTTGCTAGACGGTATAATAAAAGGACTGGCAACTTCAGTGTGGACGTAGCCCAAGTTGGTGAACCACGATATATCTGTGTCTCTCTTGTAATGCGTATGTGTGATTATATTTGCATTTATGTTTATTGTTATTGCACTGCGATCTTGTTTATCTAACAATTGGTATCAGAGCCGAAGGTCTATTTGGCAGATAAACCCGCAGGAAGCTAGGGTTTCTGGTTCGAGTGGGAGCAATGGCGAAAGAATGAAAGTTTAAGGTTGAGAAGTTTGATGGCCAAAAATTCCATTTATGGAAGATGCAAATGGAGGACTATCTGTACCAGAAGGATCTATTCCTGCCATTGGGAGGAAGAGAAAAGTAGTCAGTGGCCATGAAGGATGAATAATGGGAGGTTATTGACAGAAAGTCACTTGGAACAATACGGTTGCCCCTGGCTTCGTCGGTGGCTTTCAATATCTCAAAAGAAATGACAACGGAGGGTTTGATGAGTGCACTGGGTAAACTGTATGAAAAAACCTCGGCCTCCAACAAGGTATTTCTAATGAAGCATTTATTTAATATGAAGATGTCTGAAGGTGGATCTATTATTGATCATTTAAATGAGTTTAATACGGTTACAAATCAGCTAAGTTCTGTAAGTGTGAACTTTGATGATGAGGTTAGGGCTCTTCTAATCTTGTGTTCATTGCTAGAAAGCCGAAATAGCTTGGTCATGGCTGTAAGTAACTTTGTCTCTGGTTCAAACACCTTGAAATTTGATGATAATATTGGTGTTATTCTTAGCGAGGAAATGCGAAGAAAAAGCACGGGTGAGACATCAGGTAATGCGTTGACCATGGAGAGCAGGGGAAGACAAAAGAAGAGAGGAAAGAGCGAAGGTAATCGCAGCAATTCTTAAAAGGGCAGATCCAAGTCCAAACTGAGAAAAATAGAGTGCTACAATTGCGGAAAGAAAGGACATCTGAAGAAAGAGTGCAAATCTCTAAAGAAGAAAGGAGATGCACAGCAGGAAACTACCTAGGAAGCAAATGTAGTAGGTGATGTGTTACAAAATGCTTTGATTCTTGCATTAGATAATACTAGTGATTATTGGGTAGTAGATTAAGGGGATTCATGTCATGCTACACCCCTTAGGAAATACTTTCATGATTATGTTCCAGGCGACTTTGGACATGTTTTATTGGGTGATGATGAGCCATGTAAAATTGTTGGAATGGGTAAGGTATGGATAAAAGTTAAGAATGGAACTGATTGGTTGTTGAAAGATGTAAGGCATATTCCTACTATGAAAACAAATTTGATCTCAACAGGGCAGTTGGGAGATGGCGGCTGTCTATCTACATTTGGAGAAAAGTGGTGGAAGATCACTAAAGGATCAATGGTGATAGCAAAAGGAGACAGGGTAGGTACGTTGTATTTATGTCCTCATAATACTGACCATTCTATCTCTTTAGATTCCACAGGAACAGATACAGCATTGTGGCATCATAGGCTTGGCCACATGAGTGAGAAGGGGATGCAGATTCTCCACTCAAGGAAGTTGCTGCCATATTTGAAGCACGTAAGTTTGGAATTCTATGAGAACTGTGTTTATGGAAAACAGAAGAGAGTCAGATTTTTCTCAGGGTTGGGAAACAGAAGAAGAATGAAAAGTTAGAGCTAGTGCATATAGATGTATGGGGACCGGCTCAGGTACAATCTCTTGGTCGCTCTCATTATTATGTTACATTTATTGATGATGCAACTAGAAAAACTTGGGTTTATTTCATTAGACAAAAATCTGATGTGTTTGCTACTTGTAAGAAGTGGAAAGCTTTGGTTGAGAATGAGACAAGAAAAAGGTTGAAGTGTCTCAGATCTTATAATGGAGGTGAGTACTACGAAAAGGAGTTTGATAGTTACTGTTCATACCATGGGATTCGTAGAGAGAAGACAGTCCTAGGAATACCACAAGAAAATGGTGTGTCAGAAAGGATGAACAGAACAATCATGGAGCGTCCAAGGTGTATGAGACTACATGCAGGGTTGCCCTTACAGTTTTGGGCGGATGCTGTAAATATTGTTGTTTATTTAATAAATAGATGACCTTCAAGTGCTTTGGATGGTGGTATTCCAAAGGAGGCATGGACAGATAAAAAGGTAAACTACTCATTCCTGAGAACGTTTGGTTGTGAAGCATTTGTCCATATTGATAAAGAAAATAGAATAAAGCTTGAAGCTAAATCCAAGAAATGTACCTTTATTGGATATGGGGTTAATGATTTTGGTTATCGTTTATGGGATTATAAAAATCACAAAATCATTAGAAGTAGAGATGTCATATTCAATGAAAAATTTATGTATAATGATCAGTTGCAGGGAAAGAAACAGGAAAAGGAAAACACAGAGTACACAGTACTTGATGAAATTACAGAAAATGAAGTTCCAAAGGTGCCAAAAAATCAAGAACAACAGTAAGTGCCTGAAACTCTTGCAATTGCAAGAAGATCTACTAGGTTAAGTAGAATCCCTAAGCGATACTCTCCTTCAATGTATTATTTGTTGATGATTGATGTTGGTGACCAGAATGTTATGAAGAAGCAATGCAGGTGGAAACTAGAAAGAAGTGGGAGCAAGGCATGAATGAGGAGATGGACTCATTGGTAGGAAACTAGACTTGGGATTTGGTTCAGTTGCCTGTTGGTAAAAGAGCATTGTAGAACAAATGGATTTACAGGTTGAAGGAAGAAGAAGGAGGCAAGAAGCGGTACAAGGCCAAACTTGTTGTAAAGGGGTTTGCACATAAGAAAGGTATAGATTTTGATGAAATATTTTCTCTTGTTCTTAAGATGACTTCAATTATGACTATCTTAAGTCTAATGGCGGTAGAAGATTTGCATCTTGAATAGTTAGATGTAAAAACAACCTTTCTCCATGGGGATTTGGAGGAAGAGATATATATGCAGCAGCCACAAGGGTATGAGGTCAAAGGTAAGGAGAACTTGGTATGCAGGTTGAAAAAGAGTTTGTATGGCTTGAAGCAAGATCCAAGGTAGAGGTATTTAAAATTTGACAGGTTTATGACAAAACAAGGTTATAGTAGATGTCATTCTGACCACTGTGTTTATTTCAAGAAGTTAGACAATGAAAGATATATTATCTTATTATTGTATGTGGATGACATGCTTGTTGCAGGTTCTAACATGCAGGATATAAATGTACTCAAAAGGAAGCTAGCTAATTCATTTGCGATGAAGGATTTGGGTACTGCAAAGCAAATCCTTGGTATGAGAATAACAAGAGACATAAAAAATCGCAAATTGACATTGTCTCGGAGCGAGTACATACAAAAGGTGTTGGAAAGGTTCAGAATGCAGAAAGCAAAACCAGTAAGTACACCTTTGTCCATCCATTTCAATCTAAGTAAGGAAATGTGTCCCAAGACACGGGAAGAGACAGATTACATGTCTAAGATTCCCTATCAATCAACAGTTGGCAGCTTGATGTATGCCATGGTGTGCACAAGACTAGATATTGCACAAGCCATGAGAGTTGTGAGCAGATATATGAACAATCCAGGTAAAGAACATTGGAAGGTAGTACAGTGGATTCTCAGGTATTTCAGAGGTACTACCACTCAGGCATTATGTTTTGGAGGTTCAGACACTGTTCTACAGGGATATGTTGATGTAGATATGGCAGGTGATAAGGATAGTAGGAGGAGCACCACAGGGTATTTGTTTACTGTAGGTGGAACAACAATAAGTTGGATTCCGAAACTCCAAAAAGTTGTTGCACTTTCAACAATGGAAGCAGAGTATGTTGCTGTTACAGAGGGTAGTAAAGAGATGATTTGGTTGCAGAGTTTTATGGAGGAATTGGGTAAGAAGCAGAAGGATAGTAGGTTGTATAGTGGCAGCTAGAGTGCCATTCATCTTGCAAATAACTCAGTATTCCATTACAGGACTAAACATATACAGCTCAAGTACCATTTCATACGCTTTGTTCTGGAAGATGAACTGTTGAAGCTAGAAAAGATACATACGAGCAAGAATCCTACAGACATGTTCACAAAGGTAGTGACCAGAGAGAAACTGAGTTCCTGCTCGGTGTCAGTTGGCCTTCTAGAATGAAGGTGAAGAGGAGAAATTTTCCAAGTCCAAGTCCAGCAAGTGCAGCAACGGTGGAGCTGCTGTGATCAATCTCCAAGAGGGAGATTGTTGGTTGTGGAGCCAGATATTCCAGTCTCATAGATGATATTGTCTTAGCCGTGCACCCCGGAGGAATGTACACTCATTCACCTACCTTCGGGTTTGGGGCATCGCCCCCGAGAAAAAAAACTTAGTGTTGTTTTCGCCAACAATTTTCGGGCCCATGGTTTTGGGTATCCCATGGTGTTTTCCCATTGTATTTTCCTTATAAAAGAAAGACATTGTAATATGGCTAGGGTTGATGTTTTAGGTATTATTCATTGTAAAGATCTCTGAGATCAAGAAGAGAGACTGTGAGACAGTGAAGAGGAAGTGCAGCGGCTATGCTGCAGGTTGTATCCCTTCACTTTGCTGGACAATATAATAAAAGGACTGGAAACTTCAGTGTGGATATAGCCCAAGTTGGGTGAACCACGATATATCTGTGTCTCTCTTGTAATGTGTAGGTGTGATTATATTTTCATTTCTGTTTATTGTTATTGCTCTACAATCCTGTTTATCTAACACATAACTCCTCCATTGGAGGCATATCTGAGTCCATATGAAATTGTACCTTGAAGGTACTTAACCACATGCTTAGCACCTATCTAGTGTCTATGTCTCAGATCAGATATAAATTGAGTCAGAATGCTCATGAAATAACATATATCAGGCCTTGAATATATCAAGTACATTAGTGATCCTATAATTTATCTATACAAAGTGGGATATACTGGATCTGATCCAAATCCCGCCTCATGAAGTTTCCTCAAATTGGAAACCATTGGTGTAGGCAGAGTTTTGCAATCTATCATGCCAAACCTGCACAATATATCCACAGTGTAATTACCTTGAGATAGAAAATTTTCATCTTTTATTTTCCAGATCTCAATGGCAAGAAAGTAGTGCACTAGACCTACGTATTTCATCTCACACTCTGAGGTGAGATCCCTCTTGCACCAAGCAATCAGATGTTCCTCTCCAATGAGAAACAAATCATCAACATACAAAACTAATATCAATGTTTGGTTCTTCACTACTTTGAAGTACAAATTGGGATCAACTTCACTCTTATTGAAACCCAGTTTCTGAAGGTAGCTATCAATTCTAGAGTACCAATCCTTAGGGGCTTGATTAATCCCATATCAAGATTTCGTAAGATTTCAAACATGGGACTCCTTCCCATTCACCACAAATCCTTTAGGATTTTGAATATAAACCTCTTCCTCAACCTCACCATTGAGGAATTTTTTATTCACATCCATCTGGTGAAGATTCCCTCCTAGAACAGATGTAAGTGCAATCATTGCTTGGATTGTGGTGTACCTTTCCATAGGGGCAAAGGTCTCATCATAATTGATGCCTTCTTTCTGAGAGAAACCTATGGAAACGAATCTAGATTTATACTTCTTAATGCTACCATCTGTAGCATGATTTATCTTGTAAATCCATCTAGAAGTCACAATGGACTTCCCATCATGTTTGGGAACAACCTCCCAAACATCATTCTTCATTATAGAGTTGTACTCTTATGTCATTGGATCTTTCCAAACTTGTTGCTTTGCAGCTTTTTCATATGAGGATGGTTCTAAATCACTGATGTGACTCATCAGTGCAACATACCATGAATATCTGCTAGGTTTCTTGCGCTCCCTGGATTAGCCTATTGGTGCTCCATATTTCTCTACATTTTGTAATAGTTCTTGGAACCAAGAAGATATTCTTGTAGCAGGAGGTTCATCAGGTGACCTCTCAACCAGTTCTACCAGTTCTTAAGAAGCCAGTGAATCTAATGCATCTTCTGGTTTCTCCCTCTCTAACTCTGAATGGGGTGAATCAGACTCGGTATCCTCCATCTTTGAATCACACTGAATCTCTTTCGATCTTTTGAAATAATATTCCTCATGGAAAGTAACATCCCAACTGACTTCAATGTGTCTCTCACCAAGTACATATATTCAGTATGCTTTGGATGACTCACTATAACCCACAAAGGTGCATTTATTTCCAAAAGGCTACATCTTTGTTCTCTTTTCTTTCGGTACATGAATGCATATTGGGCTCTCGAAGATCCTCAAGTGTGAGATGCCTGGCTTATCACTCACAAACACTTCTTCTGGTGTCTTCTCATCTAGAATGACATACGAGCTTCTATTATGGATGTACATAGCTATACAGAAAGCTTCTACCCATAATGAGGTAGACATATCTTGATCATGCATCATGGCTTTTGCAGCCTCACATATGGTTCTGTTCTTCCTTTTGGAAACCTCATTTTTTTTAGGGTTGTATGGTACTGTTAACTGTCTACATATTCCTGCAACACTACATATCTCATTAAATGCATGTGAATCAAATTCACCTCCATTATCATACCTTAATGCACGGATGTGCTTTTCTTTCTGATTTTCAACTAGTCCTTTAAACTCTTTAAATTTGATAAGAGTTTCACTTTTAGCCTTCATGAAATAAATCCATGACTTCCTAGAAAAATCATCTATGAACAGTACATAATATAAGAAGGCAAATAGGGAGGGGGATGGAATGGGACCACATACATCATAATGTATCAAATATAAAATCCCTTTAGATCTAGTAGTATTGCTGGAAAAAATTTACTTAACATTCCTCCCAAGTGCACGACACCGACATACACTATCATGATCAAAATCAAATACAGGCATACCTTTTACCATATTTTGAAGTCCGAGTAGCGCTTTGTAGTGTAGGTGTCCAATCCTTCGCTTCCATAGATCGCATGGACTAATAGTGTGGTGAATCATAGCTTGAATACACTTCTCGAGTACCTCGTAGAGTCCTCTCTCTCGAACTCCAATCACAGCAGTGGATTCTAGGATTTTGTTCTTTGGCCATAAAAGTGCTTTGTTATCTATGAAGATAACTCATAATCCTTTGTATTCAAGAACAAAAACTGAAAAGAGGTTCTTCTTCAATCCTGGAACATATAGAATTTCCTCCACATGTAGAATATCATCAGTGCTCAGCTAGAATGAGATGGATTCAACTCCTTGGATCGAATATGTTGAGTTGTCCTCCAACTCTACCATGCATGTGAACTATTTCTCCTTTAGATCAGTGATGGCACTCTTGTAACTAGTCATATCTTTGGATGCACCACTTTCAATCAACCATGTTTTTGCATTTGTGATGACTGATACCGAAATGGATGAGACAAGGTAAAACTCCCTCCTTGTCTCATTTTCTTCGGATGCATTATTTTGAGTAGTTTCATCTTCTATGGCGATAGAAGCATGAAACTTTCCTTTCTGATTTTCTTTTCACTCTCTTGAGAAATGGCCTTTCGTGTTGCAATTTAAGCATCTAGATTTTGACTTTTCAAATCCTTTGTTGAACCATTTCTTCTTTGGATGAGAGAACTTATTTTGGAAGAATGGTTTCTTTCCTTTCTTCATTCTTGTCGTGAGGGCAAGTTTTTTTTCTTTGATGCACACTAACTTGCGCTGGATTCACCCCTCCTCTTGGAGTAAATCATGCCACAACCTTTTGAAGTTAGGTTGTACCTCTCATCCATTTACCACGTCCAAGAATGTCTCCCATGAGGATGGGAGACCATCAATAGTGGTTTGGAGAAGATCATCTTCATCCACCACTACACCAATACTAGCAAGTTGATCTCTTCCCTAAGAGATCTTTGGGAAGAAGGAGGCCATTTCCTCATCCATATCCATATTTAAGTTTTGAAGCTTATTCTTCAATTCCCTATTTTGACTCAGGGCCTTCTTCTCATATAGATTAGTCAATGTATCATAACATTCTTTCGCGGTCTTTAGTGGTGTGATCAAGGGAATCAAGTTATCTTTTACCGAATCATAGATGATCAATTTTCCTTAGCTTGATTCTTCTTGAATTTGGTGTTCCCTGCATTAGATGTAGGATCCTCCACCACAATGGATACGTATCCATCCATGTCATTTTCCTCTAGTATGTTGAGAATCCTGGCCTTCCAAGTGTTGAATTTTTAGGTTCCCTCAAGATGGTCTTTCGGTCGTACAAATATTGATGCCATAGTCTTCAAATCGTGTGCTCAACTTCTCAGGATCAACGTAGACTCTAGATGGCATGCAAAACTAAGCTCCTTCGTTCCCTGAGCTCTGATACCATGTTAATATTTGGTTGAGATTTGATATTTAATTCTTTTGGATGCAAAAACTTGAAGCAATGAGACAGTTCAATCACATGAAATTCATACAACCATAACACAAGATATACCATGGGGGAAATCCTCATAACTATGAGAACAAAAAACCTAGCAACTCTATTTAGTATAATATAATGAATAGCACAGAATGATTTCTTTTACAACATAGAAGATTTATTTCAGAAGTTAAGAGATCACCAAACACTCTTGGTGAATATATGTAAGCAATAGAGAAGAGGTATCAATCGGAGAAGCACCTTTCATTCAATAATAATATCTTGTGCACAAAGAGAAGCACCTTTCCTTCAAAGGAAAAGAAGATTTGCTTCACATTGAGTTCCTCAATATCATATAACATATTTATACATTCTTCTCTTCTATTTTTATCTTCTAACTTCAGAACGAACTCACCCTCAAACTGGATGTATCAATCTTGCATGCAGAAGTGCGCCCCACTTCTCATGCAGTGCTTTATCTCATTGAGCTGTCACTTAGGATCAATTCGCGTATTAACTAAAAGCTTGCCCATTTAGTTAGGTGGATAACTTAAGTGTCATCACTTAGTTAACTATATCTTCTTTTGTGTCACTTAGTTAACTCTCTTTAATTGATTCTTGATAACATCACTATAGTGATCAATTCAAGTTCTCCTTGATTTACTGAAGTGTCGTCTTTTAGTTTAACTAAAGTGAAAACACCTTAGTTAAGTAGTCCTTCTTATTTAACACTTAGTTAATTGAAATCATGTTGATTGATTTACTTGAAGTGACCACTATGATTTCTTTAGTTAATTGAGGCATATCTTTAACTTATGCTTTAACTGAAGCATTCATTGAGGCATACATTGATACTTAACTGAAGATTTAACAATTCTAGTTCTCTTTAATTAGCTGAAGTGCTTGCATTAGTGATTCTGAATTCTCTTGATCTCTATGCTTTATATTTTATTTCTTTATCTCTTACTGCATGGTCAATATGTGCTAACTTTAAATATCCATCACATTACATTATACTAAGAAGAATTATTGGATGTTGTGATCATATTATATTATTCCAAACCAAATGATTATATGCTAAATTAATTCACTTTAGAGGTGATCAATATCTAAAGGAGACTTAAGAGCAACTGGTGATCATGGTTAATAATACATCACACAACATTAAATGCGTTTAACAACTAAAGCATGACCTTTATATGGAAGGTCCACCTCTATACGAGAGTTCCATCCCATGGATACCTTTATACGGAAGGTTCACATGAGAATCATGACTTGACACACATAAGTCTAGAGCCTTGTCCAACAATACTTTACAACATCATTACTTTGATCAATTACCTCTATACGAGAGGAATAACCTTTACATGGAAGGAAATCAAAGTGCTAACCTCTATACAAGAGGATCAATATTTGAAACACAAGGTTAGTTGGAAGAATGTCTCCTGATGTTGTATATTTAACACCCTAGAAGAGGGATATCCCTCTCACTCCTATTGAAACAAGCAATATAATATAATTATAAACAACAAATACAGTCAATGGTAGGGATACTCACTCTCCATGGATATATATTAATCAACAATTGCAATGCATATAAAATACAACAATTGTAATCAAATATAGGCCTGGGCATTCCACCATTCCACATATTTAAGATACATCCAACTCAAACAATTATAAAACATATACATAGATATCAATAACAATGAGGAGGGAGCTTGGATCTCCTCATGAGGTTGCTCCTCTCTCATTCACCAAAGAACTAAGACCCATCAATTAATCCAGAAGAATGAACAACAATCTGGAACAAGAAATAATTTCTTCATTTAAAAATGGTAGAATCCAATGCCATCCAAACTCTCAAGAAAAACAATAATCTACAACAATTAAAATTGTTCTACATTCATAAAACATACCCAAGAATGGATTCCCCATCAAATAGAAGCCATGAAATCTTTAGGTTTCATATTAATTCCAAATACTAAATGCATATACACAAAATGATCTGTATCTCTATGAAAATCCCAATAGCAATAGTGTTGAAACCTAGGCTCTGATACAACTTGTAATGTCCCCAGCTCCAGCCACTGATACCATATGCACTAGAAACCCTAGGGTAAGGTCTAATTCAAGTATAGCATGACAGAATAAGAGTTATCTAGGGTTAGGGAAAAATGCGAAATAACCAGTAATTGAAAACATTTATCCTTTAAAAAAAATATCCAAAAAATAGAGGCCATTGTTTTCCCTAAAACACATGTGATGCAACCATATTCAAGCATGAAATTAATATGAGTTAAAAGAATGAATATCAGCATCTACAGGCTGCCACCTACAACCACATAACACTAATAGAAACTAGGACAACCATATAAACACCTTAAATCTTATTCTCAAGCATCCATTAAATCATAAGAAAAAATATATTTATGCAGCATACAGATCATCCCAATACTTGTCATTTAACCACATCCATAAGCATGAATAAAAATCAGATCTACATTATTTCATAGGAAGAGATAGATCATCCAACTCAGTACACACGCATCAAATAAAAATAGTAATAAAACATAGTAAGAATAGTTATCTTTGAAATGGGAAACTCGCTTCAATATGGCAAGATTCCTCCTAGCCTTATGGGTTGCCAAGACAAAACTCACTTTGACAATCCGCCCCGAGTGGAGGTCACATTCGACAAGAAGGAAACTTTAATGCCTTCTCAGAAACTCCTCTTCTAAGAAGATAACAGTAATCATCTTTCCCAGCCACTACTTTCCTATCCGTTCTTCACTACCTATGTGTAACATCCCAAAAATCACAAAAATTTATAAGTAGCATTAAGTGCTATATTTTCTATGCGGAAGTATAATAAATGTTTGTTTGTTTTTCTAGCCGACATACTATAATAAAATGTTACGTCGATCATATGTGTATGTTGTATTACAAGTACAAGAAAAGTGTTTGTGTTTTTATCTCGATCATACATCCTAGAACAGTTATGATTACTTTAATAGACGTCAATTCTTTATAGAATTAACTTGATACTGATTTCATCATATGTGCTAACTGTTTACTTTTCTTGTTGATGATGAAGGGGTATTATGGGAACCCCGAGGCTTACTTACCTATTCAGCTATTGTATTTGATCTTCTGTCGCATATCGCAGGTAATAGAGATACTTCTTTCAAAGTGTAACAAGAGATCTTATTTAACTTCAATTATCCTTCAATGTTTAAAAAGAGAAATAGAGTAACTTGGAGTATTCCAGGGTGAGACCTATTCTAGTTTTTTTCTTTAGCTATATTCTATATAAAGTTGCTTATATACTTTCATAGTAATTATAATCACATCTCCTAATTTTGTATTTAATATTATTACACTTGTCTTGTGTTAAGACATCGTGGAAAGTCTTGAGCTTTGGTTTCAATGCTAAAGGCATTTTGATCCTACACCTAGGAACTACACCATGTATTCGAATATATAAAATAATCATAGGATCATATCCCAAGTTGAAATACTATCACTGTAATTTTTATTCTTATCTTTGGATATTTATACACTATGTATGCAAACCCTACGTATTATTTTTATTATGTCAATCTTTGAACATAATGTTGGATTTCAAACTATGCTCTATATGAAAGCTGGGGGATCATCACCCTAAGCTTAGATGTTAACAAAATATTCCTAAACCTATCTTTTATGTTATGCACTATATGCACCAACCTATATAATAGTATTATCATGGCCACTTTGAAAGTGCCGATAGTTATAAACTATACATTATATGCATCTACCCTATATTACACTAATCTATACATTGGGTTTATGATCATTGTAGTATTAGATATACCATATTATTGTTATGCACTTTACGGTCTGTATACTATGTACAAGGGTTTGATTAAAGGGCTCCACGTCTTACTATATAATTTATTGAATAGTGAAATGATGGGTTTTGACATTTGGTATAACACGTAACCAAACCATATTGAAATTGTAATGTTTATCCATATGAAAGGCCGATCGATAACCTTGATGCATGGTTACGATGGCAAGTCCTATGTACTGTGGTAGCTATGGGTTTTAAAGTGCAATAAAGGCGTGTGTGGTGGAATTCCTGTTGGCATCCACTGTGGTGGTCTTCACGTGGTGTTCCTTGGTAGTAGTGAGACCCTAACTTCCTTTTGGAGTTATTTCGTCGAGGGCATAACCTGGGCATTCATTTTTTTGTAGAGAGTGGGGTTTGGAGAGGCCAACAGGCCTGCCCGTTCTTAGGGTTTGTTAGCAGTGCTTGAAGGCACCTTCCAGTTTTCGATACCTCAACCTGTGGATATGTAAACTTTACCTCAGAGTTCGAAGAGGCAAACCATTCCTGATTTATGGATTGATGCGTTTGTTTAGAAGTTGGAGTGGCTCCAATGTTCACGATTATGGGAGTGTCCATACAAGAAGCATGGTTCTTCTTCGAAAGGTAAGTTGTTAAACCTTCTCTTGTTTCGATGAGATAGATAATGTACATTTGCATGTGTTTTTAAGTGTTTAGATTTGTCTTCTAATATTTAACCACAATGTATGTTGAACTGACAGGTGACTCCTCGGCTCTAGCTTTGTATGTGCTAAGAAACGGGGAACGGAGCTTAAACTGGTAAGCCTCGGTGACTTCCTGTGAGGTGCATCCTAGCAAAAATGTCAGTCCTTGTTTGGTGTAGTTGAGTATTTGGTTCCCTAGTTAGCTGTGGATTTTTGCCACCATTGTAACATTTGAGCCGTAAGACATTTCTTTGGTGTAGGGAGGATTGAATCCTCAACCTACTTCTGTGTTGGCTCTGCTACGTATTGCTGTGTAACAAAATGTTTGAGAAGTGTAAACCGTCGTTCGAAGGGTCTAACCTTCGGCAAACTTGATGGAATAAAAAGGTTATGGTGTTTGAAACTTAATTTTGTTTTTACCGAGCCTGAGAGAGAAATACTCTTGGCAGTCTACGTTAATTATATCGATGTTTAATAAAACAATGATAAGGGCAGATCCCGTTCCTGAATGTTTATAATATGTTTTAGTTTGTTTAAAGGCCAAGAGCCGAAATGGCTAAATGCCTAGTTTGTTTTGGTTTCAAAACCCTGAACTTGTTTTGTAAAAAGATAATGTTGTTGGTTAAGTAATTCATAATGATAAAATGTTAAGTTGAAAAGGGAAAGCAGGGTTCATCATGTAGCTTGTACAGTTATGAGATTTGACTGTACAAAAACCCTCATTGGTTGTTGGACTCTGTCTTCGTGGATTTCTACATGTTTTTAAAAGGCAAAGTTGATATTGTTTCAGTTTAAGTACTGTTTGTTATCTATGGTAAAGAGTCTTATTTTGAAACACTGTTGGAAAGATCTCTGTATTTTTTATTGGTAAAGTTTAAAGACTTTAGCCGTAAGGATGGGTTATGAAACCCTAAAACGTAAATGCATAAGTTTGAGTTTGTTGTAGTTTCAAACCCTGATCTCATTTGTAATAAGATATTTTGTAAAACTATAAGCTTAGAACTGTGTAGTCGAATTTCTTTTAAGTGCTGAGACCTAGTATCGCGTACCTTTTGCGTTTGTCAAGAGTAGAATGTTGACTTAGTAAATGTATGACAGGGTTTGAAGCCTAATCATTTGTTAGATACAAAGGTTTCTATTTGATTTGAAAACTTTAATGTTTTTAGTTTCAAAAAGAGAAATCGATTAATTCTGTATACAATAATATTACCAACACTATGTAACCAATATGTTTGGTTTCGTTCTATCTTGTAGTAGGTTCAAATCATACCTTGTTTTATGTAAATCTATACTATGATTTTTGATACTGATAAAATTCGAAAGGCGGAAAGCTAAAAGTCTTAGTAGGATTTTTATTTGAAAATAATATTGTAAGTTATACATTATTTGCCTTCTGAAATATAAAAGATTACCCTATAACTATACTTAGGGTTTTGTACAGAGACATGGGACTATTTGAGTTCTTCTACTTTTGTTGCTATAATATTCTAGTGTTTTAATGAATGATATCTAGGTTTTCTATATTTAAAACATAAGAGATTTTTATTGAAAAAGTGAACAAGATATAATACAGGAATGTAACAGAGTTTATCTATAAAAATCATTCAATCATTTATGTCTATTTGCCTATCATTGTTGATATCTATCTTTAAACACTCTTCCCTATACTAGAGTACGACACAAGAACAGTGTGTGGAAAAATACAGGGAAGCAATTTATTCTATCTCTGTCATAAAACTTCTTCAACTATTTACAAAATAATACACAGTTCAGAAAAATCAATCATTTACATCTGAATGATGATAACTAACAATGTTCAGCTAAGAACCCTAAATCAACAGTTATAGAAACAATAAATTATAACTACTAGGAAATGAAATAACAATTAGAACCTAATAATGTAGATAGGGTGGACAAACACCCAAAGAGGCATGTTCCTCCCAACCTTCTCCAAAATAAGTAGCCAATATCACTTGCTCCTTTGGACCCCCGAGACTGTTTACTAAACCACTAGGTAGAAGACTCTGTGTAGGAGCAAGGCACTCAGTTTGTACTTCCAGCAATCAATGGAGACTTGCATACACCTCAAAATAAACCTCTGCACTCAATAAGAAAACTCTGCACTCAACAGAAGTGAAACAGACTTACAATACAACTCAAAACATAGCTTCCCCTCATCGAATCTATTGTGTGCATACAATAGAACCACAAGGTAAATTTTCTCATCAGAAAAAGTGTGATCCTCTGCTCAAATTCGATGGCTTATAAAGATGCCTAGGTATTTTAGTGGTCAGTTTCCAAATAAATGAGCCTCAAGATCCAGTCCCATCTTTCAGGGAACTTTGACCACAATTCAAGGGAGTTATCCCATAACAACAGCTAGTTACTGAGTTCTTGATGCTGCCACTTGTCCATTTCCTTCTACCCCAGATTCCATTCCACCTAGTGGGTCAGTAAACACTCTTTCAATAGTCTCTTTGGGTGAGTGTCTCCTATTTTATTTTATTAAATAATAATATTGTGCAATTACAGTCATCCTTGGACACATGGCCAAATATAAAACTTTACAATACAAGTTAAGATAACGTTTTTCTCAAACATAAAATGCTTCAAGTAATGGGTATGTTACACTATGTGAAGAAATGACCTAACTCGCCATTCCTATTTTTTGGTCTCATGTGCAAGAATCGTGGACTAGTAGGGCCAAAATAGGGGAAAGCATCAATACTTATACTAGCTCTCTAGTATGATGAATGGATAAATGCTATGGTGTAACCCCTACAAAAATAACATAGGCTTCAATCCATGTCAAGGTCTCTCAATCCTAGAGAAGTCTGATTCCATAGTGAATCCAAAACTCAGGATTTTCCTTTCAACAATGAGAGGGAAACTTTAAAAAAAAATCCAATAAGAGGCCATTCGAATTCTTGAGAGGATGAATTGAATTCCTTGGGAGTTTCTCCATATGTGCGGTAGTGAATTAGGTTTTGGGGAATTTTCCCTCATTTTCGAATAATAGCACAATAATGAGAAATATTGACAGGATTTTCAAGATTTGAGGATAATGGCCAAAAATAGAAAATATTGATGTCGGGAGTTACAAGTTTCTAACAGGTGGGGATAAAATCAATTTAATTCTTAAATTAATTGGCTAAAATTACTTGGCCAAATAATTATCAAATAAATAAATTTTCAACAATTAAATTAATTCTCGATTAATAATTTTTTGGGTCCAACATCAAGTGTTTGGGTACAAAATACATTAAACAACATAATCCAAGATCTAGGATGATAAAATATTATTGTAATAGGAAAATAACTTTTCCTGACACCCATTCCCCATTAGTTGTGGATACATGGCCCCCCATTCTCGTTTAGCTTTCCCTACTGAGCAAGTTTTTTAGTTATTATCATATGTCTATGGGGATCAACATATGGGATTTTACATAGACTCATCTATTCTCCCTAACTTAGTGGTCTCTCCTATGTTTGACATCAACACATCTATCACATTAGGGAGAGTCGTATGGTTCGAAGGTAGCAATGTTCATATTTAAAAATCATGGTAGTATAAGTATAGTGAGGTCATCCATGGTCATCCATCCAACAACCTCACCAATATTACAGTACCCCACCCCTGTGGGATTATCATGATCATCAACAATTCTGCTTCTTTGGCACTAGTAACTTCATTTATGGGTTCATTTACTCTCATATGGATTGAACTCGCATTCATCCATGTAAAAATAGTATTATGATTTTTCCCTTCGATCTCCTCTCATTGTAGTCATCTTGACATATTTTCACGAGAATGGTTATGCCACCTCGTTTGTATAAAACACTATTCGTTGTTACAACTTCACTGGTCATCACCAACAATCTTCCCCCAAGGGAACCTTCCATCCACACTCACTTGATAACTTACAAAAACAAGAGAGAACACAAGAAACGATGATGCATTTTCATCTCTATAGTACGCTTCGAACCACATACATAAAAAAGGAATCTCTTAATGCTAAAATTCCGCACACAATCGATAGTTTACCTAATATTGCAGTAAGGAATCATCAACATATAGCATGCAACTCACCGAAGACATCCTCCTTAGATCCAGAAAACAATATGAATCCAAAAATGCCAAAAAATAGTCAAATGAAGAGGTAGCATAGGTAAATACATGGTATCCCATGCTATAGCACATGTTATCAGTTATGTGCCTATGCTAGCATAGTACATATGATCCTTCGAGATCCACGTTATTGTAAAAAAAAACAATATCTCAACCACTAGTTGTGCATTAAAGGCTCACGAAAGTTCCATCACCAACTGAAATTCAAATTTGGCTCTTAAAGCTTTGAATAGACCCTTTTGTGTACTTTGGAGATAGTTCATGAGGTGATGGGGTTCACACTTGAATCTAGATGTTTCTTGGTGGCCTCTTTGCCTATAAAAGTAATACATTGGCATGCATCTAAGTAGAAAAAATTAGATCAAGGTTATGCCACTGGAATTGTATTGGAACTTCTTCCACCTCTTCCTACCTCTATTGGCATTCCTCAAGCTCCCTTGCCACCTTCCTCCAAGAGGAAAGTGTTTCTCTCATTTTTTATTCAAGTTATTTAGCATTTAGTGTAGACAAATGGATCTCCCTAAGGGGGATTGTTGGCCTCCCTTGAATCCCACACCTCATTGGGAAATTTAAATTGGTTTTATCACTGGGTTCTTGCTGTGGTTTGCATATCCTCACTCGCTTTGTTTTATTTCAAGTTATTTCTTTTTGTTTTGTTTTGTTTTATTAACAAGAGCATGCATGATCAACTTGGATTCGTTCACATTTTCTTTAGTAACACAATATTGGGCCTTGTTAACAACCTCAAAGGCTTTCACCATCCAAGTGGGAAGGGCTGCAAACCTTTGTACGAATTTTCCCACAACATTTAGCCTCTCTCACGCTACAGTCGAGGGTTTAAACCCTAAAATTACCCATTTAAATTTTTTTATAATAATAGTATTATTTTTATAACTATTATTATTATAAAATTTTCATTTTTTAATAAATATTATTATTAATAACAATATTATTATTAAAAATACAATTTTATTATTATTATTATTTAAAAACCTAAGCTTGGGAAGCAAAAATGCCTCCTTGTACCAAATCCATGTCATAAATGAAGGATCATGTGGAAAAATTAGAAATAGACCAGGCTCTAGATTCTAAAACTCTCAAAGGTATAAACTTTAGACTTGATCAAATTGAAGCCAAGTTATGGGAAGGAAAAGAAGAATCAACGAGGAATGTAAGATATGAGGTCTCCAGTGTTGTATCATGGGAAATGAGGAAGGTAAGAGAAGAAATAAACACAAGCATAGATGAAGGATTGGATAAGATTGTGATTTTATTCATGGATAGAGGCCCCTCTAGCAATGTTGATTCACTAAGAATAATGCTAGCCACCCCCACTTCAACAGATACAACTAATCCTCAACATAATTCCTTCAAAGTGGAAATTCCACAAAAACATACTAATCACATCCACTTTTCGGGCCTTAACACCAACCGGCTGAACTTGAGCTCAATGCAACCAATGAGCGGTTATCCATGGAGTCCCAAGCTAGAGTAACCCAAGTTTGATGGTGAGACAAGACAAAGAGTGGAATGGATCAATATGGAGAAAGAATTCTTTTGCATACACAAAATCCTATTCGATGACGAGAAGATAAAATATGCCTCGATGCAATTAGAAGGTTGGGCATATGAATCGTATATGTGGTGAAATATTACAACAACAGTGTGTTCCTACAACTGGAACACATTCAAAAATGACTTCTTTAAGATATTTGAAGATGTAAACGAGAATTTATTTTTTGCAAAAATCACCTGATTACAACAAAAAGGTGATGTGGAGGAGTACACTTATGAATGGGAAGCATTAGCAACATGAGTACTAGAGTTAATGGATGATTAGATACTCCATACATATGTACATGCAATAAATCCATACGTTAGGGATGAGTTATAATTACTCAATGTCTCAAACCTAGATAAGGCCAAGCGTAAAGAAAAAAATATTGAAGAAAAGTTGAAAAAATCATGGCAAAAGAAATTTGACAAGGGTTAAACAAGTCAAAATTCTGGCCAAAATATAAATCCAGAATTAAGGAAGGTAAATGTAAGTACTGCGGAGAAAAGTGGGACCCTAGAAATAGGTGTTCTAAGAAAGAGACCAACAAGAAATTATATCAATCTGAATAAGAAGAGGAAGGAATATCAAATAATGATGCATCTGGAATAGAGGAAACAAGGGATCTCCAGAATATTCCATCCAAGTTAGCTGATGAAAATGTGTCGAGAATATCACTCGCGGCCATAACCGAAATCCACCAACCACAAAATGTTAAAACTTAAAGGTCATGTCAAAAATAACAATGTCAATCGTCCTTGTCGACACTAGAAGCACCCATAAATTTATCGGTGTAAGTGTTGTAAAGAGGATTAATCTTTTCATATACCGAGTTCCTAACGTGAAGATAATGGTGGTAGATGGGAAGAAGATAAAAAATGTGGGAAAATGCCACAAGGATAAGTTGAAATTACAAAATTATAACCTTGAGTCAGATTTTTATGCGGTACCTTTAGGAGGAGTTGATGCAGTATTAGGAATCTAGTGGCTACAAAAACTAGGTAGCTACTCAACCAACCACAAAGAACATTTTATTAAATTCAAATGGAAGGGAGCAAAATATAAGCTATATGGGTTCCAACCCCCTCACACACAAATTGTGTCATCCCATATAATGGATAAGCTAATCTAGAAGGGAGCACCAGCTTATGTGGTACAATGCCAAGAAATAGAATTATTAACTTTAGAAGTTGTAAACCTCGATCATCCAGAGATCTAGGAACTACTCCAAAATAAAAATAAAAAATGTATTTAGAGACATTCCCATGGAGTTACCACTAGAAAGGAAGATCGAGCGTATAATTGAAATCAAGCCAAGGTCGAGTCCTGTAAATGTTAATCCCTGCAGGTATCCACACCATCATAAAACAAAAATTGAAAGATTAATCCAAGATTTAATAAAGTGCGGAGTGATTACGAAAATTCAAATCCCATATGCAGCACCGATAGTGTTAGTACGAAAGAAGGATGGATCCTTCAGATTATGTATCAATTATAGAGGATTAAACAAGATAACGGTTAAAGCCAAATTCTCCATTCCATTAATAGATGAAATGTTGGGTGCACTTCATGCGGCAAAATATTTCTCAAAAATAGATTTGAGATTAGGATACTATTAGATCAGGGTGAGGCTACAAGATGTGGCAAAAACAACTTTCTGAACCAATGAAGAGCATTATGAATTCAAGCTAATTCATTTTGGGATAACTAACACCATGCCACCTTTCAAGCAACCATTAACAACTTATTTCAACCGTGTCTAAGAAATTGTGTACTAGTTTTATTTGACGACATCCTTGTATATAGTAAAACATGGAAGGGACATCTAACACATTTGGACCAGGTACTATCTATTTTAGAAGAAAAATACCTTTATGCAAAGATGTCGAAATGCACATTTGGTAAGGAGGAGGTGAATTATCTTGGTCACGTGATATCCAAGGAAGGGTTCAAGGCAAACCCATAAAAAATTAAAGTGATGACAGAATGGCCCACACCAACTAACATATCCAAATTAAGGGGATTCCTTGAGCTGACTGGATATTACATCTAAGGTTCATATGGAACTATGGTCACATAACTTCTCCTTTATCAAACCTTTTGAAAAATAATTCATTTCAGTGGAATGAAGAAGTAGGTAAGTGTTTTGAAACACTAAAAAAATCATGTCCACAACACTTGTACTAGAAACACCAGACTTTTCCAAACCTTTTGTAATAGAATGTGATGCTTCAGGTTATGGGTTAGGAGCAACACTAATGCAATATGAGCATCTGATAGCTTTCAAATGTAGGAAACTAAATAAATGAGAATAGTTGAAGTCTATATACGACAAGGAAATGTTGGCCATTATGCATGCATTATAAAAGTGGCGGAAATACCTCTTAGGAAGCAAATTTATGATTGATGTAGGAGCATCGGGACCTAGGAAGATAAGTCGAAGTTGATCGACATGAGGGAGCCGACCAACGGGATTTACGATGACCACTGGTGCGAGAAGAAGGTTGACTTGTCAAAGTCAACAAGTCGATCAGGACCAATCGGTATATGACCGACCGGAACAGGGTGGAACAGATGTTGTGACGGACCGAGAGTCGACAGGTTATGGTCGACAAACGACAAGTGAAAGCGAGACGTCGAGTGGTCGACAAGTGGTCGAACTACGACCTGACAGGTTTGGCGGAGCCAAGCGCAGAGGAAGGGGTGGATCTGGTGAACCGCAGGAGATAAGAATTGAGCCGACAGAAAGGTCGAGATGTGACTAACTACTGTAGCAAGTTCGGAAGAGTCGAAAGTCAAGAGGACTGTACCTGGTAGCCGTTCGGGGTTGTTGAGGAAGTTAATACAGTTATTGCAGGTAGGTGAAGGACATGACAGGTGTCATCAGGGGTGAAGGCTATGTAGCATGGCTGGGAGATGATAGTTGCAGGTCTGCAATATTTGGAAGAATCGGTGGACAAAAGGATACGTGTCTCGAGGATTGCAGTAGTCTCAGGAACAGTTGCAGTAGGGTAGAAGAAGGAAGAGAGGGATCAGTTCAAGGATCTTCTTTCCTTTGGTCAGCAGCATCAGAGAGCGAGAAGGAATTTGAGATCTAATCCATAGCTCAACATTCCACAGTGAACCAGGAGAGGGTGAGGTCGACACACAGGGAGAACACACCACAGTTACTTCTGTATTGTAATGGCTGAGGCTGAATGTAGTTATTTATTTACTTTCAGTTATTCCGCATTGTAACTGAATTCAGAGAAGTAATATAAGCCACTTCTGGCATCCTGTTTTAGACCTTGTTCATGTAAGCATTGTGGTATGTGTCATGTGTATGTTTAAGCAAGAACCTTATTCAGTAAGGCTATTAGAATATCAACAATACTGAGAGTGGGGGGTGAATCAGTATTGTAAAATTTTTCTTTTAATTCCAATTCTTTTAAGCACACATATTAAACATTTCATTAAACAATAAACTCAAATGGACACAACATTTTATCGTGGAACCCTAAAGGAAAAACCACAAACTCATTTCTATTAATCTACAAAATTGCTTTTACACATTACAATAGAATTTGATTAGCACCAACTAATCAGGATGCACCCACACCCTTATTCACCAGCACCAACTGGTAGGAGGCTACAACCCCCTTGTTTAGTCAGCTACAACTGACAAGGAAAAGAACCAACTCCCCTTTTGCAGGCACCAACCTGCCCTAGCTCCACCCTTCCACCCTTTAATTAGATATCTTCATTAACAACTTGGATTGCTACTTATTCTGCATCTGCCTCTGAACTTTAATGCATCTGCTTCTGATCTTTAATGCATCCTCTTCTTGTGCTTCTGATCTTCAATACATACTTGTAGTCACACCACTCTTGATCTCTTTTCTACTTCTACTTAAGGTATCATCATTAAGAACTAAGAGACAACATTCATCATATCACATCATTGCTTATATACTCCTCTCTTATACCTTTTCATAAATGGTGTGTCTTTAGACTCACACCCTTTCATGATAAGATGAATCATTTCATATAATAAGCACATAAGGTTAAAACTAATGAATTAGTTATAACTATATAAAACAACTTAATTCTTATACTTTATAACTTTAGTGCTTGATTAAAAAAAAATCTTCGGCTCTTGATATTCCTTTAAGCTCCTGGCATTTTTTTTTATGACTAAATATGTTTTTATTTAATTAAATAAAACTTGTGTTTTACGAATTCGCATTTAACCTTCATGTTCAAAAATGCTTTAGCCACGTCTGATGACTCCTCTGCCACATCAACGCCACGTCTTCTACCATCTCAGCTTCAACGATCTGCCACGTTCCCAACACATTGCTTCCACATCATTATCGTCGTTAATGATAGAGTTGCCACGTGTACCAAAAGGATAGGGGGCCTGATAGGTCGTCCAAGGCGCTGAGCTGGTGATCTTCTCGTGGAGTCCATACACCCAGCACCCCCACCTATCCTTTTCACTATGCATCAATAGAATTAGCAATGATCTGTGTATATAAATACATAAGACTTCATTTTCGCAGCCAATGTGGGACTAAATCCCAATGACAAGTTAATCGCTGCCGTTGAAGTTTCGATCGGATGGTGCCTGAGTCTCACTTACAGCAGTTGGCCGTTTCTTCTGAATCAAGCTTAAAACTACCAAGACTATTCTCCATATTAAGCTATTCTTCCAAGAGCATAAATATTTCCTCTTCTTGCTCTGAAATAGATGTTCTCATATAATCAAATGCCCTTTTAAAAATGCCACGAATACAAAGGACCGGTTGTTGATTATGTTCTTCTTATACGCTTAGCTCTGGCTATTTCCTTGTTAGTTTCCATATGCATAGAGTGTTGGGGACTTAGTTGTATTTGGGCATCCTTCTTCACCTCCCGATTTCCATTGTCTTCACATTTAAGAAAGAAACCCTTGTGGGCACACATCTTCGAAGGTGAGACTTCATGGTTAAACTTTGAATCAACCTCCAGCCCAGAGACCTTCAATATTGGGTCTGAATACACCTTCCATCCATCGGAAAGGATTTCGCTCTCCACATTAGTTGCCATTGAATGAAAGCCAGTGATTATGGCATCTACCATTTCTTGCATATTAAGAAGCTCACAAGCCACAGCCTTCCTTGAATCCTTGACAAACGAATTCACTCCCTAAATTGCGTCAAGTTTAAACAGCAAAGACATTATCCCCTCGGAAAGCTTCAGGCATTGCTTCTCATTCTGGAGGATCGACTCCACAACTTGACGATCAGCAAGATGCCGCCAAATAGCTTTAGCCTCTACCTTGGCACCCCATATAACCCTCAAATTCTTCAATGGTGCACTCTTCTTGTAGGGTGGAATAAGCCTTGGAGGAAATAGTTTAGAATTACTACCGGTCCTAATGCAACACGCATCCCTTCAATGGCTTCCATGACAGCATTTACGACATGAGGTGATGTCTCAAATATATTATTCCATACATAATTTATCAAATGGACTAAAGCATCCTCACATCCAATTTCTGTGACACCTAAAGCCATGTGTTTCACTGCTGAAGCTGTTGTTTTCCTATGCATGAGATCTCGATCCATGAGTGTATCTTCAAGTAATGGTGTCACTGCATATATGTATTCCTTTCCCATCTCACCTATATATTCATTCATATGAGCTGGCAGCATAGTGAAGGGAAAACAATTTTCTGCAACAATAGCAATAGCTACAGTTGTACAGACACAGTTCTGGTGTTCTTGAACCTTCAAGTTGTTCAGTAAAGTAGAAATCACATCCTGTGGTCCAATTTCCTTTGCAATGTATCCAAATGTGTTTACAATTTCCCTTCTAATTCCCTTCTTATGAGCTTTCAACATATTTAAATATCTGTCTTCAAACTCTGTCCTCTTTTCCTTAGATTTCAGACCTCTGGCGTGCACTTTTGAAATGATCCAAGGTCTACATGATCCATCCTTACACAAATCCTTTCTTAGCGTGCATCACTACTTCATTTATTTCTCTTATCATGGCTATTTGTCACTACCATTTCTAATTGCCATCAATGACAATCTACATCCTCTGCCATATTGCCAACAATCTCCCCCTTTGGCATTGATGGCAATACAACTTCCATTTCTCCCTCTTTGACATCAAGGGAAAAGGGTTGATTACTCCCCCTGACTTTGATTTCTGAATCCCCCTGAGCTGATGCTTCTGTCTGTGACTTCCACTATTGAAGTGACGATTCTGTTTGTTCCAACTGTCCCTGCAATGTCTTTTTCTTTAACTGGGATAGATTGCCTCAACCTTATCCACATACTTAATCACAGATTTTCCTCAAATCTAACCACAACTTTCCTTCAATTCAGATCAAAACTCTCCCCCTGACTTGATGCTACTCTTGATGCATAAGTTTCATGAGCGGTTTAACTTGGAGAGGATATCACCACTAACCTTTTCCTGTCTTTCATAGCAAACACCACAGCTCTGTTCTCCCAGTTGTTTTGTTCAACACGGTGAGTTTTTAATAGAACGACCTCAGCATGAGTTATTTCCATGGAATGCTTGAAATTCTCTGATTCCAAGAACCTTTTTAAGGTTTTCCCATGCCATGTACTACTCTTCTTTTGGAAGTCTTCCATCTTCATTCTCTTGGAGAAGTATTGATCCATATCATCAACTCTGAAGCTACCATCCATGAAATTCTCAATTGTATCATCACTCTGTTTGGATTCTCTGTCTTCTTTGGCTATTTGCAGTAACCTTGGATGATTGCAAATCTGATACCAAATCTTGGATATGCATTGAAGAACCATTTCCTATGTGCCATTTGTACATATGCACTCTTCTCATTCTTCATACTGCTCCCCCTGTCATTAATGTCCCATTCTTGCTATTATAGTTGTTTTACCTCTTCTAGTGACATCTCCCTTATATTCAAGTCTGCTAAAGGAATTGTCTTTAACTCTTTTGTTCAATGCTTTATAATTATCCATTGAGTGTCTTTTACTGCTATGTCATCTCAAACTAACACTATGACAAGCTGTGAAGCTTCATGTAGTGCTTGATAGAACCAATTAATGGATCTGCTCCATGAGATTGTGCTATAATCTCATCTTCCTCAATCTGAAGAGGAGAATGGATTACTTATACTAATTGATACCAGTTGTATATTCTGATATCAATTGTAGATCCTTTCTTCATCCCCCTTTGCATCACTATGGATTCCACCATAAATAACTGTGTCCTCAATTATTTTGAAAAGACATAGTAGCTATGCACACCCTATGTTCTTCCTTAAAGGCTGCACAGTGTTTTGAGGATGAAACTCATCAATATCAATCTCTAAACAAACAACATTCTTCTTCTTCCTTTTTCTTGAATACAAAGGTCACCATCATAATAGCACCACAACTAAAATAGGAATCTTGCTCACAGCAGTATTTCACTTTTAAAGCAGTAATGTAAGTGTATCATACTGTTCTATATTTATTGTAGAAACTGCCACTATAATTCCTTTATTTACAATTAGAGTCCAACAACCTCTTTTGTCAACAAGCCAAAGATTATATCAAATTCTGAATTTTCATTCAATTTTTGAACACCCACTGCACCTACTTCATGGGTAAGAAACATTCCATCTGAACATCCTTTCTTTCAAAAGTTCTATCTTTTCACATGTTTCAGAGCATATACTATACTCTTCCACAGCTTTACTCATTCATTTTAGACATGGCTTCCTGAGACATTTTCTTAAGCCTTGTTTCCATAATTCCAAGATCTGCTAGTGCAATGGAAAATTGACTATTCTCATAAACACTGATCATTTTTATCACATCAAGATTATCCAAAACATGGAGGAATGACTCCAAACCTTACTGTCTGTACCTGCAGTAACAAGCCATTGTGCTCCATAATATTTCTCATCTTGTCATATGGCAAAACACATAGTTTTCTAATGTCCCCAAATCAGAACTCCAATACTGCTCTGTCTTTGTCATCTCTATACAACCAATTGAACATCTACACCTTTTGTTCCTCTAAAGTATCATCACTCTTCCTTCAATATATTTCAAGATCTTTAAGTGATCACCAGCTGATCTATTCTATGATAGGCTTGCTGCAAGATGATCTTCCATGCTCTGGGGCTTCTTTTACTGTAAGGATTTCATTTGAATGATGTTTCTCTTCTTTTGACACTCCATCAACTTCAAGGATGGGATTTTCATCATCTTCTTTGTTTTGTACTTCAGTCTTTCTTTTCCATACTTTTGTGTATCTTGGTCTAGGTGGTCTTGTTGTGCATCTTCTAGCAATGTGACCATAATTATGACAATTATAGCATTCAACTGGTTAATTTGGAGAGGGGCCATAGGGCTCATGATTTCTCCTAATTTTGTTAAGTCTTGCATATGCTTGACAACTTTATGCTTTATGTCCATATTTATTACACAAGTAACAGTAACCCCTAAACATCTGTAAGTGTCTTCTAAAACCAGTCTTTTTGTTAGGATTCCTTTGGTTGTGATAGTTATTTACATTGTCATTCCTTCTAAAGTCCTTCAAATGAGAATGAGAAATTTTCTGATCACATAATTTTTCCTTCATGTGGTTCTTCTACTGTATGGTTGTTTCTTTGGAGGTATCATCACAACCCTTATCATCAATCTGGGCAATAGATTTTGATCCTTCAATCATGTGTATATGGTTATATCCAAGGCCAGATATGTTTGAGGGATATCTCTGTAGACTGAGAACTTTATCAAGGGCTTTAGTTCCTTTCTTGAATTTTTCAACAATCTTCAAGTGATGCTTGAGTTCAACAACTTCCTTCTTGGCTTCTTCCATGTCGATGGCTACTTTTTGTCTTGAACTTTGTAGCTCCTCTTTTGAGGACATTAATTGTCTTCTTAAAGTCTCCTTTTCTTCCTCACTTGCAAGCAACTGTTGTTTGAGCTCTTCAACCTTTTGTTGCTCCTTGTTAAGAGATTGTTCCAAGGTTCCAATCTCTCTTGCTCCATTTGGAATTGCATTTTAAAGTCAACTATGAGTTGCTCAATTTCTTTCTTCTTTGATCCTTCTTTTATCCTTTGCTCCAATATGAGATGCTTTAAATGTTTACACTTTGTTTATATCTTCTCAGATCATCCAGAGCACTCACAAGCTCAGCTTCAAGATTGACTCCTGCTTCATAGTTTGAGTCTTCTTCAAAAGGATCTTCACTAGAATTGTTGCAGACTGAACTTTGTTCTGATTTACATGCTTCATCTAACTTTGTATTTGTGTAGAGTTCCTTTATTCTGTTCCAAAGTTCCTTTGCAGAGTCATATTTACCTATCTCCTCTTTGACATCATCAGGTAATCCTTTAAGGATTGCATTCATTTCCTTTGAGTTACTTTGATTGGCTCTCTTCTGGGATGGAGTCCTTATTCTGTTTGGTGGAAGGTAATCATTGATAACTGCATTCCAAACATCATATCCTAATGCCTTTAGATGACATTACATTCTTGTCTTCCAAAATATGTAATCGCTTTTTTCTAATAATGGAGTTTCATTCTCAGAGTCACTCTCTAGTCCATCCATGTGTTCTTAATTTGATCTCCCTTTCAGTTTGTTAGACTGATCCTTAAAGGGACCGGCTCTGATACCAATTGATGGAATATCAGCAATACTGAGAGGGGGGGTGAATCAGTATTGTAAAATTTTTCTTTTAATTCCAATTCTTTTAAGCACACATATTGAACATTTCATTAAACAATAAACTCAAATGGAAACAACATTTTATCATGGAACCCTAAAGGAAAAACCACAAACTTATTTCTATTAATCTGCAAAATTGCTTTTACATGTTACAATAGAATTTGATTAGCACCAACTAATCAGGATGCACCCACGCCCTTATTCACCAGCACCAACTGGTAGGAGGCTACAACCCCCTTATTTAGTCAGCTACAACTGACAAGGAAAAGCACCAACTCCCCTTCTACAGGCACCAACCTGCCCTAGCTCCACCCTTCCACCCTTTCATTAGATTTCTTCATTAACATCTTGGACTGCTACTTATTCTGCATCTGCCTCTGAACTTTAATGCATCTACTTCTGATCTTTAATGCATCCTCTTCTTGTGCTTATGATCTTCAATACATACTTGCAATCACACCACTCTTGGTCTCTTTTCTACTTCTACTTAAGGTATCATCGTTAAGAACTAAGAGACAACCTTCATCATATCACATCATTGCTTATATACTCCTCTCTTATACCTTTTCATAAATGGTGTGTCTTTAGACTCACATCCTTTCATGATAAGATGAATCTTTTCATATAATAAGCACATAAGGTTAAAACTAATAAATTAGTTATAACTATATAAAACAACTTAATTCTTATACTTTATAACTTTAGCGCTTGATTAAAAAAAAAGCTTCGACTCTTGATATTCCTTTAAGATCCTGGCATTTTTTTTATAACTAAATATGTTTTTATTTAATTAATTAAAACTTGTGTTTTACAAATTTGCATTTAACCTTCATGTTCACTATTCATGTTCACAAATGCTTTAGCCACGTCTGATGACTCCTCTGCCACATCGACGCCACGTCTTCTACCATCTCAACTTCAACGGTCTGCCACGTTCCCAACACATCCCTGCCACGTTGTTATCCTCATCAATGATAGAGTTTCCACGTGTACCAAAATGATAGGGGGCCTGATAGGTAGTCCCAGGCGCCGAGCTTGTGATCTTCTCATGGAGTCCATACATCCAATGCCCCCACCTATCCTTTGCACTATATGTCAATAGAATTAGCAATGATCTATGTATATAAACACATAAGACTTCATTTTCACGGCCAATGTGGAACTAAATCCCAATGACAAGTCAATCTCTACCGTTGATCTTTCGATCGGACGGTTCCTGAGTCTCGCTTATATCATTTGGCCATTTCTTCTAAATCAAGCTTAAAACTGCCAAAACTATTCTCCATATTAATCTATTCTTCCAAGAGTAGAAATGTTTCCTCTTCTTGCTCTGAAATAGATGTTCTCATATAATTAAATGCGTTTTTAAAAACACCACAAATACGAAGGACCGGTTGTTGATTATGTTCTTCTTATACGCCTAGCTCTGGAAATTGCCTTGTTAGTTTCCATACGCATAGTGTGTTTGGGACTTAGCTATATTTGGGCATCCTTCTTCACCTCCCGATTGCCATTGTCTTTACATTTAAGAAAGAAACCCTTGTGGGCACATTTCTTCGATGGTGAGACTTCATGGTTAAACTTTGAATCAACCTCCAGTCCAGAGACCTTCAATATTGGGTCTGAATGCACCTTCCATCCATCGGAAAGGATTTAGTTCTCCACATTAGTTGCCTCTAAATGAAAGACAGTTATTATGGCATCTACCATTTCTTGTAGATTAAGAAGCTCACGAGCCATATCCTTCCTTGAATCCTTCACAAACGAATTCACTCCCTGAATTGTGTCAATTTTAAATAGCAGAGAGAGACAGTATCCTCTTGGAAAGATTCAGGTGTTCCTTCTCATTCTGAAGGATCGACTCCACAACTTGACAATCAGCAAGACGCCACCGAATAGCTTCAGCCTCTGCCTTGGCATCCCGTATAACCCTCAAATTCTTCAATGGGGCACTCTTCTTGCAGGGTGGAATAAGCCTTGGAGGAAATAGTTTAGAATTACTACCAGTCCTAATGCAACACGCATCCCTTAAATCGCTTCCATGACAACATTTACGACATGAGGTGATGTATTAAATATATTATTCCACACATAATTCATCAAATGGACTAAAGCATCCTCACATCCAATTTTTGTGACACCTAAAGCCATGTGTTTCACTACTAAAGCTGTTGTTTTCCTATGCACGAGATCTCGATCCATGAGTTCATATTCAAGTAATGGTGTCATTGCATATATGTATTCCTTTCGCATCTCACCTATATATTCATTCATAGGAGCTAGTAGCACAATGAAGGGAAAACAAGTTTCTGCAACAATAGCAATAGCTATAGTTGTACAGACACAATTCTGGCGTTCTTGAACCTTCAAGTTGTTCAATAAAGTAGCAAGCACATCCTGTGGCCCAATTTCCTTTGCAATGTATCCAAATGTGTTTACAATTGCCCTTCTAATTCCCTTCTTATGAGCTTTCAACATCTTTAAATCTCTATCTTCAAACTCTATCCTCTTTTCCTGATATTTTAGACCTCTGGCATGCACTTTTGAAATGATCCAAGGTCTACATGATCCAACCTTACACAAATCCTTTCTTGGCATGCATCACTACTTCATTTATTGCTCTTGTCATGGCTATTTGTCACTACCATTTCTGATTGCCATCAATTACAATCTACATCCTCTGCCATATTTCCAACAAAGGCAACTTCTGTTAGTTGGTATCAAAGCCCGGAAGTGAGTCCGGTTGAGAAAGGCGATCATACCAACCTGACTTGCGTCAATTGGTATCAAAGCCCGAAGAATCCCTGGAGTTTGAGGGACGTCCATGATATTGAGCCTGCAAGTGTGTTGAATAGCTCCAGCTGCGGTTGGGTAGAGTTGTACATGACTTGTTAAGTCAAGTTGCGATTAGACACCTAGGAGTTCCGGCAGAGGTTGAAAATGGATCACAGAGGCGTTAATGTCCGAGGATGAAGAGCGCGTGGCGCAGCAGCCATCACAATGGATCATGAGATGTTCGATGAATGCATCAAAATGATGCGAACTTTGAAGAATGAAGTCGCAGTGATCAAAGAAAGCCAGAGGCGTGGTTGTGTTCCTGAGGCATTACACCATAGCGACAAGGAATTCGAAGAGGTGGAAGCCCGAGAAGAAGCTGCAGAAGAACCAGAAGAAAAACTGATCAAACTTCTAACAGATATGAGAGGTCGAGCGAAGATAGATGTGCATACATACTGGGGAATCCTGGACCCAGAAGATTTGATCAACTAGTTCAGAGAAATGTAGAAATACTTCAACATAGAGCAGATCGAGGATCCTAAACGGGTTAATACTGCATGTCTGAGGTTGAAAGGTCATGCCTCGTTGTGGTGGGTCAATGTACAGGCTGAAAGAGTCAAGAAAGGCAAGGAGAAAATCAAGTCTTGGGATAGAATGGTCGCCAAGTTGAAGGGGAAGTTCTTGCCAAATGACTATGTGATTTCCTTGTTCAGGAAGTTGCAGAAATTTTGACAAAAAGAGATGACCATGAAGGAGTACACGGAGGAGTTCTACCGATTGTCGATTCAGTTAGGAAAAACCGATGAAGGAGAAGAAGTTGTCGCTAGGTATGTGAATGACTTAAAATATGCCATTCAGGATGAATTGAGCATGTCAATATTCAGAGAAGTCAGCGAAGCCTACCAGTTAGCTCTGAAAGCAGAAGAGAAACTGTCGAGGAAATACACAGCGACCAAAGGAAGGATGACTGGTCGAGCCACGAAAACTGTCTCCATGAAATACCAAGTAGCGGTTATAGAAGAGAAAATGTCAAAGATAGGCAACATGCTGAAGGGACGTCGACAAGAGAGAAAGCACAAGAAAACCGACGCAATGGTCTTGAGAACCACGGTTGAGGTGCGTATGGTCGGAGTGGTCCATCCGACAGAAAGGGATCTAACATACCATCCATAATCTATTACAAGTGTCGATGAAAGGGACACAAGGCATATGAGTGCCCAAAGAACCTACATGCTACAGAGGATTCAAAGCCTAGACGTCAAAAGGAGGAGCAATTCGACGAGAGGGAAGAGTCAGCATCTGACAGCAGTGGAGGTGAGAAAAGGAAGAACCAAAATCTAACGGTTCAAAGAGCCTTGATCCAGGAAGATCAACGCAACAAGACAGAGCCAACACAACGGAAGGCGATCTTTCGAACGAAGGTGCGGATCTGCGAATGGCGTCGCAAAACCGTAGTTGATGGTGGGAGCACGGAGAATCTTATGTCAAAAGAAGTCATTGACAATATCGGGTTGAAGTGTCGAGAACACCCACACCCCTACAAGATCTTGTGGTTGCAGAAGGGACACCATGTCAAGGTGATGAGACAGTGCATGATCAACTTCCGAGTGGAGGGATTTGAAGACAGTGTGCTGTGTGATGTAGTCCCAATGGACGCTTTCCATCTGTTGTTAGGGAGACCATGGCAATATGATCCAGAAATGATCTATGATGGTCGAGTAAACACAGTCACAGTGTGGAAAAATGGCATGAAAAGGACTCTTAAGCCAAGGCTAGAAGAGCAAGCCGACAGTAAGCACGGCGAGAGAAATCTTTGGGAAAAGTGAGTGTTGATGAGCACCACGAAAGAATTCCTCGCGGAAGAGGAGAAGAAGTCGAGATGTTTTGTTATCACCACAATAGTCTTCAATACCTTCTTCAACATAAAACATTGTCCATAGAACAACATAAATGGATAGAAAAAATTGGCACTTTCAACATGGAAATATACATAAAAATGGAAAAGATAATGTAATAGAAAATGTGCTTTCCAAGAAGGATGAATGGATGAACACATATTCTATTTCAGTTGTGATTCCTGGTTGGTTGGATGAAATATGAAGTGAGTATTCCAAGGACCCAGAAACGAGTGCAATAATTAAAAATACCAATCAAGAGTTCAAATTTCAATGGAAAAATTATATTCTATGGTGTAAAGGAAGTATCTATTTAGACCCAACTTCTAAATTCAAATCCAATGTCATGAAGGAGTCCCATGATTCATCGACAATGGACATGTAGGGTTTTTAAAATATTCCTATAATGAATGAAGGTATTTCTTTTGGAAAGGGATGCAAAAATATATCAAAACATATGTGGCAGAATGTGACAAATTCCAAAGGAACAAAAGTGAAAACATTTTAACCCCAGTGTTACTTCATCCTCTACACATTCCAAACCAAAAAGGGGAAGAAATATCTATGGATTTCATTGATGGGTTACCCATGTCAAAAGGAAAGGAAAAAATCTTTGTTGTGGTTTATCGATTAACCAAATTTGCACACTTCGTGGGGGTGAAGAATACAGAACAGCTAAACTGTTGGAATATTCTCACCATCATTTTTTATATTTGCATGCATGCATGCATTCTACATGCATCCATTCATCATGCATGCATCCAGTCATCAGTATGGTAGTCTCCCTAGCACCTGGATCCTATTTCCATCCCCCTAGATCATGTTTTTATCCCTCAGGATCCCTCCTACCTACCTAGTGCGTCTTGTTTTCCTCACCTGGATGACATATGCACCCTACTACACTAATCTGATCACTAACAATCAGTTGCAGCATTGATTGACCAGTTTATGCATTTATTGCTCAGTTTAACTACCTGTAGCTTCCAATTTTCTATATCGGAGTGCCACTTAACCTATTAACAGCCTCATCATCCTCATGCACCCTCCTTGGAGGCTCCATCCCTTGATTTGTGCTCACATGACTCAGTTAAACTCAGTTAGATTCATTTGATTGACTTTTGACTATTTGTGACTACTACCATTGATTGGATGATGTCTCTAATGTTATCCAAGCCACACATTGAGGAGAATTTGAATGAACTTAGGAGGCATTTGAATCCATTTGATTGTATAGTTATTATTCACTTTCATAGTGCCAACTTACAACTGATGTATGATTACAACAGTTTTTTTCATTTCTTGTGTTAATGAGTGATTATTGATTCAACAATTCTTCTTCTCTTCTCTGCTATTCTTGAGTGAGTTTTAGTGAGGTTTTCTCTAGCTATGTGATCTCTCCTGTAAAATATCACATGGTATCAGATTTGGATTCATCTATTCGAATTGCAGCAGCAGGAGTTGTAACAATTCTTTGAGCAACTGTCTTTCATTGAGCACCAAAAGCCTCTGGATTTCCACAGCAATTCCTAGTGCAATTGTCTTGAATTCACTAGCGAAATCCAATGAGATCTAGCCAGGTGTGAAGGATCCAGTCACATGTTCTCATTGTCCTAAGGAAGTGCTCAATTCTAATTGCAACAGATCTCCATTTACAATTCTTGTTTGTTTTGCAGGTTATCTCTTTCTTCAATTCGACTTCATCAGGATCAATGGATCTAAAACTGAATTCATTCAATTATTTCGAATGGAAATAAAATATGGAAATCTTCATGAAGTCCAAAATCCTTTCTAGAGTATTGAATGGCTTTGCATTTGAGCCCACTAGTGCAGTTGATAAATCAAAGTACTTAGATAAACTTGATGGAGCAGTAGGACTATTGCTCCTCATCATTTCTGAAGACCTCAATTTTCATGTCATAGATCTAAAGTCTCCAAAGGAATTTTGGGACAAGCTTGAATCTCTTCTTGGTAAGAAAGATGACTTGAAAGGTCATAAGTTGGAAAATGAGCTCATCTCCTTGAGCCCAAGCAGTTTCGAAACTATCACTGAGTTTCTCAACAAGTTCAAAAACTTGATTTCACAGTTGAAGATATATGGAATAGAGAAGGAAGAGAAGCAACTCATCCTTTCCATACTATCAAAACTAGGCCCTGACTACTCAGTATTTGTCTCTACCTTTTAGTCAATGAAGTTGTCCATCCCAAAATGGAAGTTTCCCACTCTTGAAGACTTCATCCAGTCTCTCACACTTGAGGAGGAGAAGTTAGTTCATATGGGAATGATAAAACCAAAATTGGATTAAGTTCTTGCAGCTATTGAGATGAAGAGAGCGAATGGAAAGGGTAATCAAAAATCATTTGATAGTTAATCAAATGAGCAGAAGCACAAGGAGGCTCCAAATCAGTCAGATGGAGTTTAGAATCCCAAGAAAGACAAGCAAACTCAGAAGGGGAAATCCAAATGCACATACTGCAATAGAGGATTCCATCCTGAGAGTTCATGTATGAATAATACCATAGATCTCATGGCTTCATTTCTTGAAAAGAATAACCTTCCAATACCTGCATGTGCTAGGAAGAAAGAAGGTGAACCATCAAGATTAGAGGACAAAGAGAGATTCCATGCTCTCATGGCAGGTGCATCAACACAATCCTCATTTATCATAGATTCAGGAGCATCAAGACACATGTCTTCCTCCAAAGATCTCGTTACTAGTTTCGATTCCACTATTGGACCATCCATCATGTTGGGGAATGATTTTGAGGTCTCCTCTTAGGGGATTGGAAGAATCAAACTTGATCATGGGTACTTCTCATATGTTCTCTATGTCCCTACACTCACTGCTAATCTACTTTCAGTCTACCAGATGACCCACACTGGAGAGACCAAGAGGGTGATCTTCTCTCCAAATGAGGTCAAAATCCAATACATGGTATCAGGATCTACCATTGCAAAAGGTGTTGCAAACCACAAGTCAAAACTCTATGATTTATCCCATTTTATACCTCTCTCTAAACATTCTTCTCTTCAGGATCTACCATTGCAAAAGGTGTTGCAAACCACAAGTCGAAACTCTATGATTTATCCCATTTTATACCTCTCTCTAAACATTCTTCTCTTCACACTCATGAAAATGAAGAGAGTAGGCTATGGCATGAAATATTTGGGCATCTCAACTACAAGCACTTGCAAGACATGCAAACTCAAAAATTGGTTGAAGGTCTACCCAATATCAAGTTTTCCCAAGGCACCTGCAAAGGTTGCTTGAATGGAAAATATCCAGCAAAGAAGGTTGAGAAAAAGCAGATTCACAAAAAAGAGCGAATCCTATATCTAGATCCACAAGTATCTGAAGATCTAGCACCTAAGGTTCGAACTCCTATTGTGAAATGGGCCACCACTACTACTACATCCACCAATGATCTTGTTGGAGATCCACCATTTTCAAGAACAACCAGATATGATCTTCACTCTCATATAGATCCATTTCTAGCTGAGAGATTCTTTCTTATGATTGGATCAGATCCAAAGGAATTCTTTGAAGCCTCCCAAGATCCAATACGGCTAGAAGCTATGGATGAAGAGTATGAGTCTCTTCAAAGAAATGAAACTTGGGAGTTTGTCTCTCTCCCTCCTAGGAGGAAGCTTGTTAAATGCAAGTGGGTTTACAGAACTAAATGGACTCTCATGGGGTCACTAGAAAATACAAGGCTCAACCGGTTGCAAAGGGTTACTCCCAACTCCATGGGATTGACTACTTAGAGACATTCACTCCTATTGCTAAGATGGATTACATCCGTCTTGTTCTCGCTCTTGCTGCATCCAAGAACTAGGAAGTGCATCACATGGATGTCAAGAGTGCTTTCCTTCATGAGGATCTAGAGGAAGAGATACATGAAGCAACCTGAGGCGTATGTTGAAGACTCTTCACTAGTGTGCAGATTAAGGAAGTCCTTGTATGGACTCAAGCAAGACCCCCGATCTTGGTATGCAAAGATGGACTCCTTCCTTCTGTCACAAGATTTCAAAAGGTGAAAATCTGATTCGAATGTCTATATGAGACATGATGGTGACTCCCTACTCCTGATTGTTCTATATGTTGATGATCTATTGATTACAGGGAGAAACACTTCATGCATCAGATCTATAAAAACATATTTTCACAACTCCTTCTCCATGTCAAATCTTGTATTGTTGAAACAATTTCGTAGTCTTGAAGTCACTCAGAGTGATTCAGGAATCAAAGTTGCATAGTCCAAGTATATTTCAGATCTGCTTGACAAGTTAATGAGCAAATGCAAACCAGCAGCATTTCCTTTTCTTTCAAGGATCATCCTTGAGGATGGTTCTTCTACACCTCTGGTGGATAGTACACTGTATCGACAGTTGATTGGCAGTCTATTGTTTCTTACACCAACTCGACCTAATCTTTCCTATGTAGTTAGTGTTGTCTCCAGATACATGCAGGATCCTCGTGAGATTCACTGTAAGGAAGCAAAGAGGATCTTGCATTACTTGCAAGGGACAAAGACCTATGGTCTTCACTATGCAGATGGGTATCCTCTAAACCTTTTTGGCTATATTGACTAAAATTGGGCTAGAGACAGCTGAGATCTAAATTCAACATCTAGTTTTGTTTTCATGATTGGATCTAGACCTATCTGCTGGTCAAGCAAAAAGGAGACTGCTTTAGCTCTCTCTTCAGCAGAGGCTGAGTACAGAAGTGCAGTCAATGAAGCCACACAGTGCATCTGGTTGTGGGGCATCTTCTCAGAGTTTGGGATTCGATTAAGTACTCCACCAGTCATCTATTGTGACAATCAGAGTGCTATCAGGATTTCTACAGATCTGTTTTTGAGACAAAGAACCAAACACATCGAGATACACATGCATTACGTCTGAGTATTGGTGCATGATCAGACCATCACACTGCTCTACCTTCCGACGGAAGAGAAGATTGCATATATCTTCACTAAGACCTTCTCAGTGAAGAAGTACACTTACCTTAGATCTCTTCTTGGGGTGAGTGATGTACATGATTGATTATCCTACCACACTCTATCTTGAGGGGGGACTTTCTTCCCTCTGGGTTTTCCCTCTTTCCTCACTTTATTTATTCATATTGTTGTACGGGATGACCTTTGGTCTCAGTTACCAAGGCCCTACTAGTTTTCAGTTACTTCCTCATAGTTTGGCTTGCATGGGGCGTTGGAATATTCTCACCATCATTTTTTATATTTTCATGCATACATGCATTTTGCATGCATACAGTCATCATGCATGCATCTACATCCATCCAGTCATCCGTATGGTAGTCTCCCCAACACCTAGAGCCTATGTTCATCCCCCTAAATCCTATTTTTAGCCCTCAAGATCCTTCCTACCTACCTAGTGCGCCTTGTTTTCCTCACCTAGATGGAATATGCACCCTACTGCACTACTTGTATCACTAATAATCAGTTGCAGCATTGATTAACCAATTTATGCATTTATTGCTCAGTTTAACTGTGCTATGAATATTTAATTAATATTATTAATTATAAATTAATAGTTTATTAGGTTACTAGTGAAAAGGCGTAACCCTTCACTATGCTTCCTCAAGCCTTATAAAGGCCATCTTATTGTAATTTTATATTCATCATCTTTTATTCTATCATCAATCAATATAATATTATCTTTTTATTCTCAAATATGGAAGGCGGATTCGCTTCTTAACCTAGTGAACGGATACGTTCACTGCATTTGGTATCAGAGCATCAAGCCTTATAAAGGCCATCCCACCGTTACTACCTCCCTTTCCCTCCTTCCCACTGCGTCCCTGCTTGCATCCCCTACGACCCCCAAATCTTGCGCTGCTCCAGCTTCCCACGCTTGCGCCTCACTTCCAATTATCCCTTCCTCCACCAACTTCGAAAACCCTAATTAAAAAAAAATAATATAATAATAAAAATTTATTAATTTTATTATTATCATTATAGTTTAAACTTACAATAAAAATTAAAATTTATATAATAAAAAATTAATAATATTATTATTAATAAATAATGTTATTGTTAATATTATTAAAATGTTATTGTACAAGGTTGAGAAAGCAAACAAAAAAAAAATATCCCCCTCTACAAGACCTATGGCGTCATTCAATGAAGAATTGATCAAGCTTTTTGAACAAATTAGTAAGGATATAATTGAAATAAAAAAATTCTATTAACAATTTAACTCTTACAGAAAATGAAGATGTATGTGAAAATTCTGTAAAAGAAGCCACTAAAACTGAGGTAAAAGAAAAAGATGTAGTAGACCATTATGTCAACCATGATGAAAGTAATGTCATTGATCAAGATAATATGCAAGACAAATATACCACACATCCTATTAATGAAGAAACCAACAACGAAATATTTGATAAGGAGGAAGATACAAAAAACTATTATGTCAACCAAGAAGAGAGTATGGATCTTGATCAAAATTGCAGCAATAAGCAAGCCAATTATGCAGTCAAGTATCTGAAGGAAGCTGTATGCACAAAGGAAGAAAATACAAAAGAACTTTTGATAAAGACTAAAGAAAAGGGCAGTAATGAAGATCAATACATCAACAAGAATGTCACATACATAAACACATGAAGAGAAGATATCATCATAAGGATTGCTATTAAGAACATCAATAAGAACAACTATAAGGTTAATCGGAATAACAACATGAAAATAGTTATTATGGGAAAGTTGATCGAGTCTGTTGAATCAAGAACAAAAATAGTTAAAAGTAACAATCAAGCAAGTAGTAAAAACATAAACAAAACTTCACCAAATATAGATTTAATACAGATTCTGAAGCAAAACAAACAAAAGGAAGCAATGGTCGTAATCAAAATCGCACCTCTCAGGTCATCAGTGTGACATAGAGCCAGAATAAAAGACGACATTAGGAAAATACTCAAGTTTTGAGGACAAAGCTTTCCTAAGGGAAAGGCAATGCTATGAATATTTAATTAATATTATTAATTATAAATTAATAGTTTATTAGGTTACTAGTGAAAAGGCGTAACCCTTCACTATGCTTCCTCAAGCCTTATAAAGGCCATCTTATTGTAATTTTATATTCATCATATTTTATTCTATCATCAATCAATATAATATTATCTTTTTATTCTCAAATATGGAAGGCGGATTCGCTTCTTAACCTAGTGAACGGATACGTTCACTACAAACTGCATGTAGCTTCCAGTTGTCTATATAGGAGTGTCAATTGACCTACTAACAACCTCATCATCCTCATGCGCCCTACTTGGAGTCTCCATCCCTTAATTTGTGCTCACATGACTCAGTCAGACTCAGTTAGACTCATTTTAATGAATTTTGACTATTTGTGACTACTACCACTGATTGGATGATGTCTCCAATGCTGTCCAAGCCACACATTGAGGAGAATTCAAATGACCTTAGGAGGCATTCGAATCCATTTGATTGTATTCAGTTATTATTCACTTTCACAGTGCCAGCTTACAGCTGATGTATGATTACAACATTTTTTGTCATTTCTTGTGTTAATGAGTGATTATTGATTCAACAATTCTTCTTCTCTTCTCTTGCCCCAGCTGTGTGATCTCTCCTGTAAAATATCACATAAACAAATTGCATAAGTATTTTTCAAAAACATATATAAGTTACATGGTTTCCAAGAGTCATTGTTAGTGATAGGGATGTGAAATTTAATGGGAAATTCTGGAAGGAATTTTTCAAACAAGTTGGTACATCACTCAACATGAGATTGGCTTATAATCCCCAAATAAATGGCTAGAATGAAGTCATAAATAAATGTTTGGAATCCTATCTACAATGTTTTGTAAAATATAAGTAGAATAATCGGTCTCAATGGTTACACCTGGAAGAATGGTGGTACAATTCTGCATACCACACCTCTGCATATGACTCATTTTCAATCCTTATATGGGTATGAACCTCCCAAATGGAAAGAGTTCATTCCAAAGGACACTAATGTTCAAGAAGTGAGGAACCAATTAGAGAGAACTGAAAAGGAAATCGAAATACTCAAATATAATTTAAGCACTGCATAGAACTGTATGAGGCAATGAGCATATCAACACAGAACGGAGAGAGAATTTGAAGTGGGGGACTGGGTGTTCGTAAGACTCCAACCTTATAAAAAATTATCTCTTAAACAAGGAGGCAGAAACAATTTGGCTCCAAAATTCTATGGACTATACCAGATTAGTAACAAGATCATTCAAGTCGCATATGAATTAGACTTACCTTATAATAGTTGTATCCAAAATGTCTTCTATGTGTCCTATCTTAGAAAATTGTTTGGATGACATCAGTCGACCAAACAGTACTTCATATGTTTAACGATGAAGGAAGGGTCATTTTGGAACCAAAAGCGATCGTTGCTACCAGATAAAAAAATCTTCATTCTCAAATGCTCAAAGAATATCTTATTAATTGGAAAAATCTTCTCGGTGAAGATGCATAATGGGAGACAGGACAATTTCGTCAACAATATCCAATCTTACAGTTGCATTGAGGACAAAACATTCTAAAATACAACAACAATGTTACATGTATAAATATTTAAAAATGAATTAAAATCATAAAATAGGAGTAATTAATTAAAATATTTTAATTTCTAAAGACATGTTGTTCCATTGAAATGGCATGGGTAGACCTACAAATGGCCTCAATTGTAATTGTAAATATCAACATTAGAATATATTTTTATCAAGTTTTATTATTATTTGGTTTACAAATTATGTATATACCACCCCTATTGCAAAGATGAACTGTGTTCAACTGATTATTTCCCTCGTTGCTTGTTTTCAATGGGAATTTAATCAAATGGATGTTAAAAGTGTCTTTCTTCATGGAGATTTGTTTGAAGAAATTTATTTGGAACAATCTTCTAGTTTTGTGACAAATTTTGGTCTTGTTTATCAACTCAGGAAATCTTTGTATGGTTTGAAACAAGCACCTCGTTCTTGGTATGAGAAGATTGATTGTTTCTTTATCAAAATTGGATTCAAACATTGTGAATCTGATCACAGTATTTATGTATTACATGTTCATGGTGATACCTTGATTGTGGCATTATATGTGGATGATTTAGTCATAACTACAAATAATGTCAATTTGATTTTGGATTTGAATAACCAACATGCAGATACCTTTGAAATGACTAATCTTGGTCTTTTGCATTTCTTTTTGGGAATGCAAATTTTGCAAATGGATGATCGTATCTTCTTTCTCAACCAAAATATGCTTTGGATATTTTGAAACAATTCTAGATGTATGACTGTAAGTATTGTGCTACAACTTATCAATTGGGCATAAAGTTGTCAAAGGACGGTGACTCTCCACGAGTTGACGCCACCCTTTATTGATAGTTGGTTGGTATCTTGATTTACTTAATGCACAGTTAACTTGATATATCATTTTCTATCTTTGTGGTTTCACAGTTCATGCATGATCCTTGAGAAAGCCATTGGAAGGCTACAAAGAGAAGTGTTCACTTTATTAAAGGAACTTATCATTATGGTATTAAGTATTGTCACAGTACAAAATTGTTGGTCAGGTTTACTGACTTCAACTAGGGAGGTGACATTAAGGACTGAAATTCCAATCATGTATTTGTGTTTTGATTGAGATATGGACCCTTGGTCTAGTCATGTAATAAATAGAATGCAGTTCCTCTTTCGACTACAAAATTAGAATATTGTGGCGTTATCAATGCAGGTATGGAGGTAGTTTCAATCTATCATCTTTTAGCATATATTGGTTCTCCTATTCAAGCCTTGATTGTTATACATTGTGAAAATTAGAGTACAATACAAGTTGTTGACAATCATGTTTCTCATAACAAAATGAAGCATGTTGAACTTCATGTTCATTATTTGAGACAGATGGTACAATACAGTGTTGTCTCTCTTGTTTATTGTAGGACATATGATCATATCGTTGATATATTTACGAAGCCTCTACTAGAATATATGTTTGTGAAACTTCAAGCTGGGTTTGGGCTTTAGGGAGATGCAATTATGGGGGGGTGTTCAGAGAACATAATTTTACCTCCTGAATCTCCAAAGCATTTTGTTGATTGGGGGTGTTAGAACTTAAGGTTATGCAAGTTCATCACACCTCTGTATCTTTTGGAGGTCATTCAATAGACAACAGTCGACTAGCAGAGCAGTTCACTAGAGCCCGATTGAGCAGTCGACTAAGGGTAAAAACATGAAGGTGAGTAACACTTCCGTGAGAAACAAGGGCAAAAAATTCTTAGCGGAGGTTATTCGGTTGATTAATATTTGTTATTCGACCGAATAATTGTCATTATTCGGCTGAATAATGCATAAGTTATTCGGCCGAATAATGCATAAGTTATTCGGCCGAATACCTACTAACAGTTCTCCATTTATTTTAATGGGGACCTTTGAAATGTGTGCAAAGCACTGCCGACCGGGAAAAATTTTTGGGTGTTAGTTTATTCGGCTGAATACTTGTTCGGCCAAACAATTGTTCGGCCGAACAATTGTTCGGCCGAACAATTGTTAGGCCGAACAACTCTTCGGCTGAATAATTTTTCAGCCGAACAATTATTTGGCCGAAGAGTTGTTCGGCCGAACACGTTTCCTGTATAAAAGCCCGGCCTCGTCCGCAGTTTGGCATTATTCGTTGGCAATTTTCTGGACCCCGCATGTGGGCCCACTGTCGATCAGTGCTGCAACTGTCGACGTTTTCCACCCTGCATGGTTCCCTTGACGACCCTCGCCCGCTTTGTCGATACTGCTCGTCTGCTCTCTCTCCACCCCTCGCCCGATCTCCTGCCACTCTTAGCCTGCTCTCTCGTCACTACTCGCCACAGCAGTTGGATGCTCCATTCGTCGACGAGGCTGCTATCGGTGAGCTTGAAATTGGCGTTTGGCATAGGACAGTCGCTCCCTGATGGATCTGCGTGGAGTTAACAGCTGCGGGGTGAGGTTATAATTAGTTTCATTGTTTCGTTTATATGTTTATTTTTTGTTTTCCAATTTGATTTTTGATGTATGCATATGTTTTCATGTTTTAATGTGATCTCGAAATGTGGTAGTGTGTGCAGGTTAGTTCGTTTGTTGAGTTGGTGGTTGTTATCGGTGCTTCGTTGGTGTTTTGGTTTTCGGCGTAGGGTTGATAGTTTGTCATTTTCAAGTATGTTTTGACGATGAGTTGTGTCGTTTTGATTTCATTTTCGTATTTTTATAGTTTTTTGTTGCTAACACAATTTGTTGTTGTGTGTAGGAAATATTTTTCGTTCGACGAGTTGGTGGTCTTATCCGGTGCGGCGTTGTGTTTCGACAATCTATTGACTGCGAGTTTGGTTTACAGGTATGTCTCGTTTTCCAATCTTTTGTATTGTCAAAAAATATTGTTGTCATTTGAAGAAAATTAAAAAAAATATTTGCATTCAAGTTTAAAATTAGACTGTTTATTTTTTTTACATTTAATTTTATGTTCATTTTATTGAAAAGAGTTTAAGAACTATGTTCATAAACAGAGTGCTTAAACTCTATTCATGAACAGAGTGCTTAAACTCTGTTCATGAAAAGATAAGAAATATATGTTTTTGAATGTCACGTCTATAGGTTTAATTTACAAATACCAATATTTAAATGGCACCTGTTCCTATTGGACAGTCTTGTTCTGGTCAATTTTTTTCCTTCCCTCAACATGTTTTTGTGTAATAATAGTTGAAGTTTGCACCTATCTAATTTTTTATACTAAATTTATATAATAAGATATGAAGAGGATGAAAATTTTTACCCTTGAACGGAGTTCTTGAACTCTGTTCATGAACGGAGTTCTTGAACTCTGTTCATGAACGGAGTTCTTGAACTCTGTTCATGAACGGAGTTCTTGAACTCTGTTCATGAACGGAGTTCTTGAACTCTGTTCATGAACGGAGTTCTTGAACAGATTTCTTGAACTCTGTTCTTGAACAGAGTTCTTGAACTCTGTTCATGAGCAAAGTTTAAAGATTCTGTTCATATAAAGAGTCATATAAAGAGTCATAGTGTTGTAAGTCCTTAATTATTTTTTTTCTTATAAATAATAAGTAATGTTTGTTTATTGAGATATATAATGGAATCATATGTGATGGATAAAAAATTTGTAAGGTTACTATACTACTACAATTAACTACATTATATTTTCTATATGATTATGAAATGATTAATAATTTTATCTTTATGTTGCAATAGTAGTGATGGTAGGAATTTCAATTAATTAATTATGCTAGAGTTAGGAGAGGGACTTACAAAAAAAAAATAACTTATACTACTTTAGGCACCCCTACATTTGGTATGCAGTTCTTTATGAGATATGTCTTTAAGTCTGTAGAATTAACATGTACAACTTCAATATGTTATGAGTTGACGTTTGTGTAAAAAAAATTTTCATATAAATAAAGTACGATTCTTATAATAAGTGGATATATATATATATATATATATATTTCGTGAGATGTTTGTTTATTGAGATATATAATTCAATCATATTTGATGGATGAAAAATTTGTAAAGTTCCTATACTATTACAATTAACTGCATTATAACTTATATCTGATTATGAAATGATTATTAAATATATATTTATGTTGCAATAGTAGTGATGGTAGGAATTTTAGTTAATTAATTATGCTAGAGTTAGGAGAGGGACTTACAAAAAAAAATCACTTATACTACTTTAGACACCCCTACATTTGGTATGTAGTTCTTTATTATATATGTCTTTAAGTCTGTAGAATTAACATGTACAACTTCAATATGTTATGAGTTGACATTTGTGTAAATTTAGAAATCATATCAAATGGAAAGAGTGGAGTCTTCGAAGCGAAAGCGTAGGAGGTCATCACATTCATCGGGAACTGGTGTTCCAATTGGTAGTCAAAGGTTGTCGAATTCACCTCGGGGTTCGAGTTTATTGTATGGGTCACAATCATCTGATCACCAACAAGTTGATAGGGGTACAAATGATTCCCCTTTATCTTCTGTGGGAGAGCATCAATCTCAACCTTCTGTCGGTATGAACATTAATGTTTCAATACATGTATAATCTGTATTTTTGTATGTTTTGAATTTTTGGACAAGGTTAACACTTGACTAAGTCTATATTTGAAGGAGAGTGAGGTTCAGAAGATGTGCATAATTTGACAGAGCGGGAGGAATATCAAGATAGGATTGTAGATGATGGAATAGGTGCGGGTGCAGAGTAGGGTCATGAAAATCCTCCTAGAGCTAGGACGACATATGTTCCACTAGCTGAGGGTTGTACACCCATATCAACTTATCCGTCTGATTTACCTGATGAGCTTCCATGGGAAGGTGTTGTGCAACAAACTATCCTTGAAAGTTGTAGATCCCACTATGACAGGTTGAACAATGACCTTTGTTATTTGGATCTCCCTCCAGAGAGCAGACAAAGTCTAGAGATTGTTTTGGGGTCATTGCAAAAATTCATTGATGCATATGAGGAACTCGGACCAACTACGAATGGTTTTGTTCATTTGATGTAGAGGCGAAGGGACCAAGTTATGGGTCCAGACAAGTGGGAGGTTGTGAAGGAGAGAGTGACCAAAGAACAGGCCAATTCAATGTTTAATTTCAAAGAAGGCCTTAAGTGAAAAATGTTGAAAGTGCAATATTTCAAGCATCCTCAAATTTCACATCTAATATATGATCGGTTCCTTGTAGCTTATGGTCGATTTCCATGGAACGATGAGGTTCCTAATTATTTTGCTAGATTTTTCTATGCGGAGTTTTTTTTAGGTTTGAAGCCAAACTATATTGATATTCCTTCTAACTTTTATGGAGTTGGAAAGGGTCAAATATATAATCGAAAAGGTGCTCTTAGAGACCCTACGACTCTTCGACCTCCACCCAAGATACCTCATCCACCTAGGATTGTGGCTCTAAGATCGGAGATGGAGCCCACATCCCAACTTAGGAAAACTGCAAGGGATTCTATAGGTGATGGTTTAGCGTCAGCTCTTGTTGGAGTAGAAATGGGAGTAACACTAATATCTTTCCTCCTAGATTTTCCAAATTTTTTTATTGCATCACCTATATTTTCCATCACATTTTGTTTCAATTTCGACTCTTTTGTCGCCTTGTGAATACCCAATAATGGTGTAGCACCTTCTAACTTCTTGGAGACTAATAAACATCTCAAAATTTGTGCTTGTCCTGCTATTGAGTAATCCTTGAGAACTTCATCATAAAATTTTATAGCACGATATCATGCAACATGTATTGGTAGTTTTTATCCATATTTGTCGCAATCAATGTCTTCTAACATTTCATCGTCAATGGTGAAAGTACTTATACATCAAGTTAAATTAAATTTAACGTATATCCAAAAATAAAATTCATTATAAAAAAATGAATTTGGAAAATATATGATATATACATACCAGGTCCAATTTCTAGATCTTGAACTTGATCTTCAATATTGACTTTATCGACATTAGCATGTAAATCACTATTTACATCTTCTACAATGGTCTTTTCAACTTCAATTTGTTCTTCTTGTACTCTATTTTCAATTTTCATTTCCTCAACATTATCATGTAAATCTGTATTTATATCTTCAATAATTCTCTCTCTCGTTTCAGCAACCCTTTGTTTTTTGGCAATATATCTGAGTTTTTATTTTTCTCTATTACCATCATCATCACATTTACGATCACCTTTTTTTTTACGTTTTCTCTTATTGCCCATGATTGTTTAATCTATAGATGATAAATTAAAGAGTCATTACTTTATAGTAAAAATAAATAAATTAAGATTTAAAAACATTTACGGAATTTATAAAAACATGAACTAAAATTTACTTCACCTTATAAAAATATTGTAAGAGTCTTTTGAATAAAATCTCTTTGGAATTAAATTTCCTTTGAAAAAACTCTTTGAACAAAAATCTTCTTTGAAAAAAACCTTCTTGGAAAGAAATAAGAAACTCCTTGACAATAAATCACCTACCCATTGGAAAATAATAAGAACACCTTGTAAATAAATCATTTTTGTAAAAACCATTGGAAAAAAAACCTCTTTGAAAAAATATCTAGGAAAAAAGCCACTAGAAAAAAATACTTTGAAAAAAAACTTATTTGTAAACATATCTTGGAAAAAGCCCTTGTAAATAAATAACTTATTTGCAAAAATACTTTGAGTTAAACAACTATTTGAAAAAACTCTTTTCAAAGATATAAGAAGTGCAAAACTACCTTGGAAAAAAACCCTTTGCAAAATACCTTAGCAAAACAACTATTTGAAAAAACCCCTTTCAAATAAATAAGAAGTGCAAAACTACTTTGGAAAAAAACTCTTTGCAAAATACCTTATCAAAACAACTATTTGAAAAAACCCCTTTCAAATAAATAAGAAGTGCAAAATTATCTTGGAAAAAAACCATTTGTAAATTACCTTACCAAAACAACTATTTGAAAAAATCTCTTTCAAAGAAATAAGAAGGAAAAATACATTTTTTTTTCAAAAATACTTTAGAATAAACACTTTTTAAATACAACCCTTGGAAAGAACCTCCTTGGAAAGAAACATTCTTTGCATAAACCATTTTGCAAACATGTCTAAGAAAAGAAATATTTTGAAAAAATTCCTTGCAAATATGCCTTAGAAAAAAAAACTACTTTACAAAAATGCCTTACAAAAAAACTCCTTCAATGTGCCTTTGGGAAAAAAATAAGAAGAAACATAGCTTGTACAAACCTCCTTTTGCAAAAAATGTCTTCTTTGAAAACCCTTTCAAAATTAGTTTGACAAGAAATATGCGAAGTTAAAACATGCGAAAATAATGAATCAATTTAGGTTTATTTATATGAGTATAGAAAACATAATTTTTTTTTTTTTTGAGCCGACAAGATTTTTTTCCCGTTTCATTATTCGGCCGAATAACCTTTGCTGTAATTGACGGTGCCGTTACGGAAAAAGGTTATTCGGCCGAATAATTATTCGTTCGAATAATTATTCGGCCGACCAATTATTCGGCCGAATATTCTCTAAAACATGGAAGCTTCACAATTATGCAGAATTTTCAGGTTTCTCCATTTTCAGAAGGGAAAAAACACCTCTTACACAACAAAATGAACGTCGGACTTGATACCATTAGGTTCATCATTGAATCTACTTTACGTGGATATAGATTTTATTATATATAGATAAGAACTGATATTTTTTAAGTTTTATTTTCGTAACATGTGTAGAGTTTGGATTCATCTCTTTAAAAAAATGGTGAAAAGAAAAATCCATAACTTTAAAAATACACCACCAAAAAAATTGAAAAAAATGTGGGAATCTTAATTGGCATGTCTACTTCAAAAGGGTGTTCGTATATTTTTTTTTATTTTTAGAGCCGATTGAGAGAAAAGTGGCGCAACAAAAAAGATGTTGAAAATCAACTGACTTTCCCCATTGATCAACTTTAAAAAAATATAATAATTAGTATATAGATCCATTGGTTACAAACTTATAGTCAGGCACTAGTACATTGTGTGTAGATTGTTGTAGCATTTTCTGATTTTGCAAAAAACAAGTCTAACAACGATTTTAGTGGCGCAACAAATCATAACTATTTTGTAGTCTTTTCATTTTATAAGAACACACTGTCAAACATTTGCGAAATCGACATATCAAATCTCAATAAAAAAAATTGAAAAAATTATGAATAGAAAGCTAACATAATTCTCTAAAAGTTTTCTTTTTACTACAAAGTGAAATTTTAAATAAAAATATCACTTTTGTTCCCCCGAAGTTGAAAAACATGAAAAAACCAGTATTATTTTCTCACGAGACCCCCCAAAATAGACACCCGTCTTCATTTTTTCACAAATAAAAATAATAATTATTAATAATGGTATAATAATTTTAAACAAGTTAAATAAGTATAAATTTTAAAACAAGTTAAAAAGTATTAATGAGAGCATGATCAATAATGATTATTAATAATGGTATTATTAATGGTATAATAATTTTAAACAAGTTAAATAGTACAATTTTTTATTTAAAAATATAACTAATATTATAAACACAATGACCTACATAATACATAAAACTTGAACATTATAATAAAGAAAAAATATATAAATTAAAAATTTATATAAACAAAACAATATATATAATCGTGAATAAAAACTATTAAGTAAAGCACATTTATTTGGGTCATCAAATAAATAAAATTAATTAATTAATAAGAATTGTTAAAACTAAATTCTAAAATTAGACGCATACCCTAACTATAAACCTAAATGAACCGACCTTAACAATGAATCCATAAGAAAGATTAAAAATGCTGGAAATGAGTATTTATCCCTCATCCGAGTGCAAAGAAGAGAGTGAGATTCTTGTTCTCCTGAGGATGAACCTGCTTAAAAGGTTCGAAACTTGTCAAATTGAAAAATTCTCACTGTAGATTTCCTCTCACATGTAATGCTTGGATCTTGTTCAGTTAAAAAATAAGTATTCATTGTTGTCTATGAATATGAACATTATATTTAATTCTATTTATGAAAATGATAGTTATGCATGTTGTCTATGTGAAATACAGTTGTTAATTTTGGTGTGTTTTGCATTATGTGCCTATATATGCATTTATTAAATTATGTTGTTGTTGGGAGGCTTAAATTAGTTATGAATTTTGAATAATGGCCTCTATGGGGAAAATTTTCACATGAGATAATTCGTAACTATCCACTCCATGGTCAAAATGATGGATATGAATGTTACACTTGGTCTAATGTAATTTTAGGTTTTAGTGTATTTCTTTAGTTTTGTTTTGTAATTTACTAATATGATGGTCACAATCATATCCTACACATGGGTGACACTTTGTCTATGGCTCAACACCCATTTGGTACACGATTCTCATTTAAAGATCATGTAGGGTCATTTGATTATGATATATTATGAGAGATGTTCATGTCATTTTTTGTTTCATTAATCAATCGTCTCCATGTTGTTTAGGGGCATGGATTGTTACCCTCATTGAAAATTTTAACCACATAAATACTAGTGTATTGATGTTTCATCTTTGTGCATGAGTGTTTGTCTTAAGGTGTTTGACATGTGTGGATATACCTTATTTTTGAATGTGATATGAAATATCCTATGAATTTTGGGGAAACTCTTCATATTGAACCATAGAACATAACCATTTCCACAAATTCTACAACATCCCATAGATTAGTCAGTTGTTCTAGTTGATCCAACCATGACCTCATCAACCATTCAATCAATCGATTCTTCTTCTCACTAATGTCTATAATTCCCCTCCACATTGATAATTTATGATAGTTTAACAATCTAGTAATTGGCAATGGAGAGAACAACATGAAAAACTACATACTGTATGAACTATGCATGAATAATGACTGATAGAATCTCATGGAGATGAGAGGATTGGTGAAAAGACAACTCACGTTACTCTTGACCATACAATGAAGGACTCTTACAATTCTCATAAGAAGTATATTCATCCCATGCTTCCATAACCACATGAGAAGACTTTACCACCGACCTCACACATGCATTCAATGACTGGATTTGATAAGTCAAAGAAAATAAATAGCTCATTTAAGGCACACAGAAGAAAATGGATGAGTTTTAAGGTTGACACTTGTCAAAAGAAGATTTGTTTTCCCATTGGCCCTCTTTCATCTTCCCTTCTAATGGAATCATAACCCCTCTGGTGCACTATGCAAAGCCATCTTGGACCATTTTATTATTTTCCAACATAATATTTCCATAGCTTTTGAGTCATCACAACAACCCTAATACATGGCCCAAATAGAAATATTTACATCATACAAGTCTAGTGATTCACTAGTAGTGCCTTGGCCTTAAGCTCCACACTAAGAATCTTTACTAGCATATTCACATCACTTTACATATTCTAATTTAATACATTCCAAAATTCAAAACTTGAGATATTTGTAACCAAATTAATCTCAACTAACTTTTCCTATATAAATATCTTAATGTAATTAAATCCTAATGTTTAAATATCATAACCTAAACACAACCATAGTGAGTTAAACCTAATACCAAAGTAAACACAATTGAATAAAATTTTATCTCATCCATTCATAAATGATGTCATTTGTTTGCACACTTATCTTATTTTTACATATTGATGTCATTGATTTGCACACTTATCTTATTTATACATATTTATTATCATTTGTTTTATAAAAACCAATAATTTATAGTTAAACCTTAATATACATTATTAACAAGTAAACACAATGGAATAAAATTATATCTCATCCATACATAAATGATGTCATTCATGTGCACACTTATCTTATTTTTACATATTGATGTCATTCATTAGCACACTTTCTTATTTATACATATTTATTATCATTTTTTTATAAAAACCAATAATCTATAATTATTTACATGTTAAAGTCAGTATTCCCTTCAAGTGATTTGAATGAAGCCCATCTTCCTATAAAAGATGCTTACTCATTCTCTTGGCATTAATCGGGAAGGGTTTTATATTAAATAGTTACTTAAGAAAATGTTTTGATGAGATTATTTATTTATTATTTCTCAAAATTATTTGTTTGGCTTTGATAAAGGCTTGTATCTTAAATAACGAATTATGAAAATGAAAATGTTGTGATGAGATTAATAATTTATTATTTCTTTTAGACATGGTTATATAAAACTCTTTGTAATCAACTGTGATTTCGGTAACCATTACTGTGTCAACGTTGAGAGAAGTGGATATGTGTTGTGTAATGAATCTTATATTATTAAATGTTATATTTGGTTGACGGATTAGTGATTCATTAATATGGACCAGTTGGTATCAACTGGTACCAATGAAAGGACAAGTCAATAGGGATTAGGTGCACTAATTTTATATTATTATTGCCATTTTCATTGATATTTTAATGATTTATTAAGACATGTATATTTTTTAATCATTAAAGTTCATACAGAAAATGTCAACGAATTTTAGTTTAATGGTGATTAAAAACATAATAACAATGGCATTTAGCTGGTACTGCATCCTAAGGGCTTTGTTGTTTATTGCAAGTGGCTATGAGAATTTTTCGTCTTATTTCTTGTCTTGTGGAGGAGATTCATACTGTCTCCTCTGTTGCGTTGGGCTATTAATGACCTCAAATGTAATGTTTGAAAAAAGGGATTCCGGCCCATTATAAGTATCTAAGTCTCGACTCTATCTCTATACATCGCTCTCTGATCTCAAACATAAATTTCAGATCAGTGAAGTGAGTACTTATTAACTGGTTGAGGTTCGGCGTGGGCATCATCATATCATGGCGTGTAAAAGAAATATTCTTCTTATAATGCAAATTCTGGTTTTGTCTCTTTCAGCGGCCTGTAAGTATAAGCTTCTAATTAACATTTTGTATTCAAATTTAGGGTTCTGGGTTCTCTTCAAATTTAGGGTTCTACTCTAACTTGTAATATGGACAGGTATTATGCTTCTAACAGCATTCGCATGCAGTGAACAAGGAAATATTATGCTTCGAACAGTATTGGCATTCAGTGCAGAAGGAAATTGGAAGAAAGGTTTGCGTAGCAACTTAAATATCGAATACTATTTTCTAGATCTGTGGTTAAGATACCCATCGATTTTAATTTTTCAGTTTTTTTTTTCAATAGGCCACATTTATTGGGATTGGATTCTAAATACTCGATGCGATAAAATGCTTGTTTGAATGTATAGCGTGTCCTCCATATTGCTTGCAAGTGTCATACACGAGTTGCCCGTTCTCAGGAGAGGAAGTACATATCCAACCCTACTGCAACTGTTGTTTTCTCGAAGAAGCAATACCTGATGGAGTCAACTGCACTCTGCATCTCACCGATGACAGCAAGTTCCCTTGTTATTGATCCAATTATAAAAACAGATCATATTCAATCTGGATAATTCATATAGCCGAGCTCTGGCATTGAAAATTTGAGATTACACTTTTTGTCACAAAAATGTTGTAAGATCTACCATTGTTCATTTACACGCGATTGTTTGATGATCGCTTGATAAAGGCTTTGGTCGTGGAAGAACTTGGATTTCTCCATTCAAAAAATTGTATCAACAAATTGTATTAAGAAGTGGAGAACTTGGATTTAAAAAGTGGAGAACTTGGATTTCTCTTATAAATGAAAACCATATAGATTCTTGGCGAACCCTCGAAGTCTTTCGTTTCAGGACTATTTTTCTTTGTCACAGATAACAATGGGATAATAAATAAATTAACCGAGTCCTTTTACATTTATATCTAATGGACTTCGATCTAATAGCGGGATCTCCAACATTAAAAGTGCACCTAAAACATCGAACTCCAAATATATGGAAGCATCCATTTTCAGTTTTCAGTATTGAAGTTTATATTAGTAACAGTAAGTGAATAATGATAGGTAACAAGTTAAGTGTTATGAATAATGTATTTATCTATGTCTTAACTACTAGTTATCCATACAGCTACTTCTACTTATCTTTTTTATCTTTTTTGTTGTAATTATTTATTTTTAAATTTGGAATCAACTGCCATATAAATCAATCTAGACAATAGACTAGATAGTACACTTGTGACATTTTAGTACATCTTCTTGGCATAGATGCTAACACTGTAACCATCAACACTGCTGGATCACTCTTTCTTAGGCACTTCTGAATAGATCTGATAGCTGGCTTGTCTAGAGCATCCATAGGTGAATATTTCCAGATAAAAAGGATTTGTTTACACGAGTGCGACCTCACAGGAGTAGATTTCCGGAATTGTTGGTCTTTGAAAAGGGTCCGTACTTACCAGGCACATGACCGGCTCATACCAGATAGTAGAGCCAGATACGCATATCAGATCTAATATAGAAAATTGAGATATGCATGAGAGATATTCATATTTATCTATTGAGCACAGCATTCAAAGAAAACTTTAAAACCTAATATAATATGAGAATCTCTGCTCCTGTTGCTCGAAATCATGGTGAAGAGTTTGTCCTTATACTCAAAGTTTTGTCCATATTCTCTATAACGTGCAAGAAAGATTTATAAGCAACGTGAAAGTTGCCTTCTGATATTTTAATTTTTACAAATATATAAGGATTTAAATTTTACCAGTTAAAAATTTATTAGAGTTAGAGATTGAAAGATTTTATCTATAAAATTAATTGAAATTGTAAATATAAATTATTAAAATTGTATATTAATTAATAATATAATAATAGTATCTAATTATATTTACATATTTAAAAATATAATATAATTAAAATTTATAAAATCTAATTTATTAATAATCAATCCAAACCTTATAATCTTTAAATTATTGTTTTTCATTTTTCAACAAAGAATTGCCAATTATCACATGGCTTTCCTAACTATATAACTCTTCCTACACATTTACAATCCACTTTAAACTAAGAGGAAGTAACCTTCATCTGTATGATTTTCAACAAAGCTCATTAAAAATAAAAATAAAAAAGTCATGCAGAGCATGAAAAAGATGTAAATATTAATTCCACAGTTTATCAATTCTAAGCAAGCACCTTTATCCAATATTTCAAGATATTAAATTCAAAAAGAGTGATATAAAAACTATCTCAAACATTAGCATGTAACATTTGAAATAAAACATACAGAAGTAACTAAAAAAGGCAATCCACCAAATCAATCACTCAAGAATAAATAAATAAATAGCCAAGATCATGTGCAGCGAAGTATTAAATACCAAATCACTGTATAAACATTCACCAATAAAATAAAATATTGATTCTCTTTTATTCAAAGTTTAAATGATATACCACCATGGGATAGTAAATATCATTAATAAGCAAACATTCATCATTTAATCTTAAAAATACTGGAAGCAAATATGTAACAAAATACTAAGAACATCAAGCATTCATGAAATCATAAATTCTCAATCAGCTTCTTTAAAGAAAATGCAAGGACAACTAAGAAAAATGGCATTGGATAAACATAAGATAGTTTTAAAACTTCAAAAATGCAGAGGGGTGAATCCTCTTTCCATAACAATTATTTTTCCATATCAAAACTCTGTATAAATGTCTTAGAAATGTTTCATAACTGAAATGAACTTTCAGTTCTCTCTGTAGCCGACCCTTTCTTTTAGAAGTTTCCAGGGCTATGGATGAGAGTTCTAACTGCCTTTTAGTTGGCAGTTGCTAATTATTTTCCTTAAAGATAGACACGGTGAACAAATTAACTGAAAATAGAGAAACAAAATTGCTCTAGATCCCGCTTCGCATAAAGGCTTTAAATGATAACTATACTTTTTTCATTGGTTCTTCAATATCATATATTCCGGGTTCTTCAAGATGAGGCTCTATTATCCGGTCGTTGCGCTTGCTTTAGCTTAAACTTTTGAATATTCACCCATACCTGCCTTGTTGGATGTTGAAAATGCAACATTTTCCTATATGGAATTTCCAAGTCTGAGTGGAGTTGATAAGAGAAAGAAAATAACAAATCAATTATCTTTTTTACGGGAGACAGTTTCATCTTTATCTTCAAATTTTGGCAAGCTCCCCTCGCAAGTTTTGAAATCTTAATTTGAAAGCTCCCTTTCCAAGTTTTAAAATCTTCAAGGCTAGTGCATGTTGATGATGGTCTCCCATGATCTTCAAATTTTGCCAAGCTCCCCTCGCAAGTTTTGAAATCTTAATTTGAAAGCTCCCTTTCCAAGTTTTAAAATCTTCAAGGCTAGTGCATGTTGATGATGGTCTCCCATGATCTTCAAGGCTAGTGCAAGTTGATGATGGTCTTCCATGACACATGACACATGACACCTTAGTGTGAATAAAAACTTGGGAAAACAACAATTTCTTAACTTAGAAAAGTATTTGAAGGTATTTTCACAATGACTTTGAATATGGTGTAAAAAATGAAATGTAGGAAAATGAATTAGCTTAAATATATCATTTTTATTTATAAAAATTGTGCAGAACTAGGTGAAATCAAAGTTTTCCTATCATTGTATGTTTCCGTTAGTGCTACCTTTGAGTACCTAAACAATGTAATTTGACAACAAAAATTTGTAGAATTGTAGAGAACACATTGTTCTTGTGCACATCTATTTAAAAAAAAATTATAATCTTAATTTTATTTTATTTTTAAATTATGAAAGTCATCATATCCTTGAAATTATAAGGTCTTTTGTTAGTACTACATAAAAGGGTCTTAACATTTTGTGTGTGTGTGTGTGTGTGCATGCGCGTGACTCTGTGTGTGTGTGTGTGCGTGTGTGTGTGCAAGAGAGAGAGAGAGGACTTGGTCTACACTAATGCATTGTATTTTTTTTTAATGGTTAAGGAGAAAAAAAGTTATAGTAGAAATAAAAGAGGTATGTATTTTAAGATTCCGATATATGTCAAGACAAAAATATATTAAAAATAGTAAACAATATTAATTTAAAATATATATATATATTTGGAATCTACACCATCAACTCTATGTATGTTTGTATTTTCAAGGACAATAGATGTGTCTAGCCCATAGAAAATTAACCTCAAATATATAGATATACAGAGTTGTTTTGAAAAATGGATTTTTTATGTATTTGCGGCCCAAACCACCAAGCTTGTCATCTCGAACCTATATATGAGCCAACCAAATAAGCAAACACATAAGTTTCTCACTTTTGTTAGTTTGAATTTGAAAAGAGCGTGCACGCAGTCAAAAGTGTGGATGCCACAGGAACGCAGACACACTCAAAAACGTGCACGCACTAGGAACACGTGCGTTTATAATGTGCACAAGTAGGAACATGCACGCACTTTAATAATGCACACGCCTTATGAACGTGTGTGCACTTTAATTACATGCACACGCTCCTATAGAGAAAGGTAGGGAGAGGGGGGGACAAAGAGGGAGGGGGGATAGTGGAGGAGAGGGGAAGAGGGAGACAGGGGAGGAGAGAGAGAGAGAGGTGGAGTGAGGGAGGGAGAGCAAGGGAGAGAGAGGTAAAGTGATAGATAATGCGGGAGGGAGGGAGAGAAAGGGGGGTGGGGAAGAGTGAGTGAGAGAGCGCTAAAGTATAAGATAAGATAAGATAAGATAATTTTATTAATGTCCAACAAGTGATCACTAAAAGATATTAAAGGGACTTTTGATTACAATGATGTCAATACAAAGTGGGAGCACTAAAGAGGCTCCTGCAACAAAGAGCATGAAGAAAGAAAAAATGAATTAAAACATGCAAAAGAGATCATTAAGCTATGGGATGAGAGGCCCATCGAGAAGAAGGGTGAACAGAGCAAGTTGATCCAGGATCTGGATGATTGCAATGAGTAATGTCATGTGTGTCTCATGATCTGTTGGATCCATCTCCCCAAGCATCCGAGGCCAAATGGAGGAAGCTCAAGATAGAGGGCTAGATGGAGGAAGAGTTAGAAGAAGAAATAGACAACACATCCTTTTGTTGGCTAGAGGAAGAGGCTCGTCCTGGAGTATGGACGATCTCCATTGTCTGCTAGTGTCAAATCTGGACTAGCAGTGCTACTGAGATCTCTATGGCATTTGGGTGGTCCTCTGAGTTCGTAATAACCTAGGGTTGGGGCCTGAGTCGTTATTTGCCTGTCTCTTGGTTCCCTAAACAAATGGTAGCACTGTAAAAAAGGAAGTGATACGGTAATTGAATCCTGATCTCTAAGGTGGTTGGATGGACTGAGAGAAAAGCCAAAAGGCCTCCTATAAATAAAGGGAGAAACACTATGATCTAGGAATCCGAAGAAAATGGAGAGCGTCTAGTGATCTCTAAATAAGCAATGGAACCTCCCTATGATCTCGTAGTAGATAGGGAAGTGGAAAATGAAATGCTCCTCAGTCTCAATCTTCTAAAGATGATAGAGTTGGAAAATCATGTATGATAGGTCAATATAGTGGTTAGCCTCTACCCGCATCCTATGGAATCCTACCCTAAACTGGACAAGAGGGATGCAAAGGGTTTGAATCCATTGACGAAGGGTGTACTACAGTTAAACAATGAGTCCATCTCTTAGCTCTAACAAGTGCTTAGGATAGAAGGCCATCTTTGGGCGTAATCAACCCTGAGGGTTAACCCAAGTTGTATGAATAAACTACATGTAAACATCATCCCAACTCATGTCTAATGGGGAGAAGGAGGCCATGATCATCTAGGGAATATCTAAATGGAGGGATCTAATCCATCTCAATGCTTATGGACTCTACAAGAGTCAAGAACCCCACGAACCAATATCAGTATTGGCCCATGGGACTAGAAGAGGCGATAATATCTGAGGAACGACACACTAAGAATTAGTACCTATCTTTCCCCTTCACTGAGTCAATAAAGATCTAAACTAAATGCAAAAAAGAGATCAAACTGAACATTGTCTCAAGCCACAAGGGTTGGGCACTAAACTCTACCAAGATGATGTACTGAGGGACTTCCTGTTTGCGTCTAATGATGCACTGGAGGAGAAGGGTATGGACCCTCTCAAATAATTCCTAGTCAAAATTGAGTAAACTAGGCCCCCAAACCTTTCCAACTCAAGGAACTGCATAAACAGAACATTTCCCTTCAGGTCAAATTGCATAATACAGAAGTCCCGAATACTTCCAATGTTGGAAGGGTAGAAGTGTTGAAACAACAGTTAAAAGATGTAGTTTCTAATGCAGGCAGTTCTTCATTTTCCTGGTTCTCTGAGGAAGAGTTCAAGTATTTGGCCCTCGAAGTTAATGAGAATCATCACCAACTTTTGACTGAGCTATTTTCTTCCCTGAATGATATTCAGGAAACTTACAATGTTTTTGAAAAGCTTTTGGATACACTTGAGGAGCACAAGGTGAAAACATGAAGTTGGGAAACAATTTTGGCTTGTTTTTGACAAAAAAAACAGCTAATTTTTATGTTTTTCAACTTCGACCTCTTCAACCCCATATCTCCCTTAGGAATTTCAACTTGAAGTAAACACAAAGGTTTTACAGAATTGAATTAGCTTTCTACCTATATTTTTTTTAATTTTTTTTATGGACATATCATGGGACAAATTTGTTGTCAACCAACGGCATATACTTGAAAATTTTAGGTATGGATAATGAGTGACCTGTGTTGACCATGGTTTTTTTATAGATGGTTATTCATTTTAGGGAAAAAAATTGTATGCTCATAATCTACACACACTAAAATTGATCCTGGACTATATTTCGAGTTTTTTAAGACTTGGGAACTATTTTTTATTATTTATCGAAGCAGTGTATGTTCAGAAAATGGTGCATTATCGACACATGTTTTTGTCTTCACATTTTCTTTCAAATGTTACGCTTATCAAACAAACGAAAACCAACGCATTGAAGAGGACACTTCAAGGAACATCCTTGTATTTTTTTAAATTATTTTGGCTTCGTCATTGTGATGATATTGAATTTTCATTGTGACTGATTTTTCAGTCACTTAATTTTTTAATGATAAAGTTTAGTAAAAAAATAGAAAAAAATAGTAATCCTAAATGAAATTGAAAAAAATTATATTACTAGAAACTAGATTGAATGGTGAATCTACTGGTATAAACTCCGACATGTAATTCTCATGTTTTGCAGTGGTTCGACCTTGTTAAACACATTTCTGAATTCTGTAGAAATGGTGCTGGATTTGTTGACCATAAACTCTCGGGCGAGAAAATGTCTTCCAAACTCTCGGCCCAGAGTTTAGTTCAAACTCTCATCCGAGAGTTTTTTTTTAAATACAGCGTGACGATTGGTTCAAACTTTCGGCCTAGAGTTTTTTAAAACTCTCGTCCTAGAGCTTTTTAAACTCTCGGCCTAGAGTTTGAGTTTGACTTTTTTTCGCGTGATCATCTGCTCGTGCTCTGTTTTTTTCACTCCATTTGTCAACAAAGTGTTTCCCAAGTTTGCGATTTCACCCCACATTGAGAAAAGGTAGCGAGCTTCCAAAGCCATCGAAGATATTAGTGATTGCCAATGTTATATTAAGGATAATCTGAAAGACATCCCAGTCTTGGACAGTTTCAAGTTTAGGAGGATAAGAAGGTCTTTGAATGTCTGGAAGGATGCTTGTGGGGTAATTGAAGAGACAATTAAAATAGCACAAGGAATCTGTGGGAGAATATGGTATGTTGTTGATAACATCATGGTCATCTTGCAGTTTCCCACAATGGACCTAATCGAGCAGGCTTGCCTCCAAAGTTGATGATCGAGAAGGTGGATACTAGGTGTGCCTAGGTCAAAGAGAAGATTTAGCAGCTCGATCACATCCAGATTTTTGATGTTGAAAAATTCATCAGGCATCCTGTCAGTTTGGAGCACAAGATCCATATCTTCCTGCGTCTCTGGCACAAATTGAGAAAAAATGAGATCGAATCATTCACATGTGATTCCCAGTTGGGACTCGAGCTAGCTCAATATTGTGATGTGGATGAGTTATTGGATGTTTGGTCCAAGTGGCAGCATACCCTTGGCCATACTTAGAATAGTTTGATTTTGTAATCCCTATTTTATGGGAAGTTACCCTTTGTAACTATTTTTGTAAATATTATTTAAAGGGTAGAGATCTCATAGGGGACGGGGGATAAAATCAGCAAAAGAAGACTGGAGATACTCTAATTATTGAAGAGATTGTAATCTTTTGCAACTTTGAGCTAATACAGTTAGTGTTCTCTTGATTCCTCTTTTGTGAATTTATCAAATTTGTTTGATGAATGCTGATTTTTCACTTAAATCTATGAATGAACACTGTTTTGATTTTGCAATTATTATTAATACATTGATATACAATTCAAATTTCTCTTAAATTATGATCTGTGTGCCCTTATTTTTTAAATGAATTTATTTAATTAAAACATTTATCTATTTCTGCAAATGATTAACAGACATTATTAAATCAATGTTGATTTTTCAATTAGAATTCCAGACACAGGGTAATCTTGCATATGCCTAATCCTTAAGTTACTATCATTTGATTTTCATATTCTGGTTCTATCTTAAGTTAATAAGTAGAGATCCAATTTCACATTTCTGTCAAACTAGTGAAAAGACTTATTAAGATTCGGATCAAGTTATCCTGTACATAAACAAAACACTTTCTTTAGATTAGATCTAACTTAGTTTAGATTTCTTTTAAGGTAGATTCACTTCTAGAGTTAGAACACTTTGCTCTTCCCTCACAGGAAGACAGATCCTTTCAGTATCAAAACCCCATAAGTGCCAATGGAGGCCTTTATATCCGTGGGACTTAACCATACCAAACAATCTGGGGATATAACTACTCTTGCGCGGAGCTTTTTGAAGCCTTTTAGATTGGTTTTTCACCCTCTATTGCTAGCCTTGGACAACATTCCAGCAACCTACATAATCGAGGCTTCAACATGGATAAGGATTTGGTTTCCTCCCATGACCATGTTAATGCCATGAGACCCATGTCTATTGCTCAAAACCTTCTAAAACTACTAACACCGTTTCTTGAAGACCAAGGATACCCTTAGGAGGTCAAGTGTGGTGCTTCAAGGAATTGTTGATGGATCTTGATGCCCCGAATATTACTTTATGGATTAAGGCATGGGTTTCCTTCCTCAATCATGTCTAGAGCCTTAAAACCCATGCCTACACTTGAAACTGATTAATGGTAGTGGCATAGCCATGCATATGTTAAAGATACCATTGTTAAGCCATTTGTATTTTTACAAGGTGTCCTTCTTGGGCTTAGACATATTTAATATTTATTTAGGGCATAAGGCCCAGGATTCTTCCTTCAACCATCTCCAAGACTTTGATATTCATATCTCGTGTTAAAAAAATACTAATAATAGCCATATATAGGGCCTTGAGACACATACTTAGTCCTAAAAATGTCCTAATCGGACTAATATCCCTAGTCAAAAGCTAAAGATACCATGGAAATGTTAGGTGTTGTTGTTTAATGTGTTGTTCACAGGGGATTCACCTTGTTGACCAATATCTTATCACGTTCATTCATAAACGGGGGTTTTTTAATTGTGAAAACTAAGGTCAATATATTGTAGTTATTGGGAGGGTAGGGAGTAGGGTATGGGGGGTTTATAGGTATTGGGGGGTTATAAAAAGGGGTTCCCAGTAAAAATAGAGAATATCTCATAAAAATAGGGTTTTTTTAATTGGAAATATGTATTGGGAGGGGGGATCAACAAAAGTATTTGGGTAGGCATTTATCAATATCTAGTGAAATTAGGGGTATTCTTTAATATCCCATGAACAAAGGCACTATGGCATAGCTTCACTAAGTGAATACCCCATGGTGTTGCTATCGGATCTAGATGTCTAAATAATGCCTTCAAGGAACAAGGCCTAAATTTCCTTTGCATACCATGCACAAGGCCTTGAGATCCATATCTAGTGTTGAAGAATTCCTAATGATGCCCATATCCCCACTTGAAAGACAAGGATCCCCTTAAAATATCATATATGGTATTTCTACATGTCATTCATGGACATTGAGCCCTAGATGCTAGCTAATGAGCGTCATTCCTAATATTCTTCCATCGAACATGGTTAATTTGTCAACACCCAAGCCTACTACTCAAAAACTTGTAATCATGACCATATCCTCACTTGAAGCCAATGATACTATTAGGAGATCATGTTTTGTGGTTCAAGGAGGTTCTCTTGGGTCTAGATGTCTAGAAGCTTCTTTTATGTCCTAAGGCATTAATTTCCTTCCCTAAACTTGTCCAAAACCCCATTACCCATGGTTAGTGCTAAAACCTTTCTAATGGAGTTGGTATCCTCTCCTAGATGTCATATATCCCAAAAAGGAATCCTATTTTGTGGTTCAAGGAATTGTTCATGGACGTCAAGCCTTAGAAGCTATATTTAGGTACTAATGCCGATGTTTCCTCCCCTAACAATTGTCAAAGTATAGAGATCCGTAATAATTTATCAAAACCTACTAATGATGCCCATTTTTGAATTTGGATCCAAATCATAATCTTGGGAGGTCAAGTGTGGTGGAATAAGGTGTTTCTCTTGAAGTAGGATGTCTATAAGCTTTATTTATATATTAAGGATGGTATTAGTCCCTTAACTATGTCTAGGGACCCACAACCCATCCTTACTACTCAAAAGATTCTAGTGGTGCCTATATCACCACTCAATGGGTAAATATCCTATGAAGAGGTTGTGTGTGGTAGCTCAAGGCCTTGTTCATGGAAATTGATATTTAGAAGCTACTTTTTAGACCTAATTCCCAAGTTTCATGAGTTGGCCTTGATCTATGACTCAGTACCAATACATAGTTCAAAAAAACTATAGCGGTTCCAATATGCCCACTCAAAGGTGAAGGATCACCTTGGGTTTTCATGTGTGTTGGTTCTAGGAATTATTATTGGCCTTGGATGTAATTAGTATTCCTTTAGGGATCAATTCCCGTGTTCCATCCCTTGACCAAGTTGAGGGCACCATGAACCATACCTTGTGCTTGAAAATTTATAATGGTGTTCATATCCCCACTTGGGGAGAAAATATATTCTCAATAGGCCATGTGTTTTAGTTCAAGGATTCACTCTTGGGATTGGATTCCTGTAACCTTCATTCAGGGCCTAAGGACCTTTATATATTGCTCAAAAATTCATAATATTGCTAATATGCCCACTCAAAGGACACGTATATACTCCAGAGGTCATGTGTAGTGGATTGGGTCATCATTATTGAACTTGAATGCTTATAAGATTCATCTAGGGAATAAGTATTATGTTTCCTCCTTCAACCATATCCCCATTTCTAAGGATTGTAAACTCATATCCAATATCCAAAACCTCCTAATGGCACCCATATATATACTCAAGGGAAAGGATAACCTTGATGGGTCCTATGTGGTGGTTTATGGTGTTATTCATGGCCATGGATACTTATAAGCTTTCATTAGGGTCTTATCCCCATATTTCCTTCATTGACCATTTCAAAGTGCTTGAGAGCCATACCTAGTGCTCATAATTACCTAATGGATACCATATCCCTAGTTGGAGGAAAATGATACCCTTGGGAGATGTTATTGTTTCCGTACTAGTTCCATGTTTAAGGCCCCAAGGCCCATCTATGGTGTGTAAAACATCTTAATGGTGCCCATATCGAACTCGTATGAAAAATACCCCCTAATGAGGGCTCATGTTGCAATTTTTTGTTGTTTTTCATCATTCTTGAGTCTAAGAAGGTTCAATTAGGGATTAAGGTCCTTGTTTCCCCTCTTGACCATCTTTTAGGGGTCAAGAGTCGGGGAGGGAGGGAGAGAGAGAGAGTGAGGGAGAAGAAGGTTTAGAGAGCAAGGGAGAGAGGAGAGAGAGGGGGAATTCAGGAAGGGGTTGAGTGGGGGGAGAGAGAGTGATGGATGGATGGAGGGAGGGAGGGATAGGGATGGAGGGGCTGAAGGATAGAGAGATAGAGATGGTGGAGGTGTGGATGAAATTCAAGAGCATGCACGTGATTTTGAGATCATGCACGTGCTTTTGAGAGCACATGTGCACTTTCAAGAGTGTGTGCTCCTACTTAGGGATATCAATGCATGGTGGAAAGTGATAATTTATTTTCCACATTTATTCACAACAACATTTAGAAAAAACATGTGCACATTTTTTTATAGTACATGCACATTTTTGATAGCACATGCACACTTTTAATTTTACTAACAAAACTTGTGCTTGCCACTCATCCAACATCCAAACACGGACTAAAAATTGAAACATGTAGCAACAACGACAACAAACACCTTGGTATGCATTTTGGTGTAATGGGAAATCATATGTTTGTCTTCTTTTGATATTGGGAAGCAAGTTTTTGTCTTCTTATATAATTAGAAGATAAATTTTGTGTAATTGGAAGATATTTTGTGAAATTGAAAGACAACTATTTTCTTCCTATGTATTTTCAATACAATTCATGAAATTGAAAGACAATTGTTTTCTTCTTGTATATCTGAAAAATGAGACTTGTCTTATTTTATAATTGGAATACAATCTTTGTCTTCTTGTGTAATTGGAATACAATCTTTGTCTTCTTGTGTAATTGAAGAAAAATTTCTACATATTTTGTAATTGGAAAAGAATTCTCAAGTTTGCTTGTACATGCAATCTCTTTAAACATGGGGAACCAACATAATTGAAAAAGAAAGTGTTCAAGGAAAAAACATCCCATAGAAAAGGTCAATGAAGCAAGGGAAAAGGAAAGTATAGGTATGGAAAAATGAAGGCTTTTAGAAAAGGAGAATCTAAATTCTAGGACAACAAATGAACCACCAATGAATATTCCATCAAGACAAGTTGTTGTTGATGAACAAATGATGATGGATTTACTTGGAGCTGATTATACCATGGATGAAATTAGAGAGGAAACTGATCCACTACCCCATGATGAAGAAGTTCCCATGGTGCAACATGTTGTTCAATAATATAAATTTTAGAAAGTACCCATGAACAGGTCCAATCTCCGTCCAATATTATAATCCACAATAGAGAGATCAAGGGTGCCAAAACATAGGTCCATCCCTTCTGCCTAGTTTGGATAGTGTGTGCCGGAAAAATCCTAAACACCTTCAGGTGGATGAAATTGTTCTAGTTTCACTTAAAGGTAAGTTACCTGAATGAACTATTCATTATCAATCCTTTAAAATTATTAAAGAATATTGTGAACCAAAATCGGATGTAGCTAAAACTTAATTGTTTTGTGTATGTTAAAATATAGGAGTTTGAATGTTGTTAGAAGAATTTTGGGCATTAAAACAGTTAGAATATCATAATAACACAATCATATTGTTATAATCCTTGTCGGTGATTTTCAAAAAATTGGTCAGAAAACTCGTTCTCAAGACTGCAATTCAGCCCGACCTGTCTTGTCATAATCAATTGCTAAAAAGGTAACAAAATATAAAAGTGTCTACTAAAAGAAAAATCCCAACTCATTAAATAAAATGTGAAAAACCTTAGAAAGTATTATATTATATGAGATGGCCTCGACATAGGTGGTGGAACAGATTTGTGGGTCTTCATTGGTAGGCTACTCCACTCTGATATGAAGTTATTGGAGTAGTTAAGGGACTAGCGCAAGTTTTCTAGCATGAAAACACTATACCTTCCAACCAAAAATATGTACTAAAATTGAGCAGGGGTTCAAGGGATTTTGAACCCCAAATTAAACATTATTTTGACATAACATAGACAGAATTATATGAGAGATTCAAGAATGAATATAGTGAACTTAACTTGGGCTGAAAATATTTCGAGAAATGCAAGCCATGGTATGTTAGAATAAACACAATGTGTAACACATGTTGTTGTTGATTCCACATTGAATATGGTTATTATTATCACGCACACACACACACACACATGTATTTTTTTGTATTGTATAACACCCTTGTGCAGGAATGCTTAGTTATATTTTCGCTGACATCATCTAGAGACTTTATTCATATCATTTTGTTCATAAGTCCATAAGGTTGTACATTTTATAAAAACACTTCTTTAGATGGGACATGCCCCAGGCACAGTGGAATGGCATTATTGAGAAAATGCATCCATGTGAGCAATGAGTATGAACTTGAGAGGTAGGAGGTTAACTTGCAAAGCTTCAAATATGTTGAGTATGATATTGATGGATTAAATGAAAGAAAAAGATACAATTGGTCACTTCCAAGATTAGTAATGAGTACTAAAATAGTATTTTTTATTTTGAATTGCACTTTGAGATGCAACAATCTATTAATATATGTATTTATTGTTGTTCTAGTAGGTACAATTCTGCGATTCATGAAAGAATTCTTAAAAAATAACTAACAATATGTTTAGCATGTTGATGTGGCTCCATGGCAGGAAGAGCATTTTAGAATAGGCAGGGATATGTTTCTTGTTGGTACTATATTATTAATGGTTGATTTTGATAAGAACTACACCCTTCAACCACAAAACAAGATTCAAATCTAATATTATCACTTAGAGCAAGTCAACATAATGGTCCATATCACATATAAGTACGGAGAAGATAATAGTGAAGACAATAGGGCTATATTGAAGGAGTATCACTTCTACACAAGTGGCAATAAGTGCCATGACTTAGATTTTGTACAACATTGCTTTCATTTTTTCTACAATCACTTGAAGGATAATAGTATACATATGGATCAACATTGTATTTGGTATGATGGTTGTGCGGGGTAAATCAAAATTTCACATGTATTTCAATGGTTGTGTATGCTCCACAAAAAACACAAGGTGCCACATATTTGGAACTATTTCAAGACTGGACACTTTAAAGTGGAACATGATGCAGTAGGTGCTCACATCAAAATTGTGTTACACACACAAGAAATAAGTTCACAATTGTTTCCCTCATTTGAGATGAAAATTCCATTTTTGAATGGTGTTCTTCAGTTATGGGGCAGGGAGAAAAAAGGAAAGAAAACCAATCAACCCAGAAAGAACATGTACATAGATATTTTTGGGAGGTGGTTGATGTAGATTGATCACAGTTATATGAATGCAAAAACATCTAGGGAACTAGTACATTTCATTCAGTTAGAATTTCAAACAATGTTATAGTTGAGATGTGGACAAGAAAACTCTCTTGCTTCAATGCTCCATGTAGTATTGGTGAATGGGACAATTGTGAATCCAAAGACTGGGTTGATAGTTGGGATCATGTATCTTCCCCATTGGTCGATGTATATATTTATAATTATCCCAATTAGAGCAGGACCAGTCAAGTATTTCGCGAGATTATGATCATATCTCAGATATCGTACAACCAAGTTTGGTGAAAATTTTATTAGTTTGTATTACCTAGCATGAACGTATTGTATGCTTTGTTCATTTAGTGGACTCACATGTTGGAACTGTATTTTTGCAAGGCACATATATGCAGTGGTTTCCCCAAAGGGTAATGAAGGAGGAACTGACTATTGGCTAGCACGTTTCTTAGAGGGAAAGCATTCCCTCGATGTCTCATTAATGAACTCTGAAGGCATTGATTTTTTTATTAGGTCGATGATTATTAAAGGAGAATGTCTGACACGGGATGAAAGAAAACGAAATAAAAAAGGATATGTATTTGAAAATTATAGACCAGGTCATTGTGTATACCACTATGCAAACTTAGTTGTTGGTACAAACCTCCAACTACAAACAATGCCAAGGAAGAACTCATTAATTGGACACCTTACTCTGAGCATAAGGATTTAATGGATACCATTAGTATTAATGGTGATCCTAATGGTTTAATTGAAATACCATAGATAGGTAGTCAAGTTTCTGATGTGCTTGTTGTTTTTTGTTATGTTTCAAGGTATGTGTGTTGTTTGATTCTTTCAATGTTATGTTCTATATTGAGGTACATGGATTTTTATGCTATTACTTTCAATGGATGTATTTACATAAAAAAATATTTTTTCTAATGCATTTACATATGAATATGATCACTTTAGTGCATGGGTCTGACACAATTCCCTTTCTGTGTTCCTAGGAGATATGAACCTTCTCTATGGCCAGGTGATAGGAACCTTCTACAAGTTATAAGCAATGGTTTTGTAAATAAGACATGGTATTTTCCTCTTGTATTGAAGAGACCCATGGTATTGGGAAAATATTTTAATATTTTTGGCGTCGTCTATATCAAGGAAGGCGCCCTAGATGCCCAACGAATTAGAATTTTTTGGCATATTCTATTGTAGGAAGGTTGAATCTTGACCTTAGATCAAGAAACAACCATTCTTGAGATCATTAATATGTAATTACTCATTGTACCAACCTCATACAAACCTTATATCTCTTTGAAAGGAGAAATCAACCCTCCTTGGCTATTTAAAGGAGGTTGTTTTTCTCTCTAAGGGTGGGATTTTTTATATTGCAATAAAATTTCTTTTTCTCTTGCTCTTAATTGGTGTACTTGGGGAATTTCTTATGGAAGCTTATGGTGATTCTTTATGTAGTTTTGGATATTTTCTTTACTAACTTGAGTTAATTTTTTAGTAATTCTACTTGGATATAGTAAAGTGATAGGAAATTGTTGCGACCCTGTCTATCATGTGGAACAAGTATCTGCCATACTTTGATTACAAGTACCATGACATTGAAACAAGTATAATGGTATATCTTTGTTGTATAAGGTCCAATCACATCATTACTTTACTCATGCAACATATAAAATTCTTAATATCAATCGATGAAATATAAAAGTCACACCATTAGTTTACTCCTAGAAATCTACAAATTTATATATGTATATGGTTGCATCTATGACAATTCCCATGTCAAGGAATAAAATGATATAATGAGATTTTTACAAAGCGCTAGATCCAACTCTAATCACATATTCTAAAGTGATACAAATTCTTAAATTTAATTCTTGATTAGTAATGATTTTATGGAAAGAGTGGCTTTGTTTGATAGAAATAATTTAGATCAAGCCTCCCTCTTATATCTTCCTCTAAAAAGGATTAATTACAAAAGTGGGCATTTAAGGAGTGACCTTAACCCTATGTCTATAAACTATAACCCTATAGGGTCTTCTCAAACTATAATCCTAGAGGATTTGAGAAGACCCTCTACATTGAAAAACTAAAACTAAAGAACAAGAAAACCTAAAATATTGAAGATCTTGGTTATTGTTCATTAAATAAGTATGAGTTAAGGATGATAAAGACATGATAGGAGAGTTGTTGAGTGTCCTCAACCTACTTCTCTTTGGAATATTTCTTATGAAACTTCCAGTCTTCCTTAGCCACTCTAGCTTTGGTTGAACTCTGATCAATGCATTATACTTAGCCTCCATGAATTCCATCTTCCTCATAATTTATGAATGTAGTTTCCTCCTCTTTTATCATGGTTTGGGAAATGAGTGACTTAACTAACCAATATGTTTCAGTTATATTAGATATCTTGGTGTCGAGCTGCTCCTAGAAAAACTAATTTCAGTCATCCATTGAAGAGCTTCCCTCTAAATTAGATATGAGAGAATTGTGGCTCTTTTTTCTATGACCCTTTTCTCTGAATTACTTAACTTTTTCTTGACAAAATCCAAATGAGATTGAAACTAACTATTTGTGGTTAACATTACTTCTATTTGAACCTTGGGCATCGTCTTTGGATTTGGTTTGATAAGAATGGTGATGTTTTGTGGTTGACCAGTACACTTGGTGCATCTTAAATAGACTTCATCCTACTCCTTTATATTTTCTTTACCCTTCACGTCTGTCGAGGTGGGAGAATACTTCTCTATCATTATTCCCTCGAGTTCCCATTTCCAACCTTGAAACGAGCATCCATAACTTGAGGTTTAAAAAAATCGCTTCATCAAAACAATTTATGTCTTCCTAAATCTAATCTCCATTGATTCGTAGATGTTCTACTGAAGTAAGGAAAGACTAGAGTGTAGATATTTCTTTGTACCCTAAAGAGCTACACTTAGTCTTAGAGAGACTTCTACAAAGGTCACAAGGCCAAACACTTGATGAAGAGTGGCCCCTTGTCAACAATCTAGATGGGGTTTTGAATCTATTAAACCAAGAAACCACAACAAAAATATAGCAAAATTACAGACCTTAGAGGTGTGGTTCTTCCCTCTTATGCTATGAAAACCATATGAATGCATGATTCTCCACTCTATGTCAATGTGTTGCACCCTAATCATTGCATGATTGAGGTCAAAATGCCTGGGATAGCTTACATTGTTTGGAATAATGAATATGTACCCCCTCCCCCCATCTACTAGACTAAACTCGCCACCAAGGCTAGCTATCGAATATACTCCCACATAATACCATAAACTTTGTTAATGGAGAGCTAGACTTAAGATGCCTCCTCCCTCCATGTGACCTTGATATTGACCCATCCATGTCAAGGATCCCCTCCACACCCCATATGGATGTGTGTTCTTTTACCTATATTACAAATAGTTTATTTGTATTTTGTATATGGACGTGTATTCTATTACATATATTAGAAATAGTTTATTTTTATTTTGTATATTGTAATTTTCATATGGATGTGTGTTCTATTACATATATTACAAATAGTTTATTTTTATTTTGTATATTGTAATTTTTATTTTTCTTTACATGTGTTATTACCAAAACAATATGGGATGTGATAATAGTCTTCATTTATTGTAATGTCACTATTAATCTTTAAAACATAATTTAAGTTTAGAAAAATACTAATCATGATTGAGAAGAGATAATCACTTTGATAGAATGAGTTGCAACCATGAAAGTATTCAGAGTGCTTTTTAATTTGAAATTATATTATTGTACCGAGAGGCACTCTACAGCCCAATATGAGGGAGATCTTGTAACATGTGTCAAGTTTGTCAAGTGTTTGTCGGGTAACAAAATAATACAAAGTAAACAAAAAAGAATAATGCAAAGTAAAAAAAGTAACAAATATTATGTCGGCCATAAACAAAAAAGAATAATACAAAGTAAAAAGTAAATATGGGACTTAAACTAGAGACTTTAGAGCTTAGGATTAGGTAATAAATATTATGTCGATCATAAACAAAAAAGAATAATACAAAGTAAAAAGTAAATATGCCACTTAAACTAGAGACTTTAGTTTTTACTTTTAATACAAAGTAAAAAGTAAATATGAGATTTTAGAGTGTTTGTCGAGTAACCAAATAATACAAAGTAAAAAGTAATAAATATTATGTCCGCCATAAACAAAAAAGAATAATACAAAGTAAAACGGAAATATGATACTTAAACTAGAGACTTTGGAGCTTAGGATTAGGTGACTCAGGTATTGCATTCAAAGATTTATTCAAGGAGAGATTTGCACCTCAAGAGATTTGATCTCACTTAGCACTTGATAGAGCCTAGGATTTGGATCTAAGCTGATTTAAAAACAAAACCATAAAAGTACATAATATTTTTAACTAAAACTAAAGCTTGTATATATTCTCTCTCACTTTTACATACAAGAATATTGATACACATGCGTACAAAGTCAAAAAGGTTATATTCACAAACAATGAATATAAATATATAAATACTTAAAAACCCAATATTTTGAAGTAAAAGTGAAAATATTTGGGCATAGAATGGAAGAGGGGATATTTAAAAAATAAAAAAAATTAAACCAAATGTGTTACCTACATTCAGTTATCTTGTCATGGAAAAATTATGTATGTTATAATGAATGTTTTGTCCTAACCATATGCCATAAAAAAAATGGAATGAATGTACATATCTTTTTAATTATTAACGTTACGAAATTCTTTTTAATTATTAAAGTTACGAGATAACTGGACTAAAATCGTTTTATATTTTATTAATAAAGGTTAAATTTTTAACCCTATATCATTATTGTAGAATTAATTTAATTCAGCATATACTAAACTGTGCAAACTTTTTTTCAATGGATTTGATTTATGTGAATTTTTAACCGATGAAGAGTTAACATAAATATATGTTAAATTATTTTATATCATTATCCTACAATTAATTAATTTAAAATATATTAAATTTCTTAAAGTGCAAATCTTTTTTGAGTGGATTTGATTTATGGAATCTTTGATAGATGTAAAGTTAACATAGATATATGTTAAATTATTTTATTTTAATTTTTTTTAAAATTAAAAAAAATTATTATATAATTTTTTTAAAATTATTTGTATGATATTTTTAAAAAAAATTATTATTTTAATATTTTTTCTTTAATATTTTTTTAATATGATATATAAAATTTATTAATTATTAATTATAAATAATAAAGACAAACATATATATTTATTTTCTAAATGACTTTTATAAAACCTTTTAAAATAAATTTAGATTCATTCCTCACACATCATGTTATATTTTATTTTTTATGTTAATCTAAAATTACTTCTCAATTATTATTTCATTTTAAATTCATCTTAATTTTGAATCTTGTAAACATCAAAATGATATATTTTAATGTGCTCTCTATCCTAACCTCACACATGTGCTTTCTATTAGGTAACTCAATTTTATATTACACAACTCAACTTTGATAAAGTCTATAAAAAAACATCTAAGAATACTTTCCACCATTATTATTATTATCATAACTTTATTTTTATTTTTCATTAAATCTTCTATTAGGCCAAGGTGAGTGTTATAATCTTACTAAGTTGTAAAATTTAACATGGATTTGTTTATTAATTGTTGTTTTTATGTTGGTCAAATTTAATATATCTTATTTTATTTTAGTTGTTTGATAATATTTTTTTTAAGTAATATATTAGGTTAATATATTTTATGGAGTGTTGCTATTTTTTAATGTACAGATAACCTTGGTGAGTTGTAAGCTTACTTAGGCATTCTCATCACCTAATTATTTTTGGCAAATGGTTGGGTTTCTCCATTGCTATAAATGGAGACATTCTCATGTACTTTATACAAACATTCGTATTTGTTTCTAATGATTCTCATCCATGATCCTAGTTAGTCTAGTCCTATATCTCTATAAATATTTCCACCTAAAATGGATCATTTCATATATGGGTGTGATCTCACTCAAACCAACATAAGATATATTGGCCCAATATAATACAAAGGTTGTCTGCATTGGAAAATACCAACACCCCCCATAAGTGAAAGATAGGGAGGAAACAAAAGAAAACAAATATTGGTCTCGACAACGAGGCCTAATAAAGTACCCATGTACAAACTCTCATAAGCAGAGAAAAAGAGAAAAACTTGTAGGATAAAAACTCATCTCCAAAAGAGAGAAAAACATCATTGTTCAAAAAGGCTTGATACAAAAGGCCTGATACCATGTAGAGATATGGGACTGACCCAGATCATGGATGAGAATCATTAGAAACAAATAAGAATCTATTGATCTATCTGTATAAATTACATGAAAATGTCACAATTTATAGTAATGGAGAATCCCAACCATTTTCCAAAAATAACTCGATGATGAGAATGCCTACTTGAGCTTACAACTCACAAAGGTTGTATGCATTGGAAAATACCAACGCCAACAACATTAAGTCATGGGCCATCAACTCAGCTTTGAATGATCTACAAAAGCGTAGCTATCAAACTTACCAATGATTGAATGCATCATTTCAGTGCTAACAATATATAAACCTCATTCCAATGCTTTAGTGTTGAAATGCTATGAGATAAGTCACAATAGATATGACAACATTTGAAGAATAATTCTTACATTATGCAAACCAACGTAAATGAAAGAATAGGCACATAAACACACCATCCCCACAATGGACACAAGATTTATCTTGGGAAACCCAATACTACGAAAATCAGCTAGAAGGTGATCCTTATGGTATGATCCCTCTTTGTTGCAGTTATAAAAAATGTACATACAAAGGAATGGGCAGTCGCCAATCACTATGGAGTTACATTTAGACGTTGTGGCCCACTTCTCCTCCTAACGACCCAGTGTTTAACATAGCTCTATTTTTTTCAATTCCTCAATCCTCAATTATTAGTAAGGTTTGGAAATTCTAGACTATTGATGAAAGTCCACACATGGCTAGCCCCACTTGTTGGAATAATGGGGATGACTGGAATCCACTTGTTACGCCGATAGGCATATTCTCCACACCTTTTCCCTAGAATGGAGGGTGATATCCAGAATCCAAAAAAACTAGGAAGATTCATCAACATTGTCTATAAGTAGTTATGGAAAGTAACTAATAGTGAACCATCATTAACAAAAATGCATTTTGGTAATATGCGGTAATGAGTCGAGTCATGGGTAATGATCAACCTTCACATATTTCCGCACCCATCGCAAGTTCATTTGTCACGATGGCTGCTACTGGAGGTTGTGTGGCTATAACTATATAGGTGTTTTGATATAGGAATCATGGGCGCATAATGAGGAATGGTGGAAGCGAACTAAATCATTTGAATGATCATGGGGACGATTACATCAAAGTTGGCACCCTCTGCAGTTGATAGGATAGCCATATATTTAAACAATCAAAATTCCTCCTCCTTCAACCTCTCTTGGGTACCACAACCTCCTATGCATAATTCATATGGTCCCATTGACATGACCTAGGAGGATCAAGTTGTTCCTGTGAGGATTTCGACATATCGCTATGCTTTTTACAATTGCATATTTATGTGGTATTAAGACATCATGTAAGATGAAAGTGGGAAGCATTACTTCAAATACTGTTACATTGAAAGTTCCATCGACGTCATATGTGGTAATGGAAAATCTCTCTATCATGTAAACCAAATACAAATCATGAACAATGTTTATTTTCTGTTTCATAGTTCATTGCTCATAAATAATAGGAAATATTTTTGGTTTTTTTATTGAAAAACTGCGAGTTGCATGCCATCCCTAAAAATATTGGTGAATTTACAACTGAGAAGAGATCCTCTCCATCGGAAGACTCAAGCTTCATCTTTTTGCAATGCAAGTTGGCAGGAAATGAATTAATGTATTTAGGTAGGCCATGGGGACCTTACTCCACAGTACTTTTTGCTACATGGTTAACCAAATTCAACCATGGTTAACCAAAGGCATCCATGGTTCATTAAAGTCAATTACATGGTCAAACAATATTCAACCATGCCGACCATCATTCGACACCCATCATTAACTATTTTCAACAATGGTCAAACTTACTTAACCCTAGCTAACCAATGTCAACCATAGTCAACTATGGTTTGCTAAAGTCAACCATGGTTAACTAAAGTCAGACATGGTTCCAACAATAGTCAACCATGGTTAACTATGGTCAACCTAAAGTCAAAAATGGTTAATAAAATTCAAACATGGTTCACTAAAGTCAACCATGGTTAACTATGGTGAAACTAAAGTCAAACATGGTTAACCAAATTCAACCATGGTCAAACAATAGTCAACCATGGTTAACCAAAGTCACTCATGGCTCAGTGAAGTCAACCATGGTCAAAAGATAATCAACCATGGTAAAATATGGTAAGACTTATTCAACCATCATTTGATGCCTAGTGAAAAATGGTCAACCTTAGCTACACATAATCAACCATTGTTCACTAAAGTCATCCATGGTTAACCAAAGTCAAATGTAGTCATCCATGGTTAGATATGGTCAAACATTATCAACCAACATTCGACACCCATCGTTAATTATTTCCAATGATGATCAAACATACTTATGTTTTGTTAACCAATGTCAATCATAGTCAACTATGATTCATTAAAGTCAACCATGGTTAAGCAAAGTCAACCACCTATGGTTAAACTTAGTCAACCTTCATCAACCATAGTCAACTATGACTATCTAAGGTTTAATTTTCTCAACCATGGCCAAACATAGTAAACAATAGTCAACCATAATCAAACATGATTAGTAACATTCAAACATCATCACACATGGTCAAATATGGCCAACCATGGTCAACCATTTTCCACCATACTCTACCATTGTTAACCATTGTCAACAATATTCAGACGCAATGAACCATGGTCAACCATAGTCAAGCACTTTCAAACTAGAGGTAACCATAGTTAAACATGGCTAACATACTCAAACTTGGTCAAGAATAATTGTCTATGGTCAACTTCACTTAACTAAAGTCAACCATAGTCAAGCATGTTTCACAAAATTCAACAATGCGTAACTAAAGTCAAACATGGTCAACCAAAGTCAACCATGGTTCATTAAGTCAACTTCATGGTCAAACAATATTCAACCATGATGAACTATGGTGAGACTTATTCGACCATGGTTAACCAAATTCAACCATAACCATGCATGGTTAACTAAATTCTACTATTGTCAAACAATAATCATCCATGGTGAACTATGGTCAAACATTATCAACCATTAACTGACACCCATTGTCAAGTATTATCTGGTCAAACATGGTTAACCTTCGCTATCCTATGTCAACTAACGTTACTAAAGAGTATTAAAAATTTGAGAGTACCTTTATCCACCATATATATGTGTATTATTTCTTATGAATATTTATTATAAATCTTAAGATAGTCTAAATAACTTTTATATTGTGAATATATATATATATATATAATTTAATAATACATTGTCTTGATCATAAACTCTTCACTCCAAAATGTTTTATGTGTTTTCGAACCCCAATTTCCACCCAAAAATTATTGAAATAAATGACAGAAAAACAATAGTCATGAAACGAAAGACTTCGCATGTTCACCAATAATTTGTATGGTATTCATTTATAAGAGAAACCCAAGTTCTCCACTTATTAATACAATGCAATATTCACTTTGACAAGGGTTGATAAAATTTCGAACGGTAAAATGTACACATGTCCCTTCCATGACCAAAGCCTTTACCAACCGATCATGAAACAATTGTTAGTAGGTGAAATCAAATTTTGGAAAAGAAAATATTAGACCGTTGAAAGCCAGCTCACCCTTCAATGCCAACTCAGTTTTCTCTGTCAGATAGTAGATAGAATGTAGGTGATGAATTAAATGAAAGAGGCTTCGCGATGAAGCGATCTCTCCCCGCTAACCACAAGTGAAGACTCTAGATGCTTTGAATGTCGGTGTAGGCTTGATTTTTTATTTGCATTGTAAAATACAGTCTAGTGGTAGAGAACGTAGAAGTAAATAAAACGCAAATTATGCCCAATTCTGAGTCTTTCGTGTGACTGTTTGATGTATGTTCTGTTCTTGGCAAGTTTGTGTGTATCTATATACATGTGTTAGAGTGTTGTGTGTTTGTCATATAAATTGCAAATACATTTCATTTGATTTGTTGGTATTAGCTACTGCATATTGTCATTAGCTTGACCCTGTGTGTGAGATGTTGGTAGCTCTTTGTTAAAACTATTGACTTGCAAGAATTCCAATACATGGGTCTTTAACTAGATAGGAGAAGACTAAAGAAAAGGGGATCGATATTGACTCTAAATAGGGGATCTGAAGAACACATCTGATTCTAACAACTGGTATTAGAGCAGGTTCTGGAAGCTATAGCATGGAGGTCACTACCATGAGTGACATGGAGAAGTTGAATGCGGAAAATTTTTCCCTATGGAAATCCCAAATGGAGGATATATTAATTTTGAAGGACCATTTTTTACCAATTGAGGGATTGGAAAATAAACCCTCATCGATAATGGACGAGGAGTGGAATCAGCTTGACAGGAAAGCTATTGCCACAATCCATCAATACTTGGCCAAAAATGTCTACTTCAATGTGGCTGGGGAGAAGACAGTGGAGGCTCTATGGAAGAAGCTGCATGATTTGTATGAGAAAAACACAGCTTCCAACAAAGTGTTGTTGATGGAGAAGCTGTATAGCCTCAAAATGAAGGAGGGTGCTTCAGTTGCAGAGCACTTAAATGAATTCAACATAATTACCAGCCAGATTCCCTTTGTCAAAATTATCTTGGATGATGAAATCAGAGCCATCCTACTTATGTGCTCCGTGCCAGACAGTTGGCAGAATTTGATAGTAGCCATAAGCACTACCTACAGGGACCTTGAAGTTTAATGATGTTAGAAGCAGTATAATGAACGAGGAGTTGCGACGAAAATCAGTGACAGAAAACCATGGAGGAGAAGCTCTAAGCCTAACTGATCGTGGCAAGAAAATGGATTGAGGTAGACAGGGGCGTTCAAAATCCAGGGGCACACCAAAATCAAGAAAAGGAAGACTCACTTGATTTCATTGTGGAAAACCAGGACACATGAAGAAGGAGTGTTGGTTTTGGAAGAGAGAGAAGAAGGAGAAAAAATCAACCAACACAAAACAAAGGTCAACCAACACAAATGAAGGTGAGACCATTGCAGTTGTTTCAGATGATGATGTCTTATTTATTGTTTCAGTAGAAGATGCATGCTTATATACTTCTGGTAGTAGCATAGATTGGATCCTTGACGCTGGGGCATCTCACCATGTAACTCCATGTAAGAACAATTTTGTTGCATTTGAAAGTTGTGATTATGGTAGAGTGCACTTGGGAAACAATCACTACTGCAACATTGTTGGAGTGGGAGATGTTCGAATCCAATCAAAGGATGGACATGATATCTTACTGAAACAAGTCAGACATGTCCCATAAATGCGCATGAGCCTGATCTCAATGGGACAATTGGATGATGAAGGTTTCTCCACAACCTTTGGCAAAAGTGGTTGGAAAATTTGAAAAAGGGGCATTGGTCATGGCTAAAGGACCCAAGACAGGAATGTTGTACACATTAAGAGCAACAACAAGGAAATTAGATGTGGTCGTTGTTGCAAAAGAAGGAAGCTCGCTAGATATATGGCATAAGCGCTTAGGTCACATGAGCGAGAAGGGCCTAAAAATTCTTGTTAACAAAAATCTGCTTCCAGGTTTGAAATCCTATGAACTTGACCTTTGTGAGCATTGCATATATGGTAGGCAACGCAGAGTGTCATTTATGAGAAGAGGCCATGAAAGGAAAGCAATTCTCTTAGAATTGGTACACTCTGATGTGTTTGGTCCAGTGAATGTGAAGTCCTTAGGAGGAGCCTCATATTTTGTCACATTCATAGATGATGCATCTAGGAGGGTTTGGGCCTATCCCATGAAAATAAAAGATGAGGTATTTGAAACATTTCAGAAATTTCATGTTAGTGTTGAAAGAGAAACTAGCAAGTTGCTCAAGTTTTTAAGGACAGACAATGGTGGAGAGTATTGCTCCAATGCATTCAAAGAATACTGTAATAGGTTTGGCATAAAGCATGAGAAGACTGTCCCTAGTACTCCTCAATAGAATGGCACTACAAAAAGGATGAACCTCACCATCATTGAGAAGGTGAGGAGCATGTTGTCAAATTCTCGGTTGGAGAAGCATTTTTGGGCAGAAGAAGTAAGAACAACTTGTTACCTCATCAACCAATCACCTACAATAGCCTTGGACGGTGGCATTCTTGAAGAAGTTTGGACCGGGAAGAAGCTAAACTATTCTCACCTTAAAATTTTTGGATGTGAAGCATTTGTACACATTCCCAAAGAGCAAAGAACTAAGTTAGACAATAAATCAATGAAATGTATTTTCTTGGGATATGCGGATGGTGAGTTTGGTTACCGTTTATGGGATCCAGTTAAATGTAAAGTTACTAGAAGCAATGATGCCATATTTAATGAATTAGAGATTGTTAAGAAGCCTATAGGTGATATGGAGGTCAAGAAATCTATTGACAGGTATGTTGAGCAGCAAGAAAACATACCACTATTGCAAGAAGATTATGGACAACAGGAAGAAAATGGTGGAGAGCCAGATGAACATGATGGACAGCCAGCTGAAAATGATGGACAATGAAAAGAAGAAGCCTTGCAGCAGCCATTACAAGAGGTCCAACCGGAAAATATACCACCACAATTGGTTCTCAGGTCCACTAGGCCTCATAAGCCATCACAAAGGTATCCTCCCTCAAATTATATGTTATTAACTGATGAAGGTGAACCTCATTGTTTTTTCAAGAGGCTTGTGATGATGAGCATAGCAAGGATTGGAAGAAATCCATGCAAGAAGAAATGGATTCATTATTGGAGAACAAAACATGGGAGCTAGTGAAGCTTCCGAAAGGAAGAAAAGCTCTTCAAAACAAGTGGGTATACAAGATCAAGCATGAGGGTGAAGGGAAGAAGGAAAGATACAACGAAAGGTTGGTGGTGAAAGGATTTTCCCAAAAAGAAGGTTTGACTTAGTGAAATTTTTTCACCTGTTGTTAAAATGTCATCCATTAGAGTTATTCTTGGTCTTGTTGCTACTTTAGACTTGGAGTGTGAACAGTTAGACGTGAAGACCGCCTTCCTTCATGGAGAATTGGAGCAAGAGATCTATATGGAGCAACCGAAAGGATTCAAAACAAAAGGTAAAGAAAATTTGGTTTGTAGGTTGAAGAAGAGCCTCTATGGGCTGAAACAAGCACCTCGCCAATGGTATAAGAAGTTTGATACGTTTATGTTGGAGCATGGTTTTAGGAGATTAGAGGCTGATCATTGTGTGTTACATTAAAAATTGTGACCAAGCAAGGTTTATTATTGTATTTTTATATGTGGATGACATGCTAATTGTTGGGAAAGATAAGAGCATGATTAACAAGGTGAAGAAGGATTTGGGAAATCAATTTGCAATGAAGGATTTGGGTCCAACACAACAAATTGGGCATAATCTGCGTTTTATTTACTTCTACGTTCTCTACCACTAGACTGTATTTTACAATGCAAACAAAAAATCAACCCTACATCAACATTCAAAGCATCTAGAGTCTTCACTTGTGGTCGGTGGGGAGAGATCACTTCATCGAGAAGCCTCTTTCATTTAATTCATCTCCTACATTCTATCTACCAAGTGACAGAGAAAACCGAGTTGGCATTGAAGGGTGAGCTGGCTTTCAACAGTCTAATATTTTCTTTTCCGAAATTTGATTTCACCTGCTAACATTCTCCCACTTGAAATCAAATGGAGGCAGAGGAGAGTTTGTTAATCATCCAAACGCGTGCATCAAGTTACCCCCGGTCCTACCAATTTTCTACAAAGTGTTGATTTGTGTCCTCTGGGAGAAAGAGGAAATGAGTAAGATTCCTTATGCTTCAGCAGTTGGAAGCCTTATGTATGCCATAGTGTGTACAAGACCGGACATTGCACATTCAATGGGAGTAGTGAGCAGATTTCTTGTCAATCCGGGCAAACAACATTGGCAAGCAGTGAAGTGGATCTTAAGGTCTCTCAAGGGTACTAGTAATTACTGTTTATGTTTTGGTGAAAATGACATTGTGCTTGAAGGCTTCACAGATGTAGATATGGCCGGAGATGTGGACACTAGAAAGTCCACTACTGGTTATTTGTATACATTTGCAGGTGCAGCTGTGTCTTGGGTATCTAGGCTACAAAAGGTAGTAGCTCTCTCCACAACTGAGGTAGAATACATTAGCTGCAACAGAGGCTTGCAAAGAGATGTTGTGGATGCAACGATTCGTAGGAGAGCTGGGAATTAAGCAAGACAAGTATGTGTTGCATTGTGACAGTCAAAGTGCCATTCACTTGGTGAAAAACCCAACATTTCACTCAAGGACCAAGCACATTGATCTGAAGTACCATTGGATCTGCCAAGTATTGGAAGAAGGGCATCTATATCTGGAAAAGATTCATACTACCGAGAATCCCGCTGACATGTTGACTAAAACTTTGCCAACAGACAAGCAAGAGCTTTGTAGAAAATTGGTAGGACTGGGGGTAACTTGATCCACGGGTTTGGATGATTAACAAACTCTCCTCTGCCTCCATTTGATTTCAAGTGGGAGAATGTTAGTAGGTGAAATCAAATTCTGGAAAAGAAAATATTAGACCGTTGAAAGCCAGCTCACCCTTTAATGCTAACTCAATTTTCTCTGTTAGTTGGTAGATAGAATGTAGGTGATGAATTAAATGAAAGAGGCTTCTCGATGAAGCGATCTCTCCCCACCGACCGCAAGTGAAGACTCTAGATGCTTTGAATGTTGGTGTAGGCTTGATCTTTTATTTGCATTGTAAAATACAGTCTAGTGGTAGAAACCATAGAAGTAAATAAAACACAAATTATGCCCAATTCTGAGTCTTTCGTGTGACTGTTCGATGTATGATCTGTTCTTGGCAAGTTTGTGTGTATCTATATACATGTGTTCTTGGCAAGTTTGTGTGTATCTATATACATGTGTTAGAGTGCTGTGTGCTGTGTGTTTGTCATATAAATTGCAAATACATTTCATTTGATTTGCTGGTATTAGCTGCTGCATATTGTCATTAGCTTGACCCTGTGCGTGAGCTGTTGGTAGCTCTTTGTTAAAACCATTGACTTGCATGAACTCCAATACATGGGTCTTTAACTAGACAGGAGAAGACTAAAGAACAGGGGATCGATATTGACTCTGAACAGGGAATCTGAAGAACACATCTGATTCTAACAACAATCTGGTGTAAATGAACAATGGTAGATCCTACAACATTTTAGTGATGGAAATCACATACAAAGATATTCAGAAAAAATGTAATCTCAAATTTTCAATGCTGGAGCTCCGGCTATGTGAATTATCCAGGTTGAATATCTGGTTCTATAATTGGATCAATAACAAGGGAACATGCTGTTATCGGTGAGATGCAGAGTGCAGTTGACTCCATCGGGTATTGCTTCTTCCAGAAAACAGCAGTTGCAGTAGGGTTGGATATATACTTCCTCTCCTGACGACGGGCAACTCGTGTATGACACTTGCAAGCAATATGGAGGACACGCTATACATTCAAACATCATATGAAATTCATTAATCAAACATTCAATGGGATGTCTATTTACAGTCCAGCTCAAGCAGATATGTCACCTCTACAACACAAATGTATAAAATTATTTTGAAAATTGAAATGGAAGCTTATTAGATATAGTATCTCAATTCTCAACCACAAATCTAGAAATTAGTATGTTTTGAATTTTCACATGCAACGCAGACACAGACCTGTACTCTCCCAATATCCTTCTGTACTGAATGTCAATATTGTTCGAAGCATAACATTTCCTTGTTCGCTCAATGCAATTGCTGTTAGAACCATAACACCTGTCCAAATAACATGTTACAGGAGAACCCCAAGTCTTGAATCAAACTGTTAATTAGAAGCGTTAGAAGAGAGAATTTGAATACAAACTGTTAATTAGAAGAGTTAGAAGAGAACCCAAACTTTCAATACAAACTGTTAATTGAATTGTTGGAACAGAAAAGAACCTAAAACTTGAATACAAACTGTTAATTAGTACCTGCTGAAAGAGACAAAACCAGAATTTGCATTAGAAGAAGATTTCCTTTACGCGCCATGATATAATAATGCCCAAGATTTCATATACTCACTTCGCTGATCTTAAAATTTATGTTTGAGATCAGAGTGAGACTTGAACCCGGGACCTTCAATTTCTTTGAAGAGGCGAGCTTCCATTTCTCTGCTTAATTTATAAATTATTGGTAGAAAGGACAACCTTCCATTTCTTAGCTTAATTTCTAAATTATTGATAGAAAGGACCACCTTCCATTTCTTTCAATTTTTTATTTTTTTATTTTTTTAATATTCGAGCATCGCCATTGCCGAGATCAACGCAGAGTTTGCCGTGAACGCAACAGACGAGAAAGTACGAATGGATCACTCACGATGCATAATAAACTTATAATCCTCATCCGCCTAACAATTAAATTAAAATTTCGTTGACATTATGTGCATAAAATTCATTAATTACAAATAATGCATAATCAAAAACATAATTAAACAAATCATTTGATCATTAATCAAAACGACAACAACAAAATAAAATTATTTCAACAAATATAACATTTATTTTATTAAAATGGTGAAACATAACATCAATAATCGAAACGACAACAACAATATAACATTTATTTTACTTTAAATGGTAAAACATAACATCAATAATATATTTAAAGAATACTTTTCGTACACAACTCTTTTTTTCCATCGAAAAATATAGATATTAAAATGATGAAATATAGCATCAATAATAAAATATTAGATTACTTTGCCGACACAACTCATACTGACTTGTCGCAACCTGATATTAAAATGGTCAAATCACTATGGGTGAAAAATAGCTTGATAACTAACTAACTAATAATATAGTCAACATTTTAAAAGTAACTATTTAAAATGAAAGGCCCCACGAATTAATGTCAAGACAGTGGTTAAGCATCTTTGCCTACGAAACCTCATTTAAAAGAAAAAATTGACATTAACATTTAATATTGTATTAATATACGTGATAGAATATAAATTAGTACCTTATGTTTTAATATAAAAATTAAATTAAATTAATTATAAATTATAAATAGTTGGTTTTAATGAAAAACAGTATCTCATAATAATATATGTATGGATAAGAGAGGCGTGCGTTATGAATTAATCCATATAACACTATGTATAATCATGTTATTGTTTCTCTTTAAATGGTATTCGTAACTAGAAGTTATATGGGGTGTTAGTTAAAGTTAAAATGGTTTAATGTAAAGGTGGGATATTTATATATTTGGAGTTAGTTAAAGTTAAAATGGTTTAACGTAATGTTGGATTGTAGTTGTTGTTTTCTATTTTGTTGTATAGTATTTTTTATTTTATTTAACTTTATTTATATAAATGAAGTTATATTTTTTAATGCTTTATAGACAATGGTTGAGAAGAGGAACTCCCAATGGGTCATAAATCTTTTTCATGTATCAAATGGGGTTCATCTTAGCAGTTTTAACAAGGGACAAACTCCATGTTATTAATGGTACGAATGTGTCCTCAAAAATAGAAAAAACATAGAAAAAAAAATATAGAGTATAACCAATCCACTAATAAAGAGGAGACTCTAAGGAAGTTGTTTATGAAAAGGATGACGGTAATACTTAGAATTTTTCTCATTTAAGTCTTCAATAATATGCTAAAAACCAAAGGTCAGGCTAATTCCCATCCTTGGCATACCATTAACAAAAGTATTATTCTCTCTACAAATGTGCTTAAATGAGATAGGGTTAAATTGTATGTAGTTAGTCTTTGAAACTCCTCTAACAAGGGTTGTAATCTAAAATTTGTGCATGCATGTTATCCCTTGAGCCACTTGATCACTATCATTGAATCACCAAAATCCTATAGCCTAGTAATGCCCTTTTCTCTTGCCAACAATAAGAGTAGTTTGAGAGCCATAAGTTCTATGGCATAATTGTGTGTTCTAGGACCTATACCAACACTAAAATTAAAGCAATGCTCCCCATTGAAATGCATAACTCCACCTACACCCAACATACGAGGCTCTCCTTGAGCAACTCCATCAAAATAATCCCATGGGCAAGCTCTATCTATGACCTTTGCTACCACTTGTTTGAAAAAAACCTCATGTTTTTCTTGTGGGTTTCTTTAAATATGATAATACCTTGTGCTATACATTGCAAAGGAGAAAGGAACTTTTCATCAAATAAGCTAGAGTTCCTAGCCATCCAAGTACCCCAAAAAATAATCAAAGGAAGTGCTCTGAAAGGAATTACCATAGGTTTTGAACAACAATTCTTTAAACTATTCTCCACTAAATTACTAGAACAAGCATTCCTTAAACCAATTAAGAATTCAATTTCCTTGCAAACTTGCACAGTGTGGGAACCCCCAAGGTCAAGTGATAGTTTTATTCCTCACTACACTTATAGAGTGAGCATCTCCCTGGTACAGACCTATTCATTTTTGTTCTATATCCCATGTTAAGGATTTGTTTCATAATAGAAACCACATAAACATTTTTATATTCTTTAAAGGACAATGCAGCTTCCATACTTCCCTCCACCACCAAACCAACTCTCTCTAGAATTCATATGTGTTGAGTGAGAAATACCTAAATTTTGGAGAGTAAACACTAGAAGGATTTTGTTCCCAATTTAAAGAATCCATATTTCCCTAAATCCTAACATGACTAATCTTTATTTTATCAATAAAATATCCCCATATTAATGGATCTTCCCCTCTAAAACCTAGGAAATGTGTAGTAACCCATCCTTGCCCCCAAATAGTAGTGCAAGTTGGATCACCAATTTTGGGAATATTAAATAAAACCCTTAACCGTTTGTGTTGGATCATTGGATCAACTATTTTGTATTCTATTCCACTCCCTACCTAAGGATCCTCCCCAAATATCACTCTAGACTTGTCCACCATCACCAATCAAAGGAAAAGATAAGGAAACAACTTTCCAAATCACTAAAACATTATGAAAATATTTTTGAGGCTTGTGAATCCATTCCTTGATAGTCCCAGGGAAATAGATTTTTGATGTACATATTGAACCCATAAAATTTTCCTATAAGCAACCTCCAAATAATCTTGGATATCCTTACATTTGTAGAGGAATGTGACACTTGCAAAAGGATTAAGGGTGAAACAGTGAAGAGTCCTAGGAACAATGCAACCATTGCCGATACTAGCCACTATTTGGACCAACATTTACATGGATTTTATTGTTGATCTTTTGAATGCAGGTAACAAATCAATAATCATGGTGGTCACTGATCACTTTGCAAATATGCTCATTTGTGTGCTCTCCAACACCCATTTACACTGACAATGGTTTCCTATTTTTTTTTGGACCAGATTTTCAAGATTCATGCATGCTTACCTCCATTGTGTCAGATCATGATCCCACATTCATCAATAAATTTTGGTAAGAACTATTTAAAATATAGGGAACCCAATTGCAAATGAGCACATCTTATCATACCCAAATAGATGGTCAGATAGAAGCAGTCAACAAGTGTATTGAAACCTATTTGTGATGTTTTCTATCCAAAAAGTAGCACTAGTGGGAAACATGGTTACCTTTGGTGGAATGGTGGTATAATACCACTTATCACGAGGCTACAAAAATGACACCAGATGAAGCATTTTATGGTGAACAACCACCCTCCATGGTTTATTATCTACAAGGTACTTCCAAAGTACATGGAATCAATTGCACACTTAAGGAAAATTTGGCAATGGCTCAAATTCGCATGAAGCAACAAGTAAACCAACAACTATCAAGTGTTATTTGTAGAAGGAAATCATATGTTCCTTCACCTCCAACCTTATAAGAAAACTACTCTCAAAGTTAAATTCCATTAGAAGCTCGCACACAAGTTTCATGGCCCATATCATATTTTTCAATGCATTGGTCAGGTGGCCTACAAATTAGCACTCCCAACACACTCCAAGATCCATCTAGTAATTCATGTCTCATGTTTGAAAAATTTCGTGGGTTAGAATTATCAAGTTCAATCTACATTACCCAAACTAGATGAAGAAGGATCCATTAGGATCTAACCACAAACAATTTTCGACACCAGTGAGAGACAACTACATCATTTCACTATCTATTGAGTTTTTATTTAGTGGAAGTATACCTCACCAGAAGATGATACTTGGGAACCATCAACAATTTTTCAATAATTTCCCCATCTCCAACATCGAGGACAATGCTACTTTTGAAGGGGAAGGGCATGTTAGGGTCCTACCCTAACCCCCCTACTTTATCAATGTACAAAGGCATAAGTCCCATAATATAGTTAGTGGGTAGTGACTTAGTGAAAAAAGGTCATACAACCGCACTCTGAAGTGTGGCATTTCTTTGGAAATGTGCGCTTCAGGGAGAGGCTATGTGCCCCACAGGTGCACTCAAGGGGCACAATTTTCGAGGAGAAAAACACACTCCAGAGTGCACCTATGAGTCAAAAAAGTGCATTGTGAAGCGCGTCTTTTTGCCTAAAATGGGTTGCTTCGATCCGGAGGAGATCGAGGTAGAGTTGATATGGTCTTGATGGATTTGTTGTTGTTTAATTGGAAGGATACCGAGAGTTTATTGGAGAGAGCGTGAGATCGGGACCTTGTTATAGGCTATCCAAGATGATGAGGATGTTCAGGACACCTTGGCTCGTTGTGGACTACTGAAGTTCACAAAGGTTCCTACGATGCGCATGGCCAAGTTGTTGTTGAACAAGTTGGCAGATTTTTGGGATGCTGATGCGAAGGAATCCATGATATAGGGTGAGCGATTAGAGATAACACTTGCGGATGTGTACATCCTAACGGGGCTTACCCGGTTGGGAATGATTTCGGACACCCTCACGAGGAGGCCAGGTGATGTGTCCATGGAGGAATTACTAGAGAGACATTGTTATGCCACAACATATGTGCATGACAACGCTATTTTGATCTGTGACATATATAGTCTGGAGACTTGAGCTATCGTGATGCTGGTGGTGCAGATACTGGGGTCAAAGTCACCTGACAGGGTCTTAGGGGGACAGATGGTGCTGGTGGAGTGGGTCTTGGAAGGCACATACTATGGTTGGGGCCCGATGTATTTGATGGTGGTTCGGTGTGAGCTGAACAAGGTGAGCCGTATTGGAGTCGATTTCTGTTTCCCCTTTTTCTTTTACTCATTTTCTTTGAGCGAGTACCAACACTAGGACCACATAGAGCAGTGTGTGACAGAGGGCCTACTGAGCCGCGGATACGGCAATGGGGCGAGATGATGACACGCGAGGGTGGAGGGATGGTGGGGTGGTTATTTACTAAGGATTTGTTCACTCAATGGATGCATCTTCTAGTGGTGATTGAGGACTATCCTTACTATAGGATGGACTATAGAGGGGATCCAGAGCTACCACGGCCTCCTGGTCAGACTTGGGGACCAGATGGTAGGTGTTTTCTTTGTGTATAGTATCATGTTGTATCTACTCGATAACATATATGATAGCTAGAGGATTTTATGACATTGATTCTAATGATGTGCTTTTGATGTGCAGATGTGGGTCCATAGCCTCCGAGAGGATACTGGACATGGAGAGGCCAGGTGGAGGGATTATACTCTCCCGTGCATGGGAAACACCGACAGTGGAGTGCGTCGACAACGTTGGAGACATTGCATCTTGGGATTTACCGCCTTCTAGATGGGGTTTTAGAGGATGGGTGGCATAATTTAGACTAGGAGTTGATCGATATTTGCTTCAACGCTCCACAGGAGTGGAGGACTGTGATGAGGCAGATTGAGATGGCGGTGGAGGTGGTGAGAGCCATGGCGCGAGGGAATTCCCCCTACTATGACGAGGAGGTGGAGACAGAGTCTGATGAGAAAGAGGAGGAGGAGGAGGACGATGACGACGATGACGATGACGAGGATGATGGAGATGACTCTGATTAGGAATTTGATGGAACTTCCCTCGATGGGATGAGCATTGGGAATTTTTGTAATCAGCTTGTATTTTTATGATGGGGGAACTGTTGGGGCTCCTTGATGTATTTATGTGTATTGGGTGCTATGGGAACTATGAAATTTCTTATGATATATATATATATATATATATATTTGCATGTGGATGCAAATTATTATGATGATGGTTCTCTTTTTGTGTTTTTATGTTTATGTATGTGTATATGAGGTATAGATGCATGTGGATGGTATGCTGATGCAGTTTTATGGTTGACTTCCTACTTGTTGTGATTGATGTGCCAGTCTAGAATATTGTTAGCCATTTGGTATGCAACACTGTTTTGACTTCTTGGGACATGAGTGAATGAAATGGATTCAAACTTTCTGATCATTTGTTTAGTGCGCAAGAACTTTCTAAAAAGGAAAGGATCTCATACCTATTAAAATTTATTGAGTTGGGAGATAAGAAGATGGGAGTCAAGAAACACATGAATGTGACTTATACCCATCTGGAGAGGTACAGTCAAGAGATCGGTCACAACATCGTACTTAGCCTGATTATTAGTAGCAGCACCGATACACACTCCGTCAAGGTGGATCAACTCGTGTGAGGGGGAATATAATATCCAAGCTGCGGAGGTGAGGTTTAGAGACCATCGACTTGCGCCGTCGGCGAAACCAACATAGAATGGTGGAACAAGATCCATCTGTGGTCATGCAAGGAAGAAAAGTGTAAGGTTCTAGATGCAAAAAGTAAAAAAACAAAAAAGGAATGAAACTGTACAACATGGACTAGTGGGTCCAAAAAGTGCTAAGGGTAAAAGCGTTTGAGATACAACACATTACGGGGGTTGCGCAAGGGGTTTCCTTCGGAATCAATGAGGATGTATGCCCCATGTACTAGGCAGGTTTGGATGATGTATGAGCCTTGCCACATGGATTCAAAATTTCCTTTACCCGTCTTTTCATGTTCTTGGTCATAAACAAGGACTATATCTCCTTCTCGGAACATGCGGGGGTGGACATGCTTATCATAGCCAGCTTTGGAACATTTTTTCGCGGCCTCAATGGTTTGTAAGGTTGTTCGACGATCTTCATTGGCTTCTTCCAAAAGGATTAAGAGTTTCTCGAGTGGTGAGGTGTCCGGGAGAAGTTCAATAGCTATGTGTAAAGCGATAATCTGACACTCGATGGGAAGGACAGACTCAACACCATGAACCAAATGAAAAGGGGTAAAACCCGTGGCGGTATTAGTGGAAGTACGGTAAGCCCAAAGTGTAGGAAAGAGAATATGGTGCCAATTGGACTTATGGTGGTTAACGGTGCATGGAAGGATGGTCTTCAGAATTTTATTAATAGCCTCCACTTGGCCATTCCCTTGAGGGTAATAGGAGGAGGCACACCGGTGTTCAAATTTGAGAAAAGTCAACAAATCCTTCCATACATAGTCCTCAAAGTGTTTTCCATGGTCGGATATGAGTTGCTTAGGGACCCCGAACCGAGTAATGACATGGTTAAAAAAGAATTGGGCTACAGTCTCAGCTTTGCAGTTAAAAGCAGGCATGGCTTTGGCCCATTTGGTGAAATAGTCAACAGCCACAATGATGTATTTATGGCCATTCGCCAAGGTGGGGTTACACTCCATAAAATCAATGGCCCACTTATAGAAAGGGCCAACGGTGATAACTAGAAGGGGAGGGGCGAGAGGGGTCCTTGCCGTGGGGGAAAAGAGATGACAAATTTGGCAATGTTTGACTGCTATAATGCAATCAGTAAAGAGGGTGGGCCAAAAATACCCAGCGCGGATAATCTTTTGAGTAGTGGTCATCCCGAAGAAATGGCCGCCATAGGCTCCACTATGACAATCATTGAGAACTAGTTCATCCTCGTCTCGAGTGAGGCATCAACGTAAAATGGTGTCGATATCGCGCCTATAAAGGACATCGCCAAGGAGGAGATAACACGAGGCATGATGGCATATGCAGCGGCGATCATTGCGGCCAATAATATATTGAAACTTATGTGTGCATAGGTACACTAGGATGTCGCCGTACCAGGGGTCATCTGACGAAATGATAAATAAGTGGTCGTCAGTTCAGCTGGTATTGATTGGTGGTGACGTAGATGAGGAGGGTAGATCTATCATGAGCTGGGACAATACAAGAGATTTGGTACTCTTGGGTGTGGTGAACATGAGTTCGTATTCTTGAACTATGATGATCCATTTAGTCACGCGGCCTTGAATAAGGCGACAAATCAAGAGATAAACCATGGGGTTGGAGTCTGCCACAACTGTAGTTCGGCTTAATAATATATAGTGACGAAATTTTTGAACTGAGAAGACGACGACAAGGCCAAATTCTCCTCATAGGGGTAACGTAGTTGTGGTCCGGATAAGGTCTGGCTCACATAATAAATGATGTGTTCTTGTCATGCAATGTATTCTTGAAAGGGCACCCCCAAAACGACATAGTCGAATGCTGATACGTAAAGGATAAAATCCCTTGAGAAATCAGGAGGTGAAATCAACGGGACATTAGTCAAGGCTTTTTTTAGGGCTTCAAAATCCACTTTCACTTGTTCATCCCAAACGAAAGGAACGTGGGTACGAAGCAAGCGAAGGAAACCATGAACTGTCGTAGCATAGTCCGGAACAAAGCGACGGAGAAAGTTGGCTTTCCCTTTAAGGCTTTGTAATTGGCATAATGTACGTGGGAATGGGAGGTCAAGGATGGATTGAACCTTCAAAGGGTCTACGACAATCCCTTTTTGGGAAACGATGAAACCCAACAACCGACCTGCAGCAACGCAAAATACACACTTGAGGGGGTTCAGGTGGATTCTATACTTGCGGCAACGCAAAAAAACTTGCCGGAGGTAGTTTAGATGGTCGGACTGTTTCTTGGATTGAACCATGAGGTCGTCTAGGTAGAACAAGATGATATGATCCAAATCATGAAAGCAATATGTCATGGCCCGCTGGAATGTGGCACCGTCATTTTTAAGACCGAAAGGCATGACGCGATAGGAAAAAGTGTCCCATGGGATAGTGAAAGCAGTCTTGTATAGATCTTCCTTGCGAATGTGAATTTGATTATACCCAGACAAACCGTCCATGAAGGACATAATCTCGTGTCCCACACATGCATCAATAAGTTGGTCAATGAAAGGCGCAGGGAAGTTGTCTTTGGGACAAGCTCGATTTAAATCATGAAAATCAGTACATACGTGAATGGTGCCCTGTTTGTTATTAACTAGCACAGGATTGGAAACCTAGGTGGTGTAAGTGATGGGATAAATGAACCCGGCTTTACGGAGTTTCTCAATCTCAACTTTGACAGTGGGGAGCTTGGATGGGTGGATGGGCCATTCCTTTTGGCAAACGGGTGGGACATCCGGCCAAGTATCAATATGGTGTTCAACAATGGAGGGGTCAAGACCAGGCATCTCGGTATAAGACCAAGCAAAGACATCAAAAAATTATTGGAAGAGCTTTTTATAGGCATGAATCTCATCTTCAGTATAGGAATCGCCTAACGTAATGATCTCAGATGGACCAGGTGGGTGAGAAATATCAATGTGATAGGTAGGCGAAATGTTAGAAATGTTAACTTCCTCAAAGGCATCGGCGCTGGGATGGGATTCTTAAACCAGTCCATCTTATCGGGGAGGAAGTCTTTTGGCTCTACCGAAAGTTGGTTGGCCACAGTAGTGGTAGATTCCCCAAGAATGAAATAGGATCGATGGTGCATATCATCCCAAGGGTAGTTAGGTGCGGTTAGCACTTATAGGATTTCTTCATCGCTATGAAAGCACTGTGTCGACAAATCGGTAGAGGGGAGGCTAGATGCTGGAGGTGAAATGGGTTCACCGTCTATGGAAATTATGTAAATAGTGTTAATTTTTCCTGAGGAGGAGGATTTAGGGGGATAAATATCCTCAATAGTGGTGATGGATGACTCTAAAGAAGATTGATTCAGCTTGTGGACAACTAATCTATAATCAGGGATATCAGGGCAATGATGTGAATAATGACCGTAGACTCCACATATGACGCGGGAGTGGTTGGTGCATAGTGACCTATTGCGCTGTTTAGGGGTGGTATCCATTTAGACAACTGGAATATTAGGATCATCATCTAATGTTTTCATGTGCACTTGAAGGTTTGGAAATTGTGGACAGTTATGGGTAGCATGGCCCAAGTCATCACATAAATAGCACTTAGGAGGTGCGCGGAATGGAGGGGGAGGTTTCACGGGTTTCATTTTCTGTGGGGCAGTGTAAGTTTGCGGGCATCTTCCCCCGACGTTCTTGGGTAGTGGAGGGGCAGGGTTGGATGTAGATGTGCTCTCCACACTAGGAGGTGGCTGGTTAGCGGTGTTATTCAGTTGGACTGGTTGGAGAATGACGTGTCGTGTCGGGGGAGGAGTCGGATTAGGGAGGTAGCACACGAGTAGTCCTAGTGTTAACTCGAGGAGATTAAGCATGGCCATAACTAGTGCACTTACTACTCCTGAAGGTGGGAACAAGAACGGGATAGTGTGGATAGGTGTGGCTCCAACATGACTAGGTACTGATCGTGGTTGCGGAAACAAAGGTGGTTGCAAGTTAGGAACCGTTTGGATCACCGAATTTAGATTTTCGCACCCGTGATGATGCTTGAGATCATTTCTCGCTCTCACTAAAACTTTTTTCGAGAAATTTTACCATGCCCCTCATCGCCTCGATTTGCATGCCACACAGGCCTCAGTCGTGTTTCTCCACTTTTTGCATCGCGACCTATCCATGAGCCCTCTGCTCCATCCATACTACAGTCATTGCATTATTTTTCCACCATTCATCCACCTGTAAGGAGGCCCCATCAATGTTCCCTCCTCACCTGCTATCTTGGTTGTCACATATGTCCCTTGATTGAACACTTCCTCCTTGCTTGGCCATTATATTTGTTCAGTATAATTTTATCCCTTTTTTGGGTTGTGGAATTCCTTTACAAAAAAGGCACTTAGGGAGTTTATGTTAAGCTCTTTTCTGACTCCTAAAAGAATGTCGAGCAATCTTGCTTCCTTTCATGCTTGCAAAAGGATATGAAAGGGCATGTATCTGGTATAAGTTTAACCCTTTTTCGGACCTAGTAAACTAATTAGGAAAAAGGAATACTCTAGTCACACCAGCTAGAAGAGTTATTCATTGCATTCTTTTATGCTTTTTTGGGCCTTGGAGACTAACACACAAAAAAGAACCTCTTGGAGTCTTCTTATTTTCTTTCTGACTCTCTAAAATTGAAAGCAACCACGAGCACTCACTGTCTTGGGGTCGTATAAATCCACATGACGGTACCTTTCCACCATTTCAGAGTATTCTTATCGCTTTCAGACTCCTTAAAATTGAAAGCACCCACGAGCATGCACTGTCCTGGGCTCATACAAATCCACACGACAGTACCATTTTGAGCACACTTCAATCCCTTCATTGAGCTCCTTAAACCATGAAGAAGGCCCAAACGGTGCATCTCAGCTCCATGAAAGATCATATCTAGTCCCACTATTATGGTAGCCTCCCCAGTATGGTCGAATTTGTTCAGAGTATTCTATGATGTCACCCTTCGAGTCTCCTGATATCACTCATCAGTTCCCCCCTGAGTCTCCCTCATTGCAGTCACAATCCATGGTCCCTTACACTATGATCCCCTTCCCCGAAGTTAGTTTCATATGTTTCCAGTTCAACCTTGCCATCATACTTTGAAAAAAGGAATTTTGAGTCCCCCCCTCTCTGTGACCCTTGTATCCCCCCCACAGTTCATCATTGTCACATATAGTACTATCTCCTCTTGGTTGTACACCTCACGCTACTATCACAGAAACATCATTTCCTTGGTAGTTGCGGGTCTCCCTCTGTCAATGCCAAGCCATATATTCCATAGGATAGACCCAGAGGTCCCTGTACCTTGGAATCATATCCATCAGTGATGAGTACCTACAGACCATTTGAGAGGAGTCCTCAGTGCCTCTTCGAATGGTCATTTCTCACGTGCTCGACTTCAACACCATCATCGCACCATTGAGATTCGTGCAGGGTAGTGGTCCCTTCAATTATTGGTCGAAGATACCAGATATCCCTTGACTTTAGCACATTGGCGAGTCTATCTGGAACCCCCTAGTTGTATGTTCCCATGAATATCCAGGCTGTGCTTGGCGACAGTATTCAGAAGGTCCCCAATTATATGCTTCCTTGAGTACCCAGTTCAGATGCAGTTCAGTGTACCTTTGAGATTCTGACTCTCAGTCATTGATTCCATCCAATTGTTGGACACCTACATATCCAGCAGAGCATCAGTTGTTATGGTACCACATTCAATATGACTGCCATTGTTTCCATGTATCGGTTCTTTAGCTCAGTCATGGTCAGACCATGAGTATGTCCCAGATTTGTGTCCCCTCTAGACCATTATGATGTACACAAGAGTTCTCCATGTATTGTTCAGGTCCCCTTTTGGGCCTCATTATTATTTGTATATCTTGATAGAATCATGGGTATGCCCGCCTTGTCCATATATTGAGATTATTCCTCACTCATTGTTGAGGACATGTATTTTCAGTTTTAGCCTTTGCATTTTGTATGTAGCACGTGTTCCATTCTCTAACCAGTTTCTTCTCTCCTCCATCACAATACTCATACCCCTGGAAAATGACAGAATCTATGATTTTTATCGACCATACGTTGAGATCCTGCCCTCACACATCAGGGGGCAATCTGTTAACACCCAAAAATAGTTCACTAGCTCATCTCCATAGTCACATAACCCGTTTGTCCACTTTTCCTACATTTTTGGCCTCCAAAACCCTAAAAAACCCTCAAATGGTTACCAAAAAGGAAAAAAACATTATTTCCCTCCTCAATTAATGAAATTCCTTGAAAAAGGTCAAAAAACCTCAAAAAAGGGTCTAGAATTCTCCAAAATAAAATAAAAAAGGAAAAAAGTCAAAAATAATTTCAAAAAGAGGGAAAAACCCTAAAACCTTTTACCAATACTGTTGGTTTCTCAAAACCATGGGTTAATACTCCACCATCCAAAACCTCTATAAAAGGTGATGGAGGCCCCCCATTTCAACATCCATGATCAACTCTTCACACCCTTATGCTGCCGAAATTCCTGTTGAACTTTAGCCTATCACCTTGAGCTTTTGTTTACCATTACAGTTGAGTCTTGGCCACCATTGGAGCATTTGGAGAAGAGCAAGGAACCCTGGAGACTTGGTGCACTACTCACGTACGGCTACAAGGGCTCCTACAACCTCACCTTTTGAGGTAACACCATATTGTAAAGCAATTTTTACATATCAATACAAGAAAATCATATTTTCAGTCATGGGTTCCTCTTTACTTTTTTACTGTAGTAGTTGAATATTTTAATTTTTATTCCCATTGTTGCACTCATATATGTTAGGTTAATTTGTTTATTTCTTAGTTTTTACCCATTTACATGAACTGCTACTAAGGGTTCTTGAATCCTTATTAGGTGCTCTTTAGCATGCACTGGTGTGAAAAAACTAGCTACACTCTTTATTGAATAAAGGATCCTAGGTGGTTGACCCTCATTAATAGCATGATCACAAGTAGTTAGGGATTTGTTTATTGAAGCTATTATCTAGAGTTGTAAGATATGTAATGTTTTGTCAAGAATTATTATTTTATTTGGAGCTTTGCTCCTAGAGGTTGCTCCCTTGAAGAGTCAAGTGAACATGTCTCTCTATTTTGAATATCTTTCGCACAAGATATATTTTTCTAGTTCTATCTATTATCTCTTATGTTTTTCTATGTTTTCACTAAATTCCAAGGTTTAAGTATAATTCATATTGATTGACACTTTCTTGTATATCAAAGGGAGTTCCGGAGAGGCTCAAAATATTTTTTTTTCTCTTCTTATGGTATGAGAGTATGGATAGGAAGGGTCTTTCTTAGATAAGGAATAAGACACTTATGATTCCAAAATGACTAGGAGGCTAGGGTGACGGATCCCAAAAATATATCCTATTTTTCCAAATCCTTATGTTAATATTGTTTTCTTTAAAGAAGATTTAGGTACCATAAAAAGGAAACCCTTATTGTTATGGGTCAAATATGCACTTCTCCGTCCGTGATCACATTAAGCTATCAATCACACAAAAGGACAACTTGGATTGAAGAGCAAGATTGCCTTAGATGATACATGGAATTGGTTTACCCCTCAATAGCTAACAAAACCCTGTTTTAACCTACTTTTTGACATGTGCACTACCCTACAGGCATGATAGTAGTGCATTTCTTGGAGTGTGCCCTACTCTATAGGAATAATAGTAGCGCACACCTGCTCGTATGACCTACTTTGCTTAAGCAAACTAGCGCACACCTTAAAAAATCTTGCAAACGCTGGTTGTAAAGCAGTGAAGTTGCATATATTGTGCGCTACTCTACTGTGAAATACTTGCGCACATATTAAAATGTAATAAAAAAAATATTAATTTGACGAATTGTGATTAGTTGAAGTTGGTTTTGCAAATTCCCCAACTTCTCAATCAAACTACCTCTCGATCCAAACTGCCTACCTTGTCCCATAAATACAAGGGGGATAGATGAGAGAGAGCAAGAGAAAATATGCATTAAGGGTTGTTACACTGGAGGAATTCCAAATTTAGTGTGAAGAGCAGGAGCCCAGGATCCGGTTGCATAAGCACTCTGAATGATCAAGTATAATTGTACCGATTATTTGCTTTTGACAATAAAGGTTGAAATACCCTTCCCGTCCCAATCAAATGTCTAATGGATTGCATATTTGTTTGGATTGAATGCTTGATTGCATTTGATGTCTAAATTGCATTTCAATTTCATCATTGTTATATCAGTCAAGATACGCTGAGGAAGGTATCTGTTGTATTGCAGGTTCGTCAAATGGAAGATCAAGTGGAGGATCGATCGAAGGAGCAAGCGAAAGCTAGGATCGAACTTCGTTAATAAGGTATGCTTTCAAGAAACCTTGATCTCTTTCCTCTTGTAGAATCCTATGTGATATGATTAATGTATTTACCTATCACCCCAGAAGTTGGTAGTGTCCCTCTCCTCACTATAGGGTAGTATTCCCGAACAACAGACTGGCGACCATACTGGGGACCGATTGTTTTCTGCTTTAGGAGACATAGTTAACTTTCCTTCCAGTACTTTTTGATCTCTTTGATCCTCTGAGAGGCCCTATAGGTCACTTCTACCTGCTTTCTCTTGCTTGACTCATCCTAGTTTGAAGTTTCAAAGCCTATTTCATACCTCCTCTGACATGTGCGCTAGTGTCCTATACTCACAGTAGCGCATACCTTATGATGAGCGCTACTTTCACTACTACACAGTAGGGCACATCTCCCAGTGTGTGCTGGTCTATGCACTACACAGTACGGCATAATCCCATAACTCTCTGTTTGCTGTAGGGATTTGATTTCCACTTGTTTGGTTTGATTTCCAGTCTCTTGCTTTGTCTTCTTAACTGATCCTTGAGGTCTTAATGCCCTTGTTGAGTCTTGTTTGCCTCTCCTAAGTCCCTTAGGTCATTTTTTGCTTACTTGAGTACTATTGAGGTGTCTTGTTTGTTTGTGACTCTTTTTGGAGACCGTGCTTTGTTCCTAGTTGGACATAGCTGCACTTATGTACCCTAGATGCTTGTTGCAGGTATACAAACCTTTGTTTTGTAACATTTGTTGTTTATAGCAACACTAAGCATGCTTTGACGGTGTCTTGACCTTTTATTTAGGGTTTGACCCCAAGTTGGAGTCCTTAGGGTGTTTTCAAAATCTTTTTGAGTCTAGACACTTCCTGATTGCTTTGTTAGTTTGAGTTTCAAGTAAGTTGAAGTTTTTCAGTTTGCTTCTATTTGAGTCTTTGTGGTTGTAAGGCCATCTTTGGTTCACTTGCCTACCTTTTGCTTGGCTTAGTGCTTTTTTAGGGTTCTTGGTGCTTTGGCGCAACCTTTGAGGTTTTCCTTTCCATTTCAAGCGTCTCTTGTCCCTCTTTTCTTTTCACTTTTTTTCCCAAGCCCAAAGTTTTGTTCCTTTAAAAACTTTGTAGGACAAGTCTTCGTCAAATCATTGATTTTGATTGTTTTGAGCCTTAGAGCTATTTTTCCTTACTCGCATTGCTCTTTTAGGTCTTACTTGCTTCCATTTTCGAGTTCTTTTTCTTTTAAGTATATTAGAAAAAGCAAAAAATGAGTTTGGTAGTTTAAAGTAGTGAGATTTATGATCATTTCGAAGTAGCGTAGTTTACTTTGTTTTGAATTTGAAAAGAAAAAAAAAAGAAACTTGTTTTAGGTTTTCTTAGTTTTCATTTTGGAAAGAGCATAAACGAAAAAAGAAAAAGAGTCTTTTGTTGCTTTGAAAGTTATTTCTTTTGCACTTTACTTTCTCAAACCATTTCCACATAATGCACTACCCCGTTGAGTAAAAAGTAGCCTTAAAAATAAATTTTAATAAAATCAATTAGAAACATTTTATTTTTAGGTATACACGACATCAACTAGCTTAGGCTAGAGTTTCGAGCCTAAATCACCTTAAACTGCTCGAAACTAGCTTCATTATGCAACAATCGTAGTACAACTTTCATTTAGGTAAATCCATGTACATTAAATAGTCCTGGGATGCTCTACTCAAACCAGAGTTAAGCACGAGGCCGTGGGAGACTCGAATTGTTGAGGATATCCCCTCACTTTCCTTTTGACCATAAACCAGAGTTGATTCGCGTATGGGGGTCCTTTCGGACTTTGGGCTTTGCTTCCCTGCCCATGCATTTTGACTAGGCTGACGATTGTCCCCCTAGGTTATTTCATGTTTATGGTAGCCTTAGTATCAGACCTTTAGGATTCTACACAGGTAGAGTGGGAAGTTATTCCCACTTCACCTCGGACAGGCGTGGAAGGCAACCCTCTGGCAGTAATCCTGGGAAATCAGTTTGGTGATTCCAGCGCTTGCACCCAGTGGACCTATAGTGGACGCCAAGAAATTGACCATCAGTACTCTATTAGTCTGTTCTGGGCCCTAATCTTCCTAGACTTACTTCCGAGAGTATTTTCTATCCATTTGATTGGTTTGATTACTTAGTATTTGTATAGTGGTATGTTGTTTGCTCCTTAGTCTTAGTGGCCACTAGGTTTTTTACTTAGTTTATTTTTATATAATTGTGGAAGACCAACAGCTTCATAGGTCTCGGAGGTTGCAAAACCTTCCCCCACTCAGTGTGGAGCCACTACTGCCACCACGACGATGGAGGACAGACTCCAGTGGTCTTTTTTAACTTGCTTGTGAAATAGAGGTTCCTGGTGAACCACAACCCAGAACCCCAGATCAACAAGTTCTTAATACTGTCAAGGTTGAGGATATTACTTCTGGTGAGTTTAACACCCCTTTTAACCCTCCTCTTACCGGACTTAACAATCCACTTCTGGTTCTTGTAGGTTTCCAGCAACCCGAGTATAATGTATATTTTTTCACACCTGGGCATATTATGACTAACCCAGGAGACGAACAGGGAGTTCCACAAACTCCCACAATGGGTATGAATACAAGGATTTTGAATCCTTCTTCCACTGCTACACCGAGTTCATCGCAGATAGCTTATGCTTCAACTCCGTCCTTCAGTTTTAATGCTGGTATGTTAGGCATGCCAAGCTCAGCAGCTTTGACATATGCCTCAGTTACCACCCCTACTTTTGGACCCAACAATGCAGTGAATTTCACTCAATCTCTTGCGACTCAACAGTCATACCATATACCTAGTACTTGGATTTCCACACCCAATGTCGGACCATATCCCTCTGCAACTATGCCTGTCATGAGTACCATGACTGCACCATCCACCTCGACTACCCTTGGTTTTAACACCTTTGCAGGTCACAATATGAAACAAAGTAATATACCTGCAGGGAATATCCCCTTTTCTTTGTTTTCTGGAAGAGGGGGTAATATCTTTAACCAACAATATGGTGGTGCTAACACCCAGCCACAGTGGACAAATGCACAGGGTACCAACCCACTTTCATTTGGGTGGGGGAATTTCAACATCACTTTCACACAACAGCAGATGGATGGGGGTAACCCCTACCAGCAGATGGCGGGGGGAAACCCCTACTGCAAATGGCTGGGGGAAACCCTAACCAACAGTTTATGGGTCAAAATATGGGAGGTTCCCCCTCCATGACTCTAGCTTATCAAATACCATCTTATAGACCTCATTTACCATTTTTGGCAACTCTGAATTTGCCAGATCTTTCCAAGTTAACAAACGATCCGGTGTGCCACAATGTTACCTGGCCACCAATTCCCACTAAGCTACCTTCAGACAATCCAAAATTCGAAGGTAAAACTAGTGAGGATCCTGGTGATCATGTTACCACTTTTCATCTCTGGTGTTCTTCGAACTCATTGAACGAAGATTCTGTTAGGTTGAGACTTTTTCAAAGAACCTTGACTGGTGCTGCAGCCAAATGGTACATTGAGTTACCTGTAGCCACCTTTTTTAACTTTCGGGATCTCTCCATAGTCTTTCTGAACCACTTCCAGCTTCCTGTTCGGTACGATGCTGGGAAAAATATTTTGTCTACCTTTAGACAAAACAAAGCCACCCATTTATCTGATCATATTCAAGAGTGGCAAAGACGGAAGAGGCTCATTAAGGCCAATATCCCCCTAGAGTTCTTATTAGAGTGGTATCTGAAATTACTCCTTCCTTACGTTTCTAAGGAAGTAGCTACTTCTGGGGTGTCATCGGAAGAAGAAGCCATTTTAAGGACCCAACAACTAGACTTGGTTTATGTTCAATATAGGCTCCTTTATGATATTATACCTGATGCACCGCGATCAAACATTGATCTAGGTAGACAAAAACCTGGACCACATGCTGACGGCATTGTAGGTTCAGTTGATTCTGTAGCTTTCGAAGCATTGACTAAACAGGTTCATGCCTTGTCGGTCAAACAATCGACTGCACAAGTGACTCCCATCACAACCTCTCCTTCTACTTCTGAATCTGTACAGTAGGTTTAGACTAATCAAAAGGGTCCTCGGCAACCCAACAACAAAAAGAAGGGAAAGAAAGGAGAGGGGAACCAACAAAAGCCCAAAAACAAAGAAAATGCCGAGGAGGGTAATAGAGAAAAGAATAAGGTTAAGTTCCCTTGCAAGCTTTGCAAGCAGGACCACCTCACTCACCAATGCCCTCTAATCGAAGAAGCCCAGAAGCTGCTTCAAGAAAAGAAACCTGCCGTCCTTAAAGATCCATTTCCCAAAGGGCAGGGCTCAGCTTTTGGCACCTCCAATGCTGGGGGCACCACCCATGCTTCAGTTGATCAAACTTTTATTAATATGGTTAACTCGGACGCTCTTTTACAAACGCGGGCAAGAAATTATACCCCGGATTCACAAAATAAGGATAAAGATATCCCTTAATCTTCCACCCCTCTCCACATACCCGTGGACCCACTGCCCAAGATCCCAAAAGGTGTCTAAAACGAGATTCGCATAATCCCAACGCACGAGATGTTGCCAACTACAATGTGGTTGAAGATCTAGCCCATACCCCTTATGCCATGTCCACCTTAGAATTTTTGCAAAGTTGTCCATTACAACAAAATGCACTTCTGGCAGCGATTGGAAGTATGGAATCATCCAACATGACTGCACATTTTGATATGTCTGATATCAAGTATTGGTTGTCGTACCATGTTGCTCTTCAGATAGAGGTAGTTCATGGTCCTATGACCATTGGACAAGCTATAGTAGATGAGGGAACCTCTACGTGTGTAATGTCAATTTCTTGTTGGAAAGCTTTGGGTTCTCCCGAGTTAGCCCCCTCTAACACACTACTTACTGCATTTGATGGCAGAACTTCCCATCCACACGGAGTCTTGCCATCATTTGACGTCACACTTGCTGGTAAGATAGTTACTATAGAGATTGAAGTTCTGGACGCTCCGCTTTATTACAATATGTTATTAGGCAGGAGCTGGACATATGCTATGCGAGCTATTGCATTGGCAGTTTTCTGAGTTGTAATGTTCCCCCATGAAGGAAAGATCGTCATGGTCGATCAAATTTCGTTCTCTCGGTGAAACAACCAGACTTCATATAAAACCACAGTTCCTTTGGTTGATCAATCTGCTCCAGCAAGCGAGAGTTTAGGAGCAGGACTTTATGGGTCATTAATGGGCACTTTTGACCTACCTACTCTTGTTCTTTTCATGCTTTCTAATGAAGGTACATCTACTGAAATTTTCATGGTCAGTTTAAGGACTGATCCATGGATCCTTCCTACTGTATCAGAACCATCAGTGCCCTTATCCGTTGAATAAGTAGCATACATGGAAGCACAACATGCTGCAACGGAGCATATCGTGACTCCGTCAGTCTCTGCTGAGTCGGATATGGACTATGCTCCTGCATGGTTAGTGGAATCTACCCACTCTTTCGATTGTTTAGACACGATTTTTCCTTCTGACGAATCCATTTTGGAAGCCATGATGGGCCTGGACCAGCCTTGGGAACACATGCACCACAGGTCTTACATGCTTCCAAATCTAGACAGGATAGAGAGAGGAGAGTTTTTGATGAGACCTGGTGGGAATGTTGATTTGTCCTCTTCCACTTCAAGTACTGTTTATGGTGAAGGGAATATGGCTAGTATATCGAGAACCATCCCGATTAACATTTCCACCAAACCTGGGGTCATGGAAAATATTTTTATTGGAGCAGATTGTTCTCCAGAGGAGATCGCTCTGTATACCAAACGTTTTAAAGAATTCCATGATATTTTTGCCTGGTCTTATGTGGAGATTCCAGGAATTGATCCAACCATCATTGAGCATTTCATCACAACGTACCCTAACGCAAAACCTGTGAGACAGAAGCTCCATCCTGTGAATCCTCGAAAAGCAGCCGCCATTAAGGCGGAGGTTGAAAAATTGCTTAAAGCCAGATTTATCTATCCGATCGACATGACAGAATGGGTTTTAAATCCTGTTTCGGTTGATAAAAAGCAAGGTACCATTCAAGTCTGTATTAAATTCCGGGATCTGAACAGAGATAGTCCAAAAGATAACTACCCCACACCATTTATTGACGAGATCATAGATGCGTGCGCGGGACACGAGATGTTTTATTTCATGGATGGATTTTTGGGATATAATCAAATTCAAATCAAACCCGAAGATCAACATAGAACAAATTTTATTTGCCCGTGGGGAACCTTTTCCTATCGGAAGATGCCATTTGGCTTAAAGAATTCTGGAGCTACTTTCCAATGAGCAATGAATTTTGCTTTTCACAATATCAAGCACATAGTTGAACCCTACTTGGATGACCTCCCGATGCGATCTCGCAAGAGATGAGATCATCCAACTCATTTGAGACTTATGTTTGAACAGTGCAGACAATACAAGATTCAATTGAATCATAATAAGTGCGTATTCCGCGTTGAATCGGAACATTTACTAGGTTTTATTGTATCCAGTCATGGCATAATGGTCGACCCGTTAAAAGTTGAGGCAATTGTAAATCTTCCTCCTCCTCACACCTTGCGACAATTTCAAAGTCTGCAAGGCATGTCTAAATTCTTGCGATGCTTCATCATAAACTATGCTAAAATTACAAAAGGTTTCATGAGACTGCTTAAACAAGATACCTACTTCTTGTGGGATGACGCTACTCAAGCATCGTTTGAGGCCTTGAAAAAGGCATTACATTCAGCCCCCTTGTTAAGCCCCCCTGATTATACAAAAGATTTCCTCTTATATCTGGCGATGTCTGCATACACAACTAGCATAGTATTAGTTCAGGAGGACGATACGCTCCAAGAGCATGTCGTTTATTATCTCTCGCGCGCATTGATAGCTCTTGAGATTAAGTATTCACATGTTGAGAAATTAGCACTAGCTGTGGTCTATGTGATATAGAGTATTCATCACTATATCCTTTTACAAACCACTACTATGATTGCGGAGGTCAATCCTTTCCAATATTTTCTCACTCAATGTATCATCGGTGGGAAATACAACAAATCGATTGTAATCCTACAAGAGTTTGATTTGGTTTTTTAGTCTGCGAAGTCAAATAAATCACTAGTGTTCGTTGAATTAATTTCAGAATTTCCGAGTGACTTAGTGCATATTGAGGAAGAGTCATCATTCCCGGATGAACATATCTTCCTTATTGCCTCCTCTGACCCATGGTACGGGGATATTTTAATATATCTTCAGACTTTGAGGTGTCCTACCACTTTTTCTTAAGAGGAACTATGCAAATTGAAAAGTCATGCGAAAAATTATCTCATTATTTATGATACTTTGTATAGATGTGGGATAGATTCCATCGTACGACCTTGTTTGACTTTAGAAGAAGTAGAATCAGTATTGAATGATGCTCACAGTGGATCTTGTGGGGGTCATCTTTGTGGGTTGGCAACAACTCAAAAAATACTGCATGTCGGGTATTTTTGGCCTACAATCTTTAAAGATTGTGTGGAAGCTATGAAATGCTGTCGTTCATGTCAGTTTTTCACCAGAAAAATGAGAGCACATCCAGCTCCTCTTCATCCTGTGATCACAGCAGGTCCCTTCAAAAAATGGGGTGTTGATTATATGACTTGTAATCAAGTTTCGGCTGGAGGCCATCATTATATTATCATTGTCGTCGACTACTTCACCAAGTGGGCCGAGGAAATGCCTACTGTTAAAGAGGATGGAGAAACCGCTGCTTATTTCGTATTCAATTAGATTATCGCAAGGTTCGGCATACCCAAAGTGATCGTGATAGATCATGGTCATCATATTCAGAACATCATGATGACCAAGCTTTATACCATGCTAGGTTTTCATCAGGAGCATTCATCTTCATTTTATCCACAAGAGAATGGTCAGGTCGAAGCGGTGAACAAAACTTTGAAGACAATTCTACAAAGAACCGTTAATGTCAGTCGGAATAACTGGCACATCATGTTGTATCCTACTCTTTGGGTTTATCGAGCAAACATAAATATTGCTACTGGATTCTCTCCCTTCCAACTTGTGCATGGGATAGAAGCAGTCGTTCCGATTCAATGCGAGATTCCCTCATTAAAGTTGGTTGTCCACGTGTTACCAGAAACTTCCGTACTAGAAGAACGTTTGCTACATTTAGAGCATCTATACGAGCAGCACCGCGATGCGCTCACAGCAAACAAGGTCCATAAGAAACGAGTCAAAGGACAGTACGATAAGTCTGTCAGACCTAGGGTTTTTCTCAAAGGAGACCTTGTTCTACTTTGGGATCAAGACAAGGAACCTTTAGGGGCTGGCAAGTTCAAGTCCATGTGGATCGGTCCTTATATAATCTCTAAGGTACTGAAGAAAGGTGCTTATGAGATAATAGACTACGAGGGTAATAAGCTGCCTGAGCCTAGAAATGGGCTCTACCTGAAGAAGTACTATGCTTAGGCACTTGTGCTTTTTCATGTATTATAGTTGTACATTTTGTAGAACTAGTTTTTGCTTGTGATCGTTAGTTGACCTAATGTGTGTTTTCTCGCTTCATGTTTCAGATGTCTATTGAACACTTTTTAGGATTTGCTGATGGCACCAGTCGCCACACCCAACAATTGGCTTGAGCAGCTTGGGTCATTTCCTCACCAACTAGCCAACTGGTTTCTTCGTGGGGGGGGTTGTTTGGGTCCCACAACAAATAATGTAGTTGAGTACAGTGTGGTCATAGAACTTCTCCAGGATGCTCTTATCCAAGGAATTTCACATTTGGAGGTAAGACTTGATTCACAACTAGTTGTATTTCAATTGATGGGTGTTTATCAGATTATAGATCCTGTTTTGCTACGACAGTTTTTGCGAGTTAAATTATTGGAAAGACAGTTTGATTCCATCATATATCAACATATTCCAAGAAATTTGAATGCATTAGCTGATTCTTTTATATTGGCATTTGTATCATACACTTCCATAGAGAAACATTGCACATAAAGTTAAACACACACATGTAAATATAAGCCGATACTGTATATATATCCGATACTGTATCAAAAAATAGTATGAGTTTGGAACATAAGTCTATCACAAAGTCAAGTCATAAGATACAAAATCGGGCTCGATGGCCTAAAAAATATACATAAAATATCCTTCTCCTATGGATAAGGTGGGGCCTCATCAACATCCATTGCCTCTCGGTAACATATGACCAGCTTGGCTACTTTCCACAGCAATCTAATCCAGGCTGGGGGCACACGGACTACATCCTCTTGCATGTCAATGGGCATCCGCTCAATGCAAAATGTGGGAATATCATGAGTCAACCGACTCATCTTCCTCCCTATAGCCCCTAGCGTAGCATCAACTGCACCCACATTAATGGGCCTTACGAAAATAGTAGGATGTCCATCTGGACGAACTAGTCCAACATCTGCATATGACACTTTGTTTTAGTATTTCAAACTCATCATAAAAATAATATACTTTAAAAATTGAAAAAATTAAATAATTTTCAAAACATAAACATACCTATCTCTCCCCAGGCACCCCGTGGAGGAAGTACCAGCTCTGGATCATGATAGAAGTCTAAACCAGCATACAAAAACTGCTCAAATGCTAGCACCTGTCTCTCCCACCATCCCCAGAAATCATCGGTGTGATAGCAAAAGTGGCTTTCACCACCACCTTGGTGGAGGAAAATGTCACCCCAATGGTCCAATGTCAGCTCATGAGGAATGACAGGGGGCAAAGGTATGCCCAAACTAAGAGAAGGTACCCTCTCGAAGAAGAAGGTACAAAGGATGCTGCCATATCCAAAGTTCTTCATTCCCCCAGTCTTACACCCTGAGAGTTGAAGCTTTATGTTTTCTAACAGACTAGTGCACCAATCATACACATGACCGTGCAAGCATTTGATACCAATATGCATGTAATTCCTTGAGGCCAAGTGTTGTGTGGCACTCCCTCCCATTCGGTTTAACATACTTACAATAAATTTCAAAGGGAGGCTATCAATAGTGGAAATAAGGATCTGACTTCCTGATTTTTCCATCCCCGCCAGACAGTATGCATTCACATATTCTTGTACAGACATGGAACCCACATTGCGTGAGGACCCTTTCAGGTTTACAAGATCTCCCCCCCTAGAGAGTCCTGTAACAAAGTATATGTCATCAATGGTGAGGTCTAGGGTCTCTCCTCGAACATTAAACACATTGGCATCTGCATCCCAATACTGAAAGAGCCTCTGAAGCAAGCGATTGAGTACCCTCATGTTCACAGTTCTATAAAATTTCAACAAACCACACCTTCGGAGTGCATGTAGAGTTGTCGGGTCTTGCATAGCCACCCTATCCATATCTTCATGCTCCCTCTCTCTCCAAACTAGCACCATCCTGCCAAAAGAAGGTCAAAATTTTAGCTCTCGACATGTTTTTATCCATGTTCAGGGGTGTGCGCTACTCCTTAAGGTAGACAGTCACGTTTGGGCACTATTGTCCTTGAGGAAGAGTATCTCACACCTCTAGTATGCCCTAATTTCCCTCTTAGACAGCAGCGCACACGCACTTCACGAGTTGAGCATGGCTCCAAATTGACTTTTAAGCCTAAAAATTGATAAATAAAGCATCAAAATGTAAGTTCAGATGAAAATAACTTACTTGGTGGAGGAAAGAGGTCGATTGGTTGCTCGATTTGATCGCCACGAATGGATGAAGATCAAGGGTTTGCTCCAAAAAAATTGCCCTACAATTCCAAATGTGATATTTGAGTTTTCAAGTTGAAATTACATATATGAATTTGAATTTGATTTTTTACCCACTTTTGTGAAAAGTCTATAGTTTCAAATTGCATAAAAATGTTCTATTTAATCATTAAATACCTACAAATAGTGGTAGAATGTTTTCAACCTGTGTCTCTCAAATTTTCACTAGATTTTCGTAGCATCGATCTATTATGACTTAATTTCTTTACCGACAGATCATTTTCAGTACTTTATAGTTGAAATGTTATGTCATTGAAGATTTTTTGTCATTAATACTAACTGATTTGTTGAGATCCTAGTCTTTAGCAGGTAATGAGTCGTGATCCTAGAAGTTGTCTTTAAAGTCATTTTAAGCTCTTGTTTGGACTATTGAAACCTAAACAAGATTGCCGAGAAGACTTGTCATCTTCAAGCTCGTTAAAGAAATTGAAGGCACATCTGCTTAAGTATAAGTTTAACCCTTTTCCAGACTTTTGCGAATTACTTATGAAAAAGGAATACTCTAGTCATCCGTGGCTAGAAGAGTTCTTCTTCCATTGTTTTACACTTTTTCAGGGGAGGAGACTAACTTTACGAAAAAGGACCTTTTGGAGCCTTCTTTAGGGTTTTCCGGCTCTCGAAATATGAAAACACCAAGTGAGCACTCACCTACTCGGGCTCGATGTGAAATCCACGAGAGGGTATAATAGAGGATTGTTTAAGTTTTTCAGACTCTATAAACAGGAAAATACCGGAGAGCATTAACCTACTTGGGCTCGATATTAAAATCCATGAGTAGGTGTGTGGAGTTATTGTTTAAGTTTTTTAGACTCCTTAAAATTGAAAACACCGGCAAGCAAGAACAGATCTCGGCTCGATATTAAAATCCAGAGATCAGCATTATAGAGTATTCTTCTATCTCTTCTTCGAACTCTGTAAACAATGAAGAAGGTCCTAAGTCTTCCTCCCATGGGCTCGTTAAACTCTTTACATGGTTGGATCTATTGAGTTTTCATTCTTTCTTGGACTCATTAAAACAACAAGAAAGGTATTCTTTTATCTAAAAAGAATAAGGGATAAGAAGGGTATATCACATCTTTTCAGTTTCAAATGTAGTTCAGTCAATCCTATCCTTGAACACAACACCTATTTGAGTCTATCATTTCAGTTGGGTTTAGTTTTTGACCTTACGGTGAACTTGATCTCCGAGTTGTTTACTCCCTTGGTTGGTTATTCTTCCAACCATATGGAGGGTCTGCTAATGTCTCCTACATTGCAGGCTTATATCACTCTCCCATCATGTTGAAAACTGCCTAAGTCACTTTGTGTCGTGCTCATTGTTCAAGGATATAGCCCGTGTCAGCCTTTCTGCAGTTTACCTTGACCTCATGTTTCAACCATCCTAGTGTCAGTCTTGTTACATGTCCTCCTCCACATCAACTCATACCATTTGAGTTTCCTTCATGTTGGATGATGGAGGATGCCTTAAGGCCTCCCTTCCAACGGACTTCTTCCCACCGACATCAACTCATTTTGCTCTAGGAATGAAGTTTATAGTTTTGATTAGTACCTTGGGGATTACAGTCATTAGTGGCAGTTTCCCTCATCATTGGATAATGAGAATACATCAATGTCTCTTATTTGACGGGTTTCTCAGGTGTTCGACTTCAAGTCCACTTATTCACACTTGTTGAATCGTACTAGGTACCTTGGGCCCCATTATCATTATCGATGGAAGCCCTCACGTTTGTTAATGGTATACATCAATGACCGGTAATCAATCGATTCCCCCCATGTTCTACTTTCAGCTCATTTATTCACATGGTTAGGGTTTGTACCTTGGGTTGTTTGGATGAATACCTTGGGATTTTGATAGCATTACCTCATTATGTTATCACCCAAGCTATGCAAGACTGAGCCTCACTCATTTTGGCTCTTTGTGAGACATAGATCCAGTTTGTTGTTATGGCTATGATCTCTCATTCTGACATGGATCCAGGCTTGTATTTTAGTGGCCATGCTATATATACATATCCTATTTATGTATTGGAGATCATGTTGTATCATGCTACACAGCTATATGATGTCAAGATTGTAATTGCTCTCTGACCTTGATCGTTATTTCAGGTAGTTTTGTGACTTGGTTCTGTGGTTTCTTGCTCCTCCGCTGAGTTGGAATTATAATGTATTTCGACCATCGTTTCCCTCTAACCTCACATATTAGGGGGCATATGTTATAGGTCAAATCATCACTTCTCCATCCGTGATCACATTAAGTTGTTGATCACACAAAAGGACAACTTGGATTGAAGAGCAAGATTTCCTTAGATGATACATGGACTTGGTTTACCCCTCAGCAGTTGACAAAACCCTGTTTTAACCTACTTTTTGACATGTGCGCTACCCTACAGGCATGATAGTAGTGCATTTCTTGGAGCATGCCCTACTCTACAGGCATAATAGTAGTGCACTCCTGCTAGTATGCCCTACTTTGCTTAAGAAAACTAGCGCACACCATAAAAAATCTTGCAAACGCTGGTTGTAAAGCAGTGAAGTTGCATATTGTGCGCTATTCTATTGTGAAATACTCGCACACATCTTAAAATGTAATAAAAAATATATTAATTTGACAAATTGAGATTAGTTGAAGTTCGTTTTGCAACTTCCCCAACTTCCCAATCAAACTACCTCTCGATCCAAACTGCCTACCTTGTCCCATAAATACAAGGGGCATAGATTAGAGAGAGGAGGAGAAACTATGCATTAAGGGTTGTTATGCTGGAGGAATTCCAAAGTTAGTGTGAAGAGCAGGAGCCCAGGATCTAGTTGCACAAGCACTCTAAATGATCAGGTATAATTGTACTGATTATTTTCTTTTGACAATAAAGGTTGAAATACCCTTCCCGTCCCAATCAAATGTCTAATGGATTGCATATTTGTTTGGATTAAATGCTTGATTGTATTTTATGTCTAAATTGCATTTCAATTTCATCATTGTTATATCAGTCAATATACATTGAGGAAGGTATCTGTTGTATTGCAAGTTCGTCAAACGGAAGATCAAGTGGAGGATCGATCGAAGGAGCAAGCGAAAGCTAGGATCGAACTTCGTTAATAAGGTATGCCTTCAAGAAACCTTGATCTCTTTCCTATTGTAGAAGCCTATGTGATATGATTAATGTATTTACCTGTCACCCCAAAAGTGGGTAGTGTCCCTCTCCTCGCTATAGGGTAGTATTCCCAAACAACACTTATACCGCAATGTATCTTGGTTCCAAGTGTAATCATTGTCAAGATTCAATATGCTAAGATAGATAACATCAGTATTCAATTCAATTTCACAACAATAGCATATACAGGATCACTGAAAGAAACACAATCATAAGATAGACACAGATTTATCCTAGGAAACCCTCTAGGGGAATAAAACCCAACAAAACTTCCTCAATATAGATGATCAAAAGTACAAAGACAAAACCCAAAAAAAGTGCTCCTTCTCTTTGCAGATATCTCTCTCTCTCTCATATGCGAATTACACAAGTGAGTGTGTGTGTCCAAATGAGGAGAACATCACTCCTATTTATACTTTATCTTCCACTTGAATTTTTCACTAACTAGGTCGGCCCCAACAAACTTAACTGGGCCGACTTACCTAGGAAGACTCAAAACAATATAATATTACTTTCTGGAGGGTTCTATCGACCCAACTTACAAAGGAGGTTTTACCTCATGACTCTATGATGACCAAATACAATAATAACATCCCGACAGAGGAATAAAACATCTCCGAATAAGTAATAATAAAATACAATAGAATATTCTTCGAAGTTACAATATTTCAACACTCCCCCTTAACGAGAAGGGTATCTTACTGACAACAACAACATCAACTGTAGGAGCAAGGAGAGAGAGCATCATCAACAACATCAAGGTGATACATCTATAAACCATCGGAAGTTTTCTTCAACGATATCAGCAACTGGAACATCTTCAACATCTTTAGTACTAGAGAATCATCTTCTAAAGCACTGAGTCTTCATCTTTGATATTCATCTTCTGCATCACTCGATAGCTCGATCGCCCACATAAACACTTGATCTCTCGATTATCTACAAAAAATATTGATATTTCGATTAGCAACAACATCATCTGCAACAACATAACCTGCAACACACATGATCCAATTACAGGATGATCGATCCATCTCACTTTAGGACATAAGTCCAAGGATGATGCAATCCTAACCACATCACAGAGACAAAATTCTGCGGATCACTTTAGGACTAATGTCCAGGGATGATACAATCCCATCCACATCACGGAGACAAATTTCTGTGGATCACTTTAGGACTAATGTCCAGGGATGATACAATCCCAACCACATCATGGAGTCAAAAGTCTACGGATCACTTTAGTACTAATGTCCAGGGATGATACAATTCCAACCACATCACGGAGACAAAATTTTGCAGATCACTTTAGGACTAATGTCTAGGGATGATACTATCCCAACCACATCACAGAGATAAAATTATGCGGATCACTTTAGGACTAATGTCCAGGGATGATACAATCCCAACCACATCACAGAGACAAAAGTCTGATGATCACTTTAGTACTAGTGTCCAGGGATGATACAATCCCACTGCAACATCATCATCATTGCTCCCCCTTTCTATGAAGGTCCTTTTGAACCATGCCAATATTTTCATGGAAGTACTCAAACTTCACTCGAGACAGAGGCTTAGTCAACACATCCACAACTTGCTCATCAGTGCGCACATACTGGAGCTTTATAACTCCCTTCTGTACCATATCTAGTATGTAAAAATACTCGCTTTCTATGTGCTTTGAATTTTCATGGAACACTGGCTTCTTCATCATCTTTATACAACTATGGTTGTCACATATAATCACCGTGGTATCCAACTCCAGGTCAAATAGACCTAACATCAATTTTTGAAGCCATATGGATTCACAACTAGCAGAACAAGCTGCTATATACTCTGCTTCAGTTTTGCTGAGAGCAACACTGGACAGTTTCCTGCTAAACCATGAGATCATGGTGGATCCCAGACAGTAACATCCACCTGAGGTGCTCTTCCTGTCTGAGACACTTCCATCCCAATCTACATCTGTATAACCATACAATCTGTAGTCATGATATCCAACATAGTATAGACCAAAGTCTATCGTACCTTTCATGTACCTCATTACATGCTTTGTAGCTACCAAGTGAACACGTCTAGGATCAACTAGATACTGACTCAGGGTGTTCACAACAAAGCATATATCTGGCCTAGTATTTGTCGAATACATCAACGACTCAATAATCTATCTGTACTGAGTCACATCCACTAAATATGATGATTCATCAGCTAACAACTCTAGGTTGGTATCCATGGGTGTGACCATGGCTTTACATTCCAACATATCAAATATTTTTAGGATTTCCATAGCATACTTTCCCTAGTTTAGAAAGATTCCTTCTGGGTTCTGCCATACTTCAAGACCCAGAAAATAGTGCATCAATCCAAGGTCTTTCATCTCAAATTCTCCAGTGAGCTTCTTCTTGCACTCTACAATCTGTTTTTCATTTCCTATCAGAAATAAATCATCTACATACAACAATAATATGACAGGTTCATCATCCATAACCTTAAAGTAAAGTTTAGGGTCATCTTTACTTTTGGTAAAGCCCAAGATCGTCAAAAAGTTATATATCCTTCTGTACCAAGCTCTAGGAGCTTGATTCAATCCATACAGAGCCTTCTTCAACTTGCATACGTGAGTCCGTATGTCTTCAACTTCAAATCCCTATGGTTGTTCTATGTACACTTCTTCCTCAATCACACCTGTTAACACCAAAACTGACCCCCAAGGCTGAAAGAGGGTAATCTCGGGTAACTACTAACCAATCTTTGGTTTATGTTTCTGATCAAACATAAACAGAGAGGGCTCTCTCTACGATCTCGTGAAAAAGACTGGAATAATCAAGATTGTCAATAATGAAAAAGGAACACCAACATTCACGGCTAAGATATTCAATTACAACAATTATACAGAAGATCAGATTTCTGTTTAGGGACGGAAATGATTCAAGAAATATTTGGTTGAAAACGCATGAATTTCATTTGGGCAATGGAGTCACCTTTAACAAATTCTAAAAGCAATATTTACAAAGACTCTGCAAACGCATTCACAAGGGCGAGGTAGCAAGCATCTAATAGTCAAAGAGCTTTAATTTGTGGAACAAAAGAGAAAAGAAACAGTCCATCAATGTAAGGCATCTAACGAGGATGAATCCTACATCAACTTTAGCAGAATATATTGGGTGAAATACTTGGAGTAAGATAAGTAGAGGATAATCTCTATGAATTCTACTTAACTGTTACCCTGATCCAAGCATGAAGGAAATAACAAAAAATGGAATAACAAAGAGAGAAAACACATTTGCACATGGGAAAAGAAAGATACATACTACCAGACCAATTACACAAGAATCCTTGTCAAAAACATAGGATTCAGCTCTGCAAATTTCTATTAAACAACTCAAAGAAAAAAGTCTCACAAAATGATCATCAAAACACAAATAGCTTTTTCATAAGATTTCCAACCCTTGTGCCTTCGATTGAAAATGTATATATAGACACCTTCGAGCTCTAGGCTCGGCTCCTTCAAAACATAAAATAGTTACAACCATATGCCATCTCGTCAAAAATCGGTTTTCCACAACTGTTTTCCAAACAAAAAATAGGTAGAGCCGTCCTAACTACTTTTTACATTGCCAGCATTATTACTGAATGAAATTAACATCATAGTAAAGTAAACATGGTAAGCATAAAAGTTCCAGCTAGCTATCCATTTAGCTGCCTCAAAATATATTACAAATGTATTATACCTCAAACAGACTGATTAAGACACGGAACGGAATATTATAGATAGAGGATTGTTTAACCCTGGGTTCGCAAATGACCTTGTGAGTCAAAGAAATCTTCCACTTTCAATGAGCTGTCGGCCTTTGATACACCCACTGGCAGGATAGGTGTCGTTCCCTTAGTGGAGAGTACGAAGTTGTGAATCATTTTCGCACCTAGTTGGCAGCTCTACTTGATTTTGTGTTTCTCTTTCTTCATTCTTTGTCGGTCTCCCTTGGACACTTGTCGTCCATCAAGTTACTCGTCTTCGTTGGAAGAATTTGATTCTATGAGATCCAATACTATAAGAGGTGGAGGAGTAGAATTTTCCTCCATCTCACCCCACACTTGCTCCGGCATGAATATCACTTCACTTTTCTGCCCTTTCTCCATGAGCCAATAGCAACAGAGTATATGGTCGCACCACCAGGGGCACCACCTTTCTCTTATACCAATTTGTGATAAGCAAAAATGTGAGAAATTTATCCATAACTGTTGTGGTTGATGATGGCAGTTACAAGTAGTCACTATTGCCATGATAACTCTATCGGTCTCTTCAATCAGGTAACCTTGATGCCTAAGGCCTTTGAGGCGACCTTCAGCATGCTCAGCGACGTCGTTCCAGATGGATGACATAGCAAATGATGATGCAAAACTGCCTTCCATCATACCAGTAATCATCTGGGATGACATTCACTTAATTTGACGTCTCTCGTGTGACAACACTTAATCTCATGTTTTCCCGCACGCTCTGAGAGACGTGGGTCACATTATCTCTATTATCTTCTGAGCCAATCTCCAAATTTATGCAAGAGACTTTTTCTCTTTTCACTCCTCCTTTACAGACCTTCTCTGGTCTCCTCCTGTTTTCCAACCTCTCAGTCATAAGCATCCAGCACCTTTGTGATGCATATAACCCCTTTGAAAAATTCAGTCTTCATCTTAGTAAGGTTGGGATCTAGATCTTCTCCGCCTACTAGCTCCAACCCTTTCTCCTTTACCCGGAAACTAGGTCAAAAGCTATTAATACCAAGAAAAATGTTCCCTGTGGAAGGATACCTTTAGCCAGAAATTCTCCCATATTGGGGTTTAATCTCGACCCACCTATGTTTTTGGACAGACCAACCTCTACTTTGGATTCTCGGGAAGTCGTGGAAGCTAACCCTAATGCTCAGGTCGGGCTCGTGGCAGGGAATTACGTGGCAGGGAATTACAAAGGCCCAACGACCTTTGGAAGAATGTTGGCAAAACAAGGCAACCCCTGCTATTCCTGAGATGAACTTTGAGTCCGCAAGGCCGAGGTCTTGAAGGATAGCTTCTTCGCAGGCCATTATAGCCCTGACCGAAACTGATATAGGGTCTTCCGGGTACTTTCCTGCTAGGGCGCGGCCACACGACCTTTTCACATTTCGAACCAACTGTCTGGGGACCATCCATTGAACTCCTGTACTGGCGCTAGAACATTGCTTCTCTGGGAAAAAACCCCTTCTGTTTAGACAGGTCTGTTGCCAGCAAATCTTCTAGGATGTTCCTATCGAAAACCTAGTCACCCTCACCGTCTCCCACCCGCTGAGAAACTTCCATACCTTGACATTTTTCCTAATAAACAAATGCCTACCACAACCACTGAGGGTTATATATATAAATCTTCTTCACTTAACCCTTGGTCTTATCCGCCAGTTGTTTGATGATCCTGGCCGCTGATTCTCCATGGGTGATTTTCGGTCGTCGGATCTAAACCATTATCTAATCTCCTGATGTTACATTTTATGCTTGCCCTCCATCGGATCTTAGGTAGGACCCACTCTATGTCATTCCATTGTTACCACATGTCCACGGAGTATCATCGATGTTTCCCCAGAGCGGTTTTAGATACCACTTCCCTTCCGTGCGATCATCTGTGGCGTTGCCACCTGTCCGACGGTTTTATCCATCGTGACTGCCTTCTTAGTTATCCATCATGCTACTTCTCGACGAGATCAATCTTGGACCGTAGATCTTATCCCACTTTGCATCTACGGTAGAGATGAGTGACATTTTTAGTGTTCCACCTTTTCCCGACGATGGGGCCCACTGTCTGTTCTTTCGTGCATCTTCCTTCATCTCCGCACCGTCGATCTAGGCCACCTACTCTTCGCACCACCCTAGTATCTCGCGTCCTTGTGGTGGTTTTGTCTACTACTTTTATCCCCGCGATGAGCCCTCTAGTTGCCATCTGTCCGACGGTATCACCCATCGCTACCACCCTGTTGGTTATCCATCAAGCAGCGTCTCAACAAGATGGATCTTGGACCGTGGATCTAGCTCCCCTTTGCATCCATGGTGGTTCTCCTACCGATACTTAACCCTCATATTACTTTAGGCTGTCGGACTTAGGATTTTGGGGTCATTCATTTGCTTAGAAGGTTCTTTCCCCTACTTCTTTGTGAATTTCTCATGGGGTATTCCCTCTTAGCCCTCTGTATATTAATTTTTCCCTATCCTGGCCTTCAACCATGGAAGAGGACTAGGGATTTCAAACCTTTATCAGGTACGTTTCTCCGACCCTATTCCTTTCACACTTGATATTTATGAGGTGTAAAAATCAGGTGTTAACAACTGGCTCCAACTTGGGGATGATATCCTCCCTGTGAGGTAGCAAAGAACTCCATAAACTAAGTGCCTGATCCATTGGGCAATTTTCCTTGTTGCCTTAGACTGGAAAATTTTCTCAGAACCTGACGCTGGGAACTGCGTTTGCTTTCGCCTCTGGGTAAAATACTTAAGGAAAAACAAAAAGACAACAAAACTTTGCATGGCCTTCCCTTTCAGACCTTAGGGCCTTCACTTCGGGCTTCAAGTCTTCTGGTTAGCGGTTAAACCTTCAAACAACTGAAAAAAAGGAAAAATATGTACAAGTTATGGTACATGAATTACCTGGCTCATCTAGGACAGATAATGCTTTAAAAATATGCCATTGACTGGTCCTCCTGACCAGGAAGACCCATCTTGCTCTTCTAGTATAAAAGAGTTGGTTCCTCTGGGTGCAGCAATGATGTATGGACCCATCCACATGTGGTCAAATTTACCATGTCTGTCTTCTCTTGGGCAATCCCATTTTAGGACCAGGTCATTCACTTGAAATTTATCTTCCTTGGCCTTCTTATCAAATGCCTCTTTCATCTTTTCCTGTTTTCCTTGTACTTTGTCATAGGCTTTAGTTCTAAACTCATTTAACTCAATTATTTGGTTCACTCTCCTTTGCATATGATTCGGTTCTTCTTCTAAACCTTGCAGCAACCTCATAACTGGTAATCCCAAAGAAGCTGGAAAAACCACTTCAGCTCCATACACCAACTGGAATGGAGACATTCCAATGGCCCTTTTAGTGCTTATTCTATCATCCTACAGGGCATACTTCAGCTTAGTGTGCCATGCCCTCTTATTCTCTTCCAATAATCTCTTTATGATCTTTACTAAGCTTTTATTTGAAGATTTGGCCAGACCGTTTCCTTGGGGATAATAGGCTGTGGAGTGGTTCAGACTGATATGATATTTGTGGCAGAAATTAATCATCTTCTTAGAACAAAATGCAGGCACATTATTAGTCACAATCCTTTTGGGGCAACCAAACCTAGATCGGATATTATCCTCCAGAAAGTCCATAATAACATTTTCTATTGCATTCCTGGTAGGCATAGCTTCTATCCACTTAGTGAAGTAATCCGTGGCCGTCAATATCCACCTGTGCTACCCAAAAGAGTTAGGGTTTATCTCTCCAATGAAATCCAGTCCCCATTGTTGAAAAGGACATTCTACTATGACTAGGTGAAGGGATAGTGATACGACTTTCCCCTTTCCTTCAAAAATTTGACATTGGTGACAGGTTACTGTTTCTTTATACACATCTGTGAACATGGTGGGCCAATAGAGATCAGCCCTCAGGATCTTGTTCACTATGACCTTCCAAGAATGGTGACCACCACAATCCCCCTTATGAAATTCCCTCTTAGTATGTTTGGCTTCATCCTCTAATAGGAAATTTAGCAGTATGCCTCCAGGATCCTTCCAGTACAAGAATTGATTCATGATACAGTATTTTCCGGCCTTTAATTTTACAGCTCTATCCCTACTCTTACTTAATCCTGCTAGAGCCTGTAGATTTTGCAATACATAGACACTGTCAGAGTACCAGGGAGACGCAGAAAATTCGGGCTTTATTTGTAATCCTACGTCTAGCTGACATAAAGAGTCTTGCAAAAAATTTAGTTGTAAAGAGTCATAGTTAGCTTTGGTCATCAATTTTGTTAACCCTTTCCCCTTTATCAGTTTGGTAGGCTTTATTTCTAGGTCATATTCTAGCAGCACAGCGATCCATTTTTCTCTTCTTCCTTCTGGATCAGCCTAGGTGAGGATACCTTTTACTGCACTGTTTGGGAAATGTGAAATGATGTGTGAATGGAGAATATAAACCCTGAAATCTTTCAACGACTTGATTAGAGCATAAGCCTGTTTTTCCATGATATCGTATTTTAATTCTAAATCTCTCAATACTCTACTGAAAAAAGCAATTGGATGTTCGGCATTATGATCATTCTTCTGCAGCAACACTCCTGCTACTGTATGCTCAGAAGCATAAGAAAAAATCAGGAAATCCTTAGAAAAATTAGGGCTTGCTAATACAAGGGCCTCAGAAATAGCATTTTTGATTCCCTTGAAGGAGTCTCTTGTTTTCTCCATCCACCTTATCTAGTTTTCCTTTCTCAGTATATTGGTAATGCTCATCATAATCTCAGCAAAGCTAGGTATGAACCTTCTCAAAATACCCACTTGTCCAATAAAAGATTGTACCTCCTTTTTACTTCTGGGCTCTCCAACTTTCTGGATCGCACTAACCCTCTCAGGGTCTCTCTTAATACCTCCCTTAGAAATGATATGTCCCAGGAGTTTATTCTCTTCTAAAGCAAAGTGGGATTTCTTTGGGTTGAGGGAGATACCGTATTTTATGCACTTCTTAAAAACATGTTCTAGGTGTTTGAGATGCTCCTCATCGGACTTTGAATATACTAGTATATCATCCATGTACACCACCAGAAACTTATCTTTCTCTTCAGCAAAGGCGATGTCCATCACTCTCTGGAAAGTAGCTCTAGCATTCATCAATCCAAAGGGAATCTTAGCATACATGAAAGTACCCCATGGAGTGGTGAAAGCAGTCTTTTCTTGATCTTCTGGACTGACCTTGATCTGATTATACCCTGAGAAACCATCCATTGTAGAAATCCTTTCTGCCCCTACTACCTTCTGCAGGATATGCTCCATTTTGGGCAGAGGGTAATTGTCCTTCAAGGATGCTTTGTTCAAATTCCTGAAGTCTATACAAATTCTAATTTCCCCATTCGTTTTTCTTACAGGAACTAGGTTAGCCACCCATTGAGAGAATCTCAAAGTGACAATAATCTTTGCATTGAACAACCTCTTCATCTCCTTTTCTACCACCGGTACCAACCTAGGATTTATTCTTCTCAACTTCTGTTTGAAGGGTTTTTCTCCGAGCCAAATTGGGATGGAATGCTGGATTATTGAAGTATCATACTCCTTTAACTCTTCATAGCTCCAGGTGAAAGTAGCAGCATATTTTTTCATCAGATCAACATACTACTTTTTTTTCCTGGTCTACAATTTTTTAGACAACTTTACCATCCGAGGTTCCCCAATAGAACCTAAATTTTGATCTTCTACCGTATCCTTGGGAGGTTCAATTTGGGGTTCTTTGCCACATCTTTTTGGTCAAAGAGCTTTTCTAGAGGTATCATTCCTTTGGGAATATAGTTTCTTTTTAACTGGACAATGTCTTTGCCTCCTAGAGTGTTCTTCCAACCCCTATTTCCATTCTCTTCGCCATCTGACTGCTCTTGGTCTACTAGATCTTCTACATTCTCATGCTCTGTGTCGATATGAACATTAGCAAACTCATGAGACAGTTCTAAAAACCTTCTAATTTATAGGTCATCTTCAAACACTTGCCAATACTTGGAATTGTCTGGGATGGATGGTTTGTTTATCACTTCGACCTCGTATTTTTCTTGGGAAAAAATGGGTGTTTTAAAACCACCTGCAGTATTGGCCAAGGAGTCAGCCACTTGATTGTCACATCTTGGAATTGCCCAGATCTTATGTTCATCGAAAAAATTTCCAAACATGTCCCAAACTTCGTTTCTATAAGTTCTCATTTTGGGGTGCTTTGCCTGATAACTATCGTTTCCCTGGTTCACCACCAATTCCGAATCTCCAAATACATGTACTCTCCTGGCTCCCAGGTCTTTCAGAGCTCTCAGTCCTAATAATAGAGCTTCATATTCAGCCACATTGTTTGTGCATTCAAAAGTCAATTTATAGGATAGGGCCCTAGATTCTTGGTCTGGAGGTATGATCCAAACCCCAGCCCCAACTACATTTTTGCTTAGTGAACCATCAAAGTACATCTTCCACAATCCTTCTTCATTTTTTCGCCTCTCTGATGCCTCATGCCTAGCTGCAAACTCTTTGTCTTCTTCTACTTCATGAAAAAATGGGGGTCTGGGATCAGTATGTGGACCATCATTGAAAAGGATGGAGGAACCCATGTCTATTTCCACAGTGAAGATAGGATCATTCTTAGGCTTGTCATCACTGTTGACTACATAAGCCATCCTTTTTTCTCTGTATAACTTCCTATTGCTTCCGAATAGCGGTATAGTAGCATAAGATAAATCCATCTGCATGGTTCCCTTTAGCTTCTTTACCCAGTATCTTGATAACAGCATCCCAAACTTAGCAGGTAGATCAACTACCACTATGTCCATCATGACGCTCTTTGCTGGAATATGGGTGAGGGTTACCACCATGTCTTTAATCAGTCCCAAACAGGGTACCCTTCTGGAATCAAAAGAATATAGGTCTTTGTAGGGTCTAGTGACCTCTAACCCCAATAAGTCTACTACTGACTTTGGCATCAAGTTATGAGAAGCTCCGGAATCTATCAGGGCATTGTGTAATAACTTGTTGTGGATATTCAAGATCAAATAGAAGGGAGGGACTTCTTCATCATCTGGTTCCTCCATTTTGGAACCAAAGATTATAGTGGGGGCATCATCCGTCACTTCCAATATATCTTGTGTGTTTCCAACCTGTCCCTTTACTAGGTTATTTATCTCTTCCCTATATTCATTAACTCTCAATAGTTCATTCAGGGGGATAGAGATCTTTACCCTAGAAAGTTCGGCCTTTAAGTTGAATATTGGGGCCAGCTTCCCTATTTCGGTTACTTTTGGTTTCCTACCCTCTTTAGAATGATGCCACCCATCTTCTGAGACTTTCTGTACAGGATCCACTAGTTGTTTCCCCTTCAGTTTATCTGTATCCTGTTGAGTTTTAGGGGGCTGACTCTAGGTAGACTACCCTTCAGTTATTGGTATTTCTCTGTTTATCAACCTCATTTTTCTCTGGATGTCGTCCATAGCATTCATGTAACCCATTTGATATTGTTCAGAATCGAACTCTGCGGCCTTGTCAGCATTCCCCTTGGTGAAAAAATTGTGCTCTTTCTCAGTCAGATGGATCGTGTGTTCAAGGGTATCAAAGAGATGTATCTGGTCAGCAGCAGGGTTTTCAGGTCCTTCTTCGTCTACCAAATTCTCAGGGAAAGGAGGTCTTATCTGATGATCTTCTTGATTTCTCGGATTTCTTGGAGGAGGCGGCCTTCTAAAATTAGGGTTCCTTATCTAATTTTCAGGCTGTTCCCTAGCAGGAGGCTTATTCTTTATAGCTAACCGATCCAACAATTTCTCCATAGTTCTCATCATGGTATCGAATTTAGCATAACTAGAAGAGGCTTGGTTTTCTTGCTTCTTCTTATCTACTTCAGTTTTTCCCTTCATTTTCCCAGAATCCATCATGTTAGCCTCAACCTCCAAGGCATCCTTTAGCATGGCAGGCAGTGAGGCGGATTTTCTTTCTATCCATGTGCACGAGAAGTCTCCATCAAAGGCATCTGCATAGTGGAGCTTTACAACACCTACCGAAGGTTTTAGATCATCGGGAATAGAATTGTAGGCTTTCATGAATCTGACAAAAAACTCATGGACTGATTCAAACCTGCCTTTCTTTAAATGATTATACTAGGACAAGACTATAGCAGGACTACCCGTGGTTTCCCATCTTTCTAGAAACAGTACCTTAAAAGCTGCAAAATCGGCTATGGACGCATTAGGTAACTGTCTGAACCATTTCTTAGGTTCTCCAAATAAGCTTTGAGCAAACAGTCTCATTTTAGCATCATCGTGATCCACTTACTCCAGGTCTAAAAAATATTCGAATCTATCAACATGTTATTTGGCCGACCAGTCTCCCTCTCCATTATAAGAGACAATTCTCTGGGCGTAATTCTGAGGGAGGTCATTCAAGGCAGCAGGCAAGACCAAAGGCACATATCTGGCAGCCATGGGTCTAGGTGGATTCAGAGCTTGTGGGGGAATATTTTGAGCAGGATTACTGACTGGGACTGTGATGTGGGCTTGTGGGATCTAAGAAATAGGCTTATTGCCTTTATCTTTGGCAAGGATTTTAAAATCCAACCACACAGGGTCTAAAAGATATGATTCAAGATTATTCAGAGTTCCTTCGCCCAGGCTTAGGTATGATTCAGATTAGGTTCTTGGCAACGGTTTGCTAGTATAAATCTCTAAATCCAATTCTTGAAGGGGGGGTGTATCTTCTAAAAAATAAACAGTGTTGATGCTAGGAGCACTAGCCCGATCTTTCACAGTTTTTCGTTTGAGTAAAATTTCAGGGTTATCTACTCCTAACATGATTTCAGGGAAAGGGTTACCTCTCATATGGATCTTTCTTGAGGCTAGGATGCCTCTGGAATTTCTTCAATAGTATACTTTGGCATACTGATCTTTCTCCAGTGGAGTCTTCTTAAATTGTCTGATCTTGGTAAGTGGAGTCGCCAGGACAAAATTCTTCAACCTTCTTGAAACTGCAGAACCCTCTATTTTCCCACAGGGATTTCTCTTATTCTTTGAAATTCGGACGTATATGTCGTTCTTCCATGGATTGATAAAAACCAATCGTGTTCCCCGGCAACGGCGCCAATTTGTTAACACCAAAACTGACCCCCAAGGCTGAAAGAGGGTAATCTTGGGTAACTACTAACCAATCTTTGGTTTACATTTCTGATCAAACATAAACAGAGAGGGCTCTCTCTATGATCTCGTGAAAAAGACTGGAATAATCAAGATTGTCAATAATGAAAAAGGAACACCATCATTCACGGCTAAGATATTCAATTACAATAATTATACAGAAGATTAGATTTTTGTTTAGGGACGAAAATGATTCAAGAAATATTTGGTTGAAAACACATGAATTTCAATTGGGTGATGGAGTCACCTTTAACAAATTCTGAAAGCAATATTTACAAAGACTCTGCAAACGCATTCACAAGGGCGAGGTAGTAAGCAGCTAATAGTCAAAGAGCTTTAATTTGTGGAACATAAGAGAAAAGAAACAGTCCATCAATGTAAGGCATCTAACGAGGATGAATCCTACATCAACTTTAGCATAATATATTTGGTGAAATACTTGGAATAAGCTAAGCAGAGCATAATCTCTATGAATTCTACTTAACTGTTACCTTGATCCAAGCATGAAGGAAAAAACACAAAATGGAATAACAAAGAGAGAAAACACATTTTCACATGGGAAAAGAAAGATAGAGACTACTAGACCAATTACACAAGAATCCTTGTAAAAAACGCAAGCTTCAGCTCTGCAAATTTCTATTAAACAACTCAAAGAAAAAAGTCTCACAAAACGATCATCAAAACACAAATAGACTTTTCATAAGATTTCCAACCCTCATGCCTTCGATTACAAATGTATATATAGACACCTTCGAGCTCTAGGCTCGGCTCCAAAACAGAAAATAGTGACAGCCATATGCCATCTCATCAAAAATTGGTTTTCCACAACTGTTTTCCAAACAAAAAACAGGTAGAGCCGTCCTAACTACTTTTTACATTGTCAGCATTATTACCGAATGAAATTAACATCATAGTAAAGTAAACATAGTAAGCATAAAAGTTCCAGCTAGCTATCCATTTAGCCGCCTCAAAAAATATTACAAATGTATTATACCTCAAAGAAACTAATTAAGACAAGGAACAAAATATTATAGATAGAGGATTGTTTAACCCTGGGTTCGCAAATGACCTTGTGAGTCAAAGAAATCTTCCACTTTCAATGAGCTATCAACCTTTGATGCGCCCACTGGTAGGATAGGTGTCGTTCCCTTAGTGGAGAGTATGAAGTCGTGAATCATTTCTGCACCTGGTTGGCCACTCTACTTGATTTCGTGTTTCTCTTTCTTCGTTCTTTGACAATCTCCCTTGGACACTTGTCGTCCATCAAGTTACTCGTATTCGTTGGCAGAATTTGATTCTATGAGATCCAATACTATAAGAGGTGGAGGAGTAGAATTTTCCTCCATCTCACCCCACACTTGCTCCGGCATGAATATCAGTTCACTTTTCCACCCTTTCTCCATGAGCCAATAGCAACAGAGTATATGGTCGCACCACTAGGGGCACCACCTTTCTCTTATACCAATTTCTGATTAAAAAAAACGTGAGAACTTTATCCATAACTATTGTGGTTGATGACGGCAGTTACAAGTAGTCATTATTGCCATGATAACTCTATCGGTCTCTTCAATCAGGTAACCCTGATGCCTAAGGCCTTTGAGGTGACCTTCAACATGCTCAGCCTCAAAGTGCCTTCCATCATACCAGTAATCATCTAGGCTGACATTCAGGGATTGCCTTGGCAGGTCCGTTCTTCTGACGTCTCTCGTGTGACAACACTTAATCTCATGTTTTCCCGCACGCTCTGAAAGACGTGGGTCACATTATCTCTATTATCTTCCGAGCCAATCTCCAAATCCATGCAAGAGACTTTTTCTCTTTTCACTCCTCCTTTACAAACCTTCTCTAGTCTCCTCCTGTTTGCTAACTTCTCAGTCATAAGCATCCAGTACCTTTCTGATGCATATAACCCCTTTGAAAACTTCAGTCTTCATCTTAGTAAGGTTGGGATCTAGATCTTCTTTGCCTGCTAGCTCCAACCCTTTCTCCTTTACCCGGAAACTGGGTCAAAAGCTATTAATACAAGGAAAAATGTTCCATGTGGAAGGATACCTTTAGCCAAAAATTCTCCCATATTGGGGTTTAATCTCGACCCACCTATGTTTTCAGACAGACCAACCGCTACTTTGGACACTCGAGAAGTCATGGAAGTTAACCCTAATGCTTAGGTCGGGCTCGTGGCAGGGAATTACAAAGGCCCAATGACCTTTGGAAGAATGTTGGCAAAACAAGGCAACCATTGCTATTCCTAAGATTAACTTCGAGTCCACAAGGCTGAGGTCTTGAAGGATAGCTTCTTCGCAAGCCATTATAGCCCTGACTGAAACTGATATATGGTCTTCCAAGGACTTTCCTGCTAGGGTGCGGTCGCACGACTTTTTCACGTTTCGACCCAACTGTCTAGCGACTAGCCATCGAACTCCTGTACCGGTGCTAGAACATCGCTTCTCTGGGAAAAAATCCCTTCCATTCAGATAGGTCTATTGCCAGCAAATCTTCTGGGATGTTCCTGTCGAAAGCCCGGTCGCCCTCGTCGTCTCCCACCCACTGAGAAACTTCCAGACCTTGACATTTTTCCTAATAAACGAATTCCTACCACAACTGCTGAGGGTTATATATATAAATCTTCTTCACTTAACCCTTGGTCTTATCCACCACTTGTCCGATGATCTCAGCTGCTGATTCTCCATGGGTGATTTTCGGTCGTCGGATCTAAACCATTATCTAATCTCCTGATGTGACATTTTATGTTTGCCCTCCGTCGGATCTTAGGTAGGACCCACTCTATTTCATTCCATTGTTACCAAGTGTCCACGAAGTATTATCAATGTTTCCCTAGAGCATTTTTAGATACCACTTCCCTTCCGCGCGATCATTTGTGGTGTTGCTACCTATCCGACAGTTTTATCCATCGCGACCACCTTCTTAGGTATCCATCATGCCACTTCTCGACGAAATCAATCTTGGACCATAGATCTTATCCCACTTTGCATCTATGGGAGAGATGAGCGACATTTTTAATGTTCCACCTTTTCCCGACGACAGGGCCCACTATCCATTCTTTCATGCATCTTCCTTCATCTCTGCACCGTCGATCTAGGCCACCTACTCTCTGCACCGTGGATTGCTTTATGCCTCTGCCACCCTGGTATCTCACGCCCTTGTGGTGGTTTTGTCTACCACTTTTATCCCCACGATGAGCCCTCCAGCTGCCATCTGTCCAGCGATATCACCCATCGCTACCACCCTGTTGGTTATCCATCAGGCAGCTTCTCGAAGAGATGGATCTTGGACCATGGATCTGGCTCCACTTTGCATCCACGGCAGTTCTCCTGCCGAGACTTAACCCTCATATTACTTTAGGCTGTCGGACTTAGGATTTTGGGGTCATTCATTCGCTTAGAAGGCTCTTTCCCCTACTTCTTTGTGAATTTCTCATCGGGTATTCCCTCTTAGCCCTCTGTATATTAATTTTTCCCTATCCTGGCCTTCAACCATGGAGGAGGACTGGGGCTTTCAAACCTTTATCAGGTATGTTTCTCCGACCCTATTCCTTTCACACTTGATATTTATGAGGTGTAAAAATCAGGTGTTAACAACACCATTAAGTAAAGTTGTCTTCACATCCATATGGTGTAAACTCCACTTCATCATGGATGCAAGTGCCATGATGGTTATAATGGAAGTGCACCTTTCTACTAGTGCAAATGTCTCTTCTTAATCAATTCCTCTTTCTACGAGAATCCTCTAGCCACAAACCTTGCCTTGTATTTATCAATACTTCCATCAGCTCCATGCTTTATCTTGTAGATCCACTCAGGGAAAATTTTAGGGGCTAATCTTAGCCCATGGGCTAAGTTTAGGGGTTTTAATTTTTTAGTGGGCTATTTTTTAATTAAACCATAATTTACTATGATTAGCTCAATTTTTATATATTTATTTTTAATAAATGACACATTATCCGCATAAAATATATAAAGAGACCCTAAATCTAACCATTTAGCCCTTGTTTGATTAGATTTGGAGCTCCCATCGCCCGTAAAATAAGCCTGCTCGCTCTAATTCGCCCAAATCTGTAGAAATGGTAGTTGTTGAGAGTAAATTCGCCCTTGAGTGATCATGGAAATCATGTTTTTTTGTAAATTTTCCCTTGAGTGATCATGGAAATCGTTTTTGGTAAATTTGTCCATAATATATGGAGTGAAATCGATTTTCAATTTTAATTCGCTCCAAATAGGGTTTTTTGGTAAATTCGTCTAGGTATTATGGAGTGAAATCGATTTTCAAATTTAATTCGCCCCATATATATATATATATATGATGCTTTTCATTTAGTTGTTATCATAGCTTAACAATTTTGGGTTTCTTCAAATTTCAGGATTTCAGGAGCGAGCAATCAAGGATTTTGGGTTTTTTGTTTTTTTCTAGATCTCAGAATTTTGGGCCTTTGGAGAAAGCAATCAAGTTGTTCTGCCCTGATCCAGGTTAGGGTAAATGTACAAACAACATTCTATTGCCATTCTCTCTTGTTCCTTTCTCTCACGTTTTCCTATCTACACTTCTACTTCTCTTGGCATTCTAAATTATAAACCCATTTTTCGAACCTGTAGAATTCTTGGTTAGAATAAAAAGTGTTATTTTATGGAATTGAATAGACTAGGATAGATATAGATCAGTATTTTTTAGTAATAGTCTTGCTCTGCCCATTTTGTTGTGCAGGAGACAAAAAATCCTTTGCAGATGATTTGACCATCGATGAAACTGAAAACGCCTACATGACAGACATGAAGGGGAACAAAATATGGAAGATGAGCTCAGATGGCTCTGAAGTCATCGAGCTACGCAATCCCGTGTTCACTTCATTTCATAGGAAGTTGTCGTTGAACTTGGTGGGGTTGAATGGAATCCGTGTACCATCTAGATGGCTTCCTGCTAGTTGTTCACAGCTGGTCGGGCATGTTGTTCAAGGTGAGCTTGGATGGGAGAAACGTGAGGGTCGTGAATCTGAACTCTTTATTGCTTTTGGGGCCGACCTCGTGCTCCTTTCTCTGCATCACCTTGTCGTCACCTCTGGGATACCATCGATGAGGATTGTTGAGAGCACGGATGGATGGAAGTCGGGTAGGCTCACCCACCGCTACGTTGGGCCTATGCACATGATTGCTACGTGCACCACCATTAAGGATGATGGGAAGGCCTTTATCAGTCATATCATAGAGATGGGCTTGGTCAAGAAGCATGTCATTACACAGGCATTTTTCGCTGAAGTCACCCACCCATAGGTTCGATGGTTTGTCTTTGTGTTTGAGCAATCCTTCCATGCCCTTCATGTTACAGTTTTTTGGCAGCCAGCCATTCATTTTTTTTCTGAATAAAGAAGCTTGTGATTATATTATTTTGTTGTTATCGGATTGAGCCATTTTTTATTTTTAAATTATTGGATTGATTAAACTTATTTAGTTAGTCCCAAGTGGGGAAGAGTTCCCCATCTCACTCTTCCTCTTTTTATTTTCCTTCTCTAAAAATCCATCTGTAAGGCTAAGCGTGCTTGCAATAAGGGATGCTAGATAACAACACCTTGGTAGTTTCTAAAGAAAATCTAGAAGAATCCCATCCTTTATATCCCAAAACTGTTGATCCAAGTGAGTGTTCCAAACCATGGATATTTGTAGAGTGAGGAAATCCATTCCTCGACTTTCTTAGTAAACAACATAAAAACCAAGATAGAATTCTTAGTAAGCACTGATAACCAAATCAATTGTCTAGTTAATCCTATACACTGCGGTGCAAAGATGTTGAATTCAAACTACTTTAAAAGTGTCCGGTGGGTCTGGATCACAATGCAAAACATATTTGATTTATAGGTCGGTTCTCTTCATGTTCACAAACTTTTGTTTGTGAGGAAAGTGCAAGATCTGATTACAAGCTCTTGTGCAAGATTTGATTTTGAAGCTCTTTCCATTTTGTGCAAGATCTTATTTTGAAGCTCTTGTTATTTTGATATTGAGCCCAATGTATCATTAGAGTGTTGCCAGTTTGTCATTTTGTTAAATGAAGAATTTTTTTTTAATATTTTGGAATTAATTTTATTACAATCAAATATTTGTCTTCTTAATTTTAATTCAATATGGCATGATTATAGGGAAGAAGATATTTGATAGCCGATCTATCTATTAGCAAACTATGGTTTCTCAAGGTAATGCACTTTTTTATTTACAAGATCTAATTTAGAAACTCCTTTTGGCTATCATTTAAGTTCTATCAACTCTTCAATTAAGGTTATGTGAAGGCCTATTTTCTGGAACCTTAAAATTACTTCTGCCACCGTAAAATCTCTTCACCTTGCTCAAAGTGATTCAAAATGAGTGGAAGCAAGGCGAACAAGAGCCTCTAGATTGTGCACTTGCGAGGGAGATAGTAAATCTCCAAGATGTTTCTTTACATTTTTTAACACCCACAACTCTTCTATTTGGCAGTCTTACTCTGTTTTTCTTAAAATGGAGTCCAACAAAATTTCACTCCACCCTGTGAAGGCTTGACATTAATAATGCAAGTCTTAAATATTTTCTTTCTACTGCGAATTATTGATTCCATCATTGAATTTTTCATAAATTAAAATTAAAATTAAAAATATTATTTATACTTAATAAAGAATTTGATGAATAGTCTTAAATTCTGAAACACCAGATTTATTTTTTGACATTTACATTTGTAAAGAATCCTATAATTTAGAGTTTATATATATATATATATATATATATATATATACTTACTTGATAATTTAATGATTTTAAATTCTGAAAGAAAAGATTTAAATTCTAAAAAATGAGATTTACTATTCTAACATTTATATTTATACAAATTCATATGCTTGCCATGCAATTATCAAGGTTTTTTATTTTAAATCCTTTTACATGCGTTTCAATTTTAAGAAAAACTAAAATCCGCACCATAGATTTTTGCATTCACTTCTAGTGTAATAGTTTCTTGTCTAAGGGAGGCAAAGTTGTGCTAATCAAAAGTATACTAAGCGTCATTCCGGTTTATTGGATGATAAATGCTAAGATTCCACAGGGGGTGTTGCACTCACTTAGGAAACTTTTCTTCAGGTTTCGCTGGCTGGGAAAAGTGGACATAGGTCTGCATTGGCCGTCATGGGAATCCATTTCTAAACCAAAAGAGGTTGGCGGTTGGGGTTTTAAATACTTATCAACTATTGGATAGGCGTTGGCATCTAAATTGGTTTGGCAATTTATTTCTAAGACTGGTAATTGGCAGTCTATCCTGCGTTACAAATATTTGGGAAACGGAACCGTGTTAGAATGGATCCGTAAGCCTGACAATAACAGTCGAGGTGGATCCTTATTCTAGAAGGTTATCGTGGCAGCCTTTCCTATCATAGGGGAGAGACTGGTCTGGGAGGTGGGAGACGGACAGGAGGTCCATATAGGTAGAGACAATTACAAGAGAGTCAAAATATTACCTATTTTTCCTCAAGAATTCACGTTTTTTTTCTAGAAGAGAGAGGTTATTCCGTCTTAACATATGTGGTAGTAGCAGGAACCAGTATTGTACAGAAGTGGCAGACGACATAAGAGATGCATATTCCTGTGAGATGGGTCGAGGTCTGGAAAACTTGGACAGCGGAGATGAATAAAGGATTTATAAAATTGGGGAATAATCCTGACAAGCTATAGTGGCAGGGTAGTGAGGCTAGAGGAACTTTTACTGTTAAGGAAGCATACAAGTCGATTTGGAGTAATAGAATTATTGAAACTCCCTGGTGGGATAATAAGATCCAGACGACACGGGCTACACACAAAGCAAGATCTTGATTTGGCTAATTTTGAAAGGCAGGGTTCTAACATCGGACAAATTGAAAAGAAGAAATATTGAAGGACCTAGTAGATGCAGTTTGTGCAGGATGGCAGATGAAGATGTTGAAAATCTTTTTTTACATTTCCCGTTTATACAATAGGTTTGGAAAGGAGTGGGTATGAATCTACAGCTGAGCTTCGTGGGTGAAGGTAACTCTTATATTAGTTTTCTTAAATCTTGGTTCGATGAACCAAAACTGAAAGTTTTGAGATACTTACCTTTTTTGGTGGCCTGGTTTGTATGGATTGCTAGAAATCAGTTTGTTTTTTAAGACACTAATCTTCCTAGTTTTATTGTTATCACCCAGACTCTTTCCATCTATAAACTTTTTTTGGGACAGGATATCAAAAAAAAGGAAAGACAGCCTAAATCCTTAACACATGAAGAGGGAGATATAGTGGGTTTTTTTTATGGAGCATGTGCAAATAAAAGATGTGGGCTGGGAGGTTACTTGCAAATTACAGCTTTGGACAAGATCAGCTTTCAAGCGAACGAAGGAGAAGGAACTAATAATTGTGCTGAAGGTTTACTGTTGAGATTTCTTTTGCAGATGGCCAAAGAGCGATTAGTGGATACTGTCAGAATATATGGAGATTAAAAGACGTGGATTAAAAAAATGAACAAGGAAATAACTATAAATAATCATGGTCCGCAGAATCTTGGAAACAGCATGGACACTTTGGTGTCTTTTTTCATAAAGGTGGAATTTGTTCATATATACAGAGAACAAAATGAGCTAGCAGATGGCCTTTCAAAAGCTGGATTACTATTGGAAGAAGGAAAATGAAAAACGATCACAAAAAGTCATGAAACTCAGGGTATAAGCTGGAAAAATCTGGACTTATTTTGTAGTGATTATAGGTTTTTAATTCTGAAAAATTGTAACAATGTTTAGGTAACATTTTTGAAAGTTTATACATGTAATACTTGATGTATACACAATTTACCATCGTGTTGTTTAGCACCTGTAGAATGCATTCGAATGAATATGTTTTTTTTCTTGGAAAAAAAATGATCTATATAATTAAAATTATTTTCATAACTGTTTTTTCAGAAATCAAATGATTACCAGATTGGGTTTCAATCATCCATTTTTTTAAATTACAAAAATATCATTTACTCATGAAATGTGCTCTGATTCACTTTGAATTGATCATTCCACTAAAATGTGATCGATCACTTTGAATGGATCATTCCACTAAAATGTGATCAAATAATTCATGTTTATATTTTAGTGTGTAAGGTCAAATATAGTTTTAAATTTTATGAATTTTTTAATTATTAAATTTTCAACTTTGAATTGATCATTCTATAAAATACGATCAACTAATTAACATATATATTTAGTGTATAAAGTCGAACACAGTTTTAAGTATTATAATTTTTTTAATTATTAGAGTTTAAAAAATAATGTTGGTATAATTGTTTTGGATATTTTTTATAATTTTTAATATTAATTGTTTTAATGTTTTATGTTTATTTTGAATTAAGTTTAAATCTTTTATGTTTACTTTGAATCCATCATGGTATAAAATATATTAAATCTCATTTTTATTTTTATTGATATTTATACTTTATTGAGTATAAAGTTAAGTATAATTTTAAGTTTAATATTTTATTATTTTTAAAGATTATTAAATGTTTTTAAGTTTTATATTGTTTAAAGATTATTAAATGTTTTAGAGTTTTATATTTTTTAAATATTATTAATTTTTTTTGAAAAAAAATTAATGAGCTCTAATGTCAATTGATTATTTTGGGTTTTTATTTATTTATTGTTTTGAAAATTAATCAAATTTTAATGTCTATTCTCTCAATTCCGCTTTAGGTCAAAAAATTCATTTTTTTAGTTAGATGAGAATGTCTCAACTTCAATGTCCATCTCTTCAACATTAAAGAAATTCAAAATAACTTTTTTTTAAATTAACTTAACTTTATTGGTATGTAAGAATGTTAATTTTCTCAACCTTAATTTATTTAAGAATGTCCATCTCCTTAACCTTGTTCTAGATAAGAACATCAAGTCCAACATTTTCTAAGGATGAGAGAAAAACACCAAAGTCTAACATCTCCTAGGGATGAGAGGGATTCCATTAACCAAGCAAGTAGATGTTTCAAGCATCACATGCTTAGGTATACAATTGTACTTATTTTTATGGAGTTGGATTTGAGCATACTATCACATGCTTAGGTATACAATTGTTAGTATTTTTATGGAGTTGGATTTGAGCATACTATTGTCAAAATTTTAATGTCCACTCTCTCGATGATCATAAAATGAAGAGCTTGCAACCTACACACTTACATAAAACTATGAAAACATTTTAATTTATAAACCACACAATAAAACAAGCAAACAAGGTTATCAATGTGATCATCAACCAAAACACAAGAAAGATAAGATTTGAATGAGACTCAAAACACATGAAAACAATCTTATAAACAAGCAAACATACTTCATTGAAGAGCATAAGAAGAGAGCATTCTATTTATATTTCTAAAAAGATGAGATTTAAATAAGACTCAAAACACATGAAAACAATCTTATAAAAAAACAAACATGCTTCATTGAAGAGCATAAGAAGAGAGCATTCTATTTACATTTCTATAAAGATGAGATTTGAATGAGACTCAAAACACATGAAAACAATATAAGATTTAAATGAGACTCAAAACACATGAAAACAATCTTATAAACAAGCAAACATACTTCATTGAAGAGCATAAGAAGACAGCATTCTATTTACATTTCTAGCGAGAGGGACAAAACCTTAACTACTAAGCTTATGAATTAAAAACTTAAAAAATTTAAAGGGACCAAACATACAAATTGCTAGAATTGTTGGGATTCAGTTGTGTACTTTATCGTGAACTTAAAAAAATTGAAGGAGTAACAGTAAAACAAACACCAAAACATCATTGACGTATAGTTTTGGTTTGGAAATGGACAACGATACATACATCAGAACTGAATCACGGGTGACGAATGAATAACACGATCAGCCACCAGCCGAAATTTTTTTTGGGAGTTGTTGGACGAGGTTCGGATTGATCTGGAAAGCTCTGGCCAGAATGGATGGATCAACCGCGGAATCTGTGGCTCCAAACAATGACTGCGCAACCTGCTGAACAATGAGTCCACCACTACTGGATGCATTAGTGGACTATTGAGAAATTGTAATTTTTTATCAAAACATTCGAACATGCAGTAATGGACATAAAATCCAAACCCAATCCATGAGTAGAGCCTCTTCCAAATAAAAAATAATTAAATGAAAAATTATTTATAACATTATGTCTTTCTTCAAGCAAATAAACATTATGATCATATTAAGTTTGCAGGCTGGAAACAAACCAGTGGAGCCGCTTCCAAGCGATCCAGCACACATGAACGTAGGTGGTATTAATATAGATTGAAGCAACCAGTCTATACCCGTGTAATTTTTTAATGGTAATTGTGAGCCAAGTTGGGAAGACAATGGCCTAATACAGTACAATATAAGTGGGGGTTTTCACCTTAATATAAGTGGAGATGCTTACCACAATCGCAACGATTCTTCGTTACCCATTTGGGAAAATCTCCAAAACTAAACCTCTCAGCATAGGAATTCTAGAATGTGAAAAGGGGAGAGGAGAAAAATAATGAAATTTCAAGAATTTGTTACTTGGGTGATAGAGAATATGGAACAGGTTGTTGTCTTAAAATGGAATATTGAATTGCAACAAGATTACCGCTATTATCGCTAGGCATATTCAGGACAACCTCGACAATTTTTAAATTCAAATATCATTAGAGCTACCAAAAATGAAAATCAACATAATCCATTCCAATGACTGTATAACATCACATTCTACATAATAATTATAAACATCAGAGCATTTCACCGTTTGGAAGCAGCGATACTCCTGGATGAAATCGGGCACCTAGATAGTTTGATGGAGAATGTGTTTAGTCCCATATTCGTCTTGAAGTCTTAAGAATTCTAGACGCTTTCTGCGCAACTTTCAACATGCTAGGTATGATCTGCCAGTAAATGATTCCAAGAAATATAATCTAAAATCTGGGTTGGCAGTCCTTTGCATAGGGTTGCACAACCGTGGGTTTCTTGCAGAATTAGTTGACAGTCCTTTGCATTCGGTGGTGCAACAATAAATAAGATATTGAAATTGTTTGTTTTGACATTTGAACTTTGTTTTCGATTCCAGATTATGAATAATATACATATGAATATATTTTGCGATATTTTAAATCAGTTAGTGTAGAGGGTATTGGAAGGAAAGATTACATATAGAGCTCCTCGCAGAGAGGGATTAATGCAAGCAAAGTGCATAAATGTAAACTTGTAAAGATTACTTGGTGTTTACGAAACCGAAATGGAATGACAGTGGAATGTCAAATTGGTTTTAAATGTTTGTTGACATAATTGGAAGTGGTAGATAATGTCAAATCAATGAAATATTTACAAGAGTGGGTAAGGAATACAATGTATTGTATTTCTTTATTTTTTTTAATTTTAAACAATCTTTGCAATGATAAAAAATGTCTAATCAAGAGTTATTGTTCAATAAAAGCTTAGAAAAAAAGTAATAAAAGAAAATGAAAAATCATATTTTCTTGTCCACCTTAGTAAATTTAATGTTTTTCAGTGTAGTGATGTCCAACTAATACAAAAAGCTGAGGGATTAATAAATGAAATTTAACAATATACTTGAAAATTTTATTAATAATTTAAATATATATATAACTGAATAATTCATGTTTTTAACTAATTAATATGGATATATCTTAAACATGGATATATTAAGCACTAAGCCGGATTCAATTTCTTGAGGGGTTACTTTTTATTTTTGATAAGTTATGAGCTAACTTTGGAACTTTACATTACGTAATGTGACTAAAGTGACAAATATGACAACATCTCCGTGACAAACATGACAACATCTCCCCCATATTGGGTCAATGCAATTAGCAACAAATCTGAAAAGGAAAATTTTATTAACATTTTCTTATTTTTTACTAATCGTTAATATAAATTATGTTACTTTTTACTTCAATTTTTTATGTCCCTAACTTTCTAAGTGTTTTGAGTTATGTTTTGGGAATCTTTGATTGCCTAGCCTGCCAAACTCATAAAATATGAACTAGCAACACCACATTAATAATAATATTAATGTGTTCGAATACGCCGATAGGTGTAAATGGGACACATACTATAGGAAAAAACATTAATATGAAAAGTATGTGCCCAATTTACGCCTATCAGCGTATTCGAACACATTAATATTATTATTAATGTGGTGTTGTTAGTAACAAGTGGGGGCGTACACATCTCCGAAATATTAATGAAATGATGTTGTTTAATAATTCTAATGAAATACATAATTTAATTGTTTAATTAAATTATATTATTATATTATAATATTTAATTAAACATAATAATTATAAAATAATTTAATTCATATTATAGCCATTTAGTTAATAATAATGTTAGTTAATGTATGATTATTTAATTAATAATATTAATAGATTAATACTATTTAATAATTTTAATGAAATACATATTTTAATTATTTAATTAATAATATTAATAGATTAATACTATTTAATAATTTTAATGAAATACATATTTTAATTATTTAATTAATAATATTGTTTAATTAAATATTACTTATTAATTAAACAGTATTAATTATTTTATAATAAGTAATTAAACAAAATAATTATAAAATAATTTATTGAATGATAATAATAATTAATTAATTAATTAATATTGTTATTTAGTAAATAAAACATAAAATAACATTACTTATTAACTAATATTACTTATTAATAGAATATTCAGTAATTAAAATAATATTATTACTTATTAAAAATAATAAGTAATAATATTATAATGTTATAATTTAATATTATTAATTTTTATAATAATAAGTAATTAAACAAAATAATTATAAGGGTATTGAATTAGTAATATTAATGTTTAGTTAATGAAATACCATTTAATTATTTGATTAATTAATAATTAATTAATCATTAATATTATTTTTTAGTTAATAAAAAATAGTTAATAAAATAATAAGTAATTAAAACAATACTATTATTTATGATTTTATAAGAAGTAATAATATTATATTATTATAAAATAAATATTTTGTAATATTAATTAAACAAGATAATTATAAGTTTATTCAATAGCTAATATTAAAAAAAAATTAGTTAATGAAATACAAATTAATTATTTGATTTATTAATATTTAATTAATAATTAATATTGTGGATTTATTAATAATATTAATTATTTAAACAATGAAATACTATATTAAAAAGTATTTGTTATATTTAATGTTTAATAAAGCATTAGATATGTATTATATTATAATGAATTTGAAAGATAGTTATTAAGATGGTTATATATTTTACACATTAAAATATTTTTTTTCTTATAGTATTTTATAATAAAATTATATTATTATTTAAATAAATTAAATATTTTGTAATATTAATTAAAGAAAATAATTATAAGTTTATTCAATAGGTAATATTAATTTTTAGTTAATGAAACACAAATTATTTATTTGATTTATTAATAATTAATTAATATTATTATTTATTTAATAATAATATTAATTAACTAAATAATTAATAATATATTATATAATTAGTTGTTATTTAAATAATTAATTATTATATTATAATTAATCAACATTATAAATTTATTAATATTGGAGATATGTGTAATATTATGATATATTTTGGAGATATTTATTAACATTATCATATATATTTGACATGTTAATTGTTTTTTTAATATTTTTTAATAAAATAAAATAATTTAATTATTTATAATATAATAATATATTATAAAAGCTATTATTCAATTATATTTTAATAAATATTATTAAAACAAAATAAATATAATAATTACTTAATTAATTATAATTCAATAATTAATTAAATAATAATACCATTTTTAAATATAATGATAATACTTTGATGAATGTTACAATATGATATTACGTAACATAACCATAATGAAACATGACCATGAAGGAATGTTGCAATCCAACACGGGCCTTGATGAACGTCAAATTTGACATTGTGAATATGTCACATATAATGCTTCATGAATGCCACAATGCAACATCACAATGCGACATAAACCTTGATGAACATCAAATTTCACATATTGAGCATTGTCGCAATGTGACATAACCCTTGATGAATTCCATAATGCAACGTAACCCTTGATAAACATCACAATGTGACATAAACCTTGATGAACACCAAATGTGAATATGTCGCATCTTGGGTTGTGTCGTCATATGTGTCACATATTAAGCATTGTCGCAATGCGACATAACCCTTAATGAATGCCACAATGCAACGGAGCCCTTGATAAACATCACAATGTGACATAAACCTTGATGAACACCAAATTTTACATTGTGAATATGTCGCATCTAACCCTTGATGAACATATAACCCTTGTTCAAGGTCGCAATGCGACATAACCATTGTTGAATGTCGCAATGCAACATAACACTTGATATACATCACAATGTAAGATAGCGCTCGAGGAATTTCGAATGTCACATTATTAATGTGTCACCTATTGGGCATTGTTCGCATCAAATTTCACATCATGGGCATTGTCGCATTGCGACATAACCCCTAACAAATGCCACAATGCAACGTAAACCTTGATAAACATCAAAATGCGACATAAACCTTGATGAATGTCAAATTTCACATTGTATCTATAATGATATTTAAATTAATTATAAAATTGGATTTTTTTATTATTAGTTTATATATATTATTAAGTAATTAAACTTTTATTTTGATCAATGCATTAGAACTTTCATGTTTTCAACATATTATGAATATCAATATTATGTGACGCAACACATAATTGAATTGGTAAGAGTGTATAAACATATTATGAATATCAATATCATGCAACACAACACATAATTGAATTGGTAAAAGTGTATACATATTATGAATATAAATATTATGCGACGCAACACATAATTGAATTGGTAAAAGTGTATAAACATATTATGAATATCAATATCATGCAACGCAACACATAATTGAATTGGTAAGTGTATACATATTATGAATATCAATATTATGCGACACAACATTGCAAAAATTAATAACTGTCCATTGTGTGAGAGAGTTAGTCTCCATATATATACAAAACATCTTCAAAATGGATAACGCTTCAATCAAACTCACGAAACATATAAAGTAGGATTCAAAATAATTTTTTTTTCGTGTACTAAGAGCTGAATGAAGCAAACGTTTGTAATCATCGTTAAGTAAACAACAATTTTAAACAATTGTGCATTCAGCACTGTCACTTCATGAAGTTGTAATGCAATCGGTATATGAATTCAATGTTGCAATGGTTAATTCATTGTAGTGTGTGTTAATGCAAATATAGAATAATACATTGCAAAAATGCCACAATGCAACAATGTTATTTTCTTTGTCACCTTCGCATCTAACGCTTGATGAATGCCACAATGCAACAACATAAACCTTGATGAACGTCAAATTTCAGATCTTGGGCATCCTCGCAATGCGACATAACCCTTGATGAATGCCACAATGTAACATAAGCCTTGATAAGCATCACAATGCGACACAAACCTTAATGAACGCCAAATTTCACATTGTGAATATGTCGCATATTGGGTTGTGTCCTCATATGTGTCACATATTGAGAATTGTCGCAATGCGACATAACCCTTGATGAACACCACAATGCAAGGTAACCCTTGATAAACATCACATTGCAACATAAACCTTGATGAACGTCAAATTTCACATTGTGAATATGTTGCATCTAACCCTTGATGAATGCCACAATGCAACACAACCCTTGATAGACATCACAATGCGACATAAACCTTTATGAACGTCAAATTTCACATCTCGAGCATCATCGCAATGTGACATAACCATTGATGAACGCCATAATGCAACATAAGCCTTCACATCTAACGCTTGATGAATGCCACAATGCAACAACATAAACCTTGATGAACGTCAAATTTCACATCTTGGGCATCGTCGCAATGCGACATAACCCTTGATGAACGCCACAATGTAACATAAGCCTTGATAAGCATCACAATGCGACACAAACCTTAATGAACGTCAAATTTGACATTGTGAATATGTCGCATATTGGGTTGTGTCATCAATTGAGTCACATATTGAGCATTGTCGCAATGCAACATAACCCTTGATGAATGCCACAATGTAAGGTAACCCTTGAAAAACATCACAATGTGACATAAACCTTGATGAACGTCAAATTTCACATTGTGAATACGTTGCATCTAACCCTTGATGAATGCCACAATGCAACATAACCCTTGATAGACATCACAATGCAACATAAACCTTTATGAATGTCAAATTTCACATCTTGGGCATTGTCGCAATGTGACATAACCCTTCATGAACACCACAATGCAACATAAGCCTTGATAAGCATCACAATGCGGCACAAACCTTAATGAATGTCAAATTTCACATTGTGAATATGATGCATCTTGGGTTGTGTCGTCATATGTGTCACATATTGAGCATTGCTGCAATGCAACATAACCCTTGATGAATGCCACCAACATAACCCTTGATAAACATCACAATGTGACATAAACCTTGATGAACATCAAATTTCACATCTTGAGCATTGTCGCAATGCGACATAACCCTTGATGAATGCCACAATGTAACATAAGCCTTGATAAGCATCACAATGCGGCACAAACCTTAATGAATGCCCAATTTCACATTGTGAATATGTCGCATCCTGGGTTGTGTCGTCATATGTGTCACATATTGAGTATTGTCGCAATGTGACATAACCCTTGATGAACACCACAATGCAAGGTAACCCTTGATAAACATCACAATGCGACATAAACCTTGATGAACATCGAATTTCACATTGTGAATATGTCGCATCTTGGGTTGTGTCATCATATGTGTCACATATTGAGAATTGTCGCAATGCGACATAACCCTTGATGAATGCCACAATGCAACATAACCCTTGAAAAACATCACAATGCAACATAAACCTTAATGAACGTCAAATTTCACATTGTGAATATGTCGCATCTAACCCTTGATGAATGCCACAATGCAGCATAACCCTTGATGAATGCCGCAATGCAGCATTACCCTTGGTGAACACCACAATGGAAAAATTGTTAAAAAACATTGCATTTCCATATAACCAACATAAAACATGATGAATGTGTATCACAATGTGAAAAAACCAATAAAACATTTCAAGAACATAAGAAAGATGAAAACCATGGATGGATGTCACAATCGAGCATCGCACTTGGTGAACGCACTTGATGAACGCCAGAATGCGACAAAACCATTAAAAACTTTGCAATTCACATTTTGGTTGTGAATCTATTATTTGTATACGATTCCAACCATAAAAAAGTGGAACAGATTAGGATGGAATGTGGTATTGTGGTATTAGGTTTGTTTGTTTGTTCTATTCACATTCAATTATAGAAATAAAACTGTAGCTATGCTATTTTAGTTGTTGGGAGTTTTACCTGATACAAATTGTAATGTAATTGGTATATGATTTCAATGTTGTAATGGTTAATTCATTCTATAGCATGTCAATGTGAATACAGAATAAAACCTTGCAAAAATTATTAACTAGCCATTGTTTGAGAGGTTTTTAATCTCCGGATATATACAAAAACATCTTGAAAATGGATAATATTTCAATCAAACTCGTGAAACATATAAATTAGGATTCAAAAAAAAAAATCTTGTAATGTGAGCTAAATGTAACAAAAATTTGTAATCATCGTTAAGTAACCAATAATTTAAAACAATTGTGCATTCAACAGTCTCGCTTCATAGCATGCATGGAGGACATCAACATATGGCACATTTCTTGCGCTCCTATGTCTCTGTCCATAACTTGTTAGGATGTCTTGCTAGCTTTCTGATCTTTGTTCAACTTTCGAAGCATATTTTGCGATGTACTTCAATATTGCGTGGCGTGACACGATTGACTGGCAATCAACATTGTTCTTTTCTTTGTCACCTTCCATACTAAATCAATTATCCAATAATTAGCAAATGTTAAGTGAATAACAATAAAATTAACTATGAACACATAATAATATGTTAAGTAAATAACAATATAAATAATATTTTTTCTTAAAAAAAATAATAAAATAACATCCTAATAAAAAATCAAATTAACAATAGCTTATTTTGTTTCTCATTTTGGATACTAATATAAATAATATGTTTTCTTAAAACAACTAATAAAAAATCAATAAAATTAATTAAGTGAATTGTATATAAATAATATTTTTTGAAAAATTATCTTTAAAAAATTAATAAAATAATAATAAAATTAACAATACCTTATTTTGTTTATCACTTTGCATACTAATATAAATAATAATTTTTCTTAAAAAAATTAATAAAATAACAATAAAATTAATTATAAAATGTTTTCTTTAAAAAAATAATAAAATTTAACAATTAATAATAAAATTAAAATTTTATTTAAAAAAATTAAAATTTTATTAAAAAAATTAAACATAAATAAAAATTAGTCAAACATTTCAATATATATATTACATTATGAAATGTTCAATGTATATTTATATTAAGAAGATTATTTCAAAACTTATATATATATATATATATATATATATATATATATATATATATATATAATTTTAAAAATATCTCAATTACAATAAAATTTTAAATTAAAAATAAAACAAGAAAACAATAATTATAAATTAAAATATTAAAATATATTAAAATCATATTTTAATATGATATTAAAATTTAAATTAAAAATAAAAAAATAAATATAAATTAAAATTTTAAAATATATTAAAATCATATTTTAATATGTTATTAAAAGAAAAATTTTAATTATAATGAGGAACCACATGATGGGAACCAAATGCATTGATAAACATAAACATCTTTGCAAGCAATTAGTTAAGTATGCATAAGCAATTAGTTAAGTATGCATAAGCAATTAGTTAAGTATGCATAGAAGCATATAGCATACTAATAGAAAAAACACAAAATAGTAGAAATGTGAGATATATTTACTCAATCTAATCCATTTTACACTACATAAAATTACTATTTAACAAAACCATGATCTATGTAATGCAATTATATTTAAGTGAGAATAATATGACTATAAAAGTTAGGGAATAATAATGCAAAATAATGATATTGTAAAAAATATTAATGTGATGAAATTACACTAATACGATGAATAACACATTGCAATCATTTGCAATCATTGTTACTTTCGCTCAATCAATTCAAGAGTACATTAGCTAAAACACCATGAGATAAAGCACTATGACGATTATGGATACATTTATGCAACCAATTACTTAAGTATGTATAAAAGAGCAATGTAATGGTAATGCAAAATATAAACATTCAACAAGTGCAATTGATTAATATTTAAAGCAACATTAATAATTCAAGAGTACATTAGCTAAAACACCATGAGATAAAGCACTATGACGATTATGAATACATTTATGCAACCAATTACTTAAGTATGTATAAAAGAGCAATGTAATGGTAATGCAAAATATAAACATTCAATAAGTGCAATTGATTAATATTTAAAGCAACATTAATAATTAATGGAACTATTACCAATTCTATTCAAAGAGACAAAAACAAATTTCATAAGCAATCACTACTTAATAAAATGTAAATATCCTAATATTTTCACTATAACAGTTAGAGACTATATGTATTATAAATTCAAGGGTGAGCAACTATTTATAAGCTTATGGTGTATCAACATAAGAATATAAACTATACAAAAATAAAATGTAGATAAGTTTAAAATCAAACCATTTTATCATAACAACACAATCATAATCAGTTTTAATTAATCAAACAATGCCAATGGTTTGATAGTTAAGTATGCTTTAAAAAAAAATAGTTAAGTGCAATTTCATTGTAAACAAACTTAAAAAAAAAACTCAAAATATAATGCATCTTAATCAAAATAAAAGAAATATTCTTAAATTTTCATAATATCAAAACAATATAAATAATAGTTTTTCCTAAAAAAAAAATTAAAGAAAGAAAGAAAGATTAACAATATAAAGCATAATAACTAATTAAACCTTAAATCTAACAAAAAAAAAAAATACATAAAATTTCAACAAAATACATAAATTATTAAATTTCAACTAAAAATATGTAATAAAATTTTTAAGTTATTATTAAAATGAGATGTTATACCAATATTAATTGGAATAAGTAACTCAACAATTAATATAAATAACTATTAATAACATAAGTTATTTTGTATATTATTAATTTAAATAACTATTTCTAACACATCAAAATGAAAATCATCATAGAGCATCACAACATAACCTATCTACATATAAATGTAATTTCATAAAAGAGGACATTTAAAAAGTTTCAATCATACATACATACAAATGAATGTAAATTTTTATGTATAGACATTTTGAATAATAATGTTTTTATTTATTTCATTTATATTGAAATTATTAATAATACTCTTATTTATTTCATTTATATTAAATTTTAAATAAATATTATTGATTTGGCTCAAGTTTATAAAAAGAAACTTTGAAATTTTGTTTCAATCATACATACATACAAATGAATGTAAATTTTTATGTATAGACATTTTGAATAATAATGTTTTTATTTATTTCATTTATATTGAAATTATTAATAATGCTCTTATTTATTTCATTTATATTAAATTTTAAATAAATATTATTGATTTGGCTCAAGTTTATAAAAAGAAACTTTGAAACTTTGTTTTATAAAAAATAATGAATATAAAAATCATAATTTTAATATTTTTTATTTTTTTTAAAATGAACACTTTAATAACTTTAAATTATATATAGATAAATTTATATATTAATAATCTTGAATCATTAAATCATTTAAATTCCATTTTTATCATAAAAATTATATAGAAAATTCTTATTATATATTTATATATATAAAAACCATACAAATTATATAAAAGAAACTAATTATAAAATTGTAAAACATGAGAAGGTTGCCCATAAAAAAAAATCATAATTTTGAAAATTATATATCAATAGTCTTTAATCATTAAATAATCTTTGGTACGGAAGGAAGATTAATGGTGCATTAAGCAAAACCGATTAAGCAATGGTGGAAACGCGACTGCATATTTAACTTATAGCGAAATTACTGCTACTAATCCCTTAGTGGGTAAACCATGCATAATCGTAATTTTAAGAACTCTCTATATAAGTATAGTGGTTAAATGTATAGTTGTTAAGTTTGGAGCTTGGATTTTTAAATAAATTTTAATAATTAAAATTAAAAACTCTAAAAAATATTAGATAGGTTAAGACATAGTAATTATAAAGGAATAAATTTTAAAAACTGTAAAAAATATTAGATATGTTAAGACATAGGGTATTTATCAAGTACCATAACGACTTAATTTGGAAACAAACTTTCATAACCTACTTAAAAACTATCAACGCGATCACTTAATTAAGGAATACTTTCAAAAATAAAAATACCATCATCGTATTTCTATGTAAAAGTACCGCATCTAATAGTTGGTTTATTATTATCTCCAATCTATGGGATAATAATCGTTTCTTTTAAATTTCAACTCAGCATATAAAAAAATTAACCGAACAGACTTAAGTCGCCGTAAAACAAAAAGGAATAAGCCATAAGTTAAAAAATGATCCATTCAAACCAAACAGAAAACTCAGCATAAAAATATTAACCGAACAGACTTAAGCCGCCGTTCTAACGCCAGACCGAGCACTCATTCAGGACAGAAGGAGGCAGTTCAACAACAAGCGTCGAGCCTGATCAAACTACACTGTTGGCAGCTCGCCAGACCGGTTGATGCCCTCGAGGAGTTCATCGGTGGTTAGGGCAACACGCAGTTTAACTGCGCAAGGGAGGATACAGAGGCGAAGGCAGACTGTAAGCTTGGACGCTTTTTTTTTTAGTTGGAAGTCTTACCCACCTCACTGCATATAAAAATTATATGGTTGAAAAGTAGAACTAAAATTCGAAACTTCACAAATGCAATGATTTTAAGATGGTAACTATTTCCCTTTTTGTGGGGCTCTTACTTCGTTTCAGAGTCGAATCAATAATCGAAAGCATGGAGTTGCAGTCACCGCTAATCTGGTAGTGCCAGTAAGGGGAGTTCGCTTGCAACAGATTTGAAAATACAGTGTCATTTTGAACCTTGACGAAAACATAGAACTCAAACTCTATATATATGGTATAAAAATGAATGCAATTAGAATGGAAAATAGTTTTTTTATAAAATAGAAGCTCTTAATGAGAACTAAACTAAATTGTTTAATACATGAAGTATGAAATTACCCGATCTGCTATCAAAAAATACGAATATTCCTAAGACGCAAAACTATCAATGATTTTTCTTATAACCGCAAACAGAACTATAAACTAAAATTTACACGCACACAGAAAGCTAGACCTAAATCTTTAAGAGAACCCTGTTATTTACAGTTTGAAATGTAGACCTAAATCTTTAAGAGAACCCGGTAAACAAAAGCGAAATACAAAATCAGCCGTGGGTTTGAAACTAAATTCATTTCGGTTCTGTTGATAGCAAATACAAGGCGGCTTCCCTAATCGAAACAATAGCTAAAAACAATACTGAAATGAAAAAGTTTCTGGCAACTTTAGAAACGATAGTGGAGACCTAAAACCAAAATTCATTGGCGCAGTCGCGGAACAGAAAGACGGTGCAGAGGTAAGCGTAAACAGTCATTCAATAAAAAAAAGAGCGGTTTCGTGGCTACCTCTGAACTGGATTGAGCGCCGTGCCTGTATCTTTCGCTATCCGAGTGATGCCGGTTCTGTTATGCCTAGCTCCTTGACTGCCTGTATCTATCGCTTATCTCCGTATCTGCAAAAGAAATGTAATGTGATAATGCTGCATATAAAATGCCTCTCGAATGCAGGGAAAACAATACAAAACACAGCAATACCTAGTCTCCTCTCAAGCGCTCTGATCTTTGCAATTAACCTCAACATGTCGTCCCAGCCTCTGATCTTACGGGCGGGCGGCCTCTCAAGGTTAACTGCCATTACTCAGATCGCCATCCGTCCTCATTTTTCCTGGATCCGTTGCCGCGTGGTGAAGGTGATAGTTATCACAGCAGGCGAACACCACCATCAGCGCCTGGATCAATGGCGAGTGGAGTCCGTCAGCGCGTGAATCAATGGCGAGTGCAGTCCGCGGTCGGTTGTGGTGAACGGTTAAACAACCGTGGAGGCGTTTATTGTTTAGCGGCAAGTTTAGTGCTGAACGGCGGCCACTGGGTTTATTGTTTAACCAATTCTTAACTAAATCTTAAACCGTTCATTAACCTTAACTAAAAAAGACGACCATTGAAGCCATCCAATCGCACACTTGTCGCGCCTTACCTTGAATCTAGAGAATCCATAGATCTCACTCCATTTCCACACAAAATCTAAGATATTAACGCCTATAGGCGTAATTAATCTTTGTAAAGGTCCAATAAACACCCTAAAGAGAATTTGTATGCATAAGTTGTACCCTTGAAAAGTAGGCATATCAATTAGTCTCCTATCAATTAGCCTCCTTAGGGCTCGTATTTCTTTTGTCACATGATTTCCTGGGTTTAGAGTTTGCATCCTACACCATCATAATTTATGTTAAAAGGAACTTCTAACCTCTTGTAATGTCATATTATATTTTTCTATTTTCATTCATTAATAAAATTTGGATCATTCATTTTGTTTTCTATATAATCAAACACCAATATTATATACTTAAATATATCATGCATGTCCCCTTTATATATCATATTATGATTTCCCTTCATAATTTTGTTCAATTAACCATTTACTTGAATCCAACATCCAACCTCTTATTTTTATTTTTTTTATTTGGTTGAAAAAGCAATAATACAATCTTATTCAATTAACCATTTACTCATCCAACATCCAACTTGTTATGTTTTTGTTGAAAAGTCAATGATCATAAAATGAAGAGCTTGCAACCTACACACTTATATAAACCTATGAAAACATTTTAATTTATAAACCACACAATAAAACAAGCAAACAAGGTTGTCAATGTGATCATCAACCAAAACACAAGAAAGATAAGATTTATGAAAACATTTTAATTTATAAACCACACAATAAAACAAGCAAACAAGGTTGTCAATGTGATCATCAACCAAAATACAAGAAAGATAAGATTTATGAAACATTTTAATTTATAGACCACACAATAAAACAAGTAAACAAGGTTGTCAATGTGATCATCAACCAAAACACAAGAAAGATAAGATTTGAATAAAACTAAAACACATGAAAACAATCTTATAAACAAGGAAACATACTTCATCCAAGAGCATAAGAAGAGAGCATTCTATTTACATTTCTAGAAAGATAAGATTTGAATGAGACTCAAAACACATAAAAATAATCAAACATACTTCATTGAAGAACATAAGAAGATAGCATTCTATTTACATTTCTATAAAAATGAGATTTGAATGAGACTCAAAACACATGAAAACAGTATGAGATTTGAATGAGACTCAAAACACATGAAAACAATCTTATAAACAAGCATACTCATTGAAGAGCGCAAACATACTCATTGAAGAGCATAAGAAGAGAGCATTCTATTTACACTTCTAGCGAGAGGGACAAAACCTTAACGACTAAGCTTATGAATTAAAAACATAAAAATTGTAAAGGGACCAAACATACAAATTGCTAGAATTGTTGGGATTCGGTTGTGTACTTTCTCGTAAATTGAGAAAAAATGGAGTAACAGTGAAACAAACACCAAAACGTCATTGACGTATAGTTTTGGTTTGGAAATGGACGACGATACATACATCAGAACTGAATCGCGGGTGACGAATGAATAACACGATCAGCCACCAGCCGAAATTTTTTTTTGGAGTTGTTGGACGAGGTTCGGATTGATCTGGAAAGCTCTGGCCAGAATGGATGGCTCAATGGCTCGATTACTGGTTCCAAACAATGACTGCGCGACCTGCTGAACTCCTGGATTCTGGCTACTCGGTGCAGCAATGGCAACTGCGTTTGAAGGGCCGACGTTCTGCCGGAAATGCACAAGACCTTTCGGGAACACAAACACCTCTCCCTTCTCAGGCGTTTTCGAGACCAATTCGTTGTTAGTGGTGATGAAGCCAACGTAGAGAGTACCCTCAATGACCACCAAGAGTTTGCTGGCCCGCGGATGAGTGTGAGGGGGCTTAAGACCGCCCCCGGGAGCGAAATCGACCCGAACCATGGAGATTCCCAAGTTATTGAGGCCGGGTAGCTGCATTGCAGAGACTTGCTTTACGGCCACTCCCAACTGGTTACTAGTATTTCCTGGTTTATCTAGGCCCTTGAAAAAGAAGTCGTCTGCTGTAACTTTATCTTTACACGGAAACCCGTTTACAGTAACTGCAAAATTGAAATCATATATATGATATCATACACCTTACAATATACATACCATATTATATGTAATAACTGCATGCATACCTTTGGTGTTATATCCCGCAACGCAAAAGTCTTGTAAAGGATCTGGATCTCCTGCACGCACAATATCAATATTATTGGCGTATGAGAATATCACAAGTGCTCCAACCGCCAATGCCAGGAAGGATTTCATGACTGCAACTGATCACTGATTACGTCTGATTCGCAATGTTGCATGAGGCTTGCCATCGAGTTCCATTAGTGTCCATTGTCTGATATACATAATCGATTATTCTATTATGCAAACGCTGGGAACCAGAGTTCCCATGAATCCGCTATGTAAAATATCCATTTTACACTTGCTTTGTCATTCAATCCAGAGGTTGTGGGATAAAAGAATAAAAATGCTGAATTGTTTCACACTAAAACGTTGAAGCTGCTTATTCAATAATTCAATCATTTTTGCACAGAAAAGACCTTTTTTACAGTTTATTGGGGAGAAGTGTCTATATGTTTCATAAAAATGAAAAAATAAGAATACATGTATAGTGTGTTGTAGAATAGCCCAGTTTAGGTGGGAGGAAGTGTTGCTTTATCTCATGAAAATAAAAAATAAATATGCATGCATTAGCATAGTGGTGTGTATTATAATTTAGTAGCAAAAAGTTTACAAATTTGATTCCTCTCAACCCGTTGTAAAACCCAAGTTAAATGAATCTATCATATTATATAAAATAAAAAATATTCAAAAAAGTCAAATATAGAGTATAAATAATTGTAACTATGACTAATTACACAACATAATTATGATTATGGTATTAAATTGTAAATTTTAAATTTTAAAATATATTAATTATAAATTTGAATGAAGTATATATGGTTAAAAAGAAGAAAGTAAAAAAATAAACATAATATATGAGTTATTAGTTATATTTAATAACAATTATTTTGAAGATATGGAAAGATTTTGTAAATAGGTGTAGTTTTTTTTGTTTTGTATTTTTTTTTAATTTGGTAATATTTACTTTCTATATATATATATAAGGTAACTTAGAGATTTCTATAGGCATATCTAGACTTTACATGAGTGGATAAATAGTCTTGGTATACATGTTTTAATAAACAATGGTATGCATCTTTTAATAGGTCTTAAACCCATAAGTTCATTTATATAATAAAAATACTTATATTTGTATACTCAAACTTGTGATGCTTGAAGCATTTACTTGTTTCTTTACTCGCATCCAACTCTACATAGTGAGCCAAATAGAGAAATCCTCAACCCAATACTTCATCATTAAAGTCAATCATGTAGGGCTTCTCTCATGGGAGAGTTTTATACACCCAAACATGTTTCTGATACCATATTAATATTTATCAAGCACTAATTTGACATGGTCTTGCTTTGGTTTAATGCATCACGTACCATGTTTACCATAGAATTTTGGAGATCAATTCTTTTATTTTTCCTACTCCCTCCACTATCCACCTCTCCTACACCCTAAAGCTTCTCCTTCCCCTTCCCATCTCCTTTGATCTCACTAAACTGGGTCACTCCATCCTCAATACTAGGAACTTCCCCTCCTCCCAAGAGTTGCAGAGTTAAACAATAATGCCCACAATAAAACCATCTGCATGTCCAAAACGACTAGGCTAAACCTAGAATTCCCTACTTATCCATATGTAAAACATGGTATAGAATCAGTGTGGCCTGCAATCCCTACTCCTGGTGGTCTAACATCATCAAGCAAATGCTCTTGATGGGAAATTGCCATAAATATACTATATGGAAGTAGATTATGTTAGCGACGATGTCACAATACTAGTGACATGAATACTCTCTCCAAGTTGAGGCGATTGTGGAGATGATCAGGGATACACATAAGAGTAGGAAACTGTCTTAAAGGGTTATTCTTGGTTGTTTCTTTATCTCAAGTCTAGAGTCAAGACCAACCCCTTGGAATTCACAAATTTCTCAAAATAATTCATTCATCTAAGGAGGAATGTTGTATGTTGTTGTAGTGTCCCTTTTTAATAAATTCGAAAAATTGCAATTTTTGGCCAATTCAAACCCAAGACTAGTGGTGACTCAAATGCTTTTGAATTGGGTCTAAAGGTGTTTGAAGGGTATTAGGACATAAAAATGAAGTTGATGGGTGCTTGGAAATTCTCAAAAGACTTATGCAACATTCATTTAAATTTAGGATAAATTGGGGAATTTTACTAGTAATTTCGAGGTTCAAACCCCCAAGGGTAGAGGTCACTAATGGCTTCCAAAATGCAGTACGATCCTCCCAACTTTCAGTACAGAGACATGTATTAGTTAGGAAAACACCCAAGTGTATGAATGAAAACTAGGTAGAGGAATTAGGGTTATGCCCCTTATTTCCTAGATCACAACCATACATGCACCATTAATGTGTTCACACCCAATGCATTTAAATGCAACATAATTAATGCATTTATCAAGACAAATCTCAGTAAATATGTAATTTGCAGCAACAAACATCTACCAAATCAATGCAACAACATTTTATGTAGTGCTCAATCAATTTAACATTTATTGATTAATTCTTTGAACAGTAAATATGCAATGCACAAAATAAGCATTTACCAAACAATTCACTAGAAACAATGCACTAGCATTATCACTCCAACAATGAATGCATTATCAATCAAACATATGCATCATCAATCCAACAAACAAATGCATTATCAATCAATAAACAATTGTTTGAGAGAACACTCCACAAGTGCAATAACTCCATGCATAATGTATAATGCAATAATTTCATGCTATAACCATAACAATGCAATAATAATAATAATGCATAACTCATAATGCAATAATAGTATAATAAATTCATTATTAAATGCATTTTATAAATGCTCATGTACTATATTAATTTCATACACATTAAATATAATAATAATTCCAATGCATTAAATCAAATGCATTAATTAATTTAAATGCAAAATGCATCAATCATAATCATTTCAATGTATTAAATACATTATAATGGACAATGTAAAAATAATAAACCATTAAAATAATGTCAATTATTCATTATAATGTTTTATTATTTGTTAATTATAATACTTTATATTTTATTAATACTTTATTTTATTTTATTTTACCTTAAATAATACTTTATTTTATTTTATTTTACCTTAAATAATATTTTATTTTATATAATTTATTAATTCATTATTTTTACAAATAATGGATACTTGTTTACAAATAATGAATAGATAATGATAAAATTATTGTCCATTATGTTTTTTTATAATTTTTTATTATTAATTAATTAATCAATCATATATTAATTATTGTTTATTAATTATTATTCATAATAAACTAAGTAAAAATATAAACCATTTTTATAATATTAATGTCTTTTTAAATGCATTAAGTATTTAAAATGTTTTAAATAATAATACATTAAGCATTTTAAGATTTTTAAGATTTTTATAATACTTTAAACATTTCAAATGCAAATTATTTAAACAAAATAATTCAAAAGCAAAATGCATCCCAATAGCATCAAATATATTAATTCGAATGTATTAAAATTAAAATGCAAAAATTCAACATTTGCTTTAAATGCAAAGTTGTGAATATAATTGTGCTTTCATTTAATTGGTTGAATGGGCCAATTTCCTCTCAATCTAAAGGCAGCAATATATTCAAACAAAAATTTATAAATAATAATATTTTAAATTACAAAAATTTATAAATAATAATATTTTCATATATTTATAAATAATAATATTTTGAATTACAAAAATTTATAAATAATAATATTTTGAATGAAAATTGTGAAAAATTGTTTTAATAAAAAAAAAAATGCATTCACTAATAAATATATACATATATTTCTATTTGTAAATGGGCAAAACAACCTTTCAACAAAATACATCCAACATATATTACTATGTATTGCAAACCAAAGGAAATGAATACTCCCATGCAATAATAATTAAACAATCCAAAGATTGAACATGCATTATTAAATGCAAATAGCAATAAACAAAAACACAATTAAGGAATAATGAAGATTTCAAATGCAATAATTAAATAAACAGAAATTCAACCACTCATTATATATGCTTGATAAAATCAAAAGGATTAGGCATTTCAATGCTCAATGCATTAATGAAATATATGCAAGAATTTATTAACACCGAAGCATTTTAATATTTCTTTATATAAGAAATGTATTTAAAAAATTATTTCTTTTCACATAAAACACAACAACATCAAAATGCATTTCTTTTCATAGGAAACACAACAACATCAAAATGCATTTTTTTTCATAAGCAACAACATAAAAATTAAAACAGCAAAAATATAAAAATTAAATTAAATACAATTAAACACAGCATTGTAAACATAAAAACAACAAAAAATATATAAATGAAATTAAATACCATTAAACAAAGCATTGCAGTAGTAGACAAAGGATTTAATAATTGAATGAGAGGGAAAATGCTTTCTACAGCCATAATATTCAAATTAAAATATATATTCATAAATCAATTCAAACTAATGCAAAAACCTCAAGGGAAGAAATTGCTCTCTTTCAACATCACCCAAAAGCAAGGGCAAGATTGCTCTCTTTCAACATCACCCAAACCAAGGATATTAATTACGATTTCATTTATTCAACGTTCTCTAAGGAACAAATTCTTTTCATGGCAAACAACAACCTAATATGCAACAATATAAACATTAATTTATTTTTTTAACTAGAACAATATAAACATTAATTTATATATCACAGAAATGTTCAAGCAGTAGGGTCGCGCCCTTGCTAGCCTTGCTCCAGGCAGATATAATATACAAGAAAATCTCATTACCATAAAGGGTTTCAGCATGAAGAAAGTGTGGGTGATACCTTAACCACATGTAAACATAACAATAATAAGAGTATTGATCCCAATAAATTACGGCATTACAGAGGGAATATGCCCCTCAACAACACTCATGAAAACATTTAAACAATTAATGGATACACAATGCAACATAGAGGAATAACGTCCTCATCCATCTCTAAGACATTTAAACAATTACATGGATGCACGTATAGCACAAGTGCAACCTTATATTAATTTCAAACCGAGAAGGGGAAATGCCCTCTCATGAATTCATAGATTAGGTGCCACAGAAATAATGAAAGAAATATAATTCCAAATCAACAAAGAAGAGCATGCACCCTCTGTTAATATTTGGTTGAGTTTTGAAATGAGACAATTTGATGCACCAGGGATCAACAAAACCAATCCAACCCACTTTCCCCAGGAATTAGTTTGATTTCACACTTAGCAGAATCACCAAACTTAGCAAACCAGTCTAAGTCTTTCTTCAAACAATTGTTGAAGGGTGGAATTCAAATTTGTGGTGAACTGGATTTCATAAAAATCTCGGGTCTCACCTGAATGTAGAGCGCCGAACAAGTGTGTCTTCTGCAAATTCCTTCCGCTTTCCGCTACCAACTTTCGCAATCAGCTTCCTTCCACAATTGCGGGCATGCCTTTGCAACTTCCTTCAGAAAATTGTCTCCCGCAAAGTTCCTTCCACAGTTGTCTTGGACTGTCGGATTTCGATCAATGGTGGATCCCAATCCTATGTTCTAACTATGCATCTGCTCTGGTCATTAACTCCTTAATTCTTTCTCCTGCTAAATGTTGTATGCGTTGTTGATCTCTTGGAAGACTTCTCTCAACCGTTGATCTGCTATCAATGTGGAATGCTTAACTTTGGATTTGCGGAGATCTGCATGTTCACCCAGCGATATCCTTTCCCGGCCGTTCCATCTCTTTTCTTTGATATGGACCATCCAAAATTTGTCAAACAAACTGAATGTAAACTATGTGACTGTGTGTTGATTGATCAGAGAATCGATCAATCAAACTCGACTGATCTTCACTAGACTTGATCTCCTTCGTTGTATCTGAGCATCATCTCCATAGCTAAACCTACACATCACTTTTTAGAACTTCAATTCGATTTCACAAGCTCGTTCAAGTCTAACCATGAGCTTCACCTCTGCGGATTCGTATATACAAAGCATCGATCCTTTCAGTGCTCGATGATACAGGGTTTACACTACAAATTGGAACAATTACTCATGCGCCTACACATAGGGATCAGCCAACTATCCTCTGCAACATTCAATTACCTAAGGCCCCAATTTCAGGTTGTTCATGCACACAGATCTATCAATCTACCAGCAAGTATTCAACTATCAATTGATTCATGAATTAGACACACACAGACGTGCATAAATAGTCCTTCTCCATTCAAACATAAGAGACCTATACATTCACAAATGCTTCAGAACCTGTGTTCTTATCCTCTTTGCCTGATTTACCTTGTTTTGGCCACTCTCCTCTATGCCTCATAGGCTTACACACATTTATACATGGTAGGATTCTAAAACCAGTTATGGTTCATATACACATTACACTCAACAATCTCCTATCATCCTGCTAACTAATTCTAAGATTAGCAAACTCTCAATCCTATCTCTATGACTCGCTCATGAGATACTTTGATCATCATCGAATACTTCCATTAGATGTGGACTTAGTTACATGAATCACTCAATGACTGATCACTCACCTAGTGACTCATCACCTATCTAGAATCACACTTAAAACATAACATTATTTACAATATTTCATCAAAGAATTCTTCTTAGGAAAATGTCAAGACCCTAAGGTCTCACCAAACATTGGACTTTAGTGGAGAGAATAATGCTCCTGCATCACAATTCAATCACGTGAAATTCATACAACCATAACACAAGATATACCCTCCGAAAAATCCTCAAAACTATGAGAACAAAAACCCCAACAATTCTTCTCAGTATAATATAATGAATAGCAGAGAATGTTTTCTTTTACAACATAAAATATTTCTTTCAGAAGATAAGAGATCACCAACAACTCTTGGTGAAGATATGGAAGCAAAAGAGAAGAGAGATGAATTTGAGAAGCACCTTGCCTTCAAAGGAGAAGAGAATTCGCTTAACATTGAATTCATCAATCTCGTATAACATATTTATACATTCTTTTCTTCTATTTGTATCTTCTAACTTCATGATGAACTCATCCTCAAACTGGATGTATCAATATTGCATGCAGAAGTGCGCCCCACTTCTCATGCAGTGCTTTATCTCACTAAGATGTCACTTAGGATGAACTCGCCTCTTAATTGAAAGCTTTCCCACTTAGTTGGGTAGATAAATTAAGTTTCTTCACTTAGTTAACTAGATCTTCTTTGCTGTCACTTAGTTAACTCTCTTTAATTGATTTTTGATAACATCATTGCACCGAGAGAAATGAGGTGCTCTACAACCCAATATGGGGGAGATGTTGTAACGTTTGTTACTAACAAAATAATTAAAAAAATTCATGTCAACTAATAAAATAAAAAAAATTATGGAAAGTATTTAAAAAAAATCCATCCTGGTTCATAAAATAAAATATTATGAAAAGTAATTAAAAAATAGATGTTCGTTTATAAAATAAAAACTTAAAACTTAAACCCGGATCTATCAATCAATAGAGATAAAATTTCTTGAGTTTAAATTTAAAAAAAAAATACACCTCAAGAAATTGGATCCCTCTCGGTGCTTGATATATACGGGTTTAAGATCAATCTATGCTTGTTGTAGTGATCAATTCGTGTTCTCCTTGATTTACTGAAGTGTCATCTTTTAGTTTAACTAAAGTGAAAACACTTTAGTTAACTAGTCCTTCTTATTTAACACTTAGTTAACTGAAATCATGTTGATTGATTTACTTGAAGTAACCACTGTGAGTTTTTTAGTTAACCAAGGCTATTTTAACCGATGCTTTAACTGAATCATTGATTGAGGCATACATTGATACTTAACTGAAGCTTTATAATTGAAGCTTTATAATTGAATCTTTATAACAAAATATTTAAGAATTATAGTTCTCTTTAATTAGTTGAAGTGTGTGCATGGGTAATTTCGAATTCTCCTGATCTCTATGCTTTATATTTTATTTGTTTATCTCTTACTACATGGTCAATATGTGCTAACTTTAAATATCCATCACATTAGATTGTACTAAGAATAATTATCGGAAGGTTCACATGAGAGTCATGACTTGACACACACAAGTTCGAAGCCTTGTCCAACAAGATTTTACAACGTCATTACTTCAATCAATCACCTCTATATGGGAGGAATAACCTTTACATGGAAGGAAAACAAACTACTCACTTCTATACGAGAGGATCAATCTTGTCTACACAAGATTAGTTTGGAGAATGTCTCTTGATGTTGTATATTTAACACTCCCTCTAAGTGAGGGAGGCATTCTCTGCCATACCAAGCTTGTCTCGGAAGTACCTGAACTTTGTCATAGGCAGAGGATTTGTCAACACATCTGCAATCTTCTCATCAGTATCAATGTACTAAAGTTTCATTGTACCTTTATGGACCATGTATCGGATGAAGTGATACTACATTTCAATGTGCTTTGACTTGTCATGAAATACTAAGTTTTCAGAAAGCTTGATGCAACTCTGATTGTCACACCTAATAACTATAGGCCCAAGCTTTTCATCGAACAACCCTGCAAGTAGCTTTCTAAGTCACACTGCTTCTCAACAAGAAACACTAAAAGCTATGTATTTTGCTTCGGTAGTGCACTCGGCTATGGAGCCCTGCTTCCTGTTGGACCAAGATATCATAGATGATCCTAGGCTATAACAATAGACATATTTACTCTTACAGTCCACAATGCTTCCTCCCCAGTTTGCGTATAACCAAGTAACATGATGTTGGTTGTGGAGCCGGATATTCCAGTCTCATACATGATATTGTCTTAGCCGTGCAACCCAGAGGACTGTACACTCATTCCCCTTTTTGGGGCTATTTTCACCAACAGTTTTTGGGCCCATGGTTTTGGGTATCCCGTGGTATTTTCCCATTGTATTTCCCTTATAAAAGAAAGACATTGTAATACAGCTAGGGTTGATGTATTAGGTATTATGCATTGTAAAGATCTCTGAGATCAAGAAGAGAGACCGTGAGACAGTGAAGAGGAAGTGCAGTGGTTGTGCTGTAGGTTATTGTTAGGATATTCCTATACTCCATCCTAGACCTATCAGCATTTTCATTATTTTCATTTTAGGTCATGCATGCATTTTTAGGGTTTGCATACATTATTTAGGGTTTGCATGCATCCTAGCCATCAGTCCCAGCACCTAGCCCTTAGTTAGCTAGCCCTCGGAGCTTCTTTCCACTCGATTTAATCCCTCTTAGTGCTTAGTGTGCCCTCCTTTCACCTACTGCATGAGAAAGGCGCCCTTCCTTACCTACCATTTAGTTATCTTCAGTTCTTTCCTTGATTTAAGGCTAGATTGACTCTCAACTGACTGTATCACTCCGATGGACCTCCGGTGAGACTTGACTGCCCATTCAGACTCCAGTTAGCTCCTCATGCACCCTCCACTAAGCCTCCTTCATTTAGTTAGTTCTAGTTACACTCAGTTACACCTACCACACTCAGTTAGACTCAGTTTGACTGATGGTTGACAGTTGCTTGAGCATTGATGACTCCACTGATGATGAGATAGACTTCTAGTTGTGCTCTTATGACACTCCAGTGATCTTTTGATCACTCCATGAAGGCTAATTCGAATTGCCACCTTGGCATTCGAATCCCCATGCATTGTACTACTTATATGTCCATATTGTGATTAATTAATTAGTGTGTGTGGAGTATTTTTGCTTCTATCTGAGTTCTACTGTATTATTAATCTGTTGCTCATCTTACTGCATTGACCACTCTTAATCTTATTCCTAAATTCTTTCTTGTGAGGTATACATCATCTCTTGGATATGCTGTGAGGATTTTCACATGGTATCAGAGCATGTTGAGAGTATTGTTTATATCCACACCTCAGAGTTTTTTGCAGGTTATTATCAAGATTTCGAGTGCAGCAGTTTCTGCATTTTTGCAGCAGTAGCAGTTGCAGATATTTCTATTATTTTTTGTAGGTCTTCTACAGCTTCCATGTATTCAGAAGAAATCCCTCCTCTTTCTCCATTCAACTATGATCTTCTTTCTCCATTCAACTATGATGAATGGAAACCGAAAATGATAGCATATTTGAAGAAAAATTATCTCTTTGATCATTGTTTTGAAAGAGAGTTCGAATCCTCTGAAGAAGAGATTGACTGGTTAAATAAAGGTGACAGATTCTATGCAACAATGATGTTTGCTTTGCCTCAATACATGATATACCAATACATTGATGTTGAATCTCCAAAAGAGCTATGGGCCCACCTGGATGAAAGTTTTGGCAGACAGAATGAAGGGATTAGTCCAAACCCCTTCGAGAGCAAGCAAAGTGATGCATTTGCCCTCCTTGATGATCTCATTGATCATGAACCAGTATCAAACATATCTCATATTGAAGTTGTCCACAAAGAAGAAGAACTTGCAGATTCTACACTCATACTCCAAATTTCTTCTATTTCGAATTCTATGCCAGCTCACACTCTAGAAATTGCAGAAGGTCCTAAATCCTCTCTTGCACCAGATTCTGTTGGTTTGCATCATAATCTATTGAATGTTTAGGAGGTCAAATTAGTCATTGGAGGTAATTCATTCGCTCTCCTTGATCTATCACCTCTTATTTACTATTATATGATCATTATTCCATGCTTTTAGAAGGCTATTGAAGAATATGGTGATTTCCATCCGCTTGGGATAATTTCTCATGCACATCATGGTTTTGATCCCACCCCTGCTCATTCAAAGGAGATCTCAAGACACAATTTCCATTCGCTTGGGATTATTTCTCATGCACATCATGGTTTTGATCTCACCTCTTATGGTTCAAAGGAGATCTCAAGAAACCATTGCCATTCGCTTGGGATAAATTCTCATGCACTTACTGGTTTTGATCTCACCTCTAATGGTTCAAAGGAGATCTCAAGAAACCATGTTTCAAGTCTTGGAGCTGATTTAAAATCCAAGCAATCACTACTTGGGATAATTTCTCATGCATATGATGGTTTTGATCTCACCCCTGCTGGTTCAAAGGAGATCTCAAGAAACTATTCTTCAAGTCTTAAATCTGATTTGGATTTCAAGCTATTATTTGATGGTTCTTTTTGGCATAATCTCACCCATGATGGTTCGAAGGAGAAGACAAAAGACTATCTGCACATTCATAGATTTGATCCTACCTCAGCTGATTCGAATAACAGGTTCAAGGATCATCCTCATACTACTGGATTTGTTCTCATCATATTCGATCTGAAGAGAAAGAACAAACACATGATTTTTGAGCATGATCCACTTCTTCCCAAGAAGAAGATACCTCCAGACATATGACCAAGCATCACACCTGCTTGAGTTTGGAGCATTTATTTTTGTGTGTTCCTTACAGTCTATTTTGAGGGGGGGGTATTTTTCCCATGAGGTTTTCCCCATTTCCTTGGTTTATTGACTGTTATTATTATTCATTATATTGGGTGACCTTTGGTCTCAGTTACCAGGGCCCATGATGGATTAAGGGGGGGTGTTAGGATATTCCTATACTCCATCCTAGACCTATCAACATTTCCATTATTTGCATTTTAGGTCATGCATGCATTTTTAGGGTTTGCATGCATCTCAGTCATCAGTCCCAGCACCTAGCCCTCAGTTAGCTAGCCTCTATATCTTCTTTCCACTCGGTTTCAGCCCTCCTAGTGCTTAGTGCGCCTTCCTTTCACCTACTGCATGAGAAAGGCGCCCTTCCTTACCTACCATTCAGTTATATTCAGTTATCTTCAGTTCTTTCCTTGATTTAAGGCTAGACTAACTCTCAACTGACTGTATCACTCCGATGGACCTCCAGTGAGACTTGATTGCCCATTCTGACTCCAGTTAGCTCCTCATGCACCCTCCACTGAGCCTCCTTCATTCAGTTAGTTCTAGTTACACTCAGTTACACCTACCACACTCAGTTAGACTCAGTTTGACTGACGGTTGACAGTTGCTTGAGCATTGATGACTCCACTGATGATGAGATAGACTTCTAGTTGTGCTCCAATGACACTCTAGTGATCTTTTGATCACTCCATGAAGGATAATTCAAATTGCCACCTTGGCATTCAAATCCTCATGCATTGTACTACTTATTTGTCCATATTGTGATTAATTAATTAGTGTGTGTGAAGTATTTTTACTTCTATCTGAGTTCTACTATATTATTAATCTGTTGCTCATCTTACTGCATTGATCACTCTTAATCTTATTCCTAAATTCTTTCTTGTGAGGTATACATCATCTCTTAGATCTGCTGTGAGGATTTTCACAGTTGTATCCCTTCACTTTGCTGGACGGTATAATAAAAGGACTGGCAACTTCAGTGTGGACGTAGCCCAAGTTGGGTGAACCACGATATATCTGTGTCTCTCTTGTAATGTGTATGTGTGATTATATTTTTATTTATGTTTATTATTATTGCTATGCGATCCTATTTATCTAATAATTGGTATCAGAGCCGAAGGTCTATTTGGCAGATAAACCTGCAGGAAGCTAGGGTTTCTGGTTCAAGTGGGAGCAATGGAGGAAGAAGGAAAGTTTAAGGTCGAGAAGTTTAACGGCCAAAAATTTCAATTATGGAAGATGCAAATGGAGGACTATCTGTACCAGAAGGATCTATTCCTACCATTGGGAGGAAGAGCAAAGTAGTCGGCGACCATGAAGGACGAAGAATGGGAGGTTCTTGATAGAAAGGCACTGGGAACAATACGGTTGTCCTTGGCTTCGTCAGTGGCTTTCAATATCTCAAAAGAAACGACAACAGAGGGTTTGATGAGTGCACTGGGTAAGTTATATGAAAAAACCTCGGCCTCCAACAAGGTATTTCTAATGAAGCGTTTATTTAATATGAAGATGTCTGAAGGTGGATCTGTTACTGATCATTTAAATGAGTTTAATACGGTTACAAATCAGCAAAGTTCTGTAAGTGTGAAATTTGATAATGAGGTTAGGGATCTTCTAATCTTGTGTTCATTTCCAAAAAGCTGAAATAGCTTGGTCATGGTTGTAAGCAACTTTGTCTCTGGTTCAAACACCTTGAAATTTGATGATGTTATTGGTGTTATTATTAGCAAGGAAATGCGAAGAAAAAGCACGGGTGAGACATCAGGTAATGCATTGAGCATGGAGAGCAGGGGAAGACAAAAGGAGAGAGGAAAGAGCCAAGGTAATCGCAGCAATTCTAAAAAGGGAAGACCAAGTCCAGACTGGGAAAAATAGAGTGCTGGAACTATGGAAATAAAGGACATCTAAAGAAAGACTGCAGATCTCTAAAGAAGAAAGGAGATGCACAGTAGGAAACTACCCAGGAAGAAAATGTAGCAGGTGATGTGTTACAAGATGCTTTGATTCTTGCATTAGATAACACTGGTTATTATTGGGTAGTAGATTCAGGGGCTTCATGTCATGCTACACCCCGTAGGAAATACTTTCATGATTATGTTCCAGGCGATTTTGGACATGTTTTATTGGGTGATGATGAGCCATATAAAATTGTTGGAATGGGTAAGGTATGGATAAAAGTTAAGAATGGAACTGATTGGTTGTTGAAAGATGTAAGACATATTCCTACTGTGAAAAGAAATCTAATCTCAACAGGGCAGTTGGGAGATGGCGGCTGTCTATCTACATTTGGAGAAAAGTGGTGGAAGATCACTAAAGGATCAATGGTGATAGCAAAAGGAGACAGGGTAGGTACGTTGTATTAATGTCCTCATAATAGTGACCATTCTATCTCTTTATCTTCCACAGGAACAGATACAGCATTGTCGCATCATAGGCTTGGCCACATGAGTGAGAAGGGGATGCATATTCTCCACTCAAGGAAGTTGCTGCCAGATTTGAAGCAGGTAAGTTTGGAATTCTGTGAGAACTATGTTTATGGAAAACAGAAGAGAGTCAGATTTCTCAAGGTTGGGAAACAGAAGAAGAATGAAAAGTTAGAGCTAGTGCATACAGATGTATGGGGACCATCTCAGGTACAATCTCTTGGTGGATCTCATTATTATGTTACATTTATTGATGATGCAACTAGGAAAACTTGGGTTTATTGCATTAGATAGAAATCTAATGTGTTTGCTACTTTTAAGAAGTGGAAAGCTTTGGTTGAAAATGAGACAAGAAAAAGGTTGAAGTGTCTCAGATCTTATAATGGAGGTGAGTACTACGGAAAGGAGTTTGATAGTTACTGTTCATACCATGGGATTCGTAGAGAGAAGATAGTCCCAGGAACACCACAAGAAAATGGTGTGTCAGAAAGGATGAACAAAATGATCATGGAGCATCCAAGGTGTATGAGACTGCATGCAGGGATGCCCTTACAGTTTTGGGTAGATGCTGTAAATACTGTTGTTTATTTAATAAACAAAGGACCTTCAAGTGCTTTGGATGGTGGTATTCCAGAGAAGGCATGGACAGATAAAAAGGTAAACTACTCATTCCTGAGAACGTTTGGTTGTGAAGCATTTGTCCATATTGATAAAGAAAATAGAACAAAGCTTGAAGCTAAATCCAAGAAATGTACCTTTATTGGATATGGGGTCGATGATTTTGGTTATCGTTTATGGGATTATGAAAATCAAAAAATCATTAGAAGTAGAGATGTCATATTCAATGAAAAGGTTATGTATAAAGATTAGTGGCAGGGAAAGAAACAGGAAAAGGAAAACACAGAGTACACAGTACTTGATGAAATTACAGAAAATGAAATTCCAAAGGTGCCAGAAAATCAAGAACAACAGCAAGTGCCTGAAACTCCTGCAACTGTAAGAAGATCTACCAGGTTAAGTAGAATCCCTGAACGATACTTTCCTTTAATGTATTATTTGTTGATGACTGATGTTGGTGAACCAGAATGTTATGAAGAAGCAATGCAGGTGGAAACTAGAAAGAAGTGGGAGCAAGGCATGAATGAGGAGATGGACTCATTGGTAGGAAACCAGAATTGGGATTTGGTTCAGTTTCCTGCTGGTAAAAGAGCATTACAGAACAAATGGATTTACAGGTTGAAGGAAGAAGAAGGAGGCAAGAAGCGGTACAAGGCCAGACTTGTTGTAAAGGGGTTTGCACAGAAGAAAGGTATAGATTTTGATGAAATATTTTCTCCTGTTGTTAAGATGACTTCAATTAGGACTATCTTAAGTCTAGTGGCGGTAGAAGATTTGCATCTTGAACAGTTAGATGTAAAAATAGCCTTTATCCATAGGGATTTGGAGGAAGAGATATATATGCAGCAGCCACAAGGGTATGAGGTCAAAGGTAAGGAGAACTTTGTATGCAGGTTGAAAAAGAGTTTGTATGGCTTTAATCAAGCTCCAAGGCAGTGGTATTTAAAATTTGACAGTTTTATGACAGAACAAGGTTATAGTAGATGTCATTTTGACCACTGTGTTTATTTCAAGAAGCTAGACAATGAAAGGTATATTATCTTGTTATTGTATGTGGATGACATTCTTGTTGCAGGTTCTAACATGCAGGATATAAATGTACTCAAAAGGAAGCGAGCTAATTCTTTTGCGATGAAGGATTTGGGTGCTGCAAAGTAAATCCTTGGTATGAGAATAACGAGAGACAAGAAAAATCGCAAATTGACATTGTCCCGGAGTGAGTACATACAAAAGGTGTTAGAGAGGTTCAAAATGCAGAATGCAAACCCAGTAAGTACACCTTTGGCCATCCATTTCAATCTAAGTAAGGAATTGTGTCCCAAGACATAGGAAGAGACAAATTACATGTCCAAGATTCCCTATCAATTAACAGTTGGCAGCTTGATGTATTCCATGGTGTGCACAAGACCAGATATTGCACAAGCATTGGGAGTTGTGAGTAGATATATGAAAAATCCAGGTAAAGAACATTTGAAGGAAGTACAGTGGATTCTCAAGTATTTTAGAGGTACTACCACTCAGGCATTATGTTTTGGACGTTTAGACACTGTTCTACAGGGATATGTTGATGTAGATATGGCAGGTGATAAGGATAGCAGGAGGATCACCATAGGGTATGTGTTTACTGTAGGTGGAACAACAATAAGTTGGATTTTGAAACTGCAGAAGTTTGTTGCACTTTCAACAATGGAAGCAGAGTTTGTTGTTGTTACAGAGGCTAGTAAAGAGATGATTTGGTTGCAGAGGTTTATGGAGGAATTGGGTAAGAAGCAGAAGGATAGCAGGTTGTATAGTGATAGACAGAGTGCCATTCATCTTGCAAATAACTCAACATTCCATTCCAGGACTAAACATATATAACTCAAGTACCATTTCATACGCTCTGTTATGAAAGATGAACTGTTGAAGCTGGAAAAGATACTTACGAGCCAAAATCCTGCAGACATGTTCACAAAGGTAGTGACCAGAGAGAAACTGAGTTCCTGCTCGGTTTCAGTTGGCCTTCTAGCATAAAGGTGAAGAGGAGAAATTTACCAAGTCCAAGTCCAGCAAGTGTAGCAGCGGTGGAGCTTCTGTGATCAGTCTCCAAGTGGGAGATTGTTGGTTGTGGAGCTAGATCTTCTAGTCTCATACATGATATTGTCTTAGCCGTGCACCCCAAAGGACTATACACTCATTCCCCTACCTTCGGGTTCGAGGCATCGCCCCCAAGAAAAAAAATTTGGGGCTATTTTCGCCAACAATTTTTGGGCCCATGGTTTTGGGTATCCCATTGTATTTCCCTTATAAAAGAAAGACATTGTAATATGGCTAGGGTTGATGTATTAGGTATTATGCATTGTAAATATCTCTAAAATAAAGAAGAGAGACTGTGAGACAGTGAAGAGGAAGTGCAGCAGCTGTGCTGCAGGTTGTATCCCTTCACTTTGCTGGACGGTATAATAAAAGGACTGGAAACTTCAGTGTGGATGTATCCCAAGTTGGGTGAACCACGATATATCTGTGTCTCTCTTGTAATGTGTATGTGTGATTATATTTTCATTTCTGTTTATTGTTATTGCTCTGCGATCATGTTTATCTAACACATGACTCCTCCATTGGAGGCATATCTGAGTCCATATGAAATTGTACCTTGAAGGTACCTAAGCACATGCTTAGCACCTGTCTAGTGTTTGTGTCTTAGATCAGATATAAATTGAGTCAGAATGCTCACAACATAACATATATCAGGCCTCGAATATATCAAGTACATTAGTGATCCTATAAGTTGTCTATACAAAGTGGGATATACTGGATCTGATCCAAATCCTGCCACATGAAGTTTCCTCAAATTGGAAACCATCGGTGTAGACATAGTTTTGCATTCTATCATGCCAAACCTGCGCAATATATCCACAGTGTAATTACCTTGAGATAGAAGATTTTCATCTTTTCTTTGCCAGATCTCAATGGCAAGAAAGTAGTGCACTAGACCTACGTATTTCATCTCAAACTCTAAGGTGAGATCCCTCTTGCACCAAGCAATCAGATGTTCCTCTCCAATGAGAAACAAATCATCAACATACAAAACCAATATCAATGGTTGGTTCTTCACTACTTTGAAGTACAAATTTGGATCAACTTCACTCTTATTGAAACCCAATTTCTGAAGGTAGCTATCAATTCTAGAGTACCAAGCCTTATGGGCTTGATTAATCCCTTATAGAGATTTCGTAAGCTTTCAAACATGGGACTCCTTCCCATTCACCACAAATCCTTTAGGATTTTGAATATAAACCTCTTCCTCAACCTCACCATTGAGGAATTTTTTATTCACATCAATCTGGTGAAGATTCCATCCTAGAACAGATGCAAGTGCAATCATTTCTTGGATTGTGGTGTACCTTTCCATAGGGGCAAAGGTCTCATCATAATCGATGCCTTCTTTCTGAGAGAAACCTCTGGAAACGAATCTAGATTTATACTTCTTAATGCTACCATCTGTAGCATGATTTATCTTGTAAAGCCATCTAGAAGTCACAATGGACTTCCCATCAGGTTTGGGAACAACCTGCCAAACATCATTCATTAGTGCAACATACGATGAATATCTGCTAGGTTGCTTGTGCTCCCTGGATTATCTTGTTGGTGCTCCATGTTTCTCTACATTTTGTAATAGTTCTCGACACCAAGAAGATCTTCTTGTAGCAGGAGGTTCATCAGGTGACCTCTCAACCAGTTCTACCGGTTCTTAAGGAACTAGTGAATCTAACGCATCTTCTGGTTTCTCCCTCTCTAACTCTGAACGGGGTGAATCAGACTCGGGATCCTCCATCTTTGAATCACACTGAATCTCTTTCGATCTTTTGAAATAATATTCCTCATGGAAAGTAACATCTCAGTTGACTTCAATGTGTCTCTCACCAAGTACATATATTCAGTATGCTTTGGATGACTCACTATAACCCACAAAGGTGCATTTATTTCCAAAAGGCTCCATATTTGTTCTCTTTTCTTTCAGTACATGAATGCATACTGGGCTCTCGAAGATCCTCAAGTGTGAGATGCCTGGCCTATCACTCGCAAACACTTCTTATGGTGTCTTCTCATCTAGAATGGCATGCAAGCTTCTATTATGGATGTACACAACTGTACAGGAAGCTTCTACCCATAATGAGGTAGACATATCTTGATCATGCATCATGGCTTTTGCAGCCTCACATATGGTTCTATTCTTCCTTTTGGAAACCCCATTTTTTCGAGGGTTGTATGATACTGTTAACTGTCTACATATTCCTGCATCACTACATAGCTCATTAAATGCATGTGAATCAAATTCACCTCCATTATCATACCTTAATGCACGGATGTGCTTTTCTTTTTGATTTTCAGCTAGTGCTTTAAACTCTTTAAATGTGATAAGAGTTTCACTTTTAGCCTTCATGAAATAAATTCATGACTTCCTAGAAAAATCATCTACGAACAGTACATAATATAAGAAGCCAATCAGGGTGGGGGATGGAATGGGACCACATATATCATAACGTATCAAATATAAAATCCCTTTAGATCTAGTTGTATTGTTGGAAAAACTTTACTTAACATTCTTCCCAAGTGCACGACACCGACATACACTATCATGCTCAAAATCAAATACGGGCATACCTTTTACCATATTTTGAAGTCCTAGCAGCGCTTTGTAGTGTAAGTGTCCAAGCCTTCGCTGCCATAGATCACATGGACTAATAGTGTAGTGAATCATATCTTGAATACACTTCCCGGGTACCTTGTAGAGTCCTCTCTCTCGAACTCCAATCACAGCAGTGGATTCTAAGATTTTGTTCTTCGGCCATAAAAGTGCTTTGTTATCTATGAAGATAACTCATAATCCTTTGTATTCAAGAACAAAAACTAAAAGGAGGTTCTTCTTCAATTCTGTAACATATAGAATTTCCTCCACATGTAGAATATCATCGGTGCTCAACTAGAATGAGATGGATTCAACTCCTTGGATCGAATATGTTGAGTTATCCCCCAACTCTACCATGCATGTGAACTATTTCTCCTTTAGATCAGTGATGGCACTCTTGTAACTAGTAATATGTTTGGATGCACCACTTTCAATCAACCATGTTTCTGCATTTGTGATGACTGATACCGAAATGGATGAGACAAGGTAAAAATCCCTTCTTGTCTCATTTTCTTCGGATGCATTATTTCGAGTAGTTTCATCTTCTATGGTGGTAGAAGCATGAAACTTTCCTTTCTGATTTTCTTTTCACTCTCCTGAAAAATGGCCTTTCGTGTTGCAATTTAAGCATCTAGATTTTGACTTTTCAAAGACTTTGTTGAACTCTTTCTTCTTTGGATGAGAGAGCTTCTTTTGGAAGAATGGTTTCTTTCCTTTCTTCATTCTTGTCGTGAGGGCAAGGTTTTTTTCTTTGATGCACACTAACTTGCTCTGGATTCACCCCTCCTCTTGGAGTAAATCATGCCACAACCTTTTGAAGTTAGGTTGTACCTCTCATCCATTTACCACGTCCAAGAATGTCTCCCATGAGGATGGGAGACCATCAATAGTGGTTTGGAGAAGATCATCTTCATCCACCACTACACCAATACTAGCAAGTTGATCTCTTCCCTAAGAGATCTTTGGGAAGAAGGAGGCCATTTCCTCATCCATATCCATATTTATGTTTTGAAGCTTATTCTTCAATGCCCTATTTTGACTCGGGGCCTTCTTCTCATATAGATTAGTCAATGTATCATAACATTCTTTCGCGGTCTTTAGTGGTGTGATCAAGGGAATCAAGTTATCTTTTACCGAATCATAGATGATCAATTTTCCTTAGCTTGATTCTTCTTGAATTTGATGTTCCCTGCATTAGATGTAGGATCCTCCACCACAGTGGATACGTATCCATCCATGTCATTTTCCTCTAGGATGTTGAGAATCCTAGCCTTCCAAGTGTTGAATTTTTAGGTTCCCTCAAGATGGTTGTTCGGTCATACAAATATTGATGCCATAGTCTTCAAATCGTGTGCTCAACTTCTCAGGATCAATGTAGACTCTAGATGGCATGCAAAACTAAGCTCCTTCGTTCCCTAAGCTCTGATACCATGTTAATATTTGGTTGAGATTTGATCTTTAATTCTTTTGGATGCAGAAACTTGAAGCAATGAGACAGTTCAATCACATGAAATTCATACAACCATAACACAAGATATACCATAGGGAAAATCCTCAAAACTATCAGAACAAAAAACCTAGAAACTCTATTTAGTATAATATAATGAATAGCACAGAATGATTTCTTTTACAACATAGAAGATTTATTTCGGAAGATAAGAGATCACCAAACACTCTTGGTGAATATATGTAAGCAATAGAGAAGAGGTATTAATCGGAGAATCACCTTTCATTCAATAATAATATCCTGCACACAAAGAGAAGCACGTTTCCTTCAAAGGAAAAGAGGATTTGCTTCACATTGAGTTCCTCAATATCATATAACGTATTTATACATTCTTCTCTTCTATTTTTATCTTCTAACTTCAGAACGAACACGCCCTCAAACTGGATGTATCAATCTTTCATGCAGAAGTGCGCCCCACTTCTCATGCAGTGCTTTATCTCACTGAGTTGTCACTTAGGATCAATTCACGTCTTAACTGAAAGCTTTCCCATTTAGTTAGGTGGATAACTTAAGTGTCATCACTTAGTTAACTATATCTTCTTTTGTGTCACTTAGTTAACTCTCTTTAATTGATTCTTGATAACATCACTATAGTGATCAATTCGAGTTCTCATTGATTTACTAAAGTGTCATCTTTTAGTTTAACTAAAGTGAAAACACCTTAGTTAAGTAGTCCTTCTTATTTAATACTTAGTTAATTGAAATCATGTTGATTGATTTATTTGAAGTGACCACTATGATTTCTTTAGTTAATTGAGGCATATCTTTAACTTATGCTTTAACTAAAGCATTGATTGAGGCATACATTGATACTTAACTGAAGCTTTAACAATTCTAGTTCTCTTTAATTAGCTGAAGTGCCTGCATTGGTGATTCTGAATTCTCTTGATCTCTATGCTTCATATTTTATTTATTTATCTCTTATTGCATGGTCAATATGTGCTAACTTTAAATATCCATCACATTACATTATACTAAGAAGAATTATTGGATGTTGTGATCATATTATATTATTCCAGACCAAATGATTATATGCTAAAGTAATTCACTTTAGAGGTGATCAATATCTAAAGGAGACTTAAGAGCAACTGGTGATCATGGTTAATAATACATCACACAACATTAACTGATTTTAACTACTAAAGCATGACCTTTATACGGAAGGTCCACCTCTATACGAGAGTTCCATCCCATGGATACCTTTATACGGAAGCTTCACATGAGAATCATGACTTGACACACACAAGTCTAGAGCCTTGTCCAACAATACTTTACAACATCATTACTTTGATCAATTACCTCTATACAGGAGGAATAACCTTTACACAGAAGGAAATCAAAGTGCTCACCTCTATACAGGAGGATCAATAATGGAAACACAAGGTTAGTTGGGAGAATGTCTCCTGATGTTGTATATTTAACACCCTAGAAGAGGGATATCCCTCTCACTCCTATTGAAACAAGAAATATAATATAATTATATACAACAAATACAGTCAATGGTAGGGATACTCACTCTCCATGGGTATATATTAATCAACAATTGCAATGCATATAAAATACAACAATTGTAATCAAATATAGGCCCGGGCATTCCATCATTCCACATATTTAAGATACATCCAACTCAAACAATTATAAAGCATATACATAGATATCAATAACAATGAGGAGGGAGATTGGATCTCCTCATGAGGTCGCTCCTCTCTCATTCACCAAAGAACTAAGACCCATCAATTAATCCAAAAGAATGAACAACAATCAGGAACAAGAAATAATTCCTTCATTTAAAAATGGTAGAATCCAATGCCATCCAAACTCTCAAGACAAACAATAATCTACAACAATTAAATTTGTTCTACATTCATAAAACATACCCAAGAATGGATTCCCCATCAAATAGAAGCCATGAAATCTTTAGGTTTCACATTAATTCCAAATACTAAATGCATATACACAGAATGATCTGTATCTCTATGAAAATCCCAATAGAAACAGTGTTGAAACCTAGGCTCTGATACAACTTGTAATGTCCCTAGCTCCAACCACTGATACCATATGCACTAGAGACCCTAGGGTAAGGGCTAATTAAAGTATAGCACGACAGAATAAGAGTTATCTAGGGTTAGGAAAAAATGCGAAATAACCAGTAATTGAAAACATTTATCCTTTAAAAAAATATCCAAAAAATAGAGGCCATTGTTTTCCCTAAAACGCATGCGATGCAACCATATTCAAGCATGAAATTAATATGAGTTAAAAGAATGAATATCAGCATCTACAGGATGCCACCTACAACCACATAACACTAATAGAAACTAGGACAACCATATAAACACCTTTAAATCCTATTCTCAAGCATCCATTAAATCATAAGAAAAAATTGATTTATGCAGCATACAGATCATCCCAATACTTGTCATTTAACCACATCCATAAGCATGAATAAAAATCAGATCTACATTATTTCATAGGAAGAAATAGATCATCCAACTCAGCACACATGCAACAAATAAAAATAGTAATAAAACATAGTAAGAATAGTTATCTTTGAAATGGGAAACTCGCTTCAATATGACAAGATTCCTCCCAACCTTACGGGTTGCCAAGACAAAACTCACTTTGACAATCCACCCTGAGCGGAGGCCACATTCCACAAGAAGGAAACTTTAATGCCTTGTCAGAAACTCCTCTTCTAAGAAGATAACAATAATCATCTTTCCCAGCCACTACTTTCCTATCTGTTCTTCACTACCTATGTGTAACATCCCAAAAATCACAAAAATTTAAAAAAAATTATAAGTAGCATTAAGTGCTATATTTGCTATGTGGAAGTATAATAAATGTTTGTTTGTTTATCTAGGCGACATACTGTAATAAAATGTTACGTCGATTATATGTGTATGTTGTATTACAAACTTACAAGAAAAGTGTTTGTGTTTTTATCTCGATCATACATCCTAGAACAATTATGATTACTTTAATAGACATCGATTCTTTATAGAATTAACTTGATACTGATTTCGTCATATGTGCTAATTGTTTACTTTTCTTATTGATGATGAAGGGGTCTTATGGGCACCCCAAGGCTTACTTAGCTATTCAACTAATGTATTTGATCTTCTATCGCATATCGTAGGTAATAGCAATACTTCTTTCAAAGTGTAACAAGAGATCTTATTTAACTTCAGTTATCCTTCAATGTTTAAAAAGAGAAATAGAGTAACTTGGAGTATTCCAGGGTGAGACCTATTCTAGTTTTGTTCTTCAGCTATATTCTATATAAAGTTGCTTATATACTTTCATAGTAATTATAATCACATATCCTAATTTTGTATTTAATATTATTACACTTGTCTTGTGTTAAGACATCGTGGAAAGTATTGAGCGTTGGTTTCAATGCTGAAGGCATTTTGATCCTACACCTAGGAACTACACCATGTATTCGAATATATAAAATAATCATAGGATCATATCCCAAATTTAAATGCCATCACTGTAATTTTTATTCTTATCTTTGGATATTTATACACTATGTATGCAAACCCTACGTATTAGTTTTATTATGCCAATCTTTGAACATAATGTTGGATTTCAAACTATGCTCTATATGAAAATTGGGGGATCATCACCCTAAGCTTAGATGCTAGCAAAATATTCCTAAACCTATCTTTTATGTTATGCACTATATGCAACAACCTATATAATAGTATTATCATGGCCACTTTGAAAGTGTCAATAGTTACAAACTATACATTATATGCATCTACCCTATATTACACTAATCTATACGTTGGGTTTATGATCATTGTAGTATTAGTTATACCACATTATTGTTATGCACTTTACGGTCTATATACTATGTACAAGGGTTTGATTAAAGGGCTCGACGTCTTACTATATAATTTATTGAATAGTGAAATGATGGGTTTTGACATTTGGTATAACACGTAACCAAACCATATTGAAATTGTAATGTTTATCCATATGAAAGGCCGATCGATAACCTTGATGCATGGTTACGATGGCAAGTCCTATGTACTTTGGTAGCTATGGATTTTAAAGTGCAATAAAGGCGTGTGTGGTGGAATGCATGTTGGCATCCACCATGGCGGTCTTCACGTGGTGTTCCTTGGTAGTAGTGAGACCCTAACTTCCTTTTGGAGTTATTTCGTCGAGGGCATTACATGGGCATTCATTTTTTGTAAAGAGTGGGGTTTGGAGAGGCTAACAGGCCTGCGAGTTCTTAGGGTTTGTTAGCAGTGTTTGAAGGCACCTTCCAGGTTTCGATACCTCAACCTGTGGCTATGTAAACTGTACCTCATAATTCAAGGAGCCGAACCATTCCTGATTTATGGCTTGATGCATTTTCTTAGAAGTTGGAGTGGCTCCAGTGTTCATGATTATGGGAGTGTCCATACAAGAAGCATGTTTCTTCTTCAAAAGGTAAGTTGTTAAACCTTCTCTTGTTTCAACGAGATCGATAATGTACATTTGCATGTGTTTTTAAGTGTTTGGTTTCGTCTTCTAATATTTAACCACAATGTATGTTGAACTGACAGGTGACTCCTTGGCTCTGGCTTTGTATGTGCTAAGAAATGGGGAACGGAGCTTAAACTGGTAAGCCTCGGTGACTTCCCGTGAGGTGCATCCTGGAAAAAATGTCAGTCCTTGTTTGGTATAGTTGAGTATTTGGTTCCCTGGTTAGCTGTGGATTTTTGCCACCGTTGTAATATTTGAGCCATAAGACATTTCTTTGGTGTAGGGAGGATTGAATCCCCAACCTAATTCTACGTTGGCTCTGCTACATATTGCTATGTAACAAAATGTTTGAGAAGTGTAAACAGTGGTTGGAAGGGTCTAACCTTCAGCAAACTTGATGAAATAAAAAGGTTATGGTGTTTGAAACTTAATTTTGTTTTTACCGAGCCTGAGAGAGCAATACTCTTGGTATTCTATGTTAATTATATCGATGTTTAATAAAACAATGATAAGGGAAGAGCCTGTTCCTGAACGTTTATAATATGTTTTAGTTTGTTTAAAGGCCAAGAGCCGAAATGCCTAAATGCCTAGTTTGTTTTGGTTTCAAAACCCTGAACTTGTTTTGTAAAAAGATAATGTTGTCAGTTAAGTAATTCGGAATGATAAAATGTTAAGTTGAAAAGGGAAAGCAGGGTTCGTCATGTAGCTCGTACAGTTATGAGATTTGACTGTACAAAAGCCCTCATTGGTTGTTGGACTTTGTCTTCGCGGATTTCTACATGTTTTTAAAAGGCAAAGTTGATATTGTTTCAGTTTAAGTACTGTTTTTTATCCATGGTAAAGAGTCTTATTTTGAAACACTGTTGGAAAGATATCTGTGTTTTTTATTGGTAAAGTTTAAAGACTTTAGCTGTAAGTTTGGGTTATGAAACCCTAAAACATATATGCATAAGTTTGAGTTTGTTGTAGTTTCAAACCCTGAGCTTGTTTGTAATAAGATATTTTGTAAAACTATAAGCTTAGAACTATGTAGTTGAATTTCTTTTAAGTGCTGAGACCTAGTCTCGCGTACCTTTTGCGTTTGTCAAGAGTAGAATGTTGACTTCGTAAATGTATGACAGGGTTTGAAGCCTAATCATTGGTTAGATAGAAAGGTTGCTATTTGATTGGAAAACTTTAATGTTTTTAGTTTCCAAAAGAGAAATTGATTGATTTTGTATACAATAATATTACCAACACTATGTAACCGATATGTTTGGTTTCGTCCTATCTTGTAGTAGTTTCAAATCATACCTTGTTTTATGTAAATCTATACTATGAGTTTGGATACTGATAAAATTCGAAAGGCAGAAAGCCAAAAGTCTTAGTAGGATTTTTATTTGAAAATAATATTGTAAGTTATACATTATTTGCCTTCTGAAATATAAAAGATTACCCTATAACCGTACTTAGGGTTTTGTACAGAAACATGGGACTGTTTGAGTTCTTCTACTTCTGTTGCTATAATATTCTAGTGTTATAATGAATGATATCTAGGTTTTCTATGTTTAAAACAAAAGATATTTTTATCGAAATTCAGAAAAATCAATCATTTATATTTGAATGATGATAACTAACAATATTCAGCTAATAACCCTAAATCAACAGTTATAGAAACAATAAATTATAACTACTAGGAAATGAAATAACAATTAGAACCTGATAATGTAGATAGGGTGGACAAACACCCAAAGAGGCATGTTCCTCCCAACCTTCTCCAGAATAAGCAGCCAATATCACTTGCTCCTTTGGACCCCCGAGCCTGTTTACTGAACCACTAGGTAGAAGACTCTGTGTAGAAGCAAGGCACTCAGGTTGTACTTCCAGCAATCAATGGAGAGTTGCGTACACCTTAAAATAAACCTCTGCACTCAACAAGAAAACTCTGCACTCAGTAGAAGTGAAACAGAATTACAATACAACTCAAAATATAGCTTCCCCTCATCGAATGTCTTGTGTGCATACAGCAGAACCACAAGGTAAATTTTCTCATCAGAAAAAGTGTGAGCCTCTGCTCAAATTTGATGGCTTATAAAGAAGCCTAGGTCTTTTAGTGGTCAATTTCCAAATAAATGAGCCTCAAGCTCCAATCCCATCTTTCAGGGAACTTTGACCACAATTCAAGGGAGTTGTCCCATAACAACAGCTAGTTACTGAGTTCCTGATGCTGCCACTTGTCCATTTCCTTCTACCCCATATTACATTCCACCTAGTGGGTCAGTAAACACTCTTTCAATAGTCTCTTTGGGTGAGTGTCTCCTATTTTATTTTATTAAATAATAATATTTCGCAATTACAGTCATCCTTGGCCACTTGGCCAAATATAAAAGTTTACAATAAAAGTTAAGATAATGTTTTTCTCAAACATAAAATGTTTCAAGTAATGGGTATGTTACACTATGGGAAGAAATGACCTAACTCACCATTCCTATTTTTTGGTCTCATGTGCAAGAATTGTGGACTAGTAGGGCCAAAACAGGGGAAAGCATCAATACTTATACTAGCTCTCTAGTATGATGAATGGATAAATGCTAGGGTATAACCCCTACAAAAATAACACAAGCTTCAATCCATGTCAAGGTCTCTCAATCCTAGAGAAGTCTAATTCCATAGTGAATCCAAAACTCAGGATTTTCCTTTCAACAACGAGAGGGAAACTGTAAAAAAAATCCAATAAGAGGCCATTCGAATTCTTGAGAGGCAGAATTGAATTCCTTGGGAGTTTCTCTATATGTGCGGTAGTGAGTTAGGTTTTGGGGAATTTTCCCTCTTTTTCAAATAATAGCACAATAATGAGAAATATTGACAGAATTTTCAAGATTTGAGGATAATGGCCAAAAATAGAAAATATTGATGTCAGGAGTTACAAGTTTCTAAGAGGTGGGGCTAAAATCAATTTAATTCTTAAATTAATTGGCTAAAATTAATTGGCCAAATAATTCTCAAATAAATAAATTTTCAATAATTAAATTAATTCTTGATTAATAATTTTTTGGGTCCAACATCAAGTGTTTGGGTACAAAATACATTAAACAACATAATCCAAGATCTAGGATGATAAAATATTATTGTACTAGGAAAATAACTTTTCCTGACACCCATTCCCCATTAGTTGTGGATACATGGCCCCCCATTCTCGTTTAGCTTTCCCTACTGAGCAAGTTTTTTAGTTATTATCATATGTCTATGGGGATTAACATATGGGATTTTACATAGACTCATCCATTCTCCCTAACTTAGTGGTCTCTCATATGTTTGACGTCAACACATCTATCACATTAGGGAGAGTCGTATGTTTCGAAGGTAGCAATGTTCATATTTAAAAATCATGGTAGTAGAAGTATAGTGAGGTCATCCATCCAATCTGACCAGTATTACAGTCCCCCACCCTTGTGGGATTATCATGATCATCAATAGTTTCGCTTCTTTGGCACTAGTAACTTCATTTATGGGTTCATTTACTCTCATATGGATTGAAGTCGCATTCATCCATGTAAAAATAGTATTATTATTTTTCCCTTCGATCTCCTCTCATTGTAGTCATCTTGACATATTTTCACGAGAATGGTTATGCCACCTCATTTGTATAAAACACTATTCATTGTTACAACTTCACTAGTCATCACCAACAATCTTCCCCCAAGGGAACCTTCCATCCACACTCACTTGATAACTTACAAGAACAAGAGAGAACACAAGAAATGATGATGCATTTTCATCTCTATAGTACCCTCCGAACCGCATACATAAAAAAGGAATCTATTAATGCTAACATTCTGCATACAATTGATAGTTTACCTAATATTGCAGTAAGGAATCATCAACATGTAGCATGCAACTCACCGAAGACATCCTCCTCAGATCCAGAAAACAACATGAATCCAAAAATTCCAAAAAATAGTCAAAAGAAGAGGTAGCATAGGTAAATACATGGTATCCCATGCTATAGCACATGTTATCAGTTATGTGCATATGCTAGCATAGCACAGATTATCCTTTGACATCCACGTTATTGTAAAAAAAAAACAATATATCAACCACTAGTTGTGCATTAAAGGCTCACGAAAGTTCCCTCGCCAACAGAAATTCGAATTTGGCTCTTCAAGCTTTGAATAGACCCTTTTGTGTACTTTGGAGCTAGTTCGTGAGGTGATGGGGTTCACACTTGGATCTAGATGTTTCTTGGTGGCGTCTTTGCCTATAAAAGTAATACATTCGCATACATCTAAGTAGAGAAAATTAGATCAAGGTTATGCCACTGGAATTGTATTGGAACTTCTTCCACCTCTTCCTACCTCTATTGGCATTCCTCAAGCTCCCTTGCCACCTTCCTCCAAGAGGAAAGTGTTTCTCATATTTTTTATTCAAGTTATTTAGCATTTAGTGTAGAAAAATGGATCTCCCTAAGAGGGATTGTTGGCTTCCCTTGAATCCAGCACCTCATTGGAAATCTAAATTGGTTATATCACTTGGTTCTTGTTGTGCTTTGCATATCCTCGCTCGCTTTGTTTTAATGGAAGTTATTTCTTTTTATTTTGTTTTGTTTTATTAACAAGAGCATGCATGATCAACTTGGATTCATTCACATTTTCTTTAGTAACACAATATTGGGCCTTGTTAACAACCTCAAAGGCTTTCACCATCCAAGTGGGAAGGGCTGCACACCTTTGTACAAATTTTCCCACAACATTTAGCCTCTCTCACGCTGCAGCCGAGGGTTTAAACCCTAAAATTACCCATTTAAATTATTTTATAATAATAGTATTATTTTTATAACTATTATTATTATAAAAATTTCATTTTTTAATAAATATTATTATTAATAACAATATTATTATTAAAAATACAATTTTATTATTATTATTATTATTATTTAAAAACCTAAGCTTGGGAAGCAAAAATGCCTCCTTGTACCAAATCCATGTCATAAATGAAGGATCATGTGGAAAAATTAGAAATAGACTAGGCTCTAGATTCTAAACCTCTCAAAGGTATAAACTTTAGACTAGATCAAATTGAAGCCAAGTTATGGGAAGGAAAATAAGAATCAATGAGGAATGTAAGATATGAGGTCTCCAGTGTTGTATCATGGGAAATGAGGAAGGTAAGAGAAGAAATGAACACAAGCATAGATGAAGGATTATATAAGATTGTGATTTTATTCATGGATAGAGACCCCTCTGGAAATGTTGATTCACTAAGAATAATACTAGCCACCCCCCACTTCAACGGATACAACTAATCCTCAACATAATTCCTTCAAAGTGGAAATTCCACAAAAACATACTAATCACATCCACTTTTCGGGCCTTAACACCAACCAGCCAAACTTGAGCTCAATGCAACCAATGAGCGGTTATCCATGGAAGCCCAAGCTAGAGTAACCCAAGTTTGATGGTGAAACAAGACAAAGAGTGGAATGGATCAATATGGAGAAAGAATTCTTTTGCATACACAAAATCCTATCCGATGACGAGAAGATAAAATATGCCTCGATGCAATTAGAAGGTTGGGCATATGACTTGTATATGTGGTGAAATATTACAACAACAGTGTGTTCCGACAACTGGAACACATTCAAAAATGACTTCTTTAAGATATTTGAAAATGTAAATGAGAATTTATTTTTTGCAAAAATCACCTGATTACAACAAAAAGGTGATGTGGAGGAGTACACTTATGAATGGGAAGCATTAGCAACATGAGTACTAGAGTTAATGGATGATTAAATACTCCATACATATGTACATGGGATAAATCCATACATTAGGGATGAGTTATAATTACTCAATGTCTCAAACCTGGATAAGTCCAAGCGCAAAGAAAAAATTATTGAAGAAAAGTTGAAAAAATCATGGCAAAAGAAATTTGACAAGGGTTACACAAGTCAAAATTCTGGCCAAAATATAAATCCAGAAACAAAATACTGCCTGGCTCATTTAAGAGAAGATGGAAAAAACAGTTTGGAGGCCCAAAGAATTAAAGAAGGTAAATGTAAGTACTGCGAGGAAAAGTGGGACCCTAGAAATAGGTGTTCTAAGAAAGAGACCAACAATAAATTATATCAATCTGAATAAGAAGAGGAAGGAATATCAAATAATGATGAATCTGGCATAGAGGAAACAAGGGATCTCCAGAATATTCCATCCAAGCTAGCTGATGAAAATGTGTCGAGAATATCACTCGCGGCCATAACTGGAATCCACCAACCACAAAACGTTAAAACTTAAAGGTCATGTCAAAAATAACAATGTCAATCATCCTTGTCGACACTAGAAGCACCCATAAATTTATCGGCGTAAGTGTTGTAAAGAGGATTAAAATTTTCATATACCGAGTTCCTAACGTGAAGATAATGGTGGCAGATGGGAAGAAGATAAAAAATGTGGGAAAATGCCACAAGGTTAAGTTGCAATTACAAAATTATAACCTTGAGTCATATTTTTATGCAGTACCTTTAGGAGGAACTGATGCAGTATTAGGAATCCAGTGGCTACAAAAACTAGGTAGCTACTCAACCAACCACCAAGAACATTTTATTAAATTCAAATGGCAGGGAGAAAAATATAAGCTATATGGGCTCCAACCCTCTCACACACAAATTGTGTCATCCCATATAATGGAGAAGCTAATCTAGAAGGGAGCACCAGCTTATGTGGTACAATGCCAAGAAATAGAATTATTAACTTTAGAAGTTGTAAACCTCGATCATCTAGAGATCCAGGAACTACTCCAAAATAAATAAATAAATGTATTTAGAGACCTTCCCATGGAGTTACCACTAGAAAGGAAGATCGAGCGTATAATTGAAATCAAGCCAAGGTCGAGTCCTGTAAATGTTAATCCCTGCAGGTATCCACACCATCATAAAACAAAAATTGAAAGATTAGTCCAAGATTTAATAAAGTGTGGAGTGATTACGAAAATTCAAATCCCATATGCAGCACCGATAGTGTTAGTACGAAAGAAGGATGGATCCTTCATATTATGTATCAATTATAGAGGATTAAACAAGATAACGGTTAAAGACAAATTCCCTGTTCCATTAATAGATGAAATGTTGGGAAAACTTCATGGGGCAAAATATTTCTCAAAAATAGATTTGAGATCAGGATACTATTAGATCAGGGTGAGACTACAAGATGTGGCAAAAACAACTTTCTGAACCCATGAAGGGCATTATGAATTCAAGCTAATTCATTTTGGGATAACTAACACCATGCCACCTTTCAAGAAACCATTCACAACTTATTTCAACCGTATCTAAGAAATTGTGTACTGGTTTTATTTGATGACATCCTTGTATATAGTAAAACGTGGAAGGGACATCTAACACATTTGGACCAGGTACTATCTATTTTAAAATAAAACTAGCTTTATGCAAAGATGTCGAAATGCACATTTGGTAAGGAGGAGGTGAATTATCTTGGTCACATGATATCCAAGGAAGGGTTCAAGGCAGACCCATAAAAAATTAAAGTGATGACAGAATGGCCCACACCAACTAACATATCCAAATTAAGGGGATTCTTTGAGCTGACTGGATATTATAGAAGGTTCATATGGAACTATGCTCACATAACTTATCCTTTATCAAACCTTTTGAAAAATAATTCATTTCAGTGGAATAAAGAAGTAGGTAAGTGTTTTGAAACACTAAAAAAATCATGTCCACAACACTTGTACTAGAAACACTAGACTTTTCCAAACCTTTGTAATAGAATGTGATGCTTCGTGTTATGGGTTAGGGGTGGCACTAATGCAATATGAGCATCTGATAGCTTTCAAAAGTAGGAAACTAAATAAATGAAAAGAGTTGAAGTCTACATACGACAAGGAAATGTTGGCCATTATGCATGCATTAGAAAAGTGGTGGAAATACCTCTTAGGAAGCAAATTTATGATTGATGCAGGAGCATCGGGGCCTAGGCAGATCAGTCGAAGTTGATCGACATGAGGGAGCCGACCAGCGGGATTTTTGATGACCACTGGTGCGAGAAGTAGGTTGACTTGTCGAAGTCAACAAGTCGATCAGGACCAATCGTTATGTGACCGACCGGAGCAACGTGCAACAGATGTTGTGACGGGCCGAGAGTCGAAAGGTTATGGTCGAAAAATGACAAGTGAAAGCGAGACGTCGGGTAGTCGACAAGTGGTCGAACTACAACCTGACAGGTTTAGCGGAGCCAAGCGCGGAGGAAGGGGGGGATCTGGAAAACCACGGGAGATAAGAATTGAGCCGATAGAAAGGTCGAGATGTGACCGACTACTATAGCAGGGTCGGAAGAGCTGAAAGTCAAGAGGACTGTACCTGGTAGTCATTCGAGGTTGCTGAGGAATTTAATACAGTTATTGCAGGTAGGTGAAGGACATGACAGGTGTCCTAAAGGATAGAGGCTATGCAGCATGGCTGAGAGCTGACAGTTGCAAGTCTGCAGGATTTGGAAGAATCGGTGGACAGGAGGATGCGTGTCTCGAGGATTGCAGTAGTCTCGGGAACAACTGAAGCAGGGTAGAAGACAGAAGAGAGGGATCATTTCAAGGATCTTCTTTCTTTTGGTCAGCACCATCAGAGAGTGAGAAGGGAGTTGAGATCTAATCCATAGCTCAGCGTTCCGCAGTGAACCAGGAGAGGGTGAGGTCGACACATAGGGAGAACACACCACAGTTACTTCTGTATTGTAACGGCTAAGGCCAACTGTAGTTATTTATTTTCTTTCAGTTATTCCGCATTGTAACCGAATTCAGAGAAGTAATATAAGCCACTTCTGGCATCTTGTTTTACACCTTGTTCATGTAAGCATTGTGGTATGTGTCGTGTGTATTGTTCAGCAAGAACCTTATTTAGTAAGGCTGATGGAATATCAACAATATTGAGAGGGGGGTTGAATCAGTATTGTAAACTTTTTCTTTTAATTCCAATTATTTTAAGCACACATATTAAACATTTCATTAAACAATAAAATCAAATGGACACAACATTTTATCGTGGAACCCTAAAGGAAAAACCACAAATTCATTTCTATTAATCTGCAAAATTGCTTTTACATGTTATAATAGAATTTGATTAGCACCAACTAATCAGGATGCACCCACACCCTTATTCACCAGCACCAACTGGTAGGAGGCTACAACCCCCTTGTTTAGTTAGCTACAACTCACAAGGAAAAGCACCAACTCCCCTTCTGCAAGCACCAACCTGCACTAGCTCCACCCCTCCACCCTTTAATTAGATTTCTTCATTAACATCTTGGACTGCTACTTATTCTGCATCTGCCTCTGAACTTTAATGCATCTGCATCTGATCTTTAATGCATCCTCTTCTTGTGCTTCTGATCTTCAATACATACTTGCAGTCACACCACTCTTGATCTCTTTTCTACTTCTACTTAAGGTATCATCATTAAGAACTACGAGACAACCTTCATCATATCACATCATTTCTTATATACTCCTCTCTTATACCTTTTCATAAATGGTGTGTCTTTAGACTCACACCCTTTCATGATAAGATGAATATTTTCATATAATAATCACATAAGGTTAAAACTAATAAATTAGTTATAACTATATAAAACCACTTAATTCTTATAATTTATAACTTTAGCGTTTGATTAAAAAAAAAGCTCCGACTCTTGATATTCCTTTAAGCTCCTAGCATTTTTTTTTATAACTAAATATGTTCTTATTTAATTAATTAAAACTTGTGTTTTACAAATTCGCATTTAACCTTCATGTTAACAAATGCTTTAGCCACGTCTGATGACTCCTCTGCCACATCGACGCCACGTCTTCTACCATCTCAGCTTCAACGGTCTATCACATTCCCAACACATCGTTATCCTCTTCAATGATAGAGTTTCCACGTGTACCAAAAGGATAGGGGGCCTGATAGGTCATCCCAGGCACCGAGCTAGTGATCTTCTCGTGGAGTCCATACACCCAGTGCCCCTGCCTATGCTTTGCACTATGCGTCAATAGAATTAGCAATGATCTGTGTATATAAACACATAAGACTTCATTTTCATGGCCAATGTGGGACTAAATCCCAATGACAAGTTAATCACTACCATTGATCTTTCGATCGGACGGTGCCTGAATCTAGCTTACAACATTTGGCCATTTCTTCTGAATCAAGCTTAAAACTGCCAAAACTATTATCCATATTAAGCTATTCTTCCAAGAGCAGAAATCATTCCTCTTCTTGCTCTGAAATAGATGTTCTCATATAATCAAATGCCCTTTTAAAAATGCCACGAATACAAAGGACCGGTTGTTGATTATGTTCTTCTTATACGCTTAGCTATGGCTATTGCCTTGTTAGTTTCCGTACGCATAGTGTGTTGGGGACTTAGCTGTATCAGGGCATCCTTCTTCACCTCCCGATTGCCATTATCTTCACATTTAAGAAAGAAACCCTTATGGGCACACGTCTTCGAAGGTGAGACTTCATGGTTAAACTTTGAATCAACCTTCAGTCCAGAGACCTTCAATATTGGGTATGAAAGCACCTTCCATCCATCAGAAAGGATTTTGTTCTCCACATTAGTTGCCGCTGAATGAAATCTAGTGATTATGGAATCTACCATTTCTTGCAGATTAAGAAACTCACGAGCCAAAGCCTTCCTTGAATACTTCACAAACGAAATCACTCCCTAAATTGCGTCAAGTTTAAACAGCAAAGACATTATCCCCTCAGAAAGCTTCAGGAATTCCTTCTCATTCTGAAGGATCGACTCCACAACTTGATGATCAGCAAGACGCCACCGAATAGCTTCAGCCTCTGCCTTGGCATCCCATATAACCCTCAAATTCTTCAACGGCGCACTCTTCTTACAGGGTGGAATAAGCCTTGGAGGAAATAATTTAGAATTACTACTGGTCCTAATGCAACACGCATCCCTTAAATGGATTCCATGACAACATTTACGACATGAGGTGATGTCTCAAATATATTAGTCCATACATAATTCATCAAATGGACTAAAGCATCCTCACATCCAATTTATGTGACACCTAAAGCCATGTGTTTCACTGCTGAAGTTGTTGTTTTCCTATGCACGAGATCTCGATCCATGAGTGCATCTTCAAGTAATGGTGTCACTGCATATATGTAGTCCTTGCCCATCTCACCTATATATTCATTCATAGGATTTGGTAGCACAGTGAAGGGAAAAAAAGTTTCTGCAACAATAGCAATAGCTACAGTTGTACAGACACAATTTTGGCGTTCTTGAACCTTCAAGTTGTTCAGTAAAGTAGCAAGCACATCCTATGGCCCAATTGCCTTTGCAATGTATCCAAATGTGTTTACAATTTCCCTTCTAATTCCCTTCTTATGATCTTTCAACATCTTTAAATATCTATCTTCAAACTCTGTCCTCTTTTCTTGAGATTTCAGACCTCTTGCATGCACTTTTGAAATGATCCAAGGTCTACATGATCCATCCTTACACAAATCCTTTCTTGGTGTGCATCACTGCTTCATTTATTGATCTTGTCATGGCTATTTGTCACTACCATTTCTGATTACCATCAATGACAATCTACATCCTCTGCCATATTGCCAACAATCTCCCCCTTTGGCATTAATGGCAATACATCTTCCATTTCCCCCCCTTTGACATCAAGGGAAAAGGGTTGATTACTCCCCTTGACTTTGATTTCTAACTCCCCCTGAGCTGATGCTTCTGTATGTGACTTCCACTACTGAAGTGAAGATTCTGTTTGTTCCAAATGTCCCTGCAACGTCATTTTCTTTAACTGGGATGGATTGCCTCAACCTTATCCACATACTTAATCACATATTTTCCTCAAATCTGACCACAACTCTCCTTCAATTCAGATCACAACTCTCCCCCTGACTTGATGCTACTCTTGATGCATAAGTTTCATGAGAGGTTTAACTTGGAGAGGGTATCACCCCTAACCTTTTCCTGTCTTTCATAGCAAACACCACAGCTCTGTTCTCCGAGTTGTTTTGTTCAACAAGGTGAGTTTTTAACAGAACCACCTCATCATGAGTGATTTCCATGGAATGCTTGAAATTCTCTGATTCCAAGAACCTTTTTAAGGTTTTCCCATGCCATATCCTGCTCTTCTTTGGGAAGTCTTCCATCTTCATTCTCTTGGAGAAGTATTGATCCATATCATCAACTCTGAAGCTACCATCCATGAAATTCTCAATTGTATCATCACTTTGTTTGGATTCTCTGTCTTCTTTGGCTATTTGCAGTAACCTTGGATGATTGCAAATCTGATACCAAATCTTGGATATGCATTGAAGAAGCATTTCCTATGTGCCATTTATACATATGCACTCTTCTCATTCTTCAGACTGCTCCCCCTGTCATTAATGTCCCATTCTTGTTGTTATAGTTGTTTTACCTCTTCTAGTGACATCTCCCTTATCTTCAAGTCTGCTAAAGGAATTGTCTTTAACTCTTTTGTTCAATGCTTTATAATTATCCATTGAATGTATTTTACTGCTATGTCATCTCAAACTAACACTATGACAAGCTGTGAAGCTTCATCTAGTGCTTGATAGAACCAATTGATGGATCTGCTCCATGAGATTGTGCTATAATCTCATCTTCCTCAATTTGAAGAGGAGAATGGATTACTTATACTAATTGATACCAATTGTAGATTTTGATATCAATTGTAGATCCTTTCTTCATCCCCCTTTGAATCACTATGGATTCCACCATAAATAAATGTTTCCTCAATTATTTTGAAAAGACATAGTAGCTATGAACACCCTATGTTCTTCCTTAAAGGATGCACAGTGTTCTGAGGATGAAACTCATCAATATCAATCTCTAAACAAACAGCATTCTTCTTCTTCCTTTTTCATGAATAGAAAGGTCACCATCATAACAACACCACAGCTAAAATAGGAGTCTTGATCACAGCAGTATTTCACTTTTAAAGCAGCAATGTAAGTGTATCATACTATTCTATATTTATTGTAGAAATTGCCACTGTGATTCCTTTATTTACAATTAGAGTCCAACAACCTCTTTTGTCAACAAGCCAAAGATTATATCAAATTCTGAATTTTCATTCAAGTTTTGAACACCTACTGCACCTGCTTCATGGGTAAGAAACATTCCATCTGAACATCCTTTCTTTCAAAAGATCTATCTTTTCACATGTTTCAAAGCATATACTGTACTCTGCCACGGCTTTACTCATTCATTTTAGACATGGCTTCTTGAGACATCTTCTTAAGCCCTGTTTCCATAATTCCAAGATCTACTAGTGCAATGGAAAATTGACTATTCTCATAAACACTGATCATTTTTATCACATCAAGATTATCCCAAACATGGAGGAATGACTCCAAACCTTACTGTCTGTACCTGCAGTAACAAGCCATTGTGCTCCATAATATTGCTCATCTTGTCATATTGAAAAACACATAGTTTTCTGATGTCCACAAATCAGAACTCCAATACTTCTCTGTCTTTGTCATCTCTGTACAACCAATTGAACATCTACACCTTTTGTTCCTCTAAATTATCATCGCTCTTTCTTCAAGATATTTTCAAGATCTTTTAGTGATCACCAGCTGATTTATTCTATGATAGGCTTGCTGCAAGATGATATTCCATGCTCTGGGGCTTCTTTTACTGTAAGGATTTCATTTGAATGATGTTTCTCTTCTGTTGACACTCCATCAACTTCAAGGATGGTATTTTCATCATCTTCTTTGTTTTGTACTTCAGTCTTTCTTTTCCATACCTTTTGTATCTTGGTCTAGGTGGTATTGTTGTACATCTTCTGGCAATGTGACCATAATTATGAAAATTATAGCATTCAACTAGATAATTTGGAGAGGGGCCACAGGGCTCATGATTTCTCCTAATTTTGTTAATTCTTGCATATGCTTGACAACTTGATGCTTTATGTCCATAGTTATTACATGAGTAACAGTAACCCCTAAACATCTGTAAGTATCTTCTGAAACCAGTCTTGTTGTTAGGATTCCTTTGATTGTAATAGTTCTTTACATTGTCATTCCTTCTGAAGTCCTTCAAATGAGAATAAGAAATTTTCTGATCACATAAGTTTGCCTTCATGTGGTTCTTCTGTTGCATGGTTGTTTCTTTGGAGGTATCATCACAACCCTTATCATCAATCTAGGAAATAGATCTTGATCCTTCAATCATGTGTATCTGGTTATATCCAAGGCCAGATCTGTTTGAGGGATATCTCTATAGACTGAGAACTTTTTCAAGGTCTTCAGTTCCTTTCTTGAATTTTTCAACAATCTTCAAGTGATGATTGAGTTCAACAACTTCCTTCTTGGCTTCTTCCATGCTGATGGTAGCTTGTTGTCTTGAACTTTGTAGCTCCTCTTTTGAGGACATTAATTGTCTTCTTAAAGTCTCCTTTTCTTCCTCACTTGCAAGCAACTGTTGTTTGAGATCTTCAACCTTTTGTTGCTCCTTGTTAAGAGATTGTTCCAATGATTCCAATCTCTCTTGATCCATTTGGACTTGCATTTTAAAGTCAACTATGAGTTGCTCAATTTCTTTCTTCTTTGATCCTTCTTTTATCCTTTGCTCCAAAATGAGATGCTTTAAATGTTTACACCTTTGTTTATATCTTCTCAGATCATCCAGAGCACTCACAAGCTCAGCTTCAAGATTGACTTCTGCTTCATAGTTTGAGTCTTCTTCAAAGGGATCTTCACTAGAATTGTTGTAGACTGAACTTTGTTCTGACTGGAATGCTTCATCTAACTTCTTATTTGTGTAGAGGTCATTTATTCTGTTCCAAAGTTCCTTTGCAGAGTCATATTTACCTATCTCCTCTTTGACATCATCAGGTAATCCTTTAAGGATTGCATTCATTTCCTTTGAGTTACTTTTATTGGCTCTCTTCTGGGCTGGAGTCCTTATTCTGCTTGGTGGAAGGTAATCATTGATAACTGCATTCCAAACATCATATCCTAATGCCTTTAGATGACATTCCATTCTTGTCTTCCAAAATATGTAATCCCTTTTTTTTAATAATGGAGTTTCTTTCTCAGAGTCACTCTCTAGTCCATACATGTGTTCTTAATTTGATATCCTTTTCAGTTTGTTAGACTGATCCTTAAAGGGACTGGCTATGATACCAATTGATGGAATATTAGCAATACTGAGAGGGGGGGGGTGAATCAGTATTGTAAACTTTTTCTTTTAATTCCAATTATTTTAAGCACACATATTAAACATTTCATTAAACAATAAACTCAAATGGAAACAACATTTTATCGTGGAACCCTAAAGGAAAAACCACAAACTCATTTCTATTAAGCTGCAAAATTGCTTTTACACGTTACAATAGAATTTGATTAGCACCAACTAATCAGGATGCACCCACACCCTTATTCACTAGAACCAACTGGTAGGAGGTTACAACCCCCTTGTTTAGTCAGCTACAACTGACAAGGAAAAGCACCAACTCCCCTTCTGCAGGCACCAACCTGCCCTAGCTCCACCCTTCCACCCTTTAATTAGATTTCTTCATTAACATCTTGGACTGCTACTTATTCTACATCTGCCTCTGAATTTTAATGCATCTGCTTCTGATCTTTAATGCATCCTCTTCTTGTGCTTCTGATCTTCAATACATACTTTCAGTCACACCACTCTTGGTCTCTTTTCTACTTCTACTTAAGGTATCATCATTAAGAACTAAGAGACAACCTTCATCATATCACATCATTGTTTATATACTCCTCTCTTATACCTTTTCATAAATGGTGTGTCTTTAGACTCACACCCTTTCATGATAAGAAGAATCTTTTCATACAATAAGCACATAAGGTTAAAACTAATAAATTAGTTATAACTATATAAAACCTCTTAATTCTTATACTTTATAACTTTAGCGCTTGATTAAAAAAAAAGCTTTGGCTCTTGATATTCCTTTAATCTCCTGGTATTTTTTTTATATAACTAAATATGTTTTTATTTAATTAATTAAAACTTGTGTTTTACAAATTCGCATTTAACCTTCATGTTCACAAATGCTTTAGCCACGTCTGATGACTCCTCTGCCACATCGACGCCACGTCTTCTACCATCTCAGCTTCAACGGTCTGCCACGTTCCCAACATATCCCTGCCACATCGTTATCCTCGTCAATGATAGAGTTTCCACGTGTACCAAAATGATAGGGGGCCTGATAGGTCATCCCAGGCCCTGAGCTGGTGATCTTCTCGTGGAGTCCATACACCCAGTGCCCCCGCCTATCCTTTGCACTATGTGTCAATAGAATTAGCAATGATCTGTGTATATAAACACATAAGACTTCATTTTCGCGGCCAATGTGGGACTAAATCCCAATGACAAGTTAATCGCTACCGTTGATATTTCGATCAGATGGTGCCTGAGTCTCGCTTACAGCATTTGGCCGTTTCTTCTTAATCAAGATTAAAACTGCCAAAACTATTCTCCATATTAAGCTATTCTTCCAAGAGCAGAAATATTTCCTCTTCTTGCTCTAAAATAGATGTTCTCATATAATCAAATTCCCTTTTAAAAATGCCAATGAATACAAAGGACCGGTTGTTGATTATGTTCTTCTTATACACTTAGCTCTGGCTACTGCCTTATTAGTTGCCATACGCATAGTGTGTTGGGGACTTAGCTGTATTTGGGAATCCTTCTTGACCTCCTGATTGCCATTGTCTTCACATTTAAGAAAGAAACCCTTGTGGGCACATATCTTCGAAGGTGATACTTCATGGTTAAACTTTGAATCAACCTCCAATCCAAAGACCTTCAATATTGGGTCTGAATGCACCTTCCATCCATCAGAAAGGATTTCGTTCTCCACATTGGTTGTCATTGAATGAAAGACAGTGACTATGGCATCTACCATTTCTTACATATTAAGAAGCTCATGAGGCACAGCCTTCCTTGAATCCTTCACAAATGAATTCACTCCCTGAATTGCGTCAAGTTTAAACAGCAGAGACATTATCCCCTTGGAAAGATTCAGGCGTTCCTTCTCATTCTGACAGATCGACTCCACAACTTGACGATCAGCAAGACACCATCGAATAGCTTCATCCTCTGCCTTGGAATCCCGTATTAGCCTCAAATTCTTCAACGGCGCACTCTTCTTGCAGGGTAGAATAAGCCTTGGAGGAAATAGTTTAGAATTACTATCGGTCCTAATGCAACATGCATCCCTTAAATGGATTCCATGACAGCGTTTATGACATGAGGTGATGTCTCAAATATATTAGTCCATACATAATTCATCAAATGGACTAAAGCATCCTCACATCCAATTTCTATGACAGCTAAAGCCATGTGTTTCACTGCTAAAGCTGTTGTTTTCCTATGCACAAGATCTCGATCCATGAGTGCTTCTTCAAGTAATGGTGTCACTGCATATATGTAGTCCTTTCCCATCTCACCTATATGTTCATTCATAGGAGCTGGTAGCACAGTGAAGGGAAAACAATTTTCTGCAACAATAGCAATAGCTACAATTGTACAGACATAGTTATGGCGTTCTTGAACCTTCAAGTTGTTCAGTAAAGTAGCAAGCACATCCTGTGGCCCAATTTCCTTTGCAATGTATCCAAATGTGTTTACAATTTCCCTTGTAATTCACTTCTTATGAGCTTTCAACATCTTTAAATCTATGTCTTCAAACTCTGTCCTCTTTTCCTGAGATTTCAGACCTCTGACGTGCACCTTTGAAATGATCCAAGGTCTACATGATCCAGCCTTACAGAAATCCTTTCTTGGCATGCATCACTGCTTCATTTATTTCTCTTGTCATGGCTATTTGTCACTACCATTTGTGATTTCCATCAATTAAAATCTACATCCTCTGCCATATTTCCAACAAAGGCGACTTCCGTCAGTTGGTATCAAAGCCCGGAATTGAGTCCGGTTGAGAAAGGCGATCATACCAACCTGACTTGCGTCAGTTGGTATCAGAGCCCGAAGAATCCCTAGATTTTGAGGGACGTCCATGATATTGAGCCTGCAAGTGTGTTGAAAATATCTAGCTGCGGTTGGGTAGAGTTGTACACGACTTGTTAAGTCCGGTTGCAATTGGACATGTGGGAGTTCCATCAGAGGTTGAAAATGGCTCACAAAGGCGTTAATGTCCAAGGATGAAAAGCGTATGGCGCAGCAGCCGTCACGGTGGATCGTTAGATGTTTGACGAATGCGTCAAAATGATGCGAACTTTGAAGAATGAAGTCGCAGCGATCAAGAAAGCCAGAGGCGTGGTTGTGTTCCTGAGACGTTAGACCATAGCGACGAGGAAGTCGAAGAAGTGAAAGCCCAAGAAGAAGCTGCAGAAGAATGAGAAGAAAAATTGATCAAACTTCTAACAGATATGAGAGGTCGAATGAAGATAGATGTGCGTACGTACTGGGGAAGCCTGGACCCAAAAGATTTGATCGACTGGTTCAGAGAAATGGAGAAATACTTCAACATAGAGCAGATTGAGGATCCTAAACGGGTTAAGATTCCATGTCTGAGGTTGAAAGGTCATGCCTCATTGTGGTGGGACAATGTATAGGCTAACGAAGTCAAGAAAGGAAAGGAGAAAATCAAGTCTTGGGACAGAATGGTCGCCAAGTTGAAGGGGAAGTTCTTGCAAAACGGCTATGTGATTTCCTTGTTCAAGAAGTTGCAGAACTTTCGACAAAAAGAGATGACCGTGAAGGAGTACATGGAGGAGTTCTATCGATTGTCGATTCAGTCAGGACAAACCGACGAAGGAGAAGAAGCTATCGCTAGGTATGTGAACGGCTTAAAATATGCCATTCAAGATGAATTGAGCATGTCAAGATTCAGAGCAGTCGGCAAACCCTACCAATTTGCTCTGAAAGCAAAAGAGAAACTATCGAGGCAATCCACAGTGACCAGAGGATAGATGACTAGTCGAGGCACGAAAACTATCTCCGTGAAAGGCCAAAGTAGCGGTTACAGAAGAGAAAATGTCGAAGATAGCCGACATGCTGAAGGGATGTTGACAAGAGAGAAAGCACAAGAAAATCGATGCGATGGTCGTGAGAACCGCGGTCGAGGTGCGTATGGTCAGAGTGGTCCATCTGACAGAAAGGGAGCTAACAGACCAGCCATAATCAGTTACAAGTGTCGAGGAACGGGACACAAGGCATATGAGTGCCCAGAGAACCTACATGCTACAGAGGAGTCGAAGCCTAGACGTCGAAAGGAGGAGCAAGTTGACGAGAGGGAAGAGTCAGAATCCGACAGCAGTGGAGGTGAGAAAAGGAAGAACCAAAATCTGATGGTTCAAAGAGCCTTGATCCAGGAAGATCAACGCAACAAGACAGAGCCAACACAATGGAAGGCGATCTTTCGAACGAAGGTGCAGATCGGTGAATGGCATTGCAAAATGGTAGTTGATGGTGGGAGCACGGAGAATCTTATGTCAACAGAAGTCATCGAAAATATCGGGTTGAAGTGTTGAGAACACCCACACCCCTACAAGATCTTGTGGTTGCAGAAGGGAGACCATGTCAAGGTGACGAGACAGTGCATGATCAACTTTCGATTGGAGGGATTTGAAGACAATGTGCTCTGTGATGTAGTCCCAATGGACGCTTTCCATCTGTTGTTAGGGAGACCATGGTAATATGATCCGGAAATGATGTATGATGGTCGAGCCAACACAGTCACAGTGTGGAAAAATGGCGTGAAAAGGACTTTTAAGCCAAGGGTGGAAGATCAAGGCGATAGTAAGCACGGCGAGAGCAATCTTTGGGAAAAGCGAGTGTTGATGAGCACCGCGAAAGAATTCCTCGCGGAAGAGGAGAAGCAGTCGGGATGTTTTGCGATCATTCCAAAAGGACCATATGTCGAAAGAACTACCAGGGAGGAGGATATTCCGGTCGAAGTCTAGAAGTTGCTCGAATAATTCTGCGACATAATGGTTGATAAGAAACCGATGGGATTGCCACCAACAAGGAGCATATCCCATCAGATCAACTTGATTCCAGGGTTGATTCTGCCAAACAAACCACCATATATGATGAGTCCGACAGAAGGTCAGGAGCTCAACCGACAGGTCTAAGAGTTGTTGGACAGGGGGTTAATCAGAGAGAGTCTGAGCCCATGCGCAGTACCAGCAATATTGACACCAAAGAAGGTTGGAGAATGGAGAATGTGTACAGACTCCAGAGCCATCAACATGATCATGATCAAGTATCCATTTCCATTGCTGAGAATGGATGACTTGATGGATTTCCTGAGTCGAGCGACATACTTCACAAAGTTAGACCTGAAGAGTGGTTATCACTAGATTGTTAAGATCCTGGTGGGCAGCCTTCACTAACATCTCGAGGTTTTGGTGTAACGGTTCGTATCATCTGGTATCAGAGCCTCCACCCAGGTTCAAGTCACAGAGCAGGTGGCAACGTCGGCATTGCAGTGTTCGCCCGGGGCTCGTACGGCGCAAAGGGGACACCACCGTACGGGCGCACATCCAGCCCAGAGTCTGGACTGCGGAGCGTGGTGGGATGTTAAGATCCTGGCGGGTGGCCTTCACTAACATCTCGAGGTTTTGGTGTAACAATTCGTATCATCTGGTATCAAAGCCTCCACCCAGGTTCAAGTCACAGAGCGGGTGGCAACGCCGGCATTGCAATGTTCACCCGGGGCTCGTACGGTGCAAAGGGGACACCACCGTATGGGTGCACATCCATCCCAGATTCTGGATTGCGGAGCGTGGTGGGATGTTAAGATCCTGGTGGGTGGCCTTCACTAACATCTCGAGGTTTTGGTGTAACGGTTCATATCATAGATCCAGGTCAAAGAAGCAGATGAATGGAAGACAACATTCAAAACAAAAGAAGGGTTGTAAGAGTGGTTAGTCATGCCATTTGGATTGACCAATACACCCAGCACATTCATGATATTGATGAATGAGGTGTTGAAGCCATTCTTGGGAAAGTTTTTCGTAGTCTATCTAGATGACATTTTGATTTTCAGTCGAACCAAGGCAGAACACTTGGAGCACATTCGACAAGTATTGCAGAGATTGCAGGAGGAGAAGCTGATGGTGAACCTTCAAAAGTGCTTCTTCGTGAAGAAGGAGTTGGTGTACTTGGAGTTTGTAATCTCGAGTAAAGGGTTGGTTATGGACCCAGAGAAGGTGAAGGAAATATTAGATTGGCCGGAACCGACAAGTACGACTGGAGTAAGGATTTTCGATGGACTTTCCAGTTTCTACAAGAAGTTCATTCGGGGATTCAGTCGGATTTGTGCACCATTAACCGAGTGCATGAGAAAGGGTGAGTTCAAGTGGACTGACGATGCCCAGAGATCTTTCGACGAGTTGAAGGAAAAGGTCACTGAGAGCCCAGTATTGGCACTCCCAGACTTTGACAAATTTTTCCAAGTCGATTGTGATGCGAGTGGAACGGCAATTGGAGCAGTGTTGAGCCAAGAGGGCGGACCAATTGCATTCTTTAGTGAATATTTGAATGGAGCAAAGCAGAAGTATTCAGTCTACGACCAGGAATTTTATGCTATCATTCAAGCATTGAAGAAGTGGAGGCATTATTTGTTTCCCAAGGAATTTGTGTTGTACACAGATCACCAAGCACTGAGGTATCTGAACACTCAGTTGAAATTAGATCAGTGACACATGAAGTGGGTGGAGCTACTACAGAGGTATACATTCATGTTACGACATAGGTCGGGAAAGTCAAACAAAGTTGCCAACGCCTTGAGCATAAGAGTTGCACTGTTGAACACGACAACAGTTTAGGCAACGGGGATAGAGTTGATAAAGAGAGAGTATGAGACCGATGAAAATTTTGTGAAAGCATGCAAGGCTTGTTGTGAACCTTGGAGTGGCGACAGGACTCCGTACTTGATTTATTTCATCCAAGAAGACTTTCTGTTCCGGGAAAATCAGTTGTGTATTCCTAGAGGATCAGTAAGAGAGAACCTAATCCGAGAATTCCATAATGGCGGGTTAGCGGGAAATTTCAGCATCGATAAGACTAAGGTACTGGTCGAAGAAAAGTATTTCTGGCCAGGGATGACGATGGATGTCGGAAAGTGGGTTCGACAATGTCAAGTTTGTCAGTTGGAAAATGGAAGGAGTCAAAACACGGGGCTATATACACCATTACTAGTACCAGATACCCCTTGGGAGCATATTAGCATGGATTTTGTGTTAGGATTGCCGAAGACACAATAGGGAAGCGACTCAATATTTGTTGTAGTCGACAGGTTTTCGAAGATGGCACACTTCATTCCATGTAAATAGACAAGTGATGCCACGGGGATTGTTGTCTTATTCTTCAAGGAGATATTCAGATTGCATGGGTTTCCAAAGAGTATCACGTCAGATCGGGATACCAAGTTCATGGGGCATTTTTGGAGAACCCTATGGAAGAAACTGAACATGAAGTTGCAGTTTAGCTCAGCGTACCATCCGCAGATAGATGGACAAACCGAGGTGGTGAACAAAAGTTTGGGAAACCTTCTGAGATGTCTAGCAGCCAACAAACCCAAGCAATGGAAAAATTTGTTGGCACAAGCAGATTTTGTGTACAACAACTCTGTGAATTGATCGACGGGGTTGAGTCCATTCCAAATTATTCAGGGGAGAATCCCACATGGAGTGGTGGATTTGGTCGAGTTGCCGACAGAAATCAGGAAGAGCGCAGATGCAGAATCATTTGCGAAGCATATGCAAGAAGTTTATAAAAATGTGCGAAAGCGCATAGAGAAGAGTAACGCGGCATACAAGTTGAGAGCCGACAGGAAGAAGAGGCTACAGTCATTTAGAGAAGGAGACTTAGTCTATGCATATTTGCAGAAGGAAATATTTTCGACAGGAACATACCACAAGTTGAAGCTGAAGAAGATTGGACCATGTAGGATTCTAAAGAAGATATCCGACAATGCTTATGTGTTGGAATTTTCGGATGACTTGAACATTTCAGCAATGTTCAATGTCTTGGACCTATACAAATTTGAATAAGGGTCAAGCAGCGGAAGCGAAGAAGTGATAAGCATTAACTGGATGGATCAGATTCCAGATCGACACAAAGAGGAGATCGCAAAAGTAATTGAAGAGCGTGAGGTTGGGAGAACGCGTAGCTCACGGAAGAAGGAATACATAGTGCAATGGAAGGATGATGAGTTGCAGGAGGCGACATGGATTTTCGAAGAAGAGTTTAGGAGACTGATGGGGCAGTGGAGTTCTTTTTCACCTAGGGAGTCTGATGCAGGAGCATCGGGGCCTAGGCAGATCAGTCAAAGTTGATCGACATGAGGGATCCAGCCAACAGGAGTGCCGATGACCACTAGTGCGAGAAGCAGGTTGACTTGTCGAATTCAACAAGTCGAGCAGGAGAAGTCGGTATGTGACTGACTGGAGTAGCGCGCAATGGATTTTGTGACAGGCCGAGAGTCGACAAGTTATGGTCGACAGACGACAAGTGAAAGCGAGACGTCGGGTAGCCGACAAGTGGTTGAACTACAACCTGACAGGTTTGGCAGAGCCAAGCGTGGAGGAAGGGGAGGATCTAATGAACCGTAGGAGATAAGAATTGAGCCGACAGAAAGGTCGAGATGTGATCGACTACTGTAGCAAGGTTGGAAGAGCCAAAAGTCAAGAGGACTGTACCTGGTAGACATTCGGGGTTGTTGAGGAAGTTAATACAGTTATTGCAAGCAGGTGAAGGACATGACAGGTGTCATCATGGACAGAGGCTGTACAGCATGGCTGGGAGCTGACAGTTGTAGGTCTGCAGGATTTGGAAGAATTGGTGGACAGGAGGATGCGTGTCTTGGGGATTACAGTAGTCTCGATAACAACAGCAGCAGGGTAGAAGACGGAAGAGAGGGATCAGTTCAAGGATCTTCTTTATTTTGGTCAGCAGCATTAGAGAGCGAGAAGGGAGTTGATATCGAATCCATAGTTCAGCTTTCCGTAGTGAACCAGGAGAGGGTGAGGTCGACACACAAGGAGAACACACCATAGTTACTTTTGTATTGTAATGGCTGAGGCCAACTGTAGTTAGTTATTTGCTTTCAGTTATTCCACATTGTAACCGAATTCAGAGAAGTAATATAAGCCACTTCTGGCATCCTGTTTTACACCTTGTTCATGTAAGCATTGTGGTATGTGTCGTGTGTATTGTTAAGGAAGAACCTTATTCAGTAAGGCGACTTGCGTCAATGATCCACACAAACCACAATAGTCTTCAATACCTTCTTCAACATAAACATTGTCCATAGAACAACACAAATGGATAGAAAAAATTGGCACTTTCAACATGGAAATAATACATAAAAATGGAAAAGATAATGTAATAGAAAATGTGCTTTCCAAGAAGGATGAAGGGATGAACTCATATTCTATTTCAGTTGTGATTCCTGATTGGTTGGATGAAATACGAAGTGAGTATTCCAAGGACCCAGAAATGAGTGCAATAATTAAAAATACCAATCAAGAGTTCAAATTTCAATGGAAAAATTATATTCTATGGTGTAAAGGAAGTATCTATTTAGACCCAACTTCTAAATTCAAATCCAATGTCATTAAGGAGTCCCATGATTCACCGGAAATGGACATGTAGGGCTTTTAAAATCTTACTATAATGAATGAAGGTATTTCTTTTGGAAAGGGATGCAAAAATATATCCAAACATATGTGGTAGAATGTGACAAATTCCAAAGGAACAAAAGTGAAAACATTTTAACCCCAGTGTTACTTCATCCTCTACACATTCCAAACCAAAAAGGGGAAGAAATATCTATGGATTTCATTGATGGGTTACCCATGTCAAAAGGAAAGGAAAAAATCTTTATTGTGGTTGATCGATTAACCAAATTTGCACACTTCATGGGGGTGAAGAATATAGAACAGCTAAACTGTTGGAATATTCTCACCATCATTTTTTATATTTGCATTCTGCATGCATCCATTCATCATGCATGCATCCAGTCATCAGTATGGTAGTCTCCCTAGAACCTGGATCCTATGTTCATCCCCCTAGAGCATGTTTTTATCCCTCGGGATCCCTCCTACCTACCTAGTGCGCCTTGTTTTCCTCACTTGGATGACATATGCGCCCTACTACACTAATTGGATCACTAACAGTCAGTGGCAGCATTGATTGACTAGTTTATGCATTTATTGCTCAATTTAACTGCCTGCAGCTTCCAGTTTTCTATATCGAAGTGCCACTTGACCTATTGATAGCCTTGTCATCCTCATGCACCCTCCTTGGAGTCTCCATCCCTTGATTTGTGCTCACATGATTCAGTTAAACTCAGTTAGACTCATTTGACTGACTTTTGACTATTTGTGACTACTACCATTGATTGGATGATGTCTCTAATGCTATCCAAGCCACACATTGAGGAGAATTCGAATGACCTTAGGAGGCATTCGAATCCATTTGATTGTATTCAGTTATTATTCACTTTCACAGTGCCAGCTTACAGCTGATGTATGATTACAATAGTTTTTGTCATTTCTTGTGTTAATGAGTGATTATTGATTCAACAATTCTTCTTCTCTTCTCTGCTATTCTTGAGTGATTTTTAGTGAGGTTTTATCTAGCTATGTGATCTCTCTTGTAAAATATATCATGGTAGCATATATGGAGTCATCTATTCGAATTGCAACAGCAGGAGTTGCAGAAATTCTTTGTGAGGCACCTGCAACAATTAATTAATACAAATATGCGAAATAGCAGAAATGACAGAACTCAGAATCACTTTTATATTGATCACAGGCCACTTCGAGGGGGAAACCTCCTATGAGAAAGCTCAATACAAATAACTTCACGGTGTCTTCATAGGTCTCAACACACACTTATATACTAATTCTAGGCGCCAATACTATGGGTCGAAACCATAGGCCGTTACAAACTATGGATCAACAATACTACGGGAGACTTACAAAGCATATGCGCCAACAACAATAACACAAACTATTGATCAACAAATACTACGGGACGACTTACAAATCATATGCGTCCAACAACAACATACTAACAAAGTAAAGACATGGGTTCCTAACATGCCCTCCCCCTTAAAAAAAGCTTTGTCCTCAAAGCTTTAGATGTGGAAATTGTTGTTGAATATGAAGGAGTGGTTCCCATGTAGCATCCTCTGGTTGCATGCCGTGCCACTGAATTAAGACCTCTGTGATAGAGCAAGAGCGAAGATGATGCATGCGCTGATTGAGGATGGCCTCTGGTTCCAAAAGGATGGATCCTTCATTATCCAGTTCGGGTAAAATCGTTTGTCTGCTGATGTTGGTGCCAAGAACTTTCTTCAGACAAGAGACATGAAAGACTAGATGAATGCGGGAAGAAGGAGGAAGTTCCAATTTATAAGCAACGGACCCAATCTTCTGAAGAATCCAATATGGCCCATAGAAATTTGGAGAGAGCTTATGACGCTCTTTGAGTTTCAAGGAGGATTTTTTGTACGGCTGGAGACGAAGAAAAACCATATCGCCGACTTGAAAAGTGTGCTCCAAACGGTGTTGATCAGCTTGTTGCTTCATGCGATTTCTTGCCATGTGAAGATTGTCCCGCAAAATGCGAAGAATCTGATCGCGGTTGCGAAGGACCGTGTCAACTTCCTAAACTGGTGAACTGGTGGGGGTGTATGGAAGAAGAGTTGGAGGTGCCTGACCATAGATTGCTTCATATGGGGTCATTTTAGAGGCAGTGTGGTAAGAGGTATTGTACCACCATTCAGTGAGAGGGAGCCACTTTGCCCACTGATGTTGTTGTTCCGAGGTGAAGCAACGAAGATAAGTTTCCAATCATTTATTGACAATTTCAGTCTGACCATCTGTTTGTGGGTGATACCCTAAACTCATCTTCAGTTTGGTGCCAATGTGGCGAAATAGTTCTGTCCAAAAATGACTGGTGAAAGTCGCATCACGATCCGAGACAATGGAAGAAGGGATGCCATGAACACGAAAGATCTGGTCCAGAAAAATTTGAGCGGCGGAGGAGGCTGTATAGGGATGGCTGAGAGCACAAAAATGACTATATTTGGAGAGGCGATCAACCACAATGAGAATCATTGTCTTCCCGCCAGATTTAGGGATCCCTTCAATGAAATCCATGGAAATATTTGTCCAAATCCGTGTAGGTATGGGCAAGGGTTCAAGTAATCCTAGAAGGAGTGTTGTTTCACCCTTATTGCGCTGGCAGGTATCACATTCGGACACCATCTGTTGAATTTTCCTTTTCATGCCCTTCCAAAAGAAGTTACGCTGTGCTCGTTCATATGTTTTGAGGAACCCAGAGTGCCCTACCGATGGAGAAGCATGGAGTTCATAGAATACAGCCTGTTGAAGATCTGTGCTCTGGGGAAGCACCAGACGACCTTTGTATCGCAGAGAAGCACCATCCCAAGAGTAATGTGGTACAGCAGAAGGGTTGTTGGTCAAGCGTTGGATGATTTGAGATAAGGAAGAGTCATTGACATAACCTTGTTCAACAGATTGCAACTAATTTGGAACATGCATAGAAATAGCTGAAAGAGAACCTTGGGCATCAAATGTGCGAGAAAGAGCATCTGCCACAATATTGTCTTTACCCTTCTTGTAAGTGATCTCATAGTCATAACCCATGAGTTTGCTAACCCATTTCTGTTGTGCCGGGGAGGAGACACGCTGGTCTAAGAAATATTTCAGACTCTGGTGATCAGTCTGGATGCAGAAATGATTCCCTAATAGGTATGGGTGCCACTTCTGTACTGCATGCAAAATAGCCATCATTTCCTTCTCATAGGTAGAGGCAGCTAAATTCTTACCTGAAAGGGCTTTGCTAGTGAACGCAATGGGGTGTTCATCTTGAAGGAGAACAGCACCAAGTCCATTGCCGCAAGCATCACTCTCAATAGTGAAGGGCTTGGAAAAATCGGGCATAGCTAGCACAGGTGTAGTACACATAGCTTGTTTTAGTTTGTCAAATGCACACTGAGCAGCAGGTGTCCATGTAAAAGCATCCTTTTTCAATAGAGCAGTTAATGGAGCTGCAATCTTCCCATAATCCTTGACAAAATTGCGGTAGTAGCCAGTCAACCCCAAAAAACCACGAAGGCTCTTGAGTGTCTGACGATGTGGCCAATTGTTCATGGCATCGATTTTGGCAGGATCCACGCGAACCCCTTGTGCTGAGATAATGTGCCCGAGATACTCAACTTCCTTCTGTCCAAAAACACATTTAGACTGCTTGGCATGGAGATGATGGTCACAAAAAAGTTGCATGACAAGATCCAGATGTTGGAGATGTTCATCCCATGTTTTACTGTAGATGAGGATATCATCAAAGAATACCAGAATGAATTTCCGCAAGTAGGGTCAAAATATTTTATTCATTAAGGCCTGGAATGCGGAAGGAGCATTAGTGAGGCCAAAGGGCATGACCAAAAACTCATAATGGCCATCATGTGTGCGGAAAGCTATTTTAGGAATATCATCCTCATGAACCCGAATTTGATGATACCCAGAACGAAGATCCAACTTGGAGAAAAAGTGAGCCCCATGAAGCTCATCAACAACAGGAATTGGAAACTTATCCTTGATGGTGAGGTGATTAAGTGCTCGGAAGTCAATGCAGAGGCGCCATGACCCATCTTTTTTGCGGACAAGAATAACTGGAGAAGAAAAGGAACTAGTGCTCGGGCGAATAATACCTTGCTTCAATAAGTCCCGAACGAGCATTTCAATCTCCGTTTTTTGGTGAAATGGGTAGCGATAGGGCCTGATGTTGGGAGGAACGCTTCCAGGAAGGAGTTGAATACGATGGTCTTCTGGCCTGGAAGGTGGTAATCCCATTGGTTCAGCAAAGACACCTGTATATCGATCCAGAATTTGTTGTAGATCCAAAGGAGTAGTGGAGACCGCTTATGGTTGCATCTGGATGGAATGGATCTGAGTGATGACACCATGTGAATTCTTCTTGAGGAGTTTTTCCATGCGATGTGAACTGACGATGCTGAGAGAACCTGGTTGTAATCCTATCAATGTGTGTTTTTGTCCATTGAAGGAAAACTGCATCCAAAGTTCAGCAAAATCCCATAAGATAGGGCCAAGTGTGCGTAGCCATTGAGCGCCCAAAACCACATCACATCCGCCTAAGGGCAAGGAAAACATGTCAAAGCGCAAGGTATAATCTCCCATAGAGATACGCACATTTCGACACTTCCCTTTGAAAGGTAAGGTGCCCCCATTGGCAACCATGACTTCAAAGTTGGAGCAAGGATGGATAAAACAATCAACTTGTTTGGCGATCTTAGGGTCAATGAAATTATGAGTGCTACCAGAATCAATGAGTATTGTAAGAGGAAGCTTCTTGAAGTAACCCCTGACCTGCATTGTTTGGGGGGTGGTGATTCCAGCTAAAGCATGGAGAGATATCTCTGGCTGGTCATCCTGAGACGGAGGGTCAATAGGAGGTTCCTGAATGTCAACCGGAGCATCCAGTGTTTTTGGATCTTCGTCACCAATTTCAGAGGCAGACGGAGACTCCACATCCAAGAGATAGAGCTTTTGCTGAACACATCTATGTCCCCGAGTGAATTTCTCATCACAATTATAGCAAATCCCCTTTTCTCTGCGTGCTTGCATCTCTGTTTCAGACAAACGCTTGATAGGAGTCGGTCGAGGAGCCTGCGCTATAGGTGGTCGCTGAGAACCCATATTTCGGAATGGAACAAAAGTGGGCTTGGAGCGTTGTTGGGCTGCAATCTTGTCTTCTACCAACTTAGCCAACCCTAAGGCTTCCATCATTGTGTTGGGACAGAACATTTTGACCTCAGAGCAGATGGCATCCTTTAGACCACTGAGAAAACAACTCCGGTAAAAGTCATCAGACAATCCTTCGGTGTGGTTGGCTAGATTCTCAAATTCGGTTTGATACTCTCTCACCATGCTAATTTGGCGAAGTTTAGTGAGGGCTCCTGTGAAGTCATCAAAAGCACTAGGACCAAATCGTTGCAAAAGGAGCTGGCAAAAGTCTGGCCATTTGGGCTCTGGATGAGCCTTGATGTACCAACGGTACCATTGAAGAGCTTCATGTTCCAAGTGAAAGGATTCCAGCGGAACTTTGTTGACATCAAAAGTATTATGCAGACTGAAATATTGTTCTGCACGATAGATCCATCCAGTTGGATCAGTACCATTGAAGAGAGGAAAATCAAGCTTCGGACCACGAAAATTGCTGGAAGAGGAGAACCCATTGTCTGATGAAGACTCGGACTGCCGTTTGTTGTTCATAGCTAAATGTTCAAGATGGAGGCCGAGAAATTTTTCATCCAGATCCTGGAGTTTGGCTTGGATAAAGACTCTTGCACATCATTGGTTCAAAGTTGTGCACCGTTGGAAAATGAAAAAGACAATGACTTGGTGTTTCGATGAAGGAAATGTTCAATGAAATTTTGTAGTTTTTGTTGTTTCGAATTTGCTGTAGCAATGCTGTTTGCCTTTGTAATTTGAAGTTTTTTTTTGGAAGTAATGATGCTGGCTGAAGCCACTGTGAGATGATAGATGAGTTGATAGATGAAATTGCATGTTGCTTGCTGTTGAAGTATGTATGTGTTTGTTGAAAGGCTGTTGCCTTGTACTGGTTGTGCGATCCTCCGCCATGAATGTGTGGTTTGCTGAAGTCTGCCACCTGCGGAGAAGGAAGAGCGTAGAGTGAGCCTCCGCCTTCAGTTGAGAAAGAGATCAGTTGAGAAAGCATCTACAGCAGCAGATTTGCAGATCTGCCTTAAGACTCTCCAAGACATGAGAGCATTTCTGATAATGAAGTTTCCAGCAGCAACATTGAAGAAATTTTTTTTTGAAGTATTTCGTGTCTATTTGTAAGAAGCCTAGCTGAGACTTTAGACCAGCAGGCCATGATTTTTGTAAACTATGTGTTGTAATGTGGCTGTTGAAATTAAGGGGGAGATTGTTGGAATTAATTGCCAACCGCCACCTCTCCTCAGCGTGATCATTCACCTCGAACTATGAGTTTGAGAGTCCACCTGGAGCGTGTGGTCATTTGATGTGTTCGATGCATGTACCTGGCAGTAGTTCGCAGTGTAAATGAGCAGTTAATGCTCATGGAGCTTCTCGGTGAAAGCGATTGACAGATGTTCTCTTTGGCTCTCGATCCTTCTAGAGGATTCATGATGTATAAATCTTTTTATCGGTTAATACAACATAGGGAGGTTCCTGGCCATTTTGGGCCTGTCGTGTATTGTGCTGCTGTGTCTTCTGTTCAATGTGTAAATACAAACTGCCTGTATGAATTGGGGTTTCCGCTGTGCCTACTCCAACATAATGAACTTCGATCTAATAGCGGGATCTCCAACATTAAAAGTCCACCTAAAACATCGAACTCCAAATCTATGGAAGCATCCAGTAGCATTTTCAGTTTTCAGTATTGAAGTTTATATTAGTAGCAGTAGGTGAATATTGATAGGTAACAAGTTAAGTGCCATGAATAATGTATTTATCTATGCCTCAGTTATTAGTTATCCATACAGTTACTTCTATTTTTTTTTTAATCTTTTTTGTTGTAATTATTTATTTTTAAATTTGGAATCAACTGCCATACAAATTAATCTAGACAATACACTGAATAGTACACTTATGACATCTTAATACATCTTCATACAATCTAACAAAAACGTAGATGCTAGTTCACTGTAACTATCAACACTGCTGGATCACTCTTTCTTAGGCACTTCTGAATAGATCTGATAGCTGGCTTGTCTAGAGCATCCATAGGTGAATAGAGGTCCCATTCCTTGCAATATTTCCAGATAAAAAGGATTTGTTTACACGAGTGCGACCTCACAGGAGTAGACTTCCGAAATTGTTGGTCTTTGAAAAGGGTCCGTACTTACCAGGCACATGACCGGCTCATACCAGATAGTAGAGCCCAGATACGCATATCAGATCTAATATAGAAAATTGAGATATGCATGAGAGATCTAATCTAAAATATTCATATTTATCTATTGAGCACAGCATTCAAAGGCGGACCTTGAGAACCTGTAAGGTCTCCGCTGTGACCATCCAACAAATCAACAAAAGAAAACTTTAAAACCTAATATAATATGAGAATCTCTGCTCCTGTTGCTCGAAATCATGGTGAAGAGTTTGTCCTTCTACTCAAAGTTTTGTCCATATTCTCTATAACGTGCAAGAAAGATTTATAAGCAACGTGAAAGTTGCCTTCTGATATTTTAATTTTTACAAATATATAAGGATTTGAATTTTATCAATTAAAAATTTATTAGAGTTAGAGAGAGAGATTTTATCTATAAAATTAATTGAAATTGTAAATATAAATTATTAAAATTGTATATTAATTAATAATATAATAATAGTATCTAATTATATTTACATATTTAAAAATATAATTTCAATTATAATATAATTAAAATTTATAAAACCTAATTTATTAATAATCAATCCAAACCTTATAATCTTTAAACTATTGTTTTTTCATTTTTCAACAAAGAGTTGCCAATTATCACATGGCTTTCCTAACTATATAACTCTTCCTACACATTTACAATCCACTCTAAACTAAGAGGAAGTAACCTTCATCTGTATGATTTTCAACAAAGCTCATTAAAAATAAAAATAAAAAAGTCATACAGAGCATGAAAAAGATGTAGATATTAATTTCACAGTTTATCAATTCTAAGCAAGCACCTTTATCCAATATTTCAAGATATTAAATTCAAAAAGAGTGATAGAAAAACTATCTCAAACAAACATTAGCATGTAACATTTCAAATAAAACATACAGAAGTAACTAAAAAAAGGCGATCCACCAAATCAATCACTCAAGAATAAATAAATAAATAGGCAAGATCATGTGCAGCGAAGTATTAAATACCAAATCACTGTATAAACATTCACCAATAAAATAAAATATTGATTCTCTTTTATTCAAAGTTTAAATGATATACCACCATGGGATAGTAAATATCATTAATAAGCAAACATTCATCATTTAATCTTAAAAATACTGGAAGCAAATATGTAACAAAATACTAAGAACATCAAGCATTCATGAAATCATAAATTCTCAATCAGCTTCTTTAAAGAAAATGCAAGGACAACTAAGAAAAATGGCATTGGATAAACATAAGATAGTTTAAAAACTTCAAAAATGCAGAGGGGTGAATCCTCTTTCCATAACAATTATTTTTCCATATCAAAACTCTGTAAAAATGTCTTAGAAATGTTTCATAACTTAAACAAACTTATGAGCTAAACTGAAATGAACTTTCAGTTCTCTCTGTAGCCGACCCTTTCTTTTAGAAGTTTCCAGGGCTATGGATGAGAGTTCTAACTGCCTTTTAGTTGGCAGTTGCTAATTATTTTCCTTAAAGATAGACACGGTGAACAAATTAACTGAAAATAGAGAAACAAAATTGCTCTAGATCCCGCTTCGCATAAAGGCTTTAAATGATAACTATACTTTTTTCATTGGTTCTTCAATATCATATATTCCGGGTTCTTCAAGATGAGGCTCTATTATCCGGTCGTTGCGCTTGCTTTAGCTTAAACTTTGGATGTTGAAAATGCAACCCTTACCTGCCTTGTTGGATGTTGAAAATGCAACATTTTCCTATATGGAATTTCCAAGTCTGAGTGGAGTTGATAAGAGAAAGAAAATAACAAATCAATTATCTTTTTTACGGGAGACAGTTTCATCTTTATCTTCAAATTTTGGAGACAGTTTCATCTTTATCTTCAAATTTTGCCAAGCTCCCCTCGCAAGTTTTGAAATCTTAATTTGAAAGCTCCCTTTCCAAGTTTTAAAATCTTCAAGGCTAGTGCAAGTTGATGATGGTTTTCCATGATCTTCAAGGCTAGTGCAAGTTGATGATGGTCTTCCATCACACATGACACCATAGTGTGAATAAAAACTTGGGAAAACAACAATTTCTTAACTTAGAGAAGTACTTGAAGGTACTTTCACAATGACTTTGAATATGGTGTAAAAAATGAAAAGTGGGAAAATGAATTAGCTTAAGTATATCATTTTTATTTATAACAATTGTGCAGAATTAGGTGAAATCCAAGTTTTCCTATCATTGTATGTTTTTTTCATACAAAATATAATGCATATGTTTCCGTTAGTGCTACCTTTGAGTACCTAAACAATGTAATTTGACTACAAAAATTTGTAGAATTGTAGAGAACACATTGTTCTTGTGCACATCTATTTAAAAAAAAATTATAATCTTAATTTTATTTTATTTTTAAATTATGAAAGTCATCATATCCTTGAAATTATAAGGTCTTTTGTTAGTACTACATAAAAGGGTCTTAACGTTTTGTGTGTGTGTGTGCATGCGCGTGACTCTATGTGTGTGTGTGTATGTGTGTGTGTGTGTGTGTGTGTGTGCGAGAGAGAGAGAGAGAGAGAGAGAGAGAGAGAGAGAGAGAGAGAGAGAGGACTTGGTCTACACTAATGCATTGTATTTTTTTTTAATGGTTAAGGAGAAAAAAAGTTATAGTAGAAATAAAAGAGGTATGTATTTTAAGATTCCGATATATGTCAAGACAAAAATATATTAAAAATAGTAAACAATATTAATTTAAAAAATATATATATATTTGGAATCTACACAATCAACTCTATGTATGTTTGTATTTTCAAGGACAATAGATGTGTCTAGCCCATAGAAAATTAACCTCAAATATATAGATATACAAAGTTGTTTTGAAAAATGGAGTTTTTATGTATTTGCGGCCCAAACCACCAAGCTTGTCATCTCGAACCTATATATGAGCCAACCAAATAAGCAAACACATAAGTTTCTCACTTTTGTTAGTTTGAATTTGAAAAGAACGTGCACGCAGTCAAAAGTGTGGATGCCACAGGAATGCAGACATGCTCAAAAACGTGCACGCACTAGGAACATGTGTGTTTATAATGTGCACAAGTAGGAACATGCACGCACTTTAATAATGCACACGCCTTATGAACGTGTGTGCACTTTAATTACATGCACACGCTCCTATAGAGAAAGGTAGGGAGAGGGGGGGAGAAAGAGGGGGGAGAAAGAGGGAGGGGGGATAGTGGAGGAGAGGGGAAGAGAGGGAGAGGGGGGGAGAGAGAGAGAGGTGGAGAGAGGGAGGGAGAGCAAGGGAGAGAGAGGTAAAGTGATAGATAATGCGGGAGGGAGGGAGAGAAAGGGGGGTGGGGAAGAGTGAGTGAGAGAGCACTAAAGTATAAGATAAGATAAGATAATTTTATTAATGTCCAACAAGTGATCACTAAAAGATATTAAAGGGACTTTTGATTACAATGATGTCAATACAAAGTGGGAGCACTAAAGAGGCTCCTGCAACAAAGAGCATGAAGAAAGAAAAAATGAATTAAAACATGCAAAAGAGATCATTAAGCTATGGGATGAGAGGCCCATTGGGAAGAAGGGTGAACAAAGCAAGTTGATCCAAGATCTGGATGATTGCAATGAGTAATGTCATGTGTGTCTCGTGATATGTTGGATCCATCTCCCCAAGCATCCAAGGCCAAATGGAGGAAGCTCAAGATAGAGGGCTAGATGGAGGAAGAGTTAGAAGAAGAAATGGACAACACATCCTTTTGTTGGCTAGAGGAAGAGGCTCATCCTGGAGTATGGATGATCTCCATTGTCTGCTAGTGTCAAATCTAGACTAGCAGTGCTACTGATATCTCTATGGAATTTGGGTGGTCCTCTGAATTCGTAATAACCTAGGATTAGGGCCTAAGTCGTTATTTGTCTGTCTCTTGGTTCCCTAAACAAATGGTAGCACTACAAAAAAGGAAGTGATACGGTAATTGAATACTGATCTCTAAGGTGGTTGGATGGACTAAGAGCAAAGCCAAAAGGCCTCCTATAAATAAAGGGAGAAACACTATGATCTAGGAATCCGAAGAAACTGGAGAGGGTCTAGTGATCTCTAAATAAGCAATGGAACCTCCCTATGATCTCATAGTAGATAGGGAAGTGGAAAATGAAATGCTCCTCAGTCTCAATCTTCTAAAGATGATAGAGTTGGAAAATCATGTATGATCGGTCAATATGGTGGTTAGCCTCTACCCGCATATTATGGAAGCCTACCCTAAACTGGACAAGAGGGATGCAAAGGGTTTGAATCCATTGACGGAGGGTGTACTACAGTTAAACAATGAGTCCATCTCTCAGCTCTAACAAGTGCTTAGGATAGAATCACTCAGCTCTAACAAGTGCTTAGTTATTATTCACTTTCACAGTGCTAGCTTACAGCTGATGTATGATTACAACATTTTTTGTCATTTCTTATGTTAATGAGTGATTATTAATTCAACAATTCTTCTTCTCTCCTCTGCTATTCTTGAATGAGTTTTAGTGATGCTTGCCCCAGCTGTGTGATCTCTCCTGTAAAATATCACATAAACAAATTGCATAAGTATTTTGCAAAAACATATATAAGTTACATGGTTTCCAAGAGTCACTATTAGTGATAGGGATGTGAAATTTAATGGGAAATTCTAGAAGGAATTTTTCAAACAAGTTGGTACATCACTCAACATGAGCTCGGCTTATAATCCCCAAATAAATGGCCAGAACGAAGTCATAAATAAATGTTTGGAATCCTATCTACAGTGTTTTGTAAAATATAAGTAGAATAATTGGTCTCAATGGTTACACCTGGAAGAATGGTGGTACAGGTTTGCATACCACACCTCTGCAAATGACTCATTTTCAATCCTTATATGGGTATGGACCTCCCAAAAGGAAAGAGTTCATTCCAAATGACACTAATGTTCAAGAAGTGAGGAACCAATTAGAGAGAACTGAAAAGGAAATCGAAATACTCAAAGATAATTTAACCACTGCATAGAACTATATGAGGCAACAAGCATATCAACACAGAACAGAGAGAGAATTTGAAGTGGGGGACTGGGTGTTCGTAAGACTCCAACCTTATAAAAAATTATCTCTTAAACAAGGAGGAAGAAACAAGTTGGCTCCAAAATTCTATGGACTATACCAGATTAGTAACAAGATCATTCAAGTCGCATATGAATTAGACTTACCTTATAATAGTTGTATCCAAAATGTCTTCTATGTGTCCTATCTTAGAAAAGTGTTTGGATGAAATCAGTCGACCAAACAGTACTTCATATGTTTGAGGATGAAGGAAGGGTCATTTTGGAACCAGAAGCAATCGTTGCTACCAGAGAAAAAAATCTTCATTCTCAAATGCTCAAAGAATATCTTATTAATTGGAAAAATCTTCCCAGTGAAGATGCATCATGGGAGACAGGACAATTTCATCAACAATATCAAATCTTACACTTGCATTGAGGAAAAAACATTCTAAAATACAACAACAATGTTACGTGTATAAATATTTAAAAATGAATTAAAATCATAAAATAGAAGTAATTAATTAAAATATTTTAATTTCTAAAGACATGTTGTTCCATTGAAATGGCATGGGTAGACCTACAAATGGCCTAAATTGTAATTGTAAATATCAACATTAGAATATATTTTTATCAAGTTTTATTATTATTCGATTTACAAATTATGTATATACCACCCTTATTGCAAAGATGAACTGTGTTCAACTGATTATTTCCCTCGTTGCTTGTTTTGGATGGGAATTTAATCAAATGGATGTTAAAAGTGTCTTTCTTCACGGAGATTTGTTTGAAGAAATTTATATGGAACAATCTTCTGGTTTTGTAACAGATTTTGGTCTTGTTTGTCAACTCAGGAAATCTTTGTATGGTTTGAAACAAGCACCTCGTTCTTGGTATGAGAAGATTGATTGTTTCTTTATCAAAATTGGATTCAAACATTGTGAATCTGATCACAGTATTTATGTATTACATGTTCATGGTGATACCTTGATTGTGGCATTATATGTGGATGATTTAGTCATAACTAGAAATAATGTCAATCTGATTTTGGATTTAAATAACCAACATACAGATACCTTTGAAATGACTAATCTTGGTCTTTTGCATTTCTTTTTGGGATTCAAATTTTGCAAATGGATGACCATATCTTCTTTCTCAACCAAAATATGCTTTGGATGTTTTGAAACGATTCTAGATGTATGACTATAAGTATTGTGTTACAACTTATCAATTGCGCATTAAGTTGTCAAAGGACGGCGACTCTCCATGAGTTGACGCCACCCTTTATTGATAGTTGGTTGGTATCCCGATTTACTTAACACACAGTTAACTTGATATATCATTTTCTATCAATGTGGTTTCCTAGTTCATGCAGGATCATTCAGAAAGCCATTGGAAGGTTACAAAGAGAAGTGTTCACTTTATTAAAGGAACTTATCATTATGGTATTAAGTATTGTCACAGTACAAAATTGTTGGTCAGGTTTACTGACTTCAACTAGGGAGGTGACATTAAGGACTAAAATTCCAATCATGTCTTTGTGTTTCAACTGAGATATGCACCCCTGGTCTAGTCGTGTAATAAATATAATGCAGTCTCTCTTTCGACTACAAAATTAGAATATTGTGGCGTTATCAATGCAGTTATGGAGGTAGTTTCAATCTATCATATTTTAGCATATATTGGTTCTCCTATTCAAGCCTTGATTGTTATACATTGCGACAATCAGAGTACAATACAAGTTGTTGACAATCATGTTTCTCATAACAAAATGAAGCATGTTGAACTTCATGTTCATTATTTAAGACAGATGGTACAATACAGTGTTGTCTCTCTTGTTTATTGTAGGACAGATGATCATATCGTTGATATCTTTACGAAGCCTCTACTAGAATATATGTTTGTGAAACTTCAGGCTGGGTTTGGGCTCTAAGGAGATGCAATTATGGGGGGGGTGTTCAAAGAACATAATTTTACCTCTTGAATATCCAAAGCATTTTGTTGATTGGGGGTGTTGGAACTTAAGGTTATGCAAGTTCATCACACCTCTGTATCTTTTGGAGGTCATTCATTAGACAACAATCGACTAGTAGAGTAGTTCACTAGAGCCTGATTGAGCAGTCGACTAATCGATTGATTGAATGGTTCATGAGGTCATGGTTGGATCGACTAGAACAACTTACTAATCTATGGGATGTTGCAGAATTTTTGGAAATGGTTAGAACCAATGGCCCCTATTTGTGGACTAGATCCTCCTCACTTCAAGGGATTTTGTTAGATATGGAACTATGAAAGAATGACCGTATGGGTTGTGTTGATATCTCGCAATTTGATATTGAAGAATGAGTTGTGATGTTCTAATCATAATGCATTGTGCTTAAGTGATGTAAAACTGTCTTTAGACACCACCTCTTTTCTTGGAATACAGTTCCCTTCTTCTGTTTTATTTTATGTTCTATGGTTCAATATGAAGAGGTTCCCCAAAATTCATAGGATATTTCATACCACATTCAAAAAACAGGGTATATCCACACATGTCAAACACCTTAAGACAAACACTCATGCACAAAGATGAAACATCAATACACTAGTATTTATGTGGTTAAAATTTTCAATGAGGGTAACAATCCATGCCCCTAAACAACATGGAGATGATTGATTAATGAAACAAAAAATGACATGAACATCTCTCATAATATATCATAATCAAATGACCCTACATGCTATTTAAATGAGAATCATGTACCCAATGGATGTTGAGCCATAGACAAAGTGTCATTAGTCTCAAGGAAGCGTTTTCAGTATTGGATAACCCATGTGTAGGATATGATTGTGACCATCATATTAGTAAATTACAAAACAAAACTAAAGAAATACACTAAAACCTAAAATTACATTAGACCAAGTGTAACATCCATATCCATCATTTTGACCATGGAGTGGATAGTTACGAATTACTCATCTTAAAATTTTCCCCATAGAGGCCATTATTCAAAATTCATAACTAATTTAAGCCTCCCAACAACAACATAATTTAATAAATGCATATATAGGCACATAATACAAAACACACCAGAATTAACAACTATATTTCACATAGACAACATAAATAACTATCATTTTCATAAACAGAATTAAATATAATGTTCATATTCATAGACAACAATGAATACTTATTTTTTAACTGAACAAGATCCAAGCATTACATGTGAGAGGAAATCTACCGTGAGAATTTTTCAATTCGACAAGTTTCAAACCTCTTAAGCATTACTAATTTTATTTATTTGATGACCCAATTAAATGTGCATTACTTAATAGTTTTTATTCATGATTATATATATTGTTTTGTTTATATAAATTTTTAATTTATATATTTTTTATTTATTATAATTTTCAAGTTTTATGTATTATGTAGGTCATTGTGTTTATAATATTAGTTATATTTTTAAATTAAAAAATTGTACTATTTAACTTGTTTAAAATTATTATACCATTATTAATAATCATTATTGATAATGCTCTCATTAATACTTTTTAACTTGTTTTAAAATTTATACTTGTTTAACTGGTTTAAAATTATACTATTTTAACTTGTTAAAAATTATTATATCATTATTAATAATAATTATTAATAAACTTATACTATAATTAATAATATCGCCATTAAATTGTATCCTTATTTTTTTATTTATTATTACAAATCTTTTCAAAATTATATTATTTTGTTAATAATATAATTATTTATGTTTAACGTATGATATCACCATAGAAACGTTTTACTTTTATCTAAGAGACTTGCCATGAACAAATAGAATAAAATAGATTTAACATATGGTATCGCCATGGATAAGCCCTGCTGGGCGGATGGGATGGGCGAATGCATTTCATCTTTTTGTCCACATGTACATGTAAGCAGCGTGTGAAAACTGGCCGTTGACTGCAAGGATCCTCGAGCCTGTGTTGCTTTATATCATCGTCACTTAACAATGCGAGATATTACTATTAATTTTTAATTTGTTTTGTTAATAATATAAGTATTCATATTATGCTATTGTGATGTTAGGTATAAGTTTATTTTATTTTAAGAGATATTAGATTTATATTTATTTTATTTAATATTGTTGTTGAGTATGATTGTTATCCTTTACTAATCCCTTGATTGTATAAAAAAATTTAGTTTAAGAGTTATCTTTTTGTTAAGTATAGATTACATTATTTGAGAGTGATTTTCCACCCAACCATAGGTATCGCTGCAAATACCACCCCCAAACTAGGCTATAATTCCACCTAGGTGAATAAAACACCTACATGTTTCACTCTCTCTTAGCACATAGAACACCTATGTTTCACTCTCTCATAGAAATATAGGCATCTCATTCAACCATCCTAGCCATGGAACTCTCTTCTACTACCCCATACAGCACAAGGAAGGCCTACTCTTTCTCTCATCATCAATCCCTCATAGTACCTAACCCTTACAATGCTCTTCACTGTGTGCAAAAATAGTCCAACCTATTATATGCTTTCAAAGAAACCCTTTGTAAAATAAATTCATGTCTTCTCAAGCATCTAGGAGTAGAAAATAAATAGTGGATAAAGGTTTCATATCTTGACCAACCTCTATGCTCACCTACAACCATATTCTTCTCACTAATGTCTATAATTCCCCTCTACATTGATAATTTATGATAGTTTAACAATCTAGTAATTGGCAATGGAGAGAACAACATCAAAAACTACATACTGTATGAACTCTGCATGAATAATGACTAATAGAATCTCATGGAGATGAGAGGACTGGTGAAAAGACAACTCACATTACTCTTGACCATAAAATGAAAGACTCTTACAATTCTCATAAGAAGTATATTCATCGCATGCTTCCATAACCACATGAGAAGACTTTACCACCAACCTCACACATGCATTCAATGACTGGATTTGATAAGTCAAAGAAAATAAATTACTTATTTAAGGCACACATAAGAAAATGGATGAGTTTTAAGGTTGACACTTGTCGAAAGAAGATTTGTTTTCCCATTGGCCCTCTTTCATCTTCCCCTCTAGTGGAATCATAACCCCTCTGGTGCTCTATGCAGAGCCATCTTGGACCATTTTATTATTTTCCAACATAATATTTACATAGTTTTTGAGTCATCACAACAACCCTAATACATGGTCCAAATAGAAATATTTACATCATACAAGTCTAGTGATTCACTAATAGTACCTTGGCCTTAAGCTCCACACTAAGAATCTTTACTAGCATATTCACATCACTTTACATATTCTAATTCAATACATTTCAAAATTCAAAACTTAAGATATTTGTAACCAAATTAATCTCAAGTAACTCTTCCTATATAAATATCTTAACATAATTAACTCCTAATGTTTAAATATCTTAACCTAAACACAACCACAGTGAGTTAAACCTAATACCATAACACATATACACTATTAATAAGTAAACACAATTGAATAAAATTATATCTCATCCATTCATAAATGATGTCATTCGTTTGCACATTTATCTTATTTTTACATATTGATGTCATTGATGTACACACTTGTCTTATTTATACATATTTATTATATTTTTTTTATAAAAACCAATAATTTATAGTTAAACCGTGATATACATTATTAACAAGTAAACACAATGAAATAAAATTATATCTCATCCATACGTTAATGATGTCATTCATGTGCACACTTATCTTATTTTTACATGTTGATGTCATTCATTAGCACACTTTCTTATTTATACATATTTATTATCATTTTTTTATAAAAACCAATGATTTATAATTATTTACAATGTTAAAGTCAGTATTCCCTTCAAGTGATTTGAATGAAGCCCATCTTCCTATAAAAGATGCTCACTCATTCTCTTGGCATTAATCGGGAAGGGTTTTATATTAAATAGTTACTTAAGAAAATGTTTTGATGAGATTATTTATTTATTATTTCTCAAAATGATTTGTTTTGTTTTCATAAAGGCTTTTATTTTAAATAATGACTTATGAAAATGAAAATGTTTTGATGAGATTAATCATTTATTATTTCTCAAATTTAATTGTTTTAGACATGGTTATATAAAACTCTTTTTAATCAACTGTGATTTCGGTGACCATTACTGTCTCAACGTTGAGAGAAGTGGATATGTGTTGTGTAAGGAATCTTATATTAATAAATGTTATATTTCGTTGATGGATTAGTGAAAATGTCAACGAATTTTAGTTTAATGGTGATTAAAAACATTATAACAATGGCATTTAGCTGATACTGCATCTTAAGGGCTTTGTTGTTTATTGCAAGTGGCTATGAGAATTTTTCGTCTTATTTCTTGTGGAGGAGATTCATACTGTCTCCTCTGTTGCGTTGGGCTATTAATGATCTCAAATGTAATGTTTGAAGAAAGGGATTCCGGCCCATTATAAGTATGTAATGTTAAAAATATGGACAGAGACAAACAAATGAGTTACAAAGCACGAACGGCTGAACTACTTATTTGATATTATACAGTTGTATATATATGTTACATGCTTTGACGGTTTAAGGAAACACCGACTAACCAATCTTAGAACGGAATAACTGAATGTAACTAGCACACTTAACTAATGAGATTATTATTTCTAACACTCCCTCTTAATCTCAAGTGTTACATTCTTAATAAACACAACATTCCCTCGTAATTATGATACTCTAAAACATCTAAAATGCAAATCTCAAAAATGTAAATGCTTGCTGGTCTATGTCTCAGCCAAGCTTACAAACATTTAACAAAAATTTCAAAAACTAAATTGGGTTCACATTAGGCTGGCTTAGGCCTAGTTCTTTCATCTTCATCTTCAAAGATAGAATGTTCGCCTGGATCCCAAATCTGATGTTGTTGTCGTCCTCTTTCCTTGCTTTCAATTGTATCTTCAATCAACTGATCTTTGTAGTTGACTGTATTATTTGTCAAACACTTCCATAATTCTTCTACCTCAATGTTCATCTCTATTCCTTGCAAGTGTATGTTACTAAACTTCATTTCCTGTGAAACTTCTGCAATGCTAATTTCAAATTCTTGAAAGTTAATGTTTTCATACTTTTCATCTGCTACGATATGCTTGTTCGTGTCTTCTTCATCTGCTACAATATTCTGGTTCGTGTCTTCATAAATTCTTGGATTTTCTATCCATTCTTCTAGGATTCTCAACTCTTCGTCATAATTTGTTAACACATCCAAATGATGTTCTTTTTTCATAGTACCTGCATAATCTGCAAACACACACAAATTTTCAGTTCCAAAAACATGAGATTCTTTGTTCTCATTTGATGGTCCAAGCATCTTTTCAATGTGCGGGATTGGACTCTCCAAACACTCTACAAAATCTTCATCTTGTTTCTCATCAAATACTGCTACATGGGCAGTTTTATCTTCAACTGAATTGTCATCAACAAACTCTGTTCGATTCATGAAGTTAATGTCATCAGCAATATCTATTGCTGGATTCAACAAAGTTTCTTCAACATCACAGGCTACTACAATGGTAGCTTTACCAACAACTTCATCATCACACGCTGCGATGGCAACTTTATCATCCACTGGTGTATCTACACAGTGGGATTCACCTTCCTCTCCATGCTCTATGGCACAGAGAAGGTCTTCAATATTCTTCTCCTCTACTTTATGAAGAACTTCTTCGACTTTCTTTTCTTCATCTTCTTCCTTTGCTTCAAACACAAAAACTTCTTCGAATTTACCAATATGCTGTAAAGCATTCATGCTTCTTCTCTTTCTACTGTACCTCATCTCTAGAGCATCCCAAAAAGCTTTTGCACTAAGAACTTGACGAAGTTCATAGAAAACACAATAGAAAACATTTTCATCCACTGCTGACAAAATAAGAAATCTTGCTATTGCATTTTTTCTGTTATGAGGATCTTCAAAATCTTTTTGAACAAAATGCCATAAATTTACTGAACAAAGCAAATCTTCCATTTTATTTGCCCAAATTTCATAATCCATACCTTCGAAAAATGGCAAAATAGGCATAGATATTCTCAATATTTCATCTATTTCTTCATCTAGATTTGGTTTACTGTGCTCTAAATCTTCATTGATTTGCTCCATAACTAAAAATACTCTATATTTCTCCTCAATTTTTTCTTAAAAACCAACAATTCTTTACACCAAAGAAATGATTTTCTTTCTGGATATTAATCAATATAAGACTGCGTGCCAAAATCTCAACGGTGAGAACACTTTTACAAAACTTTCTTTTAAGCTAGACCACATGCATTGATGGGCTGCAAAAACTTACGCTAAGTGGGCTCCTTCAATAATTTCTTTTACCAAAATTCTTTTATACAAACTGAATGAGTGATATGGTGAGACTGGATGCATTCTCTAATGCTCTTTTCTTTTCACTCATGACTTTTTTTTTATAAAACTTATTTTCACCCACACAAAAATCTTACGTTCTAAATCTTTGAGAATACCACCACACAAAAATCTTACGTTCTAAATCTTTGAGAATACCATAAAATCTTCTTTCACATAGTTTTCTTTTCTTTTTGCCAATACAAAAACAAATATATGCCTTTCTCTTAACTTGGCATGCTAAATGTGTGCTAACGCTCTCAAATTCATCTTTAAATGAACTCGTTAAATGATCTCGTTTTTTAATGCGCCGTGTTGTGGCTTACTTTCACAGCCATAAATATTCTGGTGAAGATCTTTTACGGATACAAAAATCTTTCAAATATATCAACACAGAATTTATGATCACAATCACCGTACCTTTAATAGCCTGTTAACAATTAATAAGCGGCTGGCATCTGCTTTGGCTGATCTTCACCAAAAAACGAATAAGGCGGCTCTCTCTTCACAGCAATGAGACGCAGCTCTCCCTTCACAGCAAATAAGACGCTCTCTCTTCACAGCAATAAGACTGGACTGGAATCTTCTACCATGCCTCCTCGGACTGATCCAAACAACTTTTTTTTTTAAAACATAAGCAAGTGGCGGCTTTTTCATCAGACTTCAAGTTTTCTGATTGCATATGCCGAACACCGTGATTTCTCTTTCCAGATTTCTTTCTACGCTTTCACACCAAAGTTTCTCACAAATGCCATAGCCCGGATTCTTTCTTCGACGGACTGACTCAACATTCTCGAAACAAATCTCCTGCTTCGAGATTCTCAATAAACTAGACGCAGTCAAAACTCTGCGTAAGGTTCTGCTTCAACAAATCAACGAACTGGCTGCAACAAACTTAATAGCAGACTTTACTTCTGCATTCAAGCCAGTCTTCAACAAATGTCCACTGAATAGCAGACTGTCCAAAACCTCTAACCAAGAGGCTCTCTAAACCGTCACCAACGGATTAACCAAACGCTCTGATACCATGTTAAAAATATGGACAGAGACAAACAAATGAGTTACAAAGCACGAACGGCTGAACTACTTATTTGATATTATACAGTTGTATATATATGTTACATGCTTTGACGGTTTAAGGAAACACCGACTAACCAATCTTAGAACGGAATAACTGAATGTAACTAGCACACTTAACTAATGAGATTATTATTTCTAACATGTAAGTCTCGACTCTATCTCTATACATCGCTCTCTGATCTCAAACATAAATTTCAGATCAGTGAAGTGAGTACTTATTAACTGGTTGAGGTTCGGCGTGGGCATCATCATATCATGGCGTGTAAAAGAAATATTCTTCTTATAATGCAAATTCTGGTTTTGTCTCTTTCAGCGGCCTGTAAGTATAAGCTTCTAATTAACATTTTGTATTCAAATTTAGGGTTCTGGGTTCTCTTCAAATTTAGGGTTCTACTCTAACTTGTAATATGGACAGGTATTATGCTTCTAACAGCATTCGCATTCAGTGAACAAGGAAATATTATGCTTCGAACAGTATTGGCATTCAGTGCAGAAGGAAATTGGAAGAAAGGTTTGCGTAGCAACTTAAATATCGAATACTATTTTCTAGATCTGTGGTTAAGATACCCATCGATTTTAATTTTTCAGTTTTTTTTTCAATAGGCCACATTTATTTGGATTGGATTCTAAATACTCGATGCGATAAAATGCTTGTTTGAATGTATAGCGTGTCCTCCATATTGCTTGCAAGTGTCATACGCGAGTTGCCCGTTCTCAGGAGAGGAAGTACATATCCAACCCTACTGCAACTGTTGTTTTCTCGAAGAAGCAATACCTGATGGAGTCAACTGCACTCTGCATCTCACCGACGACAGCAAGTTCCCTTGTTATTGATCCAAATATAGCCGAGCTCTGGCATTGAAAATTTGAGATTACACTTTTTGTCACAAAAATGTTGTAAGATCTACCATTGTTCATTTACACGCGATTGTTTGATGATCGGTTGATAAAGGCTTTGGTCGTGGAAGGGAGATGTGCGCATTTTACCATTCAAAAAATTGTATCAACCATTGTAAAAGTGACTATTGCATTGTATTAAGAAGTGGAGAACTTGGATTTCTCTTATAAATGAAAACCATATAGATTTGTTGGCGAACCCTCGAAGTCTTTCGTTTCAGGACTATTTGTCTTTGTCACAGATAACAATGGGATAATAAATAAATTAACCGAGTCCTTTTACATTTATATCTAATGAACTTCGATCTAATAGCGGGATCTCCAACATTAAATGTTCACCTAAAACATCGAACTCGGAATCTATGGAAGCATCCAGTAGCATTTTCAGTTTTCAGTATTGAAGTTTATATTAGTAGCAGTAGATGAATACTGATAGGTAACAAGTTAAGTGCCATGAATAATGTATTTATCTATATCTCAGTTATTAGTTATCCATACAGTTACTTCTACTTATTTTTTTTATTTTTTTTGTTGTAATTGTTTATTTTTAAATTTGGAATCAACTACCATACAAATCAATCTAGACAATACACTGAATAGTACACTTGTGACATCTTAATACATCTTCATACAATCTAACAAAAACGTAGATGCTAGTTCACTGTAACTATCAACACTGCTGGATCACTCTTTCTTAGGCACTTCTGAATAGATCTGATAGCTGGCTTGTCTAGAGCATCCATAGGTGAATAGAGGTCCCATTCCTTGCAATATTTCCAGATAAAAAGGATTTGTTTACACGAGTGCGACCTCACAGGAGTAGATTTCCGGAATTGTTGGTCTTTGAAAAGGGTCCGTACTTACCAGGCACATGACCGGCTCATACCAGATAGCAGAGCCCAGATACGCATATCAGATCTAATATAGAAAATTGAGATATGCATGAGAGATCTAATCTAAAATATTCAGATTTATCTATTGAGAACCTGTAAGGTCTCCGCTGTGACCATCCAACAAATCAACAAAAGAAAACTTTAAAACCTAATATAATATGAGAATCTCTGCTCCTGTTGCTCGAAATCATGGTGAAGAGTTTGTCCTTATACTCAAAGTTTTGTCCATATTCTCTATAACGTGCAAGAAAGATTGATAAGCAACGTGAAAGTTGCCTTCTGATATTTTAATTTTTACAAATATATAAGGATTTGAATTTTACCAGTTAAAAATTTATTAGAGTTAGAAAGAGAGAGATTTTATCTATAAAATTAATTAAAATTGTAAATATAAATTATTAAAATTATATATTAATTAATAATATAATAATGATATCTAACTATATTTACATATTTAAAAATATAATTTCAATTATAATATAATTAAAATTTATAAAACCTAATTTATTAATAATCAATCCAAACCTTATAATCTTTAAACTATTGTTTTTTCATTTTTCAACAAAGAGTTGCCAATTATCACATGGCTTTCCTAACTATATAACTCTTCCTACACATTTACAATCCACTTTAAACTAAGAGGAAGTAACCTTATAATCTTTAAACTATTGTTTTTTCATTTTTCAACAAAGAGTTGCCAATTATCACATGGCTTTCCTAACTATATAACTCTTCCTACACATTTACAATCCACTTTAAACTAAGAGGAAGTAACCTTCATCTGTATGATTTTCAACAAAGCTCATTAAAAATAAAAATAAAAAAAGTCATACAGAGCATGAAAAAGATGTAAATATTAATTCCACAGTTTATCAATTCTAAGCAAGCACCTTTATCCAATATTTCAAGATATTAAATTCAAAAAGAGTGATAAAAAAACTCGATGCATAATAAACAAACGAGAAAGTACGAATAATTCGAGTGATAAAAAGAGTTTATCACTCGATGCATAATAAACAAACGAGAAAGTACGAATAATTCGTTGACATAATTAAAACGAGAATGGATCACACACGATGCATAATAAACAAACGAGAAAGTACGAATAATTCGTTTGAGTCCCACTTTGAATAATTTAATCTTTAGTTAATCCTTGATTTTTCATTATTCAAAATTTATTTTTGTATTGCAGAAATGAATCCAATATCTTTAAATATCTCTGTTGCACTAGAATTGTGCAATCTTAACACTATATATTTACAATTCCAATAATTCCGACAAATTTCGACAAAAATATTTAAGAAAAAAAAAAAACATAAAAACATTTAAAATACTCATTTGAATCCGTCTAGATTGAAAGAAAAGGGGAATCCCAAATGTCCTCAAAATCTCCTATGTTGGTCGGCGAGGCATCTACCTTAGAAAACACTGCGTAGCATCTCTGATGTTGGCCGGCAACAACTTGGAAGCATTTGCGCGTTTCAATATGACGATTCACATCTCCTGTCATTCTGCCATCGAAAGGAACGGAATGCCACTCAAAGTTGTCGCTAAGTGCTGTGCATGGTGCACCGTCATCCCGCCACTATCATTACATACACTTCGCAGATGGAGCCAAGAGGGGCGGCTTTGTAGAATTCCCTATCCGCCACTATCATTACATACACTTCGCAGATGGAGCCAAGAGGGGCGGTGGTAAGAATTTCCTATCCGCCACTATCATTACATACACTTCGCAGATGGAGCCAAGAGGGGCGGCTTTGTAGACTTCGCAGATGGAGCCAAGAGGGGCGGCTCTGTAGACTTCGCAGATGGAGTCAATATTCAAAACTGGCCTACAGATAGGGGCGGGCCAGTTTTGAATATTGACCACCCAGAGGGGCGGCTTTGTAGACCTCGCAGATGGAGCCAAGAGGGGCGGCTTTGTAGACTTCGCAGATGGAGCCAAGAGGGGCGGCTCTGTAGACTTCGCAGATGGAGTCAATATTCAAAACTGGCCTACAGATAGGGGCGGCTGGGTAGGCCAGTTTTGAATATTGACCACCCAGAAGGCATGCGCAACGTACTCATTAACGGCGGGCCCTTCTCCGTGGTAGGAATTCCGTTCATGCATCCATAATCCGCCACTATCATTACATAGACTTTCTCGTTTGTTATTCGTACTTTCTCGTTTGTTATTCGTACTTTCTCGTTTGTTTATTATTCAAAGTGGGACTCAAACGAATAATTAAAACGAGAATGGATCACTCACGATGCATAATAAACAAACGAGAAAGTACGAATAATTCGTTGACATAATTAAAACGAGAATGGATCACTCACGATGCATAATAAACAAACGAGAAAGTACGAATTATTAAAATTTCGTTGACATAATAAACAGACGAGAAAGTACGAATGCATAATAAACAGACGAGAAAGTACGAATGGATCCTCATCCGCCTAACAATTAAATTAAAATTTCGTTGACATTATGTGCATAAAATTCATTAATTACAAATAATGCATAATCAAAAACATAATTAAACAAATCATTTGATCATTAATCAAAACGACAACAACAATATAAAATTATTTCAACAAATATAACATTTATTTTATTTAAATGGTGAAACATAACATCAATAATCGAAACTACAACAACAATATAACATTTTTCATGTATCAAATGGGGTTCATCCTAGCAGTTTTAACAAGGGACAAACCCCATGTTATTAATGGTACGAATGTGTCCTCAAAAATAGAAAAAACATAGAAAAAAAAATATAGAGTATAACCAATCTACTAATAAAGAGGAGATTCTAAGGAAGTTGTTTATGAAAAGGATGACGGTAATACTTAGAATTTTTCTCATCTAAGTCTTCAATAATATGCTAAAAACCAAAGGTCGGGCTAATTCCCATCCTTGGCATACTATTAACAAAAGTATTATTCTCTCTACAAATGTGCTTAAATGAGATAGGGTTAAATTGTATGTAGTTAGTCTTTGAAACTCCTCTAACAAGGGTTGTAATCTAAAATTTGTGCATGCATGTTATCCCTTGAGCCACTTGATCACTATCATCGAATCACCAAAATCCTATAGCCTAGTAATGCCCTTTTCTCTTGCCAACAATAAGAGTAGTTTGAGTGCCATAAGTTCTATGGCATAATTGTTTGTTCTAGGACCTATACCAACACTAAAATTAAAGCAATGCTCCCCATTGAAATGCATAACTCCACCTACACCCAACATACGAGGCTCTCCTTGAGCAACTCCATCAAAATAATCCCATGGGCAAGCTCTATCTATGACCTTTGCTACCACTTGTTTGAAAAAAACCTCATGTTTTTCTTGTGGGTTTCTTTAAATATGATAATACCTTGTGCTATACATTGCAAAGGAGAAAGGAACTTTTCATCAAATAAGCTAGAGTTCCTAGCCATCCAAGTACCCCAAAAAATAATCAAAGGAAGTGCTCTGAAAGGAATTACCATAGGTTTTGAACAACAATTCTTTAAACTATTCTCCACTAAATTACTAGAACAAGCATTCCTTAAACCAATTAAGAATTCAATTTCCTTGCAAACTTGCACAGTGTGGGAACACCCAAGGTCAAGTGATAGTTTGATTCCTCACTACACTTACAGAGTGAGCATCTCCCTGGTACAAACCTATTCCTTTTTGTTCTATATCCCATGTTAAGGCTTTGTTTCATAATAGAAACCACATAAACATTTTTATATTCTTTAAAGGACAATGCAGCTTCCATACTTCCCTCCACCACCAAAGCAACTCTCTCTAGAATTCATATGTGTTGAGTGAGAAATACCTAAATTTTGGAGAGTAAACACTAGAAGGATTTTGTTCCCAATTTAAAGAATCCATATTTCCCTAAATCCTAACATGACTAATCTTTATTTTATCAATAAAATATCCCCATATTAATGGATCTTCCCCTCTAAAACCTAGGAAATGTGTAGTAACCCATCCTTGCCCCCAAATAGTAGTGCAAGTTGGATCACCAATTTTGGGAATATTAAATAAAACCCTTAACCGTTTGTGTTGGATCATTGGATCAACTATTTTGTATTCTATTCCACTCCCTACCTAAGGATCCTCCCCAAATATCACTCTAGACTTGTCCACCATCACCAATCAAAGGAAAAGATAAGGAAACAACTTTCCAAATCACTAAAACATTATGAAAATATTTTTGAGGCTTGTGAATCCATTCCTTGATAGTCCCAGGGAAATAGATTTTTGATGTACATATTGAACCCATAAAATTTTCCTATAAGCAACCTCCAAATAATCTTGGATATCCTTACATTTGTAAAGGAATGTGACACTTGCAAAAGGATTAAGGGTGAAACAATGAAGAGTCCTAGGAACAATGCAACCATTGCCGATACTAGCCACTATTTGGACCAACATTTACATGGATTTTATTGTTGATCTTTTGAATGCAGGTAACAAATCAATAATCATGGTGGTCACTGATCACTTTGCAAATATGCTCATTTGTGTGCTCTCCAACACCCATTTACACTGACAATGGTTTCCTATTTTTTTTTTGGACCAGATTTTCAAGATTAATGCATGCTTACCTCCATTGTGTTAGATCATGATCCCACATTCATCAATAAATTTTGGTAAGAACTATTTAAAATATAGGGAACCCAATTGCAAATGAGCACAACTTATCATACCCAAATAGATGGTCAGATAGAAGCAGTCAACAAGTGTATTGAAACCTATTTGTGATGTTTTCTATCCAAAAAGTAGCACTAGTGGGAAACATGGTTACCTTTGGTGGAATGGTGGTATAATACCACTTATCACGAGGCTACAAAAATGACACCATATGAAGCATTTTATGGTGAACAACCACCCTCCATGGTTTATTATCTACAAGGTACTTCCAAAGTACATGGAATCAATTGCACACTTAAGGAAAATTTGGCAATGGCTCAAATTCGCATGAAGCAACAAGTAAACCAACAACTATCAAGTGTTATTTGTAGAAGGAAATCATATGTTCCTTCACCTCCAACCTTATAAGAAAACTACTCTCAAATTTAAATGCCATTAGAAGCTTGCACACAAGTTTCATGGCCCATATCATATTTTTCAATGCATTGGTCAGGTGGCCTACAAATTAGCACTCCCAACACACTCCAAGATCCATCTAGTAATTCATGTCTCATGTTTGAAAATTTTCATGGGTTAGAATTATCAAGTTCAATCTACATTACCCGAACTAGATGAAGAAGGATCCATTAGGATCTAACCACAAACAATTTTGGACACCAGTGAGAGACAACTACATCATTTCACTATCTATTGAGTTTTTATTTAGTGGAAGTATGCCTCACCAGAAGATGATACTTGGGAACCATCAACAATTTTTCAATAATTTCCCCATCTCCAATATCGAGGACAATGCTACTTTTGAAGGGGAAGCACATGTTAGGGTCCTACCCTAACCTCTCTACTTTATCAATGTACAAAGGCATAAGTCCCATAATATAGTTAGTGGGTAGTGACTTAGTGAAAAAAGGTCATACAACCGCACTCTGAAGTGTGGCATTTCTTTGGAAATGTGCGCTTCAGGGAGAGGTTGTGGGCCCCACAGGTGCACTCAAGGGGCACAATTTTCGAGGAGAAAAACACACTCTAGAGTGCACCTATGAGTCAAAAAAGTGCGTTGTGAAGCGTGTCTTTTTTCCTAAAATGGGTTGCTTCGATCCGGAGGAGATTGAGGTAGAGTTGATATGGTCTTGATGGATTTGTTGTTGTTTAATTGGAAGGATACCGAGAGTTTATTGGAGAGAGCATGAGATTGGGACCTTGTTATAGGCTATCCAAGATGATGACGATGTTTAGGACACCTTGGCTCGTTGTGGACCACTGAAGTTCGCAAAGGTTCCTACGATGCGCATGGCCAAGTTGTTGTTGAACAAGTTGGCAGATTTTTGGGATGCTAATGCGAAGGAATCCATGATATAGGGTGAGCGATTAGAGATAAAACTTGCGGATGTGTACTTCCTAACGGGGCTTACCCGGTTGGGAATGATTTCGGACACCCTCACGAGGATGCCAGGTGATGTGTCCATGGAGGACTTACTAGAGAGACATTGTTATGCCACAACATATGTGCATGACAACGCTATTTTGATCTGTGACATAGATAGTCTAGAGACTTGAGCTATCGTGATGCTGGTGGTGCAGATACTAGGGTCGAAGTCACCCCACAGGGTCTTAGGGGGACAGATGGTGCTGGTGGAGTGGGTCTTGGAAGGCACATACTATGGTTGGGGCCATATGTATTTGATGGTGGTTCGGTGTGAGCTGAACAAGGTGAGCCGTATTGGAGTCGATTTTTGTTTCCCCTTTTTCTTTTACTCATTTTCTTTGAGCGAGTACCAACACTAGGACCACATAGAGCAGTGTGTGACGGAGGGCCTACTAAGCCGCGGATACGGCAATGGGGCGAGATGATGACTCGTGAGGGTGGAGGGATGGTGGGGTGGTTATTTACTGAGGATTTGTTCACTCAATGGATGCATCTTCTAGTGGTGATTGAGGACTATCCTTACTATAGGATGGACTATAGAGGGGATCCAGAGCTACCGCGGCCTCCTGGTCAGACTTGGGGACCAAATGGTATGTGTTTTCTTTGTGTATAGTATCATGTTGTATCTACTCGATAACATATATGATAGCTAGAGGATTTTATGACATTGATTCTAATGATGTGCTTTTGATGTGCAGATGTGGGGCCATAGCCTCCGAGAGGATACTGGACATGGAGAGGCCAGGTGGAGGGATTATACTCTCCCGCGCATGGGAAACACCGATAGTGGAGTGCATCGACGACGTTGGAGACATTGCATCTTGGGATTTACCGCCTTCTAGATGGGGTTTTAGAGGATGGGTGGCATAATTTAGACTAGGAGTTGATCGATATTTGCTACAACGCTCCACGGGAGTGGAGGACTGTGATGAGGCAGATTGAGATGGCGGCGGAGGTGGTGAGAGCCATGGCGTGAGGGGATTCCCCCTACTATGACGAGGAGGCGGAGATAGAGTCTGATGAGAAAGAGGAAGAGGAGGAGGAGGACGACGACGAGGATGACGAGGATGATGGAGATGACTCTGATTAGGAATTTGATGGAACTTCCCCCGATGGGATGAGCATTGGGAATTTTTGTAATCAGCTTGTATTTTTATGATGGGGGAACTGTTGCGGCTCCTTGATGTATTTATGTGTATTGGGTGCTATGGGAACTATGAAATTTCTTATGATGATATATATATATATATATATATATATATATATATATATATATTTGCATGTGGATGCAAATTATTATGATGATGGTTCTCTTTTTGTGTTTTTATGTTTATGTATGCCTATATGAGGTATAGATGCATGTGGATGGTATGCTGATGCAGTTTTATGGTTGACTTCCTACTTGTTGTGATTGATGTGCCAGTCTAGAATATTGTTAGCCATTTGGTCTGCAACACTGTTTTGACTTCTTGGGACATGAGTGAATGAAATGGATTCAAACTTTCTGATCATTTGTTTAGTGCGCAAGAACTTTCTAAAAAGGAAAGGATCTCATACCTGTTAAAATTTATTGAGTTGGGAGACAAGAAGATGGGAGTCAAGAAACACATGAATGTGACTTATACCCATCTGGAGAGGAACAGTCAAGAGATCGGTCACAACATCGTACTTAGCCTGATTATTAGTAGCAGCACCGATACACACTCCGTCAAGGTGGATCAACTCGTGTGAGGGGGAATATAATATCCAAGCTACGGAGGTGAGGTTTAGAGACCATCGACTTGTGCCGTCGGTGAAACCAACATAGAATGGTGGAACAAGATCCATCTGTGGTCATGCGAAGAAGAAAAGTGTAAGGTTCTAGATGCAAAAGGTAAAAAAACAAAAAAGGAATGAAACTGTACAACATGGACTAGTGGGTCCAAAAAGTGCTAAGGGTAAAAGCGTTTGAGATACAACACATTACGGGGGTTGCGCAAGGGGTTTCCTTCGGAATCAATGAGGATGTATGCCCCATGTACTAGGCAGGTTTGGATGATGTATGAGCCTTGCCGCATGGATTCAAAATTTCCTTTACCCGTCTTTTCATGTTCTTGGTCATAAACAAGGACTATATCTCCTTCTCGGAACATGCAGGGGTGGACATGCTTATCATAGCCAGATTTGGAACATTTTTTCGCGGCCTCAATGGTTTGTAAGGTTGTTCGACGATCTTCATTTTCTTGTTCCAAAAGGATTAAGCGTTTCTCGAGTGGTGAGGTGTCCGGGAGAAGTTCAATAGCTATGTGTAAAGCGATAATCTGACACTCGATGGGAAGGACAGACTCAACACCATGAACCAAATGAAAAGGGGTAAAACCCGTGGCGGTATTAGTGGAAGTACGGTAAGCCCAAAGTGTAGTAAAGAGAATATGGTGCCAATTGGACTTATGGTGGTTAACGGTGCATGGAAGGATGGTCTTCAGAATTTTATTAATAGCCTCCACTTGGCCATTCCCTTGAGGGTAATAGGAGGAGGCACACCGGTGTTCAAATTTGAGAAAAGTCAACAAATCCTTCCATACAGAGTCCTCAAAGTGTTTTCCATGGTCGGATATGAGTTGCTTAGGGACCCCGAACCGAGTAATGACATGGTTAAAAAAGAATCGGGCTACAGTCTTAGCTTTGCAGTTAAAAGTAGGCATGGCCTCAGCCCATTTGGTGAAATAGTCAACAGCCACAATGATGTATTTATGGCCATTCGCCAAGGTGGGGTTACACTCCATAAAATCAATGGCCCACTTACAGAAAGGGCCAACGGTGATAACTAGATGGGGAGGGGCGAGAGGGGTCCTTGCTGTGGGGGAAAATAGATGACAAATTCGACAATGTTTGACTGCTATAATGCAATCAGTAAAGACGGTGGGCCAAAAATACCTAGCGCGGATAATCTTTTGAGTAGTGGTCATCCCAAAGAAATGGCCGCCACAGGCTCCACTATGACAATCCTTGAGAACTAGTTCAGCCTCGTCTCGAGTGAGGCATCAACGTAAAATGGTGTCGATACCGCGCCTATAAAGGACATCGCCAAGGAGGAGATAACATGAGGCATGATGGCATATGCAGCGGCGATCATTGCGACCAATAATATATTCAAACTTATGTGTGTATAGGTACACTAGGATGTCGTCGTACCAGGGGTCATCTGACGAAATGATAAATAAGTGGTCGTCAGTTCAGCTGGTATTGATTGGTGGTGACGTAGATGAGGAGGGTAGATCTATCATGAGCTGGGCCAATACAAGAGATTTGGTACTCTTGGGTGTGGTGAACATGAGTTCGTATTCTTGAACTATGATGACCCATTTAGTCACGTGGCCTTGAATAAGGCAACAAATCAAGAGATAAACCATGGGGTTGGAGTCTGCCACAACTATAGTTCGGCTTAATAATATATAGTGACGAAATTTTTGAACTGAGAAGACGACGACAAGGCCAAATTCTCCTCATAGGGGTGACGTAGTTGTGGTCCGGATAAGGTCTGGCTCACATAATAAATGATGTGTTCTTGTCATGCAATGTATTCTTGAAAGGGCACCCCCGAAACGACATAGTCGGATGCTGATACGTAAAGGATAAAATCCTTTGAGAAATCAGGAGGTGAAATCAACGGGACATTAGTCAAGGCTTTTTTTAGGGCTTCAAAATCCACTTTCGCTTGTTCATCCCAAACGAAAGGAACGTGGGTACAAAGCAAGCGAAGGAAACCATGAACTGTCGTAGCATAGTCCGGAACAAAGCGATGGAGAAAGTTGGCTTTCCCTTTAAGGCTTTGTAATTGGCGTAATGTACGTGGGAATGGGAGGTCAAGGATGGATTGAACCTTTAAAGGGTCTACGACAATCCCTTTTTGGGAAACGATGAAACCCAACAACCGACCTGCAGCAACGCAAAATACACACTTGAGGGGGTTCAGGTGGATTCTATACTTGCGGCAACGCAAAAAAACTTGTCGGAGGTAGTTTAGATGGTCGGACTGTTTCTTGGATTGAACCGTGAGGTCGTCTAGGTAGAACAAGATGATATGATCCAAATCATGAAAGCAATATGTCATGGCCCGCTGGAATGTGGCACTGGCATTTTTAAGACCGAAAGGCATGACGCGATAGGAAAAAGTGTCCCATGGGATAGTGAAAGCAGTCTTGTATAGATCTTCCTTGCGAATGTGAATTTGATTATACCCAGACAAACCGTCCATGAAGGACATAATCTTGTGTCCCACACATGCATCAATAAGTTGGTCAATGAAAGGTGCAGGGAAGTTGTCTTTGGGACAAGCTCGATTTAAATCACGAAAATCAGTACATACATGAATGGTGCCCTGTTTTTTATTAACTAGCACAGGATTGGAAACCCAGGTGGTGTAAGTGATGGGATAAATGAACCCGGCTTTACAGAGTTTCTCAATCTCAACTTTGATAGTGGGGAGCTTGGATGGGTGGATGGGCCGTTCCTTTTGGCAAACGGGTGGGACATCCGGCCAAGTATCAATATGGTGTTCAACAATGGATGGGTCAAGACCAGACATCTCGGTATAAGACCAAGCAAAGACATCAAAAAATTATTGGAAGAGCTTCTTATAGGCATGAATCTCATCTTCAGTATAGGAATCGCCTAACATAATGATCTCAGATGGACCAGGTGGGTGAGAAATATCAATGTGATAGGTAGGTGAAATGTTAGAAATGTTAACTTCCTCAAAGGAATCGGGGCTGGGATGGGATTCTTAAACCAGTCCATCTTATCGGGGAGGAAGTCTTTTGGCTCTACCGAAAGTTGGTTGGCCGCAGTAGTGGTAGATTCCCCAAGAATGAAATAGGATCGATGGTGCATATCATCCCAAGGGTAGTTAGGTGCGGTTAGCGCTTATAGGATTTCTTCATCGCTATGAAAGCACTGTGTCGACAAATCGGTAGAGGGGAGGCTAGATGCTGGAGGCGAAATGGGTTCACCGTCTATGGAAATCATGTAAATAGTGTTAATTTTTCCTGAGGAGGAGGATTCAGGGGGATAAATCTCCTCAATAGTGGTGATGGATGACTCTAAAGAAGATTGATTCATCTTGTGGACAACTAATCTATACTCGGGGATATCAGGGCAATGATGTGAATAATGACCGTAGACTCCACATATGACACGGGAGTAGTTGGTGCGTAGTGACCTATTGCGCTGTTTAGGGGTGGTATCCATTTCGAATATTAGGATCATCATCTAATGTTTTCATGTGCACTTGAAGGTTTGGAAATTGTGGACAGTTATGGGTAGCATGGCCCAAGTCATCACATAAATAACACTTAGGAGGCGCGCGGAATGGAGGGGGAGGTTTCACGGGTTTCATTTTTTGTGGGGCAGTGTAAGTTTGCGGGCATCTTCCCCCGCCGTTCTTGGGCAGTGGAGGGGCAGGGTTGGATGTAGATGTGCTCGCCACACCAGGAGGTGGCTGGTTAGCGGTGTTATTCGGTTGGACTGGTTGGAGAATGACGTGTGGTGTCGGGGGAGGAGTAGGATTAGGGAGGTAACACATGAGTAGTCCTAGTGTTAACTCGAGGAGATTAAGCATGGACATAACTAGTGCACTTACTACTCCTGAAGGTGGGAACAAGAATGGGATAGTGTGGATAGGTGTGGCTCCAACATGACTAGGTACTGATCGTGGTTGCGGCAACAAAGGTGGTTGCAAGTTAGGAACCATTTGGGTCACCGAATTTAGATTTCCGCACCTGTGATGATGCTTGAGATCATTTCTCGCTCTCACTAAAACTTTTTTCGGGAAATTTTACCATGCCCCTCACCGCCTCGATTTGCATGCCACACAGGCCTTAGTCGTTTTTCTCCACTTTTTGCATCGCGACCTATCCATGAGCCCTCTGCTCCATCCATACTGCAGTCATTGCATTATTTTTCCACCATTCATCCACCTGCAAGGAGCCCCCATCAATGTTCCCTCCTCACCTGCTATCTTGGTTGTCACATATGTCCCTTGATTGAACACTTCCTCCTTGCTTGGCCATTATATTTGTTCGGTATAATTTTATCCCTTTTTTGGGCCGAGGAATTCCTTTACGAAAAAGGCACTTAGGGAGTTTATGTTAAGCTCTTTTCTGACTCCTAAAAGAATGTTGAGCAATCTTGCTTCCTTTCATGCTTGCAAAAGTATCTGAAAGGGCATCTATCGGCTATAAGTTTAACCCTTTTTCGGACCTGGTAAACTAATTAGAAAAAAGGAATACTCTAGTCACACCAGCTAGAAGAGTTATTCATTGCATTCTTTTATGCTTTTTTGGGCCTTGGAGACTAACACACAAAAAAGAACCTCTTGGAGTCTTCTTATTTTCTTTCTGACTCTCTAAAATTGAAAGCAACCACGAGCACTCACTGTCTTGGGGTCGTATAAATCCACATGACGGTACCTTTCCACCATTTCAGAGTATTCTTATCGCTTTCAGAATCCTTAAAATTGAAAGCACCCACGAGCATGCACTGTCCTAGGATCGTACAAATCCACATGACAGTACCATTTTGAGCACACTTCAATCCCTTCTTTGAGCTCCTTAAACCATGAAGAAGGCCCAAACGGTGCATCTCGGCTCCATGAAAGATCATATCTAGTCCCACTATTATGGTAGCCTCCCCAGTATGGTCGAATTTGTTCAGAGTATTCTATGATGTCACCCTTCGAGTCTCCTGATATCACTCATCAGTTCCCCCCTGAGTCTCCCTCATTGCACTCACAATCCATGGTCCCTTACACTATGATCCCCTTCCCCGAAGTTAGTTTCATATGTTTCCAGTTCAACCTTGCCATCATACTTTGAACAAAGGAAGTTTGAGTCCCCCCCTCTCTGCGACCCTTGTATCCCCCCCACAGTTCGTCAGTGTCACATATAGTACTATCTCCTCTTGGTTGTACACCTCATGCTACTATCACATAAACATCATTTCCTTGGTAGTTGCGGGTCTCCCTCTGTCAACGCCAAGCCATATATTCCAGAGGATAGACCTAGAGGTCCCTGTACCTTGGACTCATATCCATTAGTGGTGAGTACCTACAGACCATTTGAGAGGAGTCCTCAGTGCCTCTTCGAATGGTCGTTTCTCACGTGCTCGACTTCAACACCATCATCGCACCATTGAGATTCGTGCAAGGTAGTGGTCCCTTCAGTTATTGGTCGAAGATACCAGATATCCCTTGACTTTAGCACATTGGCGAGTCTATCTGGAACCCCCCAGTTGTATGTTCCCACGAATATCTGGGCTGTGCTTGGCGACAGTATTCAGAAGGTCCCCAGTTATATGCTTCCTTGAGTACCCAGTTCAGATGCAGTTCAGTGCACCTTTGAGATTCTGAATCTCAGTCATTGAGTCCATCCAATTGTTGGACACCTAGATATCCAACAGAGCATCAGTTGTTATGGTACCACATTCAATATGACTACCATTGTTTCCATGTATCGGTTCTTCAGCTCAGTCATGGTCAGACCATGAGTATGTCCCAGATTTGTGTCCCCTCTAGACCATTATGATGTACACAAGAGTTCTCCATGTATTATTCAAGTCCCCTTTTGGGCCTCATTATTATTTTTATATCTTGATAGAATCATGGGTATGCCCGCCTCGTCCATATATTGAGATTATTCCTCACTCATTGTTGAGGACATGTATTTTCAGTTTTAGCCTTTGCATTTTGTATGGAGCACGTGTTCCAGTCTCTAACCAGTTTCTTCTCTCCTCCATCACAATACTCATACCCCTGGAAAATGACAGAATCTATGATTTTTATCGACCATACGTTGAGATTCTGTCCTCACACATCAGGGGGCAATCTGTTAACACCCAAAAATAGTTCACTAGCTCATCTCCATAGTCACATAACCCGTTTGTCCACTTTTCCTACATTTTTGGCCTCCAAAACCCTAAAAAACCCTCAAATGGTTACCAAAAAGGAAAAAAAAATTATTTCCCTCCTCAATTAATGAAATTCCTTGAAAAAGGTCAAAAAACCTCAAAAAAGGGTCCAAAATTCTCCAAAATAAAATAAAAAAGGAAAAAAGTCAAAAATAATTTCAAAAAGAGGGAAAAACCCTAAAACCTTTTACCAATACTGTTGGTTTCTCAAAACCATGGGTTAATACTCCACCATCCAAAACCTCTATAAAAGGTGATGGAGGCCCCCCATTTCAACATCCATGATCAACTCTTCACACCCTTATGCTGCCGAAATTCCTGTTGAGCTTTAGCCTATCACCTTGAGCTTTTGTTTACCATTACAGTTGAGTCTTGGCCACCATTGGAGCATTTGGAGAAGAGCAAGGAACCCTGGAGACTTGGTGCACTACTCACGTACGGCTACAAGGGCTCCTACAACCTCACCTTTTGAGGTAACACCATATTGTAAACCAATTTTTACATATCAATACAAGAAAATCATATTTTCAGTCATGGGTTCCTCTTTACTTTTTTACTGTAGTAGTTGAATATTTTAATTTTTATTCCCATTGTTGCACTCATATATGTTAGGTTAATTTGTTTATTTCTTAGTTTTTACCCATTTACATGAACTGCTACTAAGGGTTCTTGAATCCTTATTAGGTGCTCTTTAGCACGCGCTGGTGTGAAAACACTAGCTACACTCTTTATTGAATAAAGGCTCCTAGGTGGTTGACCCTCATTAATAGCATGATCACAAGTAGTTAGGGATTTGTTTATTGAAGCTATTATCTAGAGTTGTAAGATATGTAATGTTTTGTCAAGAATTATTATTTTATTTGGAGCTTTGCTCCTAGAGGTTGCTCCCTTGAAGAGTCAAGTGAAGATGTCTCTCTATTTTGAATATCTTTCATACAAGATATATTTTTCTAGTTCTATCTATTATCTCTTATGTTTTTCTATGTTTTCACTAAATTCCAAGGTTTAAGTATAATGCATATTGATTAACACTTTCTTGTATATCAAAGGGAGTTCCGGAGAGGCTCCAAATTTATTTTTTTTCTCTTCTTATGGTATGAGAGTATGGATAGGAAGGGTCTTTCTTAGATAAGGAATAAGACACTTATGATTCCAAAATGACTAGGAGGCTAGGGTGACGGATCCCAAAAATATATTCTATTTTTCCAAATCCTTATGTTAATATTGTTTTCTTTAAAGAAGATTTAGGTACCATAAAAAGGAAACCCTTATTGTTATGGGTCAAATATGCACTTCTCCGTCCGTGATCACATTAAGCTATCGATCACACAAAAGGACAACTTGGATTGAAGAGCAAGATTGCCTTAGATGACTTGGTTTACCCCTCAACAGCTAACAAAACCCTGTTTTAACCTACTTTTTGACATGTGCACTACCCTACAGGCATCATAGTAGTGCATTTCTTGGAGTGTGCCCTACTCTACAGGAATAATAGTAGCGCACACCTGCTAGTATGACCTACTTTGCTTAAGCAAACTAGCGCACACCTTAAAAAATCTTGCAAATGCTGGTTCTAAAGCAGTGAAGTTGCATATATTGTGCGCTACTCTACTATGAAATACTTGCGCACATATTAAAATGTAATAAAAAATATATTAATTTGAAGAATTGGGATTAGTTGAAGTTGGTTTTGCAAATTCCCCAACTTCTCAATCAAACTACCTCTCGATCCAAACTGCCTACCTTGTCCCATAAATACAAGGGGGATAGATGAGAGAGAGCAAGAGAAAATATGCATTAAGGGTTGTTACACTGGAGGAATTCCAAATTTAGTGTGAAAAGCAGGAGCCCAGGATCCGGTTGCACAAGCACTCTGAATGATCAGGTATAATTGTACTGATTATTTGCTTTTGACAATAAAGGTTGAAATACCCTTCCCGTCCCAATCAAATGTCTAATGGATTGCATATTTGTTTGGATTAAATGCTTGATTGCATTTGATGTCTAAATTGCATTTCAATTTCATCATTGTTATATCAGTCAAGATACGCTGAGGAAGGTATCTGTTGTATTGCAGGTTCGTCAAACGGAAGATCAAGTGGAGGATCGATCGAAGGAGTAAGCGAAAGCTAGGATCGAACTTCGTTAATACGGTATGCTTTCAAGAAACCTTGATCTCTTTCCTCTTGTAGAAGCCTATGTGATATGATTAATGTATTTACCTATCACCCCAGAAGTTGGTAGTGTCCCTCTCCTCACTATAGGGTAGTATTCCTGAACAATAGACTGGCGACCATACTGGGGACCGGTTGTTTTCTACTTTAGGAGACATAGTTAACTTTCCTTCCAATACTTTTTGATCTCTTTGATCCTCTGAGAGGCCCTATAGGTCACTTCTACCTGCTTTCTCTTGCTTGACTCATCCTAGTTTGAAGTTTCAAATCCTATTTCATACCTCCTCTGACATGTGCACTAGTCTCCTATACTCACAGTAGCGCATACCTGATGATGAGCGCTACTTTCACTACTACACAGTAGGGCACATCTCCCAGTGTGTGCTGGTCTATGCACTACACAGTACGGCATAATCCCGTAACTCTCTGTTTGCTGTGGGGATTTGATTTCCACTTGTTTGGTTTGATTTCCAGTCTCTTGCTTTGTCTTCTTAACTGATCCTTGAGGTCTTAATGCCCTTGTTGAGTCTTGTTTGCCTCTCCTAAGTCCCTTAGGGCATTTTTTGCTTACTTGAGTACTATTGAGGTGTCTTGTTTGTTTGTGACTCTTTTTGGAGACCGTGCTTTGTTCCTAGTTGGACATAGCTGCACTTATGTACCCTAGATGCTTGTTGCAGGTATACAAACCTTTGTTTTGTAACATTTGTTGTTTATAGCAACACTAAGCATGCTTTGACGGTGTCTTGACCTTTTATTTAGGGTTTGACCCCAAGTTGGAGTCCTTAGGGTGTTTTCAAAATCTTTTTGAGTCTAGACACTTCCTGATTGCTTTGTCAGTTTTAGTTTCAAGTAAGTTGAAGTTTTTCAGTTTGCTTCCATTTGAGTCTTTGTGGTTGTAAGGCCATCTTTGGTTCACTTACCTACCTTTTGCTTGGCTTAGTGCTTTTTTAGGGTTCTTGGTGCTTTGGAGCAACCTTTGAGGTTTTCCTTTCCATTTCAAGCATCTCTTGTCCCTCTTTTCTTTTCACTTTGTTTCCCAAGCCCAAATTTTTTTTCCTTTAAAAACTTTGTAGGACAAGTCTTCGTCAAATCATTCATTTTGATTGTTTTGAGCCTTAGAGCTATTTTTCCTTACTCGCATTGCTCTTTTAGGTCTTACTTGCTTCCATTTTCGAGTTCTTTTTCTTTTAAGTATATCAGAAAAAGCAAAAAATGAGTTTGGTAGTTTAAAGTAGTGAGACTTATGATCATTTCGAAGTAGCGTAGTTTACTTTGTTTTGAATTTGAAAAGAAAAAAAAAAGAAACTTGTTTTAGGTTTTCTTAGTTTTCATTTTGGAAAGAGCATAAACGAAAAAAGAAAAAGAGTCTTTTGTTGCTTTGAAAGTTATTTCTTTTGCACTTTACTTTCTCAAACCATTTCCACATAATGCACTACCCCGTTGAGTAAAAAGTAGCCTTAAAAATAAATTTTAATAAAATCAATTAGAAACATTTTATATTTAGGTATACACGACATCAACTAGCTTAGGCTAGAGTTTCGAGCCTAAATCACCTTAAACTGCTCGAAACTAGCTTCATTACGCAACAATCGTAGTACAAATTTCATTTAGGTAAATCCATATACATTAAATAGTCTTGGGATGCTCTACTCAAACCAGAGTTAAGCATGAGACCATGGGAGACTAGAATTGTTGAGGATATCCCCTCACTTTCCTTTTGACCATAAACCAGAGTTGATTCGTGTACGGGGGTCCTTTCGGACTTTGGGCTTTGCTTCCCTGCCCATGCATTTTGATTAGGCTGACGATTGTCCCCCAGGTTATTTCGTGTTTATGGTAGCCTTAGAATCAGACCTTTAGGATTCTACACGGGTAGAGTGGGAAGTTATTCCCACTTCATCTCGGACAGGCGTGGAAGGCAACCCTCTGGCAGTAATCCCGGGAAAGCTGTTTGGTGATTCAAGCGCTTGCACCCAGTGGACCTATAGTGGACGCCACGAAATTGACCATCGGTACTCTATTAGTCTGTTCTGGGCCCTAATCTTCCTAGACTTACTTCCAAGAGTATTTGTTATTCATTTGATTGGTTTGATTACTTAGTATTTGTATAGTGGTATGTTGTTTGCTCCTTAGTCTTAGTGGCCACTAGGTTTTTTACTTAGTTTATTTTTATATAATTGTGGAAGACCAACAGCTTCATAGGTCTCGGAGGTTGCAAAACCTTCCCCCACTCAGTGTGGAGCCACTACCGCCACCACCACGACGGAGGACAGACTCCAGTGGTCTTTTTGAACTTGCTTGTGAAATAGAGGTTCCTGGTGAACCACAACCCAGAACCCCAGATCAACAAGTTCTTAATACTGTCAAGGTTGAGGATATTACTTCTGGTGAGTTTAACACTCCTTTTAACCCTCCTCTTACCGGACTTAACGATCCGCTTCTGGTTCCTGTAGGTTTCCAGCAACCTAAGTATAATGCATATTTTTTCACACCTGGGCATATTATGACTAACCCAGGAGACGAACAGGGAGTTCCACAGACTCCCACAATGGGTATGAATACAAGGATTTTGAATCCTTCTTCCACTGCTACACCGAGTTCATCACAGATATCTTATGCTTCAACTCCGTCCTTCAGTTTTAATGCTGGTACGTTAGGCATGCCAAGCTCAGCAGCTTTGACATCTGCCTTAGTTACCACCCCTACTTTTGGACCCAACAATGCAGTGAATTTCACTCAATCTCTTGCGACTCAACAGTCATACCATATACCTAGTACTTGGATTTCCACACCCAATGTCGGGCCAAATCCCTCTGCAACTATGCCTGTCATGAGTACCATGACTGCACCATCCACCTCGACTACCCTTGGTTTTAACACCTTTGCAGGTCACAATATGAAACAAAGTAATATACCTGCAGGAAATATTCCCTTTTCTTTGTTTTTTGGAAGAGGGGGTAATATCTTTAACCAACAATATGGCGGGGCTAACACCCGGCCACATTGGAAAAATGCACAGGGTACCAACCCACTTTCATTTGGGTGGGGGAATTTCAACATCACTTTCACACAACAGCAGATGGATGGGGGTAACCCCTACCAGCAGATGGCGGGGGGAAACCCCTACCAGCAAATGGCTGGGGGAAACCTAACGAACATTTTATGGGTCAAACTATGGGAGGTTCCCCCTCCATGACTCTAGCTTATCAAATACCATCTTATAGACCTCGTTTACCATTTTTGGAAACTCTGAATTTTCCAGATCTTTCCAAGTTAACGAACGATTCGGTGTGCCACAATGTTACCTGGCCACCAATTCCCACTAAGCTACCTTTAGATATTCCAAAATTCGAAGGTAAAACTAGTGAGGATCCTGGTGATCATGTTACCACTTTTCATCTCTGGTGTTCTTTGAACTCATTGAACGAAGATTCTGTTACGTTGAGACTTTTTCAAAGAACCTTGACTGGTGCTGCAGCCAAATGGTACATTGAGTTACCTGTAGCCACCTTTTTTAACTTTTGGGATCTCTCCATAGTCTTTTTGAACCACTTCCAGCTTCCTATTCGGTACGATGCTGGGACAGATATTTTGTCTACCTTTAGACAAAACAAAGCCACCCATTTATCTGATCATATTCAAGAGTGGCAAAGACGGAAGAGGCTCATTAAGGCCAATATCCCCCTAGAGTTCTTATTAGAGTGGTATCTAAAATTACTCCTTCCTTACGTTTCTAAGGAAGTAGATACTTCTGGGGTGTCATCGGAAGAAGAAGCCATTTTAAGGACCCAACAACTAGACTTGGTTTATGTTCAATATAGGATCCTTTATGATATTATACCTGATGCACCGCGATCAAACATTGATCTAGGTAGACAAAAACCTAGACCACATGTTGACGGCATTGTAGGTTCAGTTGATTTTGTAGCTTTCGAAGCATTGACTAAACAGGTTCATGCCTTATCGGTCAAACAATCGACTGTAGAAATGACTCCCATCACAACCTCTCCTTCTACTTCTGAATATGTACAGTAGGTTTAGACTAATCAAAAGGGTCCTCGGCAACCCAACAACAAAAAGAAGGGAAAGAAAGGAGAGGGGAACCAACAAAAGCCCAAAAACAAAGAAAATGCCGAGGAGGGTAATAGAGAAAAGAATAAGGTTAAGTTCCCTTGCAAGCTTTGCAAGCAGGACCACCTCACTCACCAATGCCCTATAATCGAAGAAGCCCAAAAGCTGCTTCAAGAAAAGAAACCTGCCGTCCTTAAAGATCCATTTCCCAAAGGGCAGGGCTCAGCTTTTGGCACCTCCAATGCTGGGGGCACCACCAATGCTTCAGTTGATCAAACTTTTATTAATATGGTTAACTCGGATGCTCTTTTACAAATGCGGGCAAGAAATTATACCCCGGATTCACAAAATAAGGATAAAGATATCCCTGAATCTTCCACCCCTCTCACATACCCGTGGACCCACTGCCCAATATCCCAAAAGGTGTCTAAAACGGGATTCGCATAATCCCAACGCATGAGATGCTGCCAACTATAATGTGGTTGAAGATCTAGCCCAGACCCCTTGTGCCATGTCCACCTTAGAAGTTTTGCAAAGTTGTCCATTACAACAAAATGCACTTCTGGCAGCGATTGGAAGTATGGAATCATCCAACATGACTGCACATTTTGATATGTCTGATATCAAGTATTGGTTGTCGTACCACGTTGCTCTTCAGATAGAGGTAGTTCATGGTCCTATGACCATTGGACAAGCTGTCGTAGATGAGGGCACCTCTACGTGTGTAATGTCAATTTCTTGTTGGAAAGCTTTGGGTTCTCCCGAGTTAGCCCCCTCTAACACACTACTTACTGTATTTGATGGCAGAACTTCCCATCCACACGGAGTCTTGCCATCATTTGACGTCACACTTGCCGGTAAGACAGTTACTATAGAGATTGAAGTTCTGGATGCTCCGGTTTATTACAATATGTTATTAGGCAGGAGCTGGACATATGCCATGCGAGCTATTGCATTGGTAGTTTTCTGAGTTGTAATGTTCCCCCACGAAGGAAAGATCGTCACGGTCGATCAAATTTAGTTCTCTCGGCAAAACAACCAGACTTCATCTAAATCCACAGTTCCTTTGGTTGATCAATCTGCTCCAGCAAGCGAGAGTTTAGGAGCAGGACTTTATGGGTCATTAATGGGCACTTTTGACCTACCTACTCTTGTTCTTTTCATGCTTTCTAATGAAGGTACATCTACTGAAATTTTCATGGTCATTTTAAGGACTGATCCATGGATCCTTCCTACTATATCAGAACCATCAGTGCCCTTATCCATTGCAGAAGTAGCATACATGGAAGCACAAATGCTGCAACGGAGCATATCGTGACTCCGTCAGTCTCTGATGAGTCGGATATGGACTATGCTCCTGCATGGTCAGTGGAATCTACCCACTCTTTCGATTGTTTAGACACGGTTTTTCCTTCTGACGAATCCATTTTGGAAGCCATGATGGGCCTGGACCAGCCTTGGGAACACATGCACCACGGGTCTTACATGCTTCCAAATCTAGACAGGATAGAGAGAGGAGAGTTTTCAATGAGACCTGGTGGGAATGTTGATTTGTCCTCTTCCACTTCAAGTACTGTTTACGGTGAAGGGAATATGGCTAGTATATCGAGAACCATCCCGATTAACATTTCCACCAAACCCGGGGTCATGGAAAATATTTTTATTGGAGCAGATTGTTCTCCGGAGGAGATCGCTCTGTATACCAAACTTTTTAAAGAATTCCGTGATATTTTTGCCTGGTCTTATGTGGAGATTGCAGGAATCGATCCAACCATCATTGAGCATGTCATCACAACGTACCCTAATGCAAAACCTGTGAGACAGAAGCTCCATCCTGTGAATCCTCGAAAAGCGGCCGCCATTAAGGCGGAGGTTGAAAAATTGCTTAAAGCCAGATTTATCTATCCGATCGACATGACGGAATGGGTTTCAAATCCTGTTCCGGTTGATAAAAAGAAAGGTACCATTCGAGTCTGTACTAACTTCCGGGATCTGAACAGAGATAGTCCGAAAGATAACTACCCCACACCATTTATTGACGAGATCATAGATGCGTGCGTGGGACACGAGATGTTTTCTTTCATGGATGGATTTTTGGGATATAATCAAATTCAAATCAAACCCGAAGATCAACATAGAACAACTTTTATTTTCCCGTGGGGAACCTTTGCCTATCGGAAGATGCCATTTGGCTTAAAGAATTCTGGAGCTACTTTCCAATGAGCAATGAATTTTGCTTTTCACAATATCAAGCACATAGTTGAACCCTACTTGGATGACCTCTCGATGCGATCTCGCAAGAGATGAGTGTTAGCACTTAGATTTTATTCCGGTTGTAAGAAAATAAGACCTAAGGTAACCTATTTCAAACCAATCTTTAGGTAGAAGAACTAGCCATTTTCTCTACCAGAGAGGGCTCTCTCAGGATATATATATGAAGGCTAAAATATATAAAGGTTTCCTTAAAACTTCTCAAAAGATATTTTCTGGTCGAAAAGGTAAACAAGAAACATTGGGCATGGAGTCGAAGCTTTCAGAATGTATAATAAACCAGCAAGAGATTTTCACCATAAAGATTTTCACAGAGGCAAGATAGTAATCATGTTACAGTCAATTTGATTTTTCAGGCGACATAGAAAGAAGTAAAGACATTCCATTAACAACAGGTATCTATCCAGGATAAATCTATTGTCAACTTTGGAGAATAAAATGGATATTTAAATGCAGATAAAATGAGGCATAACCAGTATGAATCTCAAGTTATTTCAAACGTTCATTTAAACATAGAAGAAAAAACACCATGGGAAATATAACGAAGAAGATAACATGCACATATAAGGATAAGGAAAATAACAGACTGCAAGACTGATTAACTCATGAATCTCTGTATCAAAGGATAGGTATCATCACTGTACTGCCTTTATTTCAAAAATGAACTTCAAAACATACTTGTTTCTCAAAAATTTTCCAACCCGTTCAACAATGACCTCCATTGTCTTTTATACAAAATTTTCAGAAGAAGCTCCACATAACTGCTTCTTCTAACTAATAATTAAAAATATTTAACTAAAAATAACTGTCTTTGAGTAACCCATAACTGTCTTTCAAATAATATTACAAATTTTAAAATAAAAAGTCTTTTTGCCACTTGGCAAGACTTTTGGATATCATCATTTTTGCCACATGGCAAGAATTTCAAATGCATTTAAGTATGAACAGAATATCTGGTCTTTCCGTACTTCTCTACATAATTCCATTGGTCAGCCGTGGGTAGGTCATAACTGGTCATTTCTTTCACCAAGACTCGCATCTCGATATGACCTGCATAAGAAATAGGAAGAAGGTTTGCGCAAGTTGAAATCAACATATTTAAAGTTTCAAATTCCCCTGACATTTTCTCCATTAAGATTTTTCCTGTGAGCATGTGATCTATCTGCTGGAATTTTCGGTGATCCATCCTGATATCAAACAATAATCTTTTATAATCATTCTGAGGAATTAATTCATTATCTTCGTTCCAGAAAGATGGGAATCCCTTGTTCACTAGCTTGTCAAATTGCTTTTTAAACTGAATTACTTCTTTCCTTATTTCTCCTGCTTTGGCCTCGATGTTTTCGATATGGGAGTATTTGCCCAAGATCCTTCTGGCCCAAGTGATGACAGAAATTCTGTTAGTTATACTCATGGCTGTTAGGTCTGCCTCGGATAAACTGTTTAAAAATGTAATTGCTCTCTGGGCGATTTCTTTCGGCTTTCTGTTTAGGCTTTCCTTGACTGCCTGGCAACTGTTGAAGGCATCTTTGGCTACTTTTTCCTTAACTCTTATATAATCCAGATACGGCCTAAGTTTTTCAACTTCTTTAATGATCTGGTCCCATACCATATGTTTACATCCCTGCATGGCAGCTTGTCCTGTTGCATGAGCAGCCAATCCTTTATTATTGCTGATCAATTCCTGATTATTTGCCTGCAAGGTTTTTATTTCTTTTTCTTTTGCTTCATTTTCTTCTTTTAATTTCTGTATTTCTGCCTTCAATAATTTGATTTCATTATCCTTTAAACTTATTTGTGACATTGCTTGTAAAATCCCATCTACACCATTTTTATCTTCTTCTGGGCTTGCCTGTACTTGTTGCTGACTGTTCTCTGCTAGTTGTTTTCTCACTGTTGCCAACTGTTCTTCCAGAATGAACCTTTCTTTTTCCCAGTAGTCCTTTTCATCTGACAGCTTTAACAATTTAGCTGTGACATCATTGACTTCGTTAACTAACTCTTCTTTCTCTTTTTCTAATATAGTCAATTCTGCACCTTGAATGAGTACAGCATCTGGGATTTTTAACTTTCGTCTCAATGTTAAAATCATTTCTTCCTTCTCCTGTAGCAGTTTGGTAGCTGCAGCTCCATCTTTATTAATTAAGTCCATTTGCAGCTTCTTAATTTGATGTTGTCGAGACTTATTCTCTGCCTTTTCTTGCCTCAACTGATTATTTAATTTTTCTACTGAATTCTTTAGTTTGTTTGCTCTCAATGTGGCCCCCAAATAGTCTGAGTATATAACCTCTCCAGCTTGTCTATGTAACAAAATTTTGTCAGGGGCATTTATCTTTGACAAATCTACACTCATCTCTGAGATTTTGTCTTTGGTTACAACTGAAAATTTTAAAGAATTTTCTTTGATGTTCCTGCTAGTGAATAAGCTTACTTCACTGTTTGATATACTTCTGACCTTTGGAAACAATAGACTTGTTTGTTTCGCAGATTCCTGTTTGTTTTTACTATGTTCATTAAATACGTCCATGAAATTTTTAGGTCTATTTACATCATCCCCTACAGGGGTTTCTTCAATTTTGTATTCCTTCACTGTAACCTCTGGTATTTCATTTTCTGTAGCTTCTGCTTCTTCTGAAATGGTTGTCAATTCCTGTGACTCATCAGTCTTCAATCGTTTTCCTTTTTCTGTCTCTTCATCATCAACAATCATAATGTCCTGTATAGGTCTTTTGGACCCCACTAATGCAGTATTGATTTCGCTTTCTATTTCTGCCATTGCTTCTTCCAATGACCTTTCTATGTCGGACTTGTCTGGGATAATTTCTTCTTTGTATTCGAGCCAGTTGGCTCTGTCTGCCATCCCTTCAACAGTTTGATGATTCAGAGCCTTAATACGACGCTCAATTCTTCTTTTGGATATGATATTCAATGGGTCATATTCCAAGGCTGCATCTGTCTCAAAATTCATGTCTTTTAGCAATTTCTCTATATATACAGCAGCGTTCTTATTCTTTATTGTAAACGGACCTAGTGTGAAAGGGTATTTAATGTCCGTTGCTTGTCTGTGGACTAAAAAATTGTTATCTTCTACAATCAATTTCTGTCTTAAAAATTCTAAGGCAAAAATCCTCAAGGTGAGGAATGCTGGTAGCACATAGGGTTTATGCTTGAATCCATACAATCTGACCACTGTACTATCTTTTGATAAAAACCAGTCTCCTGTAGCATATTCTGTATTCAGTTGCATTGATACCTGCATTTCTGGCAATACCCTAGGCAGACTTTTTCCGAAAATCATCTTAAAGATCGTCGAGAGCATGTAATTGATGAAATTGAAAATATTGTTTTCCAGAGGAGTTACAAAAACAATCTCTGGGAACTGTAATTCTTCCTGGCTGGATACCATAATCATTTTCATTAAAAATGCTTGAAACCTGAAATGTCTGTGCGTGGAAAAATTGACCATCTGGTCATGCATCGTTTCGGCTATGAAAGCTTCAAAATTTAGTCAGGGAATTTGACTTTCATCAACTCCCGACTGGACTATACTTATTCTGTACAATAAACTCAATTGAAACTCAGTTATATACAAATCCGAATCTAACCCTAAAACTACGGCCAACAGTGTCAAGACCAACTGGGTATTCTCATTAAAAAGGTTGATATCTAAAGGGTAAGGGAGTTCAGAAAGGCTAGTTTCTGGTCTGAGACACGTCGACAGAAATACTTCCCTATCATTCTGAGAGGCATGGTGAAAATTTTCAATAATTGATACATCAGAAAAAACTTCAGGGTCGAGGGTTTGGGGCAAATCTATTTCTAGGGCTCTAATCACTTCGGCTGGCTCAATTTTACAAATGGCTCTAGTTTTCTGACTGTTTAAAACAACCTTTTCTTCCCGTGAATAGTTTTCAGCACACCAGGAGACGAATTCTGGGAAAGCAGGAAATTGGTCAGGGCAAAAAGCTATCAGAGATGACTGGTGAACTCTATGCGGGTCTATACCCTCTTTTAACAACTCAGATAACTTCACTTTTATCTCGGAGACTGGGAACCTAATAAGGGTATCGAAAACGTCTTCATCTCTGTCTTCTAGGGCATCTTTCGACCTAAAAACGTCTATATATTGTACAGTCTCCATCAAAATGCTTCTTTTTAAATAAATTTCCGTTTAAAGAGAGTGACAGGTCACCAGACCCTACCTGTAAGCGCTTGCTTTTCGCCTTCTGTCGCAATCGCCGGCTTCCACCAGTTCTTCGGAGCTCTCCGGGATAACGACACATATAAAATGCCGTTATGTGGAGCCCTTTCTTTTTATATAAGCCTTTTTAGATTAACCTCCTTGCACCTTTACGAACGTGGGTTATTTTCATCCGTTGATCTTTGAAACATCATTTTGAACCGTCAGATCTTGTCCATCTTTATTGCACCGGCGGTATCCGCGATCGAAAAGGTGGTTTCTTTTTCCGGTTTGGTACCCGCGCGGATGCATCATCTGCTGACACCTGTCGAGGCGGTTTATTTTCCGCGACCGCTTTCCTTTATATCCTGCGCGCATGTTCCTGGCCGCGGATGAAATGCTGGCCGTTGATTTGATTGAAACATGTATTGGCCTTCCGATCCATGCAAAGTATAGTGCCACGTGCCACGGTCTCATCAATTCATTCCTCGCTCGCCACCTGTTAGGTCCCACCTTGCCACGTAAGAGATCTTTCCACCTTTCCGTAATGGGTGGTTCCGCGTGGTGTTATGGTGGTTTCTGATACCACTTTCTCCAAGCGCGGATGAATGAATGTGGGACACGTGCCTTGGTGGTATTATGTCCGCTACCACCCTCCATCGTTTGTTGACGATCACTTTGGCGACGCGGGGTTAATATGAACCGTTGATTTGGATCTATGCTATCTCCGCCGACGAAACCTGACCGGGGCTTAACCTTTATATTATTTTTGCTAGCGGACTTTATACATATGGGTTTTTCTCCTATTTTTTATATAAAAAACCCTTCAACTTAACCCTTTTTGTGATGATTCTTTCTCTTAGGGTCTTTTAGCAAAAATTTCAATTTTCTTCAGACCTGGTGTCAACAATGAGATCATCCAACTCATTTGAGACTTATGTTTGAACGGTGCAGACAATACAAGATTCAATTGAATCATAATAAGTGCGTATTCTGCGTTGAATCGGGACGTTTACTAGGTTTTATTGTATCCAGTCGTGGCATAATGGTCGACCCATTAAAAGTTGAGGCAATTGTAAATCTGCCTCCTCCTCACACCTTGCGACAATTTCAAAGTCTGCAAGGCATGCCTAAATTCTTGCGATGCTTCATCATAAACTATGCTAAAATTACAAAAGGTTTCATGAGACTGCTTAAACAAGATGCCTACTTCTTGTGGGATGAGGCTGCTCAAGCATCGTTTGAGGCCTTGAAAAAGGCATTACATGCAGCCCCCTTGTTAAGCCCGCCTGATTATACAAAAGATTTCCTCTTATATTTGGCGGTGTCCATATACACAACTAGCATAGTATTAGTTCAGGAGGACGATACGCTCCAAGAGCATGTCATTTATTATCTCTTGCGCGCATTGATAGCTCTTGAGATTAAGTATTCACATGTTGAGAAGTTAGCACTAGCTGTGGTCTATGTGATACAGAGTCTTCATCACTATATCCTTTTACAAACCACTACTGTGATTGCGGAGGTCAATCCTTTCCAATATTTTCTCACTCAATGTATCATCGGTGGGAAATACAACAAATGGATTGTAATCCTACAAGAGTTTGATTTGGTTTTTTAGTCTGCGAAGTCAAAGAAATCACTAGTGTTCGTTGAATTAATTTCAGAATTTCCGAGTGACTTAGTGCATACTGAGGAAGAGTCATCATTCCCAGATGAACATATCTTCCTTATTGCCTCCTCTGACCCATGTTACGGGGATATTTTAATATATCTCCAGACTTTGAGGTGTCCTACCACTTTTTCTAAAGAGGAACGACGCAAATTGAAGTCATGCGAAAAACTATCTCATTATTTATGATACTTTGTACACATGTGGGATAGATTCCATCTTACGACCTTGTTTGACTTTAGAAGAAGTAGAATCAGTATTGAATGATGCTCACAGTGGATCTTGTGGGGGTCATCTTTGTGGGTTGGCAATAGCTCAAAAAATACTGCGTGCCGGGTATTTTTGGCCTACAATCTTTAAAGATTGTGTGAAAGCTGTGAAACGCTGTCATTCGTGTCAGTTTTTCACCAGAAAAATGAGAGCACATCCAGCTCCTCTTCATCCTGTGATCACAGCAGGTCCCTTCACAAAATGGGGTGTTGATTATATGACTTGTAATCAAGTTTTGGCTGGAGGCCATCGTTATATTATCGTTGCCGTCGAATACTTCACCAATTGGGCCGAGGCAATGCCTACTGTTAAAGAGGATGGAGAAACCGCTGCTTATTTCGTATTCAATCAGATTATCGCAAGGTTCGGCATACCCAAAGTGATCGTGACAGATCATGGTCATCATTTTCAGAACATCATGATGACCAAGCTTTATACCATGCTAGGTTTTCGTCAGGAGCATTCATCTTCATTTTATCCACAAGAGAATGGTTAGGTCGAAGCAGTGAACAAAACTTTGAAGACAATTCTACAAAGAACCGTTAATGTCAGTCGGAATAACTGGCACATCATGTTGTATCCTACTCTTTGGGTTTATCGAGCAAACATAAATATTGCTACCGGATTCTCTCCCTTCCAACTTGTGCATGGGATAGAAGCAGTCGTTCCGATTCAATGCGAGATTCCCTCATTAAAGTTGGTTGTCCACCTGTTACCAGAAACTTCCGTACTAGAAGAACGTTTGCTACATTTAGAGCATCTATACGAGCAGCACCGCAATGCGCTCACAGCAAACAAGGTCCATAATAAATGAGTCAAAGGACAGTACGATAAGTCTGTCAGACCTAGGGTTTTTCTCGAAGGAGACCTTGTTCTACTTTGGGATCAAGACAAGGAACCTTTAGGGGCTGGCAAGTTCAAGTCCATGTGGCTCGGTCCTTATATAATCTCTAAGGTACTGAAGAAAGGTGCTTATGAGATAATAGACTACGAGGGTAATAAGCTGCCTGAGCCTAGAAATGGACTCTACCTGAAGAAGTACTATGCTTAGGCATTTGTGCTTTTTCATGTATTATAGTTGTACATTTTGTAGAACTAGTTTTTGCTTGTGATCGTTAGTTGACCTAATGTGTGTTTTCTCGCTTCATGTTTCAGATGTCTACTGAACAATTTTTAGGATTTGTTGATGGCGCCAGTCGCCACACCCGACAATTGGCTTGAGCAGCTTGGGTCATTTCCTCACCAACTAGCCAACTGGTTTGTTCGTGGGGGGGGGGGGGGGTTATTTGGGTCCCACAACAAATAACGTAGCTGAGTACAGTGTGGTCATAGAACTTCTCCAGGATGCTCTTATCCAAGGAATTTCACATTTGGAGGTAAGACTTGATTCGCAACTAGTTGTATTTCAATTGATGGGTGTTTATCAGATTATAGATCCTGTTTTGCTACGACAGTTTTTGTGAGTTAAATTATTGGAAAGACAGTTTGATTCCATCATATATCAACATATTCCAAGAAATTTGAATGCATTAGCTGATTCATTTGCAAATTGTGTTTTAGATTGGCATTTGTATCATACACTTCCATAGAGAAACATTGCACATAAAGTTAAACACACACATGTAAATATAAGCCGATACTGTATATATATCCGATACTGTATCAAAAAATAGTATGAGTTTGGAACATAAGTCTATCACAAAGTCAAGTCATAAGATACAAAATCGGGCTCGATGGCCTAAAAAATATACATAAAATATCCTTCTCCTATGGAGAAGGTGGGGCCTCATCAGCATCCACTGCCTCTCGGTAACATATGACCAGCCTGGCTACTTTCCACAGCAATCTAATCCAGGCTGGGGGCACACGGACTACATCCTCTTGCATGTCAATGGGCATCCGCTCAATGCAATATGTGGGAATATCATGAGTCAACCGACTCATCTTCCTCTCTATAGCCCCTAGTGTAGCATCAACTGCACCCACATTAATGGGCCTTACGAAAATAGTAGGATGTCCATCTGGACGAACTAGTCCAACATCTGCATATGACACTTTGTTTTAGTATTTCAAACTCATCATAAAAATAATATACTTTAAAAATTGAAAAAATTAAATAATTTTCAAAACATAAACATACCTATCTCTCCCCAGGCACCCCCTGGAGGAAGTACCATCTCTGGATCATGATAGAAGTCTAAACCAGCATACAAAAACTGCTCAAATGCTAGCACCTGTCTCTCCCACCATCCCAAGAAATCATCGGTGTGATAGCAAAAGTGGCTTTCACCACCACCTTGGTGGAGGAAAATGTCACCCCAATGGTCCAATCTCAGCTCATGAGGAATGATAGGGGGCAAAGGAATTCCCAAACTAAGAGAAGGTACCCTCTCGAAGAAGAAGGTACAAAGGATGCTGCCATATCCAAAGTTCTTCATTCCCCCAGTCTTACACCCCGAGAGTTGAAGCTTCATGTTTTCTAACAGACTAGTGCACCAATCATACACATGACCGTGCAAGCATTTGATACCAATATGCATGTAATTCCTTGAGGCCAAGTGTTGTGTGGCACTCCCTCCCATTCGGTTTAACATACTTATAATAAATTTCAAAGGGAGGCTATCAATAGTGGAAATAAGGATCTGACTTCCTGATTTTTCCATCCCCGCCAGACAGTATGCATTCACATATTATTGTACGGACATGGCACCCACATTGCATGAGGACCCTTTCAGGTTTACAAGATCTCCCCTCCTAGAGAGTCCTGTAACAAAGTATATGTCATCAATGGTGAGGTCTAGGGTCTCTCCCCGGACATTAAACACATTGGCATCTGCATCCCAATACTGAAAGAGCCTCTGAAGCAAGCGGTTGAGTACCCTCATGTTCACGATTCTATAAAATTTCAACAAACCACACCTTTGGAGTGCATGTAGAGTTGCCGGGTCTTGCATAGCCACCCTATCCATCTCTTCATGCTCCCTCTCTCTCCAAACAAGCACCATCCTGCCAAAAGAAGGTCAAAATTTTAGCTCTCGACATGTTTTTCTCCATGTTCAGGGGTGTGCGCTACTCCTTAAGGTAGACAGTCACGTTTGGGCACTATTGTCCTTGAGGAAGAGTAGCTCACACCTCCAGTATGCCCTAATTTCCCTCTTAGACAGCAGCACACACACAGTTCACGAGTTGAGCATGGCTCCAAATTGACTTTTAAGCATAAAAATTGATAAATAAAGCATCAAAATGTAAGTTCAGATGAAAATAACTTACTTGGTGGAGGAAAGAGGTCGATTGGTTGCTCGATTTGATCGCCACGAATGGATGAAAATCAAATTTTCACTAGATTTTCATAGCATCGATCTATTATGACTTAATTTCTTTACCGACAGATCATTTTTAGTACTTTATAGTTGAAATGTTATGTCATTGAAGATTTTTTGTCATTAATACTAACTGATTTGTTGAGATCCTAGTCTTTAGCAGGTAATGAGTCGTGATCCTAGAAGCTGTCTTTAAAGTCATTTTAAGCTCTTGTTTGGACTATTGAAACCTAAATAAGATTTCCGAGAAGACTTGTCATCTTCAATCTCGTTAAAGAAATTGAAGGCACATCTGCTTAAGTATAAGTTTAACCCTTTTCCGGACTTTTGCGGATTACTTATGAAAAAGGAATACTCTAGTCATCCGTGGCTAGAAGAGTTCTTCTTCCATTGTTTTACACTTTTTTAGGGGAGGAGACTAACTTTACGAAAAAGGACCTTTTGGAGCCTTCTTTAGGGTTTTCCGGCTCTCGAAATATGAAAACACCAAGTGAGCACTCACCTACTCGGGCTCGATGTGAAATCCACGAGAGGGTATAATAGAGGATTGTTTAAGTTTTTCAGACTCTATAAAGAGGAAAATACCGGAGAGCATTAACCTACTTGGGCTCTATATTAAAATCCATGAGTAGGTGTGTGGAGTTATTGTTTAAGTTTTTCAGACTCCTTAAAATTGAAAACACCGGCGAGCAAGAACAGATCTCGGCTCGATATTAAAATCCAGAGATCAACATTATAGAGTATTCTTCTATCTCTTCTTCGAACTCTGTAAACAATGAAGAAGGTCCTAAGTCTTCCTCCCATGGGCTCGTTAAACTCTTTACATGGTTGGATCTATTGAGTTTTCATTCTTTCTTGGACTCATTAAAACAACAAGAAAGGTATTCTTTTATCTAAAAAGAATAAGGGATAAGAAGGGTATATCACATCTTTTCAGTTTCAAAGGCAGTTCAGTCAGTCCTATCCTTGAACACAGCACCTATTTGAGTCTATCATTTCAGTTGGGTTTAGTTTTTGACCTTACGGTGAACTTGATCTCTGAGTTGTTTACTCCCTTGGTTGGTTATTCTTCCAACCATATGGAGGGTCTGCTAATGTCTCCTACATTGCAGGCTTATATCACTCTCCCATCATGTTGAAAACTGCCTAATTCACTTTGTGTCGTGCTCATTGTTCAAGGATATAGCCCATGTCGGCCTTTCTGCAGTTTACCTTGACCTCATGTTTCGGCCATCCTAGTGTCAGTCTTGTTACATGTCCTCCTCCACATCAACTCATACCATTTGATTTTCCTTCATGTTGGATGATGGAGGATGCCTTAAGGCCTCCCTTCCAACGGAATTCTTCCCATCAACATCAACTCATTTTGCTCTGGGAATGAAGTTTAGAGTTTTGATTAGTACCTTGGGGATTACAGTCATCAGTGGCAGTTTCCCTCGTCATTGGATAATGAGAATACATCAATGTCTCTTATTCGACGGGTTCCTCAGGTGTTCGACTTGAAGTCCACTTATTCATACTTGCTGAATCGTACTAGGTACCTTGGGCCCCATTATCATTATCGGTGGAAGGCCTCACGTTTGTTAACGGTATACATCAATGACCGGTAATCAATCGATTCCCCCCATGTTCTACTTTCAGCTCATTTATTCACATGGTTAGGGTTTGTACCTTGCGTTGTTTGAATGAATACCTTGGGATTTTGATAGCATTACCTCATTATGTTATCACCCAAGCTACACAAGATTGAGCCTCACTCATTTTGGCTCTCCGTGAGACATAGATCCAGTTTGTTGTTATGGCTATGATCTCTCATTCTGACATGGATCCACGCTTGTATTTTAGTGGCCATGCTATATATACATCTCCTAGTTATGTATCGGAGATCATGTTGTATCATGCTACACATCTATATGATGTCAAGATTGTAATTGCTCTCTGACCTTGATCGTTATTTCAGGTACTTTTGTGACTTGGTTCTGTGGTTTCTTGCTCCTCCGCTGAGTTGGAATTATAATGTATTTCGGCCATCGTTTCCCTCTAACCTCACACATTAGGGGGCATATGTTATAGGTCAAATCATCACTTCTCCATCCGTGATCACATTAAGTTGTTGATCACACAAAAGGACAACTTAGATTGAAGAGCAAGATTTCCTTAGATGATACATGGACATGGTTTACCCCTCAGCAGTTGACAAAACCCTGTTTTAACCTACTTTTTAACATGTGCACTACCCTGCAGGCATGATAGTAGTGCATTTCTTGGAGCATGTCCTACTCTACAAGCATAATAGTAGTGCACTCCTGCTAGTATGCCCTACTTTGCTTAAGCAAACTAGCGCACACCATAAAAAATATTGCAAACTCTCGTTGTAAAGCAGTGAAGTTGCATATTGTCCGCTATTCTACTGTGAAATACTCGCACACATCTTAAAATGTAATAAAAAATATATTAATTTGACAAATTGAGATTAGTTGAAGTTCGTTTTGCAACTTCCCCAACTTCCCAATCAAACTACCTCTCGATCCAAACTGCCTACCTTGTCCCATAAATACAAGGGGGATAGATTAGAGAGAGGAGGAGAAACTATGCATTAAGGGTTGTTATGCTGGAGGAATTCCAAAGTTAGTGTGAAGAGCAGGAGCCCAGGATCTGGTTGCACAAGCACTCTAAATGATCAGGTATAATTGTACTGATTATTTTCTTTTGACAATAAAGGTTGAAATACCCTTCCCGTCCCAATCAAATGTCTAATGGATTGCATATTTGTTTGGATTAAATGCTTGATTGTATTTGATGTCTAAATTGCATTTCAATTTCATCATTGTTATATCCGTCAAGATACGTTGAGGAAGGTATCTGTTGTATTGCAGGTTCGTCAAACGGAAGATCAAGTGGAGGATCGATCGAAGGAGCAAGCGAAAGCTAGGATCGAACTTCATTAATAAGGTATGCCTTCAAGAAACCTTGATCTCTTTCCTTTTGTAGAATCCTATGTGATATGATTAATGTGTTTATCTGTCACCCCAAAAGTGGGTAGTGTCCCTCTCCTCGCTATAGGGTAGTATTCCCAAACAACACTTATACCGCAATGTATCTTGGTTCCAAGTGTAATCATTGTCAAGATTCAATATGCTAAGATAGATAACATTAGTATTCATTTCAATTTCACAACAATAGCATATACAGGATCACTGAAAGAAACACAATCACAAGATAGACACAGATTTATCCTAGGAAACCCTCTAGGGGAAGAAAACCCAACAAAACTTCCTCAATATAGATGATCAAAAGTACAAAGACAAAACCCCAAAAAAGTGCTCCTTCTCTTTGCAGATCTCTCTCTCTCTCTCATATGCGAATTACACAAGTGAGTGTGTGTGTCCAAATGAGGAGAACATCACTCCTATTTATACTTTATCTTCCACTTGAATTTTTCACTAACTAGGTTGGCCCCAACAAACTTAACTGGGCCGACTTACCTAGGAAGACTCAAAACAATATAATATTACTTTCTTGAGGGTTCTATCGACCCAACTTACAAAGGAGGTTTTACCTCATGACTCTATGATGACCAAATACAATAATAACATCCCGACAGAGGAATAAAACATCTCCGAATAAGTAATAATAAAATACAATAGAATATTCTTCGAAGTTACAATATTTCAACACTCCCCCTTAACGAGAAGGGTATCCTACTGACAACAACAACATCAACTGTAGGAGCAAGGAGAGAGAGAATCATCAACAACATCAAGGTGATACATCTATAAATCATCGGAAGTTTTCTTCAACGATATCAACAACTGGAACATCTTTAACATCTTTAGTACTAGAGAATCATCTTCTACAGCACTGAGTCTTCATCTTTGATATTCATCTTCTGCATCACTCGATCGCTCGATCGCCCACATAAACACTTGATCTCTTGATTATCTACAAAAAATCTTGATATTTCGATCAGCAACAACATCATTTGCAACAACATAACCTGCAACACACATGATCCAATTACAGGATGATCAATCCATCTCACTTTAGGACATAAGTCCAAGGATGATGCAATCCTAACCACATCACAGAGACAAAATTATGCGGATCACTTTAGGACTAATGTCCAGGGATGATACAATCCCATCCACATCAAGGAGACAAATTTCTGTGGATCACTTTAGGACTAATGTCCAGGGATGATACAATCCCAACCACATCATGGAGACAAAAGTCTGCGGATCACTTTAGGACTAATGTCCAGGGATGATACAATTCCAACCACATCACGGAGACAAAATTCTGCAGATCACTTTAGGACTAATGTCCAGGGATGATACTATCCCAACCACATCACAGAGACAAAATTATGTGGATCACTTTAGGACTAATGTCCAGGGATGATACAATCCCAACCACATCACAGAGACAAAAGTTTGATGATCATTTTAGCACTAGTGTCCAGGGATGATACAATCCCACTGCAACATCATAATCACTGCTCCCCCTTTCTATGAAGGTCCTTTTGAACCATGCCAATATTTTCACGGAAGTACTCAAACTTCACTCGAGACAGAGGCTTAGTCAACACATCCACAACTTGCTCATCAGTGCGCACATACTGGAGCTTTATAACCCCCTTCTGTACCATATCTAGTATGTAAAAATACTCGCTTTCTATGTGATTTGAATTTTCATGGAACACTGGCTTCTTCGTCATCTTTATACAACTATGGTTGTCACATATAATCACCGTGGTATCCAACTCCAAGTCAAATAGACCTAACATCAATTTTTGAAGCCATATGGATTCACAACTAGTAGAACAAGTTGCTATATACTCTGCTTCAGTTGTGCTGAGAGCAACACTGGACAGTTTCCTGCTAAACCATGAGATCATGGTGGATCCCAGACAATAACATCCACCTGAGGTGCTCTTCCTGTCTAAGACACTTCCATCCCAATCTACATCTGTATAACCATACAATCTGTAGTCATGATATCCAACATAGTATAGACCAAATTCTATCGTACCTTTCATGTACCTCATTACATGCTTTGTAGCTACCAAGTGAACACGTCTAGGCTCAACTAGATACTGACTCAGGGTGTTCACAACAAAGCATATATCTGGCCTAGTATTCATCGGATACATCAATGACTCAATAATCTATCTGTACTAAGTCACATCCACTAAATCTGATGATTCATCAGCTAAGAACTTCAGGTTGGTATCCATGAGTGTGACCATGGCTTTACATTCCAACATATCAAATATTTTTAGGATTTCCATAGCATACTTTCCCTAGTTTAGAAAGATTCCTTCTGGGTTCTGCCATACTTCCAGACCTAGAAAATAGTGCATCAATCCAAGGTCTTTCATCTCAAATTCTCCAGCGAGCTTCTTCTTGCACTCTACAATCTGTTTTTCATTTCCTGTCAGAAATAAATCATCTACATACAACAATAATATGACAGGTTCATCATCCATAACCTTAAAGTAAAGTTTAGGGTCAGCTTTACTTTTGGTAAAGCCCAAGATCGTCAAAAAGTTATATATCCTTCTGTACCAAGCTCTAGGAGCTTGATTCAATCCATACAGAGCCTTCTTCAACTTGCATACGTGAGTCCGTATGTATTCAACTTCAAATCCCTATGGTTGTTCTATGTACACTTCTTCCTCAATCACACCTGTTAACACCAAAACTAACCCCCAAGGCTGAAAGAGGGTAATCTCGGGTAACTACTAACCAATCTTTGGTTTATGTTTCTGATCAAACATAAACAGAGAGGGCTCTCTCTATGATCTCGTGAAAAAGACTGGAATAATCAATATTGTCAATAATGAAAAAGGAACACCAGCATTCACGACTAAGATATTCAATTACAACAATTATACAGAAGATCAGATTTCTGTTTAGGGACGGAAATGATTCAAGAAATTGTAAAATTAGTCACAGCAGATCTAATGAACAAGTAAATCAATCACAACAGATGAATATAGAAAATATGGTGCAAAACTGTGCAAAACATGCAGCAGTGCTCAATATCCCAGAAAGGGTGAATGAATTACAATAGAATACAATGTCTGTCAATGAGCAATTCGAATTGACTAAGTAGGCCATTCGAATCACTGAATGGAGTAGCTTGACTCCAACTAGGAGTCCTCATCATCAATCGGTGGTGGTCATCAATGCATAAGAACCAGTCATCCAGGTGTCAATCTGAGTCTAACTGAGTGTGTCATGTGTAACTGAAGTGTGTAGCACTGATTAAGGGAAGGAGGCTCAGTGGGGGGCGCATGGGAGACTAACTGAAGTCAGAACAAGTCATCTAGTCAAACTGGAGGTCCAACGGAAGTGAAACAGTCATTCAAGAGTGAAACTAGCCTCAAATCAGGGAGAATCGGAGCTAACTGAATGTAACTGAAGTGGAACTGCAGTGGTAGGTGAACAAGTGCGCCCTTCTCTGGCAGTAGGTGAGAAGTGGGCGCCTTTCAGCCTAGGAGGGCTAAAACTCTGTAGTAAGTGGCTCCCGGGTGCTAGAATAAGGTGGATAAGGTGTTGGAGGCATCAAACTGGTGACTGGGATGCATGCAAGTGCATGCAGGTGCATGCAAACCCTAGATTTTGCATGCAAACCCTAATTGCATGCAAGATCCTGAAAAAGATGATGTGGATATCCGAACAGAAATATTTGGTTGAAAACGCATGAATTTCATTTGGGCAATGGAGTCACCTTTAACAAATTCTAAAAGCAATATTTACAAAGACTCTGCAAATGCTTTCACAAGGGCGAGGTAGCAAGCATCTAATAGTCAAAGAGATTTAATTTGTGGAACAAAAGAGAAAAGAAACAGTTTATCAATGTAAGGCATCTAACGAGGATGAGTCCTACATCAACTTTAGCAGAATATATTGGGTGAAATACTTGGAGTAAGATAAGTAGAGGATAATCTCTATGAATTCTACTTAACTGTTACCCTAATCCAAGCATGAAGGAAATAACAAAAAATGGAATAACAAAGAGAGAAAACACATTTGCACATGGGAAAAGAAAGATATAGACTACCAGACCAATTACACAAGAATCCTTTTCAAAAACACAGGCTTCAGCTCTGCAAATTTCTATTAAACAACTCAAAGAAAAAAGTCTCACAAAATGATCATCAAAACACAAATAGCTTTTTCATAAGATTTCCAACCCTTGTGCCTTCGATTGAAAATGTATATATAGACACCTTCGAGCTCTCAGCTCGGCTCCTTCAAAACATAAAATAGTTACAGCCATATGCCATCTCATCAAAAATCGGTTTTCCACAACTATTTTCCAAACAAAAAACAGGTAGAGCAGTCCTAACTACTTTTTACATTGCCAGCATTATTACTGAATGAAATTAACATCATAGTAAAGTAAACATGGTAAGCATAAAAGTTCCAGCTAGCTATCCATTTAGCTGCCTCAAAAAATATTACAAATGTATTATACCTCAAATAGACTGATTAAGACAAGGAACGGAATATTATAGACAGAGGATTGTTTAACCCTGGGTTCGCAAATGACCTTGTGAGTCAAAGAAATCTTCCACTTTCAATGAGCTGTCAGCCTTTGATACACCCACTGGCAGGATAGGTGTCGTTCCCTTAGTGGAGAGTACGAAGTCGTGAATCATTTCCGCACCTAGTTGGCTGCTCTACTTGATTTTGTGTTTCTCTTTCTTCATTCTTTGTCGGTCTCCCTTGGACACTTGTCGTCCATCAAGTTGCTCGTATTCGTTGGCAGAATTTGATTCTATGAGATCCAATACTATAAGAGGTGGAGGAGTAGAATTTTCCTCCATCTCACCCCACACTTTCTCCGGCATGAATATCACTTCACTTTTTTTCCCTTTCTCCATGAGCCAATAGCAACAGAGTATATGGTCGCACCACCAGGGGCACCACCTTTCTCTTATACCAATTTGTGATAAGCAAAAATGTGAGAAATTTATCCATAACTGTTGTGGTTGATGATGGCAGTTACAAGTAGTCACTATTGCCATGATAACTCTATCGGTCTCTTCAATCAGGTAACATTGATGCCTAAGGCCTTTGAGGTGACCTTCAGCATGCTCAGCGACACCGTTCCAGATGGACGACATAGCAAATGATGACGCAAAAGTGCCTTCCATCATACCGGTAATCATCTGGGCTAACATTCACTTAATATGACATCTCTCGTGTGACAATATTTAATCTCATGTTTTCCTGCATGCTCTGAAAGATGTGGGTCACATTATCTCTATTATCTTCCGAGCCAATCTCCAAATTTATGCAAGAGACTTTTTCTCTTTTCACTCCTCCTTTACAGACCTTCTTTGGTCTCCTCTTGTTTTCCAACCTCTCAGTCATAAGCATCCAGCACCTTTGTGATGCATATAACCCCTTTGAAAAATTCAGTCTTCATCTTAGTAAGGTTGGGATCTAGATCTTCTCCGCCTGCTAGCTCCAACCCTTTCTCCTTTACCCAGAAACTAGGTCAAAAGCTATTAATACCAGGAAAAATGTTCCCTATGGAAGGATACCTTTAGCCAGAAATTCTCCCATATTGGGGTTTAATCTCGACCCACCTATGTTTTTGGACAGACCAACCGCTACTTTGGATGCTCGGGAAGTCGTGGAAGCTAACCCTAATGCTCAGGTCAGGCTTGTGGCAGGGAATTACGTGGCAGGGAATTACAAAGGCCCAACGAACTTTGGAAGAATGTTGGCAAAACAAGGCAACCACTACTATTCCTGAGATGAACTTTGAGTCCGCAAGGCCGAGGTCTTGAAGGATAGCTTCTTCGCAGGCCATTATAGCCCTGACCGAAACTGATACAGGGTCTTCCGGGGACTTTCCTGCTAGGGCACGGCCACACGACTTTTTCGCATTTCGACCGAACTGTCTAGGGACCATCCATCGAACTCTTGTACCGGCGTTGGAACATCGCTTCTCTGGGAAAAAACCCCTTCTATTCAGACAGGTCTGTTGCCAGCAAATCTTCTAGGATGTTCCTATCGAAAACCCAGTCACCCTCACCGTCTCCCACCCGCCAAGAAACTTCCAGACCTTGACATTATCCTAATAAACAAATGCCTACCACAACCACTGAGGGTTATATATATAAATCTTCTTCACTTAACCCTTGGTCTTATCCGCCAGTTGTCTGATGATCCTGGCCGCTGATTCTCCATGGGTGATTTTCGGTCGTCGGATCTAAACCATTATCTAATCTCCTGATGTTACATTTTATGCTTGCCCTCCATCAGATCTCAGGTAGGACCCACTCTATGTCATTCCATTGTTACCACGTGTCCACGAAGTATCATCGATGTTTCCCCAGAGCGGTTTTAGATACCACTTCCGTTCCATGCGATCATCTGTGGCGTTGCCACCTGTCCGACGGTTTTATCCATCGCGACCTCCTTCTTAGGTATCCATCATGCTACTTCTCGATGAGATCAATCTTGGACCGTAGATCTTATCCCACTTTGCATCTATGGTAGAGATGAGTGACATTTTTAGTGTTCCACCTTTTCCCGACGATGGGGCCCACTGTCCGTTCTTTCGTGCATCTTCCTTCATCTCCGCACCGTCGATCTAGGACACCTACTCTTTGCACCATGGATCGCTTTATGACTCTACCACCCTAGTATCTCGCGTCCTTGTGGTGGTTTTGTCTACTAATTTTATCCCCGCGACGAGCCCTCCAGTTTCCATCTTTCCGGCGGTATCACCCATCGCTACCACCCTGTTGGTTATCCATCAAGCAACTTCTCAACGAGATGGATCTTGGACTGTGGATCTGGCTCCGCTTTGCATCCACGGTGGTTCTCCTGCTGATACTTAACCCTCATATTACTTTAGGCTGTCGGACTTAGGATTTTGGGGTCATTCATTTGCTTAGAAGGTTCTTTCCCCTACTTCTTTGTGAATTTCTCATGGGGTATTCCCTCTTAGCCCTCTGTATATTAATTTTTCCCTATCCTGGTCTTCAACCATGGAGGAGGACTGGGGCTTTCAAACCTTTATCAGGTACGTTTCTCTGGCCCTATTCCTTTCACACTTGATATTTATGAGGTGTAAAAATCAGGTGTTAACAACTGGCTCCAACTTGGGGATGCTATCCTCCCTGCGAGGTAGCAAAGAACTCCATAGACTAAGTGCCTGATCCATTGGGAAATTTTCCTTGTGGCCTTAGGCTGGAAAATTTTCTCAGAACCTGACGCTGGGAACTACGTTTGCTTTCGCCTCTGGGTAAAATACTTAAGGAAAAACAAAAAGACAACAAAACTTTGCATGGCCTCCCCTTTCAGACCTTAGGGCCTTCACTTCGGGCTTCAAGTCTTCTGGTTAGCGGTTAAACCTTCAAACAACTGAAAAAAAAGGAAAAATATGTACAAGTTATGGTACATGAATTACCTGGCTCATCTAGGACAGATAATGCTTTAAAAATATGCCATTGACTGGTCCTCCTGACCAGGAAGACCCATCTTTCTCTTCTAGTATAAAAGAGTTGGCTCCTCTGGGTGCAGCAATGATGTATGGACCCATCCACATGTGGTCAAATTTACCATGTCTGTCTTCTCTTGGGCAATCCCATTTCAGGACCAGGTCATTCACTTGAAATTTATCTTCCTTGGCCTTCTTATCAAATGCCTCTTTCATCTTTTCCTGGTGTCCTTGTACTTTGTCATAGGCTTTAGTTCTCAACTCATTTAACTCAATTATTTGGTTCACTCTCCTTTGCATATGATTCGGTTCTTCTTCTAAACCTTGCAGCAACCTCATAACTGGTAATCCCAAAGAAGCTGGAAAAACCACTTCAGCTCCATACACCAACTGGAATGGAGACATTCCAATGGCCCTTTTAGTGCTTATTCTATCATCCCACAGGGCATACTTCAGCTTAGTGTGCCATGCCCTCTTATTCTCTTCCAATAATCTCTTTATGATCTTTACTAAGCTTTTATTTGAGGATTTGGCCAGACCATTTCCTTGGGGATAATAGGTTGTGGAGTGGTTCATACTGATATGATATTTGTGGCAGAAATTAATCATCTTCTTAGAACAAAATGCAAGCACATTATTAGTCACAATCCTTTTGGGGCAACCAAACCTAGATAGGATATTATCCTCCAGAAAGTCCATAATAACATTTTCTGTTGCATTCCTGATAGGTATAGCTTCTATCCACTTAGTGAAGTAATCCGTGGCCGTCAATATCCACCTGTGCTGCCCAGAAGAGTTAGAGTTTATCTCTCCAATGAAATCCAGTCCCCATTGTTGAAAAGGACATTCTACTATGACTAGGTGAAGGGATAGTGATACGGCTTTCCTCTTTCCTTCAAAAATTTGACATTGGTGACAGGTTACTGTTTCTTTATACACATCTGTGAACATGGTGGGCCAATAGAGATCAGCCCTCAGGATCTTGTTCACTATGACCTTCCAAGAATGGTGACCACCACAATCCCCCTTATGAAATTCCCTCTTAGTATGTTTGGCTTCGTCCTCTAATAGGAAATTTAGCAGTACGCCTCCAGGATCCTTCTAGTACAAGAATTGATTCATGATACAGTATTTTTCGGCCTTTAATTTTATAGCTCTAACCCTACTCTTACTTAATCCTGCTAGAGCCTGTAGATTTTGCAATACATAGACATTGTCAGAGTACCAGGGAGATGCAGAAAATTCAGGCTTTATTTGTAATCCTACGTCTAGCTGACATAAAGAGTTGCAAAAAATTTAGTTGTAAAGAGTCATAGTTAGCTTTGGTCATCAATTTTGCTAACCCTTGCCCCTTTATTAGTTTGGTAGGCTTTATTTCTAGGTCATATTCTAGTAGCACAACGATCCATTTTGCTCTTCTTCCTTCTGGATCAACCTGGGTGAGTATACCTTTTACTGCACTGTTTGGGACATGGGAAATGATGTGTGAATGGAGAATATAAACCCTGAAATCTTTCAACGACTTGATTAGAGCATAAGCCTATTTTTCCATGATATCGTATTTTAATTTTGCATCTCTCAATACTCTACTGAAAAAAACAATTGGCTGTTTGGCATTATGATCATTCTTTTGCAGCAACACTCCTGTTACTGTATGCTCAGAATCATAAGAAAAAATCAGGAAATCCTTAGAAAAATTAGGGTTTGCTAATACAGGGGCCTCAGAAATAGCATTTTTGATTCCCTTGAAGGAGTCTCTTGTTTTCTCCATCCACCTTATCTAGTTTTCCTTTCTCAGCATATTGGTAATGCTCATCATAATCTCAGCAAAGCTAGGTATGAACCTTCTCAAAATACCCACTTGTCCAATAAAAGATTGTACCTCCTTTTTACTTCTGGGCTCTCCAACTTTCTGGATCACACTAACCCTCTCAGGGTCTCTCTTAATACCTCCCTTAGAAATGATATGTCCTAGGAGTTTATTCTCTTCTAAAGCAAAGTGGGATTTCTTTGGGTTGAGGGAGATACCATATTTTATGCACTTCTTAAAAACATGTTCTAGGTGTTTGAGATGCTCCTCATCGGACTTTGAATATACTAGTATATCATCCATGTACACCACCAGAAACTTATCTTTCTCTTCAGCAAAGGCGATGTCCATCACTCTCTGGAAAGTAGCTCCAGCATTCATCAATCCAAAGGGAATCTTAGCATACATGAAAGTACCCCATGGAGTGGTGAAAGCAGTCTTTTCTTGATATTCTGGACTGACCTTGATCTGATTATACCCTGAGAAACCATCCATTGTAGAAATCCTTTCTGCCCCTACTACCTTCTGCAGGATATGCTCCATTTTGGGCAGAGGGTAATTGTCCTTCAAGGATGCTTTGTTCAAATTCCTGAAGTCTATCCAAATTCTAATTTCCCCGTTCATTTTTCTTACAGGAACTAGGTTAGCCACCCATTGAGAGAATCTCAAAGTGACAATAATCTTTGTGTTGAACAACCTCTTTATCTCCTTTTCTACCACCGGTACCAACCTAGGATTTATTCTTCTCAACTTCTGTTTGAAGGGTTTTTCTCCGAGCCGAATTGGGATGGAATGCTAGATTATTGAAGTATCATACTCCTTTAACTCTTCATAGCTCCAGGTGAAAGCAGCAGCATATTTTTTCATCAGATCAACATACTACTTTTTTTTCCTGGTCTCCAATTTTTTAGACAACTTTACCATCCGAGGTTCCCCAATAGAACCTAAATTCTGATATTCTACCGTATCCTTGGGAGGTTCAAATTTGGGGTTCTTTGCCACATCGTTTTGGTCAAAGAGCTTTTCTAGAGGTATCATTCCTTTGGGAATATAGTTTCTTTTTAACTGGACAATGTCTTTGCCTCCTAGAGTGTTCTTCCAACCCCTATTTCCATTCTCTTCACCATCTGACTGCTCTTGGTCTACTAGACCTTCTACATTCTCATTCTCTATGTCGATCTGAACATTAGCAAACTCATGAGACAGTTCTAAAAACCTTCTAATTTGTAGGTCATCTTCAAACACTTGCCAATACTTGGAATTGTCTGGGATGGATGGTTTGTTTATCACTTCAACCTCATATTTTTCTTGGGAAAAAATGGGTGTTTTAAAACCACCTGCAGTATTGGCAAAGGAGTCAGCCACTTGATTGTCACATCTTGGAATTGCCCAGATCTTATGTTCATTGAAAAAATTTCCAAACATGTCCCAAACTTCGTTTCTATAAGTTCTCATTTTGGGGTGCTTTGCCTGATAACTATCATTTACCTGGTTCACCACTAGTTCCGAATCTCCAAATACATGTACTCTCCTAGTTCCCAGGTCTTTCAGAGCCCTCAGTCCTAATAATAGAGCTTCATATTCAGCCACATTGTTTGTGCATTCAAAAGTCAATTTATATGATAGGGCCGAGGTATGATCCAAACCCCAGCCCCAACTCCATTTTTGCTTAGTGAACCATCAAAGTACATCTTCCACAATCCTTCTTCATTTTTTCGCCTCTCTGATGCCTCATGCCTAGCTGCAAACTCTTTGTATTCTTCTACTTCATGAAAAAATGGGGGTCTGGGATCAGTATGTGGACCATCATTGAAAAGGATGGAGGAACCCATGTCCGTTTCCACAGTGAAGATAGGATGATTCTTAGGCTTGTCATCACTGTTGACTACATAAGCCATCCTTTTTTCTCTGTATAACTTCCTATTGCTTCCAAATAGCGGTATAGTAGCATAAGATAAATCCATCTGCATGGTTCCCTTTAGCTTCTTTACCCAGTATCTTGATAACAGCATCCCAAACTTAGCAGGTAGATCAGCTACCACTATGTCCATCATGACGCTCTTTGCTGGAATCTGGGTGAGGGTTACCACCATGTCTTTAATCAGTCCCAAACAGGGTACCCTTCTAGAATCAAAAGAATATAGGTCTTTGTAGGGTCTAGTGACCTCTAACCCCAATAAGTCTACTACTGACTTTGGCATCAAGTTATGCGAAGCTCCGAAATCTATCAGGTGTAATGTCCCCATTCAAATAAGTGCATAGTAAGACAATCCCATCAATCCTACTAGTTTCCTAGGTTGGATGGGAACATGTGGGATGGTAATAAGGAAGATAATAAATGATATTTATACATTAGAAGGGTTCAAGTATTTAATAAATATGATGAATAAATAAATTCAAGAGAAATTCTAGGTGGCAAGTGGTTTTGGAGACATATGGAGGTGGTGGGACCCACACTAGCTTGATTTTTCAATGACACATGGCAGCTCTCTCTTGCCAATTCGAATTCATGGGAAGGTGAACACTCTTGGGTGAGTTGGTAAGTCATAACACATGGCATTGAGCATCTTAGGTCGAAATGGGATGGAATAGTAACCTCCATGGGAGAGGAAGAGTCAAATTGGAGACTAGTGGACACTTGGGCTAGATTCCCTAGTTTTATGACAACAATAATGAAGCATCTATGACATTTATGACAAAATTCGGACCTGACTTCTTACACCTGACCATTATGAAATGTCAGCCCCAAAAATAGGGTCAAGGAAGGCGCTCATGGAGTTGGAGGAATCCAAAGAGACTCAAATTCGAATTTGGGAGAAGATGGAAGGTTGGAACTAGGAGACAAGTGGCAAATGAGGAATATTTCCTAAATGGAAAATTATTGAATCTATTGAGAGGATTTCGACCCCTTGAAGGCTAATGTTGGTTATAAAATGTAGAAATCAAGTATGAGAATGGCTTTTGATGATTTGAGAAAAATTGCATTTGTGAAGAGAGAGCTAGTGGATGACTAGTTTCTTGCCTTAGCCAATTTCAAGGGTGAAAGATTCCCATCCAAGTTGGTGTTTGGAGAGGCCACTCAGGTCTTTCATGGTGCTTTAATGGAGTTTGTATTTGCATGTATCAGCTACAGGAAGTTTCATGGTTTGGTTTAGTGCAGCACTTTCTCTCCACCGTTTCCAATTTTGAAGGCATATTCATGCTCCTTGAGGGAGGGCGTTTTTGGTGAGCACTTGTGCTTCTTGAGAGAGCTTCTCATTATATATTTATGATTTTAATAGCTTCATATCCTCTTTTATTCATATTCAGAAAGTATCAGGTCGAAATACCCACTGGTTGTATGCAAAACTATTGATTAATGAGCAAACAATGTCCATTTCCCCAATGCATTGATGTATGACACTATAATGTTGATTATTTCGAATGGATGGATGATTCTCTGATATATTTGTGATAAATATAATGCCATGGATGTCTTATACAAGTTTCATGTACTGTACTTGAGCATTTGAAGCATTTTTACTCAGTTTAGTTGTATTGGGAGATGAAATAGTGCCATTTCCCCAAGGGTCGAATTAGGGGTTTTTGCTGTTGAATGTGAGAGAGTTATAACAGTAGTAAAAATCAATTAATGGTGCATATGAGACCTAAATAACATACTTAACACATTATATACCTCTGTTCATAAATTTGTGGGAGTTTGGAGGCATTTGGAAGGCCATTTTCAGTGTTACCCGGGGGGGATTTGATGCACAAATTACTAGTCAAAATTACCTATATTGATCAGAATACAAATCAAGTTTGCAGCAGTATTTGGAGGTCCATAAAACATCCCTGAACCTGATATTCAAGTCTAAATACCATTAATACACTCATACAGAAGATTTGGGAGCATTTGGGATGATTTGGAGGTCAAAACAGTTAAACTAGTCAAAGGTCAAAATTGGGGAAAAAGTTGAAAAATTGGCATTTTAATAAAATTTGAAAAAGGGATATTACAAGTGGTATCAGAGCATGTTCTTGGCACTTGATGGTCCTAACAAGAATTCAAAATAATAATCCACCACCCTTTGAACCAGTAGTTGAAGAGGTTTTTGTTGAAGAAGAGGTAGTAGAAGAAGAGGAGTCTTTTGCTGAAACCATGGATAGAGAGGAGGATGACAAATTAAAACATAAGGAGGAACTTATTGCAACCTTAGATCCATGTTTCTCTAAACTTTCAGCAAACATGGATAGGATAGGTGATAAATTGTTGCAAGGATTTGAATTGTTGATTAGCCAGCTTCAAAGCAAAGGGATAATAGGAGATAATAGCGGTTCACACTCAGGGGAAAAGATGAAAGGGAATGAGCATATTTTCTCAAGTACAGGACCTCATAATAGACCTGATGAATTTCAAAGCACACAAAGGCATACTGCACCTAAATTTCTCACACCCAAAGAAGAGCCCAATCTTGCATTGGATTACAAGAAACTAGTAAATGATTGGAATGATTTGAATGAAGAGTGTAAAAGAGGTGTACCACTCAGTGACTACATTGATGCTATGCAAAAGATTAATAGGAAGGGAGACAATAGGAGTCCATTCCAAAACAAAGAATTAAATAGTGCTATTGGAAAAATGTCACTTCCTACTTTTGATGGTTCTTCTCAAAATTCTGCTAACACTTGGGTGCAAAAATTGGATGTATATTTTCAGTTGAATCCTATGTTGGAAGAGGATGCATTAAAAATGGCCATTTTTCATTTGGAAGGAGATGCCAATGAATGGTGGTTTCATGGGATGAAAACCTTGGGTCATAATCAGGTTAAAACATATGGAGAATTTGTTGACAGGGTACTAGAAAGATTTGAACAAAAAGATCCAGAATTGCCTTTCAAAGAACTAGCTCAATTGAAGCAAACTGGGTCCCCTACTGAATATATGTTGGACTTTCAAAAATTATCAGTCAAGGTGGCTGATGTATCTATGGGAAGATTAGTATTGTTGTTCACTGAAGGTTTGGCTGAACCCTTAAGAGGTTTGGTCAAATCCCACAAGCCAACTACATTAAAAGATGCAATGAGCTTGACTAGGGATCTCCAGAATGTGCTTCCTAGAACGAGATTTCCTCCTAAGCCTAGCTATAAATTTGAAAAGAAACCTTGGCAAAGGGATGGATATGATAAGAAACCTTGGCAAAGAGAGTCATTTGAGAGGAATAAAAAAGAGGGACTAAACAGGGATGAACTTAGAAAAAAGAAACTATGCTTCACATGCTTCCAACCATGGACACCGGGGCACAAATGTACCAAAGGAAAGGCTCAATACATAGAAGTATTTTCTGATAATGAGGGGTATGATGGGGGCATGGATGAAGATGGACATATTTCAGATCAAGAAGAGGCATATGAGACAACAGTAGAAGAGGAAAGACAAGAAGAAAATCAGCCTTCACCGGACAAAGCAAGAATGGCAGTGCTTTCAGCAGTACCTCGCTATCATACTATCCGCTGCAAAGGTGTGGTACAAGGACAAAGAACTTCAGTTTTGGTAGATGGAGGAGCCACTCATAACTTCATTGATGCAGAGATGGTAGAGAAAAGAAAGATACCTATTGAACCATTTGATGGCTTCACAGTTGTCATTCCCGGTCACAACACAATGCAATGCAAAACATGGGTTCCAAAGCTGCAAGTCACCGTAGGTAACTATACTTTTGTTGATAGTTTTTATGTGGTTGATGTTGCTGATACTAATGTGGTTTTGGGAGTGCAATGGTTGTATTCAATAGGAGAGCATACAGTAAATTATCAAATTCCCGAAATGAAATTCCAAGATTCAAAAGGAGTACAAAGAGTTGTGAGAGGGCAACACACTTATCCAAATCAAGTAGTGACTTGCAATAGCATGAGATCTATATTGAGGCATGGGGATATAGAATGGGCTGCTGAATGTCATATTACATCTCCCAAGCCAACTATAAATATTGTCAAACACCCAAAGGAGATAGAGAGACTCTTGCAAAAAATATGAAAAGGTTTTTAGAGACCTTCCACATGGTAGGCCACCGGATAGGGGGGTTGAGCACAGTATTGTTTTGGAGGAGGGTACTTCACCCATTCAGATACCACCTTATAGACATCCTAAAAGGTTTAGAGATGAGATTGAAAAATCTATCCAAGAAATCCTAGAGTTGGGACTCATTAGACCAAGCTCTAGCCCTTATGCTTCTTCAGTTGTGCTAGTGAAGAAAAAAGATGGAACATTGAGAATGTGCATAGATTTTAGAGCCTTGAACAAAAAGACTATAAAGAATAGGTATCCTATTCCTAGGATTGATGAGCTCATGGATGAGCTGCATGGGGCCAAATACTTCTCAAAAATTGACCTTAGATCAGGGTATCACCAAATTCGAATGAAAGATGAAGATGTGCAAAAGACCGCTTTTCGATGTCATTTTGGCCACTTTGAATTTCTTGTCATGCCTTTTGGGTTAACAAATGCTCCAGCCACCTTTCAAGCATGTATGAATAGGATATTTTGCAAGCAACTAAGAAGGTTTGTTTTGGTTTTCTTTGATGATATTCTCATTTACAGTAAAACATGGGAAGAGCATTTGCAGCAGTTAGAGATTGTGTTGAAAATCTTGCAAGAAGAGTCCTTATTTGCTAAATTATCAAAATGTGAATTTGGAATGAAAGAACTACTGTATCTTGGGCACATTATTGGGCAAGAAGGAGTGAAGGTACACATGGAAAAAATCAGGGCTATCTTGGAATGGCCATCACCAAAAAATATTACCGAATTGAGAGGCTTTATTGGCATATGCACCTACTACAGAAAATTTGTGAAAGGATTCTCCAAGTTGACTTCTCCACTCACTGATTTGACTAAGAAGGATGATTTCAAGTGGGATGAAGAGGCTGAAAAGGCCTTCCAAAAAATGAAAGAGGTAATGAGTAGTTGTCCCATACTTGCACTTCCTGATTTTACTAAACCTTTTGTTGTGGAATGTGATGCTTCAGGTGGAGGAATAGGGGCTGTCCTAAAGCAAGGCCAACACCCCATAGCCTTTGAGAGCAGAAAGTTGCAGCCTCATGAAAAACTTTACTCCATTTATGATAAAGAAATGCTGGCCATTATGCATGCATTTGCCAAATTCAGACAATACTTGGTGGGCAGCAAGTTTGTGGTGAAAACTGACCACAATAGTCTAAGACACTTTCTCACCCAAAAAGATCTAAATGAAAGGCAACAAAAGTGGGTAAGCAAGATTCAAGCTTATGATTTTGATATTGAATATGTCAAAGGAAAGAATAATATAGTAGCAGATGCTTTGTCAAGAAGGCCTTCTTTTTCTCTCATGGATATTGCCAAGGATTGGAAAAACATGCTACTAGTTGAATATGCCAAAGACAAATTTGCTTGTGATGTGTTGGATGGAATCAAAGGGGATGATAATTATAGGATTTTGAATGGGCTGATATATTATAAGGGAAGAATTTATTTAGTTCATAACTCCAAGCTCAAGTACCGAATTTTGCAAGAAGCACATGATTCCCCACTAGCGGGCCATCCGGGGATCTTCAAAACTTATAGACAGTTGAGGCAAAGATTTTTTTGGAAGGGGCTGAAGGAAGATGTTCAGAAGTATGTGAATGAATGTAAAGCATGTCAACAAAACAAATCAGAACTTACATGTCCAGCCGGCCTATTACAACCATTGCCCATTCCAGAGCAAAAATGGGACAGTATTTCCATGGATTTCATCACCGGATTGCCTAAATCCTTGGGTAAGGATTGTATCTATGTGGTAGTTGATAGGTTGACAAAATTTGCTCATTTTTTTGCTGTTACATCATCTTTTAGTGCTGCACAAGTGGCTGATATTTTTTTCAAAGAAATCTTCAGATTGCATGGGCTTCCCAAGAGCATTGTCAGTGATAGAGATAGTAGATTCATGGGTGCTTTTTGGAAAGAAATTTTTAGATTGGTAGGCACTCAATTGACTCCAAGTACTAGCTATCATCCACAAACTGATGGAAAAACAGAGAGGGTAAACCAATGGTTAGAAGGATACCTAAGAAACTATGTGGGAGGGTAGCAAAAAGCATGGGCAAAATGGCTACACTTGGGTGAGTTTTGCTACAACACCACTTATCATATGTCAATAGGAATGTCTCCTTTCAAAGCATTATATGGTTATGATGCACTTACATTTGCTGACATTATATTTGGTGATAGTAGAGCCCCAAAGGCTAAAGGTTGGGTGGAAGAGAGCCAAGAAATTTTAAAGCTCTTGAAAGACAATTTGCAGGTTGCTCAAAATCAGCAAAAACAATATGCTGATAGACATAGAGAAGAGAGAACCTTTCAAGTCAATGATTTAGTGTATTTAAGGTTGCAGCCCTATAAACAAACATCTCTCAAAAAGAATGGAGCAGAAAAATTAAAACCAAGGTACTATGGGCCATACAAGGTAGTGCGGAAGGTTGGAGAAGTAGCATATGAACTAGAACTTCCGGAAGGGAGTAAAATCCACAATGTATTTCATGTTTCTTGTCTTAAGAAATCTCTTGGTCAGCAAATCATCACTTCAGAAATACTTCCTCCTTTGGATGATGAAGGTCAGCTCACACTTGTTCCGGAAAAGATTTTGAAGACACGGGAAAGAAGGTTGAGGAGTAGAATCATCAAAGAATATTTAGTGCAATGGAAGGACTTACCAAATGAAGATGCCACATGGGAAGAGGAGAAGATTTTGCAGCATCCAAATTTGAAATTGCTTGAGGACAAGCAATCTTGGGTGGGGAGGACTGTAATGTCCCCATTCAAATAAGTGCATAGTAAGACAATCCCATCAATCCTACTAGTTTCCTAGGTTGGATGGGAACATGTGGGATGGTAATAAGGAAGCTAATAAATGATATTTAGACATTAGAAGGGTTCAAGTATTTAATAAATATGATGAATAAATAAATTCAAGAGAAATTCTAGGTGGCAAGTGGTTTTGGAGACATATGGAGGTGGTGGGACCCACACTAGCTTGATTTTTCAATGACACATGGCAGCTCTCTCTTGCCAATTCGAATTCATGGGAAGGTGAACACTCTTGGGTGAGTTGGTAAGTCATAACACATGTAATTGAGCATCTTAGGTCGAAATGGGATGGAATAGTAACCTCCATGGGAGAGGAAGAGTCAAATTGGAGACTAGTGGACACTTGGGCTAGATTCCCTAGTTTTATGACAACAATAATGAAGCATCTATGACATTTATGACAAAATTCAGACCTGAATTCTTACACCTGACCATTATGACATGTCAGCCCCAAAAATAGGCTCAAGGAAGGCACTCATGGAGTTGGAGGAATCCAAAGAGACTCAAATTCGAATTTGGGAGAAGATGGAAGGTTGGAACTAGGAGACAAGTGGCAAATGAGGAATATTTCCTAAATGGAAAATTATTGAATCTATTGAGAGGATTTCGACCCCTTGAAGGATAATGTTGGTTATAAAATGTAGAAATCAAGTATGAGAATGGCTTTTGATGATTTGAGAAAAATTGCATTTGTGAAGAGAGAGCTAGTGGATGACTAGTTTCTTGCCTTAGCCAATTTCGAGGGTGAAAGATTCCCATCCAAGTTGGTGTTTGGAGAGGCCACTCAGGTCTTTCATGGTGCTTTAATGGAGTTTGTATTTGCATGTATCAGCTACAGGAAGTTTCATGGTTTGGTTTAGTGCAGCACTTTCTCTCCACCGTTTCCAATTTTGAAGGCATATTCATGCTCCTTGAGGGAGGGTGTTTTTGGTGAGCACTTGTGCTTCTTGAGAGAGATTCTCATTATATATTTATGATTGTAATAGCTTAATATCCTCTGTTATTCATATTCAGAAAGTCTCAGGTCGAAATACCCACTGGTTGTATGCAAAACTATTGATTAATGAGCAAACAATGTCCATTTCCCCAATGCATTGATGTATGACACTATAATGTTGATTATTTCGAATGGATGGATGATTCTCTGATATATTTGTGATAAATATAATGTCATGGATGTCTTCTACAAGTTTCATGTACTGTACTTGAGCATTTGAAGCATTTTTACTCGGTTTAGTTGTATTGGGAGATGAAATAGTGCCATTTCCCCAAGGGTCGAATTGGGGGTTTTTGCTGTTGAATGTGAGAGAGTTATAACAGTAGTAAAAATCAATTAATGGTGCATATGAGACCTCAATAACATACGTAACACATTATATACCTCTGTTCATAAATTTGTGGGAGTTTGGAGGCATTTGGAAGGCCATTTTCAGTGTTACCCGGGGGGGATTTGATGCACAAATTACTAGTCAAAATTACCTATATTGATCAGAATACAAATCAAGTTTGCAGCAGTATTTGGAGGTCCATAAAACATCCCTGAACCTGATATTCAAGTCTAAATACCATTAATACACTCATACAGAAGATTTGGGAGCATTTGGGATGATTTGGAGGTCAAAACAGTTAAACTAGTCAAAGGTCGAAATTGGGGAAAAAGTTGAAAAATTGGCATTTTAATAAAATTTGAAAAAGGGATATTACATCAGGGCATTGTGTAATAACTTGTTGTGGATATTCAAGATCAAATAGAAGGGAGGGACTTCTTCATCATCTGGTTCCTCCATTTTGGAACCAAAGATTATAGTGGGGGCATCATCCGTCACTTCTAATATATCTTGTTTGTTTCCAACCTGTCCCTTTACTAGGTTATTTATCTCTTCCCTATATTCATTAACTCTCAATAGTTCATTCAGGGGGATAGAGATCTTTACCCTAGAAAGTTCGGCCTTCAAGCTGAATATTGGGGCCAGCTTCCCTATTTCGGTTACTTTTGGTTGCCTACCCTCTTTAGAATGATGCCACCCATCTTCTGAGACTTTCTGTACAGGATCCACTAGTTGTTTCCCCTTCAGTTTATCTGTATCCTGTTGAGTTTTAGGGGGCTGACTCTGGGTAGACTACCCTTCAATTATTGGTATTTCTCTGTTTCTCAACCTCATTTTTCTCTGGATGTCGTCCACAGCATTCATGTAACCCATTTGATATTGTTCAGAATCGAACTCTGCGGCCTTGTCAGCATTCCCCTTGGTGAAAAAATGGTGCTCTTTCTCAGTTAGATGGATCGTGTGTTCAAGGGTATCAAAGAGATGTATCTGGTCAGCAGCAGGGTTTTCAGGTCCTTCTTCGTCTACCAAATTCTTAGGGAAAGGAGGTCTTATCTAATGATATTCTTGGTTTCTTGGATTTCTTGGAGGAGGCAGCCTTCTAAAATTAGGGTTCCTTATCTAATTTTCAGGCTGTTCCCTAGCAGGAGGCTTATTCTTTATAGCTAACCGATCCAACAATTTCTCCATAGTTCTCATCATGGTATCGAATTTAGCATAACTAGAAGAGGCTTGGTTTTCTTTCTTCTTCTTATCTACTTCAGTTTTGCCCTTCATTTTCCCAGAGTCCATCATGTTAGCCTCAACCTCCAAGGCATCCTTCAGCATGGAAGGCAGTGAGGCGGATTTTCTTTCTATCCATGTGCACGATAAGTCTCCATCAAAGGCATCTGCATAGTGGAGCTTTACAACACCTACCGAAGGTTTTAGATCATCGGGAATAGAATTGTAGGCTTTCATGAATCTGGCAAAAAACTCATGGACTGATCCAAACCCGCCTTTCTTTAAATGATTATACTAGGACAAGACTATAGCAGGACTACCCGTGGTTTCCCATCTTTCTAGAAACAATACCTTAAAAGCTGCAAAATTGGCTATGGATGCATTAGGTAACTATCTGAACCATTTCTTAGGTTCTCCAAATAAGCTTTGAGCAAACAATCTCATTTTAGCATCATCATGATCCACTTCCTCCAGGTCTAAAAAATCTTCGAATCTATCAACATGTTGTTTGGCCGACTAGTCTCCCTCTCCATTATAAGAGACAATTCTCTGGGCATAATTCTGCGGGAGGTCATTCAAGACAGCAGGCAAGACCAAAGGCGCATATATGGCAGCCATGGGTCTAGGTGGATTCAGAGCTTGTGGGGGAATATTTTGAGCAGGATTACTGACTGGGACTGTGATGTGGGCTTGTGGGATCTAAGAAATAGGCTTATTGCCTTTAGCTTTGGCAAGGATTTTAAAATCCAACCACACAGGGTCTAAAAGATATGATTCAAGATTATTCAGAGTTCCTTCGCCCAGGCTTAGGTATGATTCAGATTTGGTTCTTGGCAACGGTTTGCTAATATCAATCTCTAAATCCAATTCTTGAAGGGGGGGTGTGTCTTCTAAAAAAGAAACAGTGTTGATGCTAGGAGCACTAGCCCGATCTTTCACAGTTTTTCGTTTGAGTAAAATTTCAGGGTTATCTACTCCTAACATGATTTCAGGGAAAGGGTTACCTCTCATATGGATATTTCTTGAGGCTAGGATGCCTCTGGAATTTCTTCAATAGTATACTTTGGCATACTGATCTTTCTCCAGTGGAGTCTTCTTAAATTGTTTGATCTTGGTAAGTGGAGTCGCCAGGACAAAATTCTTCAACCTTCTTGAAACTGCAGAACCCTCTGTTTGCCCACAGGGATTTCTCTTATTCTTTGAAATTCAGACGTATATGTCGTTCTTCTATGGATTGATAAAACCAATCATGTTCCCCGGCAACGGCGCCAATTTGTTAACACCAAAACTGACCCCCAAGGCTGAAAGAGGGTAATCTCGGGTAACTACTAACCAATCTTTGGTTTACATTTCTGATCAAACATAAACAGAGAGGGCTCTCTCTATGATCTCGTGAAAAAGACTAGAATAATCAAGATTGTCAATAATGAAAAAGGAACACCAGCATTCACGGCTAAGATATTCAATTACAACAATTATACAGAAGATTAGATTTTTGTTTAGGGACGGAAATGATTCAAGAAATATTTGGTTGAAAACACATGAATTTCAATTGGGTGATGGAGTCACCTTTAACAAATTCTGAAAGCAATATTTACAAAGACTCTGCAAACGCATTCACAAGGGCGAGGTAGCAAGCAGCTAATAGTCAAAGAGCTTTAATTTGTGGAACATAAGAGAAAAGAAACAGTCCATCAATGTAAGGCATCTAACGAGGATGAATCCTACATCAACTTTAGCATAATATATTTGGTGAAATACTTGGAATAAGCTAAGCAGAGCATAATCTCTATGAATTCTACTTAACTGTTACCCTGATCCAAGCATGAAGGAAATAACACAAAATGGAATAACAAAGAGAGAAAACACATTTTCACATGGGAAAAGAAAGATACAGACTACCAGACCAATTACACAAGAATCCTTGTAAAAAACGCAAGCTTCAGCTCTGCAAATTTCTATTAAACAACTCAAAGAAAAAAGTCTCACAAAACGATCATCAAAACACAAATAGACTTTTCATAAGATTTCCAACCCTCATGCCTTCGATTACAAATGTATATATACACCTTCGAGCTCTAGGCTCGGCTCCAAAACAGAAAATAGTGACAGCCATATGCCATCTCATCAAAAATTGGTTTTCCACAACTGTTTTCCAAACAAAAAACAAGTAGAGCCGTCCTAACTACTTTTTACATTGTCGGCATTATTACCGAATGAAATTAACATCATAGTAAAGTAAACATAGTAAACATAAAAGTTCCAGCTGGCTATCCATTTAGTCGCCTCAAAAAATATTACAAATGTATTATACCTCAAAGAAACTAATTAAGACAAGGAACAAAATATTATAGATAGAGGATTGTTTAACCTTGGGTTCGCAAATGACCTTGTGAGTCAAAGAAATCTTCCACTTTCAATGAGCTGTTGGCCTTTGATGCGCCCACTGGCAGGATAGGTGTCGTTCCCTTAGTGGAGAGTATGAAGTCGTGAATCATTTCCGCACCTGGTTGGCCGTTCTACTTGATTTCGTGTTTCTCTTTCTTCGTTCTTTGACGGTATCCCTTGGACACTTGTCGTCCATCAAGCTACTCGTATTCGTTGGTAGAATTTGATTCTATGAGATCCAATACTATAAGAGGTGGAGGAGTAGAATTTTCCTCCATCTCACCCCACACTTGCTCCGGCATGAATATCAGTTCACTTTTCCACCCTTTCTCCATGAGCCAATAGCAACAGAGTATATGGTCGCACCACTAGGGGCACCACCTTTCTCTTATACCAATTTCTGATTAAAAAAAACATGAGAACTTTATCCATAACTATTGTGGTTGATGACGGCAGTTACAAGTAGTCATTATTGCCATGATAACTCTATCGGTCTCTTCAATCAGGTAACCCCGATGCCTAAGGCCTTTGAGGTGACCTTCAACATGCTCAGCCTCAAAGTGCCTTCCATCATACCGGTAATCATCTAGGATGACATTCAGGGATTCCCTTGGTAGGTCCGTTCTTCTGACGTCTCTCGTGTGACAACACTTAATCTCATGTTTTCCCGCACGCTCTGAAAGATGTGGGTCACATTATCTCTATTATCTTCCGAGCCAATCTCCAAATCTATGCAAGAGACTTTTTCTCTTTTCACTCCTCCTTTACAAACCTTCTCTAGTCTCCTCCTGTTTTCTAACTTCTCAGTCATAAGAATCCAGCACCTTTCTGATGCATATAACCCCTTTTAAAACTTCAGTCTTCATCTTAGTAAGGTTGGGATCTAGATCTTCTCTACTTGCTAGCTCCGACCCTTTCTCCTTTACCCGGAAACTGGGTCAAAAGCTATTAATACAAGGAAAAATGTTCCATGTGGAAGGATACCTTTAGCCAGAAATTCTCCCATATTGGGGTTTAATCTCGACCCACCTATGTTTTCGGACAGACCAACCGCTACTTTGGACACTCAGGAAGTCGTGGAAGTTAACCCTAATGCTTAGGTCGGGCTCGTGGTAGGGAATTACAAAGGCCCAACAACCTTTGGAAGAATGTTGGAAAAACAAGGCAACCATTGCTATTCTTGAGATGAACTTCGAGTCCACAAGGCCAAGGTCTTGAAGGATAGCTTCTTCGCAGGCCATTATAGCCCTAACTGAAACTGATATATGGTCTTCTAAGGACTTTCTTGCTAGGGTGCAGCTGCACGACTTTTTCACGTTTCGACCCAACTGTCTGGCGACCAGCCATCGAACTCCTGTACCGGTGCTAGAACATCGCTTCTCTGGGAAAAAATCCCTTCCATTCAGATAGGTCTATTGCCAACAAATCTTCTGGGATGTTCCTGTCGAAAGCCCGGTCGCCCTCTCCGTCTCCCACCCATTGAGAAACTTCCAGACCTTGACATTTTTCCTAATAAACGAATGCCTACCACAACTGCTGAGGGTTATATATATAAATCTTCTTCACTTAACCCTTGGTCTTATCCGCCACTTGTCCGATGATCTCGGCTACTGATTCTCCACGGGTGATTTTCGGTCGTCGGATCTAAACCATTATCAAATGTCCTGATGTGACATTTTATGTTTGCCCTCCGTCGGATCTTAGGTAGGACCCACTCTATTTCATTCCATTGTTACCAAGTGTCCACGGAGTATCATCAATGTTTCCCTAGAGCGTTTTTAGATACCACTTCCCTTCCGCGAGATCATTTGTGGCGTTGCTATCTGTCCGACGGTTTTATCCATCGCGACCACCTTCTTAGGTATCCATCATGCTACTTCTCGATGAGATCAATCTTGGACCGTAGATCTTATCCCACTTTGCATCTACGGGAGAGATGAGCGACATTTTTAATGTTCCACCTTTTCCCGACGACGGGGCCCACTATCCGTTCTTTCATGCATCTTCCTTCATCTCTGCACCGTCAATCTAGGCCACCTACTCTCTGCACCGTGGATCGCTTTATGCCTCTGCCACCCTGGTATCTCACGCCCTTGTGGTGGTTTTGTCTACCACTTTTATCCCTGCGATGAGCCCTCCAGCTGCCATCTGTCCAGCGATATCACCCATCGCTACCACCCTGTTGGTTATCCATCAGGCAGCTTCTCGAAGAGATGGATCTTGGACCATGGATTTGGCTCCACTTTGCATCCACGGAAGTTCTCCTGCTGAGACTTAACCCTCATATTACTTTAGGCTGTCGGACTTAGGATTTTGGGGTCATTCATTTGCTTAGAAGGCTCTTTCCCCTACTTCTTTGTGAATTTCTCATCGGGTATTCCCTCTTAGCCCTCTGTATATTAATTTTTCCCTATCCTGGCCTTCAACCATGGAGGAGGACTGGGGCTTTCAAACCTTTATCAGGTATGTTTCTCCGACCCTATTCCTTTCACACTTGATATTTATGAGGTGTAAAAATCAGGTGTTAACAACACCATTCAGTAAAGTTGTCTTCACATCCATATGGTGTAAACTCCACTTCATCATGGATGCAAGTGCCATGATGGTTATAATGGAAGTGCACCTTTCTACTAGTGCAAATGTCTCTTCTTAATCAATTCCTCTTTCTAAGAGAATCCTCTAGCCACAAACCTTGCCTTGTATTTATCAATACTTCCATCAGCTCCATGCTTTATCTTGTAGATCCACTCAGGGAAAATTTTAGGGGCTAATCTTAGCCCATGGGCTAAATTTAGGGGTTTTAATTTTTTAGTGGGCTATTTTTTAATTAAACCATCATTTACTATGATTAGCTCAATTTTTATATATTTATTTTTAATAAATGACACATTATCCGCATAAAATATATAAAGAGACCCTAAATCTAACCATTTAGCCCTTGTTTGATTAGATTTGGAGCTCCCATCGCCCGTAAAATAAGCCTGCTCCCTCTAATTCGCCCAAATCTGTAGAAATGGTAGTTGTTGAGGGTAAATTCGCCCTTGAGTGATCATGGAAATCATGTTTTTTTGTAAATTTTCCCTTGAGTGATCATGGAAATCGGGTTTTTTTTGGTAAATGTGTCCATAATATATGGAGTGAAATCGATTTTCAATTTTAATTCGCTCCAAATAGGGTTTTTTGGTAAATTCATCCAGGTATTATGGAGTGAAATCGATTTTCAAATTTAATTCGCCCCATATATCTATATATATATATATATATATATAGATATATAGATATATATAGATATATATGATGCTTTCCATTTAGTTGTTATCATAGCTTAACAATTTTGGGTTTCTTCAAATTTCAGGATTTCAGGAGCGAGCAATCAAGGATTTTGGGTTTTTTGTTTTTTTCCAGATCTCAGAATTTCGGGCCTTTGGAGAAAGCAATCAAGTTGTTCTGCCCTGATCCAGGTTAGGGTAAATGTACAAACAACATTCTATTTCCATTCTCTCTTGTTCCTTTCTCTCACGTTTTCCTATCTACACTTCTACTTCTCTTGGCATTCTAAATTATAAACCCATTTTTCGAACCTGTAGAATTCTTGGTTAGAATAAAAAGTGTTATTTTATGGAATTGAATAGACTAGGATAGATATAGATCAGTATTTTTTAGTAATAGTCTTGCTCTGCCCATTTTGTTGTGCAGGAGACAAAAAATCCTTTGTAGATGATTTGACCATCGATGAAACTGAAAACGCCTACATGACAGACATGAAGGGGAACAAAATATGGAAGATGAGCTCAGATGGCTCTGAAGTCATCAAGCTACGCAGTCTCGTGTTCACTTCATTTCCTAGGAAGTTGTCGTTGAACTTGGTGGGGTTGAATGGAATCCATGTACCATCTAGATGGCTTCCTGCTGGTTGTTCACAGCTGGTCGGGCATGTTGTTCAAGGTGAGCTTGGATGGGAGAAATGTGAGGGCCGTGAATCTGAACTCTTTATTGCTTTTGGGGGCGACCTTGTGCTCCTTTCTCCGCATCGCCTTGTCGTCACCTCTGGGATACCATCGATGAGGATTGTTGAGAGCACGGATGGATGGCAGTCGGGTAGGCTCACCCACCGCTACGTTGGGCCTATGCACATGATTGCTACGTGCACCACCATTAAGGATGATGGGAAGGCCTTTATCAGTCATATGATAGAGATGGGCTTGGTCAAGAAGCATGTCATTACACAGGCGTTTTTCGCTGAAGTCGCCCACCCATAGGTTCGATGGTTTGTCTTTGTGTTTGAGCAATCCTTCCATGCCCTTCATCTTACAGTTTTTTGGCAGCCAGCCATTCATTTTTTTCTAAATAAAGAAGCTTGTGAGTATATTATTTTTTTGTTATTGGATTGAGCCATTTTTTGTTTTTAAATTATTGGATTGATTAAACTTATTTAGTTAGTCCCAAGTGGGGAAGAGTTCCCCATCTCACTCTTCCTCTTTTTATTTTCCTTCTCTAAAAATCCATCTGTAAGGCTAAGCGTGCTTGTAGTAAGGGATGCTAGATAACAACACCTTGGTAGTTTCTAAAGAAAATCTAGAAGAATCCCATCCTTTAGATCCCAAAACTGTTGATCCAAGTGAGTGTTCCAAACCATGGATATTTGTAGAGTGAGGAAATCCATTCCTCGACTTTCTTAGTAAACAACATAAAAACCAAGATAGAATTCTTAGTAAGCACTGATAACCAAATCAATTGTCTAGTTAATCCTATACACTGCGGTGCAAAGATGTTGAATTCAAACTACTTTAAAAGTGTCTGGTGGGTCTGGATCACAATGCAAAACATATTTGATTTCTAGGTCGGTTCTCTTCATGTTCACAAACTTTTGTTTGTGAGGAAAGTGCAAGATCTAATTACAAGCTCTTGTGCAAGATTTGATTTTGAAGCTCTTTCCATTTTGTGCAAGATCTTATTTTAAAGCTCTTGTTATTTTGATATTGAGCCCAATGTATCATTAGAGTTTTGCCAGTTTGTCATTTTGTTAAATGAAGAATTTTTTTTTTAATATTTTGGAATTAATTTTATTACAATCAAATATTTGTCTTCTTAATTTTAATTCAATATGGCATGATTATAGGGAAGACGATATTTGATAGCCGATCTATCTGTCAGCAAACTATGGTTTCTCAAGGTAATGCACTTTTTGATTTACAAGATCTGATTTAGAAACTCCTTTTGGCTATCATTTAAGTTCTATCAACTCTTCAATTAAGGTTATGTGAAGGCCTATTTTCTGGAACCTTAAAATTAATTCTGCCACCGTAAAATTTCTTCACCTTGCTCAAAGTGATTCAAAATGAGTGGAAGCAAGGTGAACAAGAGCCTCTAGATTGTGCACTTGCGAGGGAGATAGTAAATCTCCAAGATGTTTCTTTACATTTTTTAACACCCACAGCTCTTCTATTTGGCAGTCTTACTCTGTTTTTCTTAAAATGGAGTCCAACAAAATTTCACCCCACCCTGTGAAGGCTTGACATTAATAATGCAAGTCTTAAATATTTTCTTTCTACTGCGAATTGTTGATTCCATCATTGAATTTTTCATAAATTAAAATTAAAATTAAAAATATTATTTATACTTAATAAAGAATTTGATGAATAGTCTTAAATTCTAAAACACCAGATTTATTTTTTGACATTTACATTTGTAAAGAATCCTATAATTTAGAGTTTATATATATATATATATATATATATATATACATATATACATATATATATATATACATATATATACATATATAGATATATATATATACATATATATATATATATATATATATATATATATATATATATATACTTACTTGATAATTTAATGATTTTAAATTCTGAAAGAATAGATTTAAATTCTAAAAAATGAGATTTACTATTCTAACATTTATATTTATACAAATTCATATGCTTGCCATGCAATTATCAAGTTTTTTTATTTTAAATCCTTTTACACGCGTTTCAATTTTAAGAAAAACTAAAATCCGCACCATAGATTTTTGCATTCACTTCTAGTGTAATAGTTTCTTGTCTAAGGGAGGCAAAGTTGTGCTAATCAAAAGTATACTAAGCGTCATTCCGGTTTATTGGATGATATATGCTAAGATTCCACAGGGGGTGTTGCACTCACTTGGGAAACTTTTCTTCAGGTTTCGCTGGCTGGGAAAAGTGGACAGAGGTCTGCATTGGCCATCATGGGAATCCATTTCTAAACCAAAAGAGGCTAGCGGTTGGGGTTTTAAAGAATTAGCAACTTTTGGATAGGCGTTGGCATCTAAATCGGTTTGGAAATTTATTTCTAAGACTGGTAATTGGCATTCTATCCTGCGTTACAAATATTTGGGAAATGGAACGGTGTTAGAATGGATCCGTAAGCCTGACAATAGCAGTCGAGGTGGATCCTTATTCTGGAAGGTTATCGTGGCAGCCTTTCCTATCATAGGGGAGAGGCTGGTCTGGGAGGTGGGAGACGGACAGGAGGTCCGTATAGGTAGAGACAATTATAAGAGAGTCAAAATATTACCTATTTTTCCTCAAGAATTCACGTTTTTTTTCTAGAAGAGAGAGGTTATTCCGTCTTAACAGATGTGGTAGTAGTAGGAACCAGTATTGTACAGAAGTGGCAGACGACATAAGAGATGCATATTCCTGTGAGATGGGTCGAGGTCTGGAAAACTTGGACAGCGGAGATGAATAAAGGATTTATAAAATTGGGGAATAATCTTGACAAGCTACAGTGGCAGGGTAGTGAGGCTAGAGGAACTTTTACTGTTAACGAAGCATACAAGTCGATTTGGAGTAACAGAATTATTGAAACTCCCTGGTGGGATAATAAGATCTAGACGACACGGGATACACACAAAAGCAAGATCTTGATTTGGCTAATTTTGAAAGGCAGGGTTCTAACATCGGACAAATTGAAAAGAAGAAATATTGAAGGACCTAGTAGATGCAGTTTGTGCAGGATGGCAGATGAAGATGTTGAACATCTTTTTTTACATTTCCCGTTTATACAACAGGTTTGGAAAGGCGTGGGTATGAATCTACAGCTGAGCTTCGTGGGTGAAGGTAACTCTTATATTAGTTTTCTTAAATCTTGGTTCGATGAACCAAAACTGAAATTTTTGAGATGCTTACCTTTTTTGGTGGCCTGGTTTGTATGGATTGCTAGAAATCAGTCTGTTTTTTAAGACACTAATCTTCCTAGTTTTATTGTTATCACCCAGACTCTTTCCATCTATAAACTTTTTTTGGGACAGGATATCAAAAAAAAGGAAAGACAGCCTAAATCCTTAACACATGAAGAGGGAGATATAGTGGGTTTTTTTTATGGAGCATGTGCAAATAAAAGATGTGGGCTGGGAGGTTACTTGCAAATTACAGCTTTGGACAAGATCAGCTTTCAAGCGAACGGAGGAGAAGGAACTAATAATTGTACTGAAGGTTTACTGTTGAGATTTCTTTTGCAGATGGCCAAAGAGCGATTAGTGGATACTGTCAGAATATATGGGGATTCAAAGATGTGGATTAAAAAAATGAACAAGGAAATAACTATAAATAATCATGGTCCGCAGAATCTTGGAAACAGCATGGACACTTTGGTGTCTTTTTTCATAAAGGTGGAATTTGTTCATATATACAGAGAACAAAATGAGCTAGCAGATGGCCTTTCAAAAGCTGGATTACTATTGGAAGAAGGAAAATGCAAAACGATCACAAAAGTCATGAAACTCAGGGTATAAGCTGGAAAAATCTGGACTTATTTTGTAGTGATTAAAGTTTTTAATTCTGAAAAATTGTAACAATGTTTAGGTAACATTTTTGAAAGTTTATACATGTAATACTTGATATATACACAGTTTACCATCGTGTTGTTTAGCACTTGTGGAATGTATTCGATGTTCAATATAATCAATTAATATGTTTTTTTTCTTGGAAAAAAAATGATCCATATAATTAAAATTATTTTCATAACTCTTTTTTCAGAAATCAAATGATTACCAGATTGGGTTTCAATCATCCATTTTTTTAAATTACAAAAATATCATTTACTCATGAAATGTGCTCTGATTCACTTTGAATTGATCATTCCACTAAAATGTGATCGATCACTTTGAATGGATCATTCCACTAAAATGTGATCAAATAATTCATGTTTATATTTTAGTGTGTAAGGTCAAATATAGTTTTAAATTTTATGAATTTTTTAATTATTAAATTTTCTAACTTTGAATTGATCATTCTATAAAATACGATCAACTAATTAACGTATATATTTAGTGTATAAAGTCGAAGACAGTTTTAACTATTATAATTTTTTTAATTATTAAATTTTAAAAAATACTGTTGGTATAATTGTTTTGGATATTTTTTATAATTTTTAATATTAATTGTTTTAATGTTTTATGCTTATTTTGAATTAAGTTTAAATCTTTTATGTTTACTTTGAATCCATCATGGTATAAAATATATTAAATCTCATTTTTATTTTTATTGATATTTATACTTTATTGCGTATAAAGTTAAGTATAATTTTAAGTTTAATATTTTATTATTTTTAAAGATTATTAAATGTTTTTAAGTTTTATATTGTTTAAAGATTATTAAATGTTTTAGAGTTTTATATTTTTTAAATATTATTAATTTTTTTTGAAAAAAAATTAATGAGCTCTAATGTTAATTGATTATTTTGGGTTTTTATTTATTTATTGTTTTGGAAATTAATCAAATTTTAATGTCTATTCTCTCAATTCCGCTTTAGGTCAAAAAATTCATTTCTTTTAGTTAGATGAGAATGTCTCAACTTCAATGTCCATCTCTTCAACATTAAAGAAATTCAAAATAACTTTTTTTTAAATTAACTTAACTTTATTGGTATGTAAGAATGTTAATTTTCTCAACCCTAATTTATTTAAGAATGTCCATCTCCTTAACCTTGTTCTAGATAAGAACATCAAGTCCAACATTTTCTAAGGATGAGAGAAAAACACCAAAGTCTAACATCTCCTAGGGATGAGAGGGATTCCATTAACCAAGCAAGTAGATGTTTCAAGCATCACATGCTTAGGTATACAATTGTAAGTATTTTTATGGAGTTGGATTTGAGCATACTATCACATGCTTAGGTATACAATTGTTAGTATTTTTATGGAGTTGGATTTGAGCATACTATTGTCAAAATTTTAATGTCCACTCTCTCAATGATCATAAAATGAAGAGCTTGCAACCTACACACTTACATAAAACTATGAAAACATTTTAATTTATAAACCACACAATAAAACAAGCAAACAAGGTTATCAATGTGATCATCAACCAAAACACAAGAAAGATAAGATTTGAATGAGACTCAAAACACATGAAAACAATCTTATAAACAAGCAAACATACTTCATTGAAGAGCATAAGAAGAGAGCATTCTATTTACATTTCTAAAAAGATGAGATTTAAATGAGACTCAAAACACATGAAAACAATCTTATAAAAAAACAAACATGCTTCATTGAAGAGCATAAGAAGAGAGCATTCTATTTACATTTCTATAAAGATGAGATTTAAATGAGACTCAAAACACATGAAAACAATATGAGATTTAAATGAGACTCAAAACACGTGAAAACAATCTTATAAACAAGCAAACATACTTCATTGAAGAGCATAAGAAGACATCATTCTATTTACATTTCTAGCGAGAGGGACAAAACCTTAACTACTAAGCTTATGAATTAAAAACTTAAAAAATTTAAAGGGACCAAACATACAAATTGCTAGAATTGTTGGGATTCAGTTGTGTACTTTATCGTGAACTTAAAAAAATTGAAGAAGTAACAGTAAAACAAACACCAAAACATCATTGACGTATAGTTTTGGTTTGGAAATGGACAACGATACATACATCAGAACTGAATCACGGGTGACGAATGAATAACATGACGTTGATTGCAGGGCAGAGGAGAAACAGGGGAAACAGAGCATTTTAAGCCCTTCGTATATTCACTAAAAAAGGCAAAACGTTACAGCAGAAAAAATATATTAAGGATAAGTATGCATTGAATGCATTTTACCAAAAACGGTTGGAACGATCACAACCGGCATTTAAGACAGCATGGTAGATGGAGTTGACAATTACTCCTTCTGACACTCCTCCTTAATTTCAAATTCATCTTCTTTACAATTTACATTACTGACAATTCCTAATCTATGTCTTTGAAATTCAAAATTTGTTTTTTCCAATGGCTTTGTAAAGATATCTGCCAGTTGGTCTTTGGAATTACAAAATTGAAGAACGACTTCACCATTGTTTACTAATTCACGAATGAAGTGATACCGAGTATCAATGTGCTTGCTTTTGCGGTGAAAGACAGAATTTTTGGAAAGTGCAATGGCTGAAGTATTATCACATAAGATAGGAGTGGGGCCTTCTTCTTTGTGTCCAAGATCTGCTAACAGCCTTCTTAACCAAATAGCGTGACATGCTGCTGATGTGGCTGCCACATATTCAGCTTCTGCGGATGAAAGTGAAATAATTGATTGTTTCCTTGATCCCCATGAAATCAATCCGGTACCTATGTGAAATGCATATCCTGTGGTACTCTTCCTATCATCAATACTTCCAGCATAATCACTATCTGAATACCCAATGAGTTGGCTGCCATGTGAGTTTGAATAGTAGATTCCATGCTGTAAAGTTCCTGCAACATACCTTAATATTCTTTTCCCGGCTTTCCAGTGTGCTTCTGTTGGTGTCTCCATGAATCTGGATATGATGCTAACAGAGAGCATTATGTCCGGCCTTGTTGAAGTTAAATACATTAAGCTGCCTACTAGTTGTTTGTACAAAGTAGAATTCACTGTTGGATTTGGATCATATTTGCTTAATTTTGTTCCAGGTACAATTGGTGTGACTGCTGGCTTGCAATTGCTCATTTTAAATCTTGTCAAGACATTATGAGCATACCTTTGTTGACACACAAAAATTCCTTCTTTCAACTGTTCAATTTCCAACCCAAGGAAACATTTCATTTGACCAAGATTGGTCATCTCAAACTCTTTCTCCATGGCTGATCTGAAAACATCAATCTCCATGTTTCCTGTGTAGATTATATCATCAACATAGATGCAAACTATCAAAATTTTACCTTGCTGATCTGTTTTTGTATATAAGGTAGGTTCATTATTGCTGCGTTTGAAGCCTTTGTTAATTAAATATGAATCAATTTTGCTGTACCATGCTCTTGGTGCCTGTTTAAGGCCATACAATGCTCTTTTCAGTTTGTACACTTTCAGCCTTTGGTCTTCAACTTCATACCCAGGTGGTTGATCCACATAAACATCTTCCTTCAAAATACCATTTAGAAACGCTGACTTGACGTCCATTTGGTAAACAAGCCAATGGTTGCTTGCTGCTATTGCTAATATTGTTCTAACTGTGTCCAACCTTGCTACTGGGGCAAAGGTTTCGTCATAATCCACTCCTGGTTGTTGTGCAAAACCTTTTGCTACCAATCTGGCTTTGTGTTTTTCAACTTCACCCTTTTCATTGAATTTTGTTTTATATACCCACTTGACTCCAATGCTTGACTTTCCGGGTGGTAAATCTACTAGTTGCCATGTATCATTTTTTTCTATTGATGATATTTCTTCATTCATTGCTTCTACCCAAACTTTCTCCTTGACTGCTTCTTCAAAATGTACAGGCTGATATGATAGTAAGGCATAATGCAATTCTTCATCACCTTGCTGACCATAAATTTCCCTTAAACTTCTTGTTTTCTGGTTTCTGAGCTGTGCAATTGTTGGATCAGATTCATTGCTTGAAGATGGACTATGTATTTGCTGTCCTCCCTGATTTCCTTCTTCTGCTGGAACATGTAATCTTGGCAATCTTTGTCTTGACTCTTGCGGATTTGAGTTATCCACAAAGTGCGATGTATATGCAAATGGCTGATTTTCATTTGTGGCATTTTCTTTTTCATGCCATGCTTGATCTTCAAGAAATTTTACATCTCTTGAAATGATTGTTTTCTTAGTGACAGGGTTAAACAGTTTGTAGGCCTTTGACTTTTCACTGTATCCAACAAATATGCATCTTTCACTTTTATCATCCAATTTCTTCCTTATGTCCTCTGGAATGTGCGCATAGGCTACACAACCGAAGACTCTTAAATGTGACACATTTTCTTTTGTACCACACCATGCTTCCAAAGGAACCTTATCCTTGACACTTTTAGTTGGCGATCTATTCAAAATATATATTGAACATGCCACTGCTTCAGCCCAATACTCATTTGCTAAATTCTTTGCCTTTAGCATGCTTCTTGCCATATTAATAATGGTCTGATTTTTCCTCTCGGCAACTCCATTTTGCTGTGGAGTATACCTCGTTGTAAACTGTCTTTTAATGCCATGATTTCTGCAATAGGCTGAAAATTCCTTTGAGTTGTATTCTCCTCCTCCATCAGATCTCAAAGTTTTGATTTGCTTTCCACTCTGCTTTTCTGAAATAGCTTTGAACTGTTTGAACTTTTCAAATGTTTCAGATTTGTTTTTGATAAAATAAACCCATGTCATTCTGCTAAAATCATCAATAAATGTCAAGAAATAAAAACTACCTCCTATTGACTGGGTTTGCATAGGCCCACAAAGATCTGTATGTACTAACTCAAGTGGACTATGGGCTCTAAAGGTGGCAGCATTCGGAAAACTATCTCTTCGGTGTTTAGCAAGAATACAACTCTCACAGGGGTTATGTCGGACATCTATTTCTGGTATACCTAGGACCATAGACCCTTTCTGTAGATCATTTAAACTTGTAAATGGTAAATGGCCATACCTTAGATGCCATAACCAAGTCTCATCAGAAAATGGTACATACTTTGCATATGACAATGACTGTTTGGCATTTCTCATAACTAGAGGATACATCCGGTTTTTTGTCATTTCAATCTTTGCTATGACCCTTTGACTAGGTGGTTTGTCAAAAATTATGCAAGTAGTACCCTTAAACTTGACATCAAAACCATTTTCACTCATTTGTCCTACACTCAATAAATTGTGCTTGAGATCTTTCACATAATAAACATTGTGAATATCTCTTTTCTCATTTTGTTTACTTAAGACGGTGACTGTACCTTTACCTAAGGCATTAACAAAATGATCATCACCCAGCCTAATTTGAGTTTTAGAAGTTTCAGAAAAACTTGAGAAAAGTTCTTTGTTACCTGTCATATGGTTGCTACAGCCACTATCCAGTAACCATAAGTCTTCATTGTTGCTTTCTTGCATTCCAGAACAAGTAAGAAACATAGATGGTGTGTCTTCATCAATGTTTGACACATTAGCTCTGCCCCTATTCAAATCTGATTGCTTTCTTATGCAGTCACTTTCATAATGGCCATACCTCTTACAGTAATAACATTGAACAGCTGATTTATCTGTTCTTCCTCTGCCTCTTCCTCTACTAAATCTTCCCCTGCCTCTTTGATTTTGTGGCTGATTAGATGGTTGCTCTGCTTGACTGGATGTAGCATTTCTGTGATCAAACTGAAAGCTTCTCCTTCCACTTCTGCCTCTACCTCTGTAGCCTCTTTGACCTCTGCCTGTACCTCTATTGATGTTGAGCTGAGACTGAAAAGCATTTTCCAGTGACTCATTTCTAGCATTGAGTCTTGACTCAAAGTTTAACATTGAACCAGTCAGCTCTTCAATTGAAAAAATGCTCAAATCTTTACTTTCTTCTATTGCTGTAACAAGCATGTCATATATTGATGGTAGACTTCTAAGTTTTTTCTCAACCACCTTCTGATCTGTAACTACCTCTCCATGAGCACGAAGCTGGTTCACAACCTCCATAACTTGAGACATAAACTGATCTACATATTCTGTCTCTTTCATTTGCAGAGTTTCAAATTTCTTCCTTAAGATCTGCAATTTTGAGTTCCTCACTTTGTCAACACCCTGATAAGCTGTTGCTAGAATTTCCCAGGCTTGATATGCACTGGTTGCTGCTGAGATCTTTGGAAATATGGCATCTTCCACTCCATTATGCAGGTGCCATAGAGCTCTAGAATCCTTCTTTCTGCTTTCTGCTACAGCATTCCTTTGATTATTTGTCATTGTGGCCAAATCAGTAGGGCCAGGCTCTTCAAATTTGGTTACTACTGCTTCCCAACACTCCAAATTTCTAAGAAAACTTCTCATTTTCACTGTCCACATTTCATAGTTGTTGCTGCTAAGAATGGGACCTTGTGGGTTTTGATTACTGGTTGAAGCCATGATTATTTTCTGTGTTAGCTTCGGCCTTTAAAAAAAAAGGGGTTTTGTAAAAACGAAGGGTTTTCTTTACTGCTTTAATACTTTCCGCGGTGGGTATGAAGGAAAGTGAGGGAAGCTCGATGCTGAATGAACGACAACCTCACAATTGAACCAACACAATGAACAGTGAGAGCGAAAAATGCCTAGAGCTCCTCTTCTCCACAAGCTTCAGCTGCAACACAATTCTCTTCTTTACCTTTTTTAATATTATGCTTCATATAAAACAGTCTTACCCATCGAATCTCTCTCTGAGGTGGCCTCTCCCTTCTTGGAGGCTTCTTCGACTATTCTTCAGACGTAGGCCTCTTCACCGTTGATTGATGGCGGTGGCTCCTTCACTCAACATCGGCTATAATAGCTTCACATGGACAACGGCCTCTTCTAATATGTCACGGATTTTGCTGGAAACTCTGGCATTTTGCTTCTTCCACACATCGTAGCTAGCTACAGTGCTCAATCCTCTCTTTGCAGACACTTTTCCTTTTTTTTGGGAGTCTGCTCGGTCTTTCTTCTTCTCAATGGCGGCATGCAATTTTCCTTCTCACGACCAGAGGAAATTTCTTAGAGTCAACGCAACTCTTCCAAATGGTGACTGCCCTTCGTGGCTATTCTCCGGTAGCAGCTGTGCTAGAACTCGATTGGATCTTGGCAACCATGGATCGAACTAAAGCTCTGATACCATGACGTTGATTGCAGGGCAGAGGAGAAACAGGAGAAACAGAGCATTTTAAGCCCTTCGTATATTCACTAAAAAAGGCAAAACGTTACAGCAGAAAAAATATATTAAGGATAAGTATGCATTGAATGCATTTTACCAAAAATGGTTGGAACGATCACAACCGGCATTTAAGACAGCATGGTAGATGGAGTTGACAATTACTCCTTCTGACATAACACGATCAGCCACCAGGCGAAATTTTTTTTTGGAGTTGTTGGACGAGGTTCGGATTGATCTGGAAAGCTCTGGCCAGAATGGATGGATCAACCGCGGAATCTGTGGCTCCAAACAATGACTGCGCAACCTGCTGAACAATGAGTCCACCACTACTGGATGCATTAGTGGACTATTGAGAAATTGTAATTTTTCTATCAAAACATTCGAACATGCAGTAATGGACATTTCCTATAATAACAACCCAAAATCCAAACCCAATCCATGAGTAGAGCCTCTTCCAAATAAAAAATAATTAAATGAAAAATTATTTATAACATTATGTCTTTCTTCAAGCAAATAAACATTATGATCATATTAAGTTTGCAGGCTGGAAACAAACCAGTGGAGCCGCTTCCAAGCGATCCTGCACACATGAACGTAGGTGGTATTAATATAGATTGAAGCAACCAGTCTATACCCGTGTAATTTTTTAATGGTAATTGTGAGCCAAGTTGGGAAGACAATGGCCTAATACAGTACAATATAAGTGGGGGTTTTCACCTTAATATAAGTGGAGATGCTTACCACAACCGTAACGATTCTTTGTTACCCATTTGGGAAAATCCCCAAAACTAAACCTCTCAGCACAGGAATTCTAGAATGTGAAAAGGGGAGAGGAGAAAAATAATGAAATTTCAATAATTTGTTACTTGGGTGATAGAGAATATGGAACAGGTTGTTGTCTTAAAATGGAATATTGAATTACAACAAGATTACCGCTATTACCGCTAGGCATATTCAGGACAACCTCGACAATTTTTAAATTCAAATATCATTAGAGCTACCAAAAATGAAAATCAACATAATCCATTCCAATGACTGTATAACATCACATTCTACGTAATAATTATAAACATCAGAGCATTTCACCGTTTGGAAGCAGCGATACTCCTGGATGAAGTCGGGCACCTAGATAGTTTGATGGAGAATGTGTTTAGTCCCATATTCGTCTTGAAGTCTCAAGAATTCTAGACGCTTTCTGCGCAACTTTCAACATGCTAGGTATGATCTGCCAGTAAATGATTCCAAGAAATATAATCTAAAATCTGGGTTGGCAGTCCTTTGCATAGGGTTGCACAACCGTGGGTTTCTTGCAGAATTAGTTGACAGTCCTTTGCATTGGGTGGTGCAACAATAAAGATATTGAAATTGTTTGTTTTGACATTTGAACTTTGTTTTCGATTCCAGATTATGAATAATATACATATGAATATATTTTGCGATATTTTAAATCAGTTAGTGTAGAGGGTATTGGAAGGAAAGATTACATATAGAGCTCCTCGCAGAGAGGGATTAATGCAAGCAAAGTGCATAAATGTAAACCTGTAAAGATTACTTGGTGTTTACGAAACCGAAATGGAATGACAATGGAATGTCAAATTGGTTTTAAATGTTTGTTGACATAATTGGAAGTGGTAGATAATGTCAAATCAATGAAATATTTACAAGAGTGGGTAAGGAATACAATGTATTGTATTCCTTTATTTTTTTTAATTTTAAACAATCTTTGTAATGATAAAAAATGTCTAATCAAGAGTTATTGTTCAATAAAAGCTTAGAAAAAAAGTAATAAAAGAAAATGAAAAATCATATTTTTCTTGTCCACCTTAGTAAATTTAATGTTTTTCAGTGTAGTGATGTCCAACTAATACAAAAAGCTGAGGGATTAATAAATGAAATTTAACAATATACTTGAAAAATTTATTAATAATTTAAATATATATATAAGTGAATAATTCATGTTTTTAACTAATCAATATGGATATATCTTAAACATGGATATATTAAGCACCAAGCCGGATTCAATTTCTTGAGGGGTTACTTTTTATTTTTGATAAGTTATGAGCTAACTTTGGAACTTTACATTACGTAATGTGACTAAAGTGACAAATATGACAACATCTCCCTGACAAACATGACAACATCTCCCCCATATTGGGTCAATGCAATTAGCAACAAATCTGAAAAGGAAAATTTTATTAACATTTTCTTATTTTTTACTAATCGTTAATATAAATTATGTTACTTTTTACTTCAATTTTTTATGTCCCTAACTTTCTAAGTGTTTTGAGTTATGTTTTGGGAATCTTTGATTGCCTAGCCTGCCAAACTCATAAAATATGAACTAGCAACACCACATTAATAATAATATTAATGTGTTCGAATACGCCGATAGGTGTAAATGGGACACATACTATAGGAAAAAACATTAATATGAAAAGTATGTGCCCAATTTACGCCTATTCGAACACATTAATATTATTATTAATGTGGTGTTACTAGTAACGAGTGGGGGCGTACACATCTCCCAAATATTAATGAAATAATGTTGTTTAATAATTCTAATGAAATACATAATTTAATTGTTTAATTAAATTATATTATTATATTATAATATTTAATTAAACATAATAATTATAAAATAATTTAATTCATATTATAGCCGTTTAGTTAATAATAATGTTAGTTAATGTATGATTATTTAATTAATAATATTAATAGATTAATACTATTTAATGATTTTAATGAAATACATATTTTAATTATTTGATTAATAATATTGTTTAATTAAATATTACTTATTAATTAAATAATATTACTTATTTTATAATAAGTAATTAAACAAAATAATTATAAAATAATTTATTGAATGATAATAATAATTAATTAATTAATTAATATTGTTATTTAGTAAATAAAACATAAAATAACATTACTTATTAACTAATATTACTTATTAATAGAATATTCAGTAATTAAAATAATATTATTACTTATTAAAAATAATAAGTAATAATATTATTTTATAATAAGTAATAATATTATAATGTTATAATTTAATATTATTAATTTTTATAATAATAAATAATTATAAGTGTTTTGAATTAGTAATATTAATGTTTAGTTAATGAAATACCATTTAATATTTGATTAATTAATAATTAATTAATCACTAATATTGTTTTTTAGTTAATAAAATAATAAGTAATTAAAACAATACTATTATTTATGATTTTATAATAAGTAATAATATTATATTATTATAAAATAAATATTTTGTAATATTAATTAAACAAGATAATTATAAGTTTATTCAATAACTAATATTAATTTTTAGTTAATGAAATACAAATTAATTCTTTGATTTATTAATATTTAATTAATAATTAATATTGTGGATTTATTAATAATATTAATTATTTAAACAATGAAATACTATATTAAAAAGTATTTGTTATATTTAATGTTTAATAAAGCATTAGATATGTATTATATTATAATGAATTTGAAAGATAGTTATTAAGATGGTTATATATTTTACACATTAATAATATTTTTTTTCTTATAGTATTTTATAATAAAATTATATTATTATTTAAATAAATTAAATATTTTGTAATATTAATTAAATTAAATAATTATAAGTTTATTCAATAGGTAATATTAATTTTTAGTTAATGAAACACAAATTATTTATTTGATTTATTAATAATTAATCAATATTATTATTTATTTAATAATAATATTAATTAACTAAATAATTAATAATATATTATATAATTAGTTGTTATTTAAATAATTAATTATTATATTATAATTAATCAACATTATAAATTTATTAATATTGGAGATATGTGTAATATTATGATATATTTTGGAGATATTAATTAACATTATCATATATTTCACCTGTTAATTGTTTTTTTAATATTTTTTAATAAAATAAAATAATTTAATTATTTATAATATAATAATATATTATAAAAGCTATTATTCAATTATATTTTAATAAATATTATTAAAACAAAATAAATATAATAATTACTTAATTAATTATAATTCAATAATTAATTAAATAATAATACCATTTTTAAATATAATGATAATACTTTGATGAATGTTACAATATGATATTACATAACATAACCATAATGAAACATGACCATGAAGGAATGTTGCAATCCAACACGACCCTTGATGAACGTCAAATTTGACATTGTGAATATGTCGCATATAATGCTTCATGAATGCCACAATGCAACATCACAATGCGACATAAACCTTGATGAACATCAAATTTCACATATTGAGCATTGTCACAATGCGACATAACCCTTGATGAATGCCATAATGCAACGTAACCCTTGATAAACATCACAATGTGACATAAACCTTGATGAACACCAAATTTCACATTGTGAATATGTCGCATCTTGGGTTGTGTCGTCATATGTGTCACATATTAAGCATTGTCGCAATGCGACATAACCCTTAATGAATGCCACAATGCAACGTAGCCCTTGATAAACATCACAATGTGACATAAACCTTGATGAACACCAAATTTCACATTGTGAATATGTCGCATCTAACCCTTGCTGAACATATAACCCTTATTCAAGGTCGCAATGCGACATAACCATTGTTGAACGTCGCAATGCAACATAACACTTGATATACATCACAATGTAAGATAGCGCTCGAGGAATTTCGAATGTCACACTATTAATGTGTCACCTATTGGGCATTGTTCGCATCAAATTTCACATCATGGGCATTGTCGCATTGCGACATAACCCCTAACAAATGCCACAATGCAACGTAAACCTTGATAAACATCACAATGCGACATAAACCTTGATGAATGTCAAATTTCACATTGTATCTACAATGATATTTAAATTAATTATAAAATTGGATTTTTTTATTATTAGTTTATATATATTATTAACTAATTAAACTTTTATTTTGATCAATGCATTAGAACTTTCATGTTTTCAACATATTATGAATATCAATATTATGTGACGCAACACATAATTGAATTGGTAAGAGTGTATAAACATATTATGAATATCAATATCATGCAACACAACACATAATTGAATTGGTAAAAGTGTATACATATTATGAATATAAATATTATGCGACGCAACACATAATTGAATTGGTAAAAGTGTATAAACATATTATGAATATCAATATCATGCAACGCAACACATAATTGAATTGGTAAGTGTATACATATTATGAATATCAATATTATGCGACGCAACATTGCAAAAATTAATAACTGTCCATTGTGTGAGAGAGTTAGTCTCCATATATATACAAAACATCTTCAAAATGGATAACGCTTCAATCAAACTCATGAAACATATAAAGTAGGATTCAAAATCTTTTTTTTTTCGTGTACTAAGAGCTGAATGAAGCAAACGTTTGTAATCATTGTTAAGTAAACAACAATTTTAAACAATTGTGCATTCAGCACTGTCACTTCATGAAGTTGTAATGCAATCGGTATATGAATTCAATGTTGCAATGGTTAATTCATTGTAGTGTGTGTCAATGCGAATATAGAATAATACATTGAAAAAATGCCACAATGCAACAATGTTATTTTCTTTGTCACCTTCGCATCTAACGCTTGATGAATGCCACAATGCAACAACATAAACCTTGATGAACGTCAAATTTCACATCTTGGGCATCCTCGCAATGCGACATAACCCTTGATGAATGCCACAATGTAACATAAGCCTTGATAAGCATCACAATGCGACACAAACCTTAATGAATGCCAAATTTCACATTGTGAATATGTTGCATATTGGGTTGTGTCCTCATATGTGTCACATATTGAGAATTGTCGCAATGCGACATAACCCTTGATGAACACCACAATGCAAGGTAACCCTTGATAAACATCACAATGCGACATAAACCTTGATGAACGTCAAATTTCACATTGTGAATATGTTGCATCTAACCCTTGATGAATGCCACAATGCAACACAACCCTTGATAGACATCACACTGCAACATAAACCTTTATGAACGTCAAATTTCACATCTCGGGCATCATCGCAATGCGACATAACCATTGATGAACGCCATAATGCAACATAAGCCTTCGCATCTAACACTTGATGAATTCCACAATGCAACAACATAAACCTTGATGAATGTCAAATTTCACATCTTGGGCATCATCTCCATGTGACATAACCCTTGATGAACGCCACAATGTAACATAAGCCTTGATAAGCATCACAATGCGACACAAACCTTAATGAACGTCAAATTTCACATTGTGAATATGTCGCATATTGGGTTGTGTCATCAATTGAGTCACATATTGAGCATTGTCGCAATGCAACATAACCCTTGATGAATGCCACAATGTAAGGTAACCCTTGAAAAACATCACAATGTGACATAAACCTTGATGAACGTCAAATTTCACATTGTGAATACGTTGCATCTAACCCTTGATGAATGCCACAATGCAACATAACCCTTGATAGACATCACAATGCAACATAAACCTTTATGAACGTCAAATTTCACATCTTGGGCATCGTCGCAATGTGACATAACCCTTCACGAACACCACAATGCAACATAAGCCTTAATAAGCATCACAATGCGACACAAACCTTAATGAATGTCAAATTTCACATTGTGAATATGATGCATCTTGGGTTGTGTTGTCATATGTGTCACATATTGAGCATTGTTGCAATGCAACATAACCCTTAATGAATGCCACCAACATAACCCTTGATAAACATCACAATGCGACATAAACCTTGATGAACATCAAATTTCACATCTTGAGCATTGTCGCAATGCGACATAACCCTTGATGAATGCCACAATGTAACATAAGCCTTGATAAGCATCACAATGCAGCACAAACCTTAATGAACGCCCAATTTCACATTGTGAATATGTCGCATCTTGGGTTGTGTTGTCATATGTGTCACATATTGAGCATTGTTGCAATGTGACATAACCCTTGATGAACGCCACAATGCAAGGTAACCCTTGATAAACATCACAATGCGACATAAACCTTGATGAACATCAAATTTCACATTGTGAATATGTCGCATCTTGGGTTGTGTCATCATATGTGTCACATATTGAGCATTGTCGCAATGCGACATAACCCTTGATGAATGCCACAATGCAACATAACCCTTGAAAAACATCACAATGCAACATAAACCTCAATGAACGTCAAATTTCACATTGTGAATATGTCGCATCTAACCCTTGATGAATGCCACAATGCAGCATAACCCTTGATGAATGCCACAATGCAGCATTACCCTTGGTGAACACCACAATGGAAAAATTGTTAAAAAACATTGCATTTCCATATAACCAACATAAAACATGATGAATGTGTATCACAATGTGACAAAACCAATAAAACATTTCAAGAACATAAGAAAGATGAAAACCATGGATGGATGTCACAATCGAGCATCGCACTTGGTGAACGCACTTGATGAATGCCAGAATGTGACAAAACCATAAAAAACTTTGCAATTCACATTTTGGTTGTGAATCTATTATTTGAATACGATTCCAACCATAAAAAAGTGGAACAAATTAGGATGGAATGTGGTATTGTGGTATTAGGTTTGTTTGTTTGTTCTATGCACATTCAATTATAGAAATAAAACTGTAGCTATGCTATTTTAGTTGTTGGGAGTTTTACTTGATACAAATTGTAATGTAATTGGTATATGATTTCAATGTTGTAATGGTTAATTCATTCTATAGCATGTCAATGTGAATACAGAATAAGACATTGCAAAAATTAATAACTAGCCATTGTTTGAGAGGTTTTTAATCTCCGGATATATACAAAAACATCTTGAAAATGGATAATATTTCAATCAAACTCGTGAAACATATAAATTAGGATTCAAAAAAAAAAATCTTGTAATGTGAGCTGAATGTAACAAAAATTTGTAATCATCGTTAAGTAACCAATAATTTAAAACAATTGTGCATTCAACAGTCTCGCTTCATAGCATGCATGGAGGAAATCAACATATGGCACATTTCTTGCGCTCCTATGTCTCTGTCCACAACTTGTTAAGATGTCTTACTATCTTTCTGATCTTTGTTCAACTTTTGAAGCATATTTTGCGATGTACTTCAATATTGAGTGGTGTGACACGATTCGCTGGCAATCAACATTGTTCTTTTCTATCACCTTCCATACTAAACCAATTATCCAATAATTAGCAAATGTTAAGTGAATAACAATAAAATTAACTATAAACACATAATAATATGTTAAGTGAATAACAATATAAATAATATTTTTTCTTAAAAAAAATAATAAAATAACATCCTAATAAAAAATAAAATTAACAATAGCTTATTTTGTTTGTCATTTTGGATACTAATATAAATAATATGTTTTCTTAAAACAACTAATAAAAAATCAATAAAATTAATTAAGTGAATAACAATATAAATAATATTTTTTGAAAAATTATCTTTAAAAAATTAATAAAATTAACAATACCTTATTTTGTTTATCACTTTGGATACTAATATAAATAATATTTTTTCTTAAAAAATTAATAAAATAACAATAAAATTAATTATGAAATGTTTTTTTAAAAAAAATAATAAATTTTAACAATTAATAATAAAATTCAAATTTTATTAAAAAAATTAAAATTTTATTAAAAAAATTAAACATAAGTAAAAATTAGTCAAACATTTCAATATATATATTACATTATGTTATGTTCAATGTATATTTATATTAAGAAGATTATTTCAAAACTTATATATATATATAATTTTAAAAATATCTCAATTACAATAAAATTTTAAATTAAAAATAAAACAAGAAAACAATAATTATAAATTAAAATATTAAAATCATATTTTAATATGATATTAAAATTTAAATTAAAAATAAAACAAGAAAACAATAAATATAAATTAAAATATTAAAATATATTAAAATCATATTTTGATATGTTATTAAAAGGAAAATTTTAATTATAATGAGGAACCACATGATGGGAACCAAATGCATTGACAAACATAAACATCTTTGCAAGCAATTAATTAAGTATGCATAAGCAATTAGTTAAGTATGCATAGAAGCATATAGCATACTAATAGAAAAAACATAAACATAGTAGAAATGTGAGATATATTTACTCAATCCAATCCATTTTACACGGCATAAAATTACTATTTAACAAAACCATGATCCATGTAATGCAATTATATTTAAGTGAGAATAATATGACTATAAAAGTTAAGGAATAATAATGCAGAATAATGATATTGTAAAAAATATTAATGTGATGAAATTACACTAATACGATGAATAACACATTGCAATAATTGTTACTTTCACTCAATCAATTCAAGAGTACATTAGCTAAAACACCATGAGATAAAGCACTATGATGATTATGGATACATTTATGCAACCAATTACTTAAGTATGTATAAAAGAGCAATGTAATGGTAATGCAAAATATAAACATTCAATAAGTGCAATTGATTAATATTTAAAGCAACATTAATGATTAATGGAACGATTACCAATTCTATTCAAAGAGACAAAAACAAATTTCATAAGCAATCACTACTTAATAAAATGTAAATATCCTAATAGTTTCACTATAACAGTTAGAAACTATATGTATTATAAATTCAAGGGTGAGCAACTATTTATAAGCTTATGGTGTATCAACATAAGAATATAAACTATACAAAAAGTAAAATCAAACCATTGTATCATAACAACACAATCATAATCAGTTTTAATTAATCAAACAATGCCAATGGTTTGATAGTTAAGTATGCTTTAAAAAAAATAGTTAAATGCAATTTCATTGTAAACAAACTTAAAAAAAAACTCAAAATATAATGCATCTTAATCAAAATATATGTTTATAATTCAAATATATGAATACCTTTATAACAATAGGTTTCTTTACTCTATCCATGATTACAACACCTTATAAAAGAAACACCTCTCCCTTCTCAAGCGTTTTCGAGACCAATTCGTTGTTAGTGGTGATGAAGCCAACGTAGAGAGTACCCTCAATGACCACCAAGAGTTTGCTGGCCCGTGGATGAGTGTGAGGGGGCTTAAGACCCGAACCATGGAGATTCCCAAGGTATTGAGGCCGGGTAGCTGCATTGCAGAGACTTGCTTTACGGCCACTCCCAACTGGTTACTAGTATTTCCTGGTTGAAAAAGAAGTCGTCTGCTGTAACTTTATCTTTACACGGAAACCCGTTTACAGTAACTGCAAAATTGAAATCATATATATGATATCATACACCTTACAATATACATACCATATTATATGTAATAACTGCATGCATGCCTTTGGTGTTATATCCCGCAACGGAAAAGTCTTGTAAAGGATCTGGATCTACTGCACGCACAATATCAATATTATTGGCGTATGAGAATATCACTAGTGCTCCAACCGCCAATGCCAGGAAGGATTTCATGACTGCAACTGATCACTAATTACGTCTGATTCGCAATGTTGCATGAGGCTTGCCATCGAGTTCCATTAGTGTCCATTGTCTGATATACATAATCGATTATTCTATTATGCAAACGCTGGGAACCAGAGTTCCCATGAATCCGCTATGTAAAATATCCATTTTACACTTGCTTTGTAATTCAATCCAGAGGTTGTGGGATAAAAGAATAAAAATGCTGAATTGTTTCACACTAAAACGTTGAAGCTGCTTATTCAATAATTCAATAATTTTTGCACAGAAAAGACCCTTTCTACAGTTTATTGGGGAGAAGTGTCTATATGTTTCATAAAAATGAAAAAATAAGAATACATGTATAGTGTGCTGTAGAATAGCCCAGTTTAGCAGTTTAGGTGGGAGGAAGTGTTGCTTTGTCTTATGAAAATAAAAAATAAAAAATAAATATGCATGCATTAGCATAGTGGTGTGTGTTATAATTTAGTAATTAAAAGTTTGCAAATTTGATTCTTCGTCAATCTGTAAAATCCAAGTTAAATGAATCTATCATATTATATAAAATAAAAAATATTCAAAAAAGTCAAATGTAGAGTATAAATAATTGTAAGTATGACTAATTACACAACATAATTATGATTATGGTATTAAATTGTAAATTTCAAATTTTAAAATATATTAATTATAAATTTGAATGAAGTATATATGGTTAAAAAGAAGAAAGTAAAAAAATAAACATAATATATGAGTTATTAGTTATATTTAATAACAATTATTTTGAAGATATGGAAAGATTTTGTAAATAGGTGTAGTTTTTTTTGTTTTGTATTTTTTTTTAATTTGGTAATATTCACTTTCTATATATATATAAGGTAACTTAGAGATTTCTCTAGGCATATCTAAACTTTACATGAGTGGATAAACAACCTTCGTATACATGTTTTAATAAACAATGGTATGAATTTTTTAATAGGTCTTAAACCCATAAGTTCATTTATATAATAAAAATACTTATAATTGTATACTCAAACTTGTGATGCTTGAAGCATTTACTTGTTTCTTTACTTGCATCCAACTCTACATAGTGAGCCAAATAGAGAAATCCTCGACCCAATACGTCATCATTAAAGTCAATCATGTAGGGATTCTCTCATGGGAGAGTTTTATACACCCAAACATGTTTCTGATACCATATTAATATTTATCAAGCACTAATTTGACATGGTCTTGCTTTGGTTTAATGCATCACGTACCATGTTTATCATAGAATTTTGGAGATCAATTCTTTTATTTTTCCTACTCCCTCCACTATCCACCTCTCCTGCACCCTAAAGCTTCTCCTTCCCCTTCCCATCTCCTTTGATCTCACTAAACTGGGTCACTCCATCCTCAATACTAGGAACTTCCCCTCCTCCCAAGAGTTGCAGAGTTAAACAATAATGCCCATAATAAAACCATCTGCATGTCCAAAACAACTGGGCTAAACCTAGAATTCCCTACTTATCCATATGTAAAGCATGGTATAGAATCAGTGTGGCCTGCAATCCCTACTCCTGGTGGTCTAACATCATCAAGCAAAGGCTCTTGATGGGAAATTGCCATAAATATACTATATTGAAGTAGATTATGTTAGCGATGATGTCACAATACTAGTGACATGAATACTGTCTCCAAGTTGAGGCGATTGTGGAGATGATTAGGGATACACATAAGAGTAGGAAACTGTCTTAAAGGGTTATTCTTGGTTGTTTCTTTATCTCAAGTCTATAGTCAAGACCAACCCCTTGGAATTCACAAATTTCTCAAAATAATTCATTCATCTAAGGAAGAATGTTGTATGTTGTTGTAGTGTCCCTTTTTAATAAATTGGAAAAATTGCAATTTTTGGCCAATTCAAACCCTGGACTAGTGGTGACTCAAATGATTTTGAATTGGGTCTAAAGGTGTTTGAAGGGTATTAGGACATAAAAATGAAGTTGATGGGTGCTTGGAAACTCTCAAAAGACTTATGCAACATTCATTTAAATTTAGGAGAAATTGGGGAATTTTACTAGTAATTTCGAGGTTCAAACCCCCAAGGGTAGAGGTCACTAATGGCTTCCAAAATGTAGTACGACCCTGCCAACTTTCAGTACAGAGACATGGATTAGTTATATGAATTCAATGGGAACCCAAATGCATAATTAATCAGTTCCTAAAGGTTGCTGCAACTCCCATAAATCAAAGATTTGTAGACATGTCTTCACAAAGGGGGAAATGATAGAAAAACGTTATAACTTGCTATGAAATTTGAGAGAAATGTTCCAAGGACTTGTATAATGTAAATGAAACTTCTTCAGTACATTAATGGCTCTCCATACAACAATAAAATCACAGAGATTGACTGAAACAATTCGATACCAAACAACTTCAAGCTCTTACAAAAAGATATAGGGGAAAATGGAACCATTCATACATAGTTTGGCATTTTTACATAGTTTCACTTGGATTTTTGATCTGAGTTTCATCTTAGCATTAAATACATATTGTAGGCATCATATTACAAATAAATGGGTCCCCTTGGACTTCCCCAAAGGGATCAGCATCTCACCATGTGCGCCCTTCCTCCAAGAGCAAGAATATGAAGAGAAAGGTGAGAGAGATGTGGGAACAAGTTGAAGAAGAAATAGTCACGCTCATCCCTATAGCTTCAACTTGTAACAAATGAATTCATGCATCTCTAATGAAAGGTCTGTATGGAATCTCCAATTTCCAATTATGATGGAAATCTTGCACCCTCGAAATTGGTACTAAGGCAAGAAGAATAAACATTCAACTTGCATGGACAAGCTATGCTCTCCAATTTGCAAAATGATAAATGATCAAAAGCCCCTCTCCTTCTTTGTTCTTGTCTTTTATTATCCTTCCAAGGCCTCCATGGATCGAATTCCCTCCAAGAGCTTCATGCCAACTCGATTTGGGGAGAGATTCCAATGAGTGCCACTTGTCCAACAATTCCTAGCCTCCCTCTTCCATCAATTCAAATGGGGGATAATCTTGTCTTCCATAAGTCCCTTGTGCGCCCTCTTGGAGGCTATTTTTATCCCTGACATGTCATATAGGTCAGATGTTAGCAATCAGGTCTGATCCTTGTCATAAGTGTCATAGCATCTTCATCATTGTTGTCATAGAAGCTATGGAATCTAGCCCAAGGGTCACAATACCTCTAAGATGCCTCTTCCTCTTCCATGGGAGTTACTCTTCCATTCAAATTCGAGCCTCATTGAGTCATTCCAAGTATAATTCCCTTCCAAATCCCCCAAGAACATTAGAATCCATCTTGGATTAGAATGGCGGAGAGTAGGATGCCATGTGGCAAGGAGAATCTTGCCTTCTGTGGGTTCCACACCACCAATGTTCCCCCATGACCAAGTGCCACCTTATTTTCCTATTATAAATATGTATTTATCCCCTTTTAATATTTTTTTTCAATCTAATGTCCATTTGGGGTTTTATAGCCCCCTTATTCCAAATCTAGATGTTTCCACCCCAACCTAGGGAACTAGTAGATTGGTGGAATTTTTCCTTCTAGTGATTTATTTGGATGGGGACATTACAGTACTCCCCACCCAAGATTGCTTTCCCTCAATAAATTCCAATTTGGGATGCTACAAAATTTGTTCCTCTTCCCATGTGGCATCCTCACTTGGCAAATCTTCCCATTGTACCAAATATTCTCTTATGGTTCTGCTCCTCGATTTCCTTTCTCTTGTTTTCAAATTTTTTTCTGGAATAAGTATGAGTTGTCCTTCATCATCTAATGGAGGGAGTGTTTCTGAAATAGAAATTTTCTAACTAGTATCCTTCTTAAGGCATGAAACATAAAATACATTTTGGATTTTGCTACCTTCCGGAAGTTCTAACTCATAAGCTACCTCCCCAACTTTTTGAACTATCTTGTATGGACCATAATACCTTGGTTTAAGCTTTTATGATCTTTTCCATTTTAAGGAGTTTTGCTTAAATGGTTTCAACCTCAAACAAACCAAGTCATTCACTTGAAAAGTTATTCCCTCCCTATGTTGATCCACATACTGTTTTTGTTGATTTTGGGAAACCTGCAAATTGTCTTTTAGAAGCTTCAAAATCTCTTGACTTTCCTTAACACAATCTTTAGCTTTTGGGGCTCTACTATCACCAAAAATGTGATAAAAAAAGGTGAGTCATTCAAAACCATAAAGTTCTTTGAAAGAAGACATGCCAATATACATATGGAAAGTAGTATTATAGAAAAAATCACCCAAGTGTAGCCATTTAACCCATGCTTTATGCTGCTCGCCAACATAGTTCCTCAAGTACCCCTCCAACCACTAGTTCACCCTTTCTGTTTAGCCATCAGTTTGAGGATGATAGCTTGTGCTATGAGTCAATTGAGTGCCCACTAACTTCAAGAGTTCTTTCGAAAAATCACTCATAAATATGTTATCCTTGTCACTCACAGTGTTTTTGGGAAGTCCATGCTATTTGAAAATATCTCTAAAGAATAGATCAACCACTTGTGCAGCAGTAAAATATGATGTAATAGAAAAGAAATGAGCAAATTGGGTGATTCTATCCACCAAAACATAAATACAATCCTTACCTAAAGCCTTGGGAAAACCTGTGATGAAATCCATTGAGATGCTTTGCCATTTTTCTTCTGTAATGGGAAATGGTTGCAATAGACCAGTAGGATGGGTGTGTTCAACTTTGTTTTGCTGACATATCTTGCATTCATGCACATACTTTAGAACATATTCCTTCATCCCTTTCCAAGAGAACCTTTGTCTTAATTTCCTATATGTTTTAAAGAAACCACGATGGCTTGCTAAAGGAGAATCGTGAGCTTCCTTCAAGATATTGTGCTTTAGGTTTGAACCATGAACCAACTATATTCGGCCCTTATAGTATATTAGGCCATTCAATATCTTGCATCTATCATCTCCTTTGACCCCATCTAACACATCACAAGCAAAACTATCTTTGTCATATTCTACTATTAGCATATCTTTCCAATCTTTCGAAATGTCCATAAGGGAAAATGAAGGTCTCCTAGACAATGCATCCGCTATAATATTATTCTTCCCTTTTACATATTCAACATCAAAATCAAATTTTTGTACTTTACTTACCCATTTTTGTTTCCTTTCATTAAGATCCTTTTGTGTGAGGAAATGATTTAAACTGTTATGATCCGTTTTGACCACAAACTTGTTCCCCACCAGATATTGTCTAAACTTGGCCAAGGCATGCATGATGGCTAACATTTATTTGTCATATATGGAGTAGATATTCTCACGTGGCTGCAATTTTCTTCTCTCAAAGCTATGGCATGTTGATTTTGCTTTAGGGCCACCCCTATTCCTTCTCCTTATGCATCACATTCTAAAAAAAATGGCTTAGAAAAATCTGGTAATGCAAGTACTGGAAAACTACTCATTACCTCTTTCATTCTTTGGAAATCCTTTTCAGCCTCTGCATCCCATTTGAAAGCATCATTCTTCGTCAAATCAGTAAGGAGAGCAGTTAATTTGGAAAACCCCTTCACATACTTCCTATAGTAAGTGCATATCCCAATGAAGCCTCTCAATTCAGTGATGTTCTTGGGTGATGGCCATTCAAGAATAGCCTTTATTTTCTCTAAGTGCACCTTTACTCCATCTTTCCCAATGATGTTCCCAATATACAAAACTTCTTTCAACCCAAATTCACACTTGGACAACTTAGCAAACAAAGATTGTTCATGCAATATTTTCAATACAACTTCTAAATGGTGCAAATGTTCCTCCCATGTCTTACTGTAAATCAAAATATCATCAAAGAAAAACAAAACAAACTTACGAAGCTGCTTGCAAAATATTTTGTTCATGCATGATTGGAAGGTGGCTGAAGCATTGGTCAAACCAAAATCCATGACAAGAAATTTAGAATGACCATAGTGACATCTTAAAGCAGTTTTCTGCACATCCTCGTCCTTCATTCGAATCTAATGGTAGCCGGATCTAAGATAAATTTTGGAGAATAACTTTGCTCCAGATATCTCATCCATGAGCTCAACTATTCTAGGGATGGGATATCTATTCTTTATTGTCTTCTTGTTTAGAGCTCTAAAATCAATGCACATCCTTGGGGTTCCATCCTTTCATGTTTTACCAAAACAACTGAAGAATCATAGGGACTTGAGCTTGGTCTAATGAGTCCCAATCCCAAGAGCTATTGAATAGCCTTCTCAATCTAATCTCTGAACGTTTTTGGGTGTCTATATGGTGGTATTTTTATAGGTGAAGTACCCACCTCCAAAACAATGATATGCTCAACTCCTCTGTCAGGTGGCCTTCTAGGAGGAAGGTCTCCAAAAACCCTTTCATATTTGTGTATTAGTTTCCTTATCTCCCTTGGATGTTCTACAATATTTTAAGTTTGGCTTGGGGGTATTGATGAAACATTCAGCATCCCATTCAATATCCCCATGCCTCAATATGGACCTCATACTGTGGGAAGACACCACTTGATTCAGATAGGTGTGCACTCCTCTCACTACCCTTTGTTTTCCTTCCGAAACTTTGAATTTCATTTCAAGTATTTGGTAGTTCACTGTATGTTCCCCTATAGAGTACAATCATTGCACTCCCAATACCACATTTGCATCAGCAACATCCACCACATAAAATCTATCAGAAAATGTGTAATTTCCTATGGTGAGTTGTAGCTTTGGAATCCATGTTTTGCATTCCATAGAATTGTTACCTGGAATGATGATTGTGAACCCATCGAATGATTCAGTAGGTAAATTTCTCCTCTCCACCAAGGCTGCATCAATGAATTTATGAGTTTCTCCTCCATCTACCAATCCCAAAACTCTTTTCCCTTGTACCACTCCCTTGCATCGAATGGTGTGAAAATGAGGCACTCCTAAAAGCATTTCCATTCTCCCTTTTTCGAGTGATTGATGATCTTCTTCTGCTATGTAATATCCCTCTTCTTAGGATGAAATATGTTCTTCTTCCTCCATGTCCCCTTCACCTTCATCATCAGAAAATACTTCAATGAATTGTGCTTTCCCCTTAGCACATTTATTCCCTGGTACCCATGGTTGGAAGCATGTGTAACATAGTTTCTTTCTTATGAGTTCTTCCTTTCTTGGTCCCTCTTTCTTGTCCTTTCCAAATGCATCTTTTTTCCATGGCTTCTTATCAAATATGAACTTGGAAGGAAAGCTGGACTTGGGGGGATACCTTGTATTGGGTAGCACATTTTGCATATCTCTTTCCAAGTTCATGACATCTTTCAATGAAGTAGGTTTGTGGGATTTAACTAAACCCTTCAAAGTTTCAGCCAAACCTTCAGTAAAGAGAAATACTAATCGAACCATAGATACATCAGCCACCTTAACTGATAGTTTTTGAAATTCCAACATGTACTCATCAGGGGTTCCAATTTGCTTTAACTATGCTAGTTCCTCGAAAGGAATTTCGGGGTATTTTTGCTCAAATGTTTCCAATAACATATTAAAAAATTCTTCATATGATGTAACCTGATCATGTCCCAAAGTTTTAATTCCATGTAACCACCAATCGTTGGCTTCTCCCCCAAGATGCAAAATAGCCATTTTTAGAGCATCCTCTTCAACCATTGGATTCAGGTGAAAATTTACATCTAGTATCCAAGTATTTGCAAAACTTTCAGATAAGCCATCAAAGGTAGGAAGGGGCATTTTACCTATGGAATAATTCAATTATTTATTTTTAAAAGGATTTCTATTACCTCCTCTCATTTTGAGCTTGTTTGAGACAGTAAAGAATTGATCAAATGGTAAGGTCCTTCTACAATATTCACTCAACTGCTTCCATTCTTCTAGAACTTCATGCATTCCATATTGGATGTTAGAATCCTCTTTGGGATCAATAAAGTAGGTGTGGTAGCTCTTGTTGAGCTATGAAATTCATTGGGTCCATTGTGAGGCCATGTCTTTGAGAAGATGTTTTCACCACATACTTTGTTTCCTTGAAAGGAGAACTACTGCTGCATCCTAATGTCAGTTTACTTCCAATTTGAATAGCCATCAATTCGAACCCTTGCACTATCTACCTTGTCATGTCTTCAAAAAATGGTTTCATGAATTTCATAAACTCCTCTGTTAGGAACCTATGTCTTTACTTTGTTAGTATATTGTTGTTGGACGCATATGCTTTGTAAGTCGTCCCGTAGTATTTGTTGATCCATAGTTTATATTAGCCCATAGTATTGGACGCATATGCTTTGTAAGTCATCCCATAGTATTATATGTCCCATGGTTTTGACTCATAGTATTGGGCATAGACTTAGTATATAAGTGTGTGTTGAGGTCATTGAAGGCACCGTGAAGTTAATTGTATTGAGCTTGCTCAAAGGAGGTTGCCCCCTCGAAGTGGCCCGTGATCAATATAAAAGTGATTCTGAGTTCTATTATTTTTGATATCTCGTGTATTGCATTAATTAATTATTGCAGGTTCATCACATCTGGTATCAGAGCACTTTCTTGGGCTCGTTGGGTGGAATTTCTGCCAATTTTTTTTTTTCGCATCTATTGCAAGTTCGGAGCTGAGGATAACCCCTATCCACTTAACTGTGGGAAGTACTTGGGCATAAGCCCTAAAACTCATTGTGAGGAGTACCACAGGAACCCCAAAGTAGCTGGCCCATTGAGAGGACCTGCCAGCGAAAAGGGAAACGACCCCTACCTGATTGAGTAGTTCTCACCTATGAGGTAAACCAAGAGCTGTCGTTTGTGGCAAAGCGGTTATCAGTTTTACCTGAGCCGTGGAGTGAGGGGTACTGCCCCAATACACAAGTTGTCAAACAGCATTGGTGGCCGAGTGAATCCCCTGAACCGATAGGAAGCCGCACATACCTAGGGTCCATATCTATTTTCAGCTGAACTGTTGTCGATCACTTCCGCTCCAGATCCAGCTCTTTCAGATCTATTCTGAAAGTCGTTCCAAATCCAGTTGTCGTTTCAGATCCAGCTGTTTTCGATCATTTCCGCGCTATTGCAGATCCATCTGTTGCGGATCCCTTCCGTGCCGCTGTTGTCGATCCATTTCTGGAAAAAAAATAATAATAAAATAAAATAAAATTCTGGAAAAAAGTATAAAATTCTATTTTTCGGCCATATCTCCCTTGTTTCAACTCTGTTTTCCCTAAAACTTCACTGACATCCCTGCAATCCCATCCTGAATATTTCATTCCTAAATACCCTATCCCAAATTCCACTTCCCCAGACCAGAAATCTCACATTTGTCTATTTTTAGGGTTTGCCATAACTCCTTCAATTTTCACCCAAACGCCATCAAATTTTGCCACCGTGTTCCTTTCCTAATTCTGCTTCTTTGTCCCTCTCTACCAAATTTTCTCATTCTTTCACCCCGCTTCTGAAATACCCCTTTTTTGCTTCCCTGTCCATCAAAAAGTGTCCAAAACCTAGTCAAACCCCAATTACCCATCCGAATTTTTCCCAAATCCAAATCTTCCTTTACTAAATAAGCTTTTGTTTGTGTTTTTCTATCCATTTCCAAGGAAAAAAAAAACAATGGAGGAAGCACTTGCAGCCATACAAACCAAACTCTAAGATCTAGATGAAAAATTTCTCAGCCTCCATCTTCGGCATTCGGCCATGAACAATAACCGACAGCCAGAATCTTTTGCAGCCACCGGGTTCTCTTCTTCCAGCAATTTTCGCGGGTCGAAGCTTGATTTTCCTCGCTTCAATGGTTCTGATCCGACTGGATGTATATACCGAGAAGAACAATATTTCAGTCTGCATAATACTTTTGATATCCAGAAAGTTCCACTTGCATCCTTTCATTTGGAACAAGAAGCCCTTCAATGGTACCGTTGGTACATCAAAGCTCATCCCGAGCCAAACTGGACAGATTTTTGCCAACTCCTTTTGCCACGATTTGGTCCTAGTGCTTTTGATGACTTCACAAGAGCACTCACTAAACTTCACCAAATTGGCACAGTGAGAGAGTATCAGATAGAATTTGAGAAACTGGCCAATCACACAGAAGGATTGTCTGATGAATTCTACAGGAGTTGTTTTATCAGTGGTCTCAAGGATGAAATCCGCTCAGAGGTCAAAATGTTCTGTCCCAACACAATGATGGAAGTCCTAGGGTTGGATAAGTTGGCAGAGGACAAGATCGCAACTCAACAACGCTCCAAACCAACATTTATTCCCTTCAGAAATATGGTTCCCCACCGACCTCCCATCACGCCTGCCCTGCAACCAACTCCTATCAAGCATTTGTCTGAAACAGAGATGCAGGCACGCCGAGAAAAAGGGCTTTGTTATAATTGTGATGAGAAATTCACTCGGGGACATAGATGTGTTCAACAAAAGCTCTATCTCTTGGATGTGGATTCTCCACCTGCCTCAGAACTTAATGAAGAAGCTCCAGATACAGTAGGTGATCAGGTCGACATTCAACACCCGCCTGTTGACACCCCATATCAGGACGACCCACCCGAGCTCTCTCTCCATGCTATAACCGGCATCACCACCCCACAAATAATGCGAGTCAGGGGATACTTCAAGAATCTCCCTCTTACCATACTCATTGATTCTGGTAGCACTCATAACTTCATTGACCCTCGGATTGCCAAACAGGCTAATTGTTTTATCCATCATTGCTCCAACTTTGAAGTCATGGTTGCCAATGGGGGCACCTTACCTTGCAAGGGGAAGTGTCACAATGTGTGTATCTCTATGGAATATTATAACCTGCACTCTGACATGTTTGCCTTGTCTTTAGGTGGATGTGATGTGGTTTTGGGCATTCAATGGTTATGCACACTTGGCCCCATCTTATGGGATTTTTCGAAACTTTGGATGCAGTTTTCAGTAAATGGGGCACAACACAAATTAATGGGATTACAACCAGGGTCTCTCTGCATGATCAGTTCACATCACCTAGAAAAAATCCTTAAGAAGAATTCACAGGGTATCATCGCTCAACTCCATTCCCTTCAGATGCACCCATCAATGGTCTCCACTACTTCCTTAGATAGATATGCAGGTGTCTTTGCTGAACCAATGAGCTTTCTTCCTTCAAGAGACCTTTCCGGTAAGAATTTAGTCGCATCTACCTCTCAGCAGGAACTGATGGCTATTTTGCATGCAGTACAGAAGTGGCAGCCATACCTATTAGGGAATTATTTCTACATCAAGACTGATCTCCAGAGTTTGGAAAATTTTCTGGAACAACAGGTCTCCTCCCCAGCACAGCTGAAATGGGTTATCCAACTCATGGGTTATGACTATGCAACCACTTACCAGAAGGGTAAGGACAATATGGTGGAAGATGCTCCTCCTCACACATTTGATAACCCAGTTTCTCTTACAGCTATTTCTTTAGTTGTTCCAAATTGGTTTCAATCTGTTCGATGGGGCTATCTCTTCTATGAACTCCATGCTTCTTCATCAGTAGGGCACTCTGGGTTCCTCAAAATGTATGACCATGAACAATGTAACTTCTTTTGGCAGGGACTCAAAAGGACAATTCAACGGATGGTGGTTGACTATGATACTTTCCAGGTCAACAAGGGTGAAACGACCCTCCTTTCGGGACTGCTCGAACCCTTGCCCATCCCTCCACAGATTTGGACAACTATTTCTATGGATTTCCTAGAAGCGCTCCAGTGGTATAGTACCACATCTCAAAGGACACCATATGAAGCAGCCTTTGGACAGGCACCACCAGTTCTTCTTCCATACACCTTCAGCAGCTCCCCAGTTCAGGAAATTGACTCAATTCTTCGAAACCGTGATCAGCTTCTTCTCATTTTGCAGGACAATTTTCACATGGCAAGAATTCAACTAAAACAACAAGCCGATCAGCACCATTCTAAGCACACTTTTCACATCGCTGATATGGTTCTTCTTCGTCTACAGCCTTCCACGCAATCCTCCTTGAAACTCCAAAGGCGCCAGTGGCTCGGAATGCAACCCGAGGATGCTATAGGGGACCCACTCCTTTAGATTCTGCATCGATTTCCACATCTAAAGCTTTGAGGACAAGGCTTTTTCTAAGGGAGAGGGGATGTTAGGAACCCATGTCTTTACTTTGTTAGTATATTGTTGTTGGACTCATATGCTTTGTAAGTCGTCCCGTAGTATTTGTTGATCCATAGTTTATATTAGCCCATAGTATTGACCCATAGTATTGGACGCATATGCTTTGTAAGTCGTCCCGTAGTATTATATGTCCCATGGTTTTGACTCATAGTATTGGGCATAGACTTAGTATATAAGTGTGTGTTGAGGTCATTGAAGGCACCGTGAAGTTAATTGTATTGAGCTTGCTCAAAGGAGGTTGCCCCCTCGAAGTGGCCCGTGATCAATATAAAAGTGATTATGAGTTCTATTATTTCTGATATCTCGTGTATTGCATTAATTAATTATTGCAGGTTCATCACATCCTCTTTCTCTTCCATCTCTGAGGTCCCTTTCTCATCCTTAGCCATAGTTTCAACAGAGTGCACCTCTTCTCCTGCTTCTTCCTCTTCACCAAAGGTAATTTCAGTTTTGGTTTCTAAAGGTGGGAGCTTCCTTCTATAACTCATAAATGGACACCCAAATTAGGTGCAAGGACCATGCTTCGATACCACTTGTAGTGTCCCTTTTTAATAAATTGGAAAAATTGCAATTTTTGGTCTATTCCAACCCTGGACTAGTGGTGACTCAAACGCTTCCAAATGGATCCAAAGGATTTCAAATTGGGTCTGAAGGTGTTTGAAGGGTATTAGGACATAGAAATGAAGCTGATGGGTTATTATTTGTGAATTATAATACTTTATATTTTATTAATACTTTATTTTATTTTATTTTACCTTAAATAATACTTTATTGTATATAATTTATTAATTCATTATTTTTACAAATAATGGATACTTTATTAATTCATTATTTTACAAATAATGAATAGATAATGATAAAATTATTGTCCATTATATTTTTTATAATTTTTTATTATTAATTAATTAATCAATCATATATTAATTATTGTTTATTAATTATTATTCATAATAAACCACGTAAAAATATAAACCATTTTTATAATATTAATATCCTTTTAAATGCATTAAGTATTTAAAATGCTTTAAATAATAATACATTAAGTATTTTAAGATTTTTATAATACTTTAAACATTTCAAATGCAAATTATTTTCAAATGCAAATTATTTAAACAAAATAATTCAAAAGCAAAATGCATCCCAGTAGCATAAAATATATTAATTCGAATGTATTAAAATTAAAATGCAAAAATTCAACATTTGCTTTAAATGCAAAGTTGTGAATATAATTGTGCTTTCATTTAATTGGTTGAATGGGCCAATTTCCTCTCAATCTAAAGGCAGCAATATATTCAAACAAAAATTTATAAATAATGACAAAAATTTATAAATAATAATATTTTGAATGACAAAAATTTATAAATAATAATATTTTGAATGAAAATTGTGAAAAGTTGTTTTAATTAAAAAAATGCAGCCACTAATAAATATATACATATATTTCTATTTGTAAATGGGCAAAACAACCTTTCAACAAAATACATCCAACATATATTATTATGTATTGCAAACCAAAGGAAATGAATATTCCAATGCTTCAAGCACTGTGCAATAATAATTAAACAATCCAAAGATTGAACATGATTATTAAATGCAAATAGCAATAAACAAAAACACAATTAAGCAATAATGAAGATTTCAAATGCAATAATTAAATAAACAAAAATTCAACCACTCATTATATATGCTTGATAAAATCAAAAGGATGAGGCATTTCAATGCTCAATGCATTAATGAAATATATGTAAGAATTTATTAACACCGAAGCATTTTAATATTTCTTTATATAAGAAATGTATTTAAAAATTTATTTCTTTTCACAGAAAACACAACAACATCAAAATGCATTTCTTTTCATACGAAACACAACAACATCAAAATGCTTTTTTTTCATAAGCAACAACATAAAAATTAAAAGAGCAAAAATATAAAAATGAAATTAAATACAATTAAACACAGCATTGTAAACATAAAAACAGCTAAAAAAATATAAAAATGAAATTAAATACCATTAAACAAAGCATTGCAGTAGTAGACAAAGGATTTAATAATTGAATGAGAGGGAAAATGCTCTCTACAGCCATAACATTCAAATTAAAATATATATTCATAAATCAATTCAAACTAATGCAAAAACCTCAAGGGAAGAAATTGCTCTCTTTCAACATTACCCAAAAGCAAGGCCAAGATTGCTCTCTTTCAACATCACCCAAACCAAGGATATTAATTACGATTTCATTTATTTAACGTTATCTAAGGAACAAATTCTTTTCATGGCAAACAACAACATAATATGCAACAATATAAACATTAATTTAATTTTTTAACTAGAACAATATAAACATTAATTTATATATCACAGAAATGTTCAAGCAGTAGGGTCGCGCCCTTGCTAGCCTTGCTCCAGGCAGATATAATATACAAGAAAATCTCATTACCATAAAGGGTTTCAACATGAAGAAAGTGTTGGTGATACCTTAACCACATGTAAACATAACAATAATAAGAGTATTGATCCCAATAAATTACGGCATTACAGAGGGAATATGCCCCTCAACAACACTCATGAAAACAACATAGAGGAATAACGTCCTCATCCATCTCTAAGACATTTAAACAATTAAATGGATGCACGTATAGCACAAGTGCAACCTTATATTAATTTCAAACCGAGAAGGGGAAATGCCCTCTTATGAATTCATAGATTAGGTGCTACAGAAATAATGAAAGAAATATAATTCCAAATCAACAAAGAAGAGTATGCACCCTCTGTTAATATTTGGTTGAGTTTTGATTTTTAATTCTTTTGGATGCAGAAACTTGAAGTAATGAGACAATTTGATGCACCAGGGATCAACAAAACCAATCCAACCCACTTTCCCCAGGAATTAGTTTGATTTCACACTTAGCAGAATCACCAAACTTAGCAAACCGGTCTAAGTATTTCTTCAAACAATTGTTGAAGGGTGGAATTCAAATCTGTGGTGAACTGGATTTCATAAAAATATCGGGTCTCACCTGAATGTAGAGCGTTGAACAAGTGTGTCTTCCGCAAATTCCTTCCACTTTCCGCTACCAACTTTCGCAATCACCTTCCTTCCACAATTGTGGGCGTGCCTTTGCAACTTCCTTCAGAAAATTGTCTCCCGCAAAGTTCCTTCCACAGTCATCTTGGACTATCGAATTTCGATCAACACTGGATCCCAATCCTATGTGCTAAATATGCATCCGCTCTGGTCATTAACTCCTTAATTCTTTCTCCTGCTAAATGTTGTATGCGTTGTTGATCTCTTGGAAGACTTCTCTCATCCGTTGATCTGCTATCAATGTGGAACGCTTAACTTTGGCTTTGCGGAGATCTATCTTCCACGCATGTTCACCCAGCGATATCCTTTCCCGACCGTTCCATCTCTTTTCTTTGATATGGACCATCCCAACTTTGTCAAACAAACCGAATGTAAACTATGTGAATGTGTGTTGATTGATCAAAGAATCGATCAATCAAACTCGACTGATCTTCACTGGACTTAATCTCCTTCGTTGTATCTATGCATCATCTCCATAGCTAAACCTACACATCACTTCTTAGAACTTCAATTCGATTTCACAAGCTCGTTCAAGTCTAACCATGAGCTTCACCTCTGCGGATTCGTATATATAGAGCATCAATCCTTTCAGTGATCGATGATATAGGGTTTACACTACAAATTGGAACAATTACTCATGCGCCTGCACATAGGGATCAGCCAACTATCCTCTGCAACATTCAATTACCTAAGGCACCAATTTCAGGTTTTCCATACACACAGATCTATCAATCTACCAACAAGTATTCAACTATCAATTGATTCATGAATTAGACACACACATACGTGCATAAATAGTCCTTCTCCATTCAAACATAAGAGACCTGTACATTCACAAATGCTTCAGAACCTGCGTTCTGATCCTCTTGGCCTGATTTACCTTGTTTTGGCCACTCTCCTCTATGCCTCATAGGCTTACACACATTTATACATGGCTGGATTCTAAAACCAGTTATGGTTCATATACACATTACACTCAACAATCTCCTATCATCCTGCTAACTAATTCTAAGATTAGCAAACTCTCAATCCTATCTCTATGACTCACTCATGAGATCCTTTGATCTTCATCGAATACTTCCATTAGATGTGGACTTAGTTACATGAATCACTCAATGACTCATCACTCACCTAGTGACTCATCACCTATCTAGAATCATACTTAAAACAAAGCATTATTTACAATATTTCATCAAAGAATTCTTCTTAGGAAAATGTCAAGACCCTAAGATCTCACCAAACATTGGACTTTAGTGGAGAGAAGGATGCTCCTACATCACAATTCAATCACGTGAAATTCATACAACCATAACACAAGATATACCCTCCGGAAAATCCTCAAAACTATGAGAACAAAAACCCCATCAATTGTTCTTAGTATAATATAATGAATAGCAGAGAATGTTTTCTTTTACAACATAAAATATTTCTTTCAGAAGATAAGAGATCACCAACAACTCTTGGTGAATATATGGAAGCAAAAGAGAAGAGAGATGAATCTGAGAAGCACCTTGCCTTCAAAGGAGAAGAGAATTCGCTTAACATTGAATTCATCAATATCGTATAACATATTTATACATTCTTCTCTTCTATTTGTATCTTCTAACTTCATGATGAACTCATCCTCAAACTGGAAGTATCAATATTGCATGCAGAAGTGCGCCCCACTTCTCATGCAGTGCTTTATCTCACTGAGATGTCACTTAGGATGAACTCGCCTCTTAATTGAAAGCTTTCCCACTTAGTTGGATAGATAACTTAAGTTTCTTCACTTAGTTAACTAGATCTTCTTTGTTGTCACTTAGTTAACTCTCTTTAATTGATTCTTGATAACATCATTGCACCGAGAGAAATGAGGTTCTCTACAGCCCAGTATGAGGGAGATGTTGTAACGTTTGTAACTAACAAAATAATTTAAAAAATTCATGTCAGCTAATAAAATAAAAATTATGGAAAATATTTTAAAAAAATCCATCCCGGTTCATAAAATAAAATATTATGAAAAGTAATTAAAAAATAGATGTTCGTTTATAAAATAAAAACTTAAAACTTAAACCCAGATCTATCAATCAATAGAGATCAAATTTCTTGAGTTTAAATTTAAAAAAAGAAATACACCTCAAGAAATTGGATCCCTCTCGGTGCTTGATAGATACGGGTTTAAGATCGATCTATGCTTGTTGTAGTGATCAATTCACGTTCTCCTTGATTTACTGAAGTGTCATCTTTTAGTTTAACTAAAGTGAAAACACTTTAGTTAACTAGTCCTTCTTATTTAACACTTAGTTAACTGAAATCATGTTGATTGATTTACTTGAAGTAACCACTGTGAGTTCTTTAGTTAACCAAGGCTATCTTTAACTGATGCTTTAACTGAATCATTGATTGAGGCATACATTGATACTTAACTAAAGCTTTATAATTGAATCTTTATAACAAAAGCTTTAAGAATTATAGTTCTCTTTAATTAGTTGAAGTGTGTGCATGGGTAATTTCGAATTCTCTTGATCTCTATGCTTTATATTTTATTTGTTTATCTCTTACTACATGGTCAATATGTGCTAACTTTAAATATCCATCACATTACATTGTACTAAGAAGAATTATCGGAAGGTTCACATGAGAATCATGACTTGACACACACAAGTTTGAAGCCTTGTCCAACAAGACTTTACAACATCATTACTTCAATCAATTACCTCTATACAGGAGGAATAACCTTTATGTGGAAGGAAAACAAACTACTCACTTCTATACGAGAGGATCAATCTTGTCTACACAAGATTAGTTTGGAGAATGTCTCTTGATGTTGTATATTTAACACTCCCTCTAAGTGAGGGAGGCATTCTCTGTCATACCAAGCTTGTCTCGGAAGTACCTGAACTTTGTCACAGGTAGAGGATTTGTCAACACATCTGCAATCTTCTCATCAGTATCAATGTACTAAAGTTTCATTGTACCTTTATGGACCATGTCTCGGATGAAGTGATACTACATTTCAATGTGCTTTGACTTGTCATGAAACACTAAGTTTTCGGAAAGCTTGATGCTACTCTGATTGTCACACCTAATAACTATAGGCTCAATCTTTTCACCGAACAACCCTGCAAGTAGCTTTCTGAGTCACACTGCTTCTCAACAAGAAACACTAGAAGCTATGTATTTTGCTTCGGTAGTGCACTCAGCTACGGAGCCCTGCTTCCTGTTGGACCAAGATATCATAGATGATCCTAGGCTATAACAATAGGCATATTTACTGTTACGGTCCACAATGCTTCCTCCCCAGTCTGCGTATAACCAATTAACATGATGTTGGTTGTGGAGCCGGATCTTCCAATCTCATAGATGATATTGTCTTAGCCGTGCAACCCAGAGGACTGTACACTCATTCCCCTTTTGGGGCTGTTTTCGCCAACATTTGTTGGGCCCATGGTTTTGGGTATCCCGTGGTATTTTCCCATTGTATTTTCCTTATAAAAGAAAGACATTGTAATACAGCTAGGATTGATGTATTAGGTATTATGCATTGTAAAGATCTCTGAGATCAAGAAGAGAGACCGTGAGACAGTGAAGAGGAAGTGCAGTGGCTGTGCTGCAGGTTATTGTTAGGATATTCCTATACTCCATCCTAGACCTATCAGCATTTTCATTATTTGCATTTTAGGTCATGCATGCATTTTTAGGGTTTGCATGCATTATTTAGGGTTTGCATGCATCCCAATCATCAGTCCCAGCACCTAGCCCTCAGTTAGCTAGCCCCCGAAGCTTCTTTCCACTCAGTTTCATCCCTCTTAGTGCTTAGTGCGCCCTCCTTTCACCTACTGCATGAGAAAGGCACCCTTCCTTACCTACCATTCAGTTATCTTCAGTTCTTTCCTTGATTTAAGGCTAGATTGACTCTCAACTGACTGTATCAATCTGATTGACCTCCAGTGAGACTTGACTGCCCATTCTGACTCCAGTTAGCTCCTCATGCACCCTCCACTGAGCCTCCTTCATTTATTTAGTTCCAGTTACACCTACCACATTGAGTTAGACTCAATTTGACTGATAATTGACAGTTGCTTGAGCATTGATGACTCCATTGATGATGAGATAGACTTCTAGTTGTGCTCTGATGACACTCCAGTGATCTTTTGATCACTCCATGAAAGCTAATTTGAATTGCCACCTTGGCATTGGAATCCTCATGCATTGTACTACTTATTTGTCCATATTGTGATTAATTAATTAGTGTGTGTGAAGTATTTTTGCTTCTATCTGAGTTCTACGGTATTATTAATTTGTTGCTCATCTTACTGCATTGACCACTCTTAATCTTATTCCTAAATTATTTCTTGTGAGGTATACATAATCTCTTAGATATGCTGTGAGGATTTTCACATGGTATCAGAGAATGTTGAGAGTATTGTTTATATCCATTCCTGAGAGTTTTTTGCAGGTTATTATCAAGATTTCGAGTGCAGCAGTTGCAACAGTTTCTGCATTTTTGCAGCAGTAGCAGTTGCAGATATTTCTATTATTTTTTGCAGGCCTTCTACAGCTTCCATGTATTCAGAAGAAATCCCTCCTCTTTATCCATTCAACTATGATCTTCTTTCTCCATTCAACTATGATGAATGGAAACCGAAAATGATAGCATATTTGAAGAAAAATTATCTCTTTGATCATTGTTTTGAAAGAGAGTTCGAATCCTCTAAAGAAGAGATTGACTGGTTAAATAAAGGTGACAGAGTCTATGCAACAATGATGTTTGCTTTGCCTTAGTACATGATATACCAATACATTGATATTGAATCTCCAAAAGAGCTATAGGCCCACCTGGATGAAAGTTTTGGCAGACAGAATGAAGGGATTGGTCCAAACCCCTTCGAGAGCAAGCAAAGTGATACATTCTCCCTCCTTGATGATCTCATTGATCATGAATCAGTATCAAACATATCTCATATTGAAGTTGTCCACAAAGAAGAAGAACTTGCAGATTCTACACTCATACTCCAAATTTCTTCTATTTCAAACTCTGTGCCAGCTCACACTCTAGAAATTGTAGAAGGTCCTAAATCCTCTCTTGCACCAGATTCTGTTGGTTTGCATCATGATCTATTGAATGTTTCGGAGGTCAAATCAGTCATTGGAGGTAATGCATTCGCTCTCCTTGATCAATCACCGCTTATTTACTATTGTATGATCATTATTCCATGCTTTCAGAAGGTTATTGAAGAATATGGTGATTTCCATTCGCTTGGGATAATTTCTCATGCACATCATGGTTTTGATCCCACCCCTGCTCGTTCAAAGAAGATCTCAAGAAACAATTTCCATTCGCTTGGGATAATTTCTCATGCACATCATGGTGTTGATCTCACCTCTTATGGTTCAAAGGAGATCTCAAGAAACCATTGCCATTCGCTTGGGATAAATTCTCATGCACTTACTGGTTTTGATCTCACCTCTAATGGTTCAAAGGAGATCTCAAGAAACCATGTTTCAAGTCTTTGAGCTGATTTAAAATCCAAGCAATCACTACTTGGGATAATTTCTCATGCATATGATGGTTTTGATCTCACCCCTGCTGATTCAAAGGAGATCTCAAGAAACTATTTTTCAAGTCTTAAATCTGATTTGGATTTAAAGCTATTATTTGATGGTTCTTTTTGGCATAATCTCACCCATGATGGTTCGAAGGAGAAGACAAAATACTATCTACACATTCATAGATTTGATCCTACCTCAACTGATTCGAATAATAGGTTCAAGGATCATCCTCATACTACTGGATTTGTTCTCATCATATTCGATCTGGAGAGAAAGTACAAACACATGCTTTTTGAGCATGATCCACTTCTTCCCAAGAAGAAGATACCTCCAAAAATATGACCAAGCATCACACCTGCTTGAGTTTGGAGAATTTATTTTTGTGTGTGCCTTACAGTCTATTTTGAGGGGGGGTATTTTTTCCATGAGGTTTTCCTCATTTCCTTGGTTTATTGACTGTTATTATTATTCATTATATTCGGTGACCTTTGGTCTCAGTTACCAGGGCCCATGATAGATTAAGGGGGGGTGTTAGGATATTCCTATACTCCATCCTAGACCTATCAACATTTCCATTATTTGCATTTTAGGTCATGCATGCATTTTTAGGGTTTGCATGCATCCCAGTCATCAGTCCCAGCACCTAGCCCTCAATTAGCTAGCCTCTGGATCTTCTTTCCACTCAATTTCATCCCTCCTAGTGCTTAGTGCGCCCTCCTTTCACCTACTGCATGAGAAAGGCGCCCTTCCTTAGCTACCATTCAATTATCTTCAGTTATCTTTAGTTCTTTCCTTGATTTAAGGCTATACTGACTCTCAACTGACTGTATCACTCCGATGGACCTCTAGTGAGACTTGATTTCCAATTCTAACTCTAGTTAGCTCCTCATGCATCCTCCACTGAGCCTCCTTCATTCAGTTAGTTCTAGTTACACTCAGTTACACCTACCACACTCAGTTAGACTCAGTTTGACTGACGGTTGACAATTGCTTGAGCATTGATGACTCCACTGATGATGAAATAGACTTCTAGTTGTGCTCCGATGACACTCTAGTGATCTTTTGATCACTCCATGAAGGCTAATTCAAATTGCCACCTTGGCATTCGAATCCTCATGCATTGTACTACTTATTTGTCCATATTGTCATTAATTAATTAGTGTGTGTGAAGTATTTTTGCTTCTATCTGAGTTCTACTGTATTATTAATCTGTTGCTCATCTTACTGCATTGATCACTCTTAATCTTATTCCTAAATTCTTTCTTGTGAGGTATACATCATCTCTTAGATCTGATGTGAGGATTTTCACAGTTGTATCCCTTCACTTTGCTGGATGGTATAGTAAAAGGACTGGCAACTTTAGTGTGGACGTAGCCCAAGTTGGGTGAACCACGATATATATGTGTCTCTCTTGTAATGTGTATGTGTGATTATATTTTCATTTATGTTTATTGTTATTGCTATGCGATCCTATTTATCTAACAATTGGTATTAGAGCCGAAGGTCTATTTGGCAAATAAACCTGCAGGAAGCTAGGGTTTCTGGTTCAAATGGGAGCAATGGTGAAAGAAGGAAAGTTTAAGGTCGAGAAGTTTAACGGCCAAAAATTCCAGTTATGGAAGATGCAAATGGAGGATTATCTGTACCAGAAGGATCTATTCCTACCATTGGAAGGAAGAGAAAAGTATCCGGCGGCCATGAAGGACGAAGAATGGGAGGTTCTTGACAGAAAGTCACTGGAAACAATGCAGTTGTCCCTGGCTTCGTCGATGGCTTTCAATATCTCAAAACAAACGACAATGGAGGGTTTGATGATTGCACTGGGTAAGCTATATGAAAAAACCTCGGCCTCCAACAAGGTATTTCTAATGAATCGTTTATTTAATATGAAGATGTATGAAGGTGGATCTGTTACTGATCATTTAAATGAGTTTAATATGGTTACAAATCAGCTAAGTTCTGTAAGTGTGAACTTTGATGATGAGGTTAGGGCTCTTCTAATCTTGTGTTCATTTCCAGAAAGCTGGAATAGCTTGGTCATGGTTGTAAGTAACTCTGTCTCTGGTTCAAACACCTTGAAATTTGATGATGTTATTGGTGTTATTCTTAGTGAGGAAATGCAAAGAAAAAGCACGGGTTAGACATCAGGTAATGCGTTGACCATGGAGAGCAGGGGAAGACAAAAGGAGAGAGGAAAGAGCCAAGGTAATCGCAGCAATTCTAAAAAGGGAAGATCCAAGTCCAGACTAGGAAAAATAGAGTGTTGGAACTGTGGAAAGAAAGGACATCTGAAGAAAGGAGATGCACAGCAGGAAACTACCCAGGAAGCAAATGTAGCAAGTGATGTGTTACAAGATGCTTTGATTCTTGCATTAGATAATACTAGTGATTATTGGGTAGTAGATTCAGGGGCTTCATGTCATGCTACACCCCATAGAAAATACTTTCATGATTATGTTCCAGGCGATTTTGGACATGTTTTATTGGGTGATGATGAGCCATGTAAAATTGTTGGAATGGCTAAGGTATGGATAAAAGTTAAGAATGGAACTGATTGGTTGTTGAAATATGTAAGACATATTCCTACTATGAAAAGAAATCTAATCTCAACAGGGCAGTTGGGAGATGGCAGCTGTCTATCTACATTTGGAGAAAAGTGGTGGAAGATCACTAAAGGATCAATGGTGATAGCAAAAGGAGACAGGGTAGGTACGTTGTATTTATGTCCTCATAATACTGACCATTCTATCTCTTTAGCTTCCACAGGAATAGATACATCATTGTCACATCATAGGCTTGGCCACATGAGTGAGAAGGGGATGCATATTCTCCACTCAAGGAAGTTGCTGCCAGATTTGAAGCAGATAAGTTTGGAATTCTATGAGAACTGTGTTTATGGAAAACAGAAGAGATTCAGATTTCTCAAGGTTGGGAAACAAAAGAAGAATAAAAAGTTAGAGCTAGTGCATACAGATGTATGGGGACCGGATCAGGTACAATCTCTTGGTGGCTCTCATTATTATGTTACATTTATTGATGATGCAACTACGAAAACTTGGGTTTATTGCATTAGATAGAAATCTAATGTGTTTGCTACTTTTAAGAAGTGGAAAGATTTGGTTGAGAATGAAACAAGAAAAAGGTTGAAGTGTCTCAGATCTTATAATGGAGGTGAGTACTGAGGCAAGGAGTTTGATAGTTACTGCTCATACCATGGGATTCGTAGAGAGAAGACAGTCCCAGGAACACCACAAGAAAATGGTGTGTCAGAAAGGATGAACAAAACAATCATGGAGCATCCAAGGTGTATGAGACTGCATGTAGGGTTTCCCTTACAGTTTTGGGCGGATGTTGTAAATACTATTTTTTATTTAATAAATAGAGGACCTTCAAGTGCTTTGGATGGTGGTATTCCAGAGAAGGAATGGACAGATAAAAAGGTAAACTATTCATTCCTGAGAACATTTGGTTGTGAAGCATTTGTCCATATTGATAAAGAAAATAGGACAAAGCTTGAAGCTAAATCCAAGAAATGTACCTTTATTGGATATGGGGTTGATGATTTTGGTTATCGTTTATGGGATTATGAAAATCACAAAATCATTAGAAGTAGAGATGTCATATTCAATGAAAATGTTGTGTATAAAGATCAGTTGCAGGGAAAGAAATAGGAAAAGGAAAACACAGAGTACACAGTACTTGATGAAATTACAGAAAATAATGTTCCAAAGGTGCCAGAAAATAAAGAACAACAGCAAGTGCCTGAAACTTCTGCAACTGCAAGAAGATCTACTAGGTTAAGTAGAATCCCTAAACGATACTCTCCTTCAATGTATTATTTGTTGATGACAGATGCTGGTGAACCAGAATGTTATGAAGAAGCAATGCATGTGGAAACTAGAAAGAAGTGGGAGCAAGGCATGAATGAGGAGATGGACTCATTGGTAGGAAACCAGAATTGGGATTTGGTTCAGTTGCCTACTGGTAAAAGAGCATTACAGAACAAATCGATTTACAGGTTGAAGGAAGAAGAAGGAGGCAAGAAGTGGTACAAGGCCAAACTTGTTGTAAAGGGGTTTGCACAGAAGAAAGGTATAGATTTTGATGAAATATTTTCTCCTATTGTTAAGATGACTTCAATTAGGACTATCTTAAGTCTAGTGGCGGTAGAAGATTTGCATCTTGAATAGTTAGATATAAAAACAGCCTTTCTCCATGGGGATTTGGAGGAAGAGATATATATGCAACAGCCACAAGGGTATGAGGTCAAAGGTAAGGAGAACTTTGTATGCAGGTTGAAAAAGAGTCTGTATGGCTTGAAGCAAGCTCCAAGGCAGTGTTATTTAAAATTTGACAGGTTTATGACAGAACAAGGTTATAGTCGATGTCATTCTGACCACTGTGTTTATTTCAAGAAGCTAGACAATGAAAGGTATATTATCTTGTTATTGTATGTGGATGACATTCTTGTTGCAGGTTCTAACATGCAGGATATAAATGTACTCAAAAGGAAGTGAGCTAATTCATTTGCGATGAAGGATTTGGGTGCTTCAAAGCAAATCCTTGGTATGAGAATAACGAGAGACAAGAAAAATCGCAAATTGACATTGTCTCGGAGAGAGTACATACAAAAAGTGTTGGAGAGGTTCAGAATGCAGAATGCAAAACCAGTAAGTACACCTTTGGCCATCCATTTCAATCTAAGTAAGGAATTGTGTCCCAAGACACAGGAAGAGACAGATTACATGTCCAAGATTCCCTATCAATCAACAGTTGGCAGCTTGATGAATGCCATGGTGTACACAAGACCAAATATTGCACAAGCATTGGGAGTTGTGAGCAGATATATGAAAAATCGAGGTAAAGAACATTGGAAGGCAGTACAGTGGATTCTCAGGTATTTGAGAGGTACTACCACTCAAGCATTATGTTTTGGAGGTTCAGACACTGTTCTATAGGGATATGTTGATGTAGAAATGGCAGGTGATAAGGATAGTAGGAGGAGCACCACAGGGTATGTGTTTACTGTAGGTGGAACAACAATAAGTTGGATTTTGAAATTTTAGAAGGTTGTTGCACTTTCAACAATGGAAGCAGAGTATGTTGTTGTTACAGAGGCTAGTAAAGAGATGATTTGGTTGCAGAGGTTTATGGAGGAATTGGGTAAGAATCAAAAGGATAGCAGGTTGTATAGTGACAGCCAGAGTGCCATTCATCTTGCAAATAACTCAACATTCCATTCCAGGACTAAACATATATAGCTCAAGTACCATTTCATACGCTCTGTTCTAGAAGATGAACTATTGAAGCTGGAAACGATACATACAAGCCAGAATCCTACAGACATGTTCACAAAGGTAGTGACCAGAGAGAAACTGAGTTCCTACTTGTTTTCAGTTGGCCTTCTAGCATAAAGGTGAAGAGGAGAAATTTGCCAAGTCCAAGTCCAGCAAGTGCAGCAGTGGTGGAGCTTCTGTGATCAGTCTCCAAGTGGGATATTGTTGGTTGTGGAGCTAGATCTTCTAGTCTCATACATGATATTGTCTTAGCCGTGCACCCCAAAGGACTATACACTCATTCCCCTACCTTCGATTTCAGGGCATCGCCCCTGAGAAAAAAATTTGGGGGTTATTTTCGCCAACAGTTTTCAGGCCCATGGTTTTCGGTATCCCATGGTATTTTCCCATTGTATTTCCCTTATAAAAGAAAGACATTGTAATATGGCTAGGGTTGATGTATTAGGTATTATGCATTATAAAGATCTCTGAGATCAAGAAGAGAAACTATGAAACAGTGAAGAGGAAGTGCAGCGGCTGTGCTGCAGGTTGTATCCCTTCACTTTGCTGGACGGTATATTAAAAGGACTGGAAACTTCAGTGTGGACGTATCCCAAGTTGGGTGAACCACGATATATCTGTGTCTCTCTTGTAATGTGTATGTGTGATTATATTTTCATTTCTATTTATTGTTATTGCTCTGCGATCATGTTTATCTAACACATGACTCCTCCATTGGAGGCATATCTGAGTCCATATGAAATTGTACCTTGAAGGTACCTAAGCACATGCTTAGCACCTGTCTAGTGTCTGTGTCTCAGATCAAATATAAATTGAGTCAGAATGCTCACGACATAACATATATCAGGCCTCGAATATATCAAGTACATTAGTGATCCTATAAGTTGTCTATACAAAGTGGGATATACTGGATCTAATCCAAATCCTGCCTCATGAAGTTTCCTCAAATTGGAAACCATCAGTGTAGGCATAGTTTTGCAATCTATCCTGCCAAATCTACGCAATATATCCACAGTGTAATTACCTTGAGATAGAATATTTTCATCTTTTCTTTGCCAGATCTCAATGGCAAGAAAGTAGTGCACTAGACCTACGTATTTCATCTCAAACTCTGAGGTGAGATCCCTCTTGCACCAAGCAATCAGATGTTCCTCTCCAATGAGAAACAAATCATCAACATACAAAACCAATATCAATGGTTGGTTCTTCACTACTTTGAAGTACAAATTTGGATCAACTTCACTCTTATTGAAACCCAGTTTCTGAAGGTAGCTATCAATTCTAGAGTACCAAACCTTAGGGGCTTGATTAATCCCTTATAGAGATTTCGTAAGCTTTCAAACATGGGAATCCTTCCCATTCACCACAAATCCTTTAGGATTTTGAATATAAACCTCTTCCTCAACCTCACCATTGAGGTATTTTTTATTCACATCAATCTGGTGAAGATTCCATCCTAGAACAGATGCAAGTGCAATCATTGCTTGGATTGAGGGGCAAAGGTCTCATCATAATCGATGCCTTCTTTCTAAGAGAAACCTCTGGAAACGAATCTAGATTTATACTTCTTAATGCTACCATCTGTAGCATGATTTATCTTGTAAATCCATCTAGAAGTCACAATGGACTTCCCATCAGGTTTGGGAACAACCTCCCAAACATCATTCATCAGTGCAACATACCATGAATATCTGCTAGGTTGCTTGCGCTCCCTAGATTATCCTGTTGGTGCTCCATGTTTCTCTACATTTTGTAATAGTTCTCGGCACCAAGAAGATCTTCTTGTAGCAGGAGGTTCATCAGGTGACCTCTCAACCAATTCTACCGGTTCTTAAGGAGCTAGTGAATCTAACGCATCTTCTAGTTTCTCCCTCTCTAACTCTGAACGGGGTGAATCAAACTCAGGATCCTCCATCTTTGAATCACACTGAATCTCTTTTGATCTTTTGAAATAATATTCCTCATGGAAAGTAACATCTCAGTTGACTTCAATGTGTCTCTCACAAGTACATATATTCAGTATGCTTTGGATGACTCACTATAACCCACAAAGGTGCATTTATTTCCAGAAGGCTCCATATTTGTTCTCTATTCTTTCGGTACATAAATGCCTATTGGGCTCTCGAAGATCCTCAAGTGTGAGATGCCTGGATTATCACTAGCAAACACTTCTTATGGTGTCTTCTCATCTAGAATGGCATGCGAGCTTCTATTATGGATGTACACAACTGTACATGAAGCTTCTACCCATAATGAGGTAGACATATCTTGATCATGCATCATGGTTTTTGTAGCCTCACATATGGTTCTATTCTTCCTTTTGGAAACCCCATTTTTTCAAGGGTTTTATGGTACTGTTAACTGTCTACATATTCCTACATCACTACATAACTCATTAAATGCATGTGAATCAAATTCACCTCCATTATCATACCTTAATGCACGGATGTGCTTTTCTTTCTGATTTTCAGCTAGTGCTTTAAACTCTTTAAATTTGATAAGAGTTTCACTTTTAGCCTTCATGAAATAAATCCATGACTTTCTAGAAAAATCATCTACGAACAGTACATAATATAAGAAGCCAATCAGGGTGAGGGATGGAATGGGACCACATACATCATAATGTATCAAATACAAAATCCCTTTAGATCTAGTAGTATTGCTGGAAAAACTTTACTTAACATTCTTCCCAAGTGCACGACACCGACATACACTATCATGCTCAAAATCAAATATGGGCATACCTTTAACCATATTTTGAAGTCCTAGTAGCACTTTGTAGTGTAAGTGTCCAAGCCTTCACTGCCATAGATCGCATGGACTAATAGTGTGGTGAATCATATCTTGAATACACTTCCCGGGTACCTTGTAGAGTCCTCTCTCTCGAACTCCAATCACAGTAGTGGATTCTAGGATTTTGTTCTTCGGCCATAAAATTGCTTTGTTATCTATGAAGATAACTCATAATCCTTTGTATTCAAGAACAAAAACTGAAAGGAGGTTCTTCTTCAATCCTGGAACATATAGAATTTCCTCAGCAGTGGATTCTAGGATTTTGTTCTTCGGCCATAAAATTGCTTTGTTATCTATGAAGATAACTCATAATCCTTTGTATTCAAGAACAAAAACTGAAAGGAGGTTCTTCTTCAATCCTGGAACATATAGAATTTCCTCCACATGTAGAATATCATCGGTGCTCAACTAGAATGAGATGGATTCAACTCCTTGGATCGAATATGTTGAGTTTTCCCCCAACTCTACCATGCATGTGAACTATTTCTCCTTTAGATCAGTGATGGCACTCTTGTAACTAGTCATATGTTTGGATGCACCATTTTCAATCAACCATGTTTCTGCATTTGTGATGACTGATACCGAAATGGATGAGACAAGGTAAAACTCCCTTCTTGTCTCATTTTCTTCGGATGCATTATTTCGAGTAGTTTCATCTTCTACGGCAGTAGAAGCATGAAACTTTCCTTTTTGATTTTCTTTTCACTCTCCTGAAAAATGGCCTTTTGTGTTGCAATTTAAGCATCTAGATTTTGACTTTTCAAAGCCTACTCTTTCTTCTTTGGATGAGAGAACTTCTTTTGGAAGAATGGTTTCTTTCCTTTCTTCATTCTTGTCGTGAGGGCAAGGTTTTTTTCTTTGATGCACACTAACTTGCTCTAGATTCGCCCCTCCTCTTGGAGTAAATCATGCCACAACCTTTTGAAGTTAGGTTGTACCTCTCATCCATTTACCACATCTAAGAATGTCTCCCATGAGGATGGGATACCATTAATAGTGGTTTGGAGAAGATCATCTTCATCCACCACTACACCAATACTAGCAAGTTGATCTCTTCCCCAAGAGATCTTTGGGAAGAAGGAGGCCATTTCCTCATCCATATCCATATTTAAGTTTTGAAGCTTATTCTTCAATGCCCTATTTTGACTCGGGGCCTTCTTCTCATATAAATTAGTCAATGTATCATAACATTCTTTCACGGTCTTTAGTGGTGTGATCAAGGGAATCAAGTTATCTTTTACCGAATCATAGATGATCAATTTTCCTTAGCTTGATTCTTCTTGAATTTGATGTTCCCTGCATTAGATGTAGGATCCTCCACCACAGTGGATATGTATCCATCCATGTCATTTTCCTCTAGGATGTTGAGAATCCTAGCCTTCCAAGTGTTGAATTTTTAGGTTCCCTCAAGACGGTCATTCGGTCGTACAAATACTGATTCCATAGTCTTCAAATCGTGTGCTCAACTTCTCAGGATCAACGTAGACTCTAGATGGCATGCAAAACTAAGCTCCTTCATTCCCTGAGCTCTGATACCATGTTAATATTTGGTTGAGATTTGATCTTTAATTCTTTTGGATGCAGAAACTTGAAGCAATGAGACAGTTCAATCACATGAAATTCATACAACCATAACACAAGATATACCATGGGGAAAATCCTCAAAACTATGAGAACAAAAAACCCAGCAACTCTATTTAGTATAATATATTGAATAGCACAGAATGATTTCTTTTACAACATAGAAGATTTATTTCGGAATATAAGAGATCACCAAACACTCTTGGTGAATATATGTAAGCAATAGAGAAGAGGTATCAATCAGAGAAGCACCTTTCATTCAATAATAATATCCTGCACACAAAGAGAAGCACCTTTCCTTCAAAGGAAAAGAGGATTTGCTTCACATTGAGTTCCTCAATATCATATAATGTATTTATACATTCTTCTCTTCTATTTTTATCTTCTAACTTTAGAACAAACTCGCCCTCAAACTAGATGTATCAATCTTGCATGCAGAAGTGTGCCCCACTTCTCATGCAGTGCTTTATCTCACTAAGCTGTCACTTACGATCAATTTGCGTCTTAACTGGAAGCTTTCCCATTTAGTTAGGTGGATAACTTAAGTGTCATCACTTAGTTAACTATATATTCTTTTGTGTCACTTAGTTAACTCTCTTTAATTGATTCTTGATAACATCACTATAGTGATCAATTCAAGTTCTCCTTGATTTACTAAAGTGTCGTCTTTTAGTTTAACTAAAGTGAAAACACCTTAGTTAAGTAGTCCTTCTTATTTAATACTTAGTTAATTGAAATCATGTTGATTGATTTATTTGAAGTGATCACTATGATTTATTTAGTTAATTGAGGCATATCTTTAACTTATGCTTTAACTCAAGCATTGATTGAGGCAAACATTGATACTTAACTGAAGCTTTAACAATTCTAGTTCTCTTTAATTAGCTGAAGTGCCTGCATTGGTGATTCTGAATTCTCTTGATCTCTATGCTTCATATTTTATTTCTTTATCTCTTACTGCATGGTCAATATGTGCTAACTTTAAATATCCATCACATTACATTATACTAAGAAGAATTATTGGATGTTGTGATCATATTATATTATTCCATACCAAATGATTATATGCTAAAGTAATTCACTTTAGAGGTGATCAATATCTAAAGGAGACTTAAGAGCAACTAGTGATCATGGTTAATAATACATCACACAACATTAACTGCTTTTAACTACTAAAGCATGACCTTTATACGGAAGGTCCACCTCTATACGAGAGTTCCATCCCATGGATACCTTTAAACGGAAGGTTCACATGAGAATCATGACTTGACACACACAAGTCTAGAGCCTTGTCCAACAATACTTTACAACATCATTACTTTGATCAATTACCTCTATACGGGAGGAATAACCTTTACACAGAAGGAAATCAAAGTGCTCACCTCTATATAGGAGGATCAATATTGGAAAGACAAGGTTAGTTGGGAGAATGTCTCCTGATGTTGTATATTTAACACCCTAGAAGAGGGATATCCCTCTCACTCCTATTGAAACAAGAAATATAATATAATTATATACAACAAATACAGTCAATGGTAGGGATACTCACTCTCCATGGGTATATATTAATCAACAATTGCAATGCATATAAAATACAATAATTGTAATCAAATATAGGCCCAGGCATTCCACTATTCCACATATTTAAGATACATCCAACTCAAACAATTATAAAACATATACATAGATATCAATAAAAATGAGGAGGGAGATTGGATCTCCTCATGAGGTCGCTCCTCTCTCATTCACCAAAGAACTAAGACCAATCAATTAATCCAGAATAATGAACAACAATCAGGAACAAGAAATAATTCCTTCATTTAAAAATGGTAGAATCCAATGCCATCCAAACTCTCAAGACAAACAATAATCTACAACAATTAAATTTGATCTACATTCATAAAACATACCCAAGAATGGATTCACAATCAAATAGAAGCCATGAAATCTTTAGGTTTCATATTAATTCCAAATACTAAATGCATATACATAGAATGATTTGTATCTCTATGAAAATCCCAAAAGCAACAGTGTTGAAACCTAGGCTCTGATACAACTTGTAATGTCCCCAACTCCAACCACTGATACCATATGCACTAGAAACCCTAGGGTAAGGGCTAATTCAAGTATAGCACAACAGAATAAGAGTTATCTAGGGTTAGGAAAAAATGCGAAATAACCAGTAATTGAATACATTTATCCTTTAAAAAAAATATCCAAAAAATAGAGGCCATTGTTTTCCCTAAAACACATGCGATGCAACCATATTCAAGCATGAAATTAATATGAGTTAAAAGAATGAATATCAGCATCTACAGGATGCCACCTACAACCATATAACACTAATAGAAACTAGGACAACCATATAAACACCTTTAAATCCTGTTCTCAAGCATCCATTAAATCATAAGAAAAAATATATTTATGCAGCATACAGATCATCCCAATACTTGTCATTTAACCACATCCATAAGCATGAATAAAAATCAGATCTACATTATTTCATAGGAAGAGATAGATCATCCAACTCAGCACACATGCATCAAATAAAAATAGTAATAAAACATAGTAAGAATAGTTATCTTTGAAATGGGAAACTCACTTCAATATGACAAGATTCCTCCCAGCATTACGGGTTGCCAAGACAAAACTCACTTTGGCAATCCACCCCGAGCGGAGGCCACATTCCACAACAAGGAAACTTTAATGCCTTATTAGAAACTCCTCTTCTAAGAAGATAACAGTAATCATCTTTCCCAGCCACTACTTTCCTATCTATTCTTCACTACCTATGTGTAACATCCCAAAAATCACAAAAATTTAAAAAAAATTATAAGTAGCATTAAGTGCTATATTTGCTATGTGGAAGTATAATAAATGTTTGTTTGTTTATCTAGGTGACATACTGTAATAAAATGTTACATCGATTATATGTGTATGTTGTATTACAAACTTACAAGAAAAGTGTTTGTGTTTTTATCTCGATCATACATCCTAGAACAATTATGATTACTTTAATAGACGTTGATTCTTTATAGAATTAACTTGATACTGATTTCATCATATGTGCTAACTATTTACTTTTCTTATTGATGATGAAGGGGTCTTATGGGCACCCCGAGGCTTACTTAGCTATTCAACTAATGTATTTGATCTTCTATCGCATATCGCATGTAATAGCAATACTTCTTTCAAAGTGTAACAAGAGATCTTATTTAACTTCAGTTATCCTTCAATGTTTAAAAAGAGAAATAGAGTAACTTGGAGTATTCTAGGGTGAGACCTATTCTAGTTTTGTTCTTCAGCTATATTCTATATAAAGTTGCTTATATACTTTCATAGTAATTATAATCACATATCCTAATTTTGTATTTAATATTATTACACTTGTCTTGTGTTAAGACATCGTGGAAAGTATTGAGCTTTGGTTTCAATGCTGAAGGCATTTTGATCCTACACCTAGGAACTACAGCATGTATTCAAATATATAAAATAATCATAGGATCATATCCCAAATTTAAATACTATCACTGTAATTTTTATTCTTATCTTTGGATATTTATACACTATTTATGCAAACCCTACGTATTAGTTTTATTATGCCAATCTTTGAACATAATGTTGGATTTCAAACTATGCTCTATATGAAAATTGGGGGATCATCACCCTAAGATTAGATGCTAGCAAAATATTCCTAAACCTATCTTTTATGTTATGCACTATATGCACCAACCTATATAATAGTATTATCATGGCCACTTTGAAAGTGTCGATAGTTACAAAGTATACATTATATGCATCTACCCTATATTACACTAATCTATATGTTGGGTTTATGATCATTGTAGTATTAGCTATACCACATTATTGTTATGCACTTTGCGGTCTATATACTATGTACGAGGGTTTGATTAAAGGGCTCCACGTCTTACTATATAATGTATTGAATAGTGAAATGATGGGTTTTGACATTTGGTATAACACGTAACCAAACCATATTGAAATTGTAATGTTTATCCATATGAAAGGCCGATCGATAACCTTGATGCATGGTTACGATGGCAGGTCCTATGTACTATGGTAGCTATGGATTTTAAAGTGCAATAAAGGCGTGTGTGGTGGAATTCCTGTTGGCATCCACCGTGGCGGTCTTCACATGTTGTTCCTTGGTAGTAGTGAGACCCTAACTTCCTTTTGGAGTTATTTCGTCGAGGACATAACCTGGGCATTCATTTTTTTGTAGAGAGTGGGGTTAGGAGAGGCCAACAGGCCTGCGAGTTCTTAGGGTTTGTTAGCAGTGCTTGAAGGCACCTTCCAAGTTTCGATACCTCAACCTGTGGCTATGTAAACTGTACCTCATAATTCAAGGAGCCGAACCATTCCTGATTTATGGCTTGATGCGTTTTCTTAGAAGTTGGAGTGGCTCCAATGTTCACGATTATGGGAGTGTCCAGACAAGAAGCATGGTTCTTCTTCGAAAGGTAATTTGTTAAACCTTCTCTTGTTTCAACGAGATCGATAATGTACATTTGCATGTGTTTTTAAGTGTTTGGTTTCGTCTTCTAATATTTAACCACAATGTATGTTGAACTGACAGGTGACTCCTCAGCTCTGGCTTTGTATGTGCTAAGCAATGGGGAACAGAGCTTAAACTGGTAAGCCCCGGTGACTTACCGTGAGGTGCATCCTGGAAAAAATGTCAGTCCTTGTTTGGTATAGTTGAGTATTTGGTTCCTTGGTTAGCTGTGGATTTTTGCCACCGTTGTAATATTTGAGCCCTAAGACATTTCTTTGGTGTAGGAAGGATTGAATCCTCAACCTACTTCTATTTTGGCTCTGCTACGTATTGCTGTGTAACAAAATGTTTGAGAAGTGTAAACAGTCGTTGGAAGGGTCTAACCTTCGGCAAACTTGATGAAATAAAAAGGTTATGGTGTTTGAAAATTAATTTTGTTTTTACCGAGCCTGAGAGAGCAATACTCTTGGCAGTCTGTGTTAATTATATCGATGTTTAATAAAACAATGATAAGGGAAGATCCCGTTCCTGAACATTTATAATATGTTTTAGTTTGTTTAAAGGCCAAGAGCCGAAATGGCTAAATGCCTAGTTTGTTTTGGTTTCAAAACCCTGAACTTGTTTTGTAAAAAGATAATGTTGTCGGTTAAGTAATTTGGAATGATAAAATGTTAAGTCAAAAAGGGAAAGCAGGGTTCGTCATGTAGCTTGTACAGTTATGAGATTTGACTGTACAAAAACCCTCATCGGTTGTTGGACTCTGTCTTCGCGGATTTCTACATGTTTTTAAAAGGAAAAGTTGATATTGTTTTAGTTTAAGTACTATTTTTTATCTATGGTAAAGAGTCTTATTTTGAAACACTGTTGGAAATATCTCTGTATTTTTTATTGGTAAAGTTTAAAGACTTTAGCCGTAAGTTTGGGTTATGAAACCCTAAAATGTAAATGCATAAGTTTGAGTTTGTTGTAGTTTCAAACCCTGAGCTCATTTGTAATAAGATATTTTGTAAAACTATAAGCTTAGAACTGTGTAGTTGAATTTCTTTTAAGTGTTGAGACCTAGTCTCGCGTACCTTTTGCGTTTGTCAAGAGTAGAATGTTGACTTATTAAATGTATGACAAGGTTTGAAGCCTAACCATTTGTTAGATAGAAAGGTTGCTATTTGATTTGAAAACTTTAATGTTTTTAGTTTCAAAAAGAGAAATCGATTAATTTTGTATACAATAGTAATACCAACACTGTGTAACCGATATGTTTGGTTTCGTCCTATCTTGTAGTAGTTTCAAATCATACCTTGTTTTATGTAAATCTATACTATGAGTTTCGATACTAATAAAATTCGAAAGGCAGAAAGCCAAAAGTCTTAGTAGGATTTTTATTTGAAAATAATATTGTAAGTTATACATTATTTTCCTTCTGAAATATAAAAGATTACCCTATAACCGTACTTAGGGTTTTGTACAGAAACATGGGACTGTTTGAGTTCTACTTCTGTTGCTATAATATTCTAGTGTTATAATGAATGATATCTAGGTTTTCTATGTTTAAAACATAAGAGATTTTTATCGAAATTCAGAAAAATCAATCATCTACATTTGAATGATGATAACTAACAATATTCAGCTAATAACCCTAAATCAATAGTTATAGAAACAATAAATTATAACTACTAGGAAATGAAATAACAATTAGAACCTGATAATGTAGATAGGGTGGACAAACACCCAAAGAGACATGTTCCTCACAACCTTCTCCAGAATAAGCATCCAATATCACTTACTCCTTTGGACCCCCGAGCCTGTTTATTGAACCACTAAGTAGAAGACTCTGTGTAGAAGCAAGGCACTCAGGTTGTACTTCCAGCAATCAATGGAGACTTGCATACACCTCAAAATAAATCTCTGCACTCAACAAGAAAACTCTGCACTCAGTAGAAGTGAAACAGACTTACAATACAACTCAAAATATAGCTTCCCCTCATCGAATCTCTTGTGTGCATATAGCATAACCACAAGGTAAATTTTCTCGTCAGAAAAAGTGTGAGCCTCTACTCAAATTCGATGGCTTATAAAGATGCCTAGGTCTTTTAGTGGTCAGTTTCCAAATAAATGAGCTTCAAGCTCCAGTCCCATCTTTCAAGGAACTTTGACCACAATTCAAGGGAGTTGTCCCATAACAACAGCTAATTACTGAGTTCCTGATGCTGCCACTTGTCCATTTCCTTCTACCCCAGATTCCATTCCACCTAGTGGGTCAGTAAACACTCTTTCAATAGTCTCTTTGGGTGAGTGTCTCCTATTTTATTTTATTAAATAATAATATTTTGCAATTACAGTCATCCTTGGCCACTTGGCCAAATATAAAACTTTACAATAAAAGTTAAGATAATGTTTTTCTCAAACATAAAATGTTTCAAGTAATGGGTATGTTACACTATGGGAAGAAATGACCTAACTCACCATTCCTATTTTTTGGTCTCATGTGCAAGAATCGTGGACTAGTAGGGCCAAAATAGGGGAAAGCATCAATACTTATACTAGCTCTCTAGTATGATGAATGGATAAATGCTAGGGTATAACCCCTACAAAAATAACACAGGCTGCAATCCATGTCAAGGTCTCTCAATCCTAGAGAAGTCTGATTCCATAGTGAATCCAAAACTCAGGATTTTCCTTTCAACAACGAGAGGGAATTCTTGAGAGGCAGAATTGAGGCCATTCGAATTCTTGAGAGGCAGAATTGAATTCCTTGGGAGTTTCTCCATATGTGCGGTAGTGAGTTAGGTTTTGGGGAATTTTCCCCCTTTTTTGAATAATAGCACAATAATGAGAAATATTGACAGGAATTTCAAGATTTGAGGATAATGGCCAAAAATAGAAAATATTGATGTCAGGAGTTACAAGTTTCTAAGAGGTGGGGCTAAAATCAATTTAATTCTTAAATTAATTGGCTAAAATTAATTGGCCAAATAATTCTCAAATAAATAAATTTTCAATAATTAAATTAATTCTCGATTAATAAGTTTTTGGGTCCAACATCAGGTGTTTGGGTACACAATACATTAAACAACATAATCCAAGATCTAGGATGATCAAATATTATTGTACTACGAAAATAACTTTTCCTGACACCCATTCCCCATTAGTTGTGGATACATGGCCCCCCATTCTCATTTAGCTTTCCCTACTGAGCAAGTTTTTTAGTTATTATCATATGTCTATGGGGATCAACATATGGGATTTTACATAGACTCATCCGTTCTCCCTAACTTAGTGGTCTCTCATATGTTTGACGTCAACACATCTATCACATTAGGGAGAGTCGTATGTTTCGAAGGTAGCAATGTTCATATTTAAAAATCATGGTAGTAGAAGTATAGTGAGGTCATCCATCCAACAACCTCACCAGTATTACAGTCCCCCACCCCTGTGAGATTATCATGATCATCAACAGTTTCGCTTCTTTGGCACTAGTAATTTCATTTCTGGGTTCATTTACTCTCATATGGATTGAAGTCGCATTCATCCATGTAAAAATAGTATTATGATTTTTCCCTTCGATCTCCTCTCATTGTAGTCATCTTGACATATTTTCACGAGAATGGTTATGCCACCTCGTTTGTATAAAACACTATTCGTTGTTACAACTTCACTAGTCATCACCAACAATCTTCCCCCAAGGGAACCTTCCATCCACACTCACTTGATAACTTACAAGAACAAGAGAGAACACAAGAAACGATGATGCATCTTCATCTCTATAGTACCCTCCGAACCACATACATAAAAAAGGAATCTATTAATGCTAAAATTCCACACACAGTTGATAGTTTACCTAATATTGCAGTAAGGAATCATCAACATGTAGCATGCAACTCACCGAAGACATCCTCCTCAGATCCAAAAAACAACATGAATCCTAAAATTCCAAAAAATAGTCAAAAGAAGAGGTAGCATAGGTAAATACATGGTATCCCATGCTATAGCACATGTTATCAGTTATGTGCCTATGCTAGCATAGCATAGATTATCCTTCGACATCCACGTTATTGTAAAAAATATATATATATCAACCACTAGTTGTGCATTAAAGGCTCACGAAAGTTCCCTCACCAACTGAAATTTGAATTTGGCTCTTCAAGCTTTGAATAGACCCTTTTGTGTACTTTGGAGCTAGTTCATGAGGTGATGGGGTTCACACTTGGATCTAGATGTTTCTTGGTGGCCTCTTTGCCTATAAAAGTAATACATTGGCATGCATCTAAGTAGAGAAAATTAGATCAAGGTTATGCCACTGGAATTTTATTGGAACTTCTTCCACCTCTTCCTACCTCTATTGGCATTCCTCAAGCTCCCTTGCCACCTTCCTCCAAGAGGAAAGTGTTTCTCTCATTTTTTATTCAAGTTATTTAGCATTTAGTGTAGAGAAATGGATCTCCCTAAGGGGGATTGTTGGCTTCCCTTGAATCCAACACCTCATTGGAAATCTAAATTGGTTATATCACTTGGTTTTTGTTGTGGTTTGCATATCCTCGCTCGCTTTGTTTTAATTCAAGTTATTTCTTTTTATTTTGTTTTGTTTTATTAACAAGAGCATGCATTATCAATTTGGATTCATTCACATTTTCTTTAGTAACACAATATTGGGCCTTGTTAAAAACCTCAAAGGATTTCACCATCCAAGTGGGAAGGGCTGCACACCTTTGTACAAATTTTCCCACAACATTTAGCCTCTCTCACGCTACAGCCGAGGGTTTAAACCCTAAAATTACCCATTTAAATTATTTTATAATAATACTATTATTTATAATAATACTATTATTTTTATAACTATTATTATTATAAAAATTTCATTTTTTAATAAATATTATTATTAATAACAATATTATTATTAAAAATACAATTTTATTATTATTATTATTTAAAACCTAAGCTTGGGAAGCAAAAATGCCTCCTTGTACCAAATCCATGTCATAAATGAAGGATCATGTGGAAAAATTAGAAATAGACCAGGCTCTAGATTCTAAAACTCTCAAAGGTATAAACTTTAGACTAGATCAAATTTAAGCCAAGTTATGGGAAGGAAAATAAGAATCAACGAGGAATGTAAGATATGAGGTCTCCAGTGTTGTATCATGGGAAATGAGGAAGGTAAGAGAAGAAATGAACACAAGCATAGATGAAGGATTGGATAAGATTGTGATTTTATTGATCGATAGAGACCCCTCTGGCAATGTTGATTCACTAAGAATAATACTAGCCACCCCCCACTTCAATAGATACAACTAATCCTCAACATAATTCCTTCAAAGTGGAAATTCCACAAAAACATACTAATCACATCCACTTTTCGGGCCTTAACACCAACCAGCTGAACTTGAGCTCAATGCAACCAATGAGCGGTTATCCATGGAGGCCCAAGCTAGAGTAACCCAAGTTTGATGGTGAGACAAGACAAAGAGTGGAATGGATCAATATGGAGAAAGAATTCTTTTGCATACACAAAATCATATCCGATGACGAGAAGATAAAATATGCCTCGATGCAATTAGAAGGTTGGGCATATGACTCGTATATGTGGTGAAATATTACAACAAAAGTGTGTTCCGACAACTGGAAAACATTAAAAAATGACTTCTTTAAGATATTTGAAAATGTAAACGAGAATTTATTTTTTGCAAAAATCACCCAATTACAACAAAAAGGTGATGTGGAGGAGTACACTTATGAATGGGAAGCATTAGCAACATGAGTACTAGAGTTAATGGATGATTAAATACTCCATACATATATACATGGGATAAATCCATACATTAGGGATGATTTTTTTAATTACTCAATGTCTCAAACTTGGATAAGTCCAAGCGTAAAGAAAAAATTATTGAAGAAAAGTTGAAAAAATCATGGCAAAAGAAATTTGACAAGGGTTACACAAGTCAAAATTATGGCCAAAATATAAATCCAGAAACAAAATACTGCCTGGCTCATTTAAGAGAAGATGGAAAAACCAATTTGGAGGCCCAAAGAATTAAAGAAGGTAAATGTAAGTACTGCGGAGAAAAGTGGGACCCTATAAATAGGTGTTCTAAGAAAGAGACCAACAAGAAATTATATCAATCTCAATAGGAAGGGGAAGGAATATCAAATAATGATGAATCTGGCATAGAGGAAACAAGGGATCTCCAGAATATTCCATCCAAGCTAGCTGATGAAAATGTGTCGAGAATATCACTCACGGCCATAACCGGAATCCACCAACCACAAAACATTAAAACTTAAAGGTCATGTCAAAAATAACAATGTCAATCGTCCTTGTTGACACTAGAAGCACCCATAAATTTATCGGCGTAAGTGTTGTAAAGAGGATTAATCTTTTCATATACCAAGTTCCTAATGTGAAGATAATGGTGGCAGATGGGAAGAAGATAAAAAATGTGGGAAAATCCCGCAAGGTTAAGTTGCAATTACAAAATTATAACCTTGAGTCAGATTTTTATGCAGTACCTTTAGGAGGAGTTGATGCAGTATTAGGAATCCAGTGGCTACAAAAACTAGGTAGCTACTCAACCAACCACCAAGAACATTTTATTAAATTCAAATGGCAGGGAGAAAAATATAAGCTATATGGGCTCCAACCCTCTCACACACAAATTGTGTCATCCCATATAATGGAGAAGCTAATCTAGAAGGGAGCACCAGCTTATGTGGTACAATGCCAAGAAATAGAATTATTAACTTTAGAAGTTGTAAACCTCGATCATCCAGAGATCTAGGAACTACTCCAAAATAAATAAATAAATGTATTTAGAGACCTTCCCATGGAGTTACCACTAGAAAGGAAGATCGAACGTATAATTGAAATCAAGCCAAGGTCGAGTCCTGTAAATGTTAATCCCTGCAGGTATCCACACCATCATAAAACAAAAATAGAAAGATTAGTCCAAGATTTAATAAAGTGCGAAGTGATTACGAAAATTCAAGTCCCATATGCAGCATCAATAATGTTAGTACGAAAGAAGGATGGATCCTTCAGATTATGTATCAATTATAGAGGATTAAACAAGATAACAGTTAAAGACAAATTCCCCATTCCATTAATAGATGAAATGTTGGGAAAACTTCATGGGGCAAAATATTTCTCAAAAATAGATTTGAGATCAGGATACTATTAGATCAGGGTGAGACTACAAGATGTGGAAAAAACAACTTTCTGAACCCGTGAAGGGCATTATGAATTCAAGCTAATTAATTTTGGGATAACTAACACCATGCCACCTTTCAAGCAACCATTAAAAACTTATTTCAACCGTATCTAAGAAATTGTGTACTGGTTTTATTTGACGACATCCTTGCATATAGTAAAACGTGGAAGGGACATCTAACACATTTGGACTAGGTACTATCTATTTTAAAAGAAAACTAGCTTTATGCAAAGATTTCGAAATGCACATTTGGTAAGGAGGAGGTGAATTATCTTGGTCACATGATATCCAAGGAAGGGTTCAAGGCAGACCCATAAAAAATTAAAGTGATGACAGAATGGCCCACACCAACTAACATATCCAAATTAAGGGGATTCTTTGAGCTGACTCGATATTACAGAAGGTTCATATGGAACTATGCTCACATAACTTATCCTTTATCAAACCTTTTGAAAAATAATTCATTTCGATGGAATGAAGAAGTAGGTAAGTGTTTTGAAACACTAAAAAAATCATGTCCACAACACTTGTACTAGAAACACCAGACTTTTCCAAACCTTTGTAATAGAATGTGATGCTTCGGGTTATAGGTTAGGGGCGGCACTAATGCAATATGAGCATCTGATAGCTTTCAAAAGTAGGAAACTAAATAAATGAGAAGAGTTGAAGTCTACATAAGACAAGGAAATGTTGGCCATTATGCATGCATTAGAAAAGTGGCGGAAATACCTCTTAGGAAGCAAATTTATGATTGATGCAAGAGCATCGAGGCCTAGGCATATTAGTCAAAGTTGATCGACATGAGGGATCCAACTAGCGGTATTTTCGATGACCACTAGTGTGAGAAGCAGGTTGACTTGTCGAAGTCAACAAGTCGATCAGCACCAATCGATATGTGACCGACCGGAGCAGCATGCAACGGATGTTGTGACGGGCCGAGAGTTGACAGGTTATGGTCAAAAAACGACAAGTGAAAGCGAGACGTCGGGTAGTCGACAAGTGGTCGAATTACGACCTGACAGGTTTGGTGGAGCCAAGCGTGGAGGAAGGGGGGGATCTGGCAAACCATGGAAGATAAGAATTGAGCCGACAGAAAGGTCGAGATGTGACCGACTACTGTAGCTGGGTTGGAAGAGCCGAAAGTCAAGAGGACTGTACCTGGTATTGCAGGTAGGTGAAGGACATGACAGGTTTCGTCAGGGATGGAGGCTATGCAACACGGCTAAGAGATGACAATTGCAGGTCTACAGGATTTGGAAGAATCGGTGGACAGGAGGATGTGTGTCTCAGGGATTGCAGTAGTCTCGGGAACAACTGCAACAGTGTAGAAGACGGAAGAGAGGGATCATTTCAAGGATCTTCTTTCTTTTGGTCAGCAGCATCAAAGAGCGAGAAGGGAGTTGAGATCTAATCCATAGCTCAGCGTTCCGTAGTGAACCAGGAGAGGGTGAGGTCGACACACAGGGAGAACACACCACAGTTACTTCTGTATTATAACGACTAAGGCCGACTATAGTTATTTATTTGCTTTCAGTTATTCTGCATTGTAACCGAATTTAGAGAAGTAATATAAGCCACTTCTGGCATCCTGTTTTACACCTTATTCGTGTAAGCATTGTGGTATGTGTCATGTGTATTGTTAAGCAAGAACCTTATTCAATAAGGCTGATGGAATATCAGCAATATTGAGAGGGGAGGTGAATCAGTATTGTAAAAATTTTCTTTTAATTCCAATTATTTTAAGCACACATATTAAACATTTCATTAAACAATAAACTCAAATGGACACAACATTTTATCGTGGAACCCTAAAGGAAAAACAACAAATTAATTTCTATTAATCTGCAAAATTGATTTTACACGTTATAATAGAATTTGATTAGCACCAACTAATCAGGATGCACCCAGACCCTTATTCACTAGCACCAAATGGTAGGAGGCTACAACCCCCTTGTTTAGTCAGCTACAACTGACAAAAAAAAGCACCAACTCCCCTTCTGCAGGCACCAACCTGCCCTAGCTCCACCCCTCCACCCTTTAATTAGATTTCTTCATTAACATCTTGGACTACTACTTATTCTGCATCTGCCTCTGAACTTTAATGCATCTGCTTCTGATCTTTAATGCATCCTCTTCTTGTGCTTTTGATCTTCAATACATACTTGCAGTCACACCACTCTTGATCTCTTTTCTACTTCTACATAAGGTATCATCATTAAGAACTAAGAGACAACCTTCATCATATCACATCATTGCTTATATACTCCTCTCTTATACCTTTTCATAATTGGTGTGTCTTTAGACTCACACCCTTTCATGATAAGATGAATCTTTTCATATAATAATCACATAAGGTTAAAACTAATAAATTAGTTATAACTATATAAAACCACTTAATTCTTATACTTTATAACTTTAGCGCTTGATTAAAAAAAAAAGCTTCGGCTCTTGATATTCCTTTAAGCTCCTTGCATTTTTTTTATAACTAAATATTTTCTTATTTAATTAATTAAAACTTGTGTTTTACGAATTCGCATTTAACCTTCATGTTCACTATTCATGTTCACAAATGCTTTAGCCACGTCTGATGACTCCTCTGCCACATCGATGCCACGTCTTCTACCATCTCAGCTTCAACGGTCTTCCACCTTCCCAACACATCACTGCCACATCGTTATCCTCATCAATGATAGAGTTTCCATGTGTAACAAAAGGATAGGGGGCCTAATAGGTCGTTCCAGGCGCTGAGCTGGTGATCTTCTCGTGGAGTCCATACACCCAACGCCCCGGCCTATCCTTTCCACTACGTGTCAATAGAATTAGCAATGATCTATGAATATAAACACATAAGACTTCATTTTCACGGCCAATGTGGGACTAAATCCCAATGACAAGTTAATCACTACCATTGATCTTTCGATCGGACGATGCCTGATTCTCGCTTACAGCATTTGGCCATTTCTTCTGAATCAAGCTTTAATCTGCCAAAACTATTCCCCATATTAAGCTATTCTTCCAAGAGTAGAAATCTTTCCTCTTCTCGCTCTGAAATAGATGTTCTCATATAATCAAATGCCCTTTTAAAAACACCACGAATACAAAGGACCGGTTGTTGATTATGTTCTTCTTATACGCTTAGCTATGGCTATTGCCTTGTTAGCTTCCATACGCATAGTGTGTTGGGGACTTAGATGTATTAGGGCATCCTTCTTCACCTCCCGATTGCCATTGTCTTCACATTTAAGAAAGAAAGCCTTATGGGCACACATCTTCGAAGGTGAGACTTCATGGTTAAACTTTGAATCAACCTCCAGTCCAGAGACCTTCAATATTGGGTCTGAATGCACCTTCCATCCATCGGAAAGGTTTTCATTCTCCACATTAGTTGTCGCTGAATGAAATCCAATGATTATGGAATCTACCATTTCTTGCAGATTAAGAAACTCACGAGCCACAGCCTTCCTTGAATCCTTCACAAACGAATTCTCTCCCTGAATTGCGTCAAGTTTAAAAAGAAAAGACATTATCCCCTCGAAAAGCTTCAGGCGTTCCTTCTCATTCTAAAGGATCGACTCCACAACTTGATGATCAGCAATATGCCGCTGAATAGCTTCAGCCTCTACCTTGGCATCTCGTCTAACCCTCAAATTCTTCAACGACGCACTCTTCTTGCGGGGTGGAATAAACCTTGGAGGAAATAGTTTAGAATTACTACCGGTCTTAATGCAACACGCATCCCTTAAATGGATTCCATGACAGCATTTACGACATGAGGTGATGTCTCAAATATATTAGTCCATACATAATTCATCAAATGGACTAAAGCATCCTCACATCCAATTTCTGTGACACCTAAAGCCATGTGTTTCACTACTGAAGCTGTTGTTTTCCTATGCACGAGATCTCGATCCATGAGTGCATCTTCAAGTAATGGTGTCACTGCATATATGTAGTCCTTGCCCATCTCACCTATATATTCATTCATAGGAGCTGGCAGCACAGTGAAGGGAAAACAAGTTTCTGCAACAATAGCAATAGCTACAGTTGTACAGACACAGTTATGGTGTTCTTGAACCTTCAAGTTGTTCAGTAAAGTAGCAAGCACATCCTGTGGCCCAATTGCCTTTGCAATGTATCCAAATGTGTTTACAATTTCCCTTCTAATTCCCTTCTTATGAGCTTTCAACATCTTTAAATATCTGTCTTCAAACTCTGTCCTCTTTTCCTTAGATTTCAGACCTCTTGCATGCACTTTTGAAATGATCCAAGGTCTACATGATCCAGCCTTACACAAATCCTTTCTTGGCGTGCATCACTACTTCATTTATTTCTCTTGTCATGGCTATTTGTCACTACCATTTTTTATTACCATCAATGACAATCTACATCCTCTGCCATATTGCCAACAATCTCCCCCTTTGGCATTGATGGCAATATAGCTTCCATTTCTCCCCCTTTGACATCAAGGGAAAAGGGTTGATTACTCCCCCTGACTTTGATTTCTGACTCCCCCTAAGCTGTTGCTTCTATCTATGACTTCCACTACTGAAGTGAATATTTTGTTTGTTCCAAATGTCCCTGCAACGTCGTTTTCTTTAACTGGGATGGATTGCCTCAACCTTATACACATACTTAATCACATATTTTCCTCAAATCTAACCACAACTCTCCTTCATTTCAGATCACAACTCTCCCCCTGACTTGATGCTACTCTTGATGCATAAGTTTCATGAGAGGTTTAACCTGGAGAGGGTATCACCCCTAACCTTTTCCTGTCTTTCATAGCAAACACCACAGCTCTGTTCTCCTAGTTGTTTTGTTCAACAGGGTGAGTTTTTAACAGAACCACCTCAACATGAGTGATTTCCATGGAATGCTTGAAATTCTCTAATTCCAAGAACCTTTTTAAGGTTTTCCCATGCCATATCCTGCTCTTCTTTGGGAAGTCTTCCATGTTCATTCTCTTGGAGAAGTATTGATCCATATCATCAACTCTGAAGCTACCATCCATGAAATTCTCAATTGTATCATCACTTTGTTTGGATTCTCTATCTTCTTTGGCTATTTGCAGTAACCTTGGATGATTGCAAATCTAATACCAAATCTTGGATATGCATTGAAGAAGCATTTCCTATGTGCCATTTATACATATGCACTCTTCTCATTCTTCAGACCTCTCCCCCTGTCATTAATGTCCCATTCTTGCTGTTATAGTTGTTTTACCTCTTCTAGTGACATCTCCCTTATCTTCAAGTCTGCTAAAGGAATTGTCTTTAACTCTTTTGTTCAATGCTTTATAATTATCCATTGAGTGTATTTTACTACTATGTCATCTCAAACTAACACTATGACAAGCTGTGAAGCTTCATCTAGTGCTTTATAGAACCAATTGATGGATCTGCTCCATGAGATTGTGTTATAATCTAATCTTCCTCAATTTGAAGAGGAGAATGGATTACTTATACTAATTGATACCAATTGTAGATTTTGATATCAATTGTAGATCCTTTCTTCATCCCCCTTTGAATCACTATGGATTCCACCATAAATAATTGTGTCCTCAATTATTTTGAAAAGACATAGTAACTATGAACACCCTATGTTCTTCCTTAAAGGATGCACAGTGTTCCGAGGATGAAACTCATCAATATCAATCTCTAAACAAACAGCATTCTTCTTCTTCCTTTTTCATGAATAGAAAGGTCACCATCATAACAACACCACAGCTAAAATAGGAGTCTTGCTCACAGTGGTATTTCACTTTTAAAGTAGCAATGTAAGTGTATCATACTATTCTATATTTATTGTAGAAACTGCCACTGTGATTCCTTTATTTACAATTAGAGTCCAACAACCTCTTTTGTCAACAAGCCAAAGATTATATCAAATTCTGAATTTTCATTCAAGTTTTGAACACCCGCTGCACCTGCTTCATGGGTAAGAAACATTCCATCTGAACATCCTTTCTTTCAAAAGATCTATCTTTTCACATGTCTCAAAGCATATACTGTACTCTGCCACAGCTTTACTCATTCATTTTAGACATGGCTTCTTGAGACATCTTCTTAAGCCCTGTTTCCATAATTCCAAGGTCTACTAGTGCAATGGAAAATTGACTGTTCTCATAAACACTGATCATTTTTATCACAACAAGATTATCCAAAACATGGAGGAATGACTCCAAACCTTATTGTCTGTACCTGCAGTAACAAGCCATTGTGCTCCATAATATTGCTCATCTTGTCATATTGCAAAACACATAGCTTTCTGATGTCCACAAATCGTATCTCCAATACTTCTCTGTCTATGTCATCTCTATACAACCAATTGAACATCTACACCTTTTGTTCCTCTAAATTATCATCACTCTTCCTTCAAGATCATTTAGTGATCACCAACTGATCTATTCTATGATAGGCTTGCTACAAGATGATCTTCCATGCTCTGGGGCTTCTTTTACTGTAAGGATTTCATTTGAATGATGTTTCTCTTATGTTGACACTCCATCAACTTCAAGGATGGTAGTTTCATCATCTTCTTTGTTTTGTACTTCATTCTTTCTTTTCCATACCTTTTGTATCTTGGTCTAGGTGGTCTTATCGTGCATCTTCTGGCAATGTGACCATAATTATGACAATTATAACATTCAACTGGATAATTTGGAGAGGGGCCACAGGGCTCATGATTTCTCCTAATTTTGTTAAGTCTTGCATATGCTTGACAACTTGATACTTATGTCCATAGTTATTACATGACTAACAGTAACCCCTAAACATATGTAAGTATCTTTTGAAACCAGTCTTGTTGTTAGGATTCCTTTGCTTGTGATAGTTCTTTACATTGTCATTCCTTCTGAAGTCCTTCAAATGAGAATGAGAAATTTTCTGATCACATAAGTTTTCCTTCATGTGGTTCTTCTGCTGCATGGTTGTTTCTTTGGAGGTATCATCACAACCCTTATCATCAATCTGGGCAATAGATATTGATCCTTCAATCATGTGTATCTGGTTCTATCCAAGGCCAGATCTGTTTGAGGGATATCTCTGTAGACTGAGAACTTTATCAAGGTCTTCAGTTCCTTTCTTGAATTTTTCAACAATCTTCAAGTGATGCTTGAGTTCAACAACTTCCTTCTTGGCTTCTTCCATGCTGATGGTTGCTTGTTGTCTTGAACTTTGTAGCTCCGCTTTTGAGGACATTAATTGTCTTCTTAAAGTCTCCTTTTCTTCCTCACTTGCAAGCAACTGTTGTTTGAGCTCTTCAACCTTTTGTTGATCCTTGTTATTAGATTTTTCCAATGATTCCAATCTCTCTTACTCCATTTGGACTTTCATTTTAAAGTCAACTATGAGTTGCTCAATTTCTTTCTTCTTTGATCCTTCTTTTATCCTTTGCTCCAACATGAGATGCTTTAAATGTTTACACCTTTTTTTATATCTTCTCAGATCATCCAGAGCACTCACAAGCTCAGCTTCAAGATTGAATTCTGCTTCACAGTTTGAGTCTTCTTCAAAGGGATCTTCACTAGAATTGTTGCAGACTGAACTTTGTTCTGATTGGCATGCTTCATATAACTTCTTATTTGTGTAGAGGTCCTTTATTCTGTTCCAAAGTTCCTTTGCAGAGTCATATTTACCTATCTCCTCTTTGACATCATCAGGTAATCCTTTAAGGATTGCATTCATTGCCTTTGAGTTACTTTGCTTGGCTCTCTTCTGGGCTGGAGTCCTTATTCTGCTTGGTGGAAGGTAATCATTGATAACTGCATTCCAAACATCATATCCTAATGCCTTTAGATGACATTCCATTCTTGTCTTCCAAAATATGTAATCCTTTTTTTCTAATAATGGAGTTTCATTCTCAGAGTCACTCTCTAGTCCATCCATGTGTTCTTAATTTGATATCCCTTCCAGTTTGTTAGACTGATCCTTAAAGGGACCGGCTATGATACCAATTGATGGAATATTAGCAATACTGAGGAGGGGGGGTTAATCAGTATTGTAAACTTTTTCTTTTAATTCCAATTATTTTAAGCACACATATTAAACATTTCATTAAACAATAAACTCAAATGGAAACATCATTTTATCGTGGAACCCTAAAGGAAAAAACACAAACTCATTTCTATTAATCTGCAAAATTGCTTTTACACGTTACAATATAATTTGATTAGCACCAACTAATCAGGATGCACCCACACCCTTATTCACTAGAACCAACTGGTAGGAGGCTACAACCCCCTTGTTTAGTCAGCTACAACTAACAAGGAAAAGCACCAACTCCCCTTCTGCAGGCACCAACCTGCCCTAGCTCCACCCTTCCACCCTTTAATTAGATTTCTTCATTAACATCTTGGATTGCTACTTATTATGCATCTGCCTCTGAACTTTAATGCATCTGCTTCTGATCTTTAATGCATCCTCTTCTTGTGCTTCTGATCTTCAATACACACTTGCAGTCACACCACTCTTGGTCTCTTTTCTACTTCTACTTAAGGTATCATCATTAAGAACTAAGAGACAACCTTCATCATATCACATCATTGCTTATATACTCCTCTCTTATACCTTTTCATAATTGGTGTGTCTTTAGACTCACACCCTTTCATGATAAGATGAATCTTTTCATATAATAAGCACATAAGGTTAAAACTAATAAATTAGTTATAACTATATAAAACCACTTAATTCTTATACTTTATAACTTTAGCGCTTGATTAAAAAAAAGCTTCGGCTCTTGATATTCCTTTAAGCTCCTGGCATTTTTTTTTATAACTAAATATGTTTTTATTTAATTAATTAAAACTTGTGTTTTACGAATTCGCATTTAACCTTCATGTTCACTATTCATGTTCACAAATGCTTTAGCCACATTTGATGACTCCTCTGCCACATTGACGCCACGTCTTCTACCATCTCAGATTCAACGGTCTGCCACGTTCCCAACACATCCTTGCCACGTCGTTATCCTCGTCAATGATAGAGTTGCCACGTGTACCAAAATGATAGGGGGCCTGATCGGTCGTCCCAGGCGCTGAGCTGGTGATCTTCTCGTGGAGTCCATACACCCAGCGCCCCCGCCTATCCTTTCCACTACGTGTCAATAGAATTAGCAATGATCTATGTATATAAACACATAAGACTTCATTGTGGGAATAAATTCCAATGACAAGTTAATCGCTACCATTGATATTTCGATCGGACGGTGCCTGAGTCTCGCTTATAGCATTTGGCCGTTTCTTCTGAATCATGCTTAAAACTGCCAAAACTATTCTCCATATTAAGCTATTCTTCCAAGAGCATAAATATTTCCTCTTCTTGCTTTGAAATATATGTTCTCATATAATCAAATGCCCTTTTAAAAATGCCACGAATACAAAGGACCGGTTGTTGATTATGTTCTTCTTATATGCTTAGCTCTGGCTATTGCCTTGTTAGTTTCCATATGCATAGTCTATTGGGGACTTAGTTGTATTTGGGCATCCTTCTTCACCTCTTGATTGCCATTGTCTTCACATTTAAGAAAGAAATGCTTGTGGGCACACATCTTCGAACGTGAGACTTTATGGTTAAACTTTGAATCAACCTCCATTCCAGAGACCTTCAATATTGGGTCTGAATGCACCTTCCATCCATCGGAAAGGATTTCGTTCTCCACATTAGTTGCCGCTGAATGAAAGACAGTGATTATGGCATCTACCATTTCTTGCATATTAAGAAGCTCACAAGCCATAGCCTTCCTTGAATCCTTCACAAACAAATTCACTCCCTGAATTGCGTCAAGTTTAAACAATAGAGACATTATCCCCTCAGAAAGCTTCAGGCGTTCCTTCTCATTCTGAAGGATCGACTCCACAACTTGACGATCAGCAAGACACCGCCGAATAGCTTCAGCCTCTTCCATGGCATGTCGTATAACCCTCAAATTCTTCAATGGCGCACTCTTCTTTCAAGGTGGAATAAGCCTTGGAGAAAATAGTTTAGAATTACTACCGGTCCTAATGCAACACGCATCTCTTAAATGGATTCCATGACATCATTTACAACATGAGGTGATGTCTCAAATACATTAGTCCATACATAATTCCTCAAATGGACTAAAGCATCCTCACATCCAATTTCTGTGAAACCTAAAGCCATGTGTTTCACTACTAAGGCTGTTGTTTTCCTATGCACGAGATCTCAATCCATGAGTGCATCTTCAAGGAATGGTGTCACTGCATATATGTAGTCCTTGCCCATCTCACCTATATATTCATTCATAGGAGCTGGCAGCACAGTGAAGGGAAAACAAGTTTCTGCAACAATAGCAATAGCTACAGTTGTACAGACATAGCTCTGGTGTTCTTGAACCTTCAAGTTGTTCAATAAAGTAGCAAGCACATCCTGTGGCCCAATTTCCTTTGCAATGTATCCAAATGTGTTTACAATTGCCCTTCTAATTCCCTTCTTATGACCTTTCAACATCTTTAAATCTCTGTCTTCAAACTCTGTCCTCTTTTCCTAAGATTTCAGACCTCTGGCGTGCACTTTTGAAATGATCCAAGGTCTACATGATCCAGCCTTACACAAATCCTTTCTTGGCATGCATCACTGCTTCATTTATTGCTCTTGTCATGGCTATTTGTCACTACCATTTCTTATTGCCATCAATTACAATCTACATCCTCTGCCATATTTCCAACAAAGGTGACTTGCGTCAGTTGGTATCAAAGCCTGGAAATGAGTCTAGTTGAGAAAGGCAATCATACCAACCTGACTTGCATCAGTTGGTATCAAAGCCCAAAGAATCCCTAGAGTTTGAGGGACATCCGTGATATTGATCCTGCAAGTGTGTTGACCAACTCCAGCTGCGGTTGGGTAGATTTGTACACGACTTGTTAAGTCCGGTTGCGATTGGACAGGTGGGAGTTCCATCAGAGGTTGAAAATGGCTCACAGAGGCATTAATGTCTTAGGATGAAGAGTGCGTGGCGCAGCAGCCGTCACGGTGGATCATGAGATGTTCGACGAATGTGTCAAAACGATGCGAACTTTGAAGAATGAAGTCGCATTGATCAAAGAAATCCAGAGGCGTGGAAGTGTTCTTGAGGTGTTAGACCACAGTGACGAGGAAGTCGAAGAGGTGGAAGCCCAGGAAGAAGCTGTAGAAGAACTAGAAGAAAAACTAATCAAACTTCTAACAGATATGAGAGGTCGGGCGAAGATAGATGTGCGTATGTACTGGGGAAGCCTGGACCCAGAATATTTGATCGACTAGTTTAGAGAAATGGAGAAATAATTTGACATAGAGCAGATCGAGAATCCTAAAGGGGTTAAGACTGCATGTCTAAGGTTGAAAGGTCATGCCTTTTTGTGGTGGGACAATGTACAGGCTGACAGAGTCAAGAAAGGCAAGGAGAAAATCAAGTCTTGGGACAGAATGGTCACCAAGTTGAAGGGGAAGTTCTTTCCAAACAACTATGTGATTTCCTTGTTCAGGAAGTTGCAGAACTTTCGACAAAAAGAGATGACCGTGAAGGAGGACACGGAGGAGTTCTACCGATTGTCAATTCATTCAGGACAAACCAACGAAGGAGAAGAAGTTGTCGCTAGGTATCTGAATGGCTTAGAATATGCCATTCAGGATTAATTGAGCATGTCAAGATTCAGAGTAGTTGGAAAAGCCTACCAGTTAGCTCTGAAAGCAGAAGAGAAACTGTCAAGGAAATCCCCAGCGACCAGAGGACGGATGACTGGTCGAGGCACAAAAACTGTCTCCGCGAAAGGCCAAAGTAGCAGTTACAGAAGAGAAAATGTCGAAGATAGCCAACATGCTGAAGGGACGTCGAAAAGAGAGAAAGCACAAGAAAACCGACGCGATGGTCGTGAGAACCGTGGTCGAGGTGCATATGGTTGAAGTGACCATCTGACAAAAAGGGAGATAATAGACCAACCATAATCTGTTACAAGTGTCAAGGAACGGGACACAAGGCATATGAGTGCCCAAAGAACCTACATGCTGCAGAGGAGTCGAAGCCCAAATGTCAAAAGGAGGAGCAAGTCGACGAGAGGGAAGAGTCGGCATCCAACAGCAGTGGAGGTGAGAAAAGGAAGAACCAAAATCTGACGGTTCAAAGAGCCTTGATCTAGGAAGATCAACGCGACAAGACAGAGCCAGCACAATGGAAGGGAATCTTTCGAACGAAGGTGCAGATCGACGAATGGCATTGCAAAACCATAGTTGATGGTGGGAGCATGGAGAATCTTATGTCGACAGAAGTCATCAACAAGATCGGGTTGAAGTGTCGAGAACACCCACACCCCTACAAGATCTCGTGGTTGCAGAAGGGACACCATGTCAAGGTGACGAGACAGTGCATGATCAACTTCCGAGTGGAGGGATTTGAAGACAGTGTCTTGTGTGATGTAGTCCCAATGGAGGCTTTCCATATATTGTTAGGGAGACCATGGAAATATGATCCGAAAATGATCTATGATGGTCCATCCAACACAACCATAGTGTGGAAAAATGGCATGAAAAGGACTCTTAAGCCAAGGCTAGAAGAGCAAGCCGACAGTAAGCATGGCGAGAGCAATCTTTGGGAAAAACGAGTGTTGATGAGCACCATGAAAGAATTCCTCACGGAAGAGGAGAAGCAGTTGGGATGTTTTGTGATCATTCCAAAAGGACCATATGTCAAAAGAACAACTAGGGAGGAGGATATTCCGGTTGAAGTCGATAAATTGCTCGAAGAATTCCACGACATAATGGCTAATAAGAAACCGACGGGATTTCCACTGACAAGGAGCATATCCCATCAGATTGACTTAATTCTAGGGTCGAGTCTGCCAAACAAACCACCATATAGGATGAGTCCGAAGGAAGGTCAGGAGCTCAATCGACAGGTCTAAGAGTTTTTGGACAGGGGGTTAATCAGAGAGAGTCTGAGCCTATGTGCAGTACCAGTAGTATTGACACCAAAGAAGGGTGGAGAATGGAAAATGTGTACAGAATCCAGAGCCATCAACATGATCACGATCAAGTATCGGCTTCCATTGTCAAGAATGGACGACTTGATGGATTTCCTAAGTGGAGAGACATACTTCACAAAGATAGACCTGAAGAGTGGTTATCACCAGATCCGGGTCAGAGAAGGAGATGAATGGAAGACAACATTCAAAACGAAAGAAGGGCTGTACGAGTGGTTAGTCATGCCATTTGGATTGACCAATGCACCCAGCACATTCATGAGATTGATGAATGAGGTGTTGAAGCCATTCTTGGGAAAGTTTGTCGTAGTCTATCTGGACGACATTTTGCTTTGCAGTCGAACCAAGGCAGAACACTTGGAGCACATTCGACAAGTATTGCAGAGATTGTAGGAGGAGAAGCTGAAGGTGAACCTGTAAAAGTGCTTCTTCATGAAGAAGGAGTTGGTGTACTTGGGGTTTGTAATCTCGAGTAAAGGGTTGGTTATGGACCCAGAGAAGGTGAAGGAAATAGTGGATTAGCTAGAACCAACAAGTACGACTGGAGTAAGGAGTTTCCATGGAATTGCCAATTTCTACAGGAAGTTCATTCAAGGATTCAGTCGGATTTGTGCACCATTAACTGAGTGCATGAGAAAGGGAGAGTTCAAGTGGACTAACGATGCCTAGAGAGCTTTCGACGAGTTGAAGGAAAAGGTTACTGACAGCCCAGTATTGGCGCTCCCATAATTTTACAAAGTTTTCCAGGTCGATTGTGATGCGAGTGGAATGCAATTGCAGTAGTGTTGAGCCAGGAGGGCCGACCAATTGCATTCTTTAGTGAAAATTTGAATGGAGGGAAGTAGAAGTATTCGGTCTATGACCAGGAATTTTATGTTGTCATTCAAGCATTGAAGAAGTGGAGGCATTATTTGTTTCCTAAGGAATTTGTGTTCTACACAGATCACCAAGCACTAAGGTATCTGAACACTCAGTCGAAATTAGATTAGTCACACATGAAGTGGGTGGAGCTACTACAGAGGTATACATTCATGTTGCGACATAGGTCAGGCAAGTCAAACAAAGTTGCCGATGCCTTGAGCAGGAGAGTTGCACTGCTGAACACGACAACAGTTTAGGAAACAGGGATAGAGTTCATAAAGAGAGAGTATGAGACCGATGAGGATTTTGTGAAAGCATGGAAGGCTTGTCGTGAACCTTGGAGTGGCGACAGGACTCCGTACTTGAGTTATTTCATCCAAGAATACTTTCTGTTCCAGGGAAATCAGTTGTGTATTCCCAGAGGATCAATAAGAGAGAACCTAATCTGAGAATTCCATAATGGCGGGTTAGCGGGACATTTCGGCATCGATAAGACTAAGGTACTGGTCGAAGAAAAGTATTTCTAGCCAGGGATGACAACGGATGTCAGAAAGTGGGTTCGACAATGTCATGTTTGTCAGTTGGTAAAGGGAAGGAGTCAAAACACGGGGCTATATACACCATTACCTGTACCAGATACCCCTTGGGAGCATATTATCATGGATTTTGTGTTAGGATTGCCGAAGACACAACATGGAAGTGACTCAATATTTGTTGTAGTCGATGGGTTTTCGAAGATGGCACACTTCATTCCGTGTAAAAAGACAAGTGATGCCACAGGGATTGCTATCCTATTCTTCAAGGAGATAGTCAAATTGCATGGGTTTCCATAGAGTATCACGTCAGATCGGGATACCAAGTTCATGGGGCATTTCTGGAGAACCCTGTGGAAGAAACTGAACATGAAGTTGCAGTTTAGCTCAGCATACCATCCGCAGACAGATGGACAAACCAAGGTGGTGAACAGAAGTTTGGGAAACCTTCTGAGATGTCTAGCAGCCGACAGACCCAAGCAATGGGAAAATGTGTTGGCACAGGAAGAGTTTGCATATAACAACTCTGTGAATCGATCAATGGGGTTGAGTCCATTCCAGATTGTTCAGGGGAGAATCCCACATGGAGTGGTGAATTTGGTCAAGTTGCCGACAGAAATCAGGAAGAGTGCAAATGCAGAATCATTTGCGAAGCATATGCAAGAAGTTCATAAAAATGTGCGAAAGCGCATAGAGAAAAGTAACGCAGCATACAAGTTGAGAGCCGACAAGAAGAAGAGGCTACAGTAGTTCAGAGAAGGATTCTTAGTCTATGCATATTTGCAGAAGGAAATATTTCCGACAGGAACATACAACAAGTTGAAGCTGAAGAAGATTGGACCATGTAGGATTTTGAAGAAGATATCCGACAACACTTATGTTGGAATTTTCGGATGACTTGAACATTTCATCAACGTTCAATGTCTCGGACCTATACAAATTTGAATAAGGGTCAAGCAGCGGAAGCGAAGAAGTGATAAGCAACGACTGGATGGATCAGATTCCAGATCGACACAAAGAGGAGATCGCAGAAGTAATTGAAGAGCGTGAGGTTGGGAGAACACGTAGCTCGCGCAAGAAGGAATACATAGTGCAATGGAAGGATGATGAGTTGTAGGAAGCGACATGGATTTTTGAAGAAGAGTTCAGGAGACTGACGGGACAGTCGAGTTCTTTTTCACCTGGGGAGTCTGATGCAGGAGCATCGGGGCCTAGGCAAATTAGTCAAAGTTGATCGACATGAGGGATCCGACCAGTGGGAGTGCCGATGACCACTGGTGTGAGAATCAGGTTCACTATTCGAAGTCAACAAGTCAATCAGGAGCAGTCGGTATGTGACCGATGAGAGCAGCGCACAACGGATGTTGTGACGGGCCGAGAGTCAACAGGTTATGGTCGACAGATGACAAGTGAAAGTGAGACGTCAGGTAATCGACAAGTGGTCAAACTACAACCTGACAGGTTTAGCGGAGCCAAGCGTAGAGGAAGGGGAGGATCTGGCGAACCGTAAGAGATAAGAATTGAGCCGATAGAAAGGTTGAGATGTGATCGACTACTATAGCAGGTTCGGAAGAGCTGAAAGTCAAGAGTACTGTACCTGTTATCCATTTGGGGTTGTTGAGGAAGTTAATACAGTTATTGCAAGTAGGTGAGAGACATGACATGTGTCGTCATGCACGAAGGCTATGCAGCATGGCTGGGAGCTGATAGTTGCAGGTCTACAGGATTTGGAAGAATCGACGGACAGGAGGATGTGTGTCTCGGGGATTGCAGTAGTCTCGGGAACAACAGCAGCAGGGTAGAAGATGGAAGAGAGGGATCAGTTCAAGGATCTTCTTTCTTTTGGTTAGCAACATCAGAGAGCGAGAAGGGAGTTGAGATCGAAGCCATAGCTCAGCGTTCCGTACTGAACCAAGAGAGGGTGAGGTCGACACACAAGGAGAACACGCCACAGTTACTTATGTATTGTAACGGCTGAGGCCGACTGTAGTTAGTTATTTGCTTTCAGTTATTCCGCATTGTAACCAAATCCAAAGAAGTAATATAAGCCACTTCTGGCATCCTGTTTTACACCTTGTTCGTGTAAGCATTGTGGCATATGTCGTGTGTATTGTTAAGCAAGAACCTTATTCAGTAAGGCAACTTGTGTCAATGATCCACACAAACCACAATAGTCTTCAATACCTTCTTCAACATAAAACATTGTCCATAGAACAACATAAATGGATAGAAAAAATTGGCACTTTTAACATGGAAATAATACATAAAAATGGAAAAGATAATGTAATAGAAAATGTGCTTTCCAAGAAGGATGAAGGGATGAATTCATATTCTATTTCAGTTGTGATTCCTAATTGGTTGGATGAAATACGAAGTGAGTATTCCAAGGACCCAGAAACAAGTGCAATAATTAAAAATACCAATCAAGAGTTCAAATTTCAATGGAAAAATTATATTCTATGGTGTAAAGGAAGTATCTATTTAGACCCAACTTCTAAATTCAAATCCAATGTCATGAAGGAGTCCCATGATTCACCGGCAATGGACATGTAGGGTTTTTAAAATCTTACTATAATGAATGAAGGTATTTGTTTTGGAAAGGGATGCAAAAATATATCCAAACATATGTGGCAGAATGTGACAAATTCCAAAGGAACAAAAGTGAAAACATTTAAACCCCAGTGTTACTTCATCCTCTACACATTCCAAACCAAAAAGGGGAAGAAATATCTATGGATTTCATTGATGGGTAACCCATGTCAAAAGGAAAGGAAAAAATATTTGTTGTGGTTGATCGATTAACCAAATTTGCACACTTCATGGGAGTGAAGAATACAGAATAGCTAAATTGTTGGAATATTCTCACCATCATTTTTTACAGTTGCATGCATCCATTCATCATGCATGCATCCAGTCATCGGTATGGTATTCTCCCCAGCACCTGGATCCTATGTTCATCCCCCTAGAGCATGTTTTTATCCCTCGGGATCCCTCCTACCTACCTAGTGCGCCTTGTTTACCTCACCTGGATGACATATGCACCCTACTACACTAATTGGATCACTAACAGTCAATTGCAGCATTGATTGACCAGTTTATGCATTTATTGCTCAGTTTAACTACCTATAGCTCCCAGTTTCCTATATCAGAGTGCCACTTGACCTATTGACAGCCTCTTCATCCTCATGCACCCTCCTTGGAGTCTCCATCCCTTGATTTGTGCTCACATGACTCAATTAAACTCAGTTAGACTCATTTGACTGACTTTTGACTATTTGTGACTACTACCATTGATTGGATGATGTCTCTAATGCTATCCAAGCCACACATTGAGGAGAATTCTAATGACCTTAGGAGGCATTCGAATCCATTTGATTGTATTTGAAGTTATTATTCACTTTCACAATGCTAGCTTACAACTGATGTATGATTACAACAGTTTTTGTCATTTCTTGTGTTAATGAGTGATTATTGATTCAACAATTCTTCTTCTCTTCTCTACTATTCTTGAGTGAGTTTTAGTGAGGTTTTCTCTAGCTATGTGATCTCTCCTATAAAATATCACATGGTATCAGAGCTAGAGTCATCTATTCGAATTGCAACAGCAGGAGTTGCAGCAATTCTTTGAGCAGCTGTCTTTCATTGAGCACCAAAAGCCTTTGGATTTCCAGAGCAATTCCTAGTGCAATTGTCTTTAATTCACTAGAGAAATCCAGTGAGGTCTAGCCAGGTGTGAAGGATCCAGTCACATGTGCTCATTGTCCTAAGGAAGTGCTCAATTCTAATTGCAACAGATCTCCATTTACAATTCTTATTTGTTTTGCGGGTTATCTCCTTCTTCAATTCGACTTCATCAGGATCAATGGATCTAAAACTGAATTCATTCAATTATTTCAAATGGAAAGAAAATATGGACATCTTCATGAAGTCCAAAATCCTTTCTAGAGTATTGAATGGCTCTGCATTTGAGCCCACTGGTGCAGTTGATAAATCAAAGTACTTAGATAAACTTGATGGAGCAGTAGGACTACTGCTCCTCATCATTTCCGAAGACCTCAATTTTCATGTCATAGATCTGAAGGCTCCAAAGGAATTTTGGGACAAGCTCGAATCTCTTCTTGGTAAGAAAGATGACTTGAAAGGTCATAAGTTGGAAAATGAGCTCATCTCCTTGAGCCCAAGCAGTTTCGAAACTATCACTGAGTTTCTCAACAAGTTCAAAAACTTGATTTCACAATTGAAGAGATATGGGATAGAGAAGGAAGAGAAGCAACTCATCCTTTCCATACTATCAAAACTAGGCCTTGACTACTCAGTATTTGTCTCTACCTTTTAGTCAACGAAGTTGTCCATCCCAAAATGGAAGTTTCCCACTCTTGAAGACTTCATCCAGTCTCTCACACTTGAGGAGGAGAAGTTAGTTCATATGGGAATGATAAATCCCAAATTGGATTCATTTCTTGCAGCTGCTGATATGAAGAGAGCGAATGGAAAGGGTAATCAAAAATCATTTGACAAAAAATCGAATGCGTAGAAGCACAAGGAGGCTCCAAATCAGTCAGATGGAGTTTCAAATCCCAAGAAAGACAAGCAAACTCAGAAGGGGAAATCCAAATGCACATACTGCAATAGAGGATTCCATCTTGAGATTTCATGTATGAATAATACCATAGATCTCATGGCTTCATTTCTTGAAAAGAATAACCTTCCAATACCTGCATGTGCTAGGAAGAAAGAAGGTGAACCATCAAGATCAGAGGACAAAGAGAGATTCCATGCTCTGATGGCAGGTGCATAAACACAATCCTCATTTATCATAGATTCAGGAGCATCAAGACACATGTCTTCCTCCAAAGATCTCATTACTAGTTTCGAATCCACTATTGGACCATCCATCATGTTGGGGAATGATTCTGAGGTCTCCTCTTAGGGGATTGGAAGAATCAAACTTGATCATGGGTACTTCTCATATGTTCTCTATGTCCCTACACTCACTGCTAATCTACTTTCAGTCTACCAGATGACCCACACTGGAGAGACCAATAGGGTGATCTTCTCTCCAAATGAGGTCGAAATCCAATACATGGTATTAGGATCTACCATTGCAAAAGGTGTTGCAAACCACAAGTTGAAACTCTATGATTTATCCCATTTTATACCTCTCTCTAAACATTCTGCTCTTCACACTCATGCAAATGAAGAGAGTAGGCTATGGCATGAAATATTTGGGCATCTCAACTACAAGCACTTGCAAGACATGCAAACTCAAAAAGTGGTTGAAGGTCTACCCAATATCAAGTTTTCCCAAGGCACCTGCAAAGGTCGCTTGAATGGAAAATATCTAGCAAAGAAGGTTGAGAAAAAGCAGATTCACAGAAAAGAGCAAATCCTATATCTAGATCCACAAGTCCTGAAGATCTAGCACCTAAGGTATGAACTCCTATTGTGAAATGGGCCACCACTACTACTGCATCCACCAATGATCTTGTTGGAGATCCACCATTTTCAAGAACAACCAGATATGATCTTCACTCTCATATAGATCCATTTCTAGCTGAGAGATTCTTTCTTATGATTGGATAAGATCCAAAGCCATTCTTTGAAGCCTCCCAAGATCCAATATGGGTAGCAGCTATGGATGAAGAGTATGAGTCTCTTTAAAGAAATGAAACTTGGGAGTTTGTCTCTCTCCCTCCTGGGAGGAAGCTTGTTTAATGCAAGTGGGTTTACAGAACTAAGATGGACTCTCATGGGGTCACTAGAAAATACAAGGCTTCATCGATTGCAAAGGGTTACTCCCAATTCCATGTGATTGAATACTTAGAGACATTCGCTCCTATTGATAAGATGGATTACATTCGTCTTGTCCTTTCTCTTGCTGCATCCAAGAACTGGGAAGTGCATAAAATGGATGTCAAGAGTGCTTTCCTTCATGAGGATCTAGAGGAGGAGCTACATGAAGCAACCTGAGGGGTATGTTGAAGACTCTTCACTAGTGTGCAGATTAAGGAAGTCCTTGTATGGACTCAAGCAAGCTCCCCTATCTTGGTATGCAAAGATGGAATCCTTCCTTCTATCACAAGATTTCAAAAGGTGAAAATCTGATTCGAATGTCTATATGAGACATGATGGTTACTCCCTACTCCTGATTGTTCTATATGTTGATGATCTATTGATTATAGGGAGAAACACTTCATGCATCAGATCTATAAACACATATTTGTACAACTCCTTCTCCATGTCAAATCTTGGATTGTTGAAACAATTTCTTAGTCTTGAAGTCACTCAGAGTGATTCAGGAATCAAAGTTGCACAGTCCGAGTATATTTCAGATATGCTTGACAGGTTAATGAGCAAATGCAAACCAACAACATTTCCTTTTCTTTCAGGGATCATCCTTGAGGATGGTTCTTCTACACCTCTAGTGGATATTACACTGTATCGACAATTGATTGGGAGTCTATTGTTTCTTACACCGACTCGACCTAATCTTTCCTATGTAGTTAGTGTTGTCTCCAGATACATGCAGGATCCTCATGAGATTCACTGGAAGGAAGCAAAGAGGATCTTGCATTACTTGCAAGGCACAAAGACCTATGGTCTTCACTATGCAGCTAGGTCTCCTCTGAACCTTTTTGGCTATACTAACTCAAATTGGGCTAGAGACAACTGAGATCTAAATTCAACATCTGGTTTTGTTTTCATGATTGGATCTAGACCTATCTGCTGGTCAAGCAAAAAGCAGATTTCTTTATCTCTCTCTTCAGCAGAGGCTGAGTACAGAGGTGTAGTCAATGCAGCCACACAGTGCATCTGGTTGCAGGGCATCTTGTCATAGTTTGGGATTCGATTCAACACTCCACCAGTCATCTATTGTGACAATCAGAGTGCTATCAGGATTTCTACAGATCCGTTTCTGAGACAAAGAACCAAACACATCGAGATACACATGCATTACATCTAAGTATTGGTGCATGATCGAACCATCACACTACTCTACCTTCTGACAGAAGAGAAGATTGCATATATCTTCACTAAGACCTTCTCAGTGAAGAAGTACACTTACCTTAGATCTCTTCTTGGGGTTAGTGATGTATATGATTGATTATCCTACCACACTCTATCTTGAGGGGGGACTTTCTTCCCACTGGGTTTTCCCTCTTTCCTCACTTTATTTATTTATATTGTTGTACGGGGTGACCTTTGGTCTCAGTTACCAAGGCCCTACTAGTTTTCAGTTACTTCCTCATAGTTTGGCTTGCGTGGGGTGTTGGAATATTCTCACCATCATTTTTTATATTTTCATGCATACATGCATTTTGCATGCATACAGTCATCATGCATGCATCTACATCCATCCAGTCATCAGTATGGTAGTCTCCCCAACACCTAGAGCCTATTTTTAGCCCCCTAGAGCCTGTTTTTAGCCCTCAGGATAACTCCTACCTACCTAGTGCACCTTGTTTTCCTCACCTAGATGGCATCTGCGCCCTACTACACTACTTGGATCACTAATAATCAGTTGCAGCATTGATTAACCAGTTTATGCATTTATTGCTCAGTTTAACTGCCTGTAGCTTCCAATTGTCTGTATAGGAGTGTCAATTGACCTACTGACAGCCTCATCATCCTCATGCGCCCTCCTTGCAGTCTCCATCCATTGACTTGTGCTCACATGACTCAGTTAGACTCATTTTAATGACTTTTGACTATTTGTGACTACTACCACTGATTGGATGATGTCTCCAATGCTTTCCAAGCCACACATTGAGGAGAATTCAAATGACCTTATGAGGCATTCGAATCCATTTGATTGTATTCAGTTATTGTTCACTTTCACAGTGCCAGCTTACAGCTGATGTATGATTACAACATTTTTTGTCATTTCTTGTGTTAATGAGTGATTATTGATTCAACCATTCTTCTTCTCTTCTTTGCTATTCTTGAGTGAGTTTTAGTGAGGTTTGCCCCAACTATGCGATCTTTCCTATAAAAAATCGCATAAACAAATTGCATAAGTATTTTGCAAAAACATATATAAGTTACATGGTTTCCAAGAGTCATTGTTAGTGATAGGGATGTGAAATTTAATGGGAAATTCTGGAAGGAATTTTTCAAACAAGTTGGTACATCACTCAACATTAGCTCGACTTATAATCCCCAAATAAATGGCTAGAACGAAGTCATAAATACATGTTTGGAATCCTATCTACAGTGTTTTGTAAAATATAAGTTGAATAATTGGTCTCAATGGTTACACCTGGAAGAATGGTGGTACAATTCTGCATACCAAACCTCTGCAAATGACTCATTTTCAATCCTTATACAGGTATGAACCTCCCAAATGGAAAGATTTCATTCCAAATGACACTAATGTTCAAGAAGTGAGGAACCAATTAGAGAGAACTGAAAAGGAAATCAAAATACTCAAAGATAATTTAACCACTGCATAGAACTGTATGAGGCAACAAGCGTATCAACACAGAACGAAGAGAGAATTTGAAGTGGGGGACTGGGTGTTTGTAAGACTCCAACCTTATAAAAAATTATCTCTTCAATAAGGAGGAAGAAACAAGTTGGCTTAGAAATTCTATGGATTATACCTGATTAGTAACAAGATCATTCAAGTCACATATGAATTAGACTTACCTTATAATAGTTGTATCCAAAATGTCTTCTATGTGTCCTATCTTAGAAAAGTGTTTGGATGACATTAGTCGACCAAACAGTACTTCATATGTTTGACGATGAAGGAAGGATCATGTTGGAACCAGAAGCAATTGTTGCTACCAGAGAAAAAAATATTCATTCTCAAATGCTCAAAGAATATCTTATTAATTGGAAAAATCTTCCCGACGAAGATGCATAATGGGAGACAGGACAATTTCGTCAACAATATCCAATCTTACACTTGCATTGAGGACAAAACATTCTAAAATACAACAACAATGTTACGTGTATAAATATTTAAAAATGAATTAAAATCATAAAATAGAAGTAATTAATTAAAATATTTTAATTTCTAAAGACATGTTGTTCCATTGAAATGGCATGGGTAGACCTACAAATGGCCGCAATTGTAATTGTAAATATCAACATTAGAATATATTTTTATCAAGTTTTATTATTATTTGGTTTACAAATTATGTATATACCACCCCTATTGCAAAGATGAACTTTGTTCAACTAATTATTTCCCTCGTTGCTTGTTTTGGATGGGAATTTAATCAAATGGATGTTAAAAGTGTCTTTCTTCATGGAGATTTGTTTGAAGAAATTTATATGGAACAATCTTCTAGTTTTGTGACAGATTTTGGTCTTGTTTGTCTACTCAGGAAATATTTGTATGGTTTGAAACAAGCACCTCGTTCTTGGTATGAGAATATTGATTGTTTCTTTATCAAAATTGGATTCAAACATTGTGAATCTGATCACAGTGTTTATGTATTACATGTTCATGGTGATACCTTGATTGTGGCATTATATGTGGATGATTTAGTCATAACTAGAAATAATGTCAATCTGATTTTGGATTTAAATAACCAACATGCATATACCTTTGAAATGACTAATCTTGGTCTTTTGCATTTCTTTTTGGGAATTCAAATTTTGCAAATGGATGATCGTATCTTCTTTCTCAACCAAAATATGCTTTGGATATTTTGAAATGATTCTAGATGTATGACTATAAGTATTCTGCTACAACTTATCAATTGGGCATAAAGTTGTCAAAGGATGGTGACTCTCCACGAGTTGGCGCCACCCTTTATTGATAGTTGGTTGGTATCCCGATTTACTTAACACATAGTTAACTTGATATATCATTTTCTATCAATGTGGTTTCCCAGTTCATGCAAGATCCTTGAGAAAGCCATTGGAAGGCTACAAAGAGAAGTGTTCACTTTATTAAAGGAACTTATCATTATGGTATTAAGTATTGTCATAGTACAAAATTGTTGGTCAGGTTTACTGACTTCAATTAGGGAGGTGACATTAAGGACTGAAATTCCAATCTTGTCTTTGTGTTTCGACTGAGATATGGATCCTTGGTCTAGTCATGTAATAAATAGAATGCAATCTCTCTTTCGATTACAAAATTAGAATATTGTGGCGTTATCAATGCAGGTATGGAGGTAGTTTCAATCTATCATCTTTTAGCACATATTGGTTCTCCTATTCAAGCCTTGATTGTTATACATTGTGACAATCAGAGTACAATACAAGTTGTTGACAATCATGTTTCTCATAACAAAATGAAGCATGTTGAACTTCATGTTCATTATTTGAGACAGATGGTACAATACAGTGTTGTCTCTCTTGTTTATTGTAGGACAGATGATCATATTGTTGATATCTTTACGAAGCCTCTACTAGAATATATGTTTGTGAAACTTCAGGTTGGGTTTGGGCTTTAGGGAGATGCAATTATGGGGGTGTGTTCAGAGAACATAATTTTACCTCCTGAATCTCCAAAGCATTTTGTTGATTGGGGGTGTTGGAACTTAAGGTTATGCAAGTTCATCACACCTCTGTATCTTTTGTAGGTCATTCAATAGACAACAGTCGACTACCAGAGCAATTCACTAGAGCCCGATTGAGCAGTTGACTAATCGAGTGATTGAATGGTTGATGAGGTCATGGTTGGATCGACTAGAACAACTGATTAATCTATGGGACATTGCAGAATTTGTGGAAATGGTTAGAACCAATGGCCCCTATTTGTGGACTATATCCTCCTCACTTCAAGGGATTTTGTTAGATATGGAACTATGAAAGAATGACTGTATGGGTTGTGTTGATATGTCGCAATTTGATATTGAAGAATGAATTGTGATGTTCTAATCATAATGCATTGTGCTTAAGTGATGTAACAATGTCTTTGGACACCACCTCGTTTCTTGGAATACAGTTCCCTTCTTCTATTATATTTTATGTTCTATGGTTCAATATGAAAAGGTTCCCCAAAATTCATAGGATATTTCATACCACATTCAAAAAACAAGGTATATCCACACATGTCAAACACCTTAAGAAAAACACTCATGCACAAAGATGAAACATCAATACACTAGTATTTATGTGGTTAAAATTTTCAGTGAGGGTAACAATCCATGCCCCTAAACAACATGGAAATGATTCATTAATGAAACAAAAAATGACATGAACATCTCTCATAATATATCATAATGAAATGACCCTACATGCTCTTTAAATGAGAATCGTGTACCAAATGGGTGTTGAGCCATAGACAAAGTGTCATTAGTCTCAAGGAAACGTTTTCAGTATTGGATAACCCATGTGTAGGATATGATTGTGACCATCATATTAGTAAATTACAAAACAAAACTAAAGACATACACTAAAACCTAAAATTACATTAGACCAAGTGTAACATCCATATCCATCATTTTGACCATGGAGTGGATAGTTACGAATTACTCATCTTAAAATTTTCCCCATAGAGGCCATTATTCAAAATTCATAACTAATTTAAGCCTCCCAACAACAACATAATTTAACAAACGCATATATAGGCACATAATGCAAAACACACCAGAATTAACAACCATATTTCACATAGACAACATGCATAACTATCATTTTCATAAATAGAATTAAATATAATGTTCATATTCATAGACAACAGTGAATACTTATTTTTTAACTGAACAAGATCCAAGCATTACATGTGAGAGGAAATCTACGGTGAGAAGTTTTCAATTCGACAAGTTTCGAACCTCTTAAGCAAGTTCATCCCCACGAGAACAAGAATCTCACTCTCTTCTTTGCACTCGTACGAGGGATAAATACTCATTTCCAGCATTTTTAATCTTTCTTATGGATTCATGGTTAAGGTCGGTTCATTTAGGTTTAGGATTAGGGTATGCGTCTAATTTTAGGATTTAGTTTTAACAATTCTTATTAATTTATTAATTTATTAATTTTATTTATTTGATGACCAATTGAATGTGCATTACTTAATAGTTTTTATTCATAATTATATATATTGTTTTGTTTATATAAATTTTTAATTTATATATTTTTTCTTTATTATAATGTTCAAGTTTTATGTATTATGTAGATCATTGTGTTTATAATATTAGTTATATTTTTAAATTAAAAAATTGTACTATTTAACTTGTTTAAAATTATTATATCATTAATAATACCATTATTAATAATCATTATTGATAATGCTCTTATTAATACTTTTTAACTTGTTTTAAAATTTATACTTATTTAACTGGTTTAAAATTATACTTTTTTAATTTGTTAGAAATTATTATACCATTATTAATAATAATTATTAATAAACTTATACTATTATTAATAATATCTCCATTAAATTGTATCCTTATTTTTTTATTTATTATTGCAAATCTTTTCAAAATTATTTTATTTTCTTAATAATATAATTATTATTACTATTAATTTTTAATTTGTTTTGTTAATAATATAAGTATTCATATTATGCTATTGTGATGTTAAGTATAAGTTTATTTTATTTTAAGAGATCTTAAATTTATATTTATTTTATTTAATATTGTTGTTAAGTATAATTGTTATCCTTTACTAACCCTTTGATTGTATAAAAAAATTTAGGTTAAGAGTTATCTCTTTATTAAGTATAGATTACATTATTTAAGAGTGATTTTCCACCCAATCATAGGTATCGCTACAAATACCACCTCCAAGCTAGGCTATAATTCCACCGAGGTGAATAAAACACCTACATGCTTCACTCTCTCTTAGCACAACCCATATTCACTCATACTTAGCCAATCTGCTCAACACATAGAAATATAGGCATCTCATTCAACCATCCTAGACATGGAACTCTCTTCGACTACCCCATACAACACGAGGAAGGCCTACTCTTTCTCTCATCATCAATCCCTCATAGTACCTAACCCTTACAATGCTAGATTCATTGTGTGCAAAAATAATCCAACCTATTGTATGCTTTCAAAGAAACCCTTTGTAAAATAAATTCATGCCCTCTCAAGCTTCTAGGAGTAGAAAATAAATAGTGGATAAAGGTTTCATATCTTGACCAACCTCTATGCTAACCTACAACCATATTCTTCTCACTAATGTCTATAATTCCCCTCCACATTGATAATTTATGATAGTTTAACAGTCTAGTAATTGGAAATGGAGAGAACAACATGAAAAACTACATACTGTATGAACTCTGCATGAATAATGATTGATAGAATATCATGGAGATGAGAGGATTGGTGAAAATACAACTCACATTACTCCTGACCATACAATGAAGGACTCTTACAATTCTCATAAGAAGTATATTCATCCCATGCTTCCATAACCACATGAGAAGACTTTACCATCGACCTCACACATGCATTCAATGACTGGATTTGATCAGTCAAAGAAAATAAATGGCTCATTTAAGGTACACAGAAGAAAATGGATGAGTTTTAAGGTTGACACTTGTCAAAAGAATATTTTTTTTCCCATTGGCCCTCTTTCATCTTCTCCTCTAGTGGAATCATAACCCCTCTCGTGCTCTATGAAGAGCCATCTTGGACCATTTTATTAATTTCCAACATAATATTTACATAGCTTTTGAGTCATCACAACAACCCTAATACATGGCCCAAATAGAAATATTTACATCATACAAGTCTAGTGATTCACTAGTAGTTCCTTGGCCTTAAACTCCACACTAAGAATCTTTACTAACATATTCACATCACTTTACATATTCTAATTTCGTACATTCCAAAATTCAAAGCTTGAGATATTTGTAACCAAATTGATCTCAACTAACTCTTCCTATATAAATATCTTAATGTAATTAACTCCTCATGTTTAAATATCTTAACCTAAACACAACCATAGTGAGTTAAACCTAATACCATAACACATATACACTATTAATAAGTAAACACAATTGAATAAAATTATATCTCATCCATTCATAAATGATGTCATTCGTTTGCACACTTATCTTATTTTTACATATTGATGTCATTGATTTGCACACTTGTCTTATTTATACATATTTATTATATTTTTTTATAAAAACCAATAATTTATAGTTAAACCCTAATATACATTATTAACAAGTAAACACAATGGAATAAAATTATATCTCATTCATACATAAATGATGTCATTCATGTGCACACTTATCTTATTTTTACATATTGATATCATTCATTGGCACACTTGTCTTATTTATACATATTTATTATTTTTTTTATAAAAACCAATAATTTATACTTATTTACAATGTTAAAGTCAATATTCCCTTCAAGTGATTTGAATGAAGCCCATCTTCCTATAAAAAGATGCTTACTCATTCTCTTGGAATTAATCATGAAGGGTTTTATATTTAATAGTTACTTAAAGAAAATGTTTTGATGAGATTATTTATTTATTATTTCTCAAAATGATTTGTTTTGTTTTCATAAAGGCTTTTATTTTAAATAATGAGTTATGAAAATGAAAATGTTTTGATGAGATTAATCGTTTATTAGTTCTCAAATTTAATTGTTTTAGACATGGTTATATAAAACTCTTTTTAATCAACTGTGATTTCGGTGACCATTACTGTCTCAACGTTGAGAGAAGTGGATATGTGTTGTGTAAGGAATCTTATATTAATAAATGTTATATTTGGTTGACGGATTAGTGATTCATTAATATGGACCAGTTGCTATCAACTGGTACCAATGAAAGGACAAAGTCAATAGGGATTAGGTGCACTAATGTTATATTATTATTGTCATTTTCATTGATGTTTTAATGATTTATTAAGACATGTATATTTTTTAATCATTAAACTTCATACAGAAAATGTCAACGAATTTTAGTTTAATGGTGATTAAAAACATTATAACAATGGCATTTAGCTGATACTGCATCTTAAGGGCTTTGTTGCTTATTGCAAGTGGCTATGAGAATTTTTCGTCTTATTTCTTGTGGAGGAGATTCATACTGTCTCCTCTGTTGCGTTGGGCTATTAATGATCTCAAATGTAATGTTTGAAGAAAGGGATTTCGGCCCATTATAAGTATGTAAGTCTCGACTCTATCTCTATACATCGCTCTCTGATCCCAAACATAAATTTCAGATCAGTGAAGTGAGTACTTATTAACTGGTTGAGGATCTAGAGGAGGAGCTACATGAAGCAACCTAAGGAGTGTGTTGAAGACTCTTCACTAGTGTGCAGATTAAGGAAGTCCTTGTATGAACTAAAGCAAGCTCCCCGATCTTGGTATGCAAAGATGGACTCCTTTTTTCTGTCACAAGATTTCAAAAGGTGAAAATCTAATTCGAATGTCTATATGAGACATGATGGTGACTCCCTACTCCTAATTGTTCTATATGTTGATGATCTATTGATTACAAGGAGAAACACTTCATGCATCAGATCTATAAAATCATATTTGCACAACTCCTTCTCCATGTCAAATCTTGGATTGTTGAAACAATTTATTAGTCTTGAAGTCACTTAGAGTGATTCAGGAATCAAAGTTGTACAGTCCAAGTATATTTCAGATCTGCTTGATAGGTTAATGAGAAAATGCAAACCAACATCATTTCCTTTTCTTTCAGGGATCATCCTTGAGGATGGTTCTTCTACACCTCAGGTGGATAGTACACTGTATCGACAGTTGATTGGGAGTCTATTGTTTCTTACACCCACTCGACCTAATCTTTCCTATGTAGTTAGTGTTGTCTCCAGATACATGCAGGATCCTCATGAGATTCACTGGAAGGAAGCAAAGAGGATCTTGCATTACTTGCAAGGGACAAAGACCTATGGTCTTCACTATGCAGCTGGGTCTCCTCTGAACCTTTTTGGCTATACTGACTCAGATTGGGCTAGAGACAACTGAGATCTAAATTCAACATCTGGTTTTGTTTTCATGATTCAATCTAGACCTATTGTTGGTCAAGCAAAAAGAAGACTGCTTTAGCTCTCTCTTCAGCAGAGGCTGAGTACAGAGGTGCAGTCAATGCAGCCACACATTGCATCTGGTTGCAGGGCATCTTTTCAGAGTTTGGGATTTGATTTAGTACTCCACCAGTCATATATTGTGACAATTAGAGTGCTATCAAGATTTCTACAAATCCATTTCTGAGACAAAGAACCAAACACATCGAGATACACATGCATTTACATTTGAGTATTGGTGCATGATCGGACCATCACACTGCTCTACCTTCCGACGGAAGAGAAGATTGCATATATCTTCACTAAGACCTTCTCAGTGAAGAAGTACACTTACCTTAGATCTCTTCTTGGGGTGAGTGATGTAAATGATTGACTATCCTACCACACTCTATCTTGAGGGGGGACTTTCTTCCCACTGGGTTTTCCCTCTTTCCTCACTTTATTTATTTATATTGTTGTACGGGGTGACATTTGGTCTCAGTTACCAAGGCCCTACTAGTTTTCAGTTACTTCCTCATAATTTGGCTTGCGTGGGGTGTTGGAATATTCTCACCATCATTTTTTATATTTTCATGCATACATGCATTTTGCATGCATACAGTCATCATGCATGCATCTACATCCATCCAGACATTAGTATGGTAGTCTCCCCAACACCTAGAGCCTACGTTCAACCCCTTAGAGCCTGTTTTTAGCCCTCAAGATCCCTCCTACCTACCTAGTGCACCTTGTTTTCCTCACCTAGATGGCATATAAGCCCTACTACACTACTTGGATCAGTAATAATCAGTTGCAGTATTGATTAACCAGTTTATGCATTTATTGCTCGGTTTAACTTCCTGTAGCTTCCAGTTGTCTGTATAGGAGTGTCAATTGACCTACTGACAGCTTCATCATCCTCATGCGCCCTCCTTGGAGTCTCCATCCCTTGATTTGTGCTCACATGACTCAATTAGACTCATTTTAATGACTTTTGACTATTTGTGACTATTACCACTGATTGGATGATGTCTCCAATGCTGTCCAAGCCACACATTGAGGAGAATTCAAATGACCCTACGAGGCATTCGAATCCATTTGATTGTATTCAGTTATTATTCACTTTCACAGTGCCAGCTTACAGCTGATGTATGATTACAACATTTTTTGTCATTTCTTATGTTAATGAGTGATTATTAATTCAACAATTCTTCTTCTCTCCTCTGCTATTCTTGAGTGAGTTTTAGTGATGCTTGCCCCAGCTGTGTGATCTCTCCTGTAAAATATCACATAAACAAATTGCATAAGTATTTTGCAAAAACATATATAAGTTACATGGTTTCCAAGAGTCACTGTTAGTGATAGGGATGTGAAATTTAATGGGAAATTCTGGAAGGAATTTTTCAAACAAGTTGGTACATCACTCAACATGAGCTCGGCTTATAATCCCCAAATAAATGGCCAGAACGAAGTCATAAATAAATGTTTGGAATCCTATCTACAGTGTTTTGTTAAATATAAGTAGAATAATTGTTCTCAATGGTTACACCTGGAAGAATGGTGGTACAGGTCTGCATACCACACCTCTGCAAATGACTCATTTTCAATCCTTATATGGGTATGGACCTCCCAAAAGGAAAGAGTTCATTCCAAATGACACTAATGTTCAAGAAGTGAGGAACCAATTAGAGAGAACTGAAAAGGAAATCGAAATACTCAAAGATAATTTAACCACTGCATAGAACTATATGAGGCAACAAGCATATCAACACAGAACAGAGAGAGAATTTGAAGTGGGGGACTGGGTGTTCGTAAGACTCCAACCTTATAAAAAATTATCTCTTAAACAAGGAGGAAGAAACAAGTTGGCTCCAAAATTCTATGGACTATACCAGATTAGTAACAAGATCATTCAAGTCGCATATGAATTAGACTTACCTTATAATAGTTGTATCCAAAATGTCTTCTATGTGTCCTATCTTAGAAAAGTGTTTGGATGACATCAGTCGACCAAACAGTACTTCATATGTTTGACGATGAAGGAAGGGTCATTTTGGAACCAGAAGCAATTGTTGCTACCAGAGAAAAAAATATTCATTCTCAAATGCTCAAAGAATATCTTATTAATTGGAAAAATCTTCCCAGTGAAGATGCATCATGGGAGACAGGACAATTTCATCAACAATATCCAATCTTACACTTGCATTGAGGACAAAACATTCTAAAATACAACAACAATGTTACGTGTATAAATATTTAAAAATGAATTAAAATCATAAAATAGAAGTAATTAATTAAAATATTTTAATTTCTAAAGACATGTTGTTCCATTGAAATGGCATGGGTAGACCTACAAATGGCCTCAATTGTAATTGTAAATATCAACATTAGAATATATTTTTATCAAGTTTTATTATTATTCGATTTACAAATTATGTATATACCACCCTTATTGCAAAGATGAACTGTGTTCAACTGATTATTTCCCTCGTTGCTTGTTTTGGATGGGAATTTAATCAAATGGATGTTAAAAGTGTCTTTCTTCACGGAGATTTGTTTGAAGAAATTTATATGGAACAATCTTCTGGTTTTGTAACAGATTTTGGTCTTGTTTGTTAACTCAGGAAATCTTTGTATGGTTTGAAACAAGCACCTCATTCTTGGTATGAGAAGATTGATTGTTTCTTTATCAAAATTGGATTCAAACATTGTGAATCTGATCACAGTATTTATGTATTACATGTTCATGGTGATACCTTGATTGTGGCATTATATGTGGATGATTTAGTCATAACTAGAAATAATATCAATCTGATTTTGGATTTAAATAACCAACATGCAGATACCTTTGAAATGACTAATCTTGGTCTTTTGCATTTCTTTTTGGGAATTCAAATTTTGCAAATGGATGACCATATCTTCTTTCTCAACCAAAATATGCTTTGGATGTTTTGAAACGATTCTAGATGTATGACTATAAGTATTGTGTTACAACTTATCAATTGGGCATAAAGTTGTCAAAGGACGGCGACTCTCCACGAGTTGACGCCACCCTTTATTGATAGTTGGTTGGTATCCCGATTTACTTAACACACAGTGAACTTGATATATCATTTTCTATCAATGTGGTTTCCTAGTTCATGCAGGATCATTCAGAAAGCCATTGGAAGGTTACAAAGAGAAGTGTTCACTTTATTAAAGGAACTTATCATTATGGTATTAAGTATTGTCACAGTACAAAATTGTTGGTCAGGTTTACTGACCTCAACTAGGGAGGTGACATTAAGGACTAAAATTCCAATCCTGTCTTTGTGTTTCAACTGAGATATGCACCCTTGGTCTAGTCGTGTAATAAATATAATGCAGTCTCTCTTTCGACTACAAAATTAGAATATTGTGGCGTTATCAATGCAGTTATGGAGGTAGTTTCAATCTATCATATTTTAGCATATATTGGTTCTCCTATTCAAGCCTTGATTGTTATACATTGTGACAATCAGAGTACAATACAAGTTGTTGACAATCATGTTTCTCATAACAAAATGAAGCATGTTGAACTTCATGTTCATTATTTAAGACAGATGGTACAATACAGTGTTGTCTCTCTTGTTTATTGTAGGACAGATGATCATATCGTTGATATCTTTATGAAGCCTCTACTAGAATATATGTTTGTGAAACTTCAGGCTGGGTTTGGGCTCTAGGGAGATGCAATTATGGGGGGGGTGTTCAAAGAACATAATTTTACCTCTTGAATATCCAAAGCATTTTGTTGATTGGGGGTGTTGGAACTTAAGGTTATGCAAGTTCATCACACCTCTGTATCTTTTGGAGGTCATTCAATAGACAACAATCGACTAGTAGAGTAGTTCACTAGAGCCTGATTGAGCAGTCGACTAATCGATTGATTGAATGGTTCATGAGGTCATGGTTGGATCGACTAGAACAACTGACTAATCTATGGGATGTTGCAGAATTTTTGGAAATGGTTAGAACCAATGGCCCCTATTTGTGGACTAGATCCTCCTCACTTCAAGGGATTTTGTTAGATATGGAACTATGAAAGAATGATCGTATGGGTTGTGTTGATATCTCGCAATTTGATATTGAAGAATGAGTTGTGATGTTCTAATCATAATGCATTGTGCTTAAGTGATGTAAAACTGTCTTTAGACACCACCTCTTTTCTTGGAATACAGTTCCCTTCTTCTATTTTATTTTATGTTCTATGGTTCAATATGAAGAGGTTCCCCAAAATTCATAGGATATTTCATACCACATTCAAAAAACAAGGTATATCCACACATGTCAAACACCTTAAGACAAACACTCATGCACAAAGATGAAACATCAATACACTAGTATTTATGTGGTTAAAATTTTCAATGAGGGTAACAATCCATGCCCCTAAACAACATGGAGATGATTGATTAATGAAACAAAAAATGACATGAACATCTCTCATAATATATCATAATCAAATGACCCTACATGCTATTTAAATGAGAATCATGTACCCAATGGGTGTTGAGCCATAGACAAAGTGTCATTAGTCTCAAGGAAGCGTTTTCACTATTGGATAACCCATGTGTAGGATATGATTGTGACCATCATATTAGTAAATTACAAAACAAAACTAAAGAAATACACTAAAACCTAAAATTACATTAGACCAAGTGTAACATCCATATCCATCATTTTGACCATGGAGTGGATAGTTACGAATTACTCATCTTAAAATTTTCCCCATAGAGGCCATTATTCAAAATTCATAACTAATTTAAGCCTCCCAACAACAACATAATTTAATAAATGCATAAATAGGCACATAATACAAAACACACCAGAATTAACAACTATATTTCACATAGACAACATAAATAACTATCATTTTCATAAATAGAATTAAATATAATGTTCATATTCATAGACAACAATGAATACTTATTTTTTAACTGAACAAGATCCAAGCATTACATGTGAGAGGAAATGTACCGTGAGAATTTTTCAATTCGACAAGTTTCAAACCTCTTAAGCATTACTAATTTTATTTATTTGATGACCCAATTAAATGTGCATTACTTAATAGTTTTTATTCATGATTATATATATTGTTTTGTTTATATAAATTTTTAATTTATATATTTTTTCTTTATTATAATGTTCAAGTTTTATGTATTATGTAGGTCATTGTGTTTATAATATTAGTTATATTTTTAAATTAAAAAATTATACTATTTAACTTGTTTAAAATTATTATACCATTATTAATAATCATTATTGATAATGCTCTCATTAATACTTTTTAACTTGTTTTAAAATTTATACTTGTTTAACTTGTTTAAAATTATACTATTTTAACTTGTTAAAAATTATTATATCATTATTAATAATAATTATTAATAAACTTATACTATAATTAATAATATCTCCATTAAATTGTATCCTTATTTTTTTTATTTATTATTACAAATCTTTTCAAAATTATATTATTTTGTTAATAATTTAATTATTTATGTTTAACGTATGATATCACCATAGAAACGTTTTACTTTTATCTAAGAGACTTGCCATGAACAAATAGAATAAAATAGATTTAACATATGGTATCGCCATGGATAAGCCCTGCTGGGCGGATGGGATGGGCGAATGCATTTCATCTTTTTGTCCACATGTACATGTAAGCAGCGTGTGAAAACTGGCTGTTGACTGCAAGGATCCTCGAGCCTGTGTTGCTTTATATCATCGTCACTTAACAATGCGAGATATTACTATTAATTTTTAATTTGTTTTGTTAATAATATAAGTATTCATATTATGCTATTGTGATGTTAGGTATAAGTTTATTTTATTTTAAGAGATATTAGATTTATATTTATTTTATTTAATATTGTTGTTGAGTATGATTGTTATCCTTTACTAATCCCTTGATTGTATAAAAAATTTTAGTTTAACAGTTATCTCTTTGTTAAGTATAGATTACATTATTTGAGAGTGATTTTCCACCCAACCATAGGTATCGCTGCAAATACCACCCCCAAGCTAGGTTATAATTCCACCCAGGTGAATAAAACACCTACATGTTTCACTCTCTCTTAGCACATAGAAACACCTATGTTTCACTCTCTCATAGAAATATAGGCATCTCATTCAACCATCCTAGCCATGGAACTCTCTTCTACTACCCCATACAGCACAAGGAAGGCCTACTCTTTCTCTCATCATCAATCCCTCATAGTACCTAACACTTACAATGCTCTTCACTGTGTGCAAAAATAGTCCAACCTATTATATGCTTTCAAAGAAACCCTTTGTAAAATAAATTCATGTCTTCTCAAGCATCTAGGAGTAGAAAATAAATAGTGGATAAAGGTTTCATATCTTGACCAACCTCTATGCTCACCTACAACCATATTCTTCTCACTAATGTCTATAATTCCCCTCTATATTGATAATTTATGATAGTTTAACAGTCTAGTAATTGGCAATGGAGAGAACAACATGAAAAACTAGATACTGTATGAACTCTGCATGAATAATGAATGATAGAATCTCATGGAGATGAGAGGACTAGTGAAAAGACAACTCACATTACTCCTGACCATACAATGAAAGACTCTTACAATTCTCATAAGAAGTATATTCATCACATGCTTCCATAACCACATGAGAAGACTTTACCACCAACCTCACGCATGCATTCAATGACTGGATTTGATAAGTCAAAGAAAATAAATTGCTCATTTAAGGCACACAAAAGAAAATGGATGAGTTTTAAGGTTGACACTTGTCAAAAGAAGATTTGTTTTCCCATTGGCCCTCTTTCATCTTCCCCTCTAGTGGAATCATAACCCCTCTGGTGCTCTATGCAGAGCCATCTTGGACCATTTTATTATTTTCCAAAATAATATTTACATAGTTTTTGAGTCATCACAACAACCCTAATACATGGCCCAAATAGAAATATTTACATCATACAAATCTAGTGATTCACTAATAGTGCCTTGGCCTTAAACTCCACACTAAGAATCTTTACTAGCATATTCACATCACCTTACATATTCTAATTTAGTACATTTCAAAGTTCAAAACTTAAGATATTTATAACCAAATTAATCTCAACTAACTCTTCCTATGTAAATATCTTAATATAATTAACTCCTAATGTTTAAATATCTTAACCTAAACACAACCACAGTGAGTTAAACCTAATACCATAACACATATACACTATTAATAAGTAAACACAATTGAATAAAATTATATCTCATCCATTCATAAATGATGTCATTGGTTTGCACACTTATCTTATTTTTACATATTGATGTCATTGATTTGCACACTTGTCTTATTTATACATATTTATTATATTTTTTTTTTATAAAAACCAATAATTTATAGTTAAACCCTAATATACATTATTAACAAGTAAACACAATGGAATAAAATTATATCTCATCCATATGTTAATGATGTCATTCATGTGCACACTTATCTTATTTTTACATATTGATGTCATTCATTAGCACACTTTCTTATTTATACATATTTATTATCATTTTTTTATAAAAACCAATAATTTATAATTATTTACAATGTTAAAGTCAGTATTCCCTCAAGTGATTTCAATGAAGCCCATTTTCCTATAAAAGATGCTTACTCATTCTCTTGGCATTAATCGGGAAGGGTTTTATATTAAATAGTTACTTCACTGTAACTATCAACACTGCTGGATCACTCTTTCTTAGGCACTTCTGAATAGATCTGAGAGGTGGCTTGTCTAGAGCATCCATAGGTCCCATTCCTTGCAATATTTCCAGATAAAAAGGATTTGTTTACACGAGTGCGACCTCACAGGAGTAGATTTCCGAAATTGTTGGTCTTTGAAAAGGGTCCGTACTTACCAGGCACATGACCGGCTCATACCAGATAGTAGAGCCCAGATACGCATATCAGATCTAATATAGAAAATTGAGATATGCATGAGAGATCTAATCTAAAATATTCATATTTATCTATTGAGCACAGCATTCAAAGGCGGACCTTGAGAACCTGTAAGGTCTCCGCTGTGACCATCCAACAAATCAACAAAAGAAAACTTTAAAACCTAATATGAGAATCTCTGCTCCTCTTGCTCGAAATCATGGTGAAGAATTTGTCCTTATACTCAAAGTTTTGTCCATATTCTCTATAAAGTGCAAGAAAGATTTATAAGCAACGTGAAAGTTGCCTTATGATATTTTAATTTTTACAAATATATAAGGATTTGAATTTTACCAGTTAAAAATTTATTAGAGTTAGAGAGAGATTTTATCTATAAAATTAATTGAAATTGTAAATATAAATTATTAAAATTGTATATTAATTAATAATATAATAATAATATCTAACTATATTTACATATTTAAAAATATAATTTTAATTATAATGTAATTAAAATTTATAAAACCTAATTTATTAATAATCAATCCAAACCTTATAATCTTTAAACTATTGTTTTTTCATTTTTCAACAAAGAGTTGCCAATTATCACATGGCTTTCCTAACTATATAACTCTTCCTACACATTTACAATCCACTTTAAACTAAAAGGAAGTAACCTTCATCTGTATGATTTTCAACAAAGCTCATTAAAAATAAAAATAAAAAAGTCATGCAGAGCATGAAAAAGATGTAAATATTAATTCCACAGTTTATCAATTCTAAGCAAGCACCTTTATCCAATATTTGATATTAAATTCAAAAAGAGTGATAGAAAAACTATCTCAAACATCAGCATGTAACATTTGAAATAAAACATACAGAAGTAACTAAAAAAAAGGCGATCCACCAAATCAATCACTCAAGAATAAATAAATAGGCAAGATCATGTGCAGCGAAGTATTAAATACCAAATCACTGTATAAACATTCACCAATAAAATAAAATATTGATTCTCTTTTATTCAAAGTTTAAATGATATACCACCATGGGATAGTAAATATCATTAATAAGCAAACATTCATCATTTAATCTTAAAAATACTGGAAGCAAATATGTAACAAAATACTAAGAACATCAAGCATTCATTAAATCATAAATTCTCAATCAGCTTCTTTAAAGAAAATGCAAGGACAACTAAGAAAAATGGCATTGGATAAACATAAGATAGTTTAAAAACTTCAAAAATGCAGAGGGGTGAATCCTCTTTCCATAACAATTATTTTTCCATGTCAAAACTCTGTAAAAATGTCTTAGAAATGTTTCATAACTTAAACAAACTTATGAGCTAAACTGAAATGAACTTTCAGTTCTCTCTGTAGCCGACCCTTTCTTTTAGAAGTTTCCAGGGCTATGGATGAGAGTTCTAACTGCCTTTTAGTTGGCAGTTGCTAATTATTTTCCTTAAAGATAGACACGGTGAACAAATTAACTGAAAATAGAGAAACAAAATTGCTCTAGATCCCGCTTCGCATAAAGGCTTTAAATGATAACCAGATCCCGCTTCGCATAAAGGCTTTAAATGATAACCAGGTCTGGAATTTCAAATTTTCACTGCCCGTCAAGTCAAAATTTATTGACGGTTACTAATTTTGATTGCCTATCATTTTAGGCTTGATCAAACTTCATAGAGTGTCAAATTTTTTTATGTTATATTCAAATATTACTCAAATATTTGCAATTTGTTTTCCCATTTTAGTTTAAAATCAACCTAAGGTTCACAAAATTCATGCTTTACATACTGTTATTATCTTCTCCAAAGGACTTGTTCAAATATACAATAGCCTCATGCATTAGTATAATAAATGGTAATCAAGTTGGCAGTAAATTATTTTAAGGAATTGAGAATGTATGGAAGAGTGCAAGAATGCTGCTTTATGGCACATGCGGAGTTGAAGACTGTGAGGTCTCATCGTTTTCCAGCAGTATGCTAAATATAAGAGAAGGGATGGGATCCATTTAACATTGTAGTAATTTTTATTTTTTATTTTTTTAGAATGCCGAATAGAAGAGAAGAGATGGGATCCATTTAACCCTGTAGTAACTTTTACTTTTTAGGTTTTTAAAATTTTTAGATATATAAAATCGAGAATTTTGATCACATTTTTATGATTTGAAAACATTAACGTTTTATCAGATTCTTACCAAATTGATTCAGAGGTAAGGAGTGTGATAGGTCTTTTAGTTTTCCAAATAAAGGAGGTGGATGGGATTCGTTGTGAGAATTTAGATACATAAGATGATTTGGAATTTTGATCATGTATTTAAAATTATCCAAACGCAGTTTTTTATCATATTCTAATACAATTTATCCACTACTCGACTTGGTAAGGAAAATGGGATTCAAACCCACACATGCAAATGTAATGCATGGTGGATGGTCGAGTTGGGCAGTTTGAAACTTTGAATCTATTAATTGTTTGCGGAACAACCATTCCCTGGCCGACCGCATGAGCATCAGGCAACTCCAATCCTAATTAATTGTCTGCGGAATGTGTTTGTTTCCAATCCTAATTATAATGAATCCTAAGTATGGGATTCGGGGCTCACTGAATTTCCACTAATGAATACCAACTGGTATTCACCCTTCCGGCCTACTACTCTGTCACGTTACCATGTAATTACATTGTAAGCTGGCTGCAACATCATTTAATTGTAGTATAGAATTTAATTAAACGCATGTGAAGGTGGCACCGTGGCCTCTTAAAATATGATGCAGCACCTACCACCGCCGCCTAGGCTTTGGGGGCCAGCCATACTAAGGACCAGACATTAAAAATTATGACGGGTAAGCAATGCGATTTAATGTCAATTTGACGGAATGGAGTTTTGAAAACCAGTAGATGATGACGTTCCAAATTTTAATCCACGTGTCAAATACGTCTTGGAAGGGAAAAAACGTTCTGTAGCCTGTCAAATTCCAGGCCTGCTCTTCACCATGATTTCGAGCAACAGGAGGGAAGTAGGGCCTAAGCGCAGGTACCCTGTCCCTTTGTAATGAATAATGTACCGGTGTAATGACACTGTCAACAACTATCTCAGCGTTCAATGCCATCGGCATCCATTCATGTACCCATGCCACAATCCATGGATTAGGGAGTGGGCTATTCTCTCGGCGTGGGATATGGGGCACTCAAATCGCCCCGTCCAGCCGCCAAACGGACTCACCCCCGTTGTCCTTCAACCCTGTCCACCGTCCGCCAGATACGGGACACCGCCTCCGTTGCGTCCACAACCAAAACTCCGGCTAACAGATCCATCAGCCATTGATTGCGATTACTCCATTATCATATCAAGATATCATATGCATCGATGCAAGTCATGCAACCGCACTCATACCCATGAGCCCATCGAGTCATGCATGGATGCAACCGCATTCCTGCCACTAATTTTTGAATTTAGTAAAGGCGGTACATAATTTAAATTTGTCTCCCCGCTCGAAATTTAAATTTGAATTTAAGTAGTCTACCTCTAAATGCCACAGCCAAGCTCATATTTGCCCCGGTGGTTATTGGTCGCCCCGGAAGCGCATCTGCTCAATGGCACATGCCTCGGCCCTCGGATATGCCTCTGCATGGGGCACATCCTTTGCCGCTTTCCTAATAAACTCTGCCGAACAGGCCCGAGTCACCTACTTTCCAGGCATGCCTAAATGCATGATCTCTTCTATCAGACAACCACAGCTTTTGAATTTGCAAGCAAACTCAGATTGAATTTGAATTCCCATGAACCCCGTTTTACTATTCAAGTAATTCCTTTCTGTGTCTTGCCGCCATTGTTGTCAACTTGGTCTCATCCTGTGCAGATTAACCATCCAGTGTATCACTGTATAGTATAGATTGGTAATCGGTCTTTATCCATCTCCAAATTAAATTCCGGTTGGTCAGTACCTATAATTATAATGGCGCTCGGAGTGGTGAAATCCCTGGCTGGGTTTCTCCTTCTACTGAATTTATGCATGTTTGTGATTGTGGCTGCTATTGCCGATTGGGTTCTCAACAATGCCCTCGAACACGCTTACTCTACTGGTACTTATTTCTTGTACGCATGTTATGTCTTTGTGCTTTACAGCATCGAGCGTTTTGCTTATTGATTCAGTTGCAGGTCGTGGAAAAGCTCTTCCTGTGGGATATTCTCCAGTGTATTTTCCTACGGGGAATGAAGCTACAGGACTAATGATCATTTTTGCCTTGATAGCTGCTGTAGTAGGAGCTACGTCATGCCTTTCTGGACTCCTCCATCTCGGCCCTCCATCTCCGGGTTTGGACTGCCCAGAGCTTGACTTCCAATACTGCATTCTCCATGACAGCGTGGGCTTTCACACTTCTGGCCATAGGGTATATATAATAAGTAGTAACTATAAAATAACAATATACAGTAGGATTCAATTAGACTTATGATATCGGATGCCTATATGAAATCAGCATAAGCTAATATTTTCATGAACTAACTCTGCTTTTTTTTTTGTTATTATTAAGTAGGTCCGTATTGCAGTTTGCAAAACAGTTAGTTCCTCTTAAATATTTGGGAAAGAAAGTAAGGGTTTCATTTCAAGATTGTTGATTCCACCCAGATTTTGATTCTTCTCATGGCGATTCCAAAGACGGCAGCAGTTCAGATAAAGTGGATGGAAATGGCCCCTCCGCGGAAGATATGTGTGGGACGACGACGGCCTTTTGAGAAAACGCTGCTCCCCATCGCAGAAGAGCGCAGTCTCAGCAACCGCGAGCTCATGGATGGCCTTTGCTCTGCTTTTCCTGCAGTCCGTGCCCTCCAAAGGAGGGCGATAATGGAAGATTGGCGCCCGGAGAGTCTTGAAGTTTTTCTCTACTACTGTCGCCAAAATCTTCTTACAGTTTTTCAGTTTTACATATCACAAGATTATGGGATTCGGAATTACAGTTTTGCTTTGCAGATCTCAAGCTGTTTATAGCATTCGAAATGTGATATAGACATGAATTTGTATTATATAAGGATAAAATCCCTCAAAAGATTTAATGGAAATATCTTTTCAGCTTTTATATGCTCTGCCAAGCAATCTTCCTTTGTAACAAAATTTGGTGTTACAAATTTGGTTTCAATACTTAATTTCGTGGAAGTTCGATGTGATGAAGTTGTCACTCTGATTCTATCCACGGACATGGCTATACCATATTTTATTTTGTTTAAATTTATTGAAATATTAATGATTGCAAATATTTATAATATTTATGAGGGTGCAATGTGTAAAAATATATGACAAAAACATGGAAAAGAGAAAAAAAATAAAATAAAATTAAGAAGTATTAACTTCATGGATAATAATGAAGAAGTTTAAGAAGGAGAAGTTTTCATGGTTGAGACATGTTGTTTTGGAGAAGTACTTATAGCATTCATTGCTACAAAGAAATGTGGGATGAATGTGAGGCCATGGCATTGATTAGGTCTATGACACCTTTGCACATGTCTATCATGTAAGCTTGATAGTTGGTTTAGATCCGTTTCTTACTCTAGTGTTTAAGAGTTGGAAATATAAGCTAATCAACTTCTTGCATGTCATTTTAAGGATATCTTCTGGTAAGTCATCAACAAATGTTGAACGCGTATTGGAGAAAGAGGGCTAGAAGAATCTTTGGTCTTCACAAGCCACATTGGTATATGAATAGAAACAAGTGAATCTCTAAAGAGACAAATGACTTGACCCCTAATATCGTAATTAGGAGAGCATCATAGTATAAAGTTGTCCTTGGTCTTTGGCTCAAAGGAACAAATTTGGCAAATACGATTTTCTTAAGGAATACAATGATTTGTCTCAATGCATAGAGATGGTGGGAGAAAACCCTACACTAGTCAAGATGGACCCTCTTGTTATAAGGTAATTGAAGTCCGGTATACCTTCAAGGTTGAATTAGCCCATTATTACACTGGAGATACAATTTGAGTAGCAATAAAGTTTGGAATAAAGTGACTCTTTGGGCTCAAACCATGTGCATTGAAGGTAGGTTCTATAATATCAATATGAATACCCTTGTTTATCTCTCCCTAGGAGAGATTAGGGACATCAACTTAAAAGCTATGTGGAGGCGGTTTGTTAATATCAATATAAATTAAGTGAAGTGATAAAGAGGATCTCACATACCAATATGAATAAATCATATACTATGCTTACTCCATTGAGGATTTAAGAGAAAGAAATGGATATTTAAGAAGACCACTTTGTGAGATGCCCATTTGTCTTGTCACCACATGAAAGAACTAAAGTAATAACTGGGGTTGTACCAAATCAAGCAAGAATAATATCACGAGGTGTTGATCTATTGGGATGAAGACATTTAAATAACATCGTGACAGTCGCGCTCTCTATCTTCTTTTCATATACTCTCTGAAGTTGTGAACCCCACACCACACACCCATACAAGATAGTAGGTGCAACGAATGAGTGAAAAAGCCAGACTTTGATTGAATGCCTTCAATCTAAGACTAAAAACATTGATTTTCAATAGTTATGAGAGTTGCATATGCCTTGCTCAGTCGAGCCTCTACTATTGGATTTAGGACCAGCATAGATCCATCTTAAACCCATATCTATCAAGCACCGAGAGGGATCCAATTTCTTGAGGTGTATTTCTTTTTTTAAATTTAAACTCAAGAAATTTGATCTCTCTTGATTGATAGATCCGGGTTTAAATTTTAAGTTTTTATTTTATAAACGAACATCTATTTTTTAATTACTTTTCATAATATTTTATTTTATGAACCAACATGAATTTTTTTTACATACTTTCCATAATTTTTTATTTTATGAGTGGACATGAATTTTTTTAATTATTTGTTAGTAACAAACATTACATCACAAACGTTACAACATCCCCCCCATACTTACTTTACTTCTTTTTACTTTACTTTACTTTACTTTACTTCTTTTTACTTTAATGTTACAAACATTGTTATATCACGTTACAAGATCTCTCCCATAATATTCACTATCACTATTACTTTACTTCTTTTTACTTTAATGTTACAAACATTACTAATGTTACATCACATAACAAGATCTCTCCCATAATATTCACTATCACAATTATTTTTGGCCGACATGTTACTAACGTTATAACGTTATATCACGTTACAAGATCTCCCCCATACTGGGCTGTAGAGCGCCTCTCGGCACAATAACGTGTGGTCCAAAGAAGAGAACCCCCAAATATACATACGAAATGGTTATCTCGACCCTCTCACCTCTGTCAATAAAAATCATATTGCCTGCCTCCTTTTTAGGAATGTTAAAAGCTATGAATTTTTTTTCCCAAGAATAACCTCAAGTTGATGAGTGCCATAGAAGGAAGCTAGGATGTCAAGATGTCTCTAGAGGCCCCTTATTGAGTGGGACATGAGGATACCGTCATCTACAAGTAAGAGAATAAGAATGGAGACTCAAATCATAAGAAATCATATAAGGTTCCCAATAAATCTAATATGATTTCTTCTAACTCATCAATTTAGAGTCCAAAAAGTGTAGGAGAGAGTGGCCAACTTGGTTTAAACCCTATAGTGCTCTAGACTTCCTCTTTCTCATCAATGTCCATCTATACTTTGCCAACAATGGCTTCGTAGAGTGTCACAAGTGAGACCATAAATAATGAAATCCCCAAATCCTTAAGCTTGCCCACTAATAAGTGTCAAGGGATTGTGTCAATGCCTTGTACAAGTACACAAAGAAACAATATACTCCAGTTTCTTTTCATTAGCCTCCTTAATGCCGAAATCAAAGAAAATATATGATTATTGGTATGATGATTTCTCTTGGATCATGCTTGTCCTTCGGCCTAAACCAAATTTATATAGTACTAAAATACACATTGTACAATAATTGAGTTAGTATTATAGCTCTTAGTTTGACAATAAGGCTTAAGTTAACTTAGCCAATGACATTTCAATAAAATGGATTTAAATGAAATATAATTAATTATTGATATTATAGTTTGTTAAAATTTTGAATAAATGTGCACATCTTTTTGGTAAATTATAAATAATATCACATAATCTTAGCAAATGCTACATCTTTACCTTATGATGAGGATAATAACAAATTTAACAAAAAAACCATTAACATAATATTATTCACCCAAAAACCATTACAATCAACTTACTAGTTTGTTTGAATCACCTTGAATTTGATACTTTAATCATTACCTTTATACCGCTATATTGGTTATCTTGAATTAATATTTAATTACTTTGAATTAATTAATTCTATTAATAATTGTAATTGGCCTATGAAGAGCTACTCTATATTCTCTTTTAAAACAACATTACATTAAATTTATTAAAAAATAAGTTAAAAATTAAAAAAAATCAACAAATGAAAGAGTTCATACTTTTTAAGAATTGTCAAGTTACTTAAATGACCATGCCAACTCATTTATTCTCAAGGTAGCAATAGAAAACAACTATACTTATTTATTAAGAATCAATTTAATTTATTAAAACAAAAAATAAAAATATATCTCAAGGATATTAAGATTTTTACAACTTTGTTAGTTTTTAATAAAAAAATTATTACACATAAAACTTTCAAAATTTAGAAATATATTCTATGTATTAACTTAAATTGATATTTTGTATGAATTTTAGGATTTTCTTAACATGTTTTTTCTAATTTTTTTTCAATGTTTTATAGTTTTTTTTCCAAAATAATTATTGTTAGTTTAGATGTTGTCACATTTCTCTTGTGGATTTTGTGTGTCATTAATTTTGTAAATCAATTTTGACTTGTTCAATCTTTAAGTTCTCATATTTACTTAATTATTTCTTAATAGCGTTTTTCTTATCATTAATAAGAGTGATGTGTTAATGTTTTAATGCTTTGTCAATTTTTTTTAAGTTTCGACATTTCAATAATCCAAGCTTCAAATATCTTCACAATCTTTAACTTTTTCAATGCCACATTGTCAACATACCCAACCTTTAATTAAATTTTGGTTTCTCAAATTTTTGACATTTTTCACCATTATAAATATTTAAATTTTGGCATATAACAATTTTTCTTTAAATTTTGAAAATTTAAATATGTAATCAAAATTCTTACATATACAATTATTTTTTCACATATCCTTCACACTTCGTGAGGATTCATATTCCAGTTATTTAAAAATCACACAACTCACACTCATACTACTTAATTAACACATCCACAAACCTCATACTACTTCATTAACACATTCACAAACCTTTTAATTGTAAATTTGCAAATAATATAGACAGAGTTTTTAAACTTACACACCTTTGTGCATCATAGACTTCTTTTGATTCTACAAAGATATGTGCTTTTGACACAACAAACTTTATATAGTAAAATTAACCTTAAAGGAAATTGAAAGCTTGTGATATAGCCTTGCTCATATTTGAGTGCAAAATACTTGTTCCTCATATGTAGGGAAAAAATACTTGTTCCTCCGGTTAGAATTCTATTTTGACCAACGGATATTTATCTAGGGGTGGGGAGGGTGGGGATGATCATGATGTAAATGTTAGTGACGGCATGGGGCTTAAATCCCATGTAATATTTTTGTTTTGGTGCAATGTGATTCTTGCTTAATATAGCACCTCGTTTTAGGAGCATCTCCTTAAGTCAACTCAAACAAATCTCTCAGATAAGTTTTTAAAATATCTTTAATTAGAAATCCCAAGTGAATGAGGAAAGAGTGAAGGAAATTGTATTGATACGATCAAAGAGGATCAAAGAGGGTTCGGGGACAACTTAATCTCAAGTATCTTCATAAGTTTGTTTGACAATCTATCTGTATCAGACACGTCTGGTGGGGTTTGGAGGCAATTTATGACATGTGTCTTTTGAAGAGTTCTAAAACAAACTAGAGTCTTCTAGCGGCCTCTGCCAACACTGCTAATCCATCTAAAGCATGAGCCTTTTTTCTGTAGTATGTTGCATTCTTTTTGTACTTGATTAAGCTTCCTTTCAAGATCTTCTTTTTCCTTGGCCAACTGAATGTTATGCTCTTGCGCTATCTTCCTTTTCTTGACTGCTTCATTGGCTACCTGAATCAATTCAAAATAATTTTTGTTCACTTCTTGCAAATCTTGCTTTAACATTCTGTTTGCTTGTATCAACCCATCATTTATTTGGTTAATATGTTCATTTTGGGATTTGAACTGATCAATTTCCCTTCTCTTTTTTTCCTTCTCCAAATATTTCATGACCTCATCTGAAGGCTCCTGTATCTCACTCATAATATTTTTCAGACTAACAATCATCTGTTCTTTTGGGGATTTCTCTATTTCAATAGCAGAACTATACTCTCCTTTGTCATTTGAAACAATAGATGTGAAATTCTCTTCCCAACTTTCTTGAACACTGGAATCACAAACATAATTTTTTGGAGTCAAATCTAGAACATTCTTTAGACACTGCTCAATATTGTTAAGCACTTGATGCAAAGTTGTTTCTAATGCCTTATCCTTTTTATATTGCTCATCATCATCAGATGATTCTTCTATATTGATGGTCTAATCTTTCTTAATTTTCTTATCCAACAAAGATCTCATATTCAATCTGAGTTTGTTGATAGGACGGGTTTATGGCCTTCGGTATGTTGGTTCAACTGGATTTTCTACAAGACTTGACAAGTCATCTATTTTGTGAATAGGATCTTTGTTTGTATCAACACTCTTTAATTCTTCATCCTCCACTATATTCTGCTCAAATTTAGTAGGAGTTTGAACTGTCATTCATTCATCGAGAGTTTTGGACTGGTTTTCCATTTCCTGACATAAACCAGGAGTATCGGCTACCTTCTTTTCCATAGGGGTTTTATTATCTTTCTTCTTAGCTGAGGTTTTCTTTCTACTACCCTGCTCAGGTTCTCTAACTTCTGCTTTGAAGGCAGACCAAAACAAAAAATGGTCCCATGATCTATTCCTCTTTTCTAATTCCTTCGTTATCAAAAGCTTGATTAACCCATGATGAAATAAATTGCAACTAGAAACTTCAAAATGACTTTGTACCCTTCTGGTCATTTTGCTTAAGCTTTCAAAAAGATAACAGGGTAAATTCAGTTTTTTAATACCTGATATGTGTTGCAGGAAGCGCATGTGATACATCATCCATGAACCACTTTAAGGCCAACGATCGATATGATGGGTCAGTTGTAGTGCTTCATAACATCATCCATGAACCTTAATCCCTAGAAGTTTCCTTTAGAGACTAATTCCTAAGTTCTATCTGATATCCCCACTTAGAGGCCAAGGATACCCTTAAGAGATCATATGTGGTTGTTTAAGGTGTGTTTTTGGCTAAATTTTTTATTTAGGTCCTAAGGCCTAAGCTTCCTTTCCTAAGCATGTCTGACCCCCTGTGACATATCCTTAGTGTAAAAAACCTTCTAATGTAAAATGGAAGGAAGGAACACAAGCACATTCTTGCAAATTCAAAAACAAATAGTGGGATTGTCTCTATTCATCTATGTGTTGGATGACTTGTCTTCTTTGGTTTTATCTTCAGAATGACAAACCTATTGGTTTGAGCTGCATAAACAAAAACAAATCTATTTTCCCAACTCCCTATTCCTAAGGATGTTTTCAACCACATTTATAAATATGAACCCTACATTCATTGTTTATGAAACTGCAAATCTTTAAGAAATTTTCTCTTCATAATCTTACCCCATATTCCTTTGATGAACAAGAGCCTCCACAAAATCTTCATTGTTAGAGATTGACTGAACAAGTGTATGTTCTTTACACCCCTTCCCCCTCCCTTTTTTTGGTTTTGACACACTTTTCGAGTTAACATGAAGAGGGATACGTTCCCTTTTCTTTTTACCAAACCATAAAAAGACTAAAGCATCTCCTTACCTTTTCTACAATGCTCTTTGACACTTGAGCTAAGAATAACCAATAAATGGGCATGCTCTTGAGAACTGATTTCAACAGAACTAGCCTTTCGACAATAGTAATCCACATGTAACATCAATAGGTAATACATGCATTGATCTTCTTATAAATCCACAACCAATGTGCCATTATAATCATTTGGTTTCAAAAAATAATCCAAGTTTTTTAGTCCGTTGTTTAATGGCTCTACACATAATGAGAATTGTTGAAGAATCTATGCTTCCACTTTCAAAGGTAATTTGTTGCAAAGGATTAGAGACTTGTTATCATTTATTTACATCCCAATCACTAGAAAAAAAAGGTCTCTATTAAGTGCTTGTAAGTCCTACATTCCCTAAGCAAGCCATAAAATGTCATCTACAAATAGCAAATTTTGACCAAACCTAAATCATAATGTCTTGAATATTTAGTATAATGGTTTAGATGTTTAAAAAACATTACATTTTATTATTTTTGTATGTAATTTTTTCCCTTATTTAATTTTTAATTTTCTATTTAATATTAAATTTAAATTTTTAGTGTGAATATTTTATTATTTAAGTATAACATTTCAATTTTATAAATATATTGATTTTATTTTACTATTTAATTATAAATTTGAAAAACTTTAATTTTGTGTTGTTATTTATTCATTGTTTATCTAAGTTGCTTTTATTTTTATTTTTTTTGAAAGAGAGAAGTTTGATACTCATTTTTCATTCTACTTGTTTAATTATATATTTTGTATTAATTTTTACTTTAGTTCAATTTTATTTAATAATATAATTTTTATTATTTAATTTTTTACTTTAATTTATTAATTTTATTTCAATTATTTTTGTTATTTTTGTTATTTTTATTATTTTCATCATACAAAACATAATTTTAATACAAATCTAAATCACTTACATAATGTGAAGCTTTACAGAAAATAACCTAACAATATGCACTTTTAAAACCTATTTCATTATATATTTATTTAAAATAATAGGTATCACCAAAAAATTCACCAAAAGGGATTTGATTATCTTAAAAAATATTACCTTCATAATGATATTTAGGTGATAACAATAATAAAAACTCCTTAATATTTTGATGGCAACAATAATGGTAACTCCTTCACCAAAGGAATTTGATTATCTTAAAAAATATTACCTTCATAGTGATATTTAGATGATAACAAAAATAGAAACCCCTTAATATTTTGATGACAACAATAATGATAACCCCTTATTACCAAGGGGTATTAAAAATCTCAACATTTCACATGTGCTAATGTCACTCTAATTCAAAAAAATAAATATAAAACAAGATCCCAAAACAATAAATATAAAACTAAATCCAAAACAATAAATATGAAATGATGGCAAATAAATTTAACTTTACTAAAAAATCACAATGTGACATTTTATCACATCAAAAATCATAGCCTTGGATGAAAGTCCTCCCCAAAATTTCAATTTGATAAATTAAATATTCCAACTTGAAAAATGTATTTAATTTATTAAATTTTTACAATATAATAATTTGTAATCCTTCACAATATTTTAGTTGATTTTTATTGCATGAAACCTTTTCTCATTCCCTATAAAAATCTAATTGGTCCTTTACACCATGTAATAGTTAATTTCTATTCCCATGAAATCTCTTCTAATTCCTAAGAAATCTATTATTGGGAGAATTAATTTAATGCTTAAAGGGATGTTGTTCTATTTTTCTTTTTAGAAAAACGCCTATGAAAAATTATAAAGTTTTATTCTATCATAAAACCGTGGGAAAACGAGACATGAAAATGATAAAGTTTTCCAAATTTCATGCTTGAAAGAGTTCTGAAGAATTGACATGAAAGTTGATTTTATTTGGGATTTAGTTAGACTTTTTTGGTACTCCACGAAATGTCGAACCCAAAATACAGAGTGCCCAGAATATCATCTTGGAAACTTGAAGCATGGACTGAATCGATAGTGAGCGTTCAATCTCAAACAAAATCGCCATCCTAGTTACAGAGCGTCTACATAAATGATAAATGATCAGACTAATATAAATATCCATAAACAACTCAGAGTCTCTTAAAAATTATAATACCTTACTCTGGTCGAGAATTCTTCTCGGGATTTAACAGGCAAATGCCAATAAGTTGGGCCATCTCTTCAGGTTCGCGCACGATGGAGCACTTTTCTAATGGGCCATTCCCCAAGACCGGCCTGCACGCAGAATCTTAACAGAATCAAATGCTTCTTCAAGAGACTTCCCAAGTCTGGATCAATAGATCCATATACTTGTACGACCCTGTAGTTGTTATATAAATTGTGATCTGTTATACAAATTCCTTCACAATCAAAGGTTGAAATCATGTATGCATCTCTGAATAATGGAGTGAGAAGGTATCAATATAAATAACAAAAGGTTGAGTATATTAATGTTGTAGTAAATGGATTCTTTCTAGTAAATCTGATAAGGATTCCATAGAAATTTTAAGAGGTTTACCATGATCCTACAGACATGTAACAATAATTTTAGAAGCTTTGCTTACAATCAACTCCTAACTTTTTAAATCACCAAATTCAACACAGCAGATCTTTCTTTCTCTTGAATATATTTCACAGCATAGAAGATCTTTCTCTTTCTGTGTTGGCAGGTTGGAGGGAAAGGTGGCGATAATCACAGGTGAAGCGGGAGGCATAGGAGAAGCCATCACTAAGCCTTCCGTATTTGAGGGAGCCAAAGTCATAATCGCAGACATTGCAGACAAGAGAGACCCGGAGCTCTGTCAAGATCTGAGATATTAGAAAACTTACTTGCACTGCAATGTGAACACTGCCCCATTGCAACATAAATTCAACAGCTTTAAAGTTTCTAGTTCTATCAAAATCTCCAAAATTATGTTACCAAACCAACGGCTAAGCATATTGCACAATCCCTCTAATTACACAATAGCATTTGTTACATTGGCAATAATAGGCCATAAATTAGCACTATTTCCCTGTGATAGCAAAACCTTTCATTTCTCCCTTCTGATTTACTATGACGCCCGCATTGTATTCGAAATGCATATAAACGTCGTCCTTTCGGCACCAGGGCTTCTGCTGTCGAACAATGACGGTGGGCATGAGCTTCTTTATGAGGTCAAGCTTTTCCTTCTTGACAGTGGCCATGAACATATCCTCAAAGCAGCTCTGAGACGACTCTTGATTCCCTTCACAAAATTATGCACAAGTTCTTGGCTTCTGTGTTATCTGCATAGTTCACAGTGCCTACCACTGGCAAACCCAGTGACATCCTGATCTTGTTCGCCGCGCTACCTCTACGACCTCTCTTCAACATGGTTGCTCCCTTTTCTAAATCCACTAAATCCGTGGCGGGCAAACAAATTTCAAATTTAAATCCGTGGCCTATGAAACAATTCAAATTTAATCCGTGGCGGGCAAACCAATTTCAAATTTAAATCCGTGGCGTATGAAACAATTCAAATTTAATCCGTGGCGCCTTTACAAATTCAAATTTTAAACTAGCGAATCAGCCATGAATGTATCCATCGATTTCGCATGATAATTGGTATCCATCCAATCGAACGGGCTCATGTGTCATCCGATGGTATGAGCATCTGGCATTGCATCGGGCTATGGGTCATGCGATGGGCTATAAGTACTTCTCCAAAACAACATGTCTCAACCATGAAAACTTCTCCTTCTTAAACTTCTTCATTATTATCCATGAAGTTAATACTTCTTAATTTTATTTTATTTTTTTTCTCTTTTCCATGTTTTTGTCATATATTTTTACACATTGCACCCTCATAAATATTATAAATATTTGCAATCATTAATATTTCAATAAATTTAAACAAAATAAAATATGGTATAGCCATGTCCGTTTTTACACATTGCACCCTCATAAATATTATAAATATTTGCAATCATTAATATTTCAATAAATTTAAACAAAATAAAATATGGTATAGCCATGTCCGTGGATAGAATCAGAGTGACAACTTCATCACATCGAACTTCCACGAAATTAAGTATTGAAACCAAATTTGTAACACCAAATTTTGTTACAAAGGAAGATTGCTTGGCAGAGCATATAAAAGCTGAAAAGATATTTCCATTAAATCTTTTGAGGGAATGCTATAAACAGCTTGAGATCTGCAAAGCAAAACTGTAATTCTGAATCCCATAATCTTGTGATATGTAAAACTGAAAAACTGTAAGAAGATTTTGGCGACAGTAGTAGAGAAAAACTTCAAGACTCTCCGGGCGCCAATCTTCCATTATCGCCCTCCTTTGGAGGGCACGGACTGCAGGAAAAGCAGAGCAAAGGCCATCCATGAGCTCGCGGTTGCTGAGACTGCGCTCTTCTGCGATGGGGAGCAGCGTTTTCTCAAAAGGCCGTCGTCGTCCCACACATATCTTCCGCGGAGGGGCCATTTCCATCCACTTTATCTGAACTGCTGCCGTCTTTGGAATCGCCATGAGAAGAATCAAAATCTGGGTGGAATCAACAATCTTGAAATGAAACCCTTACTTTCTTTCCCAAATATTTAAGAGGAACTAACTGTTTTGCAAACTGCAATACGGACCTACTTAATAATAACAAAAAAAAAAGCAGAGTTAGTTCATGAAAATATTAGCTTATGCTGATTTCATATAGGCATCCGATATCATAAGTCTAATTGAATCCTACTGTATATTGTTATTTTATAGTTACTACTTATTATATATACCCTATGGCCAGAAGTGTGAAAGCCCACGCTGTCATGGAGAATGCAGTATTGGAAGTCAAGCTCTGGGCAGTCCAAACCCGGAGATGGAGGGCCGAGATGGAGGAGTCCAGAAAGGCATGACGTAGCTCCTACTACAGCAGCTATCAAGGCAAAAATGATCATTAGTCCTATAGCTTCATTCCCCGTAGGAAAATACACTGGAGAATATCCCACAGGAAGAGCTTTTCCACGACCTGCAACTGAATCAATAAGCAAAACGCTCGATGCTGTAAAGCACAAAGACATAACATGCGTACAAGAAATAAGTACCAGTAGAGTAAGCGTGTTCGAGGGCATTGTTGAGAACCCAATCGGCAATAGCAGCCACAATCACAAACATGCATAAATTCAGTAGAAGGAGAAACCCAGCCAGGGATTTCACCACTCCGAGCGCCATTATAATTATAGGTACTGACCAACCGGAATTTAATTTGGAGATGGATAAAGACCGATTACCAATCTATACTATACAGTGATACACTGGATGGTTAATCTGCACAGGATGAGACCAAGTTGACAATAATGGCGGCAAGACACAGAAAGGAATTACTTGAATAGTAAAACGGGGTTCATGGGAATTCAAATTCAATCTGAGTTTGCTTGCAAATTCAAAAGCTGTGGTTGTCTGATAGAAGAGATCATGCATTTAGGCATGCCTGGAAAGTAGGTGACTCGGGCCTGTTCGGCAGAGTTTATTAGGAAAGCGGCAAAGGATGTGCCCCATGCAGAGGCATATCCGAGGGCCGAGGCATGTGCCATTGAGCAGATGCGCTTCCGGGGCGACCAATAACCACCGGGGCAAATATGAGCTTGGCTGTGGCATTTAGAGGTAGACTACTTAAATTCAAATTTAAATTTCGAGCGGGGAGACAAATTTAAATTATGTACCGCCTTTACTAAATTCAAAAATTAGTGGCAGGAATGCGGTTGCATCCATGCATGACTCGATGGGCTCATGGGTATGAGTGCGGTTGCATGAATTGCATCGATGCATATGATATCTTGATATGATAATGGAGTAATCGCAATCAATGGCTGATGGATCTGTTAGCCGGAGTTTTGGTTGTGGACGCAACGGAGGCGGTGTCCCGTATCTGGCGGACGGTGGACAGGGTTGAAGGACAACGGGGGTGAGTCCGTTTGGCGGCTGGACGGGGCGATTTGAGTGCCCCATATCCCACGCCTATTCTCTCGCCCGATTGCACCCGGGGCCCACCGGGTGCCGTCGACAGACCCTCACGGCGTGAGCAAACACCGTTCCCTCTCCCGGCATCCGACTTCCCCCTCCGGCGGGCTCTTCCATCGGTCACTGCGGGTCCAGTCCCCACGCCGCCAGGATTCTGACAGAATCCTAGAACGAATCCTGGACAGTTCAGTGGTCATTACCTTCGCTGTACAATTTCATTAAATTTCAACAACTATTCCCGCGGTCATTTGTAATTCAAATTTCAAACTGAGCTGAGAGCTTGAAACTGATTGTGTTTGATTGCCGAACAGAACGTGAAACAGAGTATACCCTGAGAGCTTCAAACTGGTCGATTGGTTTCTTAATGGAGGAATCAACGTGCAAGGCGTGTAAGTGAACATCACCAGCGCACCTACTGTTTTAATTCTTTGTAAAATGGGTCATCAATGGAGTTCTCCAGATTTATAATTCATCTACCTTTTCCTTTAATGTAGTTCATTAGATTTTTAATTATGCTTGTAATTCTTTTATCATATTGGCCATGTTCCTTACGTCCTCTACCACAAAGGATCTTGTTGCTCCTTTACGGAGTATATGATACATTCCGAGCATCGTTTCAGATCAATGGAGAGCCTATATTAGCTATTTTGATTAATCACTTTCTGAAAGCTATGGCCGATGAGGAAATCATTACAACTACATCGTTTCGCCATTCTTTTCTTACAAATTGGCTTGATATCATAGTCGCATTGATTTCTCAAAATAGGAAGAAATATAAGGAGATGTTGCCCGCACTGGAGAAAGGAATCGCTGATTTAGCTGAAACCCTTCCACTCGCTAACCAGAGATGTATTTACAACATTTGGAAAGAAACTTTCAGGAAAGGTTCGATCCCATGTAATGCTTTTGTGTGGTGGACTAAGAATCTGCATGATGCCATCATTAGACAGCACTGATTGGCTTCATCCATCTCCAACCGGATTATTGTTGTTGCAGTGATAAGTATCTTCATATATCTGTGTTTAAGTATTTAGTATGAGATTTATATGTTTGTTTTGGCAAGAACAGTTCGTATTTTGAAGGAGATTTAACAACTACCTCTGGTTATGTGAGTGAGATAGCATTTTTTAAAGTTTGGAGGTTGGAAAATTCAAATTATATGATTGCAATCAGGGTGTTCATAGTTTTCATTTAAGACAATTTTTGGGCATCATGCTTATTTGCTTTCTCACGTTGGATGATGGATTCATTATTACCTTATGTTAATTTTGTAGTGTGGATATTCCTGTTGCAGTATTTCTGGGCATCATGCTTAATTGCTCTTTCGGATGGTGGATTTATTTTGTTCGAGCAAGAAAAAAATTATATTTTTGTTATTAAAAAACTTCAATAAAAAAAAATTATATTTTTGTTATTCAAAAATTTGAATCAAACTTCCATCACTGTTCATCATTGTTGTTGAAGAAACCGTAAGCCCATACAAATTATAACTTATACATGCCAAAAACTGCAAAAAAAGGTAAAATATCACACTACTGCCATAATAACTCAAATGCCAAAGAGACTGAAAATATCCATATTTTCAGGAGACCTCAAAAAACAGAGATGAAAAAAAACAGAGATGAGCAAAGATAGAGATGAAAAAAAAACAGAGATGAGCAAAGATGATTAAACCAGGAAAATATTAAAGGAACCACTGTCAACAAAAGTAGAATTTTCTAATTCTTTCTACCAAATTATGCCCTCCTCCAAAAAGGTCTCTTTAGAGAGAACATCTACATCTCTATTCATTTCCTTGTAGATGTGCTCCAATACAACCATTGAAAATGAAGAAAAGAGAAATTTTGTACACCTACACCAGTTGATTAAGGATAAAACATGTACATTATAATTTCCCAATTCCCACTGAATAATAACGTGCAGTACATGTTGCTAAGTTAAAATATGCCCTTTAAAGTTTACATGCGCATCGTTATTTGGATGCATCAAGGTGATGTAAGTCAGATTTTATTAAAACGTGCAAGGTTAGTATTCGAAAATATGATATATTGATTGATATTTTGTATGATTAATTTGTTCATTAAAATAAAAATATATGGTGTTTTTAAGGAATTAATTTTTATTATAGATTTATCTTTTTTAAGATTTATATATTTAAATATTTTTAAGATAGATTAATATTGATTATGATCAGTATAGATCTATCTTAAATTCCTATCTATCAAGCACCCAAAAGGATCCAATTTCTTGAGGTATATTTCTTTTTTTAAAATTTAAATTCAAGAAATTTGATATTACTTTTCATAATATTTTATTTTATGAACCAGCATGGATTTTTTTTATAAATATTTTCCATAATTTTTTTTTTATGAGCCCACATGATTTTGTTTTTATTTAAAGATAGTATTATGATGTTTTTAAGAAATCAATTTTATTTTAGATTTATATTGATTATGACTAATTTGTTTACTAATAAAATGTAATGAATTAATATTTATTGTAGATTTATGTTTTTAAGATTTATATTGATTTTGGTTAAAAGTTAAGAGTACTTTAGAAAAATGTATGTAGTGGAAATTATATCTGAAGGAAATGATTTTTTTTAATGAAAAAAGGAAATGTAAATCTAAAACATTTGAAAAGTGGTTTCCAAGTTCATTTAAAGATCTAAGTTTAAGAATGTTTGAATCTGATTTACCCAAAATCCATTTTGATAACTTTAGCATTTTCATCTAAACTCAATTTTTCCAAATAAATTCAACTATATAATAAATAAATGCAAATTTAACTATATGATAAATAACATTTTGGGACATAAGAACTCCGCAACCTTACACACCATGATTGTTAAAGATATGCAAATTGTGCTATGAGGTGGAGTGATACAAGTTAGAGTGACATGGTCTTTACACACCATGATTATCAAAGATACGAGAATCTGGTAAGTTCAAAGGCCCTCTTATCCATATAATAAAGGTGTTTGATTAATAAAGATGTTTGATTTTTTAAAATATAAACATAATTTACATATTAATAATGATTTATGATTTATGTGAAGATAATTTTTATATAATATTATTATATTATATATATATATATTATTTTATAAATGGTTAAAGATAAAGAAGTTGAAACTTTAAATATTAAGACTCTATTCTATAGCTTAAATTTAAAGCCATACTTTATTGTTTTAAATTTTTATAGAAAAATATAAACATAAATAGATCTTTCAAATAATATTTTTAATTTTTTTTTTCATTAACTTTGTATATTTAAAAAAATTAATATTTTTAAACCTAAATTTTTAATATTTATTTAAATCAAAAAATTTATATTATTTTATTATTATGATATTTAATAAATAATTTTGATATAAACTATAGATATTCGATATTATAAATCTCATGGTAAGACTTGTTTTCTCATAGGAAGTCACACCAACTAAAATTTTATAATATGTTGATTTGAAATTTTATGATATAAAGATTTAGAATTGGCATTTAAATTTAAAGTCTATATAGAGATTCATTTAGCTCATGTTATACTTTTTTATTAAGGAAGATGGGAGGAAAACATGTTAATATGTTTTCTTAAATTTTTTTATCTATAATTTTGTCTTATTATAGTTTTTATTAGGGAAGATTTATAGAAAAACATGTTAACATGTTTTCTTAAAAGTTTTTATTTATTATTTTTTTCATAATGAAGATGATGGTTAATGTCCATTGTGGGCTATTATACCTTAAGCGGAAATAATAAAAAAAAAAAAAAAAAAAAATAAATAAATAAATAAATAAATAAATAAATTCAATTTATTTGGTTTGCTTTAAAATTTGATTCCTATGCTCAAAAAGCTTAAAGAGAAGCATTTTTAATTTACCATAGTTTTGACGAGTTAGAAGGGCTTGTATTGTAGCAAATATTTTGAAACTGAGATCTAATGTTGGTGTATGCAATGCTTAGTCTCGCAACGATAGAAAATCCTTTAGCCCACCGTGTTTTATGAATTGTCCAATGCTTTGTTTCACTATTGAGTTCATGAGAGTTCGTTCTTATCTTGGCAATACTAATTTTCTTCTTTGAACTAGTTAAAACAAAGATATAATTTTGATCTTCTAGATTAGGGTTAATGATCTCTTTATAATATCTCATTTTTTTAACATCTAAATATTTTTTGCACCACATTTTCTCTGAGACGAGTATCAACAAACTCCATGACGTTCTTGGTTCCCATATCATGAACAGTCTCATGGAGACAATAATAGTTTGAATATGGCGTATCAATGCATCTGAAGCCTGTCAAAATCTCTAGCAAAACCACTCCAAAACTATACACATTTGCAGCTTCCTCATCCTCTTTCCCTTTTCTCTTCACCTAATTGTTGGTGCCAATCGACCGAGATTCCGACCTACTGAAATTCGCAGGCCTTGCTGATCCAAATCCAGAGAGCTTGGCAGTGAACCTTTCATCTAAAAGTATGTTGTTTGCATCAATTTTTACATTGAGAACTCTATTCTTGCAATCCTAGTGAATATAGGCTAGACTTCTGGCCAGTCCTAGGCCAATCCTTCTTCTCATGATCTATGTTAAAACATGGCTTTGATGGCTTGGTTCTCCTGCTGTACTAAAAATCCTTTTGTCAAGGGAATCCATGGCCATGTAATCGTAGACTAGTAAATATTTTGACAGCCCAATGCAAACCCCTCGCATATGAATGATATTTAGATGGTGAAGATAAGATAGCATGGTTACTTCATTGCTAAATTTATTAGAATTGGTCTTCCATGGGTTCTGTCAGGAAGGATGGCCTTCCACACCGGACATGAACCAGAGAAACTGGCAATTCTCATGCTAAAACCTGAAGTAGCCTTGTGCAACTCTTCATATGAATACTTTTTAATATATGCAGGTAGGCTAACTAAATATTTTATGTTAATACCTCCTGGTCTGAACAGGAACCGATCACTGAAAGATCTCCGAGCACCTTGGCGTTGCTTACAAATTTGAAATCCAATTTTGAATTAACATAACACGTTTATTCAATTCAAAATTCAAATTCAAATGATATGAACGCCGCGGTATTTGTCATGCATGGCATATGGTTCATGGGACATGGTATTAACATTGCAACCATATTTGTAATGAATGCTACATGTAGGGCCGATGATGGGACGGAAAGCAAATGCCGGAGTTTGAAGGGGTTGGCGGAGAGATGGCCAGACGATCTCGCTCTCCAGGTGAAATCGTCGAAGGCTTGAACTCTTCCCATTAGGAATAGTCTTACATTGGCACTCGTCAATCATCGTCTAACATTTGGTGCAAGGCCTCTAGGGCCTTTTATTGCTAGGAGCAAGCCTCACAAACATCCCGTGACCCTTTCCCATTAAAGGGGAAATATTATTGATATCAAATAGCTAGCTGCTAATTTTGTGACTTTTGTTATTGTATGATTATCTATCTACGTCATGCTGATGACATACATTTATATATGTGATGTCATTATTATTGATTGTCCATTTTTGAATCCCTGATTGGACAACTATTAACGTTAAATATTGATTTTTATGTATATTTTTTATTTAACATATACTTATATGTAAATATGTTTATGTAATGTTATTATTGCTTTATATGTTTAAAATTTTGAAAAATAATGAATATATTTTTTATATTTTAATATTCACCACCGTTTCCATTTTTTTAAAGAAATTGAATTGCAACACATAAAACCCTTCAAGATTTCCTACTAATTCTTCAAGATTTCCAAGAATTAGTTAAGTGATTTCCACGCTAAATTTAGAAAAGAGAATCAAATTAATAAATGCCTATAAAGAATCTTTAAAATCATCTTGCCTTTTGCATAACAACAATTTTTTTCCAGCAACAGCGTTTCAAGAAAACCTTGAGCTTCCCCTCATAATTTCGCAGCCCATAAAAAAACGGAAGCCCTTCTGAAAATACAATCCAAATAAAATTCAGAAAATTCATTCAATATAATATGAATTCCAAAATTTGACATTACCCTATCATAACTACAATTCAATCTTTGAATTAGGTTCAAAAGATACTTGAATAGTGGGACTCTAAATATGTAGAATTCATATTGGTAGGAAACTGCAGTTAATGAGAAACGATAAACTGCTTTTCTTGAGAATCGCAGAGCTGAGAATATGTTCACGCCACAGAACTAGTGAATATATGGAAAATATTTTAAAAAAAATCCATGCTGGTTCATAAAATACACAAATTTAAAAAAATTATGGAAAATATTTATAAAAAAATCCATGCTGGTTCATAAAATAAAATATTATGAAAAGTAAGTAAAAAATAGATGTTCTTTTATAAAATAAAAACTTAAAACTTAAACCCGGATCTATCAATCAAGAAATATCAAATTTCTTGAGTTTAAATTTTAAAAAAAGAAATATACCTCAAGAAATTGGATCCTTTTGGGTGCTTGATAGATAGGAATTTAAGATAGATCTATACTGATCATAATCAATATTAATCTACATTAAAAAAAATTCTTAAAAACATTTAAATATATAAATCTTAAAAAGAATAAATCTACAATAAAAATTAGTTCCTTAAAAACACCATATATTTTTATTTTAATGAACAAATTAATCATACAAAATATCAATCAATATATCATATTTTCGAATACTAACCTTGCACGTTTTAATAAAATCTGACTTACATCACCTTGATGCATCCAAATAACGATGCGCATGTAAACTTTAAAGGGCATATTTTAACTTAGCAACATGTACTGCACGTAATTGGGAAATTATAATGTACATGTTTTATCCTTAATCAACTGGTGTAGGTGTACAAAATTTCTCTTTTCTTCATTTTCAACGATTGTATTGGAGCACATCTACAAGGAAATGAATAGAGATGTAGATGTTCTCTCTAAAGAGACCTTTTTGGAGGAGGGCATAATTTGGTAGAAAGAATTAGAAAATTCTACTTTTGTTGACAGTGGTTCTTTTAATATTTTCCTAGTTTAATCATCTTTGCTCATCTCTGTTTTTTTTAGTCTCCTGAAAATATGGATATTTTCAGTCTCTTTGGCATTTGAGTTATTATGGCAGTAGTGTGATATTTGACATGTTTTTGCAGTTTTTGGCATGTATAAGTTATAATTTGTATGGGCTTACGGTTTCTTCAACAACAGTGATGAACAGTGATGGAAGTTTGATTCAAATTTTTGAATAACAAAAATATAATTATTTTTTTATTGAAGTTTTTTAATAACAAAAGTATACTTTTTTTCTTGCTCGAACAAAATAAATCCACCATCCGAAAGAGCAATTAAGCATGATGCCCAGAAATACTGCAACAGGAATATCCACACTACAAAATTAACATAAGGTAATAATGAATCCATCATCCAACGTGAGAGAGCAAATAAGCATGATGCCCAGAAATTGTCTTAAATGAAAACTATGAACACCCTGATTTCAATCATATAATTTGAATTTTCCAACCTCCAAACTTTAAAAAGATGCTATCTCACTCACATAACCAGAGGTAGTTGTTAAATCTCCTTCAAAATACGAACTGTTCTTGCCAAAACAAACATATAAATCTCATACTAAATACTTAAACACAGATATATGAAGATACTTATCACTGCAACAACAATAATCCGGTTGGAGATGGATGAAGCCAATCAGTGCTGTCTAATGATGGCATCATGCAGATTCTTAGTCCACCACACAAAAGCATTACATGGGATCGAACCTTTCCTGAAAGTTTCTTTCCAAATGTTGTAAATACATCTCTGGTTAGCGAGTGGAAGGGTTTCAGCTAAATCAGCGATTCCTTTCTCCAGTGCGGGCAACATCTCCTTATATTTCTTCCTATTTTGAGAAATCAATGCGACTATGATATCAAGCCAATTTGTAAGAAAAGAATGGCGAAACGATGTAGTTGTAATGATTTCCTCATCGGCCATAGCTTTCAGAAAGTGATTAATCAAAATAGCTAATATAGGCTCTCCATTGATCTGAAACGATGCTCGGAATGTATCATATACTCCGTAAAGGAGCAACAGGATCCTTTGTGGTAGAGGACGTAAGGAACATGGCCAATATGATAAAAGAATTACAAGCATAATTAAAAATCTAATGAACTACATTAAAGGAAAAGGTAGATGAATTATAAATCTGGAGAACTCCATTGATGACCCGTTTTACAAAGAATTAAAACAGTAGGTGCGCTGGTGATGTTCACTTACACGCCTTGCACGTTGATTCCTCCATTAAGAAACCAATCGACCAGTTTGAAGCTCTCAGGGTATACTCTGTTTCACGTTCTGTTCGGCAATCAAACAAAATCAGTTTCAAGCTCTCAGCTCAGTTTGAAATTTGAATTACAAATGACCGCGGGAATAGTTGTTGAAATTTAATGAAATTGTACAGCGAAGGTAATGACCACTGAACTGTCTAGGATTCGTTCTAGGATTCTGTCAGAATCCTAGCGGCGTGGGGACTGGACCCGCAGTGACCGATGGAAGAGCCCGCCGGAGGGGGAAGTCGGACGCCGGGAGAGGGAACGGTGTTTGCTCACGCCGTGAGGGTCTGTCGACGGCACCCGGTGGGCCCCGGGTGCAATCGGGCGAGAGAATAGCCCACTCCATGGATTAGTCCATACGGCATTGCTTAAAATTTTGAAATTTGAACTTGGTGGTAAATTGGCGGGCTTTATTGAAATTTGAATGAGACGAGCCTCTTCATGTGGATATTGTTAGTTTGCAGGTAAATGATAATGCCAGTAAACGCTTATGCCAACGATTCTGCTAGACCTAATGAAGAAGAACCCACCATCAACTGTAATACCCAGTGTTGGAATTTGGATTTTGGTTTTCATTGTACCCGTCAAATTTTTATTTTTTTACGTTTTGGGTTTATATATCACCCATCGTGAAACGTTTTGTTTAAATTTTTACACTTCAATAATGAAGTCTTCCCAAAAATTTACCCTTTAATAATTAAATTTTGTTAATTACATGAATTGCCAGATGATTATCTAGTTTGTCTGGTGGGAGACATGATTACAGAGGAAGCGTTGAATACTTATCAGACTATGCTTAACACATTTGATGGTGTAAGAGATGAGACTGGTGCCAGTCCCACTTCGTGGGCAACATGGATCCATATGTGGACAGCTGAGGAGAATAGACATGGTGATCTTCTTCATCAATATCTTTACTTGTCTGGCCGAGTGGACATGACACAGATTCAAAAAACCATACAATATCTTATTGGCTGTGGAATGGTAAGTGACGATATTCTTTGCAAACATTATGGTCCAAGTATTTTATTACATTTCATATTCTGAGAGTAGATTCCATTCTGTTTGACTGGTATTTGTTTACTGCATTTACTATATCGAATGTTGGGTATTTAGTTCTTGAATCATGATTTTTTGACTTGATCTTTTCAACTGTTTAGCATCCAGGCTTAGAAAATAGTCCGTACCTTGGCTTCTTATACACTTCTTTCCAAGAAAGAGCAACATTCATATCCCATGCCAACACTGCAAGATTTTCTAAAGGATATGGTGATATGAAATTGGCCCAAATATGCAGAACTATTGCTGCAGACGAGAACCGACATGAAACTGCATACACTAAGACTGGAAAAGTTGTTTGAAATTGATCCTGACACCACAATGGTCGCTTTTGAAGATATGATGCGGAAAAAAGTAACAATGCCTACACATGTGATGTATGATGGGCAGAATGGTAATTTGTTTGATAACTTTTCTGCTGTTGCTCAGAGATTAGGTGTATACACTGCAGGGGACTATGCCGACATCTTGGACTTCTTGGTGAAGAGATGGAATGTGAAAAAAATAGGTGGTCTTTCTAGTAAGGGCAGGAAGGCTCGGGATTATGTATGCAACTTGGCATCTCGTATTAAAAAGCTGGATGAGCGAGCTCAAGAAAGGGTCAAGCGAGGACGAACCTCTACTTTTAGTTGGTTATTAAACATAGAAGTGCAGAATTGAAATTTATATGATTCAGACAGAGGTTTAACTGGGGCATTTATGTTATCAAACATTAGCTATCATGCCTACAGGATACGCACTAACCAACTGTGCTACCGCCCCATTATAAAACTCTCGACCTCAGGATTACTCAAACATTATCTATCAGACCTACAGGCTACGCACTAACCAACTGTGCCACCGCCCCATTATAAAATGTGTAAAAGCTATTTATTTCTACTTCTAAAGTTACAACAGGGTGTTCGCGGCCTGGTGTTTTCAGAAGGAGGAAATCCTGTTTTTCTCTCAGCAATTTGTCATGGTTTGCTGGGCAAGGTAAGGATACTCTCGGTATCATTTCTGTTTCATGGTTTTTCTCTGTATTTCTTTTGGTCATCGTGCTAGTCCAGTGGCTGCAGAACTCTGCCCTGTTCTCTTGGAATTCTATTTATTTGAGGCTGCATTGGTCTGTAGCTGGGCCTTTAGGATCCCTTTCTCCTGTTCTTTCTGTTACTCATTTGAAGCCAGGTCTGTGGTCAATGGGACGGGGACTATAGCATGGACACTGGTGAAGGGCTGTCTTAGGGATCTCGATCTTGTCATGAATTCCGGGATATGAAAGCAGATATAAGGGAACTTCAATCAACTCTGCGGTGCTCCAATTCGCAGATGGAGGGTGTGATCTCGGTCGTAGGTCAGGTATCTAACCATGTTTCCATTATTGATCATCGGTGATTCGGTAGTTGAGAACTTGAGACTCTGAGAGAATATCAAATACTCAAATCTCACCATCTATTAAAATCTACTATGTCTATTAAGATTTACTACAAGATAGTCAATGCTGGGTTCGAACATGAAGATATTTCATATCATTGATTCTGATGTGCCCAGGCGCACCCCCAATTGACAACTGTGTATACGGCGGTCCGACGGAGACTGTAATGGGCAGGATTCAGGGAAACAAAGGAGCTTGTAGGGTAAAAGTGGTGCAAAGGAAGCCCGGTGTGCAGTTGGAGTTCACACAAACACTATAAATAAAACTATACATCCAGATAATGTCTCTTTTTGAAGTTCCTTAGAATAAAACTATTCAGGGCAGTTAAACAATATATCTCTAAACTTTGATCAAGGTTCTCAAAACGTGTCTTCCATTTTAATTCAACATCTAAATCTATATACATTACTCAAATAATGAGATAAACAAGTAAATGCAAAAAGATTGCACATGAATTACCTCTGAATAGTGATAATGCTTTCCAAAGTTATGTCTCCAAGACTTTAGATGCTGCTGCACCAACTTCAAACTCCCGAGTCCGGAATCCCGAGTCCCAGCTTCCAACTTCCACGGACTTCCAACTTCAAGTCATTTAGTTGATGTTCATGTAAGCTTGTAGCGAACTAGTAGTAGAATGCTAATGTAAATTGTAAATTTGTAATCAATGGATAATGATCATTGATCACTGAAATTTGTAGTATGTAGATACTCATTGTAATAATAGAAAAAGAAGTAAAAAAAGTATGGAATTGGAAACATCATTGAGATAAATGAGTTTTTCTTTTTCTAAGAAAAACAATGTAACTTGTAATAGAAATAATACTAATTTACTATATTTTTCTATTTATTAAGTAGAGTTGGAATTTGGAAATTCTAATTTGGAAAATATAATTTTATATAAGATCAAAAATATTAATAATACTAGTAATATGATACTAGTAAAATAATGACGTTTTAGAAATTATATTACCTTTCAAAAATACGTTTAAATGATAAATTTACCCTTCACACAAGATGGTTAACTAAAATTTTTAACTGTATTTAACAGTCAAAATGCCTCATGATAGTCATTTTACCCATCAAATTCCATCACTAATGATACCTATACTTTTTTCATTGGTTCTTCAATATCATATATTGCGGGTTCTTCAGGATGAGGCTCTATTATCCGGTAGTTGCGCTTGCTTTAGCTTAAACTTTTGAATATTCACCCATACCTGCCTTGTTGGATGTTGAAAATGCAACATTTTCCTACATGGAATTTCCAAGTCTGAGTGGAGTTGATAAGAGAAAGAAAATAACAAATCAATATCTCTTTTACGGGAGACAGTTTCATCTTTATCTTCAAATTTTGGCAAGCTCCCCTCGCAAGTTTTGAAATCTTAATTTGAAAGCTCCCTTTCCAAGTTTTAAAATCTTCAAGGCTAGTGCAAGTTGATGATGGTTTCCCATGATCTTAAATGCTAGTGCAAGTTGATGATGGTCTTCCATGACACATGACACTTTAGTGTGAATAAAAACTTGGGAAAACAACAATTTCCTAACTTAGAGAAGTACTTGAAGGTACTTTCACACCCTTAAGGTGTAACCATTGAGACCGATTATTCTACTTATATTTTACAAAACACTGTAGATAGGATTCCAAACATTCATTTATGACTTCATTCTGGCCATTTATTTGGGGATTATAAGCCGAGCTCATGTTGAGTGGTGTACCAACTTGTTTGAAAAATTCCTTCCAGAATTTCCCATTAAATTTCACATCCCTATCACTAACAATGACTCTTGGAAACCATGTAACTTATATATTTTTTTGCAAAATACTTATGCAATTTGTTTATGTGATATTTTACACGAGAGATCACACAACTGGGGCAAGAGAAGAGAAGAAGAATTGTTGAATCAATAATCACTCATTAACACAAGAAATTACAAAAAATGTTGTAATCATACATCAGCTGTAAGTTGGCACTGTGAAAGTGAATAATAAATGAATACAATCAAATGGATTCGAATGCCTCCTAAGGTCATTTGAATTCTCCTCAATGTGTGGCTTGGATAGCATTGGAGACATCATCCAATCAGTGGTAGTAGTCACAAATAGTCAAAATTCATTAAAATGAGTCTAACTGAGTCATGTGAGCACAAATCAAGGGATGGAGACTCTAAGGAGGGCGCATGAGGATGATGAGGCTGTCAGTAGGTCAATTGACACTCCTATATAGACAACTAGAAGCTACAGGCAGTTTGCAGTGAACGTATCTGTTCACAAGGTTAAGAAGCGAATCCGCCTTCCATACTTGAGAATAAAAAGATAATAATATATTGATTGATGATAGAATAAAAGATGATGAATATAAAATTACAATAAAATGGCCTTTATAAAGCTTGAGGAAGCATAGTGAAGGGTTACGCCTTTTCACTAGTAACCTAATAAACTATTAATTTATAATTAATAATATTAATTAAATATTCATAGCATTGCCTTCCCCTTAGGAAAGCTTTGTCCTCAAAGCTTGAGTATTTTCCTAATGTTGTCTTTTATTTTGGCTCTATGTCGCACTGATGACCTAAGAGGTGCGATTTCGATTACGACCATTGCTTCCTTTTGTTTCTTTTGCTTCAAAATCTGTATTAAATCTATATTTGGTGAAGTTTTGTTTATGTTTTTACTACTTGCTTGGTTGTTACTTTTAACTATTTTTGTTCTTGATTGAACAGACTCGATCAACTTTCCCATAATAACTATTTTCATGTTGTTATTCCGATTAACCTTATAGTTGTTCTTATTGATGTTCTTAATAGCAGTCCTTATGATGACATCTTCTCTTCGTGTGTTTATGTATGTGACATTCTTGTTGATGTATTGATCTTTATTACTGCCCTTTTCTTTAGTCTTTATCAAAATTTCTTTTGTATTTTCTTCCTTTGTGCATACAGCTTCCTTCAGATACTTGACTGCATAATTGGCTTGCTTCTTGCTGTAAGTTTGATCAAGATCCATATTCTCTTCTTGGTTGACATAATAGTTTTTTGTATCTTCCTCCTTATCAAATATTTCATTGTTGGTTTCTTCATTAATAGGATGTGTGGTATATTTGTCTTGCATATTATCTTGATCAATGCCATTACTTTCATCATGGTTGACATAATGGTCTACTACATCTTCTTCTTTTACCTCAGTTTTAGTGGCTTCTTCTACGGATTTTTCACATCCATCTTCATTTTCTGTAAGTGTTAAATTGTTAATAGAATTTTTTATTTCAATTATATCCATACTGATTTGTTCAAAAAGCTTGATCAATTCTTCATTGAATGATGCCATAGGTCTTGTAGAGGGGGATTTTTTTTTTTTTTTTTGCTTTCCCAACCTTGTACAATAACTTTTTAATAATATTAACAATAATATTATTTATTAATAATATTATTATTAATTTTTTATTATATAAATTTTAATTTTTATTGTAAGTTTAAACTATAATGATAATATTATTATTATTATATTATGTTTTTTTGAATTAGGGTTTTCGAAGTTGGTGGAGGAAGGGATAATCGGAAGTGAGGCGCAAGCGTGGGAAGCCGGAGCAACGCAAGATTTGGGGGTCGTATGGGATGCAAGCAGGGACGCAATGGGAAGGAGGGCAGGGGAGGTAGTAATGGTGGGATGGCCTTTATAAGGCTTGATGCTCTGATACCAAATGCAGTGAACGTATCCGTTCACTAGGTTAAGAAGCGAATCCGCCTTCCATATTTGAGAATAAAAAGATACTATTATATTGATTGATGATAGATAAAAGATGATGAATATAAAATTACAATAAGATGGCCTTTATAAGGCTTGAGGAAGCATAGTGAAGGGTTACGCCTTTTCACTAGTAACCTAATAAACTATTAATTTATAATTAATAATATTAATTAAATATTCATAGCACAGTTAAACTGAGCAATAAATGCATAAATTGGTTAATCAATGCTGCAATTGATTATTAGTGATACAAGTAGTGCAGTAGGGCGCATATACCATCTAGGTGAGGAAAACAAGGCGCACTAGGTAGGTAGGAAGGATCTCGAGGGATAAAAACAGGCTTTAGGGGGCTGAACATAGGCTCTAGGTGTTGGGGAGACTACCATACTGATGACTGGATGGATGTAGATGCATGCATGATGACTGTATGCATGCAAAATGCATGTATGCATGAAAATATAAAAAATGATGGTGAGAATATTCCAACACCCCACGCAAGCCAAACTATGAGGAAGTAACTGAAAACTAGTAGGGCCTTGGTAACTGAGAACAAAGGTCACCACGTACAACAATATAAATAAATAAAGTGAGGAAAGAGGGAAAACCCAGAGGGAAGAAAGTCCCCCCTCAAGATAGAGTGTGGTAGGATAATCAATCATGTACATCACTCACCCCAAGAAGAGATCTAAGGTAAATGTACTTCTTCACTGAGAAGGTCTTAGTGAAGATATATGCAATCTTCTCTTCTGTCGGAAGGTAGAGCAGTGTGATGGTCCGATCATGCACCAATACTCAGATGTAATGCATGTGTATCTCGATGTGTTTGGTTCTTTGTCTCAGAAACGGATCTGTAGAAATCCTGATAGTACTCCGATTGTCACAATAGATGACTGGTGGAGTACTTAATCGAATCCAAAACTCTGACAATATGCCCCGCAACCAGATGCACTGTGTGGCTTCATTGAATGCACCTTTGTATTTAGCCTCTGCTAAAGAGAGAGCTAAAGCAGTCTCCTTTTTTATTTACCAACAGATAGGTCTAGATCCAATCATGAAAACAAAACTAGATGTTGAATTTAGATCTTAGCTGTCTCTAGCCCAATCTGAGTCAGTATAGCCAAAAAGGTTCAGAAGTGACCCAACTACATAGTGAAGACCATAGGTCTTTGTCCCTTGCAAGTAATGCAAGATCCTCTTTGCTTCCTTCCAGTGAATCTCAGGAGGATCCTGCATGTATCTGGAGACAACACTAACTACATAGGAAAGATCAGGTCGAGTGGGTGTAAGAAACAATAGATTACCAATCAACTGTCGATACAGTGTACTATCCACCAGGGGTGTAGAAGAACCATCCTCAAGGATGATCCCTGAAAGAAAAGGAAATGCTGTTGGTTTGCATTTGCTCATTAACTTGTCAAGCATATATGAAATATACTTGGACTATGCAACTTTGATTCCTAAATCACTCTGAGTGACTTCAAGACTAAGAAATTGTTTCAACAATCCAAGATTTGACATGGAGAAGGAGTTGTGAAAATATGTTTTTATAGATATGATGCATGAAGTGTTTCTCCTTGTAATCAATAGATCATCAACATATAGAACAATTAGGAGTAGGGAGTCACCATCATGTCTCATATAGACATTCGAATCAGATTTTCACCTTTTGAAATCTTGTGACAAAAGGAAGGAGTCCATCTTTGCATACCAAGATCGGGGAGCTTGCTTGAGTCCATACAAGCACTTCCTTAATTTGCACACTAGTGAAGAGTCTTCAACATACCCCTCAGGTTGCTTCATGTATCTCCTCCTCTAGATCCTCATGAAGGAAAGCACTCTTGACATCCATGTGATGCACTTCCTAGTGCTTGGATGCAGCAAGAGCAAGAACAAGACGGATGTAATCCATCTTAGCAATAGGAGCGAATGTCTCTAAGTAGTCAATCCCATGGAGTTGGGAGTAACCCTTTGCAACCAGTTGAGCCTTGTATTTTCTAGTGACCCCATGAGAGTCCATCTTAGTTCTGTAAACCCACTTGCATTGAACAAGCTTCCTCCCAGGAGGGAGAGAGACAAACTCCCAAGTTTCATTTCTTTGAAGAGACTCATACTCTTCATCCATAGCTGCTACCCGTATTGGATCTTGGGAGGCTTCAAAGAATGCCTTTGGATCTGATCCAATCATAAGAAAGAATCTCTCAGCTAGAAATGGATCTATATGAGAGTGAAGATCATATATGGTTGTTCTTGAAAATGGTGGATCTCCAACAAGATCATTGGTAGATGCAGTAGTAGTGGTGGCCCATTTCACAGTAGGAGTTCGAACCTTACGTGCTAGATATTCAGATACTTGTGGATCTAGATATAGGATTTGCTCTTTTTTGTGAATCTGCTTTTTCTCAACCTTCTTTGCTGGATATTTTCCATTCAAGCAACCTTTGCAGGTGCCTTGGGAAAGCTTGATATTGGGTAGACCTTCAACCACTTTTTGAGTTTGCATGTCTTGCAAGTGCTTGTAGTTGAGATGCCCAAATATTTCATGCCATAGCCTACTCTCTTCATTTGCATGAGTGTGAAGAGAAGAATGTTTAGAGATTACTTGCACTAATTTTATATTATTATTGTCATTTTCATTGATCTTTTAATGATTTATTAAGACATGCATATTTTTTAATCATTATAAAAAATGTCAACGAATTTTAGGTTAATGGTGATTAAAAACATTATAACAATAGCATTTAGCTGATACTGCATCCTAAGGGCTTTGTTGTTTATTGCAAGTGGCTATGAGAATTTTTCGTCTTATTTCTTGTGGAGGAGACTCATACTGTCTCCTCTGTTGCGTTGGGCTATTAATGATCTCAAAATGTAATGTTGCGTTGGGCTAGTACGTAAGTCTCGACTCTATCTCTATACATCGCTCTCTGATCTCAAACATAGATTTCAGATCAGTGAAGTGAGTACTTATTAACTGGTTGAGATTCGGCGTGGGCATCATCATATCATGGCGTGTAAAAGAAATATCTTTCTTATAATGCAAATTCTGGTTTTGTCTCTTTGTATAAGCTTCTAATTAACATTTTGTATTCAAATTTAGGGTTCTGGGTTCTCTTCAAATTTAGGGTTCTGCTCTAACTTGTAATATGGACAGGTATTATGCTTCTAACAGCATTCGCATTCAGTGAACAAGAAAATATTATGCTTCGAACAGTATTGGCATTCAGTGCAGAAGGAAATTGGAAGAAAGGTTTGCGTAGCAACTTAAATATCGAATACTATTTTCTAGATCTGTGGTTAAGATACCCATCGATTTTAATTTTTCAGTTTTTTTTTTCAATAGGCCACATTTATTTGGATTGGATTCTAAATACTCGATGCGATCAAATGCTTGTTTGAATGTATAGCGTGTCCTCCATTTTGCTTGCAAGTGTCATACACGAGTTGCCCGTTCTCAGGAGAGGAAGTACATATCCAACCCTACTGCAACTGTTGTTTTCTCGAAGAAGCAATACCTGATGGAGTCAACTGCACTCTGCATCTCACCGACGATAGCAAGTTCCCTTGTTATTGATCCAATTATAAAAACAGATCATATTCAATCTGGATAATTCATATAGCCGACCTCTGGCATTGAAAATTTGAGATTACACTTTTTGTCACAAAAATGTTGTAAGATCTACCAGTGTTCATTTACACGCGATTGTTTGATGATCGGTTGATAAAGGCTTTGGTCGTGGAAGGGAGATGTGCGCATTTTACCATTCAAAAAATTGCATCAATCATAGTAAAAGTCACTATTGCATTGTATTAAGAAGTGGAGAACTTGGATTTCTCTTATAAATGAAAACCATATAGATTGTTGGCGAACCCTCGAAGTCTTTCGTTTCAGGACTATTTTTCTTTGTCATGGATAACAATGGGATAATAGCCGGATCTCCAACATTAAAAGTGCACCTAAAACATCGAACTCCAAAGCATTTTAGCTTTCAGTATTGAAGTTTATATTAGTAGCAGTAGGTGAACACTGATATAACTTAAGTGTCATGAATAATGTATTTATCTATGTCTTAGCTATTAGTTATTCATACAGCTACTTCTATTTATCTTTTTTATTTTTTTTGTTGTAATTGTTTATTTTTAAATTTGAAATCAACTGCCATATAAATCAATTTAGACAGTACACTAGATAGTACACTTGTAACATCTTAATACATCTTCGTGTAATCTAACAAAAACATAGATGCTAACACTGTAACTATCAACACTGCTGGATCACTCTTTCTTAGGCACTTCTGAATAGATCTGATAGCTGGCTTGTCTAGAGCATCCATAGGTGAATAGAGGTCCCATTCCTTGCAATATTTCCAGATAAAAAGGATTTGTTTACACGAGTGCGACCTCACAGGAGTAGATTTCCGGAATTGTTGGTTTTTGAAAAGGGTCCGTACTTACCAGGCACATGACCGGCTCATACCAGATAGTAGAGCCCAGATACGCATATCAGATCTAATATAGAAAATTGAGATATGCATCAGAGATCTAATCTAAAATATTCATATTTATCTATTGAGCACAGCATTCAAAGGCGGACCTTGAGAACCTATAAGGTCTCCGCTGTGACCATCCAACAAATCAACAAAAGAAAACTTTAAAACCTAATATAATATGAGAATCTCTGCTCCTGTTGCTCGAAATCATGGTGAAGAGTTTGTCCTTATACTCAAAGTTTTGTCCATATTCTCTATAACGTGCAAAAAAGATTTATAAGCAACGTGAAAGTTGCCTTCTGATATTTTAATTTTTACAAATATATAAGGATTTGAATTTTACCAGTTAAAAATTTATTAGAGTTAGAAATAGAGAGATTTTATCTATAAAATTAATTGAAATTGTAAATATAAATTATTAAAATTGTATATTAATTAATAATATAATAATAATATCTAACTATATTTACATATTTAAAAATATAATTTCAATTATAATATAATTAAAATTTATAAAACCTAATTTATTAATAATCAATCCAAACCTTATAATCTTTAAACTATTGTTTTTTCATTTTTCAACAAAGAGTTGCCAATTATCACATGGCTTTCCTAACTATATAACTCTTCCTACACATTTACAATCCACTTTAAACTAAGAGGAAGTAACCTTCATCTGTGTGATTTTCAACAAAGCTCATTAAAAATAAAAATAAAAGCATGAAAAAGATGTAAATATTAATTCCACAGTTTATCAATTCTAAGCAAGCACCTTTATCCAACATTTCAAGATATTAAATTCAAAAAGAGTGATAGAAAAGCTATCTCAAACATTAGCATGTAACATTTGAAATAAAACATACAGAAGTAACTAAAAAAAGGCGATCCACCAAATCAATCACTCAAGAATAAATAAATAAATAGCCAAGATCATGTCCAGCGAAGTATTAAATACCAAATCACTGTATAAACATTCACCAATAAAATAAAATATTGATTCTCTTTTATTCAAAGTTTAAATGATATACCACCATGGGATAGTAAATATCATTAATAAGCAAACATTCATCATTTAATCTTAAAAATACTGGAAGCAAATATGTAACAAAATACTAAGAACATCAAGCATTCATTAAATCATAAATTCTCAATCAGCTTCTTTAAAGAAAATGCAAGGACAACTAAGAAAAACGGCATTGGATAAACATAAGATGGTTTAAAAACTTCAAAAATGCAGAGGGGTGAATCCTCTTTCCATAACAATCCTTTTTCCATATCAAAACTCTGTAAAAATGTCTTAGAAATGTTTCATAACTTAAACAAACTTATGAACTAAACTAAAATGAACTTTCAGTTCTCTCTGTAGCCGACCCTTTCTTTTAGAAGTTTCCAGGGCTATGGATGAGAGTTCTAACTGCCTTTTAGTTGGCAGTTGCTAATTATTTTCCTTAAAGATAGACACGGTGAACAAATTAACTAAAAATAGAGAAACAAAATTGCTATAGATCCCGCTTCGCACAAGGGCTTTAAATGATAACTATACTTTTTTCATTGGTTCTTCAATATCATATATTCCGGGTTCTTCAAGACGAGGCTCTATTATCCGGTCGTTGCGCTTGCTTTAGCTTAAACTTTTGAATATTCACCCATACCTGCCTTGTTGGATGTTGAAAATGCAACATTTTCCTATATGGAATTTCCAAGTCTGAGTGGAGTTGATAAGATAAAGAAAATAACAAATCAATTATCTTTTTTACGGGAGACAGTTTCATCTTTATCTTCAAATTTTGGCAAGCTCCCCTCGCAAGTTTTGAAATCTTAATTTGAAAGCTCCCATGATGGTCTCCCATGATCTTCAAGGCTAGTGCAAGTTGATGATGGTTTTCCATGACACATGACACCTTAGTGTGAATAAAAACTTGGGAAAACAATAATTTCTTAACTTAGAGAAGTACTTGAAGGTACTTTCACAATGACTTTGAATATGGTGTAAAAAATGAAATGTAGGAAAATGAATGAGCTTAAATATATCATTTTTATTTATAAAAATTGTGCAGAACTAAGTGAAATCCAAGTTTTCCTATCATTGTATGTTTTTTTCATACAAAATATAATGCATATGTTTCCGTTAGTGCTACCTTTGAGTACCTAAACAATGTAATTTGACTACAAAAATTTGTAGAATTGTACAGAACACATTGTTCTTGTGCACATCTATTTAAAAAAAAATTATAATCTTAATTTTATTTTATTTTTAAATTATGAAAGTCATCATATCCTTGAAATTATAAGGTCTTTTGTTAGTACTACATAAAAGGGTCTTAACATTTTGTGTGTGTGTGTGTGTGTGTGTGTGTGTGCATGTGTGTGTGTGCGTATGTGTGTGTGCGCGCGCGCGCGCGCGCGAGAGAGAGAGAGAGAGAGAGAGAGAGAGAGAGAGAGGACTTGGTCTACACTAATGCATTGTATTTTTTTTTAATGGTTAAGGAGAAAAAAAGTTATAGTAGAAATAAAAGAGGTATGTATTTTAAGATTCCGATATATGTCAAGACCAAAATATATTAAAAATAGTAAACAATATTAATTTAAAAAATATATATATATTTGGAATCTACACAATCAACTCTATGTATGTTTGTATTTTCAAGGACAATAGATGTGTCTAGCCCATAGAAAATTAACCTCAAATATATAGATATACAGAGTTGTTTTGAAAAATGGAGTTTGTATGTATTTGTGGCCCAAACCACCAAGCTTGTCATCTCGAACCTATATATGAGCCAACCAAATAAGCAAACACATAAGTTTCTCACTTTTGTTAGTTTGAATTTGAAAAGAACGTGCACGCAGTCAAAAGTGTGGATTCCACAGGAACGCAGACATGCTAAAAAACGTGCACGCACTAGGAACACGTGTGTTTATAATGTGCACAAGTAGGAACATGCACGCACTTTAATAATGCACACGCCTTATGAATGTGTGTGCACTTTAATTACATGCACACGCTCCTATAGAGAAAGGTAGGGAGAGGGGGGGAGAAAGAGGGGGGAGAAAGAGGGAGGGGGGATAGTGGAGGAGAGGGGAAGAGAGGGAGAGGGGGGGAGAGAGAGAGAGAGGTGGAGAGAGGGAGGGAGAGTAAGGGAGAGAGAGGTAAAGTGATAGATAATGCGGGAGGGAGGGAGAGAAAGGGGGGTGGGGAAGAGTGAGTGAGAGAACACTAAAGTATAAGATAAGATAAGATAATTTTATTAATGTCCAACAAGTGATCACTAAAAGATATTAAAGGGACTTTTGATTACAATGATGTCAATACAAAGTGGGAGCACTAAAGAGGCTCCTGCAACAAAGAGCATGAAGAATGAAAAAATGAATTAAAACATGCAAAAGAGATCATTAAGCTATAGGATGAGAGGCCCATTGGGAAGAAGGGTGAACAAAGCAAGTTGATCCAAGATCTGGATGATTGCAATGAGTAATGTCATGTGTGTCTCATGATCTGTTGGATCCATCTCCCCAATCATCCAAGGCCAAATGGAGGAAGCTCAAGATAGAGGGCTAGATGGAGGAAGAGTTAGAAGAAGAAATGGACAACACATCCTTTTGTTGGCTAGAGGAAGAGGCTCATCCTGGAGTATGGGTGATCTCCATTGTCTGCTAGTGTCAAATCTAGACTAGCAGTGCTACTGAGATCTCAATGGAATTTGGGTGGTCCTCTGAGTTCGTAATAACCTAGGGTTGGGGCCTGAGTCATTATTTGTCTGTCTCTTGGTTCCCTAAACAAATGGTAGCACTACAAAAAAGGAAGTGATACGGTAATTGAATACTGATCTCTAAGGTGGTTGGATGGACTAAGAGCAAAGCCAAAAGGCCTCCTATAAATAAAGGGAGAAACACTATGATCTAGGAATCCGAAGAAACTGGAGAGGGTCTAGTGATCTCTAAATAAGCAATGGAACCTCCCTATGATCTCATAGTAGATAGGGAAGTGGAAAATGAAATGCTCCTCAGTCTCAATATTCTAAAGATGATAGAGTTGGAAAATCATGTATGATCGGTCAATATGGTGGTTAGCCTCTACCCGCATCTTATGGAAGCCTACCCTAAACTGGACAAGAGGGATGCAAAGGGTTTGAATCCATTGACAGAGGGTGTACTACAGTTAAACAATGAGTCCATCTCTCAACTCTAACAAGTACTTAGGATAGAAGGCCATCTTTGGGCGTAATCAACCCTGAGGGTTAACCCAAGTTGTATGAATAAACTACATGTAAACATCATCCCAACTCATGTCTAATGGGGAGAAGGAGGCCATGATCATCTAGGGAATATCTAAATGGAGGGATCTAATCCATCTCAATGCTTATGGACTCTACAAGAGTCAAGAACCCCACGAACCAATACCAATCTTGGCCCATGGGTCTAGAAGAGGCGATAATATCTGAGGAACGATACACTAAGAAATAGTACCTATCTTTCCCCTTCGCTGAGTCAATAAAGATCTAAACTAAATGCAAAAAAGAGATCAAACTGAACATTGTCTCAAGCCAGAAGGGTTGGGCACTAAACTCTGCAAGATGATGTACTAAGGGACTTCCTATTTGCATCTAATGATGCACTGGAGGAGAAGGGTATGGACCCTCTCAAATGAGTCCTAGTCAAGATTGAGTAAACTAGGCCCCCAAACCTCCGAACCATATAGCACAATAGGTCGGATAAGGGATTCCATGGGAAACACCTTGGATGAGATGTCCTAAAAATGGTATCAGAAGCACTATATATGAAGGAGGGATAGGGATCTATATCCCTTGTTGACCTAAGATTGGAGGGCTTGTCAGAAACTAAATTAGAGTCCTAAGAATTGCACAGCCAGGTATGCGTAGTTGTTGACTATCTCAATCGCTTCCCCTCTGAAGAGGAGATGTAGGTATAAGAGGGTCTTCTTCATCCCATTGAAGATAATAACCTTGGTTTTACCCGGGTTGACCATCAACAGCTAAAGATCACATAAAAGAGAGAGAAAATCCAATTGGCTCTACAACCCTATTGGGGATGAGGCTAAGAGAACCACATCATTTGCAAAAAGTAGAATATATATCAAAAACTGGTAAAGGAGGCATCTATCACTGCCCTGAATATGGTCATGGAAAATCCTTCAACTCGTCAATATAGTTCCCAAATAATGTGAGGGGTAGGGAGGAACCCTATTTGACCCCAATGGTACTTAGCATGAAGTATGATATCTCTTGAACTGTGTGGATACAACCAAGAACCAACTCGTATATCCATTGCTTGAATAGCTTTAGATGCCTAGAAGGCTCCTTTATAACCGAAGGCCTATATTTTCTCCCTCAACCATGTTTAGTAACTCGAGTCTCATACCTAGTGCTAAAATAATCCTAATGGAACACTTACCCCCATTTAAATCCATATCTACCCTTATCAGGTCATGTTTGATTCTTTGAGGTTTTATTCTTGGAAATAGATACCTAGAAGCTTGCTTTAGGCCCTAAAGACCAAGTGTCCTTTTCCTTGTTGTTAATTATTTATTTATGTACAGATACATTATCCACAATATATATATACATTTCTTTTCTTTTTCTCCTCTTTTTTTTATATATATTCACCTTTTTTTAAGAGAACAAAAACACACATCGAATATGAGTGGGGATATTGAAGCCCTTGTACCCCAAATACCTACATTGAATATTGAGGATAGTGATGCAAAAGATGAAAGACTTCCTCCAGTGCCTATTGTACAAGAAGTGATTGAACCTTCCAAGGATTTTGTTGATTTGTTGGACAACATTGTCATGAATGATCCTACTCCAGAGGATGATTTTCCTGAGGTGATAGACACTTATGTAGCATCAACTCCTTCATCTCCACCCATTCCAGTTGAGCTCCCTTCCATCTCATCTGTTGAGGTCATGTTGCCACCATCCACCATATCTCAGTTATTTTCTACACTTACTTCCATCACCACTTCTTTTCCATCCCTATCAACCTCATCCACCACTTCACCATTAGTGGTTATTGAGATCCATATTCCAATTGTCTCTCTGCAACCATCATCAACCATTGCTCCTACTTCTCTTCCTGAGATTCTGTGACTCCAGCTACTCCTTCAACTTCTGTACCATCAGTTTCTGTTGTCACTCCTTCTCTTCCATTCACCTCCCAGATCACCCTGTCTATCCCCAATTCTACTATTACTCAGACAGCTCCATTGGTGGAAACATGTAATGTTTCCACATCTTCAACTAAGTTGAAAGTTGATCTTGAAGATGATATTGTGGTTTCCCTTGGGGAATATTTTTACAGCAAATAATCCAAGGCAGTGGTAAGAAAAGGTAATAAAAGAAGCAGAGAAGGGACCGTGGTACAAGGACCTGTTCCCAATTATGTAATCTATACCAAGCAATCCACTGATGTCTGGCAAGAGGCCTTTGATACTGCAGTAGCAATGGGGGCATTTTCTGGAGCCAACTATGATTCAGTGACTTCTCTTAATAAAGAGATTGACACCAAAAAAGAGGAATTGAGGAAGCTTCAGGAGCAGTTGGGAAGAATTAATGAAGAACATGAATCACATATTCATGAATTGAGGAATGAGTTTGAAATCCAACTCAAGGAATTGCATAAACAGAACATTTCCCTTCAGGTCAAATTGCATAATACAGAAGTCCTAAATACTACCAATGTCGGCAGGGTAGAAGTGTTGAAACAACAGCTAAAAGATGTAGTTGCTAATGCAGCCACTTCTTCATTTTCTTGGTTCGCTGAGGAAGAGTTCAAGTATTTGGCCCTCGAAGTTAATGAGAATCATCACCAACTTTTGACTGAGCTATTTTCTTCCCTAACTGATATTCAGGAAACTTACAATGTTTTTGAAAAGCTTTCGGATACACTTGAGGAGCACATTGAGAAAAGGAAGCGAGCTTCCAAAGCCATCGAAGATATTACTGATTGCCAGTGTTATATTAAGGATAATCCGAAAGATATCCCAGTCTTGGATAGTTTCAAGTTTAGGAGGATAAGAAAGTCTTTGAATGTCTGGAAGGATGCTTGTGGGGTAATTGAAGAGACAATTAAAATAGCACAAGAAATCTATGGGAGAATATGGTATGTTGTTGATAACATCATGGTCATCTTGCAGTTTCCCACAATGGACCTAATCAAGCAGGCTTGCCTCCAAAGTTGATGATCGAGAAGGTGGATACTAGGTGTGCCTAGGTCAAAGAGCAGATTCAGCAGCTCGATCACATCCAAATTTTTTATGTTGAAAAATTCATCAGGAATCCTGTCAGTTTGGAGCACAAGATCCATATCTTCCTGCATCTCTGGCACAAATTGAGAAAAAATGAGATCGAATCATTCACATGTGATGCCCATTTGGGACTCGAGCTAGCCCAATATTGTGATGTGGTTGAGTTATTGGATGTTTGGTCCAAGTGGCAGCATACCCTTGGCCATACTTAGAATAGTTTGATTTTGCAATCCCTATTTTATGGGAAGTTACCCTTTGTAACTATTTTTGTAAATATTATTTAAAGGGTAGAGATCTCATAGGGGAGAGGGGATAAAATCAGCAAAAGAAGACTGGAGATACTTTAATTATTGAAGAGATTGTAATTTTTTGCAACTTTGAGCTAATACAGTTAGTGTTCTCTTGATTCCTCTTTTGTGAATTTATCAAATTTGTTTTATGAATGTTGATTTTTTCGCTTCAATCTATGAATGAACACTTTTTTGATTTTGGAATTATTATTAATACATTGATATACAATTCAAATTTCTCTTAAATTATGATCTGTGTGCCCTTATGTTTTAAATGAATTTATTTAATTAAAACATTTATCTATTTCTGCAAATGATTAACAACCATTATTAAATCAATGTTGATTTTTCAATTAGAATTCCAAACACAGGGTAATCTTGCATATGCCTAATCCTTAAGTTACTATCATTTGATTTTCATATTCTGGTTCTATCTTAAGTTCATAAGTAGAGATCCAATTTCACATTTCTGTCAAACTGGTGAAAAGACTTATTAAGATTCAGATCAAGTTATGCTGCACATAAACAAAACACTTTCTTTAGATTAGATCTAACTTAGTTTAGATTTCTTTTAAGGTAGATTCACTTCTAGAGTTAGAACACTTTGCTCTTCCCTCACAGGAAGACAGATCCTTTCATTATCAAAACCCCATAAGTGCCAGCGGAGGCCTTTATATCCGTGGGAGTTAACCATACCAAACAGTCGATATAACTGCTCTTGCGCAGAGCTTTTTGAAGCCTTTTAGATTGGGTTTTCACCCTCTATTGCTAGCCTTGGACAACATTCCAGCAACCTACATAACTGGGGCTTCAACATGGATAAGGATTTGGTTTCCTCCCATGACCATGTTAAGGCCATGAGACCCATGTCTATTGCTCAAAAACTTCTAAAACTACTAACACCCTTTCTTGAAGACCAAGGATACCCTTAGGAGGTCAAGTGTGGTGCTTCAAGGAATCATTGATGGACCTTGAGGCCTCAAATATTACTTTACGGATTAACGCATGGGTTTCCTTCCTCAATCATGTCTAGAGCCTTAAAACCCATGCCTACTACTTGAAACTGATTAATGGTAGTGGCATAGCCATGCATATGTTAAAGATACCATTGTTAAGCCATGTGTATTCTTACAAGGTGTCCTTCTTGGCCTTAGACATCTTTAATATTTATTTAGTGCCTAAGGTCAGGATTCTTCCTTCAACCATCTCCAAGACTTTGAGATTCATATCTAGTGTTAAAAAAATACTAATAACACCCATATATAGGGCCTTGAGACACATACTTAGTCCTAAAAATGCCCTAATCAGACTAATATCCCTAGTAAAAAGCTAAAGATACCATGGAAATGTTGGGTGTTGTTGTTTAATGTGTTGTTCACAGGGGATTCACCTTGTTGACCAATATCTTATCACGTTCATTCATAAACGGGGGTTTTTTAATTGTGAAAACTAAGGTCAATATATTGTAGTTATTGGGAGGGTAGGGAGTAGGGTATGGGGGGTTTATAGGTATTGGGGGGTTATAAAAAGGGGTGCCCAGTAAAAATAGAGAATATCTCATAAAAATAGGGTTTTTTTAATTGGAAATATGTATTGGGAGGGGGGATCAACAAAAGTATTTTGGTAGGCATTTATCAATATCTAGTGAAATTAGGGGTATTCTTTAATATCCCATGAACAAAGGCACTATGGCATAGCTTCACTAAGTGAATAACCCATGGTGTTTCTATGGGATCTAGATGTCTAAATAATGCTTCAAGGAACAAGGCCTAACTTTCCTTTGCATACCATGCACAAGGCCTTTAAATCCATATCTAGTGTTGAAGAATTCCTAATGATGCCCATATCCCCACTTGAAAGACAAGGATCCCCTTAAAATATCATATATGGTATTTATACATGTCATTCATGGACATTGAGCCCTAGATGCTAGCTAATGAGCCGCATTCCTAATATTCTTCCATCGAACATGGTTAATTTGTCAACACCCAAGCCTACTACTCAAAAACTTGTAATCATGACCATATCCTCACTCAAAGCCAATGATACTATTAGGAGATCATGTTTTGCGGTTCAAGGAGGTTCTCTTGGGTCTAGATGTCTAGAAGCTTCTTTTATGTCCCAAGGCATTAATTTCCTTCCCTAAACTTGTCCAAAACCCCATGACCAATGGTTAGTGCTAAAACCTTTCTAATGGAGTTGGTATCCTCTCTTAGATGTCATATATCCCAAAAAGGAATCCTATTTTGTGGTTCAAGGAATTGTTCATGGACGTCAAGCCTTAGAAGCTATATTTAGGTACTAATGCCGATGTTTCCTCCCCTAACAATTGTCAAAGTATAGAGACCCGTAATAAGTTATCAAAACCTACTAATGATGCCCATATTTGAATTTGGATCCAACTCATAATCTTGGGAGGTCAAGTGTGGTGGATTAAGGTGTTTCTCTTGAAGTAGGATGTCTATAAGCTTTATTTATATATTAAGGATGGTATTAGTCCCTTAACTATGTCTAGGGCCCCACAGCCCATCCTTACTACTCAAAAGATTCTAGTGGTGCCTATATCACCACTCAAGGGGTAAATATCCTATGAAGAGGTTACATGTGGTAGCTCAAGGCATTGTTCATGGAAATTGATATTTAGAAGCTACTTTTTAGACCTAATTCCCAAGTTTCATGAGTTGGCCTTGATCTATGACTCAGTACCAATACATAGATCAAAACAATTATAGCGGTTCCAATATGCCCACTCAAAGGTGAAGGATTGCCTTGGGTTTTCATGTGTGTTGGTTCTAGGAATTATTATTGGCCTCGGATGTAATTAGTATTCCTTTAGGGATCAATTCCCGTGTTCCATCCCTTGACCAAGATGAGGGCACCATGAACCATACCTTGTGCTTGAAAATTTATAATGGTGTTCATATCCCCACTTGGGGAGAAAATATATCCTCAATAGGCCATGTGTTTTAGTTCAAGGATTCACTCTTGGGATTGGATTCCTATAACCTTCATTCAAGGCCTAAGGACCTATATATATTGCTCAAAACTTCATAATATTGATAATATGCCCACTCAAAAGACACGTATATACTCCAGAGGTCATGTGTAGTGGATTGGGTCATCATTATTGAACTTGAATGCTTATAAGATTCATCTAGGGAATAAGTATTATGTTTCCTCCTTCAACCATATCCCCATTTCTAAGGATTGTAAACTCATACCCAATATCCAAAACCTCCTAATGGCACCCATATATATACTTAAGGGAAAGGATAACCTTGATGGGTCCTATGTGGTGGTTTATGGTGTTATTCATGACCATGGATACTTATAAGCTTTCATTAGGGTCTTATCCCCATATTTCCTTCATCGACCATTTCAAAGTGCTTGAGAGCCATACCTAGTGCTCATAATTACCTAATGGATACCATATCCCTAGTTGGAGGAAAATGATACCCTTGGGAGATGTTATTGTTTCCCTACTAGTTCCATGGTTAAGGCCCCAAGGCCCATCTATGGTGTGTAAAACATCTTAATGGTGCCCATATCCAACTCGTATGAAAAATACCCCCTAATGAGGGCTCATTTTGCAATTTTTTGTTGTTGTTCATCATTCTTGAGTCTAAGAAGGTTCAATTAGGGATTAAGGTACTTGTTTCCCCTCTTGACCATCTTTTAGGGGTCAAGAGTCGGGGAGGGATGGAGAGAGAGAGAGTGAGGGAGAAGAAGGTTTAGAGAGCAAGGGAGAGAGGAGAGAGAGGGGGGGGTGGGGGGGATAGTACAAAAGGGAGAGAGAGGGGGAATTCGGGAAGGGGTTGAGTGGGGGGAGAGAGAGTGATGGATGGAGGGAGGGAGGGAGGGAGAGGGGCGGAGGGGATAAAGGATAGAGAGATAGAGACGGTGGAGGTGTAGATGAAATTCAAGAGCATGCATGTGATTTTGAGATCATGCACATGCTTTTGAGAGCACATGTGCACTTTCAAGAGTGTGTGCTCCTACTGAGGGATATCAATGCATGGTGGAAGGTGATAATTTATTTTCCACATTTATTCACAACAACATTTAGAAAAAACAACATGTGCACGTTTTTTTATAGTGCATGCACATTTTTTATAGCACATGCACACTTTTAATTTTACTAACAAAACTTGTGCTTGCCACTCATCCAACATCCAAACACGGACTAAAAATTTAAACATGTAGCAACAATGACAACAAACACCTTGGTATGCATTTTGGTGTAATGGGAAAGCATATGTTTGTCTTCTTTTGATATTGGGAAGCACGTTTTTGTCTTCTTATATAATTAGAAGATAAATTTTGTGTAATTGGAAGATATTTTGTGAAATTGAAAGACAACTATTGTCTTCCTATGTATTTTCAATACAATTCATGAAATTGAAAGACAATTGTTTTCTTCTTGTATATCTGAAAAATGAGACTTGTCTTATTTTATAATTGGAATACAATCTTTGTCTTCTTGTGTAATTGAAGAAAAATTTCTACATATTTTGTAATTGGAAAAGAATTCTCAAGGTTGCTTGTACATGCAATCTCTGTAAACATGGGGAACCAACATAATTGAAAAAGAAAGTGTTCAAGGAAAAAACATCCCATAGAAAAGGTCAATGAAGCAAGGGAAAAGGTAAGTATAGGTAGGGAAAAATGAAGGCTTTTAGAAAAGGAGAATCTAAATTCTAGGACAACAAATGAACCACCAATGAATATTCCATCAAGACAAGTTGTTGTTGATGAACAAATGATGATGGATTTACTTGGAGCTGATTATACCATGGATGAAATTAGAGAGGAAATTGATCCACTACCCCATGATGAAGAAGTTCCCATGGTGCAACATGTTGTTCAATAATATAAATTTTAGAAAGTACCCATGAACAGGTCCAATCTCCGTCCAATATTATAATCCACAACAGAGAGATCAAGGGTGCCAAAACATAGGTCCATCCCTTCTGCCTAGTTTGGACAGTGTGTGCCGGAAAAATCCTAAACACCTTCAGGTGGATGAAATTGTTCTAGTTTCACTTAAAGGTAAGTTACCTGGATGAACTATTCATTATCAATCCTTTAAAATTATTAAAGAATATTGTGAACCAAAATCTGATGTAGCTAAAAGTTAATTGTTTTGTGTATGTTAAAATATAGGTGTTTGAATGTTGTTAGAAGAATTTCAGGCATTAAAACAGTTAGAATATCATAATCACACAATCATATTGTCATAATCCTTGTCGGTGATTTTCAAAAAATTGGTCAGAAAACTCGTTCTCAAGAGCGCAATTCAGCCAGATGTGTCTTGTCATAATCAATTGTTAAAAAGGTAACAAAATAAAAGTGTCTACTAAAAGAAAAATCCCAACTCATTAAATAAAATGTGAAAACCCTTAGAAAGTATTATATTATATGAGATGGCCTCGACACAAGTGGTGAAACAGATTCGTGGGTCTTCATTGGTAGGATACTCCACTCTGATATGAAGTTATTTGGAGCAGTTAAGGGACTAGCGCAAGTTTTCTAGCATGACAACACTATACCTTCCAACCAAAAAGATGTACTAAAATTGAGCAGGGGTTCAAGGGATTGTGAACCCTAAATTAAACACTATTTTGACATAACATAGACATAATTATATGAGAGATTCAAGAATGAATATAGTGAACTTAACTTGGGCTGAAAATATTTCGAGAAATGCAAGCCATGGTATGTTAGAATAAACACAATGTGTAACACATGTTGTTGTTGATTCCACATTGAATATGGTTATTATTATCACGCACACACACACACACACACACACACATGTATTTTTTTGTATTGCATAACACCCTTGTGCAGGAATGCTTAGTTATATTTTTGCTGACATCATCTAGAGACTTTATTCATATCATTTTGTTCATAATTCCATAAGGTTGTACATTTTATAAAAACACTTCTTTAGATGGGACATGCCCCAGGCACAGTGGAATGGCATTATTGAGAAAATGCATCCATGTGAGCAATGAGTATGAACTTGAGAGGTAGGAGGTTAACTTGCAAAGCTTCAAATATGTCGAGTATGATATTGATGGAGTAAATGAAAGAAAAAGATACAATTGGTCACTTCCAAGATTAGTAATGAGTACTAAAATAGTATTTTTTATTTTGAATTGCACTTTGAGATGCAACAATCTATTAATATATGTATTTATTGTTGTTCTACTAGGTACAATTCTGTGATTCATGAAGGAATTCTTCAAAAATAACTAACAATATGGTTAGCATGTTGATGTGGCTCCATGGCAGGAAGAGCATTTTAGAATAGGCAGGGATATGTTTCTTGTTGGTACTATATTATTAATGGTTGATTTTGATAAGAACTACACCCTTCAACCACAAAACAAGATTCAAATCCAATATTATCACTTAGAGCAAGTCAACATAATGGTCCATATCACATATAAGCATGGGGAAGATAATAGTGAAGACAATAGGGCTATATTGAAGGAGTATCACTTCTACATAAGTGGCAATAAGTGCCATGACTTAGATTTTGTACAACATTGCTTTCATTTTTTCTACAATCACTTGAAGGATAATAGTATACATATGGATCAACATTGTATTTGGTATGATGGTTGTGCGGGGTAATTCAAAATTTCACATGTATTTCAATGGCTGTGTATGCTCCACAAAAAACACAAGGTGCCACATATTTGGAACTATTTCAAGATTGGACAATTTAAAGTGGAACATGATGCAGTAGGTGCTCGCATCAAAATTGTGTTACACACACAAGAAATAAGTTCACAATTGTTTCCCTCATTTGAGATGAAAAGTCCATTTTTGAATGGTGTTCTTCAGTTATGGGGCAGGGAGAAGAAAGGCAAGAAAACCAATCAACCCGGAAAGCACATGTACATAGATATTTTTGGGAGGTGGTTGATGTAGATCGATCATAGTTATATGAATGAAAAAACATCTAGGGAACTAGTACATTTCATTCAGTTAGAATTTCAAACAATGTTATAGTTGAGATGTGGACAAGAAAACTCTCTTGCTTTAGTGCTCCATGTAGTATTGGTGAATGGGACAATTGTGAATCCAAAGACTGGGTTGATAGTTCGGATCATGTATCTTCCCCATTGGTCGATGTATATATTTATAATTATCCCAATTAGAGGAGGGCCAGGGAAGTATTTCGCGAGATTATGATCATATCTCAGATATCATACAACCAAGTTTGGTGAAAATTTTATTAGTTTGTATTACCTAGCTTGAACATATTGTATGCTTTGTTCATTTAGTGGACTCACATGTTGGAACTGTATTTTTGCAAGGCACATATATGCAGTCATTTCCCCAAAGGGTAATGAAGGAGGAACTGACTATTGGCTAGCACGTTTCTTAGAGGGAAAGCATTCCTTCAATGTCTCATTAATGAACTCTGAAGGCATTGATTTTTTTATTAGGTCGATGGTTATTAAAGGAGAATGTCTGACACGGGATGAAAGAACACAAAATAAAAAAGGATATGTATTTGAAAATTATAGAACAGGTCATTGTGTATACCACTATGCAAACTTAGGTGTTGGTACAAACCTCCAACTACAAACAATGCCAAGGAAGAACTCATTAATTGGGCACCTTACTCCGAGCATAAGGAGTTAATGGATACCATTAGTATTAATGGTGATCCTAATGGTTTAATTGAAATACCATAGATAGGTAGTCGAGTTTCTGATATGCTTGTTTTTTTTTGTTATGTTTCAAGGTATGTGTGTTGTTTGATTCTTTCAATGTTATCTTCTATATTGAGGTACATGTGGAACAAGTATCTACCATATTTTGATTACAAGTACCATGACATGGAAACAAGTATAATGGTATATCTTTTCTATATAAGGTCCAATCACATCATTAGTTTACTCGTGCAACATATAAAATTCTTAATATCAATCGATGAAATATAAAAGTCACATCATTAGTTTACTCCTAGAAATATACAAATTTGTATATGTATATGGTTGCATCTATGACAATCCCCATGTCAAGGAATAAAATGATATAATGATATTTTTACAAAGCGCTAGATCCAACTCTAATCACATATTCTAAAGTGATACAAATTCTTAAATTTAATTCTTGATTAGTAATGATTTTATGGAAAGAGTGGCTTTGTTTGATAGAAATAATTTAGATCAAGCCTCCCTCTTATATCTTCCTCTGAAAAGGATTAATTACAAAAGTGGGGGTTTAAGGAGTGACCTTAACCCTATGTCTATAAACTATAACCCTATAGGGTCTTCTCAAACTATAATCCTAGAGGATTTGAGAAGACCCTCTACATTGAAAAACTAAAACTAAATAATAGGAAAACCTAAAATATTGAAGATCTTGGTTATTGTTCATTAAATAAGTATGAGTTAAGGATGATAAAGACATGCTAGAAGAGTTGTTGAGTGTCCTCAACCTACTTCTCTTTGGAATATTTCTCATGAAACTTCCAGTCTTCCTTAGCCACTCTAGCTTTGGTTGAACTCTGATCAATGCATTATACTTAGCCTCCATGAATTCCATCTTCCTCATAATTTATGAATGTAGTTGCCTCCTCTTTTATCATGGTTTGGGAAATGACTGACTTAACTAGCCAATATATTTCAGTTATATTAGATATCTTGGTGTCGAGCTGCTCCTAGAAAAACTAATTTCAGTCATCCATTGAAGAGCTTCCCTCTAAATTAGATATGAGAGAATTGTGGCTCTTTTTTCTATGACCCTTTTCTCTGAATTACTTAACTTTTTCTTGACAAATTCAAAATGAGGTTGAAAGTAACTATTTTTGGTTAACATTACTTCTATTTGAACCTTGGGCATTGTCTTTGGCTTTGGTTTGATAAGAATGGTGATGTTTTGTGGTTGACCAGTACACTTGGTGCATCTTAAATAGACTTCATCCTACTCCTTTATATTTTCTTTACCCTTCACGTCTGTCGAGGTGGGAGAATACTTCTCTGTCATTATTCCCTCGAGTTCCCATTTCCAACCTTGAAACGAGCATCCATAACTTGAGGTTGAAAAAAATCGCTTCATCAAAACAATTTATGTCTTCCTGAATCTAATCTCCATTGATTCATATATGTTCTACTCAAGTAAGGAAAGACTAGAGTGTAGATATTTATTTGGACCCTAAAGAACTACACTTAGTCTTAGAGAGACTGCTACAAAGGTCACAAGGCCAAACACTTGATGAAGAGTGGCCCCTTGTCAACAATCTAGATGGGGTTTTGAATCTATTAAACCAAGAAACCATAACAAAAATATAGCAAAATTACAGACCTTAGAGGTGTGGTTCTTCCCTCTTATGCTATGAAAACCATATGAATGCATGATTCTCCACTCTATGTCAATGTGTTGCACCCTAATCATTGCATGATTGAGGTCAAAATGCCTGAGATAGCTTACATTGCTTGGAATAATGAATATGTACCCCCTCCCCCATCTACTAGACTAAACTCGCCACCAAGGCTAGCTATCGAATATACTCCCACATAATACCATAAACTTTGTTAATGGAGAGCTAAACTTACGATGCCTCCTCCCTCCTTGTGACCTTGATATTGACCCATCCATGTCAAGGATCCCCTCCACACCCCATATGGATGTGTGTTCTTTTACCTATATTACAAATAGTTTATTTTTATTTTGTATATTGTAATTTTTATATGACGTGTATTCTATTGCATATATTAGAAATAGTTTATTTTTATTTTGTATATTGTAATTTTCATATGGATGTGTGTTCTATTACATATATTACAAATAGTTTATTTTTATTTTGTATAGTGTAATTTTTATTTTTCCTTACATGTGTTATTACCAAAAAAATATGGGATATGATAATATTCTTCATTTATTGTAATGTCATCATTAATCTTTAAAACATAATTTAAGTTTAGAAAAATACTAATGATGATTGAGAAGAGATAATCACTTTGATAAAATGAGTTGCAACCATGAAAGTACTTTTGTCGAGTAACAAAATAATACAAAGTAAACAAAAAAGAATAATGCAAAGTAAAAAAAGTAATAAATATTATGTCGGTCATAAACAAAAAAGAATAATACAAAGTAAAAAGTAAATAGGGGACTTAAACTAGAGGCTTTAGAGCTTAGGATTAGGTAATAAATATTATGTCGATCATAAACAAAAAAGAATAATACAAAGTAAAAAGTAAATATGCCACTTAAACTAGAGACTTTACTTTTTACTTTTAATACAAAGTAAAAAGTAAATATGAGATTTTAGAGTGTTTGTCGAGTTTATCGAGTAACCAAATAATACAAAGTAAAAAGTAATAAATATTATGTCCGCCATAAACAAAAAAGAATAATACAAAGTAAAACGGAAATATGATACTTAAACTAGAGACTTTGAAGCTTAGGATTAGAGGGTATTGCACTATATTAATACACATGTGTACAAGGTCAAAAAGGTTATATTCACAAACAATGAATATAAATATATAAATAATTAAAAAACCAATATTTTGAAGTAAAAGTGAAAATATTTGGGCATGGAATGGAAGAGGGGATATTTAAAAAATAAAAAAATTAAACCAAATGTGTTACCTACATTCAGTTATCTTGTCATGGAAAAATTATGTATGTTATAATGAAGTTTTGTCCTAACCATATGCCATAAAAAAAATTGGAATGAATGTACATATCTTTTTAATTATTAACGTTACGAAATTCTTTTTAATTATTAAAGTTACGAGATAACTGGACTAAAATCGTTTTATATTTTATTAATAAAGGTTAAATTTTTAACCCTATATCACTATTGTAGAATTAATTTAATTCAGAATACACTAAACTGTGCAAACGTTTTTTCAATGGATTTGATTTATGTGAATTTTTAACCGATGTAGAGTTAACATAAATATATGTTAAATTATTTTATTTCATTATCCTACAATTAATTAATTTAAAATATATTAAATTTCTTAAACTGCAAATCCTTTTTGAGTGGATTTGATTTATGGAATCTTTGATAGATGTAAAGTTAACATGGACATATGTTAAATTATTTTATTATAATTTTTTTTAAAAATTTAAAATTATTTTATTGTATAATTTTTTTTAAATTATTTGTATGATAATTTTTTTTTTTAAATTATTATTTTAATATTTTTTTAATATGATATATATAATTTATTAATTATTAATTATAAATAATAAAGACAAACATATATATTTATTTTTTGAATGATTTTTATAAAACCTTTTAAAATAAATTTAGATTCATTCTTCACACATCATGTTATATTTTATTTTTTATGTTAATCTAAATCCACTTCTCATTTATTATTTCATTTTAAATCCATCTTAATTTTGAATCTTGTAAACATCAAAATGATATATTTTAGTGTGCTCTCTATCCCAACCCCACACATGTGCTTTCTATTAGGTAACTCAATTTTCTATTACACAACTCAACTTTGATAAAGTTTATAAAAAAACATCTAAGAATACTTTCCACCATTATTATTATAACTTTATTTTTATTTTTCATCAAATCTTCTATTGGGCCAAGGTGAGTGTTATAATCTTACTAGGTTGTAAAATTTAACATGGATTTGTTTATTAATTGTTGTTTTTTATGTTGGTCAAATTTAATATATCTTATTCTATTTTAGTTGCTTGATAATATTTTTTTTTTAAGTAATAGATTAGGTTAATATATTTTATGGGGTGTTGCTATTGGTATTTTTTAATGTATAAATAACCTTTGTGAGTTGTAAGTTTACTTAGGCATTCTCATCATCTAATTATTTTTGGCAAATGGTTGGGTTTCTCCATTGCTATAAATGGAGAAATTCTCATGTACTTTATACAAATATTCTTATTTGTTTCTAATGATTCTCATCCATGATCTTAGTTAGTCTAGTCCTAGATCTCTATAAATATTTCCACCTAAAATGGATCATTTCATATATGGGTGTGATCTCACTCAAACCAACATAAGATATATTGGCCCAATATAATACAAAGGTTGTCTGCATTGGAAAATACCAACACCCCCCATAAGTGAAAGATAGGGAGGAAACAAAAGAAAACAAATATTGGTCTCAACAACGAGGCTTGATAAAGTACCCATGTACAAACTCTCATAAGCAGAGAAAAAGAGAAAAACTTGTAGGATAAAAACTCATCTCCAAAAGAGAGAAAAACATCATTGTTCAAAAAGGCTTGATACAAAAGGCCTGATACCATGTAGAGATATGGGACTGACCTAGATCATGGATGAGAATCATTAGAAACAAATAAGAATCTATTGATCTGTCTGTATAAATTACATGAAAATGTCACAATTTATAGTAATGGAGAATCCCAACCATTTTCCAAAAATAACTCAGTGATGAGAATGCCTACTTGAGATTACAACTCACAAAGGTTGTTTGCATTGGAAAATACCAATGCCAACAACATTAAGTCATGGGCCATCAACTCAGCTTTGAATGGTATACAAAAGCGTAGCTATCAAACTTACCAATGCTTGAATGCGTCATTTCAGTGCTAACAATATATAAACCTCATTCCAATGCTTTAGTGTTGAAAATGCTATGAGATAAGTCACAATAGATTTGACAACATTTGAAGAATAATTCTTACATTATGCAAACTAACGTAAATGAAAGAATGGGCACATAAACACACCATCCCCACAATGGACACAAGATTTATCTTGGGAAACCCAACACTGAGAAAATCAGCTAGAAGGTGATCCTTATGGTATGATCCCTCTTTGTTGCAGTTATAAAAAATGTACATACAAAGGAATGGGCAGTCGCCAATCACTATGGAGTTACATTTAGACATTGTGACCCACTTCTCCTCATAACAACCCAGTGTTTAACATAGCTATATTTTTTTCAATTCCTCAATCCTCAATTATTAATAAGGTTTGGAAATTCTAGACTATTGATGAAAGTCCACACATGGCTAGCCCCACTTGTTGTAATAATGGGGATGACTGGAATCCACTTGTTACACCGATAGGCATATTCTCCACACCTTTTCCCTAGGATGGAGGGCGATATCAAGAATCCAAAAAAACTAGGAAGATTCATCAACATTGTATGTAAGTAGTTATGGAAAGTAACGAATAGTGAACCATCATTAACAAAAATGCATTTTGGGAATATGCGGTAATGAGTCGAGTCATGGGTAATGATCAACCTTCACATATTTTCGCACCCATCGTAAGTTTGTTTGTCGCGATGGCTGCTACTGGAGGTTGTGTGGCTATAACTATATAGGTGTTTTGATCTAGGAATCATGGGCACATAATGAGGAATGGTGGAAGCGAACTAAATCATTAGAATGATCGTGGGGACGATTACATCAAAGTTGGCACCCTCTGCAGTTGATAGGATAGCCATATATTTAAACAATCAAATATATGGAAGAGAGAAGACTGTAGACTCCGCACCACCCCGGTTAAGGAAACTTGATTCCTTAGCCCCCCATAGCCACTTCAGGTGAGACTTCGGGCTGCTGCGCAGCTCGTCGCCGAAAGGACCAATGCGCCAAAGGGGTGTTTGTTGCTGCGCCTCTTGAAAACCCGGGTCTGTCCAGAAAGCAGCCAACAAATGGTTCCGTTGCCGGGACCCACAGTAGATCCGCAGTATGACCCAGCTCGCGAAGGCCGAGGAGGAAATTACAGGGGCCGCGGACGCACAGCAGGTTTTGGTCATGGAAGAGGACAGATCACTTGCTATAACTGCGGAGCTCAAGGCCATTATGCAATGGATTGCCAAAACCCTACAACCCTCTACAGATAATGTAAATCTTATGATCATGTCATTAAATCATCCCCTCAGTTGATGGCCAAGATGCAAGAAAAGAAGCCACAGGTTAACCAGAATATCCAGTTGATTGGAGCAGAAAAAAGAGAACCAGATCCCACAGTTAATATAGTGACGCGCAGTGGTGCAACTACTGGTGCGCCAGATTCGGGAACTGGAAAGCCAGCAACACAATGGGTGCGCCGCGCTAATATTAAACCATCCCCGCTAGACCTACACAAGCAAAAAGAAGCATTCAAGCAAGCTCAAGAGTATTTCTCAGATCCGCGAGCTTCAAGTTATGTCGCATTACCGCACAATGATATTAGACCGCATGTGCCATGACAAGAGAACCGGGTACAAGAGCAAGCCACTACATCTGGAAGGCCTGATGAGGAGGATGCACTAGGCAGTGATCATGCTTTCCTGAGAAACTGCTTAAAGTTGTTGCGCAATGAAAAAGCAACTATGGAACTCCAACACCTGTTGGATCAGTGTCAACAATCTGCTTCGATGAATAAACCGCAGCATGTTGTTTATCAAATCAGGAGTCATACTAGAACTGGAAGAGAGATGAGACTCACAGCGCAGATTGGAGCATTTGAAATGGACGAAGTCATTTTGGATTTAGGCTCAGAAGTTAATGTTCTCACCATGCAGAATTGGGAACAGATGGGTAGCCCTCAGCTTACCAGATCTCCTATCCAGCTAAGACTTGCAAATCAGCAACGAGTTTCTCCATTGGGCAGATTACCCGATGTACCCATTGATATTGAGGGAGTAAGAAGTTCTGCAAACTTTGAAGTAATCAAAATTCTGGATGACAGTAGACCTTACCCAGCACTTTTAGGCATAGACTAGGCATTTGATAATTTGGCTGTCATTAATTTGAAGAAAAGACAAATGACCTTTGAGGATGAGCAGACTAGGTTCATTGCACCACTTGATCCCCTTCAAGGACCACGGTACATTGAACCCATTCGAGCAGAAGACGAAGTGCGCCACATGGAAAGTTTGTACCAGATGACTGCTAGTCATAATGATTATGTCAATCCCACAGCAGACAGCCATATCAGCTGGCGATGCGATAGTTCGTGCGCATTAGATTCGGAAGCAGGACCGGAAAACTGGCAGAATCGCTTACATGAGGTTTCTACAAGGCATTGCACCATGATGACTAAATCCATTCGATGGATTGGCACAAAATTGAATAACACTCCAATCTTTTATGGTTTAACTAGAGTAAGTGAATTCATACATGCATATGAACAAGAAATCCCAGATGAGCAGTGCATACAAGCATTCAATGTAGCACTGCGCGCTACACCCGCAAGATGGTGGGGTGCGCATAAAGAAAATATCGACACATGGCAAGACTATCGCAGGTTGATACTGCACAGATTTCAGGAGACTACAGCAGGAGTTTTGCGCAAATATGATGGACAGAGTGACCCCAGGACACACGTGGAAGCATGTATTCAGCAATGGTCAGATATTCCAGAGGATGAGTGGGCTCACCTATTCATCCACACGTTGGATATAGTTCGAAGGAATTGGTACACTGAAACAGAATTACGCAGAGGCACTATCACTTGGCCTCTCATGATCGAAAGTTTTCAACTCACTTTCAGCTTTGAGTCAGAACATCCAAGCATCGATCAGGATTTAAAGTGTATTAGAAAGAAGGTATTTGGACAACGTCCTTTACCAGAGTATTCTCAACCAGATTGGGCTGTCCAGATGGAACATGCCCTGGAATTCTATCATTTCACCGTTGGAGAAGAGGATGATGATCCTCGCAACATCAATATTCCAGAATCAGAAGGGACGTGCAAAGTCGAAGGCCCTCAGCTTCATATCCCTAGCATAACAGAACACATCAAGCTCAAGAAAATTAACATTGGTACAGAAGCCGAACCCAAGTTTGCCTCTATAGGAGATTATTGGGATGATGAAACTGTTGGCCATATTGCAGATTTACTACATGAGTACCAGGATATCTTTCCTACCAAGTTTACAGAAATGAAAGGCATCCTAGGAGAGTTAGGAGTTATACGCATACCTTTGAAACCGGATGCTAAGCCAGTAAAACAGTGCCCGTACAGGTTGAACCCGCGATATAAAGAAAAGGTCAAAGAAGAAATTGATAAGATGCTCGCCGCTGGTATCATTGAACCAGTAGAGGAAAGTGATTGGATTAGTCCTATGGTGGTACAAGAGAAAAAGGCGAAAGGTGAAATAAGAATCTGCGTGGACCTGCGCAAGCTCAATGACACATCAACGCATGATCCATTTCCTACGCCCTTTACAGACGAAGTGCTTGACAATGTTGGAGGACAAGAGGCTTACTCCTTCACTGATGGCTTTTCAGGATACCATCAGATCAGAATCCATCCAGAGGACCGCCATAAGACCACTTTTGCGACTGAATGGGGCTCATTCTAGTATACGGTAATGCCCTTTGGTCTTAAAAACGCTCCTGCTATCTTCTCTAGAGTCGTTGTTGTTGTTTTTAAAGAGTTCATCCATAAGTTTCTAGAAGTCTATTTTGATGACTGGACTGTGTTTGGTTTACTAAAGAACCATATAGGGAATCTAAGGATGATGTTAGAAAAATGTAGACAGTATCAGATCTCCCTTAACTTGAAAAAATGTATCTTCTGTGCTCCTTTTGGTATTTTGTTGGGTCACATTGTGTGCAGACAAGGACTCATGATGGATCCTGTGAAGGTTGCCATCATTGCTAACTTGCCTATGCCCAACTCAATCAAACAATTGTGCACTACATTGGGACATACAGGATACTACAAGAAATTTATCAAGGGTTATGCAAAGATCACTGTGCCTATGGAAAGACTGCTGAAAAAGGATTCGAAATTCCAATGGACAGAAGAATGCCAACAGAGCCTGGACACACTTGAAGAAAAGATGATCACAGCGCCTATCCTAGTTTTCCCAAACTGGAGAAAACCCTTTCATGTTCATGTAGATGCTTCTTCCATAGCATTGGGGGTTGTACTCACACAACCGGGAGAAGGAGGTATTGAACACCCCATTGCTTACTCTAGTAGAAAGCTGTCTACAGCTGAGAAGAACTACACCACTACAGAAAGAGAAGGACTAGCTATGGTGTATGCCTTACAAAAGTTCAGACACTATCTATTGGGTGCTCATTTTAAAATGTATACTGACCATTCTGCTTTGAACTATTTGGTCAATAAGCCAGTGTTAGGGGGAAGAATTTGCAGATGGCTACTCCTCTTCCAGGAGTATGATTTTGAGATTATTGTGAAGCCAAGTAGATTGAATGCAGGACCTGACCATTTATCTAGGATAGAGTCAGGGGAGGAACCTACAATTTTGAGGACAATCTGCCTGATGCGCAGCTGTTTTCTATTCAAGCAGCAGACGAATATTATTCTGATATTCTTGTGTTTCTCACTATAGGGCAAGCGCCAGTTGAGTTCACAATACAGCAGAAGAAATAACTTGTTGTCAAAGCCGCAGACTTCACTTTGATAGTAGGCCAACTTTATAAGTTGGGCCCTGATGAAGTGTTGCGTAGATGCATTTTACCGCATGAAAAGAACTCCATAATCGCAGAAGCGCACTCAGGAACCGCAGGAGACCATTTCGCAGGAAAGCCGACTGCGCAGAAGATCTTAGCCGCAGGTCTTTGGTGGCCAACATTGCACAAGGACACTAAGGAATTCTACAGGTGTTGCGATGTGTGCCAGTGAACAGGAAAACCTTCAAGAAGAGATGAAATGCCGCTAAGACCCCAGATAACAGTGCATGCTTTTGATAAGTGGGCCATTGATTTTGTGGGACCTATCAACCCACCAGGAAAGAGAACCGGCGCAAGATACATCATCACAGCTACTGAATACCTCACCAGATGGGCTGAGGCGAAGCCAGTTAAGAATTGCGACGCTGTCACTGCCGCGTAATTCATTTTTTAGAATATTATCACTAGATTTGGATGTCCACTAATTCTAATGAGTGATCAGGGCACACATTTCCTGAACAAGACTATAGAGGCCCTTACTGAAGAATTCCACATTAGTCACCATAAGAGTACACCCTACCACCCTCAAGCTAATGGTACGGTGGAGGCATTCAATAAGATTCTGGAGAATGCTCTGACCAAGATCTGTAACCAACAAAGAGATGATTGGGATCTTAGAGTCACAGCTGTGTTATGGGCTTACAGAACCACATGCAAGAAATTAACAGGTCACACACCTTTCAGTTTGGTGTATGGACAAGAAGCAGTTATGCCCATGGAATACATTGTTCCCAGTCTCATAATTGCTCAAATTACAAAAATGGCAGATACTGATACTATGAGTGAAAGTCTGTCACATTTGGTTGCCTTAGAAGAAGACAGGCTTTTAGCAGGATTCCATCAACAAGTGCAGAAGGCGAGACAGAAGGCTTGGCATGACAGGCATATTAAGAATAAAGTCTTTCAGGAAGGAGACTTGGTACTCCTCTATGATAGTAAATTCATCAAGTTTCCAGGCAAGTTTCATGTACATTGGTTAGGCCTTTTCAAGTAATGAAGATAACTGAAGGTGGAGCAGGTCAGCTTGCAAAGCTTAATGGAGAGTTGCTGCCCACAATGATCAACGGGAGTCGGCTCAAGCTTTACCGCGACGGCCACTCCGCCCTGTCAACCTAATCAATTCCTAAAGTTGTGCAGATGTCCAGTGTAGTTGAAAGAGGCATCGTACCTATCATAGTCTACACGAAAGTCGCGAGACATTTTCAGTCTCTGGCTTTCCACGCAGTTCCTTGAAGCATTCGCGCACTCAATAAAGCTTGTTTTGAGCGAGCCTATATTTTCTCTTGCGGAGTTCCCCCGGTTTGTGGAACTTTCGCTCTTGCAGAGTTCCCTGTTGTCGATTTGTCGCTCTTATAGAGTTCTCCTTGCCGTGGATCCCTCCATGTGCACGGTTACCCATGCTAAAGTTACCCACCGAAAATTTGAATTGCGGTAATTCTGTAGCCGCGTCTGAGTCTTAATGAAGGACGAGACCGCCATTTAATTGTATTTGCTCTGACAGATTCGGCTTGATTTCCCTGAGATACGCATTTAATTAAGGAGCCGAACGCCTTAGCTCATCTCCCGAAAGGCTGTCAGAGCCCGTCCATCGCATTTAACACACCAGAGAGGCGCGGGGGTAGGGGGGTTGTCAACTCATCCGCGTAGGCACCAACGGTTATTAGTGCCACTTGTCCGCATCTACTACCTCCTTCAGCTATAAATACCCCTCATTCGTATATGCTTGGGTTACTTTTCCTTGCTAGTGTGTTGTATAGTTGTCCTGTTTGAGAGTCTAAGTCATTGTTTTCAGAGCCGTGTCATGCAGACTGCTTTCCCATTTTCAGAGTTTGCATCCTACACTGTTCCGCCCTTTTCAATTTAGTGTTGGTCGTGTCTACACGTTCATGACGGAGAACCTTTCAACTGAAGAATTCGTCCGACAGTTCAGACGCAGAGGGTTAGATTTCAGTATGGGTACCCCGATCAAGATTGTCGAGCTTCCTGACCCAGACAGTCCCCGGGCACGCGGGCGTCTCAGCAGCAGCCGGAGGAACCCATTCTAGAGCCTTTGGCCACTCTGGTTAACTACATTCCTCTACGCCTAGACGATGCACCCGACGTGCGTATTCCCAAGAATGCCAAGTATTCGATTCCACTGCCACCATTGGCGGAAATTGTGCAGGACGAAGGATCCCTACTTGGACACCTCCCGCTGGTTAAGTTTTCTGACTTTGACTTGGGAGATTATAGAACGTATCTGTAGTTTGCATCGGATCACTATCTGACAGTGGTCCATAATCCTGTTAAGAAAGTTGACGAATTCGTCCCGCAGGAATTTGCCGTAAATCTGGAGAGGTATGGATTGTTGAACCTGTTAAAGCTACCGCACTTCAGGCGTAGCAATGAAGTTAATGCGGTTGTCAAGGTCCTATTATCCTGTGTTCATGGTGGTTATCTTTGGCTAGGGAGGCCAATTGATCTGAATGTGGACCTGATTCATCGAATTACCGGCCTATCTAAGGTTGGTAAGGGCCCCAACGTCCATTTTGTTGGTAAAGACAAGGACCGAAAGCTCGCGGCACAGGTGGTGCAGAAATACAAATTGTCGAGAGGAGGTCGGGCTTATGACCTCACTGCAATAGAAGATGAAGCACTCAGATTCACAGGCAGTCTGCTCGCAGGAAGACTTTTAATGAATGTCGACCTAAAGAAGTCCTTGGAGCTGTTGTAGAGCTTGCAGTCGCAGCTGCGGAGGGAGAGCAATATAATTGGTGCCTCTTCCTCCTAAATACATTCTTGGAAGACTGCCGCAATGTTCAGGACACCGCCAACCAGCTGTTCCATTTCTCTTGGCTCCTGATCTTGTGTGCCTTTGTCGGGTGGAAGGAACCGCCTAACACTCAGTTTCTTTCGCGCCGTGCAGGAGAGGTTACAGGGATGCGCTATGTCAACCTCTGGGATTCTAATAATCCCGTGAAGCGCAAGATGAACCGCGCTGTGTTTTTCGAGTATTACAATCTCCTCAAGGATACCATCCTGCAGATGCCGAGGCTTACTGAGGAGACGACAGAACTCTATGGAACGAAGTTGGTCTTTTCTGCCAACTTGCATGAAATATATTTTCGCCCTCGCGGAATTCAGTCGAAAGAATGGGCTGTAGGGCTCTACCGAATGACTACCCAGGATGTGGACGAAACTGTGAAATCATGGCCCGAAGAATGGAAGCACGCCACTGAAATCGCCACCACGATGCCACCCCCTGAGGCGCAAGAAAAAGAAAAGGGAAAGGAAAAGGTCGCGCAAAAGAATGATGAAGGGCCGTCAAGACCGGCTACCAAGAAACAGAAGCTGTTGCACCCCGCAGAATCGACTGGAGATCCCCATGAGACCCTTGCCGCAGGGTTCGACCATTACTTGAAGGAGCAATTTCGCGAGCTGCGGACCTCTCAGGCCAATATCAGAAGTGCTCTGGACCTGCAGCTCGTGGAGTTGAAAGGTCTTGCAGGACGAGTTACGCAGACCCATGCGCCAGCATCCGGCTCGTAGGCACCGCAAGCATCTACAAGCACTGAGCGGGTTGAAGTACCTACAGAGAGGCACACTGTTGTCCATATCCCGCCTACAAGCATGACACTCCCGGATCCTTTGGCTGCACTGCAGGTAAGCGCGGTTGGCCCTGTTGAAATAAATTTGTCACTTATTCCGTTGGAAACTCTCCATTTGGTTCAGGAGCAGGTTTCTACTGAGCTGAGAGCTAGGGAGCTCTCCACATTCCATGCCAATCAAAGACTGCAGACGCAGGAAGTAGAGCTAAGGGAAGGCTACAAGGAGATCTCTGTGTAGCTTGAACTTCACGAAGCACAAGACACTAGGCTAAGGAATGTTGTTGATGAAATCGCCCAAGAGCTGCCAGCCTACCAGATTCAACCAGACCTTCCGTTAGTTGAGAAAGCGCAACGCATTGGTAGAAGGGTGCAAGCCCTAGAACAGCAAGTAGTTGCTATGGCTGAGGACCATAGAAAGCAGCTCACCGAGTTGGAAGCTCGTGTCACAGTGCCTCCCGTAGACGAGAAGCAAGAACGACTTGAAGCACTACGCAAAGCTTCTACCCAAATGAAGAGCAGAACAGATGAAGCCCAGCAGTTAATGACGCAAGCTATGGAGGCTTGGGCTGAGCTCAAGAAGCTCCCCTCTAGAGTTTCCCTTTTGGAACAAGTGGAAGCAGCAGAACAGTCCCTAACTGTTCTGAACGAAGAAGCTAAGCCCTTGGAAGGCTTAGCCAAAATGAGAAAAATGAGCAAAGTCCACAAAGTCCAGCAAGAACTGCACAGGCTCCGAAACAAAGATGCTGCTCTCGCCAACATCATTCAGCCGTTTATGGATGAGTATGCTGAACTTGTTGCCCAAGCAGAGGCCAAGGTTAAAGCATTTGCTGAGTCTCAAGAGTTGGTCGATGCTGTAGAAGGAGAAGAAGCCACTTCAGACCTGGTGTAGACATCCATGGAATGCGTAGAAGACATGGACACCGCTATTGCGCAGTGGAAGCAAGCCTTCGCTGCGACCCAAGCCAAGTCAGATGCACAACTAAAACAATCGCAAGCTAGTGCGAGTGGCTCGGGGACGAGCCACAAGTAAGTGTTAGGGGCCTGTTGGAGCATAGGCCGCAGCTATGGTAAAGCTGCCAAGTTTTGGGAAAAAGCACTAAGTTTGAAGGAAAAGTGCTAATTTTGAGGAAAAGCACCATTTTTGGCGGAAATGAACAGTGCGCGGTACGGCGCCAAATGGACGAGCTCACAGCAGAGTGCGGACCGGAAATCGCGGAGCTCGCGTGCACAAGCCAAAGAAGAGTAAATGTGGCCGAGTAGAAAGCTCAACCACCATAATAAATAAGCGACGGAATAGAGGGCTCAGCTACCCTCATTAAGGAAAAGTACAGGAGTTATGGTTGCTCGGACCAAGGGAGAATCAACAGGCTGAAGAATTGAAGGCAAAGGAAAAAGAGCAAAGAATGATGAAGCGGCGCCCATACCCGCGATCTGCGCCGAAAATCACGGAGTCTACAGGAAGTTGCGACGCGACTACAAGAGGCATCTAAAGTACACCTAGTCGTGTCAGTGGTTAGGGTTTTTAGGGATCACTGTTGGGAAAGGCCCACAGTTTTATAAAGGTGCGACCCTCAAGGCCACCTATATATATGTGTAATTGTAAAAGGAAAAGGGTTAGAAGGTTAGGGAGTTAGAGAATTGGATAGCTGGAGAGCTAGAATCACTGAGTTTACAGACAGTCTAAGTTGATGTCTAAGTCATTGTAATATCTGTAGAAGAAGAGCATAGATCTAAGAGAAGGGCTCCCAGCTGTGTGCGTGGAGTTTCCCAGAAAGATCTAAGGCTGCAGCTATGTGCGCAGCGGAACTGTGTAATTCCAATCTCAAGATAATATAAAATACAGTTCCCGTGGACGTGATTTCCCTATGGAGGCAAACCACATAATTCTTGTTGTTATATGCTTATGTGATTGCATGTCTATGTTTACATGAATGTTTCGCTATCTTTATGAATGAGTATATAAAGTAGGTCCTTGAAGCTCCCTTAGAAGTTATACTCGTGCAGTGTCGAAGGAGCTTGTAAGAACACTATCGCCGCAGCGCGTGAGGAGTGTGTTACTACGCCGTGGCGCAAGGCCAGAGACGATACATAGTGTATCGGGCGTAGCGGGTAAAATCCTTGTGCGCAGGGGCGGGGCTACCGCGCAGCTACACTGAGACGAGTAAGTTCCAACATGGTCGCGCTGTATGACTTGTGAAAGAGTAAGACGCTCTGTTCAGGAATGACCGCCAAGAAGGGAAGAGAGAAGACTGTAGACTCCGCACCACCCCGGTTAAGGAAACTTGATTCCTTAGCCCCCCATAGCCACTTCGGGTGAGACTTCGGGTTGCTGCGCAGCTCATCGCCGAAAGGGCCAGTGCACCAAAGGGGTGTTTGTTGCTGCGCCTCCTGAAAACCCGGGTCTGTCCAGAAAGCAACCAACACTGTTTCATAGTTCATTGCTCATAAATAATAGGAAATATTTTTTGTTCTTTTATTGAAAAACTGGGAGTTGCATGCCATCCCTAAAAATAATGGTGCATTTACAACTGAGAAGAGATCCTCTCCATCGGAAGACTCAAGCTTCATCTTTTTGTAATGCAAGTTGACAGGAAATGAATTAATGTATTTGGGTAGCCCATGGGGACCTTACTCCACAGTACTTTTTGCTACATGGTTAACCAAATTCAACCATGGTTAACCAAAGGCATCCATGGTTCATTAAAGTCAATTACATGGTCAAACAATATTCAACCATGTCGGCCATCATTCGACACCCATCATTAACTATTTTCAACGATGGTCAAACTTACTTAACCCTAGCTAACCAATGTCAACCATAGTCAACTATGGTTTGCTAAAGTCAACCATGGTTAACTAAAGTCAGACATGGTTCAAACAATAGTCAACCATGGCTAACTATGGTCAAACTAAAGTCAAACATGGTTCACTAAAGTCAACCATGGTTAACTATGGTGAAACTAAAGTCAACCATGGTTAACCAAATTCAACCATGGTCAAACAATAGTCAACCATGGTTAACCAAACTCACTCATGGCTCACTGAAGTCAACCATGGTCAAAAGATAATCAACCATGGTAAAATATGGTAAGACTTATTCAACCATCATTTGATGCCTAGTGAAAAATGGTCAACCTTAGCTACACATAATCAACCATTGTTCACTAAAGTCATCCATGGTTAACCAAAGTCAAATGTAGTCATCCATGGTTAGATAAGGTCAAACATTATCAACCAACATTCGACACCCATCATTAACTATTTCCAATGATGATCAAACATACTTATGTTTTGTTAACCAATGTCAACCATAGTCAACTATGATTCATTAAAGTCAACCATGGTTAAGCAAAGTCAACCACCTATGGTTAAACTTAGTCAACCTTCATCAACCATAGTCAACTATGACTATCTAAGGTTTAATTTTCTCAACCATGGCCAAACATAGTAAACAATAGTCAACCATAATCAAACATGATTACTAACATTCAAACATCATCACACATGGTCAAATATGGCCAACCATGGTTAACCATTTTCCACCATACTCTACCATTGTTAACCATTTTCAACAATATTCAGACGCAATGAACCATGGTCAATCATAGTCAACCACTTTCAAACTAGAGGTAACCATAGTTAAACATGGCTAACCTAGTCAAACTTGGTCAAGAATAATTGTCTATGGTCAACTTCACTTAACTAAAGTCAACCATAGTCAAGCATGTTTCACAAAATTCAATAATGCGTAACTAAAGTCAAACATGGTCAACCAAAGTCAACCATGGTTCCTTAAGTCAACTACATGGTCAAACAATATTCAACCATGATGAACTATGGTGAGACTTATTTGACCATGGTTAACCAAATTCAACCATAACCATGCATGGTTAACTAAATTCTACTATTGTCAAATAATAATCATCCATGGTGAACTATGGTCAAACATTATCAACCATTAACTAACACCCATTGTCAAGTATTGTCTGGTCAAATATGGTTAACCTTCGCTATCTTATGTCAACTAACGTTACTAAAGAGTATTAAAAATTTGAGAGTACCTTTATCCACCATATATATATGTATCATTTCTTATGAATATTTAAACAATAGTCATGAAATGAAAGACTTTGCATGTTCACCAATAATTTGTATGGTATTCATTTATAAGAGAAACCCAAGTTCTCCACTTATTAATACAATGCAATATTCACTTTGACAAGGGTTGATGAAATTTCAAATGGTAAAATGTACACATCTCCCTTCCATGACCAAAGCCTTTACCAACCGATCATGAAACAATTGTTAGTAGGTGAAATCAAATTCTGGAAAAGAAAATATTAGACCATTGAAAGTCAGCTCACCCTTCAATGCCAACTCAGTTTTCTCTGTCATATGGTAGATAGAATGTAGGTGATGAATTAAATGAAAGAGGTTACTCGATGAAGCGATCTCTCCCCGCTAACCGCAAGTGAAGACTCTAGATGCTTTGAATGTCGGTGTAGGCTTGATTTTTTATTTGCATTATAAAATACAGTCTAGTGGTAGAGAACGTAGAAGTAAATAAAACGCAGATTATGCCCAATTTTGAGTCTTTCGTGTGACTGTTTGATGTATGTTCTGTTCTTGGCAAGTTTGTGTGTATCTATATACATGTGTTAGAGTGTTGTGTGTTTGTCATATAAATTGCAAATACATTTCATTTGATTTGTTGGTATTAGCTACTGCATATTGTCATTAGCTTGACCCTGTGCATGAGATGTTGGTAGCTCTTTGTTAAAACTATTGTCTTGCAAGAAATCCAATACATGGGTCTTTAACTAGACAAGAGAAGACTAAAGAACAGGGGATCGATATTGACTCTAAATAGGGGATCTGAAGAACACATCTGATTCTAACAACTAGTATCAAAGCAGGTTCTGGAAGCTATAGCATGGAGGTCACTGCCATGAGTGACATGGAGAAGTTGAATGGGGAAATTTTTTCCCTATGGAAATCCCAAATGGAGGATATATTAATTTTGAAGGACCATTTTTTACCAATTGAGGGATTGGAAAATAAACCCTCATCGATAACGGACGAGGAGTGGAATCAGCTTGACAGGAAAGCTATTGCCATAATCCGTCAATACTTGGCCAAAAATGTCTACTTCAATGTGGTTGGGGAGAAGACAACAGAGGCTCTATGGAAGAAGTTGCATGATTTGTATGAGAAAAACACAGCTTCCAACAAAGTGTTGTTGATGGAGAAGCTGTATAGCCTTAAGATGAAGGAGGGTGCTTCAATTGTAGAGCACTTAAATGAATTCAACATAATTAAACATAACTATCTTGGATGATGAAATCAGAGCCATCCTACTTATGTGCTCTGTGCCAGACAGTTGGGAGAATTTGATAGTAGCCATAAGCACTACCTACAGGGACCTTGAAGTTTAATGATGTTAGAAGCAGTCTAATGAACGAGGAGTTGCGATGGAAATCAATGACAGAAAACCATGGAGGAGAAGCTCTAAGCCTAACTGATCGTGGCAGGAAAATGGATCGAGGTAGACAGGGGCGTTCAAAATCCAGGGGCACACCAAAATCAAGAAAAGGAAGACTCACTTGATTTCATTGTGGAAAACCAGGACACATGAAGGAGTGTTGGTTTTGGAAGAGAGAGAAGAAGGAGAAAAAATCGACCAACACAAACCAAAGGTCAGCCAATACAAATGAAGGTGAGACCATTGCAGTTGTTTCAGATGGTGATGTCTTATTTATTGTTTCAGTAGAAGATGCATGCTTATATACTTATGGTAGTAGCATAGATTGGATCCTTGACGCTAGGGCATCTCACCATGTAACTCCATGTAAGAACAATTTTGTTGCATTTGAAAGTTGTGATTATGGTAGAGTGCACTTGGGAAACAATCACTACTGCAACATTGTTGGAGTGGGAGATGTTCAAATCCAATCAAAGGATGGACATGATATCTTACTGAAACAAGTCGGGCATGTCCCAGAAATGCGCATGGGCCTGATCTCAGTGGGACAATTGGATGATGAAGGTTTCTCCACAACCTTTGGCAAAAGTGGTTGGAAATTTTGAAAAAGGGACATTGGTCATGGCTAAAGGACCCAAGACAGGAACGTTGTACACATTAAGAGCAACAACAAGGAAATCAGATGTGTTCGTTGTTTCAAAAGAAGGAAGCTCGCCAGATCTATGGCATAAGCGCTTAGGTCACTTGAGCGAGAAGGGCCTAAAAATTCTTGTTGACAAAAATATGCTTCCAGGTTTGAAATCCTATGAACTTGACCTTTGTGAGCATTGCATATATGGTAGGCAACGCAGAGTGTCATTTATGAGAAGAGGCCATGAAAGGAAAGCAAATCTCTTAGAATTGGTACACTCTGATGTGTTTGGTCCAGTGAATGTGAAGTCCTTAGGAGGAGCCTCATATTTTGTCACATTCATAGATGATGCATCTAGGAGGGTTTGGGACTATCCCATGAAAATAAAAGATGAGGTATTTGAAACATTTCAGAAATTTCATGTTAGTGTTGAAAGAGAAACTAGCAAGTTGCTCAAGTTTTTAACCACAGACAATGGTGGAGAGTATTGCTCCAATGCATTCAAAGAATACTGTAATAGGTTTGGCATAAAGCATGAGAAGATTGTCCCTAGTACTCCTCAATAGAATGGCACTACATAAAGGATGAACCTCACCATCATTGAGAAGGTGAGGAGCATGTTGTCAAATTCTAGGTTGGAGAAGCATTTTTGGGCAGAAGAAGTAAGAACAACTTGTTACCTCATCAACCGATCACCTACAACAGCCTTGGATGGTGGCATTCTTGAAGAAGTTTGGATCGGGAAGAAGCTAAACTATTCTCACCTTAAAATTTTTGGATGTGAAGCATTTGTACACATTCTCAAAGAGCAAAGAACTAGGTTAGACAATAAATCAATGAAATGTATTTTCTTGGGATATGTGGATGGTGAGTTTGGTTACCGTTTATGGGATCTGGTTAAATGTAAATTTATTAGAAGCAATGATTCCATATTTAATGAATTAGAGATGTTTAAGAAGCCTATAGGTGATATGGAGGTCAAGAAATCTATTGAGAGGTATGTTGAGCAGCAAGAAAACATACCAATATTGCAATAAGATTATGGACAGCAGGCAGAAAATGGTGGAGAGCCAGATGAACATGATGGGCAGCCAGCTAAAAATGATGGACAACGAAAAGAAGAAGCGTTGTAGCAGCCGTTACAAGAGGTCCAACAGGAAAATATACCACCACAATTGGTTCTCAGGTCCACTAGGCCTCATAAGCCATCACAAAGGTATCCTCCCTCAAATTATATGTTATTAACTGATGAAGGTGAACCTCATTGTTTTCAAGAGGCTTGTGATGATGAGCATAGCAAGGATTGGAAGAAATCCATGCAGGAAAAAATGGATTCATTATTGGAGAACAAAACATGGGAGCTAGTGAAGCTTCTGAAAGGAAGAAAATCTCTTCAAAACAAGTGGGTATACAAGATCAAGCATGAGGGTGAAGGGAAGAAGGAAAGGTACAACAAAAGGTTGGTGGTGAAAGGATTTTCCCAAAAAGAAGGTTTGACTTCAGTGAAATTTTTTCACCTATTGTTAAAATGTCATCCATTAGAGTTATTCTTGGTCTTGTTGTTGCTTTAGACTTGGAGTGTGAACAGTTAGACGTGAACACCGCCTTCTTTCATGGAGAATTGGAGGAAGAGATCTATATGGAGCAACCGAAAGGATTCAAAACAAAAGGTAAAGAAAATTTGGTTTGTAGGTTGAAGAGGAGCCTCTATGGGCTGAAACAAGCACCTCGCCAATGGTATAAGAAGTTTGATACTTTTATGTTGGAGCATGATTTTAGGAGATTAGAGGCTGATCATTGTGTTTACATTAAAAATTGTGACCAAGCAAGGTTTATTATTGTATTGTTATATGTGGATGGCATGCTAATTGTTGGGAAAGATAAGAGCATGATTAACAAGGTGAAGAAGGATTTGGGAAATCAATTTGCAATGAAGGATTTGGGTCCAACACAACAAATTGGGCATAATCTGTGTTTTATTTACTTGTACGTTCTCTACCACTAGACTGTATTTTACAATGCAAATAAAAAATCAACCCTACACCGACATTCAAAGGATCTAGAGTCTTCACTTGTGGTTGGTGGGGAGAGATCGCTTCATCGAGAAGCATCTTTCATTTAATTCATCTCCTGCATTCTATCTACCAAGTGACAAAGAAAATTGAGTTGGCATTGAAGGGTGAGCTAGCTTTCAACGGTCTAATATTTTCTTTTCCAAAATTTGATTTCACCTGCTAACATTCTCCCACTTGAAATCAAATGGAGGCAGAGGAGATTTTGTTAATCATCCAAACCCGTGCATCAAGTTACCCCCGGTCCTACCAATTTTCTACAAAGTGTTGATTTGTGTCCTCTAGGAGAAAGAGGAAATGAGTAAGATTCATTATGCTTCAGCAGTTGGAAGCCTTATGTATGCCATGGTGTGTACAAGACCGGACATTGCACATTCAATGGGAATAGTGAGCAGATTTCTTGTCAATCCGGGCAAACAACATTGGCAAGCAGTGAAGTGGATCTTAAGGTCTCTCAAGGGTACTAGTAATTACTGTTTATGTTTTGGTGAAAATTACATTGTGCTTGAAGGCTTCACAGATGTAGATATGGCCAGAGATGTGGACACTAGAAAATCCACTACTGGTTATTTGTATACATTTGCAGGTGTAGCTGTGTCTTGGGTATCTAGGCTACAAAAGGTAGTAGCTCTCTCCACAACTGAGGTAGAATACATAGCTGCAACAGAGGCTTGCAAAGAGATGTTGTGGATGCAACGATTCGTAGGAGAGCTGGGAATTAAGCAAGACAAGTATGTGTTGCATTGTGACAGTCAAAGTACCATTCACTTGGTGAAAAACCCAACATTTCACTCAAGGACCAAGCACATTGAACTGAAGTACCATTGGATCTGCCAAGTATTGGAAGAAGGGAATCTATATCTAGAAAATATTCATACTACCGAGAATCCCGCTGACATGTTGACTAAAACTTTGCCAATAGACAAGCAAGAGCTTTGTAGAAAATTGGTAGGACTGGGGGTAACTTTATGCACGGGTTTGGATGATTAACAAACTCTCCTCTGCCTCCATTTGATTTCAAGTGGGAGAATGTTAGTAGGTGAAATCAAATTCCGGAAAAGAAAATATTAGACCGTTGAAAGCCAGCTCACCCTTTAATGCCAACTCAGTTTTCTCTATCAGTTGGTAGATAGAATGTAGGTGATGAATTAAATGAAAGAGGCTTCTCGATGAAGCGATCTCTCCCCACTGACTGCAAGTGAAGACTCTAGATGCTTTGAATGTTGGTGTAGGCTTGATCTTTTATTTGCATTGTAAAATACAGTCTAGTGGTAGAGAACATAGAAGTAAATAAAACACAAATTATGCCCAATTCTGAGTCTTTCGTGTGACTGTTCGATGTATGATCTGTTCTTGGCAAGTTTGTGTGTATCTATATACATGTGTTCTTGGCAAGTTTGTGTGTATCTATATACATGTGTTAGAGTGCTGTGTGCTGTGTGTTTGTCATATAAATTGCAAATACATTTCATTTGATTTGCTGGTATTAGCTGCTGCATATTGTCATTAGCTTGACCCTGTGCGTGAGCTGTTTGTAGCTCTTTGTTAAAACCATTGACTTGCATGAACTCCAATACATGGGTCTTTAACTAGACAGGAGAACTCTTTGTTAAAACCATTGACTTGCATGAACTCCAATACATGGGTCTTTAACTAGACAGGAGAAGACTAAAGAACAGGGGATCGATATTGACTCTGAACAGGGAATCTGAAGAACGCATCTGATTCTAACAACAATCTGGTGTAAATGAACCATGGTAGATCCTACAACATTTTAGTGATGGAAATCACATACAAAGATATTCAGAAAAAATGTAATCTCAAATTTTCAATGCTGGAGCTCCGGCTATGTGAATTATCCAGGTTGAATATCTGGTTCTATAATTGGATCAATAACAAGGGAACATGCTGTTATCGGTGAGATGCAGAGTGCAGTTGACTCCATCGGGTATTGCTTCTTCCAGAAAACAGCAGTTGCAGTAGGGTTGGATATATACTTCCTCTCCTGACGACGGGCAACTCGTGTATGACACTTGCAAGCAATATGGAGGACACGCTATACATTCAAACATCATATGAAATTCATTGATCAAACATTCAATGGGATGTCTATTTACAGTCCAGCTCAAGCAGATATGTCACCTATACAACACAAATGTATAAAATTATTTTGAAAATTGAAATGGAAGCTTATTAGATATAGTATCTCAATTCTCAACCACAAATCTAGAAATTAGTATGTTTTGAATTTTCACATGCAACGCAGACACAGACCTGTACTCTCCCAATATCCGTCTGTACTGAATGCCAATATTGTTCGAAGCATAACATTTCCTTGTTCGCTCAATGCAATTGCTGTTAGAACCATAACACCTGTCCAAATAACATGTTACAGGAGAACCCCAAGTCTTCAATCAAACTGTTAATTAGAAGCGTTAGAAGAGAGAATTTGAATACAAACTGTTAATTAGAAGAGTTAGAAGAGAACCCAAACTTTCAATACAAACTGTTAATTGAATTGTTGGAACAGAAAAGAACCTAAAACTTGAATACAAACTGTTAATTAGTACCTGCTGAAAGAGACAAAACCAGAATTTGCATTAGAAGAAGATTTCCTTTACGCGCCATGATATAATAATGCCCAAGATTTCATATACTCACTTCGCTGATCTTAAAATTTATGTTTGAGATCAGAGTGAGACTTGAACCCGGGACCTTCAATTTCTTTGAAGAGGCGAGCTTCCATTTCTCTGCTTAATTTATAAATTATTGGTAGAAAGGACAACCTTCCATTTCTTAGCTTAATTTCTAAATTATTGATAGAAAGGACCACCTTCCATTTCTTTCATTTTTTTATTTTTTTATTGTTTTAATATTCGAGCATCGTCATTGCCGAGGTCAACGCAGAGTTTGCCGTGAACGCAACAGACGAGAAAGTACGAATGGATCACTCACGATGCATAATAAACTTATAATCCTCATCCGCCTAACAATTAAATTAAAATTTCGTTGACATTATGTGCATAAAATTCATTAATTAAAAATAATGCATAATCAAAAACATAATTAAACAAATCATTTGATCATTAATCAAAACGACAACAACAAAATAAAATTATTTCAACAAATATAACATTTATTTTATTAAAATGGTGAAACATAACATCAATAATCGAAACGACAACAACAATATAACATTTATTTTACTTTAAATGGTAAAACATAACATCAATAATATATTTAAAGAATACTTTTCGTACACAACTCTTTTTTTCCATCGAAAAATATAGATATTAAAATGATGAAATATAGCATCAATAATAAAATATTAGATTACTTTGCCGACACAACTCATACTGACTTGTCGCAACCTGATATTAAAATGGTCAAATCACTATGGGTGAAAAATATAGTCAACATTTTCAAAGTAACTATTTAATATGAAAGGCCCCACGAATTAATGTCAAGACAGTGGTTAAGCATCTTTGCCTACGAAACCTCATTTAAAAGAAAAAATTGACATTAACATTTAATATTGTATTAATATACGTGATAGAATATAAATTAGTACCTTATGTTTTAATGTAAAAATTAAATTAAATTAATTATAAATTATAAATAGTTAGTTTTAATGAAAAGCAGTATCTCATAATAATATATGTATGGATAAGAGGGGCGTGCTTTATGAATTAATCAATATAACACTATGTATAATCATGTTATTGTTTCTCTTTAAATGGTATTCGTAACTAGAAGTTATATATGGAGTTAGTTAAAGTTAAAATGGTTTAATGTAATGGTGGGATATTTATATATTTGGAGTTAGTTAAAGTTAAAATGGTTTAACGTAATGTTGGATTGTAGTTGTTGTTTTCTATTTTGTTGTATAGTATTTTTTATTTTATTTAACTTTATTTATATAAATGAAGTTATATTTTTTAATGCTTTATAGACAATGGTTGAGAAGAGCAACTCCCAATGGGTCATAAACCTTTTTCATGTATCAAATGGGGTTCATCCTAGCCGTTTTAACAAGGGACAAACCCCATGTTACTAATGGTACGAATGTGTCCTAAAAAATAAAAAAAACATAGAAAAAAAAAATATAGAGTATAACCAATCCACTAATAAAGAGGAGACTCTAAGGAAGTTGTTTATGAAAAGGATGATGGTAATACTTAGAATTTTTCTTCTCTAAGTCTTCAATAATATGCTAAAAACCAAAGGTCGGGCTAATTCCCATCCTTGGCATACCATTAACAAAAGTATTATTCTCTCTACAAATGTGCTTAAATGAGATAGGGTTAAATTGTATGTAGTTAGTCTTTGAAACTCCTCTAACAAGGGTTGTAATCTAAAATTTGTGCATGCATGTTATCCCTTGAGCCACTTGATCACTATCATCGAATCACCAAAATCCTATAGCCTAGTAATGCCCTTTTCTCTTGCCAACAATAAGAGTAGTTTGAGAGCCATAAGTTCTATGGCATAATTGTGTGTTCTAGGACCTATACCAACACTAAAATTAAAGCAATGCTCCCCATTGAAGTGCATAACTCCACCTACACCCAACATACGAGGCTCTCCTTGAGCAACTCCATCAAAATAATCCCATGGGCAAGCTCTATCTATGACCTTTGCTACCACTTGTTTGAAAAAAACCTCATGTTTTTCTTGTGGGTTTCTTTAAATATGATAATACCTTGTGCTACACATTGCAAAGGAGAAAGGAACTTTTCATCAAATAAGCTAGAGTTCCTAGCCATCCAAGTACCCCAAAAAATAATCAAAGGAAGTGCTCTGAAAGGAATTACCATAGGTTTTGAACAACAATTCTTTAAACTATTCTCCACTAAATTACTAGAACAAGCATTCCTTAAACCAATTAAGAATTCAATTTCCTTGCAAACTTGCACAGTGTGGGAACACCCAGGGTCAAGTGATAGTTTGATTCCTCACTACAGTTATAGAGTGAGCATCTCCCTGGTATAGACCTATTCCTTTTTGTACTATATCCCATGTTAAGGCTTTGTTTCATAATAGAAACAGCATAAACATTTTTATATTCTTTAAAGGACAATGCAACTTCCATACTTCCCTCCACCACCAAACCAACTCTCTCTAGAATTCATATGCGTTGAGTGAGAAATACCTAAATTTTGGAGAGTAAACACTAGAAGGATTTTGTTCCCAATTCAAAGAATCCATATTTCCCTAAATCCTAACATGACTAATCTTTATTTTATCAATAAAATATCCCCATATCAATGGATCTTCCCCTCTAAAACCTAGGAAATGTGTAGTAACCCATCCTTGCCCCCAAATAGTAGTGCAAGTTGGATCACCAATTTTGGGAATATTAAATAAACCCCTTAACCGTATGTGTTGGATCACTGGATAAACTATTTTGTATTCTATTCCACTCCCCACCTAAGGATCCTCCCCAAATATCACTCTAGACTTGTCCACCATCACCAATCAAAGGAAAAGATAAGGCAACAACTTTCCAAATCACTAAAACATTATGAAAATATTTTTGAGGCTTGTGAATCCATTCCTTGATAGTCCCAGGGAAATAGATTTTTGATGTACATATTGAACCCATAAAATTTTCCTCTAAGCAACCTCCAAATAATCTTGGATATCCTTACATTTGTAGAGGAATGTGACACTTTCAAAAGGATTAAGGGTGAAACAGTGAAGAGTCCTGGGAACAACGCAACCATTGCCGATACTAGCCACTATTTGGACCAACATTTACATGGATTTTATTGTTGATCTTTTGAATGCAGGTAACAAATCAATAATCATGGTGGTCATTGATCACTTTGCAAATATGCTCATTTGTGTGCTCTCCAACACCCATTTACACTGACAATGGTTTCCTTCTTTTTTTTGGACCAGATTTTCAAGATTCATGCATGCTTACCTCCATTGTGTCAGATCATGATCCCACATTCATCGATAAATTTTGGTAAGAACTATTTAAAATACAGGGAACCCAATTGCAAATGAGCACATCTTATCATACCCAAATAGATGGTCAGCTAGAAGCAGTCAGCAAGTGTATTGAAACCTATTTGTGATGTTTTCTATCCAAAAAGTAGCACTAGTGGGAAACATGGTTACCTTTGGTGGAATGGTGACCGTATAATACCACTTATCACGAGGCTACAAAAATGACACCATATGAAGCATTTTATGGTGAACAACCACCCTCCATGGTTTATTATCTACAAGGTACTTCCAAAGTACATGGAATCAATTGCACACTTAAGGAAAATTTGGCAATGGATCAAATTCGCATGAAGCAACAAGTAAACCAACAACTATCAAGTGTTATTTGTAGAAGGAAATCATATGTTCCTTCACCTCCAACATTATAAGAAAACTACTCTCAAAGTTAAATGCCATTAGAAGCTTGCACCAAAGTTTCATGGCCCATATCATATTTTTCAATGCATTGGTCAGGTGGCCTACAAATTAGCACTCCCAACACACTCCAAGATCCATCTAGTAATTCATGTCTCCTGTTTGAAGAATTTCGTGGGTTAGAATTATCAAGTTCAAACTACATTACCCGAACTAGATGAAGAAGGATCCATTAGGATCTAACCACAAACAATTTTGGACACCAGTGAGAGACAACTACATCATTTCACTATCTATTGAGTTTTTACATAGTGGAAGTATACCTCACCAGAAGATGATACTTGGGAACCATCAACAATTTTTCAATAATTTCCCCATCTCCAACATCGAGGAGAATGCTATTTTTGAAGGGGAAGGGCATGCTAGGGTCCTACCCTAACCCCCCTACTTTATCAATGTACAAAGGCATAGGTCCCATAATATAGTTAGTGGGTAGTGACTTAATGAAAAAAGGTCGTACAACCGTTCTCTGAAGTGTGGCATTTCTTTGGAAATGCGCGCTTTAGGGAAGGACTGTGGGCCCCACAGGTGCACTCAAGGGGCACAATTTTCAAGGAGAAAAACACACTCCAGAGTGCACCTATGAGTCAAAAAAGTGCGTTGTGAAGCGCATCTTTTTGCCTAAGTTGGGTTGCTTCGATCCAGAGGAGATCGAGGTAGAGTTGATATGGTCTTGATGGGTGTTTTGTTGTTTGATTGGAAGGATACCGAGAGTTTCTTGGAGAGAGCATGAGATCGAGAACTTGTTATAGGCTATCCAATATGATGAGGATGTTTAGGACACCTTGGCTCGTTGTGGACTTCTGAAGTTCGCAAAGGTTCCTACGATGCGCATGGCCAAGTTGTTATTGAACAAGTTGGCAGATTTTTGGGATGCTGATGCAAAGGAATCCATGATATAGGGTGAGCGATTAGAGATAACACTTGCGGATGTGTACTTCCTGACGGGGCTTACCCGGTTGGGCATGATTTCAGACACCCTCACGAGGAGGCCAGGTGATGTGTCCATGGAGGACTTACTAGAGAGACATTGTTATGCCACAACGTATGTGCATGACAACGCTATTTTGATCTGTGACATAGATAGTCTGGAGACTTGAGCTATCGTGACGCTGGTGATGCACATACTGGGGTCGAAGTCACCCCACAGGGTCTTAAGGGGATAGATGGTGCTGGTGAAGCGGGTCTTGGCAGGCACATACTATGGTTGGGGCCAAATGTATTTGACAGTGGTTTGGTGTGAACTGAACAAGGTGAGCCGTATTGGAGTTGATTTATGTTTCCCCTTTTTCTTTTTCTCATTTTCTTTGAGCGAGTACCGACATGAGGACCGCATAGAGCAGTGCGTGACGGAGGGCCTAGTGAGCCATAGATACGACAATGGGGTGAGATGATGACTCGCGGGGGTGGAGGGATGGTGGGGTGGTTATTTACTGAGGATTTGCTCACTCAATGGATGCAGCTTCCAGTGGTGATTGAGGACTTTCCTTACTATAGGATGGACTATAGAGGGGATCCAGAGCTACCACGGCCTCCTAGTCAAACTTAGGGACCAGATGGTATGTGTTTGCTTTGTGTTCAGTATCATGTTGTATCTACTCGATAACATATATGATAGCTAGAGGATTTTATGACACTGATTCTAATGATGTGCTTTTGATGTGCTTTTGATGTGCAGATGTGGGGCCACAACCTCCGAGAGGATACTGGGCATGGAGAGGCCAGGTGGGGGGATTATACTCTCCAGTACATGGGAAACACCGACAACGGAGTGTGTCGACGACATTGGAGACATTGCATCTTGGGATTTACCGCCTTATAGATGGGGTTTTAGAGGACGGGTGGCATAATTTAGACCAGGATTTGATCGATATTTGCTACAACGCTCCATGGGAGTGGAGGACTTTGATGAGGCAGATTGCAATGGCGGCGGAGGTGGTGAGAGCCAAGGCACGGGGGGATTCCCCCTACTATGATGAGGAGGCGGAGACAGAGTCTGATGAGGAGGAGGAGGAGGAGGACGACGATGACGACGATGAGGATGATGGATATGACTCTGATTAGGAATTTGATGGAACTGCCCCCGATGGGATGAGTAATGGGAACTTTTGTAATCGGTTTGTATTTTTATGATGGGGGAACTGTTGGGGCTCCCTGATGTATTTATGTGTATTGGGTGCTATGGGAACTATGAAATTTCTTATGATGATATATATCTATATATATATGTGGATTCAAATTATTATGATGATGATTCTCTTTTTGTGTTTTTATGTCTCTGTATGCCTATATGAGGTATAGATGCATGTGGATGGTATGATGATGCAGTTTTATGGTTGACTTCCTACATGTTGTGATTGATGTGCCAGTCTAGAATATTGTTAGCCATTTGGTCTGCAACACTGTTTTGACTTATTGGGACATGAGTGAATGAAATGGATTCAAACTTTCTAATCATTTGTTTAGTGCGCTGGAACTTTCTAAAAAGGAAAGGATCCCATACCTGTTAAAATTTATTGAGTTGGGAGACAAGAAGATGGGAGTCAAGAAACACACGAATGTGACTTATACCCATTTGGAGAGCAACAGTCAAGAGACCGGTCACAACATCGTACTCAGCCTAATTATCAGTAGCAGCACCGATACACACTCCGTCAAGGTGGATCAACTCATGTGAGGGGGAATATAATATCCAAGTTGCGGAGGTGAGGTTTGGAGACCATCGACTTGCGCCATCGGCGAAACTAACATGGAATGGTGGAACAAGATCCATCTATGATCATGCAGGGAAGAAAAGTGTAAGGTTCTAGATGCCAAAAGTAAAAAACAAAAAAGGAATGAAACTGTACAACATGGACTAGTGGGTCCAAAAAGTGCTAAGGGTAAAAGCGTTTGAGATACAACGCATTACGGGGGTTGCACAAGGGGTTTCCTTCGGAATCAATGAGGATGTATGCCCCATATACTAGGCAGGTGTGGATGATGTATGAGCCTTACCGCATGGATTCAAAATTTCCTTTACCCGTCTTTTCATGTGCTTGGTCATAAACAAGGACTATATCTCCTTCTCGGAACATGCAGGGGTGGACATGCTTATCATAGCCGGCTTGTTGATGCCCCGGAGATTGTAGCATCAATCATCAAGGGATTCTCCCCAGTAAGCAAGCCCAATTAGATCGCTCACCATTTGGTGTAGGGAATCCGTCCGGTTAGCGGTTCCAGCTACTGTGAGATTTAAAGATTCTTATTCTCAGCACCGGTTGCGGCCCGATCCACCGTTTATTAATTTTATTTTAAAGATGATATGCAAGTGCCCTAAGTTAAATGCAGGTAACTAATCTAAGCTAATTTAAGATGGTATAAACAAATCTAATCTATCCTTGCAAGGAGCAAACATTAAAGATGAGTAATAGACTGAAAGAACATCTAAAGATCAGACAGATAGCTATTTAATCCTAAAGATGCATCCACAGTAGAATATACAAGATATTAAAGGTAGCTTTAATTCAATTAATGCATTCAATTACTCATTTGAGACAGACATCTTTGCACAGAAAATATAGAAATCATTCATTACAGAGAACCAATTCACAATAGTAAGGAAGATCTCACAGTAGTGTATGACCGATACAAGAGTAATCCAACACACATTCAACACATCTTTCAGGAAAAATGTAGTGTCCCAGGCTTTCATTAGGCAAAATCGAATTCCTTATACATGCAGAGAAATAGTTCATGTACAAGAAAGAAAAAGTCTTTCACCTACCAAAAAGTCCTTGTACTATTCACTAACTATCTATTTATAAGTTTACAAACTGCCCCCAGGGCTGCCACCTGTCTTCCCTTCTTTAACTCTTTTAATTTTCTTGTAATTGTTTTACAAAAATAAGTGACTCATGGAACCTTTACATAACAGAAACAAAAGAGGACAGCTGTCCCTTTGACTTTGTGATTCGATAACAGGAAAGGAAAATTTCGATGCATCATGGCTATCAAGCTAGCTTTGAGGCGATGCCTCTGCTGCTGATGATCTGCCTCTATCGATTAATGCTGATGCTGCTGCCTTAGTATCTTCTTCTTCAATATAGCTGAACCAAATACTAGTGTCTCTTATGACAACATTGGCAAGCGAAGGGAGCAATATCTTCTTTGAAGTTACATGCTTGTCGAGCTCTACTTCGATGTTTTGCATTTCTGCTATTGCTGTCTGCCGAATTTCATGGAGCATTTGAGCATGTACTGAAGGAAGCACAATGCATTGATGGAGGTCGTTTGTGGTTAACACATCAATTCTTCTCACATACTCCAATTGAATGCTCAACTCGTCTTTTAAATCGGAGAGGCGCTGCTCTTTACTTGGAAATTCATCAAGGGTGTGGGGAAATACAACCTTGCACTTTGCATGCACTTCTTGAATCTTTTGATAGAGGCTATTACACTTTCCCATTGTAACCTGGATCACAGTAATGAGTTTAGAGCTGCAGTTCCTACAAAATTCCATGAAGTCTACATCTTCCTTAAAATCAACTATAAATTTGAACGGGAGGTTCTTGGGGAAATCCACCTTCCCTTCTCTCCACTCCTTCAAATATTTTCTTTTACCTGTGTATACTTGTTCCTTAGCCTGACAGCTTCAAAGTTGATTTCCTTCATTCTGTCTAGCATGGCCTTTAGCCTGCAAACTTCTTTAGTAAGCAGTTCTTGCGTCTCATGCATCTGCCTAAGCACATCACAAGATTACTTGTGAAATGGGGTCATATCCATTGCCCTGATGTTTGCTTGTTCTAGCTGCACAACCAACAACTGCTTATCTTCCTCTAACTAGACAACTTTAGCTTCAGAGTCGTTCTTCTTTGCTTCAAGTACCATCATTTGTACTGCCAGGTGTTCCTTTTCCTCCTCTAGGTGTTGATATTTATCCAACAACTCCTTATGATTGGATAGGAGGTGATCATGTTTCTTTACTATGAGCTCCCTATAGGACTGCTCATTGGCCACGGTGTGTTGTAGCATACGAGCCCTTTACTTGGTTGACTCAAACTTATTGACTATGCTGATTACATTGTCCTCGCTTGCTTTGGCTGCTGCTACAAAAGAAAATGCCATAGCCACAGGAGCATGCTTCATGTTTTGCATAATAGTAGTTTCACGATGGGTGACAATGTCCAACTCAAAAAGTCTCTTTAACCTTGTATCTGACTTCATAACAATAGATTTCCTATCCCTTTTATATACAAATCTGTTCCACTGGGACACAGTATGATCCTTTGATGGGGTGAAAGGGGTCAGTGGGAGATTTTCTATGGGGACATTCTCTTCAGCCGACGGGGTCTATACCAGGATGAACCTATGTCCATGTCCTATGTATTAGAACCACCGACTCGTGCATCTTCATTTTCCTTGTTTTCTTCTTCGCCCTTGTATCGTCTTTCTTCTTCTTCATCCTTTAGCCGATTTTCAACTGCCTACCTCTCTTCCTGCTCTTTGGAAGCTTGCTGCAATCTTGCCTCTTCTAACTCTTGATCCTGAAGCCTTTGGGTTTCTTATTCTTGCAGGCTAAGATTTTCTACCTCCTGAAGCTTAAGGGCTTGTTCTTGCTCCTTCCGCAACTTGTCAGCAATTTCTTTCTGAGTTCTATTTGCTTCCTCCTTTAGCCTCTGCTCTTCATTAGCTAGAGCTGCCGCTACTTCCTTTTCTTTCTGCAACTTGGCTTCTTGGGAAATTTGGACAGTGGTAGAGCTAGAACTTGCTCCACCTTTGTAGTGGCAAATTTGCAGCTCAGTCATGTTGCTGATTCCCCTATATACTTCATCCTCATCATAATAATGGGCATAATCAAAGTGGGCGTACAATTCTTTACAGTGCTCTGCAACTTTGTTTCGTCTGTCATTTCTATGAAATATTGCTTCCCCAAAATGAAAACGTTTCAACTCTTGAATGAATTCCTCAGCAAATGCAACCCCTGAGAACTTATAGGTTCCCACATAGAATGGTAGAGAAGGGAAGGAAGCCTTTTTCAATTTATTCAAAAATCCTCCGACTCCATCAAGAAAAACTTGCCTAACTGCTTCTTTCAAGACTATATAATCAGTAGCATATCTGGGCAAGATATATGGTGGCTTGGAGCCTCCATACATTCTGATATAAGTACCGTCTTCTGAAAAATAGAAATCGCCATAATTTTCCAGCATTGCCATGGCATTCTATGATAAGCAATTGGGTTCTTCACTAAAAATTTGCTCATATAGGGGTATGATGAACTCCTCACATATGAGTTTGTAATGCATCCTATAATTCAAATCCCACAGTATCTTATAGGTAGTATAGACCGGGGCGTTGGACTGGTCCCAAACGCATCCCAACTTTGGGAAAGTGAGGTTGGCCAAAATGCAATCAACAAGATATGAAGACATGAATAATTCTGACTTCTTCAGAGTCATTCCTTCTTTGGCTGCAGCTATGGTGGATGATAAACTATCCGAGAGGATAGTTTCCCAATAAAAAATAGTTCCTTTGAATGCTATGTAATGGATTATGGGGGCCCATTGTATCCTATAAACGGTTCCGTCAGCCATGCCGAAGATTATGCCTAACATAAGGGCGATCATCCTAAAAGGGGCCCTCAAATTTTGAACTTAATATTCATCACTGTCTCTTTTCCTGAGCTGCTTTCCCGTAATTAGCAGCTTTTTCGCCATTTCAAGATTGTCCATCTTCCCCAGCCATTCATCATTTAGTGGCTGTTGAGAACGCAATAATTTGTAGGCTACTACCATGTAGGTTGGGTGGAACGAGGCGAATGGATCTCCTTTGCTATCATACAACACTCTTGTTTCTGGTTTTGCATGCTCCAGGATCCATCCAATCACTTCTGAGCAAGGAAAGAGCTTAGGACGTGTGGAGGATTTGGCTATCCCAGAGATTCTGATATTCTGATAGATGTGCTCTTCCTCCAAGAGTGCTCCTGGGATGTCTTGGTCTTTGAGCATACAATAAACATCTCCCCATTTTACCTCAAGAGGAACTCTTGTGGTGGACTTGGTATCCTCAAACAGAGTTTCAACTCTTGGCTCTGCTGGTTCTGGATCGACCACCTTAGCTCTTTTTCTGCTTCCCTTCGGCATTCTGGATTAATCCTGTCAAGCAACTATGCATGAATAAACATAAGATTGCAAAATAGTACAGAACATAGAGCAAGACGCAGGAATTTAAAATATCGACATGATAATATGTAATATTGCCAAATGAAGATAAAAACAAAGATTTTATTTCAGCACAACTACAATTCTCCCAACCAAGATAAGTAATTCCGGGGGGGGGGGGCGTGCTAACTGAGTTGTGTTCCTTTTTATTATTATTATTTGTTCAGGATTTCTTCAGACGACAGCACGAGTGGCGTGATGGGTAAAAGCTGGCCAGGAAAGTTGAAGCTCGTAGGTTCAAGGGACTTAGGCGAAAGCTGAAAGGGCACATGGTTAGAAAATATGAGCTTGGGAATGGCCAAAATAACAACACATGCAGATGTCTATCGGCCATGCAACCCACATGGGGTATCGTTACCGAGAAAAGATTTATACATTTAGCAGTAAAACGAAACAGTGGCAGAGCCACCTACCTAGAAAAATATTGTTGGTCTCGTGGAGGTTGAATATGCTATTGGTGAGCTAAGCTGGATCAGTCTAATGGCGTTCTCCGGTGCAAATTCTAACAATAAAACAAAGCAAAAATCCCCAAAACCTTATATAAAGGTTGACATGTGTGGGCATTTAATAGGTTGGTGGAGACTTTAAAACGACATTTAAAACTTGTACGGCGGGGTCACCTCGGCATGTTTGGTATTGAAGCGTGACCGCCAGAAGTGGGAGGAAAGGGTGAGCTCACCCGATGTTGTGGCGAAGACTCGTAAGTTCTATCCGCTATTTCGGAAAGAGTTGTTGAGTTTATCCAATGTTGCGACGGAAACTCATAAGTTCAATCCGCAACTGAAGGTTTTGCGACTTGAATAAAACTTCCACCTGTTGCGGCCAAAGATTGGGAGTTGTTCCGACGTTGCGGCGGAATTTCATGAGTTTTCCACCATTGCGGGGAAACTTGCCAAGTTTGTCTGAAGTTTTCTTTGCGCCTTGGTAAAAGAATGATGAGAACCTTCCACCGTTGCGGAGAGAATTCTTGAGTTGGTCCGCTGTGGCGAGAGGACTCACCGAATTTGCCCGAAGTTACGAATGGACTTGGTGATTTTGTCTAAAAAGTACAAGGTAGAAAGACTTGATAAAACAGGTGCCCGTTGCAGCCAAACTTTATGAGTTCTTCCGCCATTGCAGGTGAAAAACTTGAGCTCTAACTTAGAATAAAAAGATCAATAAACTCAAAAGAAGGGTTTATCCTATAAAAACTAAGTATAAAAGAACTTCTAAGGAAAGTTTAACTCCTAAGTAACTTTATAAAAAAGTAAAAAGGAGGGGCCCCAATATCTACAAAAACATTAGGGGGGATGTTGCAGCAACAACAATTGGTGATTCTTTGGTGAACACAGATCTCTGAGAAACACTCTCCTTATGGGTAGAAAACTTACAAATTGTTGATTTACATGAGTGATAAAATGTCTTCATAGTTCAGCTTTCGTGAATACAGTGATCACTCTCATCATCATGGTCATTTTGGGAGAGAGCAACTTAGAGTCATACTTCTTTTCAACTCTCTCGGGGCCTGAGTATGGAGTTCATTTTAGAATTATTCCTTTTAGAGATCAACTTAAAAAGACTCCACAGGATCGTAACAATATCTTACAGTCATATTCATTTGTTCCTCATTCCCATGCTATTTATAAGCTTTTGGATATTTCTTGATGACTTTTTTCATTTGAGTCGTCCAGAAATGAGTTTCTTCAACTTGCATATTTGATTTCTCTAGTTCTTCAATCCATAATGTCCTTTTGTGTTTGATTATCATGCTTCATGGACGGAGAAGAACCTTATTGAGATGATTTATTTGGACAACATTCTTGACTGGATATGCTTAGTGTCTCTCTGTCGTGCTTTGATTGAGGCGAGAATTTTTGGAAATCAACTCTTTAATATAAGCCCTTTTGGCTTTCATTTGTAGCATGGGATCATTTTAAATGCCATATATCTGTGAGACATGCTTCCTTTCCATGGGTCTGATTATAGTGAAATCCTTGAAGCAGATAATTATGTTAAAGTGAATGGGGCCCCAAGATAGTAGGAAAGAAACGTTGAATCTTAGTTATTAAAACAGGGTTGCTTTGACCAATTAGTGAAAGGATCTCTAATATTCCCGAAAATCAATCATTGAAGACAAAGTCACCAAAACAATTTTTTGTAAGTGGTTTTCACCCTTACAGGATTGAGTTTAGCCCGAAGATCTATCTTCTGCCCTACCAACAGCTGAGCTGGATTTTATTAAAGGATAAAAGGAAACATCTGAGTGTAGAAAAAAAAAATTGACTTCAAAGAAAAGAAAAGATAAAAGACAAAGCGAAAATAAAGTTTACGTACAAAGGAGACTTCACAGGACTATGAGAAATACTGTTTCAAAGCAAGGCCGTTTAGAGGCAGGGTTACGTCCTCTCCTTGTAAATCTTTCAGTTTGTAGGAATTTGGGCCAAGCTTTTCAAAAATTTGGTAAGGGCCTACCCATAAGTGCTGAAATTTTGTATGCATTCCTTTACCTTCATGGGTATGGTCCGATTTCAGAACTAGGTCACCTACTTCAAAACTTCTTTTTCCATATTTTCTCTTATCGAACCACCTCTTGACTATGTTTTGGTGTTGGTGGAATCGATCTTTAGCTTTCTCTGGGGATTCTTCGAGTTTCAGCAAGGTGTCAATTTTGGATTGTAGAAGCTGGTTACTGGAACCTTGGGAGGCTTGGGGCAGTTGCAAAGATGGGAGTAAGATGTTGGGAGGGAGGATAGCTTCTTTACCATAGACAAGGGTATACGGGGAAACCCCTAAAGCGTGTTTTGGAGTAACCCTGTCTGCCCATAAAGCATTTGGGAGAGCTATGTGCCAGCTCCTCTGGTTTTCAATCACGGTTTTCTTAAGAATTTGAATGAGTTTTTTGTTCGAAGATTCAGCTAATCCGTTTCCTTAAGGATAATAATTGGCTGAATAGTGTAACTTAATTCCTATCTCATAAACAAATTCATTTATCTTAAAAGACGAAAAATAAGTTGCATTATCAAAGACTAGGGAAATTGGAACCCCAAACCTGGTTATGATATTTTCCTTTAAGAAGTTGATAACTGCATCTTCGTTGATTTTGCGCAATGGGACAGCCTCTGTCCATCTTGTAAAATAGTCTATGGCCGTCAGGATATACCAATGCTGCAGAGAAGAATTTGGTTTTATTTCTCCAATGACATCTATGCCCCATTGTTCAAAAGGCTCTGAGATAATCATGGGCTGCAATGGTCCCGCTGCCTTGGGTAGTTTCCCAACACTCCTTTGACACACATCACAATTTCTTGCATAGGCATGGGCATCTTTGAACAAGGTGGGCCAATAGTATCTGTTAAGTCAGTAATTTGTCCCCTCAAATTTTGTTTGATTTGCATTTTATTTTAAGATTTTTTATTTGCTTTAATTTGATTTTACCCTCTTTTAGAAAGTTTTCTTTAGTTTTTATATGAAAATTTTGGGCTTGCTTTTGAAATTCAAGTTTTAAACTTTAGCTTTGTTTTTGTTAAAGGGGTTAAAAGTCACCATATCAAATAGTGGGTTCATAAACAATACTCTAAGTATAAGTCATGTATAATCATCACTCTGACAATTTTAAAACCCTATGCAAAATGACAAAAAGCTGTTAAAAAGCACCAAAACAATGTTAAAATTATTCTTGTAGCGCTGGAGCTCAAAATCACCAAAGGCGCGCTACAAGAATATCGCAACTCCAAATTCCTTCGATTTTTTAGCAAATCTTGGCACGTTTGGAAGGATGAAGGACTAATTACATGTTCTGGAGAATGTGTTATATGCTGATGCAGGGAACATCATGATTCCAAGTGGTTACACATTGTGAGGAAATCGTGCTCATCATGAGCCTAGATGCAATTCCTTTTGACATGTAGCAGTATGGTTTGAGGTAAATATGGGATAAATTTGTCATTTGCAGGCACATTCAAAGACGAAGGACTTAGTGGAGTAGCCATAACCACTAAAAGACTGGACATTGTCGCTGCTGAACAAAGGAGAGTTGTTGATGGCTTCACAGGAAATTAGGGCTTCCTAATTTCGTTGCTAGCAATTAAATTGAACGTTGAAGGATGTCTGTACATCCAAGGTGACTCATTTGACAACTCAAGTCGTTATTTTAAATAGCTGCAGTTGAGCAATTTAAAGGTATTTTTTGAAAAGCCAATATAACTGCAAATTTGGGGTTTTTTTCACTGCGATTAACTCTGTCAAAATTTATCAAAGGAAAGGTTAAATTGTGCTTTTAAATGCAATTTTGGCCAGAGAAATAGCTATTTTTGATGCTCTGTCAAAGCTAAGGTTGTAATGAGATAGAGGCAGCGAGGAGCTAAAGACTTGAGAGTGTATGAAGCTTACTGTCATTTTGATACTAAGATTCCTGACAGCTAAAATAAACTGAATTTAAGAACCCTATAAGTTATTCAGTTTGCAGTGATTGAAGAAGAATGGGAAAGAGTGGTCAGATAAACAGAGCCGAACCTACTGATGTAGGATGGATTGAAAAACTCCCTGGGTGTGTTGAGTTGTTTCAACAAGCTGGTTGGATGGACTTTTTCAAGAATATCGATGGGTATAATGCAGAGGTGTTCTGTAAGTTTGCTCAGGGTTTTAAAAATGACATGGTGATTTTTGATACTCTTAAATTCAACCTGACAGTAAAGCTGATTTCAGAAGCTACAGGGATTAAGGATGAGGGTGAACCGTGGTTTAAGAAACTGCCTTTTGACTTTGATCCACAAAGATATCTTTTACCAAATGTTACCCCTGATTGGAATAAAGGCGTCCTTATTCAAAATTTCAGAAAGGAATGGGTTGAGCCAATCAGAATATTGCAGAGCTATGTTACTTGCGAGGGCAGGTATGCTTATGTATACAAGTACCATTTCAGATTCCTTCAGCACATGGTGGGGGTGTCCAAGATGAACCTGCCATTCTTCTTTTTGAAAAGTTTGCAGAAGATGTCTAACAGGGTGAAAGGGAAGATAGATCATTCTTCTCAATCTATCTTTCACCATGGGCTAATCAAGTTAATTATTAGCACTGTTTTGCAGCATGAAGGGAAGACCTGGGATTTTTTCATCTTTTGGTCTGGCTTTGAAGATCAGAAATCTAAGAGGCAAGCAGACAAGGGTAAGGTCCTGATGAGAAAATTAGGTCAAAAGCCAAAACTTGAAGATAAGGAAGAGGTCAAAGTTGAGGAAGCATCAGAGCATGTGGAGGAGGATAGTGAACCAAAACTGTTCTCAGCCAATCCTAAAGGCAAGTATTCACTATTTGTAGATGAGAAAGAGCAACCTGAACAAAATTTGGCACCTGCAGAGGATTCTCATGAAGTGAAAAATATTGATATAAGAGAGGTTGTTGTACCTAAGGAGGAGATTCAAACTCAACAGAGAAGCCCTATCACCATTCTCTCAGATGATGAGGGATATTTATTGGAGGAAGAGCAACCCTTCTCCAAAACAGAGGTCAAGGTTGAAACAGGAAAAGAAATCCCTACTTCAGACAACAAAACAACAAAACCTAATAGAAAAAGGAATAAACTTGAAGTAGTAGAGTTGGCTGCTATCCAACATCAAGGAAAGGAGTTGAAAATGATGGGAGAATCAGCATCATTTTGGAGACCTAAAACTAGGTCAAAGAACAAGCTAAGACTGAACATGAAGAAATTGCTCAATCCCAGATTAAATACAAAGGAAGTTACTGTCCTAGATGAGGTTTTCATGGATGATAAACCAGAATTAGACAAAAAGAAGCCACAATCAAAAGAAGAAGCTCCTTTAGTTGAAGCAACAGGTGAGGAAAATCCTAGCATTGAAGACACTCCTGCAGACCTGTAAATTGAAGAGGCTGAAATCTTCAAAAAACTGGATATACCTTGGAGACCTGATGAGGAACAAGATCCTGCAATAGACAAATTAATTGACTCTAACAGAGAGAATTTGCAGAAAAATGTTAAGCAGTACAAACATCAGATGAGTTACATGCAAGAGGTCAATGATGGATTAATGATGGCTAAAAAAAGGTTGAGAGAAGACCTACAGGATGTAAATGATCATTTTCAGGAGTTGATAGTAGAAGCAAAGGAAGCACTAAAGAGAAAAAGAGTTACTGACATGCATTGCACAGAGTTGGAGAAGACAGTTCAGAACCTACAGTAGAGAAACGAGGAGCTCATCAAGAAGATAAATGACATGGAGCAGGAGCAGAAAAAAGCTAAGAAGAAAGATCAAACATCAGATGGTATCGCTCTGCTAGCTGAAGCAGCAAAAGATCTATAAGTCAGTTGTTCATTTAGTTAGTTGTCATTAACTGATAAACACATATGTTACTGATTTACTATTTTTAGCATATTTTGTAATTTTGTAATATTATACATTCCACCTCACCTCATCGAATAGATGGAAGGCAGTTAGGGTTAGATCCCTAACTGATTTTGTAAAGATTAGTATTTAGGGAGGTTAGAAAGTCATTGAGGGGGTTCGATTTTTGGGAGCTTCAGGAGGTCTCCAGAATGCCTTTGTCTTCAGACTTGTTCAGAGCTAAGTATTATGACTCTTGTAAGCATTTGCTGATGAAATTATGAGATATATATGACTTTTACCCTTCAGTTTTATGTGTTGGCTTCATTTTTCAGCTTATTTAGTTGCTTAATAGATATATTCATTCCTGGTTTATGTGTATCTACTAGTGATACTTGTCTTTTATGAATGAACCTCAACATTGTGTTTCTGTTTGATCTTGTTGGATATATCATGCATCTTTATTATCTTTTGTTTATGATTTAGTTATTATTTTGCTCATGAATGTATTCCCTGATTGTTCCCAAAACTTTACAACCACAAAACCTTTCAAAAACCTAAAACCTATTTTATTTTACTGAGTTTTATTTGAGATTGTGTTGGCTTGTTTCTTTGGCCTTGGAAACAATTTCTGGCACAAACAGTATCCAACCTTCAACATTTTGTGAGTTGTCGTTTCTCCGGAATAATGTCCCCCAGCAGGGCCATCGTGTAATTCCTTGACTACCTTATTTGCATCATCTTTCTCTAAACATCTAGGAAAAATGCCATCATACTTTTTTATGAAGAGTATTCCCTTAATGATTTGATAAGCTACTGATTTCAAACGAAGTGCCCTTATTTGCTTAGAGCTCCAATGCTCTAGCAAGTATCCCTGTTGCAGATAGTGTACTAGATCTCTGTACCAGGATTTAGGAGTGGTGAAAATAGGGCATACCTCGATCATGTTTATTTCGGATTCATTTTCCCAACTCTGTTCTTCATCAATTGGATGTTTAGTGAGAAACTTACATAGGTCCTGACCTTTGATTATAGTAGCCAGTTTAAATTCTAAATCGTATTCTTAAAAAGCTATGACCCAATTCCCTCTTCTTTCTCCCAATTCCTTTTGAACGAAAAGAGATCTGACAGCTGGATGAGGGACTACGACCTTAGTTCTCCTCTTAAGAATATATGGCCTGAACTATTTTACTGCTTTGAATACGGCATAAGCTTTCTTATCAACAACAGGATAATTCAGTTCAGCGCCCTGTAGACCAATTCTCATGAAGGAAATTGGGTATTCATCTCCTAATTCTACCTTTTGTGTAAGCACTGCCGCGAGAGAGTCATCCAAAGCAAAAGTATACAAAATAAAGTCTTTGTCAAAATCTGGACTTCTCAGAGAAGGAGCATTAGCTATGGCTGCTTTGATATCTTTGAATGCATTCTTTTCCAAGTCTGTCCATTTGAACTGTACACTTTGCTTGACCATTTGTTGCAAAGGTTTAACAGTTTGCGTGAAATCGGGAACAAACCTTCAGACAAAATTGATAGTGCCCATAAACGATTGCATAGATTTTTTGTTGTGGGGCATGGGGATTTTATTGATCACTTGTATTCTCTCTTGATCTATTGAAATTCCTCCTTTCGAAATGATGTGACCCAGGATCTTACCCTCAATAACAGTAAAAACACTTTTCTTGGGGTTTAAAGAGATACCATACGTTCGTCAGCGATCAAAAATATGTTTTAAATGAACAACATGGTCTTATCTCTTCTTTGAGAAAATGGTCACATCATCTAGATAGACCATGACACAATGACCGCCTAATCCCCTGAAGGCAATGTCCATTGCTCGCTGGAAAGTTGCTCCTGCGTGTATCAGGCCCAACGACATTCTCCGGTAGGCAAAGGTTTCCCATTTAGTGTGGAAAGTAGTCTTAAGACAATCTTCTTCAAACACTAATACTTGATTGTAACCAGAGAAACCATCTAGGAGAGAGAAGAGTTCCGATCCTGATACCACATGTAGAATTTGTTCCATCGAAGGGACGGGGTAGTTATCTTTATCAGAGGCTCTATTCGAATTTTGGAAATCAACACATAATCTTATTTCTCCTAATTTCTTTCTTACGGGAACTAGGTTAGCAACCCATTCAGAGTGTCAGACTTTGAAAATGATCTTAGTATCTAATAATTTCTTCAATTCCTTTTGAATTAAAGGTTCGAGAGTGGGATGCATTCTTCTCAACTGCTGCTGGAATGGTTTAACGCCTACTTTCATTGGTATGACATGCTGAATAATGCGGGTGTCATATGTTTTCAGATCTTCATAAGTCCATGTTTTCAGATCTTCATAAGTCCATGCGAAAACATCTTTATATTGCCGAAAAATCTTAATGAACTTATCTCTCTCACCCGGTGAACATCATTTACCAAGATTAACATATCTTGGTTCAGCCTCGGTGCCCAGATTTACTAACTCGTGCTGCATGGAAGAGCTGTGAGTTTTGACATTTGTCGGCTTCTTGAACTTGTTCTGCAGGTCGAACAAACGTTCAAGTGATCTCACCCCTTTGGGCATAAAATTTCCTTTGACTATGTCTCTATTTTGCAAATCGGAATCATGCTTTTCCTCTTCTATAATAGCTCCTTGGAACAGGTTTTCATTTGTTAGAAAATTAATGATTTGATCATCATCATCGAACACTCTGAGATTTGTGATATTGTCTGGAACCGAAGGCCTGAAAATCAATTCAATCGAACATTTATTATTGGTAGGTACCAACCTAGAAGCGGAAGTTGCTAATAAATCATCCGCAGCATTTTGCAACCTAGGCACAGATTTTATATTAAAAGCATCAAAATGCGAAATTAAATCCCATACCTCAACCTGGTAACCTTTCAAATGCGGTGAAAGACAATGAATGGTATCTCTCACCTGCCTGACGACTATTTCCGAGTCACCAAATACTTTCAAGTATTTAACATTCAAACCGATGGCCTTCTTTAATCCATGAACTAAAGCTTCATATTCAACAGTATTGTTAGTGCAATCGAATTCTAATCGACATGACAAGAAATATTTGTTATTTTCGGGATCAAGTAAAACACAACCAGCTCCGGATCCTTCTAGAGTTTTGGAACCATCAAAGTATAAAATCCAAAAAATATTCTTTGATCTAACTAATTTAGTAATTTTATCATCTAAGTCAGTGACTAAGCTAACTATGTTACAATCGATATCATCCGTCCGAGAAAATTGAAGGAGATTGGACTATTCATCTGATTCATGGCTAACATTATTTGATTGATAGTTACTTGGCTCAATTTCTAAAAAACAATTTCCTAGAACTGAAGATGAAAATGCTACTGCTTCATTCTTTTCCTCTAGCTGAGTTACATTTTGTTTCATGTGTGGCTCTCTCAAAACTTTAATCTGATTTTTCCTATTCTGATATGGTAACCATAAATGGGACCAATCAATTGCAAAGTAGCCATTGAGTTTTGTAGACTAGTCTCTGCTTAAGATCAAACCATATGCTTCAGGAATATCAACAACCATTACATCAATAAGCTAACACACCCTAGGATCCGCTAATAATCTAATAAGGACGTCTTTCATTTCCCCAATGACTTTAACAGCCGTTCTATCTAGCTGGATAATCTGAGCTGGGGATGGAGTTGGCTGCCCATTAATCCTTTTGCAAATTGACAATGGCATGACATTCGAAGATGCTCCAGAATATACCAAACAATTACGCACATTGTGATTGAAAATTTCAAAAGTTAAAAGGAAAGGCAACGTTTGGGAATTAAATTTCCCGCCAATACTAGCTTCATTAATTTCAGGGTCTTCCTGAGTATCTGCTAACGGCGCACTAGACTGGGGTTCAAGAGCTTGAAACAATTTATTTCATTGCCGGGGAAAACTACACATATCGAATATCGAAACATTTGCTTTCACTTTCTTTATATCTTCAATTATGTCATATCCCATGTCACACTCTTTTACGACTTTCGGTTGATTATCTGTCCTACTTGAAGTGTTCTTAAGTTGCTGAGTTGTTATCTCCATGTTTGGTTGTTTGGTAGGCATGTGGTTAGCTTTAGGTTGTGGAGGAATAACCGTGATGTGTCTCTTAGGTACTTCTTTAGATATTTTAGGCTTGGTTATAGTCGAGCTTGAACTTGGATCAGTAATTGGACCTTTACTGTGAGTGTTAATGTTTACAGCTGAGACTTGTCTTTCCTCAGAGTCATCTTCTATTAACTCAGTCAAAGGGAGCCAGTCCCAGTCCCATAACACCATGGTAGTGTCTGGAGCAGGCTCTTCTAGTTCGAGAATTGGCTCTTCTGGAGGATTGTCTTGATCTGGTATTTGTGCATCCAGCATTTGGTTCATTACCAAGCTCATTGAATTTATCCATTGCGGACAACACTTCTCAGAGTGTGGTTCTTGATGAAAGGTGCAGAAATGTTCCATTCCTACCTCTTTTAAATTCAAAACAGGAGAGTTGTTTGTAGGCGGATGAAGTTGATCATTTTCTTCCCTTTTCTTGTAGAAAGGTTTCAAAGGTTTCCTAGCTGCACTAATCGCCTTATCCTTTTCAAGATCTACAATTTTATTGGACAACTTCTGCATCATTTTGACTACGTTCTCCATATCTGCTGATGATTCGTCTTTATTCCTAGTAAGCAGCAGGGTTTTCTTAGTGGTTGCTGGTTTTGCTTCCGTGTCTATAGAATGCTTAGCAATGTTGTCTTCTTCTTCCTCTACCTTCCTAGCTTCTTCAAAATTTTCCACTATAGTTTTCTTGGTTCTTTTGACAAACATTGCTATTGGAGGATCAAGAGCTATAGTGTAGTACTCAACTAAGGATTCTTCAGCTGGTCTAGTTGCTGCACTAAAGTTATTTAAGAGTGTGGTGAATCTTTGGTTGAATTCTTGGACCTTTTCTTTCTTTTCCATTCTCATGGACAACAATTCTTTCATGAGTGTAGCTACAATTTTCTGATTTCCGTACTTTTTTAAAAAACAATTTTCAAATTCCTCCCAATTCGATAGTGAACTAGCTTGTAAACTAAAACACTAGGAAGAAACTTTCGGTTCGAAAGTATATGGAAAAATCCTACAAACGACATCCTCGTGCTGCACATTTAAAAGGTTTAGAGATAAATAAAAGCTCTTTAGGTGATCTTCAGTAGAGATGCCTTTACCAGGATCGTATTTAGGCAAAACTTTCTCAGGGTTCTTAGGTAGGTTGTGAAAAGGTCCAACCAAATTCAGAGATCCTCTTGTTCTCCATGCCGGTACATCCATGGCTCCTTGTGGAGAATTAGGTGGAGAATCGTGTGGAGTATTAGGTGGAGAATTCTCTGGAGTGAAAGGTACTTCAAGATCTAGAGGATCTTCGAGTTCGATTTCTCCAAGGGGTTCTGTGATTTCCTCTAAAGATAAATCCACCAATTATCCAAAGCTCTGAACGAGAACTGAATCACGTGTCTATTGCCTTTCTAGTCTAGGAGCTCTCCTTCTAGGAAGAAAAGGAATTGCATTTAAACCGCCAAGCTGCTTAACATAAGCACGGGTATGTCTCCTTAAATTTGCTACTTCAACAAACGGTATAGCATATAATGTTTCTTGATTTTCAAATTCAGAATTTATATTTTCTTGATTTGTTACTTCAAGCACAGGATTGTATGGGATTATTGTTCCAAGCGGGTTTCTAGTTGGATCTCCTCCTAAAGAAGAGTCTCCTTTATCAGCCATACACTAGTGGCCCTCCTTCTAGCACCAAAAACTGTTGATGCCCCGAAGATTGTAGCATCAATCAGCAAGGGATTCTCCCCGGTAAGCAAGCCCAATTAGATCGCTCACCGTTTGGTGTAAGGAGTCCATCCAATTAGTGGTTCCGGCTACCATGAGATTAAAAGATTCTTATTCTCAGCACCGGTTGCGGCCCGATCCACCATTTATGTATTTTATTTTAAAGATGATATGCAAGTGCCCTAAGTTAAATGCAGGTAACTAATCTAAGATAATTTAAGATTGTATAAACAAATCTAATCTATCCTTGCAAGGAGCAAACATTAAAGATGAGTAATAAACTGAAAGAAACATCTAAAGATCACACAGATAGCTATTTAATCCTAAATATGCATCCACAGTAGAATATACAAGATATTAAAGGTAGCTTTAATTCAATTACTCATTTGAGACAGACATCTTTGCACAGAAACTATAGAAATCATTCATTACAGAGAACCAATTCATAATAGTAAGGAAAGATCTCACAGTAGTGTATGACCGATACAAGAGTAATCCATCACACATTCAACACATCTTTAAGGAAAAATGTAGTGTCCCAGAATTTCATTAGGCAAAATCGAATTCCTTATACATGCAGAGAAATAGTTCATGTACAAGAAAGAAAATGTCTTTCACCTGCCAAAAAGTCCTTGTACTATTCACTAACTATCTATTTATAATTTTACAAACTACCCCTAGGGCTGCCACCTGTCTTCTCTTCTTTAACTCTTTTAATTTTCTTTTAACTATTTTACAAAAATAAGTGACTCATGGCAACTTTACATAATAGAAACAAAAGAGGACAGCTGTCCCTTTGACTTTGTGATTCGATAACAGGGAAGGAAAATTTCGATGCATCATGGCTATCAAGCTAGCTTTGAGGCGGTGCCTGTGCTGCTAATGATGTGCCTCTATCGATTAATGATGTTGCTGCTGCCTTCCTATCTTCTTCATCAATATAGCTGAACCAAATACCAGTGTCTCTTATGACAACATTGGCAGGCGAAGGGAGCAAGATCTTGTTTGAAGTTACATGCTTGTCAAGCTCTGCTTTGATGTTTTGCATTTCTGCTATTGTTGCCTGGAGGATTTCATGGAGCATTTGATCATGTACTGAAAGCAGCACAATGCATTGATGGAGGTCGTCTGTGGTTAACACATCAATTCTTCTCACATACTCCAATTGAATGCTTAGCTCGTCTTTTAAATCGGATAGGCGCTACTCTTTACTTGGAAATTCATCAAGGGTGTGGGGAAATACAACCTTGCACTTTGTATGCACTTCTTGAATCTTTTGATAGAGGCTATTACACTTTCCCATTGTAACCTGGATCACAGTAATTAGTTTAGAGCCGCAGTTCCTACAAAATTCCGTGAAGGCTACATCTTCCTTAAAAGAAACTGCAGATTTGAACGTGAGGTGCTTGGGGAAATCCACCTTCCCTTCTCTCCACTCCATCTGGCTTAAAATATTTTCTTTTACCCATGTATACTTGTTCCTTATCCTGACAGCTTCAGAGTTGATTTCCTTCATTCTGTCCAGCATGGCCTTTAGCCTACAAACTTCTTCACTCAGCAGTTCTTGCTTCTCATGCATCTGCCTAAGCACATCACAGGATTTCTCGTCAAATGGGGTCATATCCATTGCCCTGCTGTTTACTTGTTCTAGCTGCACAACCAACAACTGCTTATCTTCCTCTAACTGGACAACTTTAGCCTTGGAGTCGTTCTTCTCTGCTTCAAGTACCATCATTTGTACTACCAGGTGTTCCTTTTCCTCCTCCAGGTATTGATATTTATCCAACAACTCCTTATGATCGAACAGGAGGTGATCATGTTTCTTTACTACGAGCTCCCTATAGGATTGCTCATTGGCCACGGTGTGCTATAGCATACGAGCCCTTTTCTTGGTTGACTTGAACTTATTGACTATGCTGATTACATTGTCCTCGCTTGCTTTGGCTGCTACTACAACAGCAGATGCCATAGCCATAGGAGCATGCTTCGTGTTTTGCATAACAGTAGTTTCACAATGGGTGACAATGTCTAACTCAAAAAGTCTCTTTAACCTTGTCTCTGACTTCAGAACAATAGATTTCCTATTCCTGTTATATACAAATCTGTTCCACTGGGACACAGTATGATCCTTTGATGGGGTGAAAGGGATCAGCGGGAGATTTTCTATGGGGACATTCTATTCAGTTGGCGGGGTCTGTACCAATTGGGATGAACCTATGTCCATGTCCTGTGTATTAGAACCATCGGCTCGTTCATCTTCATTTGCCTTGTTTTCTTCTTTGGCCTTGAGCCGTCTTTCTTCTTCTTCAACCTTTAGCCGATTTTCAACTGCCTCCCTCTCTTCCTGCTCTTTGGCAGCTTGCTGCAATCTTTCCTCTTCTAACCCTTGATCCCGAAGCCTTTGGGTTTCTTCTTCTTGCAACCTAAGAGTTTCTGCTTCCTAAAGCTTAAGGGCTTATTCTTGCTCCTTCCGCAACTTGTCAGCAATTTCTTTCTGAGTTCTATCTGCTTCCTCCTTTAGCCTCTGCTCTTCATTAGCTAGAGCTTCCGCTACTTCCTTTTCTTTCTGCAACTTGGCTTCTTAGGCACTTTGGACAATGGTAGAGCTAGAACTTGCTCCACCTTTGTAGTGGAAAATTTGCAGCTCAGTCATGTTTCTGATTCCCCTATATTCTTCTTCATCCTCATCGTAATAATGGGCATAATCAAAGTGGGCATACAATTCTTTACAGTGCTATGCAACTTTGTTTCGTCTGTCATTTCTATGAAATATTGCTTCCTCGAAATGAAAAACTTTCAACTCTTGAATGAATTCCTCAGCAAATGCAACCCCTGAGAACTTATGGGCTCCCACATAGAATGGCAGAGAAGGGAAGGAAGCCTTTTTCAATTTATTCAAAAATCCTCCGACTCCATCAAGAAAGACTTGTTTAACTTCTTCTTTCAAGACTATATAATCAGTAGCATATCTGGGCAAGATATATGGTGGCTTGGAGCCTCCATTCATTCTGATATAAGTACCATCTTCTAAAAAATAGAAATCGCCATAATTTTCTAGCATTGCCATGGCATTCTCTGATAAGCAATTGGGTTCTTCACTAAACATTTGCTCATATAGGGGTATGATAAACTCCTCACAGATAAGTTTGTAATGCATCCTATAATTTTGAGCCCATAGTATCTTATAGGCAGTATAGACCGGGGTGTTGGACTGGTCCCAAACGCATCCCAGCTTTGGGAAAGTGAACTTAGCCAAAATGCAATCAACAAGATATGAAGACATGAAGAATTATGACTTATTCAGAGTCATTACTTCTTTGGCTGCAGCTACGGTGGATGATAAACTGTCCAAGAGGATAGTTTCCCAATAAAAAAAAGTTCCTTTGAATGCTACGTAATGGATTATGGGGGCCCATTGTATCCTATAAACGGTTCTGTTAGCCATGCCGAAGATTCTACTTAACATAAGGGCGATCATCCTAAAAGGGGCCCTCAGATTTTTAACTTCATATTCATCACTATCTCTTTTCCTGAGCTTCTTTCCCGTAATTAGCAGCTTTTTATCCATTTCAAGATTGCCCATCTGCCCCTTCGATTCATAATTTAGTGGTTGCTGAGAGCACGGTAATTTATAGGCTGCTGCAATGTAGGTTGCGTGGAACGGGGCGAATGGCTCTCCTTTGCTATCATACAACACTCTTGTTTTCGGGTTTGCGTGCTCCAGGATCCATCCAATCACTTCTGAGCAAGGAAAGAGCTCAGGATGTGTGGAGGCTTTGGCTATCCTAAAGGTTCTGATATTCTGATAGATGTGCTCTTCCTCCAAGAGTGCTCCTGGGATGTCTTGGTCTTTGAGCATACGATAAACATCTCCCCATTTGACCTCAGGGGGAACTCCTATGGTGGACTTGGTATCCTCAAACAGAGTTTCAACTCTTGGCTCTATTGGTTCTTGCTCAGCCACCTTAGCTCTTTTTCTGCTACCCTTCGACATTCTGGCTTAATCCTATCAAGCAACTATGCATGAATAAACATAAGATTGCAAAATAGTACAGAACATAGAGAAAGATGCAAGAATTTAAAATATCAACATGATAATATGTAATACTTCCAAATGAAGATAAAAACAAAGATTTTGTTTCAGCACAACTACACTTCTCCCAACCAAGATAAGTAATTTCAAGGGGGGGGGGGGGTGGGGGGCGCTAACTGAGTTGTGTTCCTTTTTTTTTTTATTTGTTCAGGATTTCTTTAGACAACAGCGCGAGTGGCGTTATGGGTAAAAGTCGGCCAGGAAGGTTAAAGCTCGTAGGTTCAAGGGACTTAGGGGAAAGCTGAAAGGGCACATGGCTAGAAAATATAAGCTTGGGAATGGCCAAAATAACAACACATGGAGACGTCTACCGGCCATGCAGCCCACATGGGGTATCGTTACCGAGAAATATTTATACATTTAGCTGTAAAACGAAATAGTGGCAGAGCCAACTACCTGGAAAAATATTGTTGGTCTCGTGGAGGTTGACTTTGCTGCTGGTGAGATGAGCTAGATCAGTCTAACAGCTTCGAAATGGTGTTCCCCGGTGCAAATTCTAACAATAAAACAAAACAAAACTCACCAAAACCTTACATAAAGGTTGACACGTGTGGGCATTTAATAGGTTGGTGGAGGCTTTAAAACGGCGTTTAAAACGCGTACGGCGGGGTCACCTCGGCACATTTGGTATTGAAGCATAACTGTCAAAAGTGGGAGGAAACGGTGAGCTCACCCGACGTTGCGGCGAAGACTCGTAAGTTCTATCCGCTATTTTGGCGAGAGTTGCTGAGTTTATCCAATGTTGTGGCGGAAACGCGTAATTTCAATCCGCAGCTGAAGGTTTTGCGACTTGAATAAAACGTCCTCCCGTTGCGGCCAAAGATTGGGAGTTTTTTCGACATTGCGGCAGAATTTCGTGAGTTTTCTGCCGTTGCAGGGAAACTTGCCAAGTTTGTCCGAATTTTTCTTTGCACCTTGGTAAAAGAATGATGAGAACCTTCCGCTGTTGTAGAGACAATTCTTGAGTTGGTCTGCTGTGGCGGGAGGACTCGCCGAATTCGTCCGAAGTTACGGATGGACTTGGTGATTTTGTCTGAAAAGTACAAGGTAGAAAAGACTTGATTAAACAGGCACCCATTGCGGCCGAACTTTATAAGTTCTTCCGCTGTTGTGGGTGAAAAACTTGAGTTCCGACTTAGAATAGATCAATAAACTCAAAAGAAGGGTTTTTCCTATAAAAACTAAGTATGAAAGAACTTCTAAGGAAATTTTAACTCCTAAGTAACTTTATAAAAGAAGTAAAAAGGAGGGGCCCCAATATCTACAAAAAAATTGGGGGGGATGTTGGAGCAACAACACGGCTTTGGAATAGTTTTTCGCGGCCTCAATAGTTTGTAAGGTTGTTCGACAATCTTCATTGGCTTGTTACAAAAGGATTAAGCGTTGCTCGAGTGGTGAGGTGTCCGGGAGAAGTTCAATAGCTACGTGTAAAGCGATAATCTGACACTCGATGCGAAGGATAGACTCAACACCATGAACCAAATGAAAAGGGGTAAAACCCGTGGCGGTATTAGTGGAAGTACGGTAAGCCCAAAGTGCAGGAAAGAGAATATGGTGCCAGTTGGACTTATGTTGGTTAACAGTGCATTGAAGGATGGTCTTCAGAACTTTATTAATAGCCTCCACTTGGCCATTCCCTTGAGGGTAATAGGAGGAGGCACACTGGTGTTCAAATTTGAGAAAAGTCAACAACTCCTTCCATACGGAGTCCTCAAAGTGTTTGCCATGGTCGGATATGAGTTGCTTAGGGACCCCGAACTGAGTAATGACATGGTTAAAAAAGAATCGGGCTACAGTCTCAACTTTGCAGTTAAAAGTAGGCATGGCCTCGGCCCATTTGGTTAAATAGTCAACAACCACAATGATGTATTTATGGCCATTCGTCGAGGGGGGGTTACACTCCATAAAATCAATGGCCCACTTACAGAAAGGGCCAACGGTGACAACTGGATGGAGAGGGGCGAGAGGGGTCCTTGCCTCGGGGGAAAAGAGATGAAAAATTCGGCAATGTTTGACTGCTGCAATGCAATCAGTAAAGAGGGTGGGCCAAAAATACCCAGTGCGGATAACCTTTTGAGCAGTGGCCATCCTGGAGAAATGGCTGCCGTAGGATCCACTGTGGCAATCATTGAGAACTAGTTCAACCTCGTCTCGAGTGAGGAATCGACGCAAAATGGTGTCGATACCACACCTATAAAGGACATATCCAAGGAGGATATAACGCGAGGCATGATGGTGTATGCGGCGGCGATCATTGCAGCCGATAATATATCAAAACTTTTGTGTGCATAAGTACACTAGGATGCCGTTGTACTAGGGATCATCTGACGAAATGATAAATAAGTGGTCGTCAGTTCAGCTGGTATTGATTGGTGGTGACGTAGATGAGGAGGGTAGATCTATCATGAGCTGGTCTAATGCAAGAGATTTGGTACTCTTGGGTGTGGTGAACATGAGTTCGTATTCTTGAAGTATGATGACCCATTTAGTCACGCGACCTTGAATAGGACGACAAATCAAGAGATAAACCATGGGGTTGGAGTCTGCCACAACTGTAATTCGGCTTAATAATATGTAGTGAAGAAATTTTTGAACTGAGAAGACAACGACAAGGCCAAATTCTCCTCATAGGGGTAACGTAGTTGTGGTCTGGATAAGGTCTGGCTCACATAATAAATGATGTGTTCTTGTCATGCAATATATTCTTGAAAGAGCACCCCTGAAACAACATAGTCAGATGCTGACACGTAAAGGATAAAATCCTTTGAGAAATTAGGAGGTGAAATCAACGGGGGGTTAGTCAAGGATTTTTTTAGGGCTTCAGAAGCCGCTTGCGCTTTTTCATCCCAAACGAAAGGAACGTGGGTACGAAGCAAGCCAAGGAAACCATGAACTGTCGTAGTATAGTCCGGAACGAAGCGACGGAGAAAGTTGGATTTCCCTTGAAGGCTTTGTAATTGGTATAATGTACGTGGGGATGGGAGGTACAGGATGGATTGAACCTTCAAAGGGTCTACGACAATCCCTTTTTGGGAAACGATGAAACCCAACAACTGTCCTGCAGCAACGCAAAATACACACTTGAGGGGGTTCAGGTGGATTCTATACTTGCAACAACGCAAAAAAACTTGCCGGAGGTCGTTTAGATGGTCGGACCGTTTCTTGGATCGAGTCGTGAGGTCGTCTAGGTAGAACAAGATGTTATGAGCCAAATCATGAAAGCATTATGTCATGGCCCGCTGGAATGTGGCACCAGCATTTTTAAGACCGAAAGGCATGACGTGATAGGAAAAAGTGTCCCATGGGGTAGTGAAAGCAGTCTTGTATAGATCTTCCTTGCGAATGTGAATTTGATTATACCCAGAGAAACCATCCATGAAGGACATAATCTCATGTCCCACACATGCATCAATAAGTTGATCAATGAAAGGCGTGGGGAAGTTGTATTTGGGACAAGCTCGGTTTAAATCACGAAAATCAGTACATATGCGAATGGTGCCCTGTTTTTTATTAACTGGCACAGGATTGGAAACCCAGGTGGTGTAAGTGATGGGATAAATGAACCCAGATTTACGGAATTTCTCAATCTCAACTTTGAAAGTGGGGAGCTTGGATGGCTGGATGGGCCGTTTCTTTTGGCAAATGGGTGGGACATCTGGCCAAGTATCAATATGGTGTTCAATGATGGAGGGGTCAAGACCAGGCATCTCGGTATAAGACCAAGCAAAGACATCAAAAAATTATTGGAAGAGATTCTTATAGGCATGAATCTCATCTTCAGTACAGGAATCACCTAACGTAATGATCTCAGATGGACAGGTGGGTGAGAAATATCAATGTGATAGGTAGGAAAAATGTTAGAAATGCTAACTTCCTCAAAGGCATCGAGGGCTGGGATGGGATTCTTAAACCAATCCACCTTATCGGGGAGGAAGTATTTTGACTCGACCGAAATTTGGTTGGCCACAGTAGTGGTAGATTCCCCAGGAATGAAATAGGATCGATGGTGCATATCATCCCAAGGGTAGTCAGGTGCGGTTAGCACTTAAAGGATTTCTTCGTCGCTACAAAAGCACTATGTCAACAAATCGGTAGAGGGGAGGTTAGGTGCTGGAGGAAAAATGGGTTCACCATCTATGGAAATCATGTAAATAGTGTTAATTTTTCCTGAGGAGGAGGATTCAGGGGGATAAATCTCCTCAATAGTGGTGATGGATCACTCTAAAGAAGATTGATTCAACATGTGGACGACCAATCTGTACTCGGGGATATCAGGGCAATGATGTGAATAATGACCGTAGACTCCACATATGGCGCAGGAGTGGTTGGTGCGTAGTGACCTATTGTGTTGTTTAGGGGTGGTATCCATTTCGACAACTGGAATATTAGGATCATCATCCAATGTTTTCATGTGTACTTGAAGGTTTGGCAATTGTGGACAGTTATGGGTAGCATGGCCCAAGTCATCACATAAATAGCACTTAGGAGGTGCGCGGAATGGAGGGGGAGGTTTCATGGGTTTCATTTTCTGTGGGGAAGTGTAAGTTTGTGGGCATATGCCCCCAGCGTTCTTGGGCAGTGGAGGGGCAGGGTTGGATGTAGATGTGGTCGCCACACCAGGAGGTGGCTGGTTAGCGGTGTTAATATGTTGGACTGGTTGGAGAATGACGTGTGGTGTCGGGGGAGGAGTAGGAGCAGGGAGGTAACACATGGGTAGTCCTAGTGTTAACCTGAGGAGATTTAGCGTGGCCATAACTAGTGCACTTACTACTCCTGAAGGTGGAAACAAGAACGAGATAGTGTGGATAGGTGTGGCTCCAACATGACTAAGTACCGATGGTGGTTGCGGCAACAAAGGTGGTTGCGAGTCAGGCACCGTTTGCATCACCGAATTCATATTTCTGCACCCGTGATGATGCTTGAGATCATTTCTTGCTCTCACTAAAACATTTTTCAGGAATGTTTACCATGCCCCTCGTTGCCTCGATTTGCATGCCACACAGGCCGCAGTTGTTTTTCTCTACTTTTTGCATCACGACCTATCCATGAGCCCTCCGCTCCATCCATACTGCAGTCATTGCATTATTTTTCCACCATTCATCCACCTGCAAGGAGGCCCCATCAATGTTCCCCCCTCACCTGCTATCTTGGTTGTCACATCTGTCCCTTGATTGAACACTTCCTCCTTGCTTGGCCATTATATTTGTTCGGTATAATTTTATCCCTTTTTCGGGCCGAGGAATTCCTTTACGAAAAAGGCACTTAGGGAGTTTATGTTAAGCTCTTTTCTGACTCCTAAAAGAATGAAAAGATCGTCGAGAAATCTTGCTTCCTTTCATTCTCACAAAAGGTATCTGAAAGGGCGTCTATCTAGTATAAGTTTAACCCTTTTTCGAACCTGGTAAACTAATTACAAAAAAGGAATACTCTAGTCACACCGGCTAGAAGAGTTATTCATTGCATTCTTTTATGCTTTTTCGGGCCTTGGAGAATAACACACCAAAAAGAACCTCTTGGAGTCTTCTTATTTTCTTTTCGACTCTCTAAAATTGAAAGCAACCACGAGCACTCACCGTCCTGGGCTCGTATAAATCCATATGACGGTACCTTTCCACCATTTCAGAGTATTCTTATCGATTTCAGACTCCTTAAAATTTAAAGCACCCACGAGCATGCACTGTTCTAGGCTCGTACAAATCCACATGACAATACCATTTTGAGCACACTTCAATCCCTTCTTTGAGCTCCTCAAACCATGAAGAAGGCCCAAACGGTGCCTCTCGGCGCCACGAAAGATCATATCTAGTCCCACTATTATGGTAGCCTCCCCAGTATGGTCAACTTTGTTCAGATTATTCTATGATGTCACCCTTTGAGTCTCCTGATATCACTCATCAGTTCCCCCTTGAGTCTCCCCCATTGCAGTCAAAATCCATGGTCCCTTACACTATGATCCCCTTCCCCGAAGTCAATTTCATATGTTTCTAGTTCAACATTGCCATCATACTTTGAACAAAGGAATTTTGAGTCCCCCCATCTCTGCAACCCTTGTATCCCCCCCACAGTTCGTCAGTATCACATCTAGTACTATCTCCTCTTGGTTGTACACCTCGCGCTACTATCACAGAAACATCATTTCCTTGGTAGTTGCGGGTCTCCCTCTGTCAATGCGAACCCATATATTCCAGAGGATATACCCAGAGGTCCATGTACCTTGGACTCATATCCATCAGTGGTGAGTACCTATAGACCATTTGAGAGGATTCCTCAGTGCCTCTTCGAATGGTCGTTTCTCACGTTCTCGACTTCAACACCATCATCGCACCATTGATATTTGTGCAGGGTATTGGTCCCTTCAATTATTGGTCAAAGATACCGGATGTCCCCTGACTTTAGCACATTGGTGAGTCTATCTGGAACCCCCCAGTTGTATGTTCCCATGAATATCCAGGCTGCGCTTGGCGACAGTATTCAGAAGGTCCCTAGTTATATGCTTCCTCGAGTACCCAGTTCAAATGCAGTTCAGTGTACCTTTGAGATTCTGACTCTCATTCATTGAGTCCATCCAGTTGTTGGACACCTTCAGATCCAGCAGAGCATTAGTTTTTATGGTACCACATTCAATATGACTGCCATTATTTCCATGTATCGGTTCTTCAGCTCAATCATGGTCAAACCATGAGTATGTCCCAGATTTGTATCCCCTCTGGACCGTTATGATGTACACAAGAGTTCTCCATGTATTGTTTAGGTCCCCTTTTGGGCCTCATTATTATTTGTATATATTGATAGAATCATGGATATGCCCGCCTCGTCCATATATTGAGATTATTCCTCATTCATTGTTGAGGACATGTATTTTCAGTTTTAGCCTTTGCAGTTTGTATGGAGCCCGTGTTCCAGTCTCCAACCAATTTCTTCTCTCCTCCATCACAACGCTCATACCCCTGGAAAATGACAGAATCTATGATTTTTATCGACCATACGATGAGATCCTGCCCTCACACATCAGGGGGCAATCTGTTAACACCCAAAAATAGTTCACTAGCTCATCTCCGTAGTCACATAACCCATTTTTCCACTTTTCCTACATTTTTGGCCTCTAAAACCCTAAAAAAACACTCAAATGGCTACCAAAAAGGAAAAAAATCATTATTTCCCTCCTCAATTAATGAAATTCCTTCAAAAAGGTCAAAAAACCTCAAAAAAGGGTCCAAAATTCCCCAAACTAAAATAAAAAGGGAAAAAAGTCAAAAATAATTTCAAAAAGAGGGAAAAACCCTAAAACCATTTACCAATACTATTGGTTTCCCAAAACCATGGGTTAATGCTCCACCATCCAAAACCTCTATAAAAGGTGATGGAGGCCCCCCATTTCAACATCCATGATCAACTCTTCACACCCTTATGCTACCAAAATTCCTATTGAACTTTAGCTTATCACCTTGAGCTTCTGTTTACCATTACAGTTGAGTCTTGGTCACCATTGGAGCATTTGGAGAAGAGCAATGAACCCTGGAGACTTGGTGCACTACTCACGTACGGCTGCCAGGGCTCCTACAACCTCACCTTTTGAGGTAACACCATATTGTAAACCAATTTTTACATATCAATACAAGAAAATCATATTTTTAGTCATGGGTTCCTCTTTACTTTTTTACTGCAGTAGTTGAATATTTTAATTTTTATTTCCATTGTTGCACTCATATATGTTAGGTTAATTTGTTTATTTCTTAGTTTTTACCCATTTACATGAACTACTACTAAGGGTTCTTGAATCCTTAGTAGGTGCTCTTTAGCACGCACTGGTGTGAAAACACTAGCTACACTTTTTATTGAATAAAGGCTCCTAGGTGGTTGACCCTCATTAATAGCATGATCACAAGTAGTTAGGGATTTGTTTATTGAAGCTATTATCTAGAGTTGTAAGATATGTAATGTTTTGTCAAGAATTATTACTTTATTTGGAGCTTTGATCCTAGAGGTTGCTCCCTTGAAGAGTCAAGTGAAGATATCTTTCTATTTTGAATATCTTTCATACAAGATATATTTTTCTATTTCTATCTATTATCTCTTGTGTTTTTCTATGCTTTCACTAAATTCCAAGGTTTAAGTATAATGCATATTATTTGACACTTTCTTGGATATCAAAAGGAGTTCCGTAGAGGCTCAAAATATTTTTTTTTCTCTTCTTACGGTATGAGAGTATGGATAGGAAGGGTCTTTCTTAGATAAGGCATAAGACACTTATGATTCCAAAATGATTAGGAGGCTAGGGTGACGGATCTCAAAAATATATTCTATTTTCTCAAATCCTTATGTTAATATTGTTTTCTTTAAGAAGATTTAGGTACCATAAAAATGAAACCCTTATACCGCAATGTATCTTGGTTCCAAGTGTAATCGTTGTTAAGATTCAATATGCTAAGATAGATAACATTAGTATTCAATTCAATTTCACAACAATAGCATATACAGGATCACTGAAAGAAACACAATCACAAGATAGACAGATTTATCCTGGGAAACCCTCTAGGGGAAGAAAACCCAACAAAACTTCCTCAATATAGATGATCAAAAGTACAAAGACAAAACCCCAAAAAAGTGCTCCTTCTCTTTGCAGATATCTCTCTCTCTCTCTCATATGCGAATTACACAAGTGTGTGTGTCCAAATGAGGAGAACATCACTCCTATTTATACTTTATCTTCCACTTGAATTTTTCACTAACTAGGTCGTCCCCAACAAACTTAACTGCGTCAACTTACCTAGGAAGACTCAAAACAATATAATATTACTTTCTGGAGGGTTCTATCGACCCGACTTACAAAGGAGGTTTTACCTCATGACTCTATGATGACCAAATAGAATAATAACATCCTGAAAGAGGAATAAAACATCCCCGAATAAGTAATAATAAAATACAATAGAATATTCTTCGAAGTTACAATATTTCAACACTCCCCCTTAACGAGAAGGGTATTCTACTGACAACAACAACATCAACTGTAGGAGCAAGGATAGAGAGCATCATCAACAACATCAAGGTGATACATCTATAAATCATCGGAAGTTTTATTCAACGATATCAGCAACTGGAACATCTTCAACATCTTCAGTACTAGAGCATCATCTTCTACATCACCGAGTCTTCATCTTTGATATTCATCTTCTGCATCACTCGATCACTCGATCGCCTACAGAAACACTTGATCTCTCGATTATCGACAAAAAAATTATATTTCGATCAGCAACATCATCTGTAGCAACATAACCTGCAACACACATGATCCAATTACAGGATGATCAATCCATCTCACTTTAGCACATAAGTCCAAGGATGATGCAATCCTACCCACATCACAGAGACAAAATTCTACGGATCACTTTAGGACTAATGTCCAAGGATGATACAATCCCATCCACATCATGGAGACAAAATTATGTGGATCACTTTAGGACTAATGTCCATGGATGATACAATCCCAACCACATAACGGAGACAAAATTCTGTGAATCACTTTAGGACTAATGTCCAGGGATGATACAATCCCAACCACATCACGGAGATAAAAGTCCGCGGATCACTTTAGGACTAATGTCCAGGGATGATACTATCCCAACCACATCACGGAGACAAAATTCTACGGATCACTTTAGTACTAATGTCCAGGGATGATACAATCCCAACCACATCACGGAGACAAAAGTCTGCAAATCACTTTAGTACTATTGTCCCAGGGATGATACAATCCCATTGCAACATCATCATCACTGCTCCCCCTTTCTATGAAGGTCCTTTCGAACCACGCCAATATTTTCACGGAAGTACTCAAACTTCACTCGAGACAGAGGCTTAGTCAACACATCCACAACTTGCTCATCAGTGCTCACATACTGGAGCTTTATAACTCCCTTCTATACCATATCTAGTATGTAAAAATACTGGCTTTCTATGTGCTTTGAATTTTCATGGAACACTGGGTTCTCCGTCATCTTTATACAACTATGGTTGTCACATAGAATCACCATGGTATCCAACTACAAGTCAAATAGACCTGACATCAATTTTTGAAGCCATATGGATTCACAACTAGCAGAACAAGTTGCTATATACTCTGCTTCAGTTGTGCTGAGAGCAACACTAGACAACTTCCTGCTAAACCATGAGATCATGGTGGATCCCAGACAATAATATCCACCTGAGGTGCTCTTCATGTCTGAGACACTTCCATTCCAATCTACATCTGTATAACCATACAATCTGTAGTCATGATCTCCAACATAGTATAGACCAAAGTCTATCGTACCTTTCATCTACCTCAACACATGCTTTGCAGCTACCAGGTGAACACATCTAGGCTCAACTAGATACTGACTCAGGGTGTTCACAACAAAGCATATATTTGGCCTGGTATTCGTCAGATACATCAACGACTCAATAATCCGTCTGTACTGAGTCACATCCACTAAATTTGATGATTCATCAGCTAACAACTTCAGGTTGGTATCCATGGGTGTGACCATGGCTTTACATTCCAACATATCAAATATTTTTAGGATTTCCTTAGCATACTTTCCCTAGTTTAGAAAGATTCCTTCTGGGTTCTGCCATACTTCCAGACCTAGAAAATAGTGCATCAATCCAAGGTCTTTCATCTCAAATTATCTAGCGAGCTTCTTCTTGCACTCTACAATCTGTTTCTCATTTCCTATCAGAAATAAATCATCTACATACAACAATAATATTACAAGTTCATCATCCATAACCTTAAAGTAAAGTTTAGGGTCAGCTTTACTTTTGGTAAAGTCCAAGATCGTCAAAAAGTTATATATCCTTCTGTACCAAGCTCTAGGAGCTTGATTCAATCCATACAGAGCCTTCTTCAACTTGCATACGTGAGTCCGTATGTCTTCAACTTCAAATCCCTGTGGTTGTTCTATGTACACTTCTTCCTCAATCACACCATTCAGTAAAGTTGTCTTCACATCCATATGGTGGAAACTCCACTTCATCATGGATGCAAGTGCCATGATGGTTCTAATGGAAGTGCACCTTTCTACTGGTGCAAATGTCTCTTCTTAATCAATTCCCTCTTTTTGAGAGAATCCTCTAGCCACAAACCCTGCCTTGTATTTATCAATACTTCCATCAACTGCATGCTTTATCTTGTAGATCCACTCAGGGAAAATCTTAGGGGCTAATCTTGGCCCATGGGCTAAATTTAGGGGTTTTAATTTTTTAGTGGGCTATTTTTTAATTAAATCATCATTTACTATGATTAGCCCAATTTTTATATATTTATTTTTAATAAATGGCACATTATCCCCATAAAATATATAAAGAGACCCTAAATATAACCATTTAGCCCTTGTTTGATTAGATTTGGAGCTCCCATCGCCCGCAAAATAAGCCTGCTCCCTCTAATTCTCCCAAATCTATAGAAATGGTAGCTGTTGAGGGTGAATTCGCCCTTGAGTGATCATGGAAATTAGGTTTTTTCGTAAATTCTCCCTTGAGCGATCATGGAAATCAGGTTTTTTTTTGGTAAATGTGTCCATAATATATGGAGTGAAATCGATTTTCAATTTTAATTCGCCCCAAATAGGGTTTTTTGGTAAATTCATCCAAGTATTATGGACTGAAATCGATTTTCAAATTTAATTCGCCCCATATATATATATATATATATGATGTTTTCCATTTAGTTGTTATCATAGCTTAACAATTTTGTGTTTCTTCAAATTTCAGGATTTCGGGAGCAAGAAATCAAGGATTTTGGGTTTTTTGTTTTTTTCCAGATCTCAGAATTTCGGGCCTTTGGAGAAAGCAATCAAGTTGTTCTGCCCTGATCCAGGTTAGGGTAACTGTACAAACAACATTCTATTTCCATTCCTCTTGTTCCTTTCTCTCACGTTTTCCTATCTACACTTCTATTTCTCTTGGTGTTCTAAATTATAAACCCATTTTTCGAACCTGTAGAATTCTTGGTTAGAATAAAAAGTGTTATTTTATGGAATTGAATGGACCAAGATAGATATAGATCAGTATTTTTTAGTAGCAATCTTGCTCTGCCCATTTTGTTGTGCAGGAGATGAAAAATACTTTGCATATGATGTGACCGTCGATGAAACCGAAAATGCCTACGTGACAGACATCTGGTGGGTCTGGATTACAATGCAAATCATATTTGATTTCTAGGTCGGTTCTCTTCATGTTCACAAACTTCTGTTTGTGAGGAAAGTGCAAGATCTGATTACAAGCTCTTGTGCAAGATTTGATTTTGAAGCTCTTTCCATTTTGTGCAAGATCTTATTTTGAAGCTCTTGTTATTTTGATATTGAGCCCAATGTATCATTAGAGTTCTGCCAGTTTGTCATTTTGTTAAATGAAGATTTTTTTTTTAATATTTTGGAATTAATTTTATTACAATCAAATATTTGTCTTCTTAATTTTAATTCAATATGGCATGATTATAGGGAAGAAGATATTTGATATCCAATTTGTCTATCAGCAAACTATGGTTTCTCAAGGTAATGCACGTTTTGATTTACAAGATCTTATTTAGAAACTCGTTTTGGCTATCATTTAAGTTCTCTCAGCTCTTCCATTACGGTTATGTGAAGGCCTATTTTCTGGAACCTTAAAATTAATTCTGCCACCGTAAAATCTCTTCACCTTGCTCAAAGTGATTTAAAATGAGTGGAAGCAAGGCGAACAAGAGCCTCTAGATTGTGCACTTGCGAGGGAGATAGTAAATCTCCAAGATGTTTCTTTACATTTTTTAACACCCACAACTCTTCTATTTGGCGGTCTTACTCTGTTTTTCTTAAAATGGAATCCAACAAAATTTCACCCCACCTTGTGAAGGCTTGACATTAATAACTCAAGTCTTAAATATTTTCTTTCTACTACGAATTGTTGATTCCATCATTGAATTTTTCATAAATTAAAATTAAAAATAGAAATATTATTTATACTTAATAAAGAATTTGATGAATAGTCTTAAATTCTGAACAACCAGATTTATTTTTTGACATTTACATTTATAAAGAATCCTATAATTTAGAGTTTATATATATATATATATATATATATATATATATATATATATATATATATACTTGATAATTTAATGATTTTAAATTCTGAAAGAATAGTTTTAAATTCTAAAAAACGAGATTTACTATTCTAACATTTATATTTATACAAATTCATATGCTTTCCTTGCAATTATCAAGGTTTTTATTTTAAATCCTTTTACACGCGTTTCAATTTTAAGAAAAACTAAAATATGCATCATAGATTTTTGCATTCACTTCTGGTGTAGTCGTTTCTTGTCCAAAGGAGGCAAAGTTGTGCTAATCAAAAGTATACTTTAAGCATCATTCTGGTTTATTGGATGATAAATGCTAAGATTCCAAAGGGGGTGTTGCACTCACTTAGGAAACTTTTCTTCAGGTTTTGCTGGCTGGGAAAAGCGCACAGAGGTCTACATTGAACGTCATGGGAATCCATTTCTAAACCAAAAGAGGCTAGCGGTTGGGGTTTTAAAGACTTAGAAACTTTTGGATAGGCATTGGCATCTAAATCGGTTTGGCAGTTTATTTCTAAGACTGGTAATTCGCAGTCTATCCTGCGTTACAAATATTTGGGAAATGGAACCATGTTAGAATGGATCCATAAGCTTGGAAAGAGCAGTCGAGGTGGATCCTTATTCTGGAAGGTTATCATGGCAGCCTTTCCTATCATAGGGGAGAGCCTAGTCTAGGAGGTGGGAGACGGACAGGAGGTCCATATAGGTAGAGACAATTATAAGAGAGTCAAAATATTACCTATTTTTCCTCAGGCATTCACGTTTTTTTTCTATAAGAGAGAGGTTATTCCATCTTAGCAGATGTGGCAGTAGTAGGAACCAATATTGTACAGAAGTGGCAGACAACATAAGAGATGCATATTCCTGTGAGATGGGTCGAGGTCTAGAAAAATTGGACAGCAGAGATGAATAAAGGCTTTATAAAATTGGGGAATGATCCTGACAAGCTACAGTGGCAGGGTAGTGAGGCTGGAGGAACTTTTACTGTTAAGGAAGCATACAAGTTGATTTGGAGTAACAGAATTATTGAAATTCCCTGGTGGGGTAATAAGAACTGGACGACATGGGATACACACAAAAGCAAGATCTTGATTTGTTTAATTTTAAAAGGCAGGGTTCTAGCATGGGAAAAATTGAAAAGAAGAAATATTGAAGGACCGGGAAGATGCAGTTTGTGCAGGATGGCAGATGAAGATGTTGAACATCTTTTTTTACATTGCTCGTTTATACAACAGGTTTGGAAAGGCGTGGGTATGAATCTACAGCTGAGCTTCGTGGGTGAAGGTAACTCTTATATTAGTTTTCTTAAATCTTGGTTCGATGAACCAAAACTGAAAGTTTTGAGATGCTTACCTTTTTTGGTGACCTGGTTTGTATGGGTTGCTATAAATCAGTCTGTTTTTTAAGACACTAATCTTCCTAGTTTTATTGTTATCACCCAGACTCTTTCCATCTATAAACTTTTTTTGGGACAGGATAGCAAAAAAAGGAAAGACAGCCTAAATCCTTAACACATGAAGAGGGAGATATAGTGGGTTTTTTTTATGGAGCATGTGCAAACAAAAGATGTGGGCTAGGAGGTTACATGCAAATTACAGCTTTGGACAAGATTAGCTTTTAAGCGAACGGAGGAGAAGGAACTAATAATTGTGCTGAAGGTTTAGCGTTGAGATTTCTTTTACAGATGGCCAAAGAGCGATCAGTGGATACTGTCAGAATATATGGGGATTCAAAGATGTGGATTAAAAAAATGAACAAGCAAATAACTATAAACAATCGTGCTCTGCAGAATCTTGGAAATAGCCTAGACACTTTGGTGTCTTTTTTTAGAAAGGTGGAATTTGTTCATATATACAAAGAACAAAATGAGCTAGCAGATGGCCTTTCAAAAGCTAGATTACTATTGGAAGAAGGAAAATGCAAAATGATCACAAAAATTCATGAAACTCAGGATAAAAGCTAGAAAAATATGGATTTATTTTGTAGTGATTAAAGTTTTTAATTCTAAACATTGTAACAATGTTTACTTAACTTTTTGAAAGTTTATACATGTAAGACTTGATGTATACACAATTTACCATCGTGTTGTTTAGCACCTATGGAATGTATTCGATGTTCAATATGATCAATGAATATGTTTTTTTTCTTGGAAAAAAATGGTCTGTATAATTAAAATTATTTTCATAATTGTTTTTTCAAAAATCAAATGATCACCAGATTGGGTTTCAATCATCCATTTTTGTAAATTACAAAAATATAATTTACTCATGAAATGTGCTCTAATTCACTTTGAATTGATCATTCCACTAAAATGTGATCAATCACTTTGAATGGATCATTCCACTAAAATGTGATCAAATAATCCATGTTTATATTTTAGTGTGTAAGGTCAAATATAGTTTTAAATTTTATAAATTTTTAATTATTAAATTTTCAACTTTGAATTGATCATTCTATAAAATACGATCAAATAATTAACGTATATATTTAGTGTGTTGTCACCTACCCAAATTTTGAGAATATTATTTTATTTGCAAAATACTTAATGTTAAATTATAATTACAAAGTTTTGTAATTATGACCAAGTTTGGTCAAGAATTATTGTAATTACTTATTATTATTATTTAATAAATTGAAATAGGAGACAAACACCCAAGGGAACTATTAAATGAGTGTTCACTGACCCACTAGGAGGAATGGAAGCTGTTAGAAGATATGGGACAGATTGCAGCATTTGCACTCCACCACTAGCTGTTGGTTATGGGACAACTACCCCTAAATTTGTGGCATTATCCCCCAGGTGGGTGGAAGAGAGCAGGGTGCTCATTAATGAGCAATTAACCACTAAAAGGCCTAGGCAGCCTAGATAAGGTAATTCGAATTGAGCAGGCAACTCCTACAATATTTTCTACAAAAATATTCCTCAAGTGCATCAGGTGATCATTGAGAGATTCGAATAGGGAGGCTATGTGAGAGTGCAACTGTGAATCTGCTAGTTATACTGAGAAGGAAAACCAGAGGCACTAGTGCAGGTCTCTTTGACTGCTGAGTCTTTATGACTGGATAATCTATATTCTACTGCAATTCGATGTACTAAGGCTTCTACAGAATCTTCCTCCTGGTGGTTCAGTGAATAGGCTTGGGGGTCCTAAGGCAAGTAACTTGGCTGTCTTCAGGAATATGTTGGGTGGAATAGGTTCATTGGGATATTTGTTTCTCCTATAGTCAACCAGGTTATATTGTTCTTACTTTTGATTACAGTTAAACGTTTCTGCATAATAGAATTATTAAATTACAGTCATATAGAAGAATCTATTTTATTTTCTAATCTAAGTATGATTCTGAAAGAAAAATCTTTATGAAATTATTGAATCGATAACCATCTCTATATTTTTCCCCATGTTGTTTTCTACATCGTACTCCAGTATAGAGAATTAAATTAAGAAAGATGAGTGATAGGAAGAATGCCATTGATTGAAAAGATGAATGCATTCATCTAATTCTTAAATAAAAGAAAAACAAATTTTGTTTCAGTACAGAGTTATACTTTTCTTTTCAACCCTATCTATTTCAGATAGTAATCACATGCATTTCAAACCTCATAAATTTCATATTTTCAGGTATTTATATTCTAAGAATATAGCAGCTGCAAAAACTATGTTCTGTACAAGATTATTATGAGGACACACATATTAATTCTTCACAAACTATCATATTTGATTTCAAATATTAAATACAAACTCTGTCTTTGAAAAATCAAAACCCTAAGTTACCACAAAGCTTAAATTTTGAGTACACAAGTTCTTAAACTTCTCATCAAGCCATTCATGGCAAACTATAGATAATTATTTCTAAAGAAATAATAGAGCTTTTATCTAACCCTAAACACATTTTATTTTAACTTACTAATTCTCGTACTGAGGATACGAGTAAGATATTTAAGCATCAAATAACTTCACTTAGTCGAAAGTATGATTGTTTGAATCATCATCTATTAAACCCTAACAAAAATATTACACAGTATCGAAACTCTTAGAGACACTAGTTAAGACTCAGTTCACGATTTCAAATTAGCCAACAAAACCTATAGGGTAGGGTTTCATGCTTTTAAACAAAATCGAACACGGTGACATAGCCATATCGAAACGTATAATAGCCAAACTTTATCTTATTACAATTCCAAAAACATAAATATCAACAACGATAACGAAGTACAGGAAACAACTTTATACAGTTATGCAAACCATAACCCTCAGCCAAAAACAACTATCGTTGTTTGGCATCATAACAACAATTATACAATTGTTTTCTCAACCATTACTTAAAACACAACATTTCTTTACAAAGCAAGCCTTTGTTTTAAAAGAGTAAAAGAACCCTCTGCTCTGGGTTTACCATTCAAAAATTTATAACAGAGTTACACTACGGACCTGTCAAGGTTGCAACAGTACACAGGGTTTACCCCTTATCAACCAAAAACATGAAAACGAGGTCAAGGTTCCACAAACTACACAAGGTTTTACCCTTAACATTTAGCAGTACAAACACGAGTTCGAAGTTCTTATCAAACGATGCAGCCAGACTTCAAAGAGCCGAATAACAACTTAAACAATTGAAGGTTACCCTCTGTACAACATGTATCAAAATAAGACTTAAAAAAAACTTAACACTCGGCCATCACCGAAACAAGGTCGAATAGTTCCAACTCTCGGCATACAGTAATCACCAACAAAATCACACCAAAGGAACCTACGAGGTTTCAAGAACTAACAGAAGAACCACACACAACTTCCATGGTTGTATCGTAGTGCTATGGCACAAGATTGTAAGCCTGCAACTATTAAAACTATCCCTCACAGGTCCAAGGTTCGAAACCGAGGAAGGAGTCCTCCTCTCCACAAACTCTAAACCCTACATTGCAACAAACGGTCAGCTCTGCGACCTTACCACTAATCACAACAATGAATGCCAGAAAACCAATTTTCACTACTTACCAATGTGAGAATAGGGTTTCATTCTCAGCCTCATATCTTGCAGAGATCAACAGTGGATAGCTGCCAGTTAAGGCACGTTGATATTCGAGCAATGATTGCAATCAATATTGTGTTAATTACTTCATCTACCAATTGCAAGTAAGCAGACCGAGAGCTAGTGCATGGCACAGGTCAGCTTATTTTGATGCTCATTACAAACACAAACCACGTGAAGACCTTACAACCAGGCTTCCACATCACTTAACCGTGGAAGGACGTTATTGCTAGGCCTATCAACACGAGCTTAGAAGGCATGCAAAATACAAACTTTAATATCCTATCAACATCGAAATAATTGTATGTTAAATTCGTGAATCATATTTCATATTAGTCTCTATAGTTTATTGTTATGTAATGTAACATTTGTATTATATGCCAATGTATTGTGTGATTGTATAGTCACTTTATAATGTTAACATTTCATTACTATGGCTCGTGTATAGATATATAGAATAAAGCTTATATACCTCATACATTAGCCATATATATATATTGTCAATCATTTGATAAATGGAGACCATAGATATAGTTAGGATTCTAGCTATGCATAAGTATAATTAGATACTATGTACATTATATATTTCACACAATAACTATGTATTTCCAATTCATAATAATAGTGTGAGCCTATAGGTATAGATAAATGGTGTGATAAACATTTTAAATGCTAATTTCATAGCATAAACACCATACGCACAATATATTTAATATGCTAGCCATGTATTGCAAAGTCTAATGATAAATGTAATACTAAAGGTATAGTTTAAATGGTGACGTTATACACTATAATGCTAAGTTCATAGCACAAGCACTAGTCACTATACCGTTCATATATTAACTGTGTAATGATAATCAAATGATGAATTCAGGACTTAGAATAGTCTAAGTTCTGTAGATGCAAAATATAATGATAGTCAATAGTACAAACAATATTTTCTACAAGCTCTCTATTAGGATTACCAGAGGACATTGGTAACGCCGCTTTGATATTAATGACGATAGTCATATGATAATAAACAATGTATTATAAAAACAAATGGACGATGTGAATTTATAACACTGAAGAGTTTGTAAGTCAGCACATAAGCTAGAATTAGAACCAAGTATCCATACCTCCAGTAACTTGTTTCGCAAGGAAGTACTTAGCATTTTAATATTACATTGACGATGAATTGAAAGACACATGTACTCTTAACACATGTTATCGTAGAAATTATTACCTGTTGTCTGCACATGGAAACAGGATTCAAATGCCTTAGCTAAACATAGCTAAGTAAACCCCAGGGTACCTCGTAGGATCCCTTCCTCATCATACAAACAAACTATCAGCACATCATCAAGAACATGATAATAATACAAACCTATAAATAGAATGTAATCGCATGTAGAACTTAAGCAGATTTGTAAATTGTATTCTTATGCATAATCATAAAAAGATATTTCGTTAAGGAGATTAGCATCCATTTAAATCTGAAATAGAAATATAGTTACCTCATATTTTATTTGAGAATTATGACGTGTCGTCGTTATTAATTATCCTAGTTAAGAAATTTAATTATTTTATATGTTTCACTTTAACAACTTTGATAATTATTGCTATTTTGAAAAAAAAAAAAATTTGGTATTTTTGGGATGTTACATGTGGTATCAGAGCTCACGTTCGAACTCTAGGCCTGAAAAGGTCCAAAGAACACGTAGCAGAAAATTTTATTACAGCAGAAATATTACTAATTAAAATTTAAATTATTTGTTTTATACATAAATTGTTTTTAAGTTACAGGTATGGAAGGATCAGCTGAACATTTAGAAGATAGATTTCAACCCAACGTTCATAGCACAGGGAAGCATTATGAAGAAGAAGTCCATGGAAAATTAAATGACAATTCATCTAAATTGTTACGAGCATTTCAAGAGTTAAAAACAGAAATCAAATCTGTAAAACAAGACAATGAGAAAATTCTGAAAGCACAAGAGGAACTTAACCAAGTACTGTTCGAACAATGCCCAACTGATGAACAGAATAGAGAAATTGAAAATACCTCCAAGATTGAAGATTTACCTCATCAAGACAGGAGTAAGAAAATGAAAACTGATGATGCAAACAACATTTCAACATCATCAGAAGCTGCCCATGGAAAACGGAAAAAGAAATGAAACTGTTCCAGTGATAGCAGTGAAGGAGACTACAAACCCAAAAGAAAAAGTCACAAACAGTATGAACAGATTTATGGGGAGTTCAAGAAAATCAAACCCCCAACCTTCAATGGTGAAACTAAAAAAGGAGAGACAGCAAAAGCATGGCTGTCCGGCATGAAGAAGTACTTCCAAATTTATGATTATTCAGAATCATTGAAGGCAAAGAAGGCAATCTACAACTTGATTGGGAAGGCAGATATTTGGTGGCAGGACATCAAAAGAGTGAAGGGCATCAAGGATAGGGATGTGAATTGGAGTACTTTCAAACGGTACTTCAAAAAGAAGTTCTTATCTGAACAATACTATGAAGAAAAATCAAAAGAGTTCTATGATTTAAAGCTAGGAACTATGAACATGAAAGAGATGAACAGTAAATTTCTGAATTTACTGAGGTATGTGTCATACCTCGTGGAAGAAAAACTGAAGATTCAAAGATACCTGAGTTGTCTACCTTTCAACATCAAGGACAGGATAGAGTATGACAATCCAAAGACCTTAGAAGAGGCCATGAGGAAAGCAACTTTCTGCTATGACACAAATTGGAAAAGAGAAGGGATATCAAACTAGAAAAATCATAAACCCAACAATTTTGAGCTGAAAAAGAAAAATTTCAGGTTTAGTGGAAATTCCAGTTTCCAAAAGAAAAAATTTCAAAATCAGAATTTTCAAGGAAACAATCCTAGAAACAGTCAGCACCAGAATTTTACAGCTCCTAGAAACACTCCCAATGCTACCAGAACTAATGATCAAAAGGAACTGTTATCACATATATATTAGCAGGGCTACCATACATTATTTTTCAGATTCCAGAGCACTCTTCAGCCAGTTCCTTTACATTGAGATGATGAGATGAGCATCTATCTATGGATCACTATCAGATTTTGGACAGTATATGTATTCCCCATGCCATGACTGAGTCTGAGGACACTCAGAGAGATGACCGATGTAGCCATTATACCATTTATACAGAGAAGTCAGTAGTGCCCAGAGTTACAGTAGTAGTTTCAGAGGACAGATGATGGTTCAGAGGATGAGCATTCAGGTATATGACTCAGCAGGTATATCATGGTGTTATGGTTATATTGCTTTTATATTCATTCTTATGGTATGTCTTAGCACTTAGTGTCATGATCTAGCGATCATATAGATATGTGGACCTGGTTGATCTTATTATATATATTTTGCTGTCCTTACTCAGACTTAGAAATTCACTACTCATACTCATTGGTTTTACCCTCCATAGGGAGAATAGAGGTGATCATTCCACCATACCTTGGCTTGCTAGTATTGGCTCCATTACTCATTGTCTTCATCCATCCATTACCTACCTTTTTAGTGTATCACCCTGACTTACTACTTGACTAGTGGCATGGAGGATCTTTTCCCCACTATAGCCTCTATATTGGATGAGCTTCCCTGTTTATTGTGTCTCAGCTCTGAGTTGGTGACAAAACTTACCTTTGGTGAGTTGGATTGTAGGCCTAAACCATTCTGGTCGGTTGTCCCGATGTTTGGCATTGGCTCGAACTCCCCCTAGTCACCTGAGATGTTGTTGGATAAAACTGAAAGCTCATGTACTACTTATGGAAACTTATAAATTCGCCCATGGAAACTAAAAAGGGAAAAAGCGATGAACTGCTAAAAAAATACTCCTCGAAGAGTATAAAAGAAAGGTCCAAAAAGCAATGATTCTTAAAAGCTATATCTAAACAATTGCTGACCTTATGTATGTATAAAAAAACATGCCCTGGATGCAAGCTGCAACTAGTTGTGCTTATCAGCACACCTGAGAACCGAAGGGTTATGTAGGCCAAAAAGGCCATGAAATAAAATTGAATGATCCTAATGAACCTGGATCAACTTGATGTAGACATGAAGCCTAAGTTGAATAAACACTCTCTAAACAACTTACCCATTTGTGAGACACTGCCATTCCCTGTGTTGTTGCTCATTCAGTATATACTATGGTGTGTATTCGCTTTCCCATATCCAAAGTGTCAAAATGTTAAGTCAGTCAGTCACCCTTTAGCCTAGCCATTTTATTCTAAGCCTTCATCCTTAACTAGCAAATTGATCACAACTATGAAGTGGGTATGGTCCTGAAAGTCTAGTCTAAGTCATATAAATAATTAATGACAATATATATTTGGATTTAGATCGCTAGTAATGATTACTTTGTGTTATAATTGCTATTTGAATGAGTTATAGAGCATGCATTAACCTTTGACACTTTGCATCAGCTTCAGATGGTAGTTTGAGTTATATTTGGTCAATATTGACCTGGTCAAACCTAGTTTGACCAAGGTCAATCACAGGACGTGAGATTATTGGCTCTTATGATGACACAGGTAGATGATATATGGTCTATGTACATGTACATGATGGTTCTATGCATCAGATACAGGTTTATGATGATGATCTATGGTTTTCAGCATTATTTGATCATTTACAGATTATTATTATTTCACCTATTCCGGTATATTGGATATATTATATGATCATGCAGAGATCTACATGGTGTATGAGTACACATCTTGGATATTTTTGACGATGAATTGAAAGACACATATACTCTTAACACATGTTGTCGTAGAAATTCTTACCTGTTGTCTGCACATGGAAACAGGATTCAAATGCCTTAGCTAAACGTAGCTAAGTAAACCCCAGGGTACCTCCTAGGACCCCTTCATCATCATACAAACAAACTGTCAGCACATCATCAAGAACATCATAATAATACAAACCTATGAATAGCATGTAATCGCATGTAAAACTTAAGCAGATTTGTAAATTGTATTCTTGTGCATAATCATAAATAGATCTTTCGTTAAGGAGATTAGCATCCATTTAAATCTGAAAAAGCAATATAGTTACATCATATTTTATTTGAGAATTATGACGTGTCGTCGTTATTAATTATCCTAGTTAAGAAATTTAATTATTTTATATGTTCCACATTAACAACTTCGATAATTATTGCTATTTTGAAAAATTTTAAATTTTGGTATTTTCGGGATCTTACATGTATGAAGTCAAATACAGTTTTAAGTATTATAATTTTTTTAATTATTAAATTTTCAAAAATAATGTTGGTATAATTATTTTGGATTTTTTTGTAATTTTTAATATTAATTGTTTTAATGTTTTATGCTTATTTTGAATTAATTTTAAATGTTTTATGTTTACTTTGAATCCATCATGGTATAAAATATATGAAATCTCATTTTTATTTTTATTGATATTTATACTTTATTGTGTATAAATTTAAGTATAATTTTAAGTTTTATATTTTATATTTTTTAAAGATTATTAAATGTTTTTAAGTTTTATATTGTTTAAAGATTATTAAATGTTTTTAAGTTTTATGTTTTTTAAATATTATTAATTTTTTTTTTTTAAATGTAATGAGCTTTAATGTTAATTGATTATTTTGAGTTTTTATTTATTTATTGTTTTGGAAATTAATCAAATTTTAATGTCCATTCTCTCAATTCCGCTTTAGGTAAAAAAATTCATTTCTTCTAGTTAGATGAGAATGTCTCAACTTCAATGTCCATCTCTTCAACATTAAGGAATTTCAAAATAACTTTTTTTAAAATTAACTTAACTTTATTAGTATGTAAGAATGTTAATTTTCTCAACCATAATTTATTTAAGAATGTCCATCTCCTTAACCTTGTTCTAGATAAGAACGTCAAGTCCAACATCTTCTAAGGATGAGAGAAAAACACAAAAGTCTAACATCTCCTAGGGATGAGAGGGATTCCATTAACCAAGCAAGTAGATGTTTCAAGCATCACATGCTTAGGTATACAATTGCAAGTATTTTTATGGAGTTGGATTTGAGCATACTATCACATGCTTAGGTATACAATTGTAAGTATTTTTATGGAGTTGGATTTGAGCATACTATTGTCAAAATTTTAATGTCCATTCTCTCAATCCCACTTTAGGTAAAAATATTCATCTCTTCTAGTTAGGTGAGAATATCTCAACTTCAATGTCAGTCTCCTCAATGTTACTTTAATAATCGTTAAATAAATTGAATATATATATATATTTATATATATAACCCCTAGTTTATTAAAGAATGTCCATATCCTTAACCTTGATCTAGATAAGAATTCCAAGTACAACATCTTCTAGGGATGAAAGAAGAATGTCAATTCCAACATCTTCTAGGGATGAGCGGGATTCCATTAACCAAGCAAGCATATGTTTCAAGCATCACATCCTTAAGGATACAATTGTAAGTATTTTTATGAAGTTGGATTTGAACATGTTTTTGTAAGACCTATTTAGTCATATTTAATCACATATGTATTGTGATCTATATGGAACAAGGATAATGAAAGACATCTTTTGAAGGTTGGTTTTGGAGTAAAGAGTTTTCATGGTAAATATTCACTATTATTGCAAGCATGTATATTTGTTTTCCTTCTGTTTTTTATTTATCCCACAATGTTAAATTAATATTAACGGAATCAATCTTAAAAGAAATTCAAAATATAATCCCCTTTCCAAAATTAACTCATTTCAATGTCCATCTCCTCAACTTTAGTCTAGGTAAGAATGTACCACAATGATTCCCATCTCTTCAAAGCCTAGCCTTGGTAAGAATGTTGGATCACCCCTTATTCGTTTTGAACTAGACTTGAATCTTTGAAGAGATTTAAAATATCTCTCATTTCTAAAAAATAACTCAATTTCAACATCCATCTCCTCAACCCTAGTTTAAATAAAAATCTCCTAGTTTGAATGTCACTTATTGTCTTCCTCCTCACCCTCTTGACCTAATTTGATCATTTGTTTGGCCATTTTATACCCTTCAGGACACTCACTTACTCTCTATGTTTGGGTTTCGACACCTCAATTTTTCCCACAATTGCTTTAGTTGCCTCATTTTAGGGAAAAATTTATTCACCTTAAAAGCACTCATAGAATCAACTCATAATTTTGATGATGCAACCACCTTGGAATAAGAATATTTGGATATGTATACAAGGTATATAGTGCTTATTAATGTTTTTTCATTAAAACAAAAAATCACCTGCAAACATACATGCATATATATAATAAACAAGTTGCTATCAATTAATAAAATATATTACACATATTAGCATCTTCATAGCATAGAGTAACCTACTCATATTTGAAAAAGGAACCAATCTTGCTAAGATTTTTGTGCAGGGAGGGAAGATGATTCAAAATGTGCGATAGTGTAGACAAAGGCTAAATGCGTAACATGACTTAGGATGTTGTTGCAGAGTTTCTTCAAAAAGAAGAAAGACCTTGTCAAGGTCAGGGGAGAGGTTGGATGGGCCCCTTAAACCATTCTCATCATACATTATAATTAGACATTAGCCTAAGTAAATATCTAAATGTAATTAGTAAATGTGTAAATGAACCTAATGGATGATTAGTTAGAGTAGGTAAAACTACTCCAACCTGTGATACACCTGCAACAATTAATTAACAAGAATACACGAAATAGCAGAAATGACAGAACTCAAAATCACTTTATATTGATCACGGGCCACTTCGAGGGGGCAACCTCCTTTGAGCAAGCTCAATACAAATAACTTCACGGTGCCTTCATAGGTTTCAACACACACTTATATACTAATTCTAGGCGCCAATACTATGGATCAAAACCATGGGTCGTTACAAACTATGGATCAACAATACTACGGGCGACTTACAAAGCATATGCACCAACAACAATAACACAAACTATTGATCAACAAATACTACGGGACGACTTACAAAGCATATGCGTCCAACAACAACATACTAACAAAGTAAAGACATGGGTTCCTAACATCCCCTCCCCCTTAAAAAAAGCTTTGTCCTCAAAGCTTTAGATGTGGAAATTGTTGTTGAATCTGAAGGAGTGGTTCCCATGTAGCATCCTCTGGTTGCATGCGTGCCACTGAATTAAGACCTCTGTGATAGAGCGAGAGCGAATCTGACGCGTGCGCCGATTGAGGATGGCCTCTGGCTCCAAAAGGATGGATCCTTCATTATCCAGTTTGGGTAAAATCGTTTGTCCACTGATGTTGGTTCCAAGAACTTTCTTCATACAAGAGACATGAAAGACTGGATGAATGCGGGAAGAAGGGGGAAGTTCCAATTTATAAGCAACGGACCCAATCTTCTGAAGAATCCGATATGGCCCATAGAACTTTGGAGCGAGCTTATGACGCCCTTTGAGTTTCAAGGATGATTGTTTGTATGGCTGGAGACGAAGAAAAACCATATCGTCGACTTGAAAAGTGCGCTCAGAACGGTGTTGATCAGCGTGTTGCTTCATGCGATTTCTTGCCATGTGAAGATTGTCCCGCAAAATGCGCAGAATATGATCGCGGTTTCGAAGGACCGTGTCAACTTCTTGAATTGGTGAACTGGTGGGGGTGTATGGAAGAAGAGCTGGAGGTGCCTGACCATAGACTGCTTCATATGGGGTCATTTTAGAGGCAGTGTGGTAAGAGGCATTGTACCACCATTCAGCGAAAGGGAGCCATTTTTCCCACTGATGTTGTTGTTCAGAGGTGAAGCAACGAAGATAAGTTTCCAAGCATTTATTGACAATTTCAGTCTGACCATCTGTTTGTGGGTGATATCCTGAACTCATCTTCAGTTTGGTGCCAGTGTGGCGAAATAGTTCTGTCCAAAAATGACTGGTGAAAGTCGTATTACGATCCGAGACAATGGAAGAAGGGATGCCATGAAGACGAAAGATCTGGTCCAGAAAAATTTGAGCGACGGAGGAGGCTGTATAGGGATGGCTGAGAGCACAAAAATGACTATATTTGGAGAGGGGATCAACCATAATGAGAATCATTGTCTTCCCACCAGATTTAGGGAGCCCTTCAATGAAATCCATAGAAATATCTGTCCAAATCCGTGTAGGTATGGGCAAGGGTTCAAGCAATCATGGAAGGAGTGTTGTTTCACCCTTATTGCGCTGGCAGGTATCACATTCGGCCACCATTTGTTGAATTGTCCTTTTCATGCCCTGCCAAAAGAAGTTACGCCGTGCTCGTTCATACATTTTGAGGAATCCATAGTGCCCTGCCGATGGAGAAGCATGGAGTTCATAGAAGACAGCCTGTTGAAGATCTATGCTTTGGGGAAGCACCAGACGACCCTTGTATCGCAGAGAAGCACCATCCCAAGAGTAATGTGGTACAGCAGAAGCGTTGTTGGTCAAGAGTTGGATGATTTGAGATAAGGAGGAGTCATTGACGTAACCCTGTTGAACAGATTGCAACCAATTTGGAACAGGCATGGAAATAGCTGAAAGAGAACCTTGGGTATCAAATGTGCGAGAAAGAGCATCTGCCACAATATTGTCTTTACCCTTCTTGTAAGTGATCTCATAGTCATAACCCATGAGTTTGCTAACCCATTTCTGTTGTGCCGGGGAGGAGACACACTAGTCCAAGAAATATTTCAGACTTTGGTGATCATTCTTGATGCAGAAATGATTTCCTAATAGGTATGGGCGCCACTTCTGTACTGCATGCAAAATAGCCATCATTTCCTTCTCATAGGTAGAGGCAGCTAAATTCTTACCTGAAAGGGATTTACTGATGAACGCAATGGGGTATTCATCTTGAAGGAGAACAGCACCAAGTGCATTTCCGCAAGCATCACTCTCAATAGTGAAGGGCTTGGAAAAATCGGGCATAGCTAGCACAGGTGTAGTACACATAGCTTGTTTTAGTTTGTCAAATGCACACTGAGCAGCAGGTGTCCATGTGAAGGCATCCTTTTTTAATAGAGCAGTTAATGGAGCTGCAATATTCCCATAATCCTTGACAAACTTGCAGTAGTAGCCAGTCAACCCCAAAAAACCACGAAGGCTCTTGAGTGTCTGAGGATGCAGCCAATTGTTCATGGCATCGATTTTGGCAGGATCCACGCGAACCCCTTGTGCTGAGATAATGTGCCCGAGATACTCAACTTCCTTCTGTCCAAAAACACATTTAGACTGCTTGGCATGGAGATGATGGTCAGAGAAAAGTTGCATGACAAGATCCAAATGCTGGAGATGTTCATCCCATGTTTTACTGTAGATGAGGATATCATCAAAGAATACTAGAATGAATTTCCGCAAGTAGGGTCGAAATATTTTATTCATTAAGGCCTGGAATGTGGAAGGAGCATTAGTGAGTCCAAAGGGCATGACCAAAAACTCATAATGGCCATCATGTGTGCGGAAAGTTGTTTTAGGGATATCATCCTCATGAACCCGAATTTGATGATACCCAGAACGAAGATCCAACTTGGAGAAAAAGTGAGCCCCATGAAGCTCATCAAGAAGCTCATCAAGAAGCTCATCAACAACAGGAATTGGAAACTTATCCTTGATGGTGAGGTGATTAAGTGCTCGGAAGTCAATGCAGAGGCACCATGACCCATCTTTTTTGCGGACAAGAATAACTGGAGAAGAAAAGGAACTAGTGCTTGGGCGAATAATACCTTGCTTCAATAAGTCCCGAACAAGCATTTCAATCTCCGTTTTTTGGTGAAATGGGTATCGATAGGGCCTGATGTTGGGAGGAACGCTGCCAGGAAGGAGCTGAATACGATGATCTTCTGGCCTGGAAGGTGGCAATCCCACTGGTTCAGCAAAGACACCTGTATATCGATCCAGAATTTGTTGTAGATCCAAAGGAGTAGTGGAGACCGCTGATGGTTGCATCTGGATGGAATGGATCTAAGCGATGACACCATGTGAATTCTTCTTGAGGAGTTTTTCCATGCGATGTGAACTGATGATGCTGAGAGAAACTGGTTGTAATCCTGTCAATGTGTGTTTGTGTCCATTGAGGGAAAACTACATCAAAAGTTCAGCAAAATCCCATAACATAGGGCCGACTATGCGTAGCCATTGAGCGCCCAAAACCACATCACATCCGCCTAAGGGCAAGGAAAACATGTCAGAGCGCAAGGTATAATCTCCCATAGAGATACGCACATTTCGACACTTCCCTTTGCAAGGTAAGGTGCCCCCATTGGCAACCATGACTTCAAAGTTGGAGCAAGGATGGATAAAACAATCAGCTTGTTTGGCGATCCGAGGGTCAATGAAATTATGAGTGCTACCAGAATCAATGAGGATTGTAAGAGGAAGCGTCTTGAATTAACCCCTAACCCGCATTGTTTGGGGGGTGGTGATTCCAGCTAAAGCATGGAGAGATATCTCTGGCTGGTCATCCTGAGACGGAGGGTCAATAGGTGGTTCCTGAATGTCGACCGGAGCATCCAGTGTTTCTGGATCTTCGTCACCCATTTCAGAGGCAGGCGGAGACTCCACATCCAAGAGATAGAGCTTTTGCTGAACACATCTATGTCCCCGAGTGAATTTCTCATCACAATTATAGCAAAGCCCCTTTTCTCTGCGTGCTTGCATCTCTGTTTCAGACAAACACTTGATAGGATTCGGTCGAGGAGCCTGCGGTATAGGTGGTCGCTGAGAACCCATATTTCAGAAGGGAACAAAAGTGGGCTTGGAGCGTTGTTGGGCTGCAATCTTGTCTTCTGCCAACTTAGCCAACCCTAGTGCTTCCATCATTGTGTTGGGACAGAACATTTTGACCTCAGAGTGGATGGCATCCTTTAGACCACTGATAAAACAACTCCGGTAAAATTCATCAGACAATCCTTCGGTGTGGTTGGCTAGATTCTCAAATTCGGTTTGATACTCTCTCACAGTGCCAATGTGGCGAAGTTTAGTGAGGGATCCTGTGAAGTCATCAAAAGCACTAGGACCAAATCGTTGCAAAAGGAGCTGGCAAAAGTCTGGCCAGTTGGGCTTTGGATGAGCCTTGATGTACCAACGGTACCATTGAAGAGCTTCTTGTTCCAAATGAAAGGATGCCAACGGAACTTTGTTGACATCAAAAGTATTATGCAGACTGAAATATTGTTCTGCACGATAGATCCATCCAGTTGGATCGGTACCATTGAAGCGAGGAAAATCAAGCTTCGGACCACGGAAATTGCTGGAAGAAGAGAACCCATTGTCTGCTGAAGACTCGGACTGTCGTTTGTTGTTCATAGCTGAATGTTCAAGATGGAGACCGAGAAATTTTTCATCCAGATCCTGGAGTTTGGCTTGGATGGCTGCAAGTGCTTCCTCCATGGTTTTTGCTCCTGCACGGGTGACAACCATAACCAGGATTTTTTTTTTTTTTTTGACTGGGTAGGAAAACAAAAACAGGAACTACTTCAGTAAGGGAAAATTTGGATTTGGGAAAAAATCAGAAGGGTAATTGGGGTTTGACTAGGTTTTGGACACTGTTGGATAGACAGGGAAGCAAAAATGAGGATTTCAGAAGCGGGGTAAAAGAATGGGAAAATTTGGCAGAGGGGAACAAAGAAGCAGAATTCAGAAAGGAACTCTGTGGTAAAATTTGAAGGTGATTGGGTGAAATCTGAGGAAGTTATGGCAAACCCTAAAAATAGACAAATGTGGGATTTCGGGCTGTAGGAAGGGGAATTGAGGATAGGGTCCTCAGGAATGAAATATGCAGAATGGAATGATATGGGTTCCCTGAAAATTTCAAGGGAAACAGAGGTAAAACAAGGGAGATATGGAGAAAAAACTATTTTTTTTTATTTTTTTTTTAACAGACTGGAGCGGCTACGGCTCGGAAGGAATCTGGAACAACTCCGAATGGCTGGATCTAGAACGGCTTGCAAAATGGATCTGAAATGGCGCAACAGTGATCGACAATAGTTCAGCTGAAAGTAGATATGGACCCCAGGTATGTGTGGCTTCCTAATAGTTCAGGGTTTTCACTCGGCCACCAATGCTGTCTGACGGCTTGCGTATTGGGGCAGTACCCCTCACTCCACGGCTCAGGTAAAACTAATAACCGCTTTGCCACAAACGACAACTCTTGGTTTACCTCACGGGTGGGAACTAGTCAATCAGGTAGGGGGTCGTTGCCCTTTTCGCTGGCAGGTCCTCTCAATGGGCCAGCTACTTCGGGGTTCCTGTGGTACTCCTCACAATGAGTTTTAGGGCTTATGCCCAAGTACTTCCCACAGTTAAGCAGATAGGGATTATTCCCAAATCCGAACCTGCAACAGATGCAAAAAAAAAAAAAATTGACAGAAATTTCACCCAGCGAGCCCAAGAAAGTGCTCTGATACCAGATGTGATGCACCTGCAACAATTAATTAACAAGAATACGCGAAATAGCAGAAATGACAGAACTCAGAATCACTTTATATTGATCATGGGCCACTTCGAGGGGGCAACCTCCTTTGAGCAAGCTCAATGCAAATAACTTCACGGTGCCTTCATAGGTTTCAACACACACTTATATACTAATTCTAGGCGCCAATACTATGGATCAAAACCATGGACCGTTACAAACTATGGATCAACAATACTATGGGCGACTTACAAAGCATATGCACCAAGAAAAATAACACAAACTATTGATCAACAAATACTACGGGACGACTTACAAAGCATATGCGTCCAACAACAACATACTAACAAAGTAAAGACATGGGTTCCTAACACAACCATCTCTCTAATTGTATAAATACTCTTTAAAACCGAATAAAGTTGGATTGGATGTCCTTCCCACACATTTCACTTGAGTATGTTTATGGTTAGCATGATGTAGTATATTTCTTGTATGCATTTGTAATTCATTATATTACAACATATTCCTTTGCATCTCTCTTTGAGGCACGTTACCATGAAGATGATTCCCCCCTGAGACATTGTTGCAATCAAGTACATTAGTTGTGATGGTTGGGCCACCTTCACACAAAAGAATATTCGAACCAAAAGGAAAATCTCATGTTTGGAATTGGAGAGATACATACACAAATGTTGAATATAAGTGTGGACCCACCTCTAACCTAGAATCCATAAATATTCCTAGTACCTCTAGGAAAACTAAAACTAGGCATTGGTAATTAATTATGGACATACTAAAACTTGGTATACCATATGCCAAAATACATATGTTTCATGATGGCATCTTTTAAGAAGTCATTGTGGAAGAGAAAATTTGGTCTTTGATCACATAATAATGTTAGACCTCAAGTAGTAATGGTCACTAACATCAATGCTAGGAATATTCATGATCCGGATATTATGAGCAGAATGAAATGAATACAGATTATTACCAGATGCTTAACACAAAATAACAAAGTACAGTAAAACTAGTTTTCTATTCAATAAGGAAATAAGATAAAACTGTAAAATGCAGCGGAAAACAAGCTTGTTGGAATGGTGGCGGCTTATCTCTAAGAAGAGATGTGATGGATGTGCTCATTCGGAACAAGATGGTTACAATGAGGCTCTGAAGGCCTTTTACAATAAACAGGAATGTCAAAAACCCTAGACATCCAAAAACCTAACCCTAGGAGACGAAGCGCCAAAAGTCATGTGGGCCCCGTTTGGGTAAGTTAGTACATCAACTTCCCGGGGTCGTAACTCTTGCATACGATCTCCGTTTGGGGCATACAATAGCTCATTGGAAAGATATATTCAATGACTACAAAAATATATGGAAAATCTTGATTCCAACACGCGGAGATGACATGCGCACAATACTCGTATTTTCCCGAGAATTGGACGCCGAAAAAATGTCATTTAGGGCCTCAAAATGGCTCCGGAAGTTCAGGACCCGAAAAACTGCTAAAAATAGTATATTACTGAAATTGCCAAAAAACTGTTTTGAGCCAGTTGGAAAGGTGGGTGGCCATCGATATCCACCTGGATCAATCCTCCCTCCTTAGGAAGCAATGGTATCCATTGTGTTGAGTTCCCCCATCAGATGAGGAATTTCTGTTGAATTTGGCCCCGGGTGAGCCACTTGCCCTGATGCAGGATCTGCCATGCTTTGACAACTCGATAAAGTTGGATCCTTTGATGTCGAGTGCCCTTGATTTGTGTGTCTGCAATATGATCATTGGATGCCTGTTGCAGGAAATCAAGGTTGAGCTCTGTTGGTGTCAACTGCTCTGCTATCTCGGAGGTGTCTAATAATGGTGGGAAATATGGCCGAAGGAGAGCCACGTTGAAGACTGGATGAAGACCAAGGAAGGGGGTAGTGTTGATCTCAAAAGCATTGTCACCCACCGCCTTGGTGATGGTGTATGACCCATAACGGAGTGGGAAAAGCTTCCGATGGGGCCCTGTAAGGCACTCCTTTTGCAAATGCAACCAAACTTTCTCTCCCACCTGAAACTTATGTGGCACCCGATGTTGATCATGGCGCTGCTTGTACTTGGCATTAGACTTCTGTAGAATATCCTGAACCTGTTGGTGGATATTTTGGATCCGTTCAATGAACCGGGTGGCTTTGTCAGCTTTTGGGATGATTCGGCCGAGGTGGTCACCAGGGGAAGTGCAACATCCATGGGGCCCAATGGTTGGAATCCCAACCCCACCTGAAAGGGGCTGTGGTTAGTTGAGCTGTGCAGGGCTCAGTTGAGCTGTGCGTGGGTGTGTTGAATTGTACATGCATAGGATATGTACTACCATCTGGTTGATGACCTCGGTTTGGCCGTCTGTCTGGGGGTGGAAAGCAGTGGATTTGGTGAGCTTGGTATCCAGTAGTGACCAGAGGCTCGACCAGAATGAGCTGAGGAACCGACTGTCACGGTCTGAGATAATGGTCTGTGGGATCCTAAAATGTACCCAGACTCGTTCAAAGAAGATCTTAGCAGTGGCTTCTGCTGTGATGTTCTTCTTGAAGGCGGCTAGAATCGCCATCTTGGAAAAGTGATCAACAACCACAAAAACATAGTCATTCCCCCTCTTGGTGGAAGGGAGGCCCGACATGTACTCCATTGATATGGATTCCCACGGCCTGTCAAGAGTATGCAGAGGGGTGTACAGGCCTTGTTTCTTAGTGGTCGATTTGGCAATAGCGCAAGCGGTGCAAGACCTGATATACTTGCCGACATCCTGTCGAAGTTTCGGCCAGTAGAAATGTTTCTGTAGCACTGCCACTGTCTTCTCGATGCCAAAGTGTCCTGCCACCCAACTGTAGTGAGCTTCCCAAATCAGCTCCGCGCGCTCGCTTGATGGAACATAGAGATGGCCCAGACGACACAACAACTCATCCTGAAGATGGAAATTAGTGACCATTGAGTTGGTGCCCAACAATTGGTAGGTGGTGGAGAAATCAGGGTCTGTCTCGTAGAGGTGGGGCCATCCAGAGGTATCATGGTCACAAGAGCCTAGCATTGTGGTGAGTGCCGCGACTGGAGGTCAACTGGGGAAGTCAGCAACTTGGTTGGTACTCCCTGTTTTATATTTGATGTTGAGGTGGAACTGCTGCAAGTATGTTGACCACTTCTGATGGCGGTCATTCTGCAACTTTCCTTGGGTCCACATGAACTGTAGTGGCTTGTGATTGGTGTGGATGACTGTCTCCTTCCTAAGAATGTAATGTCTCCACTGGCGGCAGGCTTGCACAATGGAGTACATTTCTTTTTCGTAAGTAGGGTACTTACGGACAGCATCTGATAGTGTCTCACTATGGTATGCCATGGGGTGGCCGTGTTGAGTGAGAACGGTGCCCACAGCATAATATGAAGCATCTGTCTTGATCTCAAAGGTATGTTGCAGGTCCAATAATAAGAGTACCGGCTATGAGCACAAATGCTTCTTCAAGTCATCAAAGGCTTGTTGTTGGGACAGGCCCCACACAAATTTTTCCTTACCGCCGCCCTTGGTTACTTGGATGAGGGCCCATGCGATATGAGAGAATCCCAGCAGGAACCAGCAATAGAAATTGGCGAGGCCCGAGAAGCTCTCGAATTTTAGTGAGTGTGGTTGGGGATAGCCAGTCATGGATGACCTGGATCTTGGCGGGATCCACATGCATACCATGTCGATCAATGATGTAGCCTAAGTAATGGACCCTGTCCATGCCGAAGGAGCATTTTTCCAAGTTTGCATATAGTTTGTGTTGCTGTAAGCTGTGCAGAACCTATTGAATATGCTGCAAGTGTTCCGCCCAAGTCTTGCTGTAAATGAGGATGTCATCCAGATACACCACTGCAAAAGTATTGGTGAAAGGTCGTAGGATATCGTCCATCATCCTCATAGAATTCGCTGGAGCATTTGTCAAACCAAAGGGCATGACCAGCCATTCAAAAAGACCTTCTTTTGACTTGAAGGCATTCTTCCATACATCTATCTGTTCTATTGGGACCTGGTGGTAGCCAAAATTTAGATCAATCTTACTGAAGTATTTGGCCCCCGTGAGCTCATCAAGGAGGTCATCGATTTGGGGAATCGGGTACCGGTTGCAGACTGTGATTTTATTCAGGGCCCGGTAATCAATGCAGAGTCGCCAGGTCCCATCTTTCTTCTGCACCAGCACGAATGGTCTCCCACAAGGTGATGAGCTGGGACAGATGTGCCCCTTGTGGAGCAATTCTTGGATTTGCCTCTTGATCTCCTCGTTTTCCAACGAAGAGCGGTGATAGACTGGCCCATTGGGTAGCGGTGTGCCTAGGGTCAAATCGATGGGATGGTTGACCCGGCAGTGAAGAGGTACCCTGGTAGGAGAGGAGAAGATATCTGAGTATTCTTCCACCACCTTATGCACTTGCTTCTTTTGTGTGGAGAGATTGGTTGCGGAGGCCCTGGATGTGGCTGCGATCTTTCTCTTATTCTGAGAACGAATCACGAAGAAGACAAATTTCTCGGTCTGAGAGATGACCTTCCTACATTGCTTTGCATAGATCAAGGAAATAGCACTAGGAGGGGCTGCCTCGGGTATCTTGTACAATTTCCTATTCAAAGAAATAATAACACTATGAGGCCTAGACTCATATACAGCATGACGTTTCCATAAATAGGGTTGGCCCAAAAGAACATCTGAAACTTCGAGAGGAGCAACATCACACAAAACCTCGTCCTTGAAGGGCTTTATGCCGTACGACAGTCGGCACTATTGGCTGACGCGGAGATCGCTTCCTTTGTGGAGCCATCCAATGGTGTAGGGTTGTGGGTGCGGCGTTGTTGGAAGGGCCAGACGCTTGACGACCTCTGCTGAGATGAGGTTCTTCTGGCTACCACTATCAACGATGAAGTGCAGCGGGTGCCTTTTACCCACATCTGTGAATGGAAGAGGCGTTCTCCTTCTTCTGGATTGTCTGGCTCATCCAGCTAGAGCTTGGTGGTAGCAATGGTGGCACTGGGTTCCGAGTCAATGATCCGTCTTCCCCTTTCTGGTTCGGACTCAGAGTCAGAATCCGCATCTGATTCAGATGCTTTCAATTCGGCCACCAGCGACTTCTTTGAGTGACAGTCAGCAATGTTATGCCAAGGGCTCTTATGGAAGTCGCACCACTTCCCGGTATCTTTCTTTGTCTTTCCGGTGTCCTTCTTTGCTTGTGGCTTGGACTGGTTGTCCTGATACTTTCCATATTTGCTCTGTCCTTTATTCTGTGGGTTGGGGCCGCCCTTTCCTGTCTTTTGCTATGGGGGGTTCCCAGTCCCAAACTGCCGCATCTTTTATTTAAGCTTCTACTCGATTTTGACGGCATATCGGTAGGCTGCACCCAAGGAAGAGATGTCCAGAAATTCCATTTCGGTATGGATGTATCTATACATACCACCGTGATACTTGAGCACCAGATGTCGCTCTGAATCCTTGATACCCAGCTTGGTGCGCAAGGTATGGAAGATATTTGTGAACTCTGGCAATGCTTGATCTCTTTCCTATCACAGCGTGGTCCATTTGGTATACAAGTCGTCATAACTTCCAACAGGGTAGTATTGTTCCTTAATAGCATCCTTGAAGGATTCCTAGGTGGCCGTGACTGAAAATAATGAGGTTTCATCTATGTCCTTTTGTTCACAGACAGTTTCCCACCAATCTTTGACATGGGGAACGGCTTTGAGGAGCGCAAAAGTAATCTTTTCTCTATTCGAGAAGTTATGGACAAACAAATACCCTTCTAGTAGATTCAACCACTTATCTACAGCATCTGCGTCTATATGACCTTCAAACATAAGAATATCGAAGTTGATTTGTACCTTGAAGGGGGCGGTGCCTCCGCTCGAGGAAGATGCGTCGGTTGTTGGTAGTCGCTGAAGGATTTGGGTGAAACTATCCATCATCTCGTTCCTATGTTGTGTGAGGGATTCCTCAAGCAACATTTTGAAAGGATCTCTTGTCCCGTCATCTTTCTTTTCTCCTACCATGAGAGGTCGCTTGGGCGTGCGAGAGCTTTTGTCCTCAAGAGAAACAAGCTCGAGACCCAATTCTTTGTACCCTGACCTCGTTGGGGACATGCATTAAGACAACAAGGAGAAAACCGCTCTAATACCACTAATCCGGATTTTATGAGCAGAATGAAATTAATACAGATTATTAACAGATGCTTAACACAAAATAATAGAGTACAGTAAAACTGGTTTTCTATTCAATAAGGAAATAAGCTAAAACTGTAAAATGCAGCGGAAAACAAGCTTGTTGGAATGGTGGCGACTTATCTCTAAGGAGAGATGTGACGGCTGCACTCATTCGGAACAAGATGGTTACAATGAGGCTCTGGAGGCATTTTACAATAAACAGGAATGTCAAAAACCCTAGACATCCAAAAACCTAACCCTAGGAGACGAAGCGCCAAAAGTCATGTGGGCCCCGTTTGGGTAAGTTAGTACATCAACTTCCTGGGGTCGTAACTCTTGCATGCGATCTCCGTTTGGGGCGTACAATAGCTCATTGGAAAGATCTATTCAATGACTACGAAAAGATATGGCAAATCTTGATTCCAGCACGCGAAAATTACAAGCACACAGTACCCGTATTTTCTTGAGAATTGGACGTCGAAAAAACGTCGTTTAGGGCCTCAAAATGGCTCCAGAAGTTCAGGACCCAAAAAACTGTTAAAAATAGTATATTACCGAAATTGACAAAAAAATGTTTTGAGCCAGTTGGAAAGGTGGGTGGCCACCGATATCCACCTGGATCATATCTAATGTCAATGTGGATGCAATGCAACCATCCATTGAATTTTTTAAGAGCAATGAGGTAGAGATTGTCAACTCTTGTATTTCAGGCAGTGCTTCAAACAACTAGTTTTATTGTAGATATATTTTTAGAATGAGGGGGATGGTTAGGTCTCACATAATCTGTGAAAATTGATTGTACACTGAGCATTGCAGGCTAAATGAGTCTCACACTTTGATCAAAGGCTCAATTGTATATTCCAAATATATATCAAATCATCTCTACAAGTTATCTCTAAGGAGGTTTGATTAACTTAACTTATTAGACAAGTAGTCATGATGAGTAAAGTAAAAAAATAGCTTGGATTTTGTTTACAAGGTGTTTTAGTACAAGAGTAAATGGGAAATATAAAGTGAATACAAGATCATCCATGCAATTTTATTAACTCAATTTTCAACCAATTTGTCAAGACTTTACACATTTTTGTAGTTCAGCGAAAGGTTCACCAAGGTTTTACAATATTTTATAATTTTGTGAAAGATTCGCCAAAACATTTACATGTTTTAGAATTTTGTGAAAGATTCGCCATGATTTTACAAGGCTTTATAATTTTGCGAAAGATTCACCCCAATTTTACAATATTTTGTAATTTTGTGAAAGATTCGCCACAAAATTATATATACATTTTATATTATTGATAAAATAGCCTTCACACTTTCCCATGTATCATGAGGATTCTCCCATTTATTATACATATAAATTTAGGGGGGGTTCTTAAAATTTTCCCTTCATCCACTTGGAAGATACCACACTTTTTCCTTTTGGTTTGGGAACTATATCCCAAACATCATTCTTCAATATTGATTGGTATTATTATGTCATTGCTTCTACCCATTATTTCTTTTGTATAGCTTCTTCATAACTAGTAGGTTCTTGATCTACAAGATCACACATCAAAGCCACATAACTGGAAAATGGCTTTGGCCTCTTGCTTTCTCTTGTGGAGCCTTCTGGAGCTCCATACTTTTTATCATCTTAAATAATTTCATGATCCCAAGATGGTTTTCTTTTGCGATAAAAATAGTCGTGGATGGAGGTTCTTGGGGATCCAACATATCATGATCTTCTAGAGTCTCATCATCGTGAGAGGGTGCAACCTCTGCAACTATAAGAGGTACATCTTCTTCATATACTTCGATCACACCATGAGTCTGGATATCTCGTCATAGTTGACTTCCTCTACTTGATTTCATAATTTTTGTTTATAGTTGAACCATTGTCACTTGTTCTATGGAACAATTCTCATCATTCTTCATTTGTAGGTGATCGTTGTACGATACTTCTGATAAGTCAAGTTCAATAGAATGGTTAGAAACATTTCATAGTTTCCAAATATATGCATAAAAACATAAGTCACACTATCTTAGCCAATGCTACAACATCCATATCCCACATTCATATGGTAATTTTCTAGATGCCTTCCATCTCTACCATGACATCATTAAGAACGTACTCTACTCCCAATATGTCAGCAAAAAGGTTTCACTCTAGATAAGTAGCAATGGAATGTTGTATAGCACCATAGGCTACTTACCTATCATGCGCATATCACTTCAAACATTCTAACACACATCCTAAATAAATGTGTATACAACTGGATACTATCATTTAAACAAAAAATGACAATTCAAATACTTATCTTTGTTTGTTTGGTAGGATCTCTTTTGATCCTAGTCTTCTTGCAGGGATTACTGGAGTGTCTGATGGTGAGCTCTACTTCATCATCACAGTTCCTGAACCAATCTTGTATGTTCCTTCTCTTATTCTCCTAGTGAAGCTTTCTGAGGGGAGTCCTTTTCTTCAAGATTGGAGAGAGTGCTTTGACGCACCACTATTACAAGACATATTCTTTGAATTCTTCTTTTGCAACCTTCCTGGGAGGTTCTTCTTCTTCGTCTTCTTCTTCTTCATCTTCGACAAAATGAGCATGATGCCTTTTATTGCTCTTCTTCTTGTAATCTCCTTTTCTGTCTTTTCTTTTTGGACAATCTTTCGCAATATGTCCCATCTTATCACAACGAAAACATAGATAAGAAGATAAGTCTCTTCGCTTGTAGTTTCCCTTTTTATGATTTTGAAACTTCTGAGGATGGAACTCATTATTTTCCTTCTTGAAATAAGGCTTTCCCTTTCCTCTCTTTGTATGGGTAGCTAGAGCTTGATCATCATCATGGTCCTCCTTCGACCCTAGCATCAGCCTCCATCTTCAGCATTCAACCATGAATAATAAACGACAACCAAAATCTTTTGCAGCCACTGGGTTCTCTTCTTCCAGCAATTTTCGTGGGTTGAAGCTTGATTTTCCTCGCTTCAATGGTACTGATCCAACTGGATGGATATACCAAGAAGAACAATATTTTAGTCTGCATAATACTTTTGATGTCCCCAAAGTTCCACTTGCATCCTTTCATTTGGAACAGGAAGCCCTTCAATGGTACTGTTGGTACATCAAATCTCATGACAAGCCAAACTGGACAGATGTTTTCCAACTCCTTTTGCAACGATTTGGTCCTAGTGCTTTTGATGACTTCACAAGAGCACTCACTAAACTTCGCCAAATTGGAACTGTGAGAGAGTATCAGACAGAATTTGAGAAACTGGTCAATCACAAAGAAGGATTGTCTGATGAATTCTACAGGAGTTGTTTTATCAGTGGTCTCAAGGATCAAATCCGTTCAGAGGTTAAAATGTTTTGTCCCAACACAATGATGCAAGTTCTAGGGTTGGCTAAGTTGGAGGAGGACAAGATCACATCCCAACAATGCTCCAAATCCACTTTTGTTCCATTCAAAAATATGGTTTCCCAATGAACTCCCATCACACCAGCTCCTCGACCAACTCCTATCAAGCATTTATCTGAAGCATAAATGTGGGCACGTAGAGAAAAACGGATTTGTTATAATTGTGATGATAAATTCACTCAGGGACATAGATGTGTTTAGCAACAAATCTATCTCTTGGATGTGGATTCTCCGCCTTCCTCTGAACTTGGTGAAGAATTTCTAGATACCATAGATAATCAGGTCGACATTCAGTAGCCACCTATTGAACCTCCATCTCTGGACGAACACTTAGAGATATCTCTCCATGCTTTAGCTGGAGTCACCACGCCATAAACAATGGGGTATCATTGATTCTGGTAGCACTCATAACTTCATTGACCCTCGGATCGCCAAACAGGTTGATTCTTTTGTCCATCCTTGCTCCAACTTTGAAGGCATGATTTCCAATGGGGGCACCTTACCTTGCAAGGGGAAGTGTCGCAATGTGTGTATCTCTATGGAATATTATACCCTGCCCTCTGACATGTTTGCCTTTTCCTTAGGTGGATGTGATGTGGTTTTGGGAGCTCAATGGTTATGCACACTTGGACCCATCTTATGGGATTTTGCTGAACTTTGGATGTAGTTTTCAATCAATGGGAAAAAACACACATTAACAGGCTTACAACCAGGGTCTCTCTGCATCATCAGTTCACATCGCCTGGAAAAGATCCTTAAGAAAAATTCGCATGGTGTCATCGCTCAGCTCCATTCCATTCAGATGCACCCATCAACGGTATCCACTACTCCCTTGGATATACCACACATTTTAGATAGATATGCAGGTTTATTTGTTGAACCAGTGGGATTGTCGCCTTCCAGGGACCCTTCTGGTAATAATTTATCCGGCTCTACATTTGAGAAGGAAATGATGGCTATTTTGCATGCAGTACAGAAGTGGCAACCAAAGGGAATCCGCTTCTCTCTCAATATATCATAGAGGTATTAATTCAGTGGCACGGCATGCAACTAGAGGATGCTACATGGGCACCACTCCTTCATATTCAACATCAATTTCCACATCTAAAGCTTTGAGGACAAATATTTTTCTAAGGAGAGGGGATGTTAGGAAGCTGTGTCAACCCTTCTCTTTACTTTGTCAGTATATTGTTGTTAGACGCATATGCTTTGTAAGCCGTCTCGTAGTATTATATGTTGATCCATAGTTTGTATTAGCCCATAGTATTGATCCATAGTATTGGACGCATATGCTTTGTAAGTCGTCCTATAGTATTATATGTTCCATGGTATTGATCCATAGTATTGGCGCCTAGACTTAGTATATAAGTTTTTGTTGAGGCCAATGAAGGAACGGTGAAGTTATTTATATTCATCTTGCTAAAAGGAGGTTTCCCCCTCGAAGTGGCCCACGATCAATAAAAAATATTCTATGATCTAATATATCGTGCATTTTATCAATTAATTGTTGCAGGTTCTTCACATCAGCCGCCAAGTATCATGCGGTAATTGGATTATCAATCGACGCTTGTTCCTTGGGTATGGATCATCTTGTTATCTATATCGATTCACAAATAGTGGTCTCCCATCTCGACCGAGTCTACGCTATCCGTGACCCCTTATTACTCTGTCTATTCCGATGAGTACGTCTCTTGGAGAGGTCTTTTGAGTCAATTCAATACCTATACATTCCTAGAAACATGAACACAGTTGTTGATTCCTTGGTTAATTTTATATTAGATTGGTACATTGCACATTCATAAGCATTTTCATCAAAGATACATGAAATGACATAACATGTAAACTACTCATAGTGTGTAATATAACATCCATAAGATCCTCCATCATCATAGAACACATAATGTATAAAACTGCAAAATAGTGTTTTGTATATATATATCATCATGTCGATAAAATTAAAAAAAAGTGGTACTTATACAAAATCTGAAGCACATAAGCTTTCAGTAGGTCCTATCTACAAAAATATGAATTATGTGGCTTTCAGTACATATATCACACCATGATCTATCCCCGCAGATGCTCATGATAGAAGATAATGTCCCTAGCTACTCGACGGAGCAGCGGACCGAAGCGTGCCGAGATTCCAACTTTTTGGCGCTGGTAGCGGCGAGGTAGATCATCTATAGATACATCAGGGATATCCAACGTCAATCTCTAGAGGTTCTCCTCCAGCTCACTCAGCTCCTTTGTTGCATCCTGATGAGCAGTCACTATATCTCGTACCACCCCTCTTCTCTCGATCAGAGAAGCACCTATCAGGCGATATGGGCCAACATTTGCATCAAACATGTGTAAACCGTTAGTACTACCCAAAAAAATTAAAAATTTGTAAAATGCATAAACACAACAAGAGTTTCGTTGTTACCTAGGTCTCCCCATTTCTCCCCCTCAGGAAGAGCCAAGTCTGGGTCTCCCCTGAAGTCAGTACCCGAGTATGCATAGTCCTCAACCATGAGGAGTTTCCCGCGTAACCACCTAAAGAAGGTAGGACCAAAACTGATAATGGGACCCCTGCCTCCAGGGTGGCCATGACCTTTGACCACTTAACCATGTGAGGATCTTGCGGATCGATATCATCTAGCTCTACCTATGGCCTCAGTAATGGGACTTGCTCCAGGAAGAATGAGACCACGATGGATCCATACCCGAACTATTTTAGCTCACCCCTGCTGCATTTGGTGAGCTATTCCCTGACATTGGTGATGATTCCCTCACACCAGTTGAAAACAATAGGTACCATACACTCAATGGCATAAATCATATGGACCTTGGTGGCCTGATGAGCATCCCTACTGCCTGCCACCTGCTCTATGGTAAAAATCACAATACGCAGGGGTCAATCTTGGACATTCTTGATGGGAAGTTTCCCAGCAAGAATATGTGTCCCTGATGTGCAAAATTGAGCCACCAAGCTCTCTGTTGACTGGTCACTACCCCATGGACCAGATAGTGAAATTGGGGCCCCTCGCTTGGACAGCCCCATCAAAAATTAGATGTCCTCCACATCCAAAGTAAGAATGTGGGAACCGACACAGAAATGTTGTTGATCTGGATCCCATAATATGATCAAATAATCCAGTAGATATACTTGGGCCCCCATGCCCTGTACATTAAATAATTTCAACAATACACATCTTTGCAATGCGTTCATTGAATGTGGATCATTTGCCGATTGGGCATCTTCCATTTTGTGCTCTTGTTCTTTCCATTGGACCATAATGCATGCCAAAACCTATGTAAACACCAAATAGATGAATATTAGAACCTTTATATAGATTTGGATTGGAATTCTTTGGCCCCATTTATTATTTTTCTTTGTGAATCTGTGCTGACGCACCCTGCTTTTGCAAACAATGCGTCAGCGATGCACTTTCTCCATGCGAGAAGCAAGTCAGAGAGCCCTCGACGCACTTCCCACAAGGGGAAAGCGCATCGCCCAGGGCGCGTGCAATCCCCTCCTTAATGAGCCAAAAAACCCAAAAAATTGACCATAAAACATAAAATCAATCCATTAGAAAGGTAACAAGAAAGGTTAAGGCCTACATGTCACTATCGTGGTGAAGAATAGCTGACCGTAGCTTCTGTAGTCAACGTTTGAAAATCGAGCTCCAAAGGGATGTTTTTACTATTCCAATGTGGTAAAAAACAATTGGTAATAATTTCTTTACTATTTGACTTTTATATAAAAGAAAATGGAATATTCCCTTTTTAATATTTCTTTTATAGGGTTTTTTACTATAGTTGGTCATATTTTGACATTTTAACATCTTATTATCAATTCTAATTTGATTTTTGGAGTTCACAGATAAATTAAAGTGGTGTTTTGACATTTTTGGCAACCATCATAAGGTGTTTCATACTTTTCAAGTGTGAACGAGTCTTCAAGCGTTTTTTATGTTATCATCGCGCTCATTAAAATTAAGTATCAATGGCATCGAGCTTACTTTTTGTTCTTTCTCGTGGTCATAAAATTATGAGAATAACTCACCGAGTTACATTTTATCGTTTTTTCAGGCTCGTAAAACTCCCACAAAAAAGGAACCTCTCGGAGTTCCTCTTTAAGCTCTTTTCAGACTCCCTAAATATGAAAATATCGCCAAATGAACTCAATTCCTTCACGCTTGTAAAAGTATTTGAATGATCATCTTCTGGTGATAGTTTACCCCTTTTTCAAACCAGGAGGCACTATTTACGAAAAAGGAGCACTCTGGTTAATCATAACTGGAAGAGTTCTCTCTCATATTGTTTTATCCTTTTTTCAGATGAGGAGAATAACTTTTATGAAAAAGAACCTTTTGGAGTCTTCTTTAGTTCTTTTCAGACTCTCTAAATATGAAATGTCGCTGAGTTTACCTTCTCTGGACTTGTTAAAATATGACATTAAAGGGCCCTTTTGGGATGAACCCCTCCTATATCAGGTTCGTAAAATGTATGAGATCGGACTCGTCCGAAGGATGAGCTATACCGAGCATCTGTTACCCTCCTCAAGCTCATTAAAAAAAATAAGAGGTACTCATAAATCATGATGGGGATAAGGAAAGAGTTTGTGTTTCATTGTAATTATGATAGTACTTAGTCACTCTTGAACATGGCACTATTTTGCATATGCATTCAAACACTTGGGTGATTTGCTTGTCTTTGATTCCCACCAATTATGTGAGTCTTTCACTCCTTTGAGTCATTCAAAGAATGCTTCCATCATCAGTTGCATTAGATATCAGTGTTATTCTCGTCTTATCAATGCTTCCAAGTCATGTCATTCCCATGTTCAAGAGAGGTTTGTTCATCGAGTCAATCTCTGCAATCATTGTACCTTCTATCATGTCGGTTACCCCTGAGTCAGTCTCAAACATTTGCTCTACAGTTTGATTTATTCCAAAATATATTTGATCGTGTTTTGTTTCGATGATGGGGGAAACATCATGGCCCTCCTTCGACCAGTTTATCCTTGTCAACTTCAACACATCATTTGAGGATTAAACCTAGAAACCAATCAAGTACCTTGGGCCCACATGCCTCAATGGTAGTTTGCCTCACTTTCAACATGAGTTCACATCATTGACTCTTGATTGAAATATTCCATCGAGTGTTCGACCTCAACTCATTTATTCGCATTCGATGGTATGTACTATGATACCTTGGGTATCATTGACATCAATGGTGATTTACCTTGTACTTGTTAACAATATACATTAATGATTGGTAATCAAGTGGTTTCTACCATGTTCGAATTCAAGACATTGTAATCACATGGTTAGATTCGTATCATTGCGGGTTCAGCTTGAAGACCCTGGGTTAACTCATATATATTACCCAGGTTGCGATGGATATTTTTTGAGTCATATCACACGGATCCACTTTTGTATTGGTCGTGGTTGTGTTTATCATCTCATCATGGATCTACGATTTTGTTTAGTAGCCATGATTGTGTTCAGTCAGTCTTTATTATCATGGATCTGCATTGTATTCGTCGGCAGCCATATTATGAGTCAATTGAGACAAGTATCTCAGATTCAGTTGTACTGCAAGAAGTTCTTTGTTCGTGATTCCAACTGACAATCCTTACCTCAATTTTTTCCCTATTGCAAGCCATTTCACCTACCTTATTTTTCCAGCTTCAAGCTTTGGGGGGGATTTGTTACACCAAAATATCGTCACCATGATTTATGTGTCATCTATATGCCATGATCCCTAAAGTTCCTGGGCTAAACAATTAGAAGAAAGGTTGTTTTATTTTCCTTTAACCTTATGTTGTCACCCCGACGCGCCCTTCCCTCTAGAAAGGTGCATCGGGTTCAAGGTGACGCGTTTTGCACCTTATCAGAGTGCGTCGTTGGCGTAGTATGTCTTTGTACAAGGTGCGTTGATATCCCTTTGACGTGTGTTTCCCTTGTGCAAGGTGTGTCGCAGTTGGTTAAAGTGGATAAAGAGAAGCTTCGAGCGACTTCTCGAAGCTTGGGTGTCATGGAGGCTTATCCCTAGATGCTTGGAAAGGTGACAGTCGATCCCCTTACCTGGTGGGATGATCCCTTAAGCCTCTCCCCTAAATCCTCAACCTCTCCTATCCCTTTAGACCTATATATATGAATCCCCTCTCCATTGTTAAGAGAGGAAGGATAGAGTACCGATATGCTGGTGGAATTTTTCTAGGAGATCCTCTTCATCCATTAGAGGCTAAGCATTTGATCTTGAGGCTAGGATTGTTGGAAGGAGGTTACGACATCAAAGCATCGGTTGTAACACCTCTCTCTTTGTATTTCTTATTATTACATCTAATGCAGGCTCTTTCCATAAACTTTGTTATGTTAATATTGTTTAGGATTAACCTCTTTGATTGTTGATCTAGATTGATACATGTTCATGTGCTTTTATCGCTTGTTTGTTTCCACATGTTATTGACTGGTTTTGCAGCTTGATATTTGAAGATTGGGACTTGGATCAGCAAGGAGAAAATATATGCATCTATAAGGTAAGCCAATTCTTTCATTATATTGCATTTTAATCAATCTAGAAAAGTTGTTTGTATTATGTACTTGTTTTGTTATAGATATGAACCATTTAGACTAGGGCGATCTATTTGAGTCTGCTCTTATAGGTTGTTCGTAAACAATGAGGAAATAATCATTACACTTCAATAGTAGCATGGCCAACAGTATTTATACTTATCATTTGTTTACCCACTACTTTTTAGGCCCATGACCCTTTGGATTTTGCATGTGCTTAAAAGCACAACTAATTGTAGCTTTCATCCATGGTGCTTAACATTTCATTTCATTTGAATTTTAAATATATAGCAGTAAATTACATAATGCATGCAATGATGGTAGTACAGTTTGATTCATGTTTTAGCTGACACAACTCAGACAACTAGGGGGGATCATCCACAACCAGGACCAAACATCGGAGGAAACCGACTAGAGAGGTCAAGGATTCAGAATCTCAACTCACCTAAGCTCGGGAACCAACACCAGTGGGTTCTCCTATACTAGAAGTATCAAGGCTTCGGCAAGTTTTGTTTCACAACTCAGATCCAAGACACATAAAAACAAGGAATCTATCCAACATAGAGGCATAGGTGGGGAATTCCTCAATATCACAGGCTAAAGTGTAAGTTGGGATACAACCAAATACGGATGACAACGGATGGATGGGGAATGTAAAAGATGATGCCATGACTAGAAAACCATAAAGGGGGAATGACCAAGTCCATACTTCTAAGAAGGCATGACCAACGAGTATACACAAGAGATTCTAATCTTAAGCAACTAAATTACTTTCACTCTAGACACTCAATCAACAACCACAAAAAGATATCGGCGGATCATGACCACTAAATACCCATTTGAGATATCAAGATAAGTAAAAGAGCACACATAGAAATCCAATGCACAAGAATATACCTATTGGTTCATATACTTGTATCCATCATCTGAACCACCAACTGTCACTGGAACACTGCTGCTAAATACATATGGGCACTATCATCATAACTACTCTGGATGGAAGAAAATGGCTACCTCAGTCACCAAATATGGGGTCATGAGGCTCAGTCATGGCATAAGGTTAAAAATATATGCTCTGAGTCCACTGAAAAATATGAGTGATCATAGAAGAGATGCTCATCAAATGTTGATCCCTTTCATCTCATAGCAAAAGGACTAGCTTAGAAAAGTACTGGAAACTGGTCTAAAGACACGATAACCCTGGATACTATGGATGTGATAACAGGTTCTTAAAATAAATTTCATCTTCATCTACTCGAGTTCATAGTTCAAAATTCCAACATTGTGGTCAGGTTGTTCATATGAAAGATCAACGTTTTGATCTTCATCCTTGTAAGTATTGTGGAAAACATACCCACTCTTCAAACAGATGCTTCATGTTGAAGAAACCTGCAAGAGAAAAGATTCACTATGGGTGGATTGTTTCTTGGAAATGGTTGTCAACATCCAAGAAGATATATATATCATACCGAAGAATTAATTCTCGAATAATGACACATCTTGCAACTGAGAGATCTTGTTCTCCTCACCTTCTTCTTGACAAGGGGAATGAATGATGGTTAGAAACAAGCAAGCAAGAACATGCGAGCTTGAACTAGTGCCAGATAATTAGAACTTTGTGGTAAATACCAGAGCCTTGAGCCATAAGCACCTAGCTAGAGTCGGAGCTGTAGCACTGAACCAGAGTCAGATTCATGTTCCACTGAAGTCCAAAGTTTGTGTTCATCCTAAAACCACCCATTTAGTAGAATGAATCATATTCTACTAGCGTTTGGAATGTTCCAGGAACCTATGTGCTTTAGATCCAAGTTTCATGGGTCGTGGTCACATTGAACCACCATTTAGTAGAATAATTCAACTTTACTGGCCTTTGAAATGTTTTGGGAAACGCTGAGCAAGAATTGGAGTTGGAGCCAAGTTCTAGAGAACTGTTGAACCAAACTCGGAGTTATCGCCAAGTTCCAAATTTTGTGGTCATCCTAAAACCACTCACTTACTAGAATACTTTAGCTTCTTCTAGCCTTTGATTTAGAGAGCTTCTTCATCCTTTTGCAATTTTCCTTCTCCAGTTTTCAGCTCACTGCTTGGACTCATATACACCCCTTTGGATTAAGAGGGAAATGTTGGAAACCTAATATGTTAGGTGACAATGAACAGTCATTGGGATTCCAAGAGACACCTTGGAATATAAAAACAAGGGTCACATATTATTGTATTTATATGTGCATCATCTTAATGAAATGCAATGCACACTTATTCTATCTCTTGTGTCATTATTTGGTTCTGTTTATCCAATCTAATTGTTTTCCCAATAGGGCATCCTAACAGTGAGGATGAAACCAATAATCCTCTTACTTAGCATTATCTTCCAAATGATTCAATTGAACCTGGACATGCACTAGCTCCACGACTTCATTATAGGTGGGTCCACACAACAAGGGAAGCCACTGGTGATTTAGTAAGTGATCATTCTTACCAGTTCTACACATGTTCATAATTCCAATGAGCTTGATCTCTTTTGTTTCAATTTCTTGAGACTCCAAATCCAAAAACATTTAAAGAACCTTTTATCCATCTAGAATGGGATGTAACCATGGATGAAGATTTGTTTTCCTTTATGGCCAATGATACTTTAGATCTAGTCCCTCTTCCAAAAGAAACAAAACTTATTATATACAAATAGGTTTATATGACTATTTATGTCTAAAATGTTAGTGTTTACAAACACAAGGTGTATTAGTTTCTAAAGGATTTTCACAAGTATAAGGTATGGACTATAATGAAACCTTTTTCTCCATTGTTGAAATGAAATTCCATATACCTTAATCTTAGTTTGATAGTTTCATAGCAATGGCGGGTTCATCAAATAGATGTTGACTCTACCTTCTTGCATGGGAATTTGTAAGAAAAACAATTATATGGAACAACCTCCTAGATTTGTAAACCATGGATCCAACCTTGTTTGTTGCTTCAATAAATCCCTTCATGACCTCAAGCTAGCTTCTTAGGCTTGGGAAGAAAGAATGGATTGGTTTCTTCTTAAAATATATATATATATGCCACTTTACCCATAGAATATTCACTAGCACACAAATATCATATCATGTGAGTTCATATTTGGGGTTTACAAATTATTAAAATGTAATTCAATATATTAAAGTGTATTAAGGGGGTAATGGATTTTTAAAATTAAACTAGGGGTATAAATATTGGGGGCCATGGTCAACAAACCAATTTTTTTTTTAATCAGGGGGAAGGAGGGTGGCATAAGATTTAGCAATGTGAGGATGTTTATCTTGTATATTTTTATGATGGAAGTGAAGTATCTCATAACTGCGAAGGATGATATATCTCTTGTCCTTTTACCTTATAAAATTTTTTAATGAAACATGAAATTATCTGAATAATGAAAATGACCATAGATTTCATAATAAAGGGATCTAGAGATGAAATGATCTTTTGGTTATATTGAACCAAACAAGTTCCGCTCCTTTTGGTTGACTTAGGGGGGCCTAATACCCCTCTATTTGTAAAAGTTGGTGGATTGCATTTCAGAGTTTAAATTTTGATGTATATGCACAACTATTAGTTAATTTTCCTTGAAAAGGCATTCAGAATTTTCACCATACCACTTTTTCCATTGTATACTCGAAGCATGGGTGCATCATTTGCAAAACAGAAAAGAACATACATCACGGGGAAAGGAAAGTTCACAATCATGTGTTGTACATCGTACCCTAAAGGAATTTCACATTCATGTAACATATCGTGCAAAGATTGAGATATGATCTCAAGTTTTCATTTAGCATTATGTGATAAAAATTTAGTCTACATGGCATTAAATCGCATCACTTTGAAAATTAGAAAGAGTTTCATGCCCCATTGCTCCCTTGAAAACCAAAGTTTAAAGTAATGCAATGATATCACATAAATACAAAGTCTCATCGCTTATAGATTCATTACATGAATATCAAGTTTGAGGACAATGTGATCATTGATACATTGCATGGATATCAAGTTTGAAGACAATGTGATGATACAATGCCTATCAAAATGATTTAAACTTTGAAATCATGTGATAAATTGAGATATCAGATGGCTACCAAGTTTGGTAACAATGCTATAAAATGACACCCTTCATGTGGTATGCAAACTTTGGAATCATGTGAGAACATATAGCACACAACAAAAATACCATAATAATTGTCACATTGTGATGCTTAAAGTACAAAATGCGATAAGAAAAATGAACCATGATTTTTTAAATAGGTGTTGCTGACAATTTAAATATATCATTTAAACAAACTAATTGTGAGTCTGCAAGGCTTAACCATGGAAAAAGAGATCATAGTCACCATTGGGACCCAAGATGAAGGAAACAAAGAAGAGGACAATCTATTCACTATGCCGACTCTTGGACAAAGGTAGGGTTTCAAATTTGGGCACATTTGTTTGACATTGGCGAGAATAGGGACCATACTTTAGCATGACTAGTAAGAATTTTTTGGATTTTTCAAAAAATATTTGATTTTTAGGGTTTTTTATATGTTTATATTTTTGTATTTTTTCTGATATATAGTACAAGGAATTTCATAAAAAGAGATTTTGGTGAAGACGAGGGAATAAGACCTAGGTCTTTCTCCTTCTAGGCACCAAGAAATTGTGGTTAATGTTTCTCTTAAGAATTGGAAATTCATTATTTGTATATACTATGGCAAAGATAAGAAACCCTAGGTTGTGTTGGCTTTGACATAATTAGGGAAAAGAAATACTCCAAGTCTCAAAACAAGAGATACCCTTTAAGAGGGATGTCTCACTTACAATACTATATTATTATGTATAAAAACACTAGGTTACTCTTACATTGGATGCCTCTGGTAGTGCAAGACAAGGGACTAAGATATATTACCAAAATTGAGGAAGAAAAGAGAAGAGAGTAGCCTCCCAAGAGTCCTTTCGCCTTATACAAGCCTTGAAAGATAGTAGATAAGCCTCAAACATCAAAATTATCCCTTGAAAAAACCTAGAATAACCAAGAAAGGAGTTGTGCACCACTTGATTTACTCATGTACACAAGAAGAAAGAGAAATAATGTCTTATTTGATGCAATGATATTGATTACAAATGAAGAGGAGTTTCCTTATTTTTACTTTAAAAGGCTAACTTAAACCTCATTTAAACCGACCTACCTAATTTATCTTTAAAATGACTTTTAATATTTTTGGGGGTTTGTCACTCACAATCTAGGGACTAAACCTCATAAAACATAAAATAATGATAAAATAAGATGAATTACTTCAACTTGTTGATGATTTGATTTCTAAAGGAGGACGCCATGCCCCATCTAACCCCAATGTTTGTCTTTTTCCCTCAACACCCTCCTTCTTAGGTTGGTACGCCCTCTTCTTGCTTTCTTGGAATGTAGATGATTTCCTCTTGAAGACAAAGATGGCCAAGAGGAACGGGTAATACAACAAAAATAGGTCCAAGGGATTATCCATGAGGTGTGCTAACGATGGTATGACAACCCTTACAAGCGCAATCACCTCTACAAAGCATAAAACATAAGTGTGTCTAGGATCCCTGAGCCATTTGTCCTAATGGATTCATCCCAAGGTGCACCAATACAATCACCTAAATTAAATGCCCAACATGGTGAGGGACCTCCATCCATCAAAGGGTAGTAAACAAAGCCACTAAGCCAGCACTCCTTGAAATGAGAACCAAGAGGACCTGACATGACCAGACCAAGGGTCATGAGCCCTGCTAGACCAACACTTTCACATAAACAAGCCCTAACTTGGCCTTTACAATGGAAAAAAGACCCCCATTTTTCGCACATCCAATATGGTGCATTGCAGAGAATTTGGAGGGTATCAAGCAGCATGTCTTCCCTTCGCATGATTACTAGCTTATTTTCAGTATCTACATCATCATGTAGTAACTGACGATGATGTAGCTCTTGTGGTTGCTCCTCTTGCACCTTAGCATCATGATTTTACAATGTGAAACTCTCATGGAAAACTACCATATTGGAGCTCAAGACTATTGGGCCCTCAAGAACTATAAGAACTCTAATACCATGATAAAATATGCACAAAAACATCAATATAACAGAAATTGCTCTCAATCCAACTCTCATTTTATTTTTGAATTCACGCTATATATATATATATTCATATTCCTTAATGAATAATACAAATAATGGTGACAATAATACATTGTGATTGCTAAGTTAAGCCATATGCTAACATAAAGAAACTTGGCTTTCATTCCCATTTCCCTCTTGACTAGACCAACAAGAGTGTTTTGTGTGTTGGTGTTTTAATGTATATTTTGGGCTTGGGCATTAATGGAGGACATTGAGAGATTTTTCATGGCTAGCTAGATGACATATCCCTCGATTCCTTTGATACTTTTTCTAAACATGAAGAAGGAAACAACTTAGTGATGATAAAAATATATATAGAATTTTCATACTTATGGGGCTTCAAATCAAGTGCCATCAATTCCATTGCAATTAAAGATACAAAATCACTTAGTTTAGTCTCTTCTAATGATCCAAGCCTTCATTTGGTTGGATCGGTAAAGTATGCATCAACAAGTCCTACAATTCAAAGTGTGCTCCTCATCATACAAAGTGTTGTCTTAGATGGCGTAGAAACTTTATGTTGGAATGTCCAATCAATTATATGTTCTCCAATTTGAACTAGTGACTAAAGTTTGCTTCACTACAAAGGATCGACCAAGCCAGGTTGAATATCCACCCAGACAGCAACCAATGCATATTTGAATGTCATTAAGAATTTGGTTAGAATTCTTTGCAGTTCATATGAGTGATCATTTATGATGAGGAAAGGCTATAGTCATAATCAAAGATGTAACGATATTTCCATTGTTGCTATCATTATATTTTTAGTTTTACTCATTTTACTCATGATCCTTGTATGCTTGTAACCTCCACTGTCGGGGCTAGGTAGCAATAGATATTAAGAAATCATCTATATGATTTCAATGCAAAATTATACCAATCACCGTGTTATCACCATATATGAGACTCGATAGGATCCAATAACACCATTGACATGGTACTCAAAAGTGCCACTTGCATTTGTGATAATCTCTCCTTGCACGCCAAATCCTTTATGTACTTGTTCATCTCTGTGAATAAACAAAACTTTATTAATTGCATCAGTTTCCTTCTTCCTTTGTTAATACATTTGTTCCAATTGCTTTGATTTTGGAAGGCATCACACACTCAACAAGAGTGATGCAAGGTCAAATAAAATTTACCAATGTGCCTTCTCACTTTGCATATATGTCCTTAATTTTATCATAGTTGGCCTTGTCTCTTGTTTTTGGATTTAAATGAAAACCAACTTCAAGGTAACCAACTTAACCGCAACACACAATTCCCTATTTTAATTAAATTTAGACGTTAGGGAATGTAATATGATGCAAGAAATATTCCATGAAATATGACGATTGATGAGGCTGCATGCATAAATGTTATCTTCTCATTATCAATAACTACCAAATTCTATGTATATTGATCTGAAGTGATGAAACAATTGGATAGCATTCATGCAACATGGTCAAGGAAAATTTCATGGATATAATGCATGTCTATGTACAACTTGAATTCCATGCATTAGAACCCTGACCACAAGATCTATCCATACACAAAGCACATCATCAATATAAAGCACTCAAAATTCTTTCATAAATAAGCAAGGAGCACCTACAATCAACATGTCATTGTTCCAAAAACCATTTGGCCAAGATCTTCTTGAGGAAGTAATTTTAAATCACTACACCATCCAATTTATGAAGAAAGCAATTTAAAGGATCCTTGATGGTTATAAGCATTACATGCAATCCATGAATTCATTATTTTCATATAGATCCAAGGTAATGGATGGAGTCATAAGAATAACCCCATTTGAGAAATTTAGGGGAAATGGACAAATTTTGCCATGAATGTATGATCAAAAGCTTTCCACGATCCTTAATGGAGCACATGTTAGGGCTAAATAGAGAAGTTCATGTGTCAACCCTGAAGCATCAATATTTCATATACCATTGCAACTGCAAAGATTCAATGTCTCAAATGACTCTTATGATCATAATTCCTCTAATATGGAAAAATGTAAGGGTTTTTCTGTTTAAAAATTGATGAGTAGAGGAGCATTTCCCATAGGAATTATACAATTTTGTTTGTAAATACATTATGTAGTGTGTAACAAAGAAATAATCATGGGTTCTTGTACAGAAACATAGTGCAAAGAAAAAATAAAGGTCGATACGCCTCAAACCACAAAGGGTTCTTAAATGGGTGGTGTGGATCTTATAAACTCTAATTGAGAACTTATGCAAGATAGGTGAGACTTCAAATTTGGCCATAAAAGCTTGGATGTTCTAATGGCTAATTTTAATGAATTGACTTTTCTAGAGAAAAAAATCCAAGTTGAAATTGTTAGGAATGGGCTAAAATACACAAAGAATAAAGTAATGATGGTTCGCATATGATTAGGTGAAGCTTATATACACAACCGTACAATATATTTGCGTGTGAAAGACGTGTAAGTGTGTGATAGCATGACAAGTCTACATTTTTCCCTTAAAATGAGTAAGTTTAGATAACAACAATTTTCCTTATGTTGTTCATTAGTCTATGAGTAACACTCCAATGAATTTAGAACATGAGATCCCATATTCTTTGTGTATTCGATTATATACTTTAATTATATTTTTCTATAATGTTAGTAAATTATAATGAAAAAGAATTAGTGTCCCACATTTTAACCTACCTTGTTAGGAAAGTTTGATCGTGTACGTAAATGTTGTGAATAAAAGCACTACACTCTTTTTTTGGAACCATTATAAGCACCACATTTTCTATATGCTGATTCCGTTGTGTTCAATTCACGCAACAAAACAGGAAGACGCCATGGATCATAACCCCAGGTATAATTTGTAAAATTAGTTTTGACAGTAATATAAATCATACGATTCCATATCACATTATTCGCTTTGCCCGAGTGGTTAAGGCGTCTGCCATGCTAAGTACATGGGGTTCCCCCGCGATAGTTCGAATCTCTCAGGCGACGACAATGATTTCATTTTGAAACTTATAAATTTGGATTTTTCCCCTCTATTCTATTAAATGCAGGCCCTCTAATACTGAAGCGATGAAATTCATTTCCGTGGCAAACAAGAAATTGATTAACAAACCAGATTTTGTCTCTCTGGCTCCATCGCAACACAGTTAAAGGGGTTGGTAGCTTCAGACAGTCTTTCATTATGAAAAGAAAATCGAAACTTTAATAGAACTATGGCAGTTTTCATGTCAGCCCTGGTAAGCAATTTAATCAAATGTGACACTCATTACAACCCTTGTTCTTGTTTATGTGGCAAAACCAGCTAAGCAATTTAATCACATGTAACACTCATTAAAACCCTTGTTCTTGTTTATGTGGTAAACAAAAAGGATGAGGCTCTTTAGGCAGGTGAAATGGAATCGTCCTTGTAGGTACCAAGTGCATGAGATAGCCATACTTATTTACTTGATTATTGCCTCGTTTACTGAAATCGCCCAGAATTTTGAATGAAGTAATTTTGATTTGGCTAAAATTATCTTAATGCTATAGCTTGCTTGTGCAATGGTAGCTATATTGCATTGCTTCCAACACTCCTCTTTAATTTCAACCAAAATTACATCTTTTTGCAAAAACTTAAAATTAATCTTATGACACTCCATGCTGCACAATACACATCATTCATAACATACAAACTAACATTCACATCAGTGGATACATTTACATCAGAAATCTTTATTTGCAAAGATAAACATTTTTATCTGTTGATCTTTTGGTCACATTTTTATCTGTTGATCTTTTGGTCTGCAAAAATTGTTCATTTAGCTGGAAATTATGTGGTTGCTCCAGAGGTGCGCAAAACCTATTTTTCTTCTTTCTCGAACTCCATACACTGTATTCTAATCTTCTGTTTTGTTCTCTTCAACTTCAGCTTTACTCTCGGTATGCCTTTGTTCTCTTCAACTTCAGCCTTAGTCTCGGTATGCCTTTCTTCATATTGTGTGTAACACCACCACAATGTTTATATTTTTCCACTACTCTAGAACATCTTTTAAGTACTCGTTCTTCTCAATATTGTTGCAATAAACTCCAAATTCATAATCAAACAAGTTATAGATAGAAACAAAGTTCTTTTTTTCATTTACAATTGCCTTTTCCACAACTGCAAAGGCTGTTTTTTTCCATATCAGCTTCTACTGTTGCAATGGCAGTTTCATAAAACCATATGTTGTGTTTATTTCCCAGCATTTCAATATCTATTGAGATAATGGCGATCTGCCACATCATCAAAAACTGTTAATAATACCTCAACTCCTCAAGGTTCCACTTCATATGTTGAAATAATAATGGCGCAATGCTTAAAATAGTATATAGTTATACTGTTAGCATACGTGTAGTTCGAGATCTTCTTTCTTAGGAGTTTGTTAAAGGCTCTCGGAGCTTATATATCTGTAACCTTTATTTCATAATAAATCAAGTGATGTTCTATTTTGTATTCTTCGCCTAATCTATTTTGGTATCAGAGCTCAGGCGAGAGAGAAATAGTGAGCAGATTTCTTTTCAATCCGGGCAAACAACATTGGCAAGCAATGAAGTGGATCTTAAGGTATCTCAAGGGTACTAGTAATTATTGTTTATGTTTTGGTAAAAATGACATTGTGCTTGAAGGCTTCACAGATGCAGATATGGCCGGAGATATGGACACTAGAAAGTCCACTACTGGTTATTTGTATGCATTTGTAGGTGCAGCTGTCTTGGGTATCTAGGCTACAAAAGGTAGTAGCTCTCTCCACAACTGAGGCAGAATACATAGCTGCAACAGAGGCTTGCAAAGAGATGTTGTGGATGCAACGAATCCTAGGAGAGCTGGGAATTAAGCAAGACAAGTATGTGTTGCATTGTGACAGTCAAAGTGCCATTCACTTGGTGAAAAACCCAGCATTTCACTCAAGGACCAAGCACATTGATCTGAAGTACCATTGGATCCGCCAAGTATTGGAAGAAGGGCATCTATATCTTGAAAAGATTCATACTACCGAGAATCCTGCTGACATGTTGACTTTGTAGAAAATTGGTAGGGCTGGGGGTAACTTGATGCACGCGTTTGGATGATTAACAAACTCTCCCCTGCCTCCATTTGATTTCAAGTGGGAGAATGTTAGTAGGTGAAATCAAATTCCGGAAAAGAAAATATTATACCATTGAAAGCCAGCTCACCCTTCAATGCCAACTCAGTTTTCTCTGTCCGTTGGTAGATAGAATGTAGGTGATGAATTAAATGAAAGAGGCTTCTCGATGAAGTGATCTCTCCCCACCAACCGCAAGTGAAGACTCTAGATGCTTTGAATGTCGGTGTTGGCTTGATTTTTTATTTACATTGTAAAATACAGTCTAGTGGTAGAGAATGTAAAAGTAAATAAAACACAGATTATGCCCAATTCTGAGTCTTTCGTGTGACTATTCGATGTATGATCTGTTCTTGGCAAGTTTGTGTGTATCTATATACATGTGTTAGAGTGCTGTGTGCTGTGTGTTTGTCATATAAATTGCAAATACATTTCATTTGATTTGCTCGTATTAGCTGCTGCATATTGTCATTAGCTTGACCGTGTGCGTGAGCTGTTGGTAGCTCTTTGTTAAAGCTATTGACTTGCAGGAACTCCAATACATGGGTATTTAACTAGACAGGAGAAGACTAAAGAACAGGGGATCGATATTGACTCTGAACAGGGGATCTGAAGAACACATCTGATTCTAACAACAATCTGGTGTAAATGAACAATGGTAGATCCTACAACATTTTAGTGATGGAAATCACATACAAAGATATTCAGAAAAAATGTAATCTCAAATTTTCAATGCTGGAGCTCCGGCTATGTAAATTATCCAGGTTGAATATCTGGTTCTATAGTTGGATCAATAACAAGGGAACTTGCTGTTATCGGTGAGATGCAGAGTGCAGTTGACTCCATTGGGTATTGCTTCTTCCAGAAAGCAGCAATTGCAGTAGGGTTGGATATATACTTCCTCTCCTGACGACGGGCAACTCGTGTATGACACTTGCAAGCAATATGGAGGACACGCTATACATTCAAACATCATATCCAATTCATTATTAATCAACCATTCAAGAGATCCAATACGATCTCTGTGCAAGGTTTCTGTGCTGGTTGGCTTCAGAATGTATACTCTGAATTTCTATAGATTTCATGATTTATATCAACGTTTCGAGGCCACAACAAGATTCATCATCATGACATTATGTCAAAGAAGAGAGCTGATGACCATTATTATAGCATTAATACTGAAATGCAGAGAGATAGTGAGTCAATGTAAATCATGAAATCTGTGGAAATTCTGAGTATGCATTCTGAATTCAATAAGATGTCTATTTACAGTCCAGCCCAAACACATATGTCACCTCTACAACACAAATGTATAAAATTATTTTGAAAATTGAAATGGAAGCTTATTAGATATAGTATCTCAATTCTCAACCACAAATCTAGAAATTAGTATGTTTCGAATTTTCACATGCAACGCAGACACAGACCTGTACTCTCCCAATATCCTTCTGTACTGAATGCCAATATTGTTCGAAGCATAACATTTCCTTGTTCGCTCAATGCAATTGCTGTTAGAACCATAACACCTGTCCAAATAACATGTTACAGGAGAACCCAAGTCTTGAATCAAACTGTTGATTAGAAGCGTTAGAAGAGAGCACAAAATTTGAATACAAACTGTTAATTAGAAGAGTTAGAAGAGAACCCAAACTTTCAATACAAACTGTTAATTGAATTGTTGGAACAGAAAAGAACCTAAAACTTGAATACAAACTGTTAATTAGTACCTGCTGAAAGAGACAAAACCAGAATTTGCATTAGAAGAAGATTTCCTTTACGCGCCATGATATAATAATGCCCAAGATTTCATATACTCACTTCACTGATCTTAAAATTTATGTTTGAGATCAGAGTGAGACTCGAACCCGGGACCTTCAATTTCTTTGAAGAGGCGAGCTTCCATTTCTCTGCTTAATTTATAAATTATTGGTAGAAAGGACAACCTTCCATTTCTTAGCTTAATTTCTCTTCGAGCATCGTCATTGCCGAGGTCAACGCAGAGTTTGCCGTGAACGCAACAGACGGGAAAGTACAAATGGATCACTCACGATGCATAATAAACTTATAATACTCATCCGCCTAACAATTAAATTAAAATTTCGTTGACATTATGTGCATAAAATTCATTAATTAAAAATAATGCATAATCAAAAACATAATTAAACAAATCATTTGATCATTGATCAAAATGACAACAACAATATAAAATTATTTCAACCAATATAACATTTTTTTATTAAAATGGTGAAACATAACATCAACAAGAGTCACAAGGTGGCAATGTCCCCGACATTGCCATTGCCACGTGTTGTTGTGAGACGGGAAAGGTTGAAGGAGGAATAAGAATATCTTGTCGTGTTTCATTGTTGACAGGATAATGGTACTAGCTCTCCAAAAAATGTAATTGCAATAGCGCCAGATAAGTTTTTAGTGTGTTTGCTAAGATCGTGGCCAAAAAAAATGAAGAGAAGAAAATACTAAATAGATTGTCATTTAAGCATCCATATAACCTAATCTTACTATTATGTAGCATCATTGTTATTGTTGAAATTCGAAATATAAATTACACTCATTAACTTATTTATATGAAAGAATTTTTTTAATAAAACTAATAATTAATTGCAATTTACTCCTTTGTTGAAAATGTAAAATAAATCTACAACTTTCATATAATTTTTTGGTGTGAAAGGGAAGTTCTTTTACCTATAAATATAAAAAATGAGATTATTTGATCCATTTATTGAGGAAATTTAACACATGTGACATAAGATCAAATTGATTTAAATCAATTTTAATAAAATATTTTATCAACTTTAGTATTATAGCTCATATTTTTAATAAATAAAATTAAAATGGATTTATATATATCCAATATATTTTGTTGCTTGAAAAGGGAGAAAACAGATGGTGTTCGAGTACTAAGGAGTGTTATTGTAAAAAAAAAATTATGTCTGAAACTCTAGCGATTCAAAGAAGAAAGTTCAAAAAGACAAAAGATTTGAGAAAAAGATTTATTCTTTCCATTTTAGTTTGTTGATGAAAGAAATTCATGGAAAACCCACTACATTCATCTTAATTGACCAAACAAATTTGACAAACTTCACATTCTATGTAGTTGCAATATTTATATGCAAAGAACGTCAACAACTCCATTCAATCTTACGACATGCTAAGTAGAATGAGTGAGTTAGAAGTGCAACTACTCACCCTAAAGCCTATGCCATGACAAATATAAGGGTAGGGCCAATTTCGACATTGCAGAAGCAAAGGCAAGAGACGTATCCTTCAATCCCATTAGCAAGAACTATTGAAATGTAGAGACACGATAACAAACCATTTTTTTGAAATGTATTATACATTGTCAAAATGTCCAATATGAGGTTGGACTATGCCCACATCACTTAAAGTTAATGTGAACACATTATTAATGTTATGTTATATACCTATTCTCATAATATTGTTAGGAAGTGTGGTGTTATCAAAATATAAGATAGTGTTGAACATGTCAATATCAATTGAACAATGTGGAGATATATTAGTATAGATTTATTTTAGTAATATAATTATCAAGTATAAAGAGATTATAAAATAATGGATGCAAATTTTTAAGTATTTAAAGTATCTTTTAATATAGAATTAGATTTTATTTTTATTTTAATTAGTCATTTGAGATATGGTATTTGAGTTGATGAAGTTGTAGTTATGTTATTATTACCATTTCAACAACTAAATTTTAATCAAAACTAAGTTTAAAAAACAGTGACAAAAGAACAATTTCTTAAATAATTATCCCACTCTTAAGTCACTTCTTTCAATTTCCCATCTAAACCATGTGGATAACATTAATTAAATTTAATTGTTTTAATTTTTTAATGATCAACTATTACTTTCTCATCTCATAAATTATTATATTATTATTTGAAAAATAAAATTGGAATATCAAATTTGAAAAAAATAAAATTGATATCTTTAATTTTAATAAATTAATACTCAATTTCAATGAAATTAGGTTTTGATGTGAATTATATTATATTATCATTTAAAAAATAAAATTGAAATATCAAATTTGAAAAAAATAAAATTAATGTTTTTAATTTTAATTAATACTTAATTTCAAGCAATTTAGATGTTCAAAAATAAAATTCATGTCTTTAATTATTAAAATTTAATTATAAATAGAATTTTTAACCAATGAAAAATACTTATAAACTGTAATTCAAGATCAAAAGAAAATCAAGCAATTATAATCTTCCATCTTGTCTATAACTATATTCTTTCTTGAAAGAATCATATCTAAACAATAAATAAAAATGTAATTTAAAAGTTTTTAAACCATTAAAGTAATTTAAAATAAATGTAATTTAAGAACTTCTTCCTTAAAAGAATCATATCTAAACAATAAATAAAAATGTAATTTAAGAGTTTTTAAACCATTAAAGTAATTTAAAAGAAATGTAATTTAGGAGCTTTTTTAAACCGTTAAAATAAATCTAAAATCGAAGTGAACAAGACACTTTTGTGCAGAGGGTCAAATTTGACTAGTAACTAGTCAAAGGATTGAATTTAAATATTAGAAATTAAAAAAAAAAAATCCAATTCATGTTCTTTTAGGATTAGCAGATGTTTGAATTTTTATTTAAGATATGTATTCTTCTCTCGTTTCCTTCGGGACTTTGAATGTGAATGGATTTTTTTAAAGAAGAAAATCAATGTTCCATATTAAACAAGTTATTATTGAATTTGAAATTGTATGTACTTTCATATATTATTATCTGGAAGAAGCCAATTTTATAGTTTATTAGGGGGAGATGTGTAACTTCTTTCGTGCTCATCCTATAGTTGACCGTTGTCCTTTATTAAAAATAATTTAAAATATTATAAAAAATATGTCCCTCAAACTCTTCCTCAACATTTTCAGTTTAAAAAGAGATGTGCACTCTTCCTCAACATTTTCAGTTTAAAAAAAGATGTACACTTATGAGAGAGATCCCCTTTTAAGATGGATATATGGTTGTAATAAAGAAAACACACATATAGAGTAACACTAATATTTTTATTTAAAATGAAAATGGTATTGATTTCAAATAGACATGAAATTTTTTAATAAAAAATAAATGAAATTAAATATAATTTAATAAAAAAAATCATAAGATTTTATGATTTAAATATTAATAAAATTAATTGTTTCTATTAAAATTAAATTAATTATATTAATACAATAAATCATAATAATGTAGTTGATTACAAAATTTATCAATAATAATAATTAAAAAGTTGATTACATTTTATTAAATATATATTTTTAAACTAAAAAAAGATAAATCAGATAGTTTCTAAAAACTAAGTATAAATTAATGGCTAAAGAGCCAAATCAAACTTCTTTTTACTAAATAAGCAGAGATTGATCTTTCTTAAAAAGGCTTGCATACATCATCCTATAAAATCCATTATTAAAGTTATTAACCTTAGTAATGTTTCGCACAAAATATCAATGTTTACTTATAGAAGATCTTGATAAGTTCCCTCTCTTCCTTTCCGGAAGGAAAATAAAGTGAAGTGAAGCGAAGGGTATCAATATTCTTATGGCTGCATCTAGCCATATACTCTACTCCACACCACAAGCATGAGAGAATCAAGGGCAAAGTAATTAGCATCATAATGCCCTTCTTCCCTTTAAGAAAAGGAAATATGAGAAATCTGCAACAACAAAACAAAGAAAGCTATGAATTTGCGGCTGAGTGTTTAGTGCCATGTATAGATGAGGAGCTAATATTCACAAGTGCTGGTTGGTGGGTCATTTATTACAGGTCAGGAATCCAATATTTCTTCTTTCAACAAAATTCTTTAAATCGTTTTAAAAATATTTTTCCGATTTTAACATCTAAATTTTACTATTTGTGACAAGAAGAAGCGCATCTTCTCCATTGCTATTTGAAAGTCAATCTCACATATTCAAATTAACGTGATGGTTAAATAATAAAGGCTGCTCTAAATACATTGCCGACTACTTACAAGATTCTTGGTGAAGATATTTGGAGAATGCCAAGCAACGGCAGAATGGAGAGGTGCTTTCAAGACCAATAACTCAGCTTATGGACAGGCCCTTATGGACAAATGTTCAGATCTTAGGGAATTGATTGAACTTATTTAAAACACCATAGCTCTTATACCACTGACAAGCCATAGCAGGTCTTGAATAACTCCAAGATTATACCACTGACAAGCCATAACAGGTCTTGAATAACTCCAAGCTTGAGTGATGTTCATTAATGTAATCTCAGTGGTCAAGGGATTTTTTTAGAGACCCTGTAGTGTTAAACACTCAAAGCTTGTTTTTGTAATTCTGATCTATATTGTAGAATTTGAGATTGTTTTATAATTCTCATTTACATATTCTTATCTATGTTGTATACTTGAGGAAATGAATGAAATATTAATCTCAATTTGTATTTTACAATTTTTTTTAAGGATAAATATTTAAAAAATAAAAATGGCTTGCGATAAAATATGATAAGCAACTTGTTTACTATTTTTTATCAAAATCTATACTACAGGTTTTCCTATAACAAGTTCAATCCTTTAATTGCATGCAAAGCACATGGAAGGGCCAAATGTTCAAGCATTGTCCTTCGTGTTAAATGCCATTCAGTGCAACATATGCACAAAATCCATAGTATTACGTGGGGTGTTTTCCCGAAGCGATGGCTGGTGCTTAATGCAATAGACATCTCTTACAAGTACAGCATTAGGACTGCTTTTATGTCAAGTGATGCAGATGAGCATGAAAAAACTGCTACCAATCTGCAAACGAGTTTCGAGCTCCAACAAAAAGGAATTGGAGTACGTTTTAAAAATCTCAAGAGTGTTAGATTGTGATTCAACCAACCATAGGGATTATTCTCATTCTTTCGTAAAATTGGCAGGAACTGAAATGAATGCTACATAATAGGAAGGAAGGTGTTCAGTTGATGCAAATGGAATGAAATTTAAACAATTGTACAATCTTGGGAAGCTTTACACAAGTTTGTATGCTTTGAACCGTGTTTTTCTGCATTTCTTTGATTGTATCTCTTTTATGCACAGGAAAGCATTTGCGTGGACTAGCACAGGCTACCACAAAGTTCTAGAGGAAAATCGACAACTATACAATCAAGTGCAGGATCTGAAAGGTCTGCTTTTGGTCGATCTGTCGCAATGTTTAACAGTTTAATTGACATGTTTCAAAATTAATAGAACATAGTAGAAATTAGGAATCTCTTTAAATTTGTATATATCAAGTGTGTTGCACCTTTATACCCACTCAGTTCAAATGCATTACAATATTTTCATTAAATATTACAATATCAAATGCATTTCAGTAACGGTAAATGGATTACAATTTTTTCACTAAATATTTATAACTGTTCAAAACCCTTCCACAAAACTTAAATGAGATATAGAGTACCCAGTAAGAAAATAAAAGTGCTTAATTTGCTATCACCCAGGGAACCCTAGAGGTTTCCACCTGTTCATTTGGATATATAATATACTTCAAATACTCTAAAAATATAACATGATGTTGATATAGCATTCACTATGTATACATATACCTTCATAGAGTACAGATGGAGTACAAATGTGTCGGTATCCCTCAAGATTGGGTTAAATCATTTAACAAGAAACGGAGGAATAACATATACCACTGTGAACAGAAAACAATGAAGCACAAAACAATGGGTATGTTTACAATAAGTAGTTCATTCACGCCATCATGCCTGCCCGCCGACTAACAAGATACATTTATGGGCATAATAGTCGTAACAAACTAGTGTAACCGAGCCATTGTAGCCAAAACCAGAGGTATGTCATAGCACGAATGTGCTAGAGGATATTTCACATTCAAGCCCGCACGGGGAAGGAAGCCTATAGGCTATGATCTTACCCAGAGGGGAGTGCTATGCATTTTTCTTCACCATGCCGTTTGCATAAACCAACTCCTAAAACCCCTACGCTCTGTTACTCTGTTACATCTGCGAGTAAACACCACTGGGTTAAAAACTTATACAAATAAATATTTACAATGCAACCTGAATATTAATTTTAATTTGAACATAATTCAATGTAGTGCATAGCATCAAACCTGGAAAAGTAATTACCTCGACATGCAAAAAATACTGTGAGTAAACCTGGGAAAAACTTTACCACCATCGTCAAAATGGAAATAATATAACAGAAGGGTAAATTCCTACTGTAGATAAGTGACCAGAACCAAGCGAAAGGCTGAGCAAACCAACGTCATAAGAGCTAGAATTCAACTCCCAAACCCTCATGGAGCAGAGCTCCTCTCTAAACGTAACAGTAACTCTACATCATCAAGTTCGGACTTATAAATGCACAGTCCTTTGCATGACCACCTACGCATCTCTTTCTTTGCCTTGAGTTCACATTCACACGGAAAGTCCTTTGCATGACCACCTACGCGTCTCTTTCTCTGCCTTGAGTTGACATTCATGCGGAAAGTCCTTTGCATGACCACCTACGCGTCTCTTTCTCGACCCAGGCTTTAAATCCCATCACCGCCAGGTCCTGGGCATTGCAACAATCATAATCACGAAAAACCCAACTTAAAAATTTGCCCAAAAAACTAGATTTTTACTTACTATAGTCTAACCTTTACCGGAGACCTCCATTCATGAACCCGTCTCAAGTAACTTTCTCTCAGTTCCTTTTTATTTCGAAAGTCTTTCAACAATTAAATTCCTCGATCATGAAGACTAAGATCTTCCTTTGAGTGTATTGCAACATTTTAACTATTGGCCTTCCATTTATTGTATGCAAGTAATGCAGATTGCCAGGCTCGCTGAATGCAGTGCATTGATTGAAACAATGCAGTGTAGGCTCTCTGCACAATGTACATCGACTGAAACATTGTAGTCTGTTTGAGCTCTCTGCACAATGCACATGTACTGTAAAATGCTGACGATATTGGGCCGGCCCCTCCTGGAACACTAATTTCAAAAGTTACGTCACTGTTCAGAACCAATTATATTTAAGATAAATAGGCTTTTATAGAAACTAATTTAATAAATAAAATTATAACTATGTAAAACTTTAGAAATAAAAAAATTAAAACGAAATAGGATTAAGATTAATAGAGTTATGTCAATCTATAGATGATCCCCTTCAAAAACATAATAATCGAAACGGCAGCAACAATATAACATTTATTTTACTTTAAATGGTAAAACATAACATCAATAATATATTTAAAGAATACTTTTCGTACACAACTCTTTTTTTCCATCAAAAAATATAGCCAACTTTTCGTACACAACTCATACCCACTTGTGGCAACAATGATATTAAAATGATGAAATATAGCATCAATAATATAATATTAGATTGCTTTGCCGACACAACTCATACTGACTTGTCGCAACCTGATATTAAAATGGTCAAATCACTATGGGTGAAAAATAGCTTGATAACTAACTAACTAATAATATAGTCAACATTTTAAAAGTAACTATTTAATATGAAAGGCCCCACGAATTAATGTCAAGACAGTGGTTAAGCATATTTGCCTACGAAACCTCATTTAAAAGAAAACATTGACATTAACATTTAATATTGTATTAATATACGTGATAGAATATAAATTAGTACCTTATGTTTTAATATAAAAATTAAATTAAATTAATTATAAATTATAAATAGTTGGTTTTAATGAAAAACAGTATCTCATAATAATATATGTAGGCGTGCTTTATGAATTAATCAATATAACACTATGTATAATCATGTTATTGTTTCTCTTTAAATGGTAGTCGTAACTAGAAGTTATATATGTCACGATATTTATATATTTGGAGTTAGTTAAAGTTAAAATGGTTTAACGTAATGGAGGGATATTTATATATTTGGAGTTAGTTAAAGTTAAAATGGTTTAACGTAATGTTGGATTGTAGTTGTTGTTTTCTATTTTGTTGTATAGTATTTTTTGTTTTATTTAACTTTATTTATATAAATGAAGTTATATTTTTTAATGCTTTATAGACAATGGTTGAGAAGAGGAACTTCCAATGGGTCATAAACCTTTTATTTGTATCAAATGATATTATGCCTACGGGGTTCATCCTAGCAGTTTTAACAAGGGACAAACTCCATGTTATTAATGGTACGAATGTGTCCTAAAAAAATAGAAAAAACAAATATAGAGTATAACCAATCCACTAATAAAGAGGAGACTCTAAGGAAGTTGTTTATGAAAAGGATGATGGTAATATTTAAAATTTTTCTCCTCTAAGTCTTCAATAATATGCTAAAAACCAAAGGTCGGGCTAATTCCCATCCTTGGCATACCATTAACAAAAGTATTATTCTCTCTACAAATGTGCTTAAATGAGATAGGGTTAAATTGTATGTAGTTAGTCTTTGAAACTCCTCTAACCAGGGTTGTAATCTAAAATTTGTGCATGCATGTTATCCCTTGAGCCACTTGATCACTATCATCGAATCACCAAAATCCTATAGCCTAGTAATGCCCTTTTCTCTTGCCAACAATAAGAGTAGTTTGAGAGCCATAAGTTCTATGGCATAATTATGTGTTCTAGGACCTATACCAACACTAAAATTAAAGCAATGCTCCCCATTGAAATGCATAACTCCACCTACACCCAACATACGAGGCTCTCCTTGAGCAACTCCATCAAAATAATCCCATGGGCAAGCTCTATCTATGACCTTTGCTACCACTTGTTTGAAAAAAACCTCATGTTTTTCTTGTGGGTTTCTTTAAATATGATAATACCTTGTGCTACACATTGCAAAGGAGAAAGGAACTTTTCATCAAATAAGCTAGAGTTCCTAGCCATCCAAGTACCCCAAAAAATAATCAAAGGAAGTGCTCTGAAAGGAATTACCATAGGTTTTGAACAACAATTCTTTAAACTATTCTCCACTAAATTACTAGAACAAGCATTCCTTAAACCAATTAAGAATTCAATTTCCTTGCAAACTTGCACAGTGTGGGAACACCCAGGGTCAAGTGATAGTTTGATTCCTTACTACACTTATAGAGTGAGCATCTCCCTGGTACAAACCTATTCCTTTTTGTACTATATCCCATGTTAAGGCTTTGTTTCATAATAGAAACCACATAAACATTTTTAGATTCTTTAAAGGACAAAGCAACTTCCATACTTCCCTCCACCACCAAACCAACTCTCTCTAGAATTCATATGTGTCGAGTGAGAAATACCTAAATTTTGGAGAGTAAACACTAGAAGGATTTTGTTCCCAATTCAAAGAATCCATATTTCCCTAAATCCTAACATGACTAATCTTTATTTTATCAAGAAAATATCCCCATATCAATGGATCTTCCCCTTTAAAACCTAGGAAATGTGTAGTAACCCATCCTTGCCCCCAAATAGTAGTGCAAGTTGGATCACCAATTTTGGGAATATTAAATAAACCCATTAACCGTATGTGTTGGATCATTGGATAAACTATTTTGTATTCTATTCCACTCCCCACCTAAGGATCCTCCCCAAATATCACTCTAGACTTGTCCACCATCACCAATCAAAGGAAAAGATAAGGCAACAACTTTCCAAATCACTAAAACATTATGAAAATATTTTTGAGGCTTGTGAATCCATTCCTTGATAGTCCCAGGGAAATAGATTTTTGATGTATATATTGAACCCATAAAATTTTCCTCTAAGCAACCTCCAAATAATCTTGGATATCCTTACATTTGTAGAGGAATGTGACACTTGCAAAAGGATTAAGGGTGAAACAGTGAAGAGTCCTGGGAACAATGCAACCATTGCCGATACTAGCCACTATTTAGACCAACATTTACATGGATTTTATTGTTGATCTTTTGAATGCAGGTAACCAATCAATAATCATGGTGGTCATTGATCACTTTGCAAATATGCTCATTTGTGTGCTCTCCAACACCCATTTACACTGACAATGGTTTCCTATTTTTTTTTGGACCATATTTTCAAGATTCATGCATGCTTACCTCCATTGTGTCAGATCATGATCCCACATTCATCGATAAATTTTGGTAAGAACTATTTAAAATACAGGGAACCCAATTGCAAATGAGCACATCTTATCATACCCAAATAGATGGTAAGATAGAAGCAGTCATCAAGTGTATTGAAACCTATTTGTGATGTTTTCTATCCAACAAGTAGCACTAGTGGGAAACATGGTTACCTTTGGTGGAATGGTGACCGTATAATACCACTTATCACGAGGCTACAAAAATGACACCATATGAAGCATTTTATGGTGAACAACCACCCTCCATGGTTTATTATCTACAAGGTACTTCCAAAGTACATGGAATCAATTGCACACTTAAGGAAAATTTGGCAATGGATCAAATTCGCATGAAGCAACAAGTAAACCAACAACTATCAAGTGTTATTTGTAGAAGGAAATCATATGTTCCTTCACCTCCAACCTTATAAGAAAACTACTCTCAAAGTTAAATGCCATTAGAAGCTCGCACCAAAGTTTCATGGCCCATATCATATTTTTCAATGCATTGGTCAGGTGGCCTACAAATTAGCACTCCCAACACACTCCAAGATCCATCTAGTAATTCATGTCTCCTATTTGAAGAATTTCATGGGTTAGAATTATCAAGTTCAAACTACATTACCCGAACTATATGAAGAAGGATCCATTAGGATCTAACCACAAACAATTTTGGATACCAGTGAGAGACAACTACATCATTTCACTATCTATTGAGTTTTTACTTAGTGGAAGTATACCTCACCAGAAGATGATACTTGGGAACCATCAACAATTTTTCAATAATTTCCCCATCTCCAACATCGAGGAGAATGCTACTTTTGAAGGGAAAGGGCATGTTAGGGTCCTACCCTAACCCCCCTACTTTATCAATGTACAAAGGCATAAGTCCCATAATATAGTTAGTGGGTAGTGACTTAATGAAAAAAGGTCGTACAACCGCGCTCTGAAGTGTGGCATTTCTTTGCAAATGCGCGCTTCAAGGAAGGACTGTGGGCCCCATAGGTGCACTCAAGGGGTACAATTTTCGAGGAGAAAAACACGCTCCAGAGTACATCTATGAGTCAAAAAAGTACGTTGTTATGCCACAACGTATGTGCATGACAACCCTATTTTGATCTGTGACATAGATAGTCTGGAGACTTGAGCTATTGTGACGCTAGTGGTGCACATACTGGGGTCGAAGTCACCCCACAGGGTCTTAGGGGGATAGATGTGATGCACCTGCAACAATTAATTAACAAGAATATGCGAAATAGCAGAAATGACAGAACTCAGAATCACTTTTATATTGATCACAGGCCACTTCGAGGGGGCAACCTCCTTTGAGCAAGCTCAATACAATTAACTTCACGGTGCCTTCATAGGTCTCAACACACACTTATATACTAATTCTAGGCGCCAATACTATGGGTCAAAACCATGGGCCATTACAAACTATGGATCAACAATACTACAGGCGACTTACAAAGCATATGCGCCAACAACAATAACATAAACTATTGATCAACAAATACTACGGGACGACTTACAAAGCATATGCATCCAACAACAACATACTAACAAAGTAAAGACATGGGTTCCTAACATCCCCTCCCCCTTAAAAAAAGCTTTGTCCTCAAAGCTTTAGATTTGGAAATTGTTGTTGAATCTGAAGGAGTGGTTCCCATGTAGCATCCTCTGGTTGCATGCCGTGCCACTGAATTAAGACCTCTGTGATAGAGTGAGAGTGAAGCTGACGCGTGCGCCAATTGAGGATGGCCTCTGGCTCCAAAAGGATGGATCCTTCATTATCCAATTCGGGTAAAATCGTTTGTCCACTGATGTTGGTGCCAGGAACTTTCTCCAGACAAGAGACATGAAAGATTGGATGCATGCGGGAAGAAGGAGGAAGTTCCAATTTATAAGCAACGGACCCAATCTTCTGAAGAATCCGATATGGCCCATAGAACTTTGGAGCGAGCTTATGACGCCCTTTGGGTTTCAAGGATGATTGTTTGTATGGCTGGAGATGAAGAAAAACCATATCGCCGACTTGAAAAGTGCACTCAGAACGGTGCTGATCAGCTTGTTGCTTCATGCGATTTCTTGCCATGTGAAGATTGTCCCGCAAAATGCGAAGAATCTGATCGCGGTTTCGAAGGACCGTGTCAACTTCCTGAACTGGTGAACTGGTGGGGGTGTATGGAAGAAGAGCTGGAGGTGCCTGACCATAGACTACTTCATATGGGGTCATTTTAGAGGCAGTGTGGTAAGAGGTATTGTACCACCATTCAGCGAGAGGGAGCCATTTTTCCCACTGATGTTGTTGTTCCGAGGTGAAGCAACGAAGATAAGTTTCCAAGCATTTATTGACAATTTCAGTCTGACCATCTGTTTGTGGGTGATACCCTGAACTCATCTTCAGTTTGGTGCCAGTGTGGCGAAATAGTTCTGTCCAAAAATGACTGGTGAAAGTCGCATCACGATCCGAGACAATGGAAGAAGGGATGCCATGAAGACGAAAGATCTGGTCCAGAAAAATTTGAGCGACGGAGGAGGCTGTATAGGGGTGGATGAGAGCACAAAAATGACTATATTTGGAGAGGCGATCAACCACAACTAGAATCACTGTCTTCCCGCCAGATTTAGGGAGCCCTTCAATGAAATCCATAGAAATATCTATCCAAATCCATGTAGGTATGGGCAAGGGTTTAAGGAATCCTGGAAGGAGTGTTGTTTCACCCTTATTGCGCTGGCAGGTATCACATTCGGCCACCATCTATTGAATTGTCCTTTTCATGCCCTGCCAAAAGAAGTTACGCCGTGCTCGTTCATACGTTTTGAGGAACCCAGAGTGCCCTGCCAATGGAGAAGCATGGAGTTCATAGAAGACAACCTGTTGAAAATATGTGCTCTGGGGAAGCACCAGACGACCCTTGTATCACAGAAAAGCACCATCCCAAGAGTAATGTGGTACAGCAGAAGGGTTGTTGGTCAAGCGTTGGATGATTTGAGATAAGGAGGAGTCATTGACATAACCCTGTTGAACAGATTGCAACCAATTTGGAACAGGCATAGAAATAGCTGAAAGAGAACCTTGGGCCTCAAATGTGCGAGAAAGAGCATCTGCCACAATATTGTCTTTACCCTTCTTGTAAGTGATCTCATAGTCATAACCCATGAGTTTGCTAACCCATTTCTGTTGTGCCAGGGAGGAGACACGCTGGTCCAAGAAATATTTCAGACTCTAGTGATCAGTCTTGATGCAGAAATGATTCCCTAATAGGTATGGGCACCACTTCTGTACTGCATGCAAAATAGCCATCATTTCCTTTTCATAGGTAGAGGCAGCTAGATTCTTACCTGAAAGGGCTTTGCTGGTAACCGCAATGGGGTGTTCATCTTGAAGGAGAACAGCACCAAGTCCATTGCCGCAAGCATCACTCTCAATAGTGAAGGGCTTGGAAAAGTTGGGCATAGCTAGCACAGGTGTAGTACACATAGCTTGTTTTAGTTTGTCAAATGCACACTGAGCAGCCGGTGTCCATGTGAAGGCATCCTTTTTCAATAGAGCAGTTAATGGAGCTGCAATCTTCCCATAATCCTTGACAAACTTGCGGTAGTAGCCAATCAACCCCAAAAAACCACGAAGGCTCTTGAGTGTCTGAGGATGCGGCCAATTGTTCATGGCATCGATTTTGGCAGGATCCACGCAAACCCCTTGTGCTGAGATAATGTGCCCGAGATACTCAACTTCCTTCTGTCCAAAAACACATTTAGACTGCTTGGCATGGAGATGATGGTCAGAGAAAAGTTGCATGACAAGATCCAAATGTTGGAGATGTTCATCCCATGTTTTACTGTAGATGAGGATATCATCAAAGAATACCAGAATGAATTTCAGCAAGTAGGGTCGAAATATTTTATTCATTAAGGCCTGGAATGTGGAAGGAGCATTAGTGAGGCCAAAGGGCATGACCAAAAACTCATAATGGCCATCATGTGTGCGGAAAGCTGTTTTAGGGATATCATCCTCATGAACCCGAATTTGATGATACCCAGAACGAAGATCCAACTTGGAGAAAAAGTGAGCCCCATGAAGCTCATCAAGAAGCTCATCAACAACAGGAATTGGAAACTTATCTTTGATGGTGAGGTGATTAAGTGCTCGGAAGTCAATGCAGAGGCGCCATGACCCATCTTTTTTGTGGACAAGAATAACTAGAGAAGAAAAGGAACTAGTGCTTGGGCGAATAATACCTTGCTTCAATAAGTCCCGAACGAGCATTTCAATCTTCGTTTTTTGGTGAAATGGGTAGCGATAGGGCCTGATGTTGGGAGGAACGCTACCAAGAAGGAGCTGAATACGATGGTCTTCTGGCCTTGAAGGTGGCAATCCCACTGGTTCAGCAAAGACACCTGTATATCGATCCAGAATTTGTTGTAGATCCAAAGGAGTAGTGGAGACCGCTGATGGTTGCATATGGATGGAATGGATCTGAGCGATGACACCATGTGAATTCTTCTTGAGGAGTTTTCCATGCGATGTGAACTGATAATGCTGAGAGAACCTGGTTGTAATCCTGTCAATGTGTGTTTGTGTCCGTTGAGGGAAAACTGCATCCAAAGTTCAGCAAAATCCCATAAGATAGGGCCAAGTGTGCGTAGACATTGAGCGCCCAAAACCACATCACATCCGCCTAAGGGCAAGGCAAACATGTCAGAGCGCAAGGTATAATCTCCCATAGAGATACGCACATTTCGACACTTCCATTTGCAAGGTAAGGTGCCCCCACTGGCAACCATGACTTCAAAGTTGGAGCAAGGATGGATAAAACAATCAGCTTGTTTGGCGATCCGAGGGTCAATGAAATTAGTAGTGCTACCATAATCAATGAGTATTGTAAGAGGAAGCTTCTTGAAGTAACCCCTGACCCGCATTGTTTGGGGGGTGGTGATTCCAGCTAAAGCATGGAGAGATATCTCTGGCTGGTCATCCAGAGACGGAGGGTCAATAGGTGGTTCCTGAATGTCGACCAGAGCATCCAGTGTTTCTGGATCTTCATCACCAATTTCAGAGGCAAGCGGAGACTCCACATCCAAGAGATAGAGATTTTGCTGAACACATCTATGTCCCCGAGTGAATTTCTCATCACAATTATAGAAAAGCCCCTTTTCTCTGCGTGCTTGCATCTCTGTTTCAGACAAACGCTTGATAGGGGTCGGTCGAGGAGCCTGCGGTATAGGTGGTCACTGAGAAGCCATATTTCGGAAGGGAACAAAAGTGGGCTTGGAGCATTGTTGGGCTGCAATCTTGTCTTCTGCCAACTTAGCCAACCCTAGTGCTTCCACCATTGTGTTGGGATAGAACATTTTGACCTCAGAGTGGATGGCATCCTTTAGACCACTGATAAAACAACTCCGGTAAAAGTCATCGGACAATCCTTCGGTGTGGTTGGCTAGATTCTCAAATTCGGTTTGATACTCTCTCACAGTGCCAGTTTGGCAAAGTTTAGTGAGGGCTCCTGTGAAGTCATCAAAAGCACTAGGACCAAATCGTTGCAAAAGGAGCTGGCAAAAGTCTGGCCATTTGGGCTCTGGATGAGCCTTGATGTACCAACAGTACCATTGAAGAGCTTCCTGTTCCAAATGAAAGGATGCCAACGGAACTTTGTTGACATCAAAAGTATTATGCGGACTGAAATACTGTTCTGCACGATAGATCCATCCAGTTGGATTAGTACCATTGAAGCGAGGAAAATCAAGCTTCGGACCATGGAAATTGCTGGAAGAAGAGAACCCATTGTCTGCTGAAGACTCGGACTGCCATTTGTTGTTCATAGCTGAATGTTCAAGATGGAGACTGAGAAATTTTTCATCCAGATCCTGGAGTTTGGCTTGGATGGCTGCAAGTGCGTCCTCCATGGTTTTTGCTCCTGCACGGGTGACAACCATAACCAGGATTTTTTTTTTTTTTTGGTTGACTGGGTAGGAAAACAAAAACAGAAACTACTTCAGTAAGGGAAAATCTGGACTTGGGAAAAAATCAGAAGGGTAATTGGGGTTTGATTAGGTTTTGGACACTGTTGGATAGACAGGGAAGCAAAAATGAGGATTTCAGAAGCGAGGTGAAAGAATGGGAAAATTTGGCAGAGGGGAACAAAGAAGCAGAATTCAGAAAGGAACTCTGTGGTAAAATTTGAAGGTGATTGGGTGAAATCTGAGGAAGTTATGGAAAACCCTAAAAATAGACAAATGTGGGATTTCGGGCTTTGGGAAGGGGAATTGGGGATAGGGTCCTCAGGACTGAAATATGCAGAATGGAATGACAGGGGTTCCCCGAAAATTTCAAGGGAAACAGAGTGAAAATAAGGGAGATATGGAGAAAAAACTGAATTTTATACTCTCTTTTTTTTTTTCTTCAGACTGGAGCGGATACGGCTCGAAAGGGATCTGGAACAGTGCCGAATGGATTGAAAACGGTTGAATCTGGAATGGCTTGCAAAATGGATCTGAAATGGCGCAGCAATGATCGACAATAGTTCAGCTGAAAGTAGATATGGACCCCAGGTATGTGCGGCTTCCTAATAGTTCAGGGGTTTCACTCGGCCACCAATGCTGTCTGACGGCTTGTGTATTGGGGCAGTACCCCTCACTCCACGGCTCAGGTAAAACTGATAACCACTTTGCCACAAACGACAGCTCTTAGTTTACCTCACGGGTGGGAACTAGTCAATCAGGTAGGGGTCGTTGCCAAGTGTTCCTTTTCCTCCTCCAGGTGTTGATATTTATCCAACAACTCCTTATGATCGGACAGGAGGTGATCATGTTTCTTTACTACGAGCTCCCTATAGGACTGCTCATTGGCCATGGTGTGTTGTAGCATATGAGCCCTTTACTTGGTTGACTCGAACTTATTGACTATGCTGATTACATTGTCCTCGCTTGCTTTGGTTGCTGCTACAACAACAAATGCCATATCCACAGGAGCATGCTTCATGTTTTGCATAATAGTAGTTTCACGATGGGTGACAATGTCCAACTCAAAAAGTCTCCTTAACCTTGTATCTGACTTCATAACAATAGATTTCCTATCCCTGTTATATACAAATCTGTTCCACTGGGACACAGTATGATCCTTTGATGGGGTGAAAGGGATCAGTGGGAGATTTTCTATGGGGACATTCTCTTCAGCCGGCGGGGTCTATACCAATTGGGATGAGCCTATGTCCATGTCCTGTGTATTAGAACCATCGGCTCGTGCATCTTCATTTTCCTTGTTTTCTTCTTCGGCCTTGCGTCGTCTTTCTTCTTCATCTTCCTTTAGATGATTTTCAACTGCCTCCCTCTCTTCCTGCTCTTTGGAAGCCTGCTGCAATCTTGCCTCTTCTAACCCTTGATCCTGAAGCATTTTGGCTTCTTCTTCTTGCAGCCTAAGATTTTTTGCCTCCTAAAGCTTAAGGGCTTGTTCTTGCTCCTTTCGCAACTTGTCAGCAATTTCTTTCTAAGTTCTATCTGCTTCCTCCTTTAGCCTCTGCTCTTCATTAGCTAGAGCTTCCGCTACTTCCTTTTCTTTATGCAACTTGGCTTCTTAGGAACTTTGGACAGTGGTAGAGATAGAACTTGCTCCACCTTTGTAGTGGCAAATTTGAAGCTCAGTCATGTTGCTAATTCCCCTATATACTTCTTCATCCTCATCGTAATAATGGGCATAATCAAAGTGGGCGTACAATTCTTTACAGTGCTCTGCAACTTTGTTTCGTCTGTCATTTCTATGAAATATTGCTTCCCCAAAATGAAAACCTTTCAACTCTTGAATGAATTCCTCAACAAATGTAACCCCTGAGAACTTATAGGTTCCCACATAGAATGGCAGAGAAGGGAAGGATGCCTTTTTCAATTTATTCAAAAATCCTCGGACTCCATCAAGAAAAACTTGCCTAACTGCTTCTTTCAAGACTATATAATCAGTAGCATATCTGGGCAATATATATGGTGGATTGGAGCCTCCATACATTCTGATATAAGTATCGTCTTCTGAAAAATAGAAATCTCCATAATTTTCCAGCATTGACATGGCATTCTATGATAAGCAATTGGGTTCTTCACTAAACATTTGCTCATATAGGGGTATGATGAACTCCTCACAGATGAGTTTGTAATGCATCCTGTAATTCAAAGCCCACAGTATCTTATAGGAAGTATAGACTAGGGTGTTGGACTGGTCCCAAACGCATCCCAGCTTTGGGAAAGTGAGCTTGGCCAAAATGCAATCAACAAGATATGAAGACATTAATAATTCTGACTTCTTCAGATTCATTCCTTCTTTGGCTGCGACTATGGTGGATGATAAACTATCCGAGAGGATAGTTTCCCAATCAAAAATAGTTCCTTTGAATGCTACGTAATGGATTATGGGGGCCCATTATATCCTATAAATGGTTCCGTCATCCATGTCGAAGATTCTGCCTAACATAAGGGCGACCATCCTAAAAGGGGCCCTCAGATTTTGAACTTCATATTCATCACTGTCTCTTTTCCTGAGCTGCTTTCCCATAATTAGCATCTTTTTAGCCATTTCAAGATTGTCCATCTGCCCCAGCCATTCATCATTTAGTGCCTGCTGAGAACACGATAATTTGTAGGCTACTACCATGTAGGCTTGGTGGAACGAGGCGAATGGCTCTCCTTTGCTATCATACAACACTCTTGTTTCTGGTTTTGCATGCTCCAGGATCCATCCAATCACTTCTGAGCAAGGAAAGAGCTCAGGACGTTTGGAGGCTTTGGCTATCCCAGAGGTTCTGATATTCGGATATATGTGCTCTTCCTCCAAGAGTGTTCCTGGGATGTCTTGGTCTCTGAGCATACGATAAACATCTCCCCATTTGACCTCAAGAGGAACTCCTGTGGTGGACTTGGTATCCTCAAACAGAGTTTCAACTCTTGGCTCTGCTGGTTCTGGCTCGACCACCTTAGCTCTTTTTCTACTACCCTTCGACATTCTGGCTTAATCCTATCAAGCAACTATTCATGAATAAACATAAGATTGCAAAATAGTACAGAACATAGAGCAAGACGCGGGAATTTAAAATATCGACATGATAATATGTAATATTTCCAAATGAAGATAAAAACAAATATTTTATTTCAGTACAACTACACTTCTCTCAACCAAGATAAGTAATTTCAGGGGGGGAACGCTAACTGAGTTGTGTTCCTTTTTATTATTATTATTTGTTCAGGATTTCTTCAGACGACAGCACGAGTGGCGCAATGGGTAAAAGCTGGCCAGGAAGGTTGAAGCTTGTAGGTTCAAGGGACTTAGGGGAAAGCTGAAAGGGCACATGGTTATAAAATATGAGATTGGGAATGGCCAAAATAACAACACATGCAGACGTCTACCGGCCATGCAACCCACATGGGGTATCGTTACCGAGAAAAGATTTATACATTTAGCAGTAAAACGAAACAATGGCAGAGCCACCTACCTAGAAAAATATTGTTGGTCTCGTGGAGGTTGACTATGCTGTTGGTGAGCTGAGCTGGATCAGTCTAACAGCTTCGAAATGGCGTTCTCCGGTGCAAATTCTAATAATAAAACAAAAAAAACTCCCCAAAACCTTATATAAAGGTTGACAGGTGTGGGAATTTAATAGGTTGGTGGAGGCTTTAAAACGACGTTTAAAACGTGTACGGAGGGGTCACCTCGGCATGTTTGGTATTGAAGCGTAACCACCAGAAGCGGGAGGAAAGGGTGAGCTCACCCGACGTTGCAGTGAAGACTCCTAAGTTCTATCCGCTATTTCGATGAGAGTTGCTAAGTTTATCTAATGTTGCGGCGGAAACTCGTAAGTTCAATCCGCAATTGAAGGTTTTGCGACTTGAATAAAACGTCCGCCCGTTGCAGCCAAAGATTGGGAGTCGTTCTAACGTTGCAGCGGAATTTCGTGAGTTTTCCGCCATTGCGGGGAAACTTGCCAAGTTTTCTCCGAAGTTTTCTTTGCGCCTTGGTAAAAGAATGATGAGAACCTTCCACCGTTGGGGAGAGAATTCTTGAGTTGTTCCGCTGTGGCGGGAGGACTCACCGAATTCGCTCGAAGTTACAGATGGACTTGGTGATTTTGTTCGAAAAGTACAAGGTAGAAAGACTTGATAAAACAGGCGCCCATTGCAGCCGAACTTTATGAGTTCTTCCGCCGTTGTGGGTGAAAAACTTGAGTTCTGACTTAGAATAAAAAGATCAATAAACTCAAAAGAAGGGTTTCTCCTATAAAAACTAAGTATGAAAGAACTTCTAAGGAAAGTTTAACTCCGAAGTAACTTTATAAAATAAGTAAAAAGGAGGGGCCCCAATATCTACAAAAACATTTGGGGGGATGTTGCAGCAACAACAATTGGCGATTCTCTGGTGAACGCAAATCTCTGATAAACACTCTCCTTAGGGGTAGAAAACTTACAAATTGCTGATTTACATGAGTGATAAAATGTCTTCATAGTTCAACTTTCGTGAATACAGTGATCACTCTCATCATCATGGTAATTTTGGGAGAGGGCAACTTAGAGTCATACTTCTTTTCAACTCTCTCGGGGCCTGAGTATGGACTTCATTTTAGAATTCTTCCTTTTAGAGATCAACTTAAAAAGACTCCACATGATCGTAACAATATCTTACAGTCATATTCATTTGTTCCTCATTCCCATGCTATTTATAAGCTTTTGGATATTTCTTGATGACTTTTTTCATTTGAGTCTTCCAGAAATGAGTTTCTTCAACTTGCATATTTGATTTCTGTAGTTCTTCAATCCATAATGTCCTTTTGTGTGAGTGATAATTTTGTTTGATTATCATGCTTCACGGACAGAGAAGAACCTTATTGAGCTGATTTATTTGGACAGCTTTCTTGACTAGATATGCTTAGTGTCTCTCTGTCGTGCTTTGATTGAGGCGAGAATTTCTGGAAATCAACTCTTTAATATAAGCCCTTTTGGCTTTCATTTGTAGCATGGGATCATTTTAAATGCCATATATCTGTGAGACATGCTTCCTTTCCATGGGTCTGATTATAGTGAAATCCTTGAAGCAAATAATTATGTTAAAGTGAATGGGGCCCCAAGATAGTAGGAAAGAAACGTTGAATCTTAGTTATTAAAACAGGATTGCTTTGACCAATCAGCGAAAGGATCTCTAATATTCCCGAAAATCAATCATTGAAGACAAAGTCACCAAAACAATTTTTTGTAAGTGGTTTTCACCCTTTCAGGATTGAGTTTAGCCCGAAGATCTATCTTCTTCTCTACCAACAGCTGAGCTGGATTTTATTAAAGGATAAAAGGAAACATCTGAGTGTAGAAAACAAAAACTGACTTCAAAGAAAAGAAAAGATAAAAGACAAAGCGAAAACAAAGTTTATGTACAAAGGAGACTTCACGGGATTATGAGAAATACTATTTCAAAGCAAGGCCATTTAGAGGCAGGGTTACCTCCTCTCCTTGTAAATCTTTCAGTTTGTAGGAATTTGGGCCAAGCTTTTCAGAAATTTGGTAAGGGCCTACCCATAAGTGTCGAAATTTTGTATGCATTCCTTTACCTTCATGGGTATGGTCCGATTTCAGAACTAGGTCACCTACTTCAAAACTTCTTTTTCCATATCTTCTCTTATCGAACCACCTCTTGACTATGTTTTGGTGTTGGTGGAATCGATCTTTAGCTTTCTCTCGTGATTCTTCGAGTTTCAACAAGGTGTCAATTCTGGATTGTAGAAGCTGGTTACTGGAACTTGGGAGGCTTGGGCCTGTTGCAAAGATGGGAGTAAGATGTTGGGAGGGATGATAGCTTCTTTACCATAGACAAGGGTATACGGGGAAACCCCTAAAGCGTGTTTTGGAGTAACCCTGTCTGCCCATAAAGCATTTGGGAGAGCTATGTGCCAGCTCCTCTGGTTTTCAATCACGGTTTTCTTAAGAATTTGAATAATTTTTTGGTTCGAAGATTCAGCTAATCCATTTCCTTAAGAATAATAATTGGCTGAATAGTGTAGCTTAATTCCTCTCTCATAAACAAATTCATTTATCTTAAAAGATGAAAAATAAGTTGCATTATCAAAGACTAGGGAAATTGGAACCCCAAACCTGGTTATGACATTTTCCTTTAAGAAGTTGATAACTGCATTCTCGTTGATTTTGCGCAATGGGACATCCTCTGTCCATCTTGTAAAATAGTCTATGGCCGTCGAGATATACCGATGTTGCAGAGAAGAATTTGGTTTTATTTCTCCAATGACATCTATGCCCCATTGTTCAAAAGGCTCTGAGATAATCACGAGCTGCAATGGTCCCGCTGCCTTGGGTAGTTTCCCAGCACTCCTTTGACACACATCACAATTTCTTGCATAGGCATGGGCGTCTTTGAACAAGGTGGGCCAATAGTATCCAGCCTTCAATATTTTGTGAGCTGTCGTTTCTCCGGAATAATGTCCCCCAGCAGGGCCATCGTGTAATTCCTTGACTACCTTACTTGCATCATCTTTCTCTAAACATCTAAGAAAAATGCCATCATAATTTTTTATGAAGAGTATTCCCTTAATGATTTGATAAGCTACTGATTTCAAACGAATTGCCCTTCTTTGCTTAGAGCTCCAATGCTCTGGCAAGTATCCCTATTGCATATAGTGTACTAGATCTCTATACCAAGATTTAGGAGTGGTGAAAATAGGGCATACCTCGATCATGTTTAGTTCGGATTCATTTTCCCAACTCTGTTCTTCATCAATTGGATGTTCAGTGAGCAACTTACATAGGTCCCGACCTTTGATTATAGTAGGCAGTTTAAATTCTAAATCATATTCTTAAAGAGTTGTGACCCAATTCCCTCTTCTTTCTCCCAATTCCTTTTGAACGAAAAGAGATCTGACAGCTGGATGAGGGACTACGACCCTAGTTCTCCTCTTAAGAATATATGGCCTGAACTGTTTTACTGCTTTGAATACGGCATAATATTTCTTATCAACAACAAGATAATTCAGTTCAGCACCCTGCAGACCAATTCTCATGAAGGAAATTGGGTATTCATCTCCTAATTCTATCTTTTGTGTAAGCACAGCCGCAAGAGAGTCATCCGAAGCAAAAGTATACAAAATAAAGTCTTTGTCAAAATCTGGACTTCTCAGAGAAGGAGCATTAGCAATGGCTGCTTTGATATCTTTGAATGCATTCTTTTCCAAGTCTATCCATTTGAACTGTACACTTTGCTTGACCATTTGTTGCAAAGGTTTAACAGTTTGCGTGAAATCGGGAACAAACCTTCAGACAAAATTGATAGTGCCCATAAACGATTACATAGATTTTTTGTTGTGGGGCATGGGGATTTTATTGATCACCTGTACTCTCTCTTGATCTATTGAAATTCCTCATTTCGAAATGATGTGACCCAGGATCTTACCCTCAAGAACAGCAAAAACACTTTTCTTGGGGTTTAAAGAGATACCATACGTTCGTTAGCGATCAAAAATCTATTTTAAATGAAAAACATGGTCTTATCTCTTCTTTGAGAAAACGGTCACATCATCTAGATAGACCATGACACAATGACCGCCTAATCCCCTTAAGGCAATGTCCATTGCTCGCTGGAAAGTTGCTCCTGTATTTATCAGGCCGAACGACATTCTCCAGTAGGCGAAGGTTCCCCATTTAGTGCGGAAAGTAGTCTTAAGACGATCTTCTTCAACCACTAATACTTGATTGTAACCAGAAAAACCATCTAGGAGAGAGAAGAGTTCTGATCCTGATACCATCTGTATAATTTGTTCCATCAAAGAGACGGGGTAGTTATCTTTATCAGAGGCTCTGTTCAAATTTCAGAAATCAACACATAATCTTATTTCTCCTGATTTCTTTCTTACGGGAACTAGGTTAGCAACCCATTCAGAGTGTCGAACTTTGAAAATGATCTTAGCATCTAATAATTTCTTCAATTCCTTTTGAATTAAAGGTTAGTGAGTGGGGTGCATTCTTCTCAACTGCTACTGGAATGGTTTAACGCCTACTTTCATTGGTATGACATGCTGAATAATGCGTGTGTCATATGTCTTCAGATCTTCATAAGTCCATGCGAAAACATCTTTATATTGCCGAAAAATATTAATGAACTTATCTCTCTCACCCGGTGAACATCATTTACCAAGATTAACATATCTTGGTTCAGCCTCGGTGCCCAGATTTACTAACTCGTGTTGCATGGAAGAGCTGTGATTTTTGACATTTGCCGGCTTCTTGAACTTGTTCTGCAGGTTGAACAAACCTTCAAGTGATCTCACCCCTTTGGGCATAAAATTTCCTTTGACTATGTCTCTACTTTTCAAATCGGAATCATGCTTTTCCTCTTCTATAATAGCTCCTTGGAACAGGTTTTCATTTGTTAGAAAATTAATGATTTGATCATCATCATCGAACACTCTGAGATTTGTGATATTGTCTGGAATCGAAGGCCTGAAAATCAATTCAATCGAACATTTATTATTGGTAGGTACCAACCTGGAAGTGGAAGTTTCTAATAAATCATCCGCAACATTTTGCAACCTAGGCACAGATTTTATATTAAAAGCATCAAAATGAGAAATTAAATCCCATACCTCAGCCTGATAACCTTTCAAATGCGGTGAAAGACAATGAATGGTATCTCTCGCCTGCCTGACGACTATTTCCGAGTCACCAAAGACTTTCAGGTATTTAACATTCAAACTGATGACCTTCTTTAATCCATGTACTAAAGCTTCATATTCAACAATATTGTTAGTGCAATCGAATTCTAATCAACATGACAAGAAATATTTGTTATTTTCAGGATCAAGTAAAACACAACTAGCTCCGGATCCTTCTAGAGTTTTGGAACCATCAAAGTATAAAATCCAAAAAATATTCTTTGATCTAACTAATTTAGTAATTTTATCATCTAAGTCAGTGACTAAGCTAACTATGTTACAGTCAATATCATCTATCCGAAAAAAATTGAAGGAGATTGGACTGTTCATCTGATTCATGGCTAACATTATTTGATTTATAGTTACTTGGCTCAATTTCTAAAAAACAATTTCCTAGAACTGAAGATGAAAATGCTACTGCTTCATTCTTTTCCTCTAGCTGAGTTACATTTTGTTTCATGTGTGGTTCTCTCAAAACTTTAATCTGATTTTTCCTATTATGATATGGTAACCATAAATGGGACCAATCAGTTGCAAAGTAGCCATTGAGTTTTGTAGACCAGTCTCTGCTTAATATCAAACCATATGCTTCAGGAATATCAACAACCATTACATCAATAAGCTAACACACCCTAGGATCCGCTGATAATCTAATAAGGACGTCTTTCATTTCCCCAATGACTATAACAGTCGTTCTATCTAGCTGGATAATCTGAGCTGGGAATGGAGTTGGCTTCCCATTAATCCTTTTGCAGATTGACAATGGCATGACATTCAAAGATGTTTTAGAATCTACCAAACAGTTATGCACATTGTGATTGAAAATTTCAAAAGTTAAAAGGAAAGGCAACGTTTGGGAATTAGATTTCCCGCCAATACTAGCTTCATTAATTTCAGGGTCTTCTTGAGTATCTGCTAACGGTGCACTAGACTGGGGTTCAAGAGCTTGCAACAATTTATTTCCTTGCTGGGGAAAACTACACATATCGAATATCGAAACATTTGCTTTCACTTTCTTTATATCTTCAATTATGTCATATCCCATGTCACACTCTTTTACGACTTTCGATTGATTATCTGTCCTACTTGAAGTGTTCTTAAGTTGCTGAGTTGTTATCTCCATGTTTGGTTGTTTGGTAAGCATGTGGTTAGCTTTAGGTTGTGGAGGAATAACCGTGATGTGTCTCTTAGGTACTTATTTAGATATTTTAGGCTTGGGTATAGCCGAGCTTGAACTTGGATCAATAATTGGACCTTTACTGCGAGTGTTAATGTTTACGGCTGAGACCCATCTTTCCTCAGAGTCATCTTCTATTAACTCAGTCAAAGGGACCCAGTCCCATAACACCATGGTAGTGTCTGGAGCGGGCTCTTCTAGTTCGAGAATTGGCTCTTCTGGAGGATTGTCTTGATCTGGTATTTGTGCATCCAGCATTTGGTTCATTACCAAGCTAATTGAATTTAACCATTGCGGACAGCTCTTCTCAGAGTGTGGTTCTTGATGAAAGGTGCAGAAATGTTCCATTCCTACCTCATTTAAATTCAAAACAGGAGAGTTGTTTGTAGGCGGATGAAGTTGATCGTTTTCTTCCCTTTTCTTGTAGAAAGGTTTCAAAGGTTTCCTAGTTGCACTAGTCGCCTTATCCTTTTCAAGATCTACAATTTTATTGGACAACTTCTGCATCATTTTGACTATGTTCTCCATATCTGCTGATGATTCATCTTTATTCGTAGTAAGCAGCAGGGATTTCTTAGTGGTTGCTGGTTTTGCTTCCGTGTCTATAGAATGCTTAGCAATGTTGTCCTCTTCTTCCTCTACCTTCCTAGCTTCTTCAAAATTTTCTACTAAAGTAGTTTTCTCGGTTCTTTTGACAAACATTGCTATTGGAGGATCAAGAGCTGTAGTGTAGTACTCAACTAAGGATTCTTCAGCTGGTCTAGTTGCTGCACTGAAGTTATTTAAGAGTGTGGTGAATCTTTAGTTGAATTCTTGGACCTTTTCTTTCTTTTCCATTCTCATGGGCAACAATTCTTTCATGAGTGTAGCTACAATTTTCTGATTTCCGTACTTTTAAAAAAAACAATTTTCAAATTCCTCCCAATTCAATAGTGAAATAGCTTGTAAACTGAAATACCAGGAAGAAACTTTCGGTTCGAAAGTATATGGAAAAAGCCTACAGACGACATCCTCGTGTTGCACATTTAAAAGGTTTAGAGCTAAATAAAATCTCTTTAAGTGATCTTCAGCAGAGATGCCTTTACCAGGATCGTATTTAGGAAAAACTTTCTCAGGGTTCTTAGGTAGGTTGTGAAAAGGTCCAGCCAAATTCAGAGCTCCTCTTGTTCTCCATGCCGGTACAGCCATGGCTCCTTGTGGAGAATTAAGTGGAGAATCATGTGGAGTATTAGGTGGAGAATTCTTTGGAGTGAAAGGTACTTCAAGATCTAGAGGATCTTCGAGTTCGATTTCTCCAAGGGGTTCTGTGATTTCCTCTAAAGATAAATCCACCAATTCTCTAAAGCTCTGAACGAGAACTGAATCACGTGTATATTGCCTTTCTAGTCTAGGAGCTCTCCTTCTAGGAAGAAAAGGAATTGCATTTAAACTTCCAAGCTGCTTAACATAAGCACGGGTATGTCTCCTTAAATTTGCTACTTCAACAAAAGGTATAGCATATAATGTTTCTTGATTTCAAATTCAGAATTTCTATTTTCTTGATTTGTTACTTCAAGCTCAGGATTGTATGGGATTGTTGTTCCAATCGGGTTTCCAGTTGGATCTCCTCCTAAAGAAGAGTCTCCTTTATCAGCCATGCACTAGTGGCCCTCCTTCTAGCACCAAAAACTGTTGATTCCCCGGAGATCATAGCATCAATCAGTAAGGGATTCTCCCCGGTAAGCAAGCCCAATTAGATCGCTCACCGTTTGGTGTAGGGAGTCCATCCAGTTAGTGGTTCCAGCTACCGTGAGATTTAAAGATTCTTATTCTCAGCACCGGTTGCGGCCCGATCCACCGTTTATGTATTTAATTTTAAAGATGATATGAAAGTGCCCTAAGTTAAATGCAGGTAACTAATCTAAGATCATTTTAGATTGTATAAACAAATCTAATCTATCCTTGCAAGGAGCAAACATTAAAGATGAGTAATAGACTGAAAGAAACATCTAAAGATCAGACAGATAGCTATTTAATCCTAAAGATGCATCCACAACAGAATATACAAGATATTAAAGGTAGCTTTAATTCAATTACTCATTTGAGACAGACATCTTTGCACAGAAACTATAGAAATCATTCATTACAGAGAACCAATTCACAATAGCAAGGAAAGATCTCACAGTAGTGTATGAACGATACAGGAGTAATCCAACACACATTCAACACATCTTTCAGGCAAAATGTAGTGTCCCAGAATTTCATTAGGCAAAATAGAATTCCTTATACATGCAGAGAAATAGTTCACGTACAAGAAAGAAAAAGTCTTTCACCTGCCAAAAAGTCCTTGTACTATTCACTAACTATCTATTTATAAGTTTACAAACTACCCCCAGGGCTACCACCTGTCTTCTCTTCTTTAACTCTTTTAATTTTCTTTTAACTGTTTTACAAAATAAGTGACTCGTGGCACCTTTACATAATAGAAACAAAAGAAGACAGTTGTCCCTTTGACTTTGTGATTCGATAACAGGGAAGGAAAATTTCGATGCATCATGGCTATCGAGCTAGCTTTGAGGCGGTGCCTCTGCTGCTGATGATGTGCCTCTATCGATTAATGATGTTGCTGCTGCCTGCCTATCTTCTTCTTAAATATAGCTGAACCAAATACCAGTGTCTCTTATGACAACATTGGTAGGCGAAGGGAGCAAGATCTTCTCTGAAGTTACATGCTTTTCGAGCTCTGCTTCGATGTTTTGCATTTCTGCTATTGTTGTCTGGAGGATTTCATGGAGCATTTGATCATGTACTGAAGGCAACACAATGCATTGATGGAGGTCATCTATGGTTAACACATCAATTCTTATCACATACTCCAATTGAATGCTCAGCTCGTCTTTTAAATCGGAGAGGCGTTGCTCGTTACTTGGAAATTCATCAAGGGTGTGGGGAAATACAACCTTGCACTTTGTATGCACTTCTTGAATCTTTTGATAGAGGCTATTACACTTTCCCATTGTAACCTGGATCATAGTAATTAGTTTAGAGCCACAGTTCCTACAAAATTCCATGAAGGCTACATCTTCCTTAAAAGCAACTGCAAATTTGAACGGGAGGTGCTTGGGGAAATCCACCTTCCCTTCTCTCCACTCCATCTGGCTTAAAATATTTGCTTTTACCCATGTATACTTGTTCCTTAGCCTGACAGCTTCAGAGTTGATTTCCTTCATTCTGTCCAGCATGGCCTTTAGCCTGCAAACTTCTTCACTAAGCAGTTCTTGCTTCTCATGCATCTGCCTAAGCACATAACAGGATTGCTCGTGAAATGGGGTCATATCCATTGCCCTGTTGTTTGCTTGTTCTAGCTACACAACCAACAACTGCTTATCTTCCTCTAACTTGACAACTTTAGCTTCAGAGTCGTTCTTCTCTGCTTCAAGTACCATCATTTGTACTACCAGGTGTTCCTTTTCCTCCTCCAGGTGTTGATATTTATCCAACAACTCCTTTTGATCGAACAGGAGGTGATCATGTTTCTTTACTATGATCTCCCTATAGGACTACTCATTGGCCACATTGTGTTGTAGCATACGAGCCCTTTTCTTGGTTGACTCGAACTTATTGACTATGCTGATTACATTGTCCTCGCTTGCTTTGGCTGCTACTACGACAGCAGATGCCATAGCCACACTAGCATGCTTCGTGTTTTGCATAACAGTAGTTTCATGATGGGTGACAATGTCTGACTCAAAAAGTCTCTTTAACCTTGTCTCTGACATCAGAACAATAGATTTCCTATCCCTGTTATATACAAATCTGTTCCACTGGGACACAGTATGATCCTTTGATGGGGTGAAAGGGATCAGCGGGAGATTTTCTATGGGGACATTCTCTTCAGCTAGTGGGGTCTGTACCAATTGGGATGAAGCTATGTCCATGTCCTGTGTATTAGAACCCCCGGCTCGTGCATCTTCATTTTCCTTGTTTTCTTCTTCGACCTTGAGCCGTCTTTCTTCTTCTTCAGCCTTTAGCCGATTTTCAACTGCCTCCCTCTCTTCCTGCTCTTTGGAAGCTTGCTGCAATCTTGCCTCTTCTAACCCTTGATTCCGAAGCCTTTCGAGAACTGAATCACGTGTATATTGCCTTTCTAGTCTATGAGCTCTCCTTCTAGGAAGAAAAGGAATTGCATTTAAACTTCCAAGCTGCTTAACATAAGCACGGGTATGTCTCCTTAAATTTGCTACTTCAACAAAAGGTATAGCATATAATGTTTCTTGATTTCAAATTCAGAATTTATATTTTCTTGATTTGTTACTTCAAGCTCAGGATTGTATGGGATTGTTGTTCCAATCGGGTTTCCAGTTGGATCTCCTCCTAAAGAAGAGTCTCCTTTATCATCCATGCACTAGTGTCCCTCCTTCTAGCACCAAAAACTGTTGATGCCCCGGAGATCATAGCATCAATCAGTAAGGGATTCTCCCCGGTAAGCAAGCCCAATTAGATCGCTCACCATTTGGTGTAGGGAGTCCATCCGGTTAGTGGTTCCAGCTACCGTGAGATTTAAAGATTCTTATTCTCAGCACCGATTGCGGCCCGATCCACCATTTATGTATTTAATTTTAAAGATGATATGAAAGTGCCCTAAGTTAAATGCAGGTAACTAATCTAAGATCATTTTAGATTGTATAAACAAATCTAATCTATCCTTGCAAGGAGCAAACATTAAAGATGAGTAATAGACTGAAAGAAACATCTAAAGATCAGACAGATAGTTATTTAATCCTAAAGATGCATCCACAACAGAATATACAAGATATTAAAGGTAGCTTTAATTCAATTACTCATTTGAGACAGACATCTTTGCACAGAAACTATAGAAATCATTCATTACAGAGAACCAATTCACAATAGCAAGGAAAGATCTCACAGTAGTGTATGAACGATACAGGAGTAATCCAACACACATTCAACACATCTTTCAGGAAAAATGTAGTGTCCCAGAATTTCATTAGGCAAAATAGAATTCCTTATACATGCAGAGAAATAGTTCACGTACAAGAAAGAAAAAGTCTTTCACCTGCCAAAAAGTCCTTGTACTATTCACTAACTATCTATTTATAAGTTTACAAACTACCCCCAGGGCTACCACCTGTCTTCTCTTCTTTAACTCTTTTAATTTTCTTTTAACTGTTTTACAAAAATAAGTGACTCGTGGCACCTTTACATAATAGAAACAAAAGAAGACAGTTGTCCCTTTGACTTTGTGATTCGATAACAGGGAAGGAAAATTTCGATGCATCATGGCTATCGAGCTAGCTTTGAGGTGGTGCCTCTGCTGCTGATGATGTGCCTCTATTGATTAATGATGTTGCTGCTGCCTGCCTATCTTCTTCTTCAATATAGCTGAACCAAATACCAGTGTCTCTTATGACAACATTGGTAGGCGAAGGGATAAAGATCTTCTCTGAAGTTACATGCTTGTCGAGCTCTGCTTCGATGTTTTACATTTCTGCTATTGTTGTCTGGAGGATTTCATGGAGCATTTGATCATGTACTGAAGGCAACACAATGCATTGATGGAGGTCGTCTATGGTTAACACATCAATTCTTATCACATACTCCAATTGAATGCTCAGCTCGTCTTTTAAATCGGAGAGGCGTTGCTCGTTACTTGGAAATTCATCAATGGTGTGGGGAAATACAACCTTGCACTTTGTATGCACTTCTTGAATCTTTTGATAGAGGCTATTACACTTGCCCATTGTAACCTGGATCACAGTAATTAGTTTAGAGCCGCAGTTCCTACAAAATTCCATGAAGGCTACATCTTCCTTAAAAGCAACTGCAAATTTGAACGGGAGGTGCTTGGGGAAATCCACCTTCCCTTCTCTCCACTCCATCTGGCTTAAAATATTTATTTTTTACCCATGTATACTTGTTCCTTAGCCTGAAAGCTTCAGAGTTGATTTCCTTCATTCTGTCCAGCATGGCCTTTAGCCTGCAAACTTCTTCACTAAGCAGTTCTTGCTTCTCATGCATCTGCCTAAGCACATAACAGGATTGCTCGTGAAATGGGGTCATATCCATTGCCCTGCTGCTTGCTTGTTCTAGCTACACAACCAACAACTGCTTATCTTCCTCTAACTTGACAACTTTAGCTTCGGAGTCGTTCTTCTCTGCTTCAAGTACCATCATTTGTACTACCAGGTGTTCCTTTTCCTCCTCCAGGTGTTGATATTTATCCAACAACTCCTTTTGATCGAACAGGAGGTGATCATGTTTCTTTACTATGATCTCCCTATAGGACTGCTCATTGGCCACATTGTGTTGTAGCATACGAGCCCTTTTCTTGGTTGACTCGAACTTATTGACTATGCTGATTACATTGTCCTCGCTTGCTTTGGCTGCTACTACAACAGCAAATGCCATAGCCACACTATCATGCTTCGTGTTTTGCATAACAGTAGTTTCACGATGGGTGACAATGTCTGACTCAAAAAGTCTCTTTAACCTTGTCTCTGACATCAGAACAATAGATTTCCTATCCCTGTTATATACAAATCTGTTCCACTGGGACACAGTATGATCCTTTGATGGGGTAAAAGGGATCAGCGGGAGATTTTCTATGGGGACATTGTCTTCAGCTAGCGGGGTCTGTACCAATTGGGATGAAGCTATGTCCATGTCCTGTGTATTAGAACCCCCGGCTCGTGCATCTTCATTTTCCTTGTTTTCTTCTTCGGCCTTGAGCCGTCTTTCTTCTTCTTCAGCCTTTAGCCGATTTTCAACTGCCTCCCTCTCTTCCTGCTCTTTGGAAGCTTGCTGCAATCTTGCCTCTTCTAACCCTTGATTCCGAAGCCTTTGGGTTTCTTCTTCTTGCAGCCTAAGATTTTCTGCCTCCTAAAGCTTAAGGGCTTGTTCTTGCTCCTTCCGCAACTTGTCAGCAATATCTTTCTGAGTTCTATCTACTTCCTCCTTTAGCCTCTGCTCTTCATTAGCTCGAGCTTCCGCTACTTCCTTTTCTTTCTGCAACTTGGCTTCTTGGGCACTTTGGACAGTGGTAGAGCTAGAACTTGCTCCACATTTGTAGTGGAAAATTTGCAGCTCAGTCATGTTGTTGATTCCCCTATATACTTCTTCATCCTCATCGTAATAATCGGCATAATCAAAGTGGGCGTACAATTCTTTACAGTGCTATGCAACTTTGTTTCGTCTATCATTTCTATGAAATATTGCTTCCTCGAAATGAAAAACTTTCAACTCTTGAATGAATTCCTCAGCAAATGCAACCCGTGAGAACTTATGGGCTCCCACATAGAATGGCAGAGAAGGGAAGGAAGCCTTTTTCAATTTTATCAAAAATCCTCGGACTCCATCAAGAAAGACTTGCCTAACTGCTTCTTTCAAGACTATATAATCAGTAGCATATCTGGGCAAGATATATGGTGGCTTGGAGCCTCCATACATTCTGATATAAGTACCGTCTTCTGAAAAATAGAAATCTCCATAATTTTCCAATATTGCCATGGCATTCTCTGATAAGCAATTGGGTTCTTCACTAAACATTTGCTCATATAGGGGTATGATGAACTCCTCACAGATAAGTTTGTAATGCATCCTATAATTTTGAGCCCATAGTATCTTATAGGCAGTATAGACCGAGGTGTTGGACTGGTCCCAAACGCATCCCAGCTTTGGGAAAGTGAGCTTAGCCAAAATGCAATCAACAAGATATGAAGACATGAAGAATTATGATTTCTTCAGAGTCATTCCTTCTTTGGCTGCAGCTACGGTGGATGATAAACTGTCTGAGAGGATAGTTTCCCAATAAAAAAAAGTTCCTTTGAATGCTACGTAATGGATTATGGGGGCCCATTGTATCATATAAACGGTTCCGTCAGCCATGTCGAAGGTTCTGCTTAACATAAGGGTGATCAGCCTAAAAGGGGCCCTCAGATTTTGAACTTCATATTCATCACTGTCTCTTTTCCTGAGCTTCTTTCCCGTAATTAGCAGCTTTTTATCCATTTCAATATTGTCCATCTGCCCCATCCATTCATCATTTAGTGGTTGCTGAGAGCATGGTAATTTGTAGGGTGCGTGGAACAAGGTGAACACCTCTCCTTTGCTATCATACAACACTCTTGTTTCCGGGTTTGCGTGCTCCAGGATCCATTCAATCACTTCTGAGCAAGGAAAGAGCTCAGGACGTGTGGAGGCTTTGGCTATCCCAGAGGTTCTGATATTCTGATAGATGTGCTCTTCCTCCAAGAGTGCTCCTGGGATGTCTTGGTCTCTGAGCATATGATAAACATCTCCCCATTTGACCTCAGGGGGAACTCCTGTGGTGGACTTGGTATCCTCAAACAGAGTTTCAACTCTTGGCTCTGTTGGTTCTTGCTCGGCCACCTTAGCTCTTTTTCTGCTACCCTTCGACATTCTGGCTTAATCCTGTCAAGTAACTATGCATGAATAAACATAAGATTGCAAAATAGTACAGAACATAGAGCAAGATGCAGGAATTTAAAATATCGACATGATAATATGTAATACTACCAAATGAAGATAAAAACAAAGATTTTGTTTTAGCACAACTACACTTCTCCCAACCAAGATAAGTAATTTCCAGGGGGGGGGGCGCTAACTGAGTTGTGTTCCTTTTTTTTTAATTTGTTCAGGATTTCTTTAGACGACAGCGTGAGTGGCGCGATGGGTAAAAGCCTGCTAGGAAGGTTAAAGCTCATAGGTTCAAGGGACTTAGGGGAAAGCTTAAAGGGCACATGGTTAGAAAATATAAGCTTGGGAATGGCCAAAATAACAACACATGCAGACGTCTACCAGCCATGCATCCCACATGCGGTATTGTTACCGAGAAAATATTTATACATTTAGCTGTAAAACGAAACAGTGGCAGAGCCACCTACCTGGAAAAAGATTGTTGGTCTCGTGGAGGTTGACTTTGCTGTCGGTGAGATGAGCTGGATCAGTCTAACATCTTCGAAATGGCATTCCCCAGTGCAAATTCTAACAATAAAACAAAACAAAACTCCCCAAAACCTTACATAAAGGTTGACATGTGCGGGCATTTAATAGGTTGGTGGAGGCTTTAAAACGACATTTAAAACGCGTACGGCGGGGTCACCTCGGCACATTTGGTATTGAAGCGTAACCACCAAAAGTGGGAGGAAAGGGTGAGCTCACTCGACGTTGCGGCGAAGACTCTTAAGTTCTATCCGCTATTTTGGCGAGAGTTGCTGAGTTTATCTGATGTTGCGGCGGAAACGCATAATTTCAATCTGCAACTGAAGGTTTTGCGACTTGAATAAAACGTCCGCCCGTTGCGACCAAAGATTGGGAGTTGTTCCGACGTTGTGGCGGAATTTCATGAGTTTTCCACCGTTGCGGGGAAACTTGCCAAGTTTGTCCGAAGTTTTCTTTGCCCCTTAGTAAAAGAATGATAAGAACCTTCCGCCCTTGCGGAGAGAATTCTTGAGTTGGTCCACTGTGGCGGGAGGACTCACCGAATTCGCCCGAAGTTACGGATGGACTTGGTGATTTTGTCCGAAAAGTACAAGGTAGAAAGACTTGATAAAACAGGAACCCATTGTGGCCGAACTTTATAATTTCTTCCGCTGTTGCGGGTGAAAAACTTGAGTTTCGACTTAGAATAAAAAGATCAATAAACTCAAAAGAAGGGTTTCTCCTATAAAAACTAAGTATGAAAGAACTTCTAAGGAAATTTTAACTCCTACGTAACTTTATAAAAGAAGTAAAAAGGAGGGGCCCCAATATCTACAAAAAAATTGGGGGGGATGTTGGAGCAACAACACGGCTTTGGAACAGTTTTTCGCGGCCTCAATAGTTTGTAAGGTTGTTCGATGATCTTCGTTGGCTTGTTACAAAAGGATTAAGCGTTGCTAGAGTGGTGAGGTGTCCATGAGAAGTTCAATAGCTACGTGTAAAGCGATAATCTGACACTCGATGCGAAGGATATACTCAACACCATGAACCAAATGAAAAGGGGTAAAACCCATGGCAGTATTAGTGGAAGTACGGTAAGCCCAAAGTGCAAGAAAGAGAATATGGTGCCAGTTGGACTTATGGTGGTTAACGGTGCATTGAAGGATGGTCTTCAGAATTTTATTAATAGCCTCCACTTGGGCATTCCCTTGAGGGTAATAGGAGGAGGCACACTGGTGTTCAAATTTGAGAAAAGTCAACAACTCCTTCCATATGGAGTCCTCAAAGTGTTTTCCATGGTCGGATATGAGTTGCTTAGGGACCTCGAACCGAGTAATGACATGGTTAAAAAAGAATCGGGCTACAGTCTCAACTTTGCAGTTAAAAGTGGGCATGGCCTCGGCCCATTTGGTGAAATAGTCAACAACCACAATGATGTATTTATGGCCATTCTCCGAGGGGGGGTTACACTCCATAAAATCAATGGCCCACTTACAGAAAGGGCCAATAGTGATAACTGGATGGAGAGGGGCGAGAGGGGTCCTTGCCTTGGGGGAAAAGAGATGACAAATTCGGCAATGTTTGACTGCTGTAATGCAATCAGTAAAGAGGGTGGGCCAAAAATACCCAGTGCGGATAACCTTTTGAGAAATGGCCATCCTGGAGAAATGGTCGCCGCAGGTTCCACTGTGACAATCGTTGAGAACTAGTTCAGCCTCGTCTCGAGTGAGGAATCGACGCAAAATGATGTTGATACTGCACCTATAAAGGACATCGCCGAGGAGAATATAACGCGAGGCATGATGGTTTATGCGGTGGTGATCATTGTGGCCGATAATATATCGAGACTTCTGTGTGCATAGGTACACTAGGATGTTGTTGTACCAGGGGTCATCTGACGAAATGATAAATAAGTGGTCGTCAGTTCAGCTGGTATTGATTGGTGGTGATGTAGATGAGGAGGGTAGATCTATCATGAGCTGGGCTAATGCAAGAGTTTTGGTACTCTTGGGTGTGGTGAACATGAGTTTGTATTCTTGAAGTATGATGACCCATTTACTCACGCGGCCTTGAACAGGACGGCAAATCAAGAGATAAACCATGGGGTTGGAATCTGCCACAACTGTAGTTTGGCTTAATAATATGTAGTGACAAATTTTTTGAACTGAGAAGACGACGACAAGGCCAAATTCTCCTCATAGGGGTAACGTAGTTGTGGTATGGATAAGGTCTAGCTCACATAATAAATGATGTGTTCTTGTCATGCAATATATTCTTGAAAGAGCACCCCCGAAACGACATAGTCGGATGCTGACACGTAAAGGATAAAATCCTTTGAGAAATTAGGAGGTGAAATCAACGGGGCGTTAGTCAAGGCTTTTTTTAGGGCTTCAAAAGCCGCTTGCACTTGTTCATCCCAAACGAAAGGAACGTGGGTACGAAGCAAGCGAAGGAAACCATGAACTGTCGTAGTATAGTCTGGAACAAAGCGACGGAGAAAGTTGGATTTCCCTTGAAGGCTTTGTAATTGGTGTAATGTACATGGGGATGGGAGGTCCAGGATGGATTGAACCTTCAAAGGTTCTACGACAATCCCTTTTTGGGAAATGATGAAACCCAACAGCCGGCCTACAGCAACGCAAAATACACACTAGAGGGGGTTCAGGTGGATTCTATACTTGCAACAACGCAAAAAAACTTGCCCGAGGTCGTTTAGATGGTCGGACCGTTTCTTGGATCGAACCGTGAGGTCGTCTAGGTAGAACAAGATGGTATGAGCCAAATCATGAAAGCATTATGTCATGGCCCGCTGGAATGTGGCACCAGCATTTTTAAGATCGAAAGGCATGACGTGATAGGAAAAATTGTCCCATGGGGTAGTGAAAGCAGTCTTGTATAGATCTTCCTTGCGAATGTGAATTTGATTATACCCAGAGAAACCGTCCATGAAGGACATAATATCGTGTCCCGCACATGCATCAATAAGTTGGTCAATGAAAGGCGCGAGGAAGTTGTCTTTGGGACAAGCTCGGTTTAAATTACGAAAATCAGTACATATGCGAATGGTGCCCTGTTTTTTATTAATTGGCACATCATTGGAAACCCAGGTGGTGTAAGTGATGGGATAAATGAACCCATCTTTATGGAGTTTCTCAATCTCAACTTTGACAGTGGGGAGCTTGGATGGCTGGATGGGCCATTTCTTTTGGCAAATGGGTGGGACATCCGGCCAAGTATCAATATGGTGTTCAATGATGGAGGGGTCAAGACCAGGCATCTCAGTATAAGACCAAGCAAAGACATCAAAAAATTATTGGAAGAGCTTCTTATAGGCATGAATCTCATCTTCAGTACAGGAATCGCCTAACGTAATGATCTCAGATGGACAGGTGGGTGAGAAATATCAATGTGATAGGTAGGCGAAATGTTAGAAATGTTAACTTCCTCAAAGGCATCGAGGGATGGGATGGGATTCTTAAACTATTCCACCTTATCGGGGATGAAGCCTTTTGACTTGACCGAAATTTGGTTGGCCGCAGTAGTGGTAGATTCCCCGGGAATGAAATAGGATCGATGGTGCATATCCTCCCAAGGGTAGTTAGGTGCGGTTAGCGCTTAAAGAATTTTTTTGTCGCTATGAAAGCACTATGTCAACAAATCGATAGAGGGGAGGCTAGATGCTGGAGGCAAAATGGGTTCACCGTCTGTGGAAATCATGTAAATAGTGTTAATTTTTCCCGAGGAGGAGGATTCAGGGGGATAAATCTCCTCAATAGTGGTGATGGATCACTCTAAAGAAGATTGATTCAGCATGTGGATGACCAATCTGTACTCGGGGATATCAGGGCAATGATGTGAATAATGACCGTAGACTCCGCATATGGCACAGGAGTGGTTGGTGCATAGTGACCTATTGCATTTTTTAGGGGTGGTATCCATTTCGACAACTGGAATATTAGGATCATCATCCAATGTTTTCATGTGCACTTGAAAGTTTGGCAATTGTGGATAGTTATGGGTAGCATGGCCCTAGTCATCACATAAATAGCGCTTAGGAGGTGCGCGGAATGGAGGGGGAGGTTTCACGTGTTTCATTTTCTGTGGGGCAGTGTAAGTTTGCGGGCATATGCCCCCAGTGTTCTTGGGCAGTGGAGGGGCAGGGTTGGATGTAGATGTGGTCGCCACACCAGGAGGTGGCTGGTTAGCGGTGTTATTCGGTTGGACTGGTTGGAGAATGACATGTGGTGTCGGGAGAGGAGTAGGAGTAGGGAGGTGACACACGGGTAGTCCTAGTGTTAACCCGAGGAGATTTAGCGTGGCCATAACTAGTGCACTTACTACTCCTGAAGGTGGAAACAAGAACAGGATAGTGTGGATAGGTGTGGCTCCAACATGACTAAGTACCGATGGTGGTTGTGGCAACAAAGGTGGTTGCGAGTTAGGCACCGTTTGCATCGCCGAATTCATATTTTCGCACCCGTGATGATGCTTGAGATCATTTCTCGCTCTCACTAAAACATTTTTCGGGAATGTTTACCATGCCCCTCACCGCCTCGATTTGCATGCCACACAGGCCGCAGTCGTTTTTCTCCACTTTTTGCATCACGACCTATCCATGAGCCCTCTGCTCCATCCATACTACAGTCATTGCATTATTTTTCCACCATTCATCCACCTGCAAGGAGGCCCCATCAGTGTTCCCCCCTCACCTGCTATCTTGGTTGTCACATTTGTCCCTTGATTGAACATTTCCTCCTTGATTGGCCATTATATTTGTTCGGTATAATTTTATCCCTTTTTCGGGCCGAGGAATTCCTTTACGAAAAAGGCACTTAGGGAGTTTATGTTAAGCTCTTTTCTGACTCCTAAAAGAATGAAAAGATCGTCAAGCAATCTTGCTTCCTTTCATGCTCACAAAAAGTATCTGAAAGGGCGTCTATCTAGTATAAGTTTAACCCTTTTTCGGACCTAGTAAACTAATTACAAAAAAGGAATACTCTAGTCACACCGGCTAGAAGAGTTATTCATTGCATTCTTTTATGCTTTTTCAGGCCTTGGAGACTAACACACAAAAAAGAACCTCTTGGAGTCTTCTTATTTTCTTTTCAACTCTCTAAAATTGAAAGCAACCACGAGCACTCACCGTCCTGGGCTCATATAAATCCATATGACAGTACCTTTCCACCATTTCAGAGTATTCTTATCGATTTCAGACTCCTTAAAATTGAAAGCACCCACGAGCATGCACTGTCCTGGGCTTGTACAAATCCACACGACAATACCATTTTGAGCACACTTCAATGCCTTCTTTGAGCTCCTCAAACCATGAAGAAGGCCCAAACGGTGCCTCTCGGCACCACAAAAGATCATATCTAGTCCCACTATTATGGTAGCCTCCCTAGTATGGTCGACTTTGTTCAGATTATTCTATGATGTCACCCTTTGAGTCTCCTGATATCACTCATCAGTTCCCCCTTGAGTCTCCCCCATTACAGTCAAAATCCATGGTCCCTTACACTATGATCCCCTTCCCCGAAGTCAATTTCATATGTTTCTAGTTCAACATTGCCATCATACTTTGAACAAAGGAAGTTTGAGTCCCCCCCTCTCTACAACCCTTCTATCCACCCCACAATTCATCAGTATCACATCTAGTACTATCTCCTCTTGGTTGTACACCTCGCGCTACTATCACAGAAACATCATTTCCTTAGTAGTTGCGGGTCTCCCTCTGTCAATGCCAACCCATATATTATACAGGATATACCCAGAGGTCCCTGTACCTTGGACTCATATCCATCAATGGTGAATACCTACAAACCATTTGAGAGGATTCCTCAGTGTCTCTTCGAATGGCCGTTTCTCACGTTCTCGACTTCAACACCATCATCGCACCGTTGAGATTTGTGCAGGGTATTGGTCCCTTTAGTTATTGGTCAAATATACTGGATGTCCCTTGACTTTAGCACATTGGTGAGTCTATCTGGAACCCCCCAGTTGTATGTTCCCATGAATATCCGGTTGCGCTTGGCGACAATATTCAGAAGGTCCCCAGTTATATGCTTCCTCGAGTACCCAGTTCAGATGCAGTTCAGTGTACCTTTGAGATTCTGACTCTCATTCATTGAGTCCATCCAGTTGTTGGACACCTTCAGATCCAACAGAGCATTAGTTGTTATGGTACCACACTCAATATGACTACCATTGTTTCCATGTATCGGTTCTTTAGCTCAGTCATGGTCAGACCATGAGTATGTCCCATATTTGTGTCCCCTCTGGACCATTATGATGTACACAAGAGTTCTCCATGTAAATTTCAGGTCCCCTTTTGGGCCTCCTTATTATTTGTATATATTGATAAAATCATGGGTATGCCCGCCTCGTCCATATATTGAGATTATTCCTCATTCATTGTTGAGGACATGTATTTTCAGTTTTAGCCTTTAGAGTTTGTATGGAGCACGTGTTCCGGTCTCCAACCAGTTTCTTCTCTCCTCCATCACAATGCTCATACCCCTGGAAAATGACAGAATCTATGATTTTTATCGACCATACGATGAGATCCTTCCCTCACACATCAGGGGGCAATCTGTTAACACCCAAAAATAGTTCACTAGCTCATCTCCGTAGTCACATAACCCATTTTTCCACTTTTCCTACATTTTTGGCCTCCAAAACCCTAAAAAACACTCAAATGGTTACCAAAAAGGAAAAAAATCATTATTTCCCTCCTCAATTAATGAAATTCCTTCAAAAAGGTCAAAAAACCTCAAAAAGGGTCCAAAATTCCCCAAAATAAAATAAAAAGGGAAAAAAGTCAAAAATAATTTCAAAAAGAGGGAAAAACCCTAAAACCATTTACCAATACTATTGGTTTCCCATAACCATGGGTTAATGCTCCACCATCCAAAACCTCTATAAAAGGTGATGGAGGCCCCCCATTCAACATCCATGATCAACTCTTCACACCCTTATGCTGTCGAAATTCCTGTTGAACTTTAGCCTATCACCTTGAGCTTCTGTTTACCATTACAGTTGAGTCTTGGCCACCATTGGAGCATTTGGAGAAGAGAAAGGAACCCTGGAGACTTGGTGCACTACTCACATACGGCTGCAAGGGCTCCTACAACCTCACCTTTTGAGGTAACACCATATTGTAAACCAATTTTTACATATCAATACAAGAAAATCATATTTTCAGTCATGGATTCCTCTTTACTTTTTTACTGCAGTAGTTGAATATTTTAATTTTTATTTCCATTGTTGCACTCATATATGTTAGGTTAATTTGTTTATTTCTTAGTTTTTACCCATTTACATGAACTGCTACTAAGGGTTCTTGAATCCTTAGTAGGTGCTCTTTAGCACGCGCTGGTGTGAAAACACTAGCTACACTCTTTATTGAATAAAGGCTCCTAGCTGGTTGACCCTCATTAATAGCATGATCACAAGTAGTTAGGGATTTGTCTATTGAAGCTATTATCTAGAGTTGTAAGATATGTAATGTTTTGTCAAGAATTATTACTTTATTTGGAGCTTTGCTCCTAGAGGTTACTCCCTTGAAGAGTCAAGTGAAGATATCTTTCATACAAGATATATTTTTCTAGTTCTATCTATTATCTCTTGTGTTTTTCTATGTTTTCACTAAATTCCAAGGTTTAAGTATAATGCATATTATTTTACACTTTCTTGGATATCAAAAGGAGTTCCGTAGAGGCTCAAAATATTTTTTTTTCTCTTCTTATGGTATGAGAGTATGGATAGGAAGGGTCTTTCTTAGATAAGGCATAAGACACTTATGATTCCAAAATGATTAGGAGGCTAGGGTGATAGATCCCAAAAATATATTCTATTTTCTCAAATCCTTATGTTAATATTGTTTTCTTTAAAGAAGATTTAGGTACCATAAAAAGGAAACCCTTATACCGCAATGTATCTTGGTTCCAAGTGTAATCATTGTTAAGATTCAATATGCTAAGATAGATAACATTAGTATTCAATTCAATTTCACAACAATAGCATATACAAGATCACTGAAAAAAACACAATCACAAGATAGACACAGATTTATCTTGGGAAACCCTCTAGGGGAAGAAAACCCAACAAAATTTCCTCAATATAGATGATCAAAAGTACAAAGACAAAACCCCAAAAAAGTGCTCCTTCTCTTTGCAGATATCTCTCTCTCTCTCATATGCGAATTACACAAGTGTGTGTGTGTGTGTGTCCAACTGAGGAGAACATCACTCCTATTTATACTTTATCTTCCACTAGAATTTTTCACTAACTAGGCCGTCCCCTACAAACTTAACTGCGCCGACTTACCTAGGAAGACTCAAAACAATATAATATTACTTTCTGGAGGGTTCTATCGACCCGACTTACAAAGGAGGTTTTACCTCATGACTCTATGATGACCAAATAGAATAATAACATCCTGAAAGAGGAATAAAACATCTCCGAATAAGTAATAATAAATTACAATAGAATATTCTTCGAAGTTACAATATTTCAACACTCCCCCTTAACGAGAAGGGTATTCTACTGACAACAACAACATCAACTGTAGGAGCAAGGAGAGAGAGAATCATCAACAACATCAAGGTGATACATCTATAAATCATCGAAAGTTTTCTTCAACGATATCAACAACTGGAACATCTTCAACATCTTCAGTACTAGAGCATCATCTTCTACATCACCGAGTCTTCATCTTTGATATTCATCTTCTGCATCACTCGATCGCTCGATCGCCTACAGAAACACTTGATCTCTCAATTATCTACAAAAAAACTTTATATTGCGATTAGAAACAACATCATCTGTAGCAACATAACCTACACCACACATGATCCAATTACAAGATGATCAATCCATCTCACTTTAGCACATAAGTCCAAGAATGATGCAATCCTACCCACACACAGAGAAAAAATTCTACGGATCACTTTAGGACTAATGTCCAGGGATGATACAATCCCATCCACATCATGGAGACAAAATTCTGTGGATCACTTTAGGACTAATATCCAGGGATGATACAATCCCAACCACATCACGGAGACAAAATTCTGCGGATCACTTTAGGACTAATGTCCACGGATGATACAATCCCAACCACATCACGGAGACAAAAGTCCGCGGATCACTTTAGGACTAATGTCCAGGGATGATACTATCCCAACCACATCACAGAGACAAAATTCTGCGGATCACTTTAGGACTAATGTCCAGGGATGATACAATCCCAACCACATCACGGAGACAAAAGTCTGCAGATCACTCTAGTACTATTGTCCCAGGGATGATACAATCCCATTGCAACATCATCATCACTGCTCCCCCTTTCTATGAAGGTACTTTCGAACCACGCCAATATTTTCATGGAAGTAATCAAACTTCACTCAAGACAAAGGCTTAGTCAACACATCCACAACTTGCTCATCAGTGCTCACATACTAGAGCTTTATAACTCCCTTTTGTACCATATCTAGTATGTAAAAATACTGGCTTTCTATGTGCTTTGAATTTTCATGGAACACTGGGTTCTCCGTCATCTTTATACAACTATGGTTGTCACATAGAATCACCATGGTATCCAACTATAGGTCAAATAGAGCTAACATCAATTTTTGAAGCCATATGGATTCACAACTAGCAGAACAAGCTGCTATATACTCTGCTTCAGTTGTGCTGAGAGAAACACTGGACAACTTCCTGCTAAACCATGAGATCATGGTGGATCCCAGACAATAATATCCACTTGAGGTGCTCTTCCTGTCTGAGACACTTCCATTCCAATCTACATCTGTATAACCATACAATCTGTAGTCATGATCTCCAACATAGTATAGACCAAAGTCTATCGTACCTTTCATGTACCTCATCACATGCTTTGCAGCGACCAGGTGAACACATCTAGGCTCAACTAGATACTGACGCAGGGTGTTCACAACAAAGCATATATCTGGCTTGGTATTCGTCAGATACATCAACGACTCAATAATCTGTCTGTACTGAGACACATCCACTAAATTTGATGACTCATCAGCTAACAACTTCAGGTTGGTATCCATGGGTGTGACCATGGCTTTACATTCCAACATATCAAATATTTTTAGGATTTCCTTAGCATACTTTCCCTAGTTTAGAAAGATTCCTTCTGGGTTCTTCCATACTTCCAGACCTAGAAAGTAGTGCATCAATCCAAGGTCTTTCATCTCAAATTATCCAGCGAGCTTCTTCTTGCACTCTACAATCTGTTTCTCATTTCCTGTCAGAAATAAATCATCTACATACAACAATAATATTACAAGTTCATCATCCATAACCTTAAAGTAAATTTTAGGGTTAGCTTTACTTTTGGTAAATTCCAAGATCGTCAAAAAGTTATATATCCTTCTGTACCAAGCTCTAGGAGCTTGATTCAATCCATACAGAGCCTTCTTCAACTTGCATGCGTGAGTCCGTATGTCTTCAACTTCAAATCCCTATGGTTGTTCTATGTACACTTCTTCCTCAATCACACCATTCAGTAAAGTTGTCTTCACATCCATATGGTGGAAACTCATGGATGCAAGTGCCATGATGGTTCTAATGGAAGTGCACCTTTCTACTGATGCAAATGTCTCTTCTTAATTAATTCCCTCTTTCTGAGAGAATCCTCTAGCCACAAACCCTACCTTGTATTTATCAATACTTCCATCAACTGCATGCTTTATCTTGTAGATCCACTCAGGGAAAATTTTAGGGGCTAATCTTAGCCCATGGGCTAAATTTAGGGGTTTTAATTTTTTAGTGGGCTATTTTTTAATTAAACCAACATTTACTATGATTAGCCCAATTTTTATATATTTATTTTTAATAAATGGCACATAATCCCCATAAAATATATAAAGAGACCCTAAATCTAACCATTTATCTCTTGTTTGATTAGATTTGGAGCTCCCATCGCCCACAAAATAAGCCTGCTCCCTCTAATTCGCCCAAATCTGTAGAAATGGTAGTTGTTGAGGGTAAATTCGCCCTTGAGTGATCATGGAAATCAGGGTTTTTCGTAAATTCTCCCTTGAGCGATCATGGAAATCATGTTTTTTTGGTAAATGTGTCCATAATATATGGAGTGAAATCGATTTTCAATTTTAATTCACCCCAAATAGGGCTTTTTGGTAAATTCGTTTAGGTATTATGGAGTGAAATCGATTTTCAAATTTAATTCGCCCCATATCTATATATATATATATATATATATATATATATATATATATAGATGATGTTTTCCATTTAGTTATTATCATAGCTTAACAATTTTGTGTTTCTTCAAATTTCAGGATTTCGGGAGCAAGCAATCAAGGATTTTGGGTTTTTTTGTTTTTTTCCAGATCTCAGAATTTTGGGCCTTTGGAGAAAGCAATCAAGTTGTTCTGCCCTGATCCAGGTTAGGTTAACTGTACAAACAACATTCTATTGCCATTCTTTCTTGTTCCTTTCTCTCACGTTTTCCTATCTACACTTCTATTTCTCTTGGTGTTCTAAATTATAAACCCATTTTTCGAACCTGTAGAATTCTTGGTTAGAATAAAAAGTGTTATTTTATGGAATTGAATGGACCAGGATAGATATAGATCAGTATTTTTTAGTAACAGTCTTGCTCTGCCCTTTTTGTTGTGCAGGAGACAAAAAATCCTTTTCATATGATGTGACCGTCGATGAAACCGAAAACGCCTACATGACAGACATGAAGGGGAACAAAATATGGAAGATGAGCCCGAATGGCTCTGAATTCATCGAGCTATGCAGTACCGTGTTCACTTCATTTCCCGGGAAGTTGTCATTGAACTTGGTGGGGTTGAATGGAATCGTGCACCATCTGGATGGCTTCCTGCTAGCCGTTCACAGCTGGTTGGGCATGTTGTTCAAGGTGAGCTTGGATGGGAGAAACGTGAGGGTCGTGAATCTGAACTCTTTATTGCTTTTGGGGGTGACCTCGCGCTCCTTTCTCTGCATCGCCTCGTCGTCGCCTCCGGGATACCGTCGACGAGGATTGTTGAGAGCACGGATGGATGGCAGTCGGGTAGGCTCACCCACTGCTACGTTGGGCCTATGCACATGATTGCTACGTGCACCACCATTAAGGATGATGAGAAGGCCTTTATCAGTCATATGATAGGGATGGGCTTGGTCAAGAAGCATGTCATTACACACGCAGTTTTCGCTGAAGTCGCCCACCCGTAGGTTCGATGGTTTGTCTTTGTGTTTGAGCAATCCTTCCATGCCCTTCCTGTTACAGTTTTTTGGCAGCCATCCATTCGTTGTTTTTTGAATAACGAAGCTTGTGATTATATTATTTTGTTGTTATCGGATTGAGCCATTTTTTTTTTTAAATTATAGGATTGATTAAACTTATTTAGTCAGTCCCAAGTTGGGAAGAGTTCCCCATCTCACTCTTCCTCTTTTTATTTTCCTTCTCTAGAAAGCCATATGTAAGGCTAAGCCTGCTTGCAATAAGGGATGCTAGATAACAACGCATTGGTAGTTTCTAAAGAAAACTTAGAAGAATCCCATCTAGAAGAATCCCATCCTTCAGATCCCAAAACTGTTGATCCAAGTGAGTGTTCCAAACCATGGATATCTGTAGAGTGAGGAAACCCATTCCTCAGCTTTCTTAGTAAACAACCAAGATAGAATTCTTAGTAAGCACTGATAACCAAATCAATTGTCTATTTAATCCTATACACTGCAGTGCAAAGATGTTGAATTCAAACTACTTTAAAATCATCTGGTGGGTCTGGATTAGAATGCAAATCATATTTGATTTCTGGGTCGGTTCTCTTCATGTTCACAAACTTTTGTTTGTGAGGAAAGTGCAAGATCTGATTACAAGCTCTTGTGCAAGATTTGATTTTGAAGCTCTTTCCATTTTGTGCAAGATCTTATTTTGAAGCTCTTGTTATTTTGATATTGATCCCAATGTATCATTAGAGTTCTGCCAGTTTTTCATTTTGTTAAATGAAGAGTTTTTTTTAAAATATTTTGGAATTAATTTTATTACAATCAAATATTTGTCTTCTTAATTTTAATTCAATATGGCATGATTATAGGGAAGAAGATATTTGATAGCCGATCTGTCTATCAGCAAACTATGGTTTCTCAAGGTAATGCACGTTTTGATTTACAAGATCTGATTTAGAAACTCGTTTTGGTTATCATTTAAGTTCTCTCAGCTCTTCCATTACGGTTATATGAAGGCCTATTTTCTGGAACCTTAAAATTAATTCTGCCACCGTAAAATCTCTTCACCTTGCTCAAAGTGATTTAAAATGAGTGGAAGCAAGGTGAACAAGAGCCTCTAGATTGTGCACTTGCGAGGGAGATAGTAAATCTCCAAGATGTTTCTTTACATTTTTTAACACCCACAACTCTTCTATTTGGCGGTCTTACTCTGTTTTTCTTAAAATGGAATCCAACAAAATTTCACTCCACCTTGTGAAGGCTTGACATTAATAACGCAAGTCTTAAATATTTTCTTTCTACTACGAATTGTTGATTCCATCATTGAATTTTTCATAAATTAAAATTAAAAATAAAAATATTATTTATACTTAATAAAGAATTTGATGAATAGTCTTAAATTCTAAACAACCAGATTTATTTTTTGACATTTACATTTATAAAGAATCCTATAATTTAGAGTTTAAATATATATATATACTTGATAGTTTAATGATTTTAAATTCTGAAAGAATAGTTTTAAATTCTAAAAAACGAGATTTACTACTCTAACATTTATATTTATACAAATTCATATGCTTGCCTTGCAATTATCAAGGTTTTTATTTTAAATCCTTTTACACACGTTTCAATTTTAAGAAAAACTAAAATCTGCACCATAGATTTTTGCATTCACTTCTGGTGTAATCGTTTCTTGTCTAAGGGAGGCAAAGTTGTGCTAATAAAAAGTATACTTTAAGCATCATTCTGGTTTATTGGATGATAAATGCTAAGATTCCACAGGGGGTGTTGCACTCACTTAGGAAACTTTTCTTCAGGTTTTGCTGGCTGGGAAAAGCGGACAGAGGTCTACATTGAACGTCATGGGAATCCATTTCTAAACCAAAAGAGGCTAGTGGTTGGGGTTTTAAAGACTTAGCAACTTTTGGATAGGCGTTGGCATCAAAATCGGTTTGGCAGTTTATTTCTAAGACTGGTAATTGGCAGTCTATCCTGCGTTACAAATATTTGGGAAATGGAACTGTGTTAGAATGGATGCATAAGCCTGGAAAGAGCAGTCAAGGTGGATCATTATTTTGGAAGGCTATCATGGCAGCCTTTCCTATCATAGGGGAGATCCTGGTCTAGGAGGTGGGAGACGGATAGGAGGTCCGTATAGGTAGAGACAATTATAAGAGAGTCAAAATATTACCTATTTTTCCTCAGGCATTCACATTTTTTTTCTAGAAGAGAGAGGTTATTCCATCTTAGCAGATGTGGCAGTAGTAGGAACCAATATTGTACAAAAGTGGCAGACGACATAAGAGATGCATATTCCTGTGAGATGGGTCGAGGTCTAGAAAACTTGGATAGCGGAGATGAATAAAGGATTTATAAAATTGGGGAATGATCCTGACAAGCTACAGTGGCAGGGTAGTGAGGTTGGAGGAACTTTTACTGTTAAGGAAGCATACAAGTTGATTTGGAGTAACAAAATTATTGAAATTCCCTAGTGGGGTAATAAGAATTGGACGACATGGGCTACACACAAAAGCAAGATCTTGATTTGTTTAATTTTGAAAGGCAGGGTTCTAACATGGGACAAATTGAAAAGAAGAAATATTGAAGGACCGGGAAGATGTAGTTTGTGCAGGATGGCAGATGAAGATGTTGAACATCTTTTTTTACATTGCCCGTTTATACAACAGGTTTGGAAAGGTGTGGGTATGAATCTACAGCTGAGCTTCGTGGGTGAAGGTAACTCTTATATTAGTTTTCTTAAATCTTGGTTCGATGAACCAAAACTGAAAGTTTTGAGATGCTTACCTTTTTTGGTGGCCTGGTTTGTATGGGTTGCTATAAATCAGTCTCTTTTTTAAGACACTAATCTTCCTAGTTTTATTGTTATCACCCAGACTCTTTCCATCTATAAATGTTTTTTGGGACAGGATAGCAAAAAAAAGGAAAGACGGCCTAAATCCTTAACACATGAAGAGGGAGATATAGTGGGTTTTTTTATTATGGAGCATGTGCAAACAAAAGATTTGGGCTAGGAGGTTACATGCAAATTACAGCTTTGGACAAGATCAGCTTTCAAGCGAACGGAGGAGAAGGAACTAATAATTGTGCTGAAGGTTTAGTGTTGAGATTTATTTTTCAGATGGCCAAAGAGTGATCAGTGGATACTATCAGAATATATGGGGATTGAGAGATGTGGATTAAAAAAATGAACAAGCAAATAACTATAAACAATCGTGCTCTGCAGAATCTTGGAAATAACCTAGACACTTTGGTGTCTTTTTTCAACAAGGTGGAATTTGTTCATATATACAAAGAACAAAATGAGCTAGCAGATGGCCTTTCAAAAGCTGGATTACTATTGGAAGAAGGAAAATGCAAAATGATCACAAAAATTTATGAAACTCAGGATAAAAGATGGAAAAATCTGGATTTATTTTGTAGTGATTAAAGTTTTTAATTCTGAAAAATTGTAACAATGTTTAGTTAACATTTTTGAAAGTTTATACATGTAAGACTTGATGTATACACAATTTACCATCGTGTTGTTTAGCACCTGTGGAATTTATTCGATGTTCAATATGATCAATGAATATTTTTTTTTCTTGGAAAAAAATGGTCTGTATAATTAAAATTATTTTCATAACTGTTTTTTTAGAAATCAAATGATCACCAGATTGGGTTTCAATCATCCATTTTTGTAAATTACAAAAATATAATTTACTCATGAAATGTGCTCTGATTCACTTTGAATTGATCATTCCACTATAATGTGATCAATCACTTTGAATGGATCATTCCACTAAAATGTGATCAAATAATCCATGTTTATATTTTAGTGTGTAAGGTCAAATATAGTTTTAAATTTTATAAAGTATTAATTATTAAATTTTCAAATTTGAATTGATCATTCTATAAAATACAATCAAATACACGTATATATTTAGTGTGTTGTCACCTACCCAAATTTTGAGAATATTATTTTATTTGCAAAATACATAATTTTAAATTATAATTACAATTTTTTGTAATTATGACCAAGTTTGGTCAAGAATTATTGTAATTACTTATTATTATTATTTAATAAATTGAAATAGGAGACAAACAGCCAAGGGAACTGTTAAATGAGTGTTCACTGACCCACTAGGAGGAATGGAAGCTGTTAGAAGGTATGGGACAGATGGCATCATTTTCACTCCACCACTAGCTGTTGGTTATGGGACAGCTACCCCTAAATTTGTGGCATTATCCCCCAGGTGGGTGGAAGAGAGCAGGGAGCTCATTAATGAGCAATTAACCACTAAAAGGCCTAGGCATCCTAGATAAGGCAATTCGAATTGAGCAGGAAACTCCTACAATATTTTCTTCAAAAATATTCCTCAAGTGCATCAGGTGATCATTGAGAGATTCGAATAGGGAGGCTATGTGAGAGTGCAACTGTGAATCTGCTAGTTATACTGAGAAGGAAAACCAGAGGTGCTAGTACAGGTCTCTTTGACTGCTGAGTCTTTATGAATGGATAATCTATATTGTACTACAAGTCGATGTACTAAGGCTTCTACAGAATCTTCCTCCTAGTGGTTCAATGAATAGGCTTGGGGGTCCTAAGGCAAGTAACTTGGTTGTCTTCAGGAATAGGTTGGGTGGAACAGGTTCCTTGGACTGTTTGTTTCTCCTACAGTCAACCAGGTTATACTGTTCTTACTTTTGTTTACAGTTAAATGTTTCTGCATAATAGAATTATTAAATTACAGTCATATAGAAGAATCTATTTTATTTTCTAATCTAAGTATGATTCTGAAAGAAAAATCTTTATGAAATGATTGAATCGATAACCATCTCTATATTTTTCCCCATGTTGTTTTCTGCATCGTACTCCAGTATAGAGAATTAAATTAAGAAAGATGAGTGATAGGCAGAATGCCATTGATTGAAAAGATGAATGCATTCATCTAATTCTTAAATAAAAGAAAAACACATTTTGTTTCAGTATAGAGTTATACTTTTCTTTTAAACCCTATCTATTTTAGATAGTAATCACATGCATTTCAAATCTCATAAATTTCATATTTTCAGGTATTTATATTCTAAAAATATAGCAGCTGCAAAAACTATGTTATGTACAAGATTACTATGAGTATACACATATTAATTCTTCACAAACTATCATATTTGATTTCAAATACTAAATACAAACTCTATCTTTGTAAAAATCAAACCCTAAGTTACCACAAAGCTTAAATTTTGAGTACACAAGTTCTTAAACTTCTCATCAAGCCATTCATGGCAAACTATAGATAATTATTTCTAAAGAAATAATAGACCTGTTATCTAACCCTAAACACATTTTACTTTAACTTACTAATTCTCGTACTGAGGATACGAGTAAGATATTTAAACATCAAATAACTTCACTTAGTCGAAAGTATGATTGTTTGAATCATCATCTATCAAACCCTAACAAAAATATTACATAGTATCGAAACTCTTAGAGACACTAGTTAAGACTCAGTTCACGATTTCAAATTAGCCAACAAAACCTACAGGGTAGGGTTTCATGCTTTTAAACAAAATCGAACACGGTGGCATAGCCATATCGAAACGTATAATAGCCAAACTTTATCTTATCACAATTCCAAAAACATAAATATCAACAATGATAACGAAGTACAGGAAACAACTTTATACAGTTATGCAAACTATAACCCTCGGCCAAAAACAACTATCATTGTTTGGCATCATAACAACAGTTATACAATTGTTTTCTCAACCATTACTTAAAACACAACAATTCTTTACAAAGCAAGCCTTTGTTTTAAAAGAGTAACAGAACCCTCGGCTCTGGGTTTACCATTCAAAAATTTATAATAGAGTTACACTACGGACCTGTCAAGGTTCCAACAGTACATAGGGTTTACCCCTTATCAACCAAAAACATTAAAACAAGGTCAAGGTTCCACAAACTACAGAGGTTTTTACCCTTAACATTTAGCAGTACAAACACGAGTTCGAAGTTCTTATCAAACGACGCAGCCAGGATTCAAAGAACCGAATAACAACTTAAACAATTGAAGGTTATCCTCTATACATCATGTATCAAAATAAGACTTAAAAAAAACTTAACACTCGACCATCACCGAAACAAGGTCGAATAGTTCCAACTCTCGGCATACAGTAATCACCAACAAAATCACACCAAAGGAACCTACGAGGTTTCAAGAACCACCAGATCTTACGAGGAAGTAGATGCATCATCTCCATTCCAGACCCTTTGCTAGCAATCTCCTACGAAGTGGGTTGCCAAGGCACAGTTCGTAGGGTTAAAACAAGAAAATGCAAGAATAAAAGCAAGCAACACAGTATTATTTTCATTATCGTGGGCACTTACCTTTAGAAACGAAGCCGTGAACATTGGCACACCCCACTAGCAAAAATGACGAAGCCTAATGAAATTTGACAACAACCACGAGCTAAAAACAGAAGACCTTTTTACAAACTGGAGGATCTAACCCAGTTCGAACTATGAATTCAACAACTAATAGAAGAACCACACACAACTTCCATGGTTGTATCGTAGTGCTATGGCACAAGATTGTAAGCCTGCAACTATTAAAACTATCCCTCACAGGTCCAAGGTTCGAAACCGAGGAAGGAGTCCTCCTCTCCACAAAATCTAAACCCTATATTGCAGCAAACGGTCAGCTCTGCGACCTTACCACTAAACGCAACAATGAATGCTAGAAAACCAATTTTCACTACTTACCAACGCGAGAATAGGGTTTCATTCTCAGCCTCAGATCTTGCAGAGATCAACGGTGGATAGCTGCCAGTTAAGGCACATTGATATTCGAGCAACGATTGCAATCAATATTGTGTTAATTACTTCATCTACCAATTGCCAAGTAAGCAGACCGAGAGCTAGTGCATGGCACAGGTCAGCTTTTTTTATGCTCATTACAAACACAAACCACGTGAAGACCTTACAACCGGGCTCCACATCACTTAACCATGGAAGGACGCTATTGCTAGGCCTGTCAACGCGAGCTTAGAAGGCATGCAAAATACAAACTTTAATATCCTGTCAACATCGAAATAATTGTATGTTAGATTCATGAATCATATTTCATATTAGTCTCTATAGTTTATTGTTATGTACCGTAACATTTGTATTATATGCCAATGTATTGTGTGATTGTCTAGTCACTTTATAATGTTAACATTTCATTACTATGGCTCGTGTATAGATATATAGAATAAAGCTTATATACCTCATACATTAGCCATATATATATATTGTCAATCATTTGATAAATGGAGACCATAGATATAGTTAGGATTCTAGCTATGCCTAAGTATAATTAGATACTATGTTCATTATATATTTCACACAATAACTATGTATTTCCAATTCATAATAATAGTGTGAGCCTATAGGTATAGATAAATGGTGTGATACACATTTTAAATGCTAAGTTCATAGCATAAAGACCATACGCACAATATATTTAATATGCTAGCCATGTATTGCAAAGTCTAATGATAAATGTAATACTAAAAGTATAGTTTAAACGGTGACGTTATACACTATAATGCTAAGTTCATAGCACAAGCACTAGTCACTATACCGTTCAAATATTAACTGTGTAATGATAATCAAATGATGAATTCAAAACTTAAAATAGTCTAAGTTCTGTAGATGCAAAATATAATGATAGTCAATAGTGCAAACAATATTTTCTACAAGCTTTCTATTAGGATTACCAGAGGACATTGGTAACTCCGCTTTGATATTAATGACGATAGTCATATGATAATAAACAATGTGTTATAAAAAAAAATGGACGATGTGAATTTATAACACTGAAGAGTTTGTAAGTCAGCACATAAGCTAGAATTAGAACCAAGTATCCATACCTCCAGTAACTTGTTTCGCAAGGAAGTACTTAGCATTTTAATATTATATTGACGATGAATTGAAAGACACATGTACTCTTAACACATGTTATCGTAGAAATTATTACCTGCTGTCTGCACATGGAAACAGGATTCAAATGCCTTTGCTAAACGTAGCTAAGTAAACCCTAGGGTACCTTGTAGGACCCCTTCCTCATCATACAAACAAACTGTCAGCACATCATCAAGAACATCATAATAATACAAACCTATAAATAGCTTGTAATCGCATGTAGAACTTAAGCAGATTTGTAAATTGTATTCTTATGCATAATCATAAAAAGATATTTCGTTAAGGAGATTAGCATCCATTTAAATCTGAAATAGAAATATAGTTACGTCATATTTTATTTGAGAATTATGATGTGTCGTCGTTATTAATTATCCTAGTTAAGAAATTTAATTATTTTATATGTTTCGCATTAAAAACTTCGATAATTATTGCTATTTTGAAAAAAAAAAAAAATTTGGTATTTTCGGGATGTTACATGTGGTATCAGAGCTCACGTTCGAACTCTAGGCCTAAAAAGGTCCAAAGAACACACAACAGAAAATTTTATTACAGCAGAAATCTTACTAATTAAAATTTAAATTATTTGTGTTATACAGAAATTGTTTTTAAGTTACAGGTATGGAAGGATGAGCTGAACATTTAGAAGATAGATTTCGACCCAACGGTCATAGCATGGGGCAGCATTATGAAGAAGAAGTCCATGGCAAATTAAATGACAATTCATTTGAATTGTTACAAGCATTTCAAGAGTTAAAAGCAGAAATCAGATCTGTAAAACAAGACAATGAGAAAATTTTGAAAGCACAAGAGGAACTTAACCAAGTACTATTCGAACAATGCCCAACTGATGAACAGAATAAAGAAATTGAAAATACCTCCAAGATTGAAGATTTACCTCATCAAGACAGGAGTAAGAAAATGAAAACTGATGATGCAAACAACATTTCAACATCATCAGAAGCTGCCCATGGAAAACGGAAAAAGAAATGAAACTATTCAAGTGATAGTAGTGAAGGAGACTACAAACCCAAAAGAAAAATTCACAAACAGTGTGAACAGATTTATGGGGAGTTCAAGAAAATCAAACCCCCAACCTTCAATGGTGAAACTGAAAAAGGAGAGACAGCAAAAGCATGGCTGTCCGGCATGAAGAAGTACTTCCAAATTTATGATTATTCAAAATCATTGAAGGCAAAGAAGGCAATCTACAACTTGATTGGGAAGGCAGATATTTGGTGGCAGGACATCAAAAGAGTGAAGGGCATCAAGGATAGGGATGTGAATTGGAGTACTTTCAAACGGTTCTTCAAAAAGAAGTTCTTATCTGAACAATACTATGAAGAAAAATCAAAGGAGTTCTATGATTTAAAGCTAGGAACTATGAACATGAAAGAGATGAACAGTAAATTTCTGAATTTACTGAGGTATGTGTCATACCTCGTGGAAGAAAAACTGAAGATTCAAGGATACCTGAGTTGTATACCTTTCAACATCAAGGAAAGGATAGAGTATGACAATCCAAAGACCTTAGAAGAGGCCATGAGGAAAGCAACTTTCTGCAATGACACGAATTGGAAAAGAGAAGGGATATCAAACTGGAAAAATCATAAACCCAACAATTTTGAGCTGGAAAATAAAAATTTCAGGTTTAGTGGAAATTCTGGTTTCCAAAAGAAAAAATTTCAGAATCGGAATTTTCAAGGAAACAATCCCAGAAACAGTCAATAGCAGAATTTTACAGCTCCTAGAAACACTCCCAATGCTACCAGAACTAATGATCAAAAGGAACCTATCAAATGTTTTGACTGTCAAGGTCCTCATTATGCATCAGAATGGCCCAAGAGGAAGCAGATAGCTAACAATATTCATTCCATACAGACTGAACCTACTGTGAGAGACTTGGTAAGGGAGATGCCCAGAATTAATGCAACACTAGACAACATGCAAGCAGATCATCAAGTCTCTATGGTAGAGATTGAAGATATGCTACAAAACCATCCTGTTACTATTTTGATTGATCTGGGTGCTAGCCTGAGTTATATATCACCAGATGTTGTAAAAAGTTTTAATTTGAAAACAGAAAAATTCAATGAATCATGGTTAGTTAGACTAGCAATAGGAACAAAAACAAAAGTATCTGATTTTATTGAAAGTTGTGTTTTATCTATGAATCAATTAAAGACACAAACCAAGTTGAATGTTTTACCTTTAGTATCTTATGATATCATAATTGGAATGGACTGGTTAGAAGCCCATCATGTCATTCTGAATTGTTATGAGAAAAGTTTTACATGTTTAAATGATGAAGGAGAGACTGTAGAAGTAAAAGGTATTCCAAGAAAGACATCCCTTAGGAAGATTTTAGCCATGCAAGTAAAGAGAGCAGTTAGAAAATGATGTCAAATGTTTGCAATGAATGTAGTGAATGATGAGTTGATTACTAAAGAGGACAAACTGAAACTATAAGATATACTTGTCCTAAAATATTTCAAAGATGTTTTTTCCTGAGGAGATTCCAGGATTACCCCCTAAGAGAGATTTAGACTTTACCATCGAGTTAATACCAGGGACAATACCGAATTCTAAAGCTCTATATAGGATGAATAAACTGGAATTAAATGAGTTGAAATCACAGTTGAAGGAACTGATTGATAAAAACTATATAAGACCCAGCGTGTCTCCTTGGGGAGCACCTATTATATTTGTTAAAAAGAAAGATGGCACTTTAAGACTGTGCATAGATTATCGCCAGTTGAATAAGATGACAATCAAGAATCAATATCTGTTGCCCCGCATAGACGATCTATTTGATCAGCTGCATGGAGCAACGATATTTTCAAAGATTGATATAAGGTCAGGATATCACCAAGTTCGTGTGAAGGACGACGATATTTTTAAAATAGCCTTTAGAACTCGATATGGACATTATGAGTTCGTAGTCATGCCATTTGGATTGACGGCTGTGTTTATGTGTTTAATGAACAATATTCTGCATAAATACTTAGATAAGTTTGCAATTGTGTTCATAGACGACATTCTAGTGTATTCTAAAAGCAAAGAAGAGCATGACGAACATCTGCATATTATTTTACAAGTTTTGATAGATCATCAACTATACGCTAAGTTTAGTAAGTGTGACTTTCACAAGGATAAAATTCAGTATTTAGGACACATAATTTCCAAGGAAGGAATCTTGGTTGACCCCGATAAGATAAAAGTCATTAATGATTGGCCGATTCCTAAGGATGTGTCGGATGTACGATCATTTATGGGTATTACTGGATATTATAGAAAATTTATAAAGGGTTTCTCAAAGATTGCAAACCCCATAACCTCCTTACAGAAGAAGGGGAAGAAGTTTGTGTGGGATCAGAAATGTTCAGATAGTTTTAAGAAGCTAAAGGAATTACTAACTATAGCGCCTATTCTGAGGATAACAGATCCTAATAAGGATTTTATAGTTTGTACCAATGCATGTAATGACGTACTCGGTGGAGTCCTAACACAAGAGGGACATGTTGTTGCATACGAGTCTAGAAAGCTGAAAATACATGAGAAGAACTACTCTACTTATGATTTAGAGTTATTAGCAATAATTCACGCTTTAAAAATGTGGCGTCACCATCTTATTGGCAGAAAATTTACCTTGTTGACCAATAACATGGGTCTGAAGTATTTATTAGATCAAACAAATTTGAACGCTACACAAGCTAGATGGTTGACTTTTCTAAGTGAATATGATTTTGAAATTCAGCATATTAAAGGGAAAGAGAACAAGGTTGTTGATGCATTAAGTCATAAAGCAAAGTTGAATTTTATTTCAGCCATCAGTACATACTCAACAGATTTAGAAAATCAGATCCTTGAAAAGAGTGGAACGGATGAAGAATACAGAAAATTACAAGAAAAGACAGCAAATAGCAATTCTGAAAATTCTATGGCAGATTACAGTTTACAGGAAAGTGGACTGTTATTATACAAAAATAGATTGTATGTACCTAACATACCAAAAGTAAAAATTCTGATTTTAGATGAGATGCACAAAAACCATTTCTCTGGTCATCCAGGTTATTAGAAAACCATCACTATGCTACGGAAAGAGTACTATTGGCCTAGAATGAAGGATGAAGTAGCAGAATACATAGCTAAGTGTTTGGACTATCAAAACGTGAAGGTTGAACATCAACATCCGGTTGGACTGTTGCAGCCATTTCCTATACCTAGCTGGAAATGGGAAGTTATAAGCATAGATTTTATTACCGGAGTACCCAAAAATCAGAAACAAAATGACTCTATCATGGTGGTAGTGGATAAACTCAGCAAGGCAACACACTTTATACCTTTGAAGGCTACTCATAAGGCTCCAGACATTGCAGAAATCTTCATGAAGCAGATTTTTCGATTACATGGGATACCAAAAGTGATAATTTCAGACCGTGATTCTAAGTTTACAGGAAACTTCTGGAGGTCTTTGTTTAAAGGGTTGAATACAACCTTAAACTTCAGCACAGCATTTCATCCCCAAATGGATGGACAGACAGAAAGAGTGAATCAGGTATTGGAAGACTTGCTTAGGATGTATGTTAAGAAATAGCCTAGTAAGTGGGAAGACTACTTGCATTTAGCAGAATATGAATATAATAATCATTATCATGCATCATCCAAGCTTAGCCCTTTTGAAATTCTTTATGGTAGGAAATGTGATACACCTGTTTCTTGGAATGACCCAGTAAATAGAGTTATTTTAGGACCTAAATTGTTGCAAGAATTAGAATTAATTGTGAAACAGGTACAAAGAAATCTTAAAGTTGCCCAAGATAGGCAAAGGAGTCAAGCAGATCTTAGAAGGACTCATAAAGAGTTATAGGTTGGTGAACATGTTTTTCTTAAGGTAAGACCGAAAAAGAGTTCATTGAAATTGGGAAGCTGTGCTAAGTTGGTACCGAGGTATTGTGGTCCTTTCAAAATTTTGTCAAGGGTTGGACCAATGGCATACCAACTGGCTTTGCCACCAAATCTAAAGATACATAATGTTTTTCATATATCATTTTTAAAGAAGTATGTACACGATGCTACTCATGATGTAAATTGGAATGATGTACAGGTGGGACAAGACGATGATTTTTAGGTGGAACCGGACTGTATCCTCAAAAGGAGGGAAACGCTACTCTGGAATCGCACCATTGGGTAGGTAAAGGTGCAATGGAAGCACCTTAGCCCAGAAGATGCAACCTGGGAGTTGGAGAGTAGTATGCGGGCAACATACCCAACTCCATTTCAGGAACACTCAGAGAGTGATTAAACAACATTGAGGACAATGTTGAGACTTCAGGGGGGGTGTATGTCACCTACCCAAATTTTGAGAATATTATTTTATTTGCAAAATACTTTATGTTAAATTATAATTACAAAGTTTTATAATTATGACCAAGTTTGGTCAAGGATGATTATAATTACTGATTATTATTATTTAATAAATTGAAATAGGAGACAAACACCCAAGGGAACTGTTAAATGAGTCTTCATGGACCCACTAGGAGGAATGGAAGATGTTAGAAGGTATGGGACATATGGTAGCATTTGCACTCCACCACTAGTTGTTGGTTATGGGACAACTACCCCTAAATTTGTGGCATTATCCCCCAGGTGGGTGGAAGAGAGCAAGCAACTCATTAATGACTAGTTAACCAATAAAAGGCCTAGGCAGCCTAGATAAGGCAATTCGAATTGAGCAGGTAGCTCCTACAATATTTTCTGCAGAAATATTCCTCAAGTGCATCAGGTGATCACTGACAGATTCGAATAGGGAGGCTATGTGAGAGTGCAAATGTGAGTCTGCTAGTTATACTGAGAAGGAAAACCAGAGGTGCTAGTACAGGTCTCTTTGACTGCTGAGTCTTTATGACTGGATAATCTATATTCTACTGCGATTTGATGTACTAAGGCTTCTATAGAATCTTCCTCCTGGTGGTTCAGTGAACAGGCTCAGGGGTCCTAAGGAAAGTAACTTGGTTGTCTTCAGGAATAGGTTGGGTGGAACAGGTTCCTTGGGATGTTTTTTTCTCCTACATTCAACCAGGTTATACATTTGTTACTTTTGTTTACAGTTAAATGTTTCTACATAATAGAATTATTAAATTTCCGTCATATAGAAGAATCTATTTTATTTTATGATCTAAGTATGATTCTGAATGAAAAATATTTATGAAATGATTGAATCGATAACCATCTCTATATTTTTCCCCATGTTGTTTTTTGCATCGTACTCCAGTATAGAGAAGTAAATTAAGAAAGATGAGTGATAGGCAGAATGCCATTGATTGAAAAGATGAATGCAGTAGTGTTCTTGTTAAATTTTGTCATATGTTTAAATGCAGGATATATTACAGTATAGTATAAACAGCTGCATAACATTCATCTAATTCTTAAATAAAAGAAAAACACATTTTGTTTCAGCACAGAGTTGTACTTTTCTTTTCAACCCTATCTATTTTAGATAGTAATCACCAGCATTTCAAATCTCATAAATTTCATATTATCAAGTATTTATATTCTAAGAATATAGCAGCTGCAAAAACTATGTTCTGTACAAGATTATTATGAGTACACACATATTAATTCTTCACAAACTATCATTTTGTATTTCAAATATTAAATACAAACTCTGTCTTTGTAAAAATCAAAACCCTAAGTTACCACAAAGCATAGATTTTGAGTACACAAGTTCTTAAACTTCTCATCAAGCCATTCATGGCAAACTATAGATAATTATTTCTAAAGAAATAACAGACTTGTTATCTAACCTAAACACATTTTATTTTAACTTACTAATTCTCATACTGGGGATATGAGTAAGATATTTAAACATCAAATAACTTCACTTAGTCGAAAGTATGATTGTTTGAATCATATGATTGTTTGAATCATCATCTATCAAACCCTAACAAAAATATTACACAATATCGAAACTCTTAGAGACACGAGTTAAGACTCAGTTCACTATTTCAAATTAGCCAACAAAACCTACAGGGTAGGGTTTCATGCTTTTAAACAAAATACAACATGGTGGCATAGCCATATCGAAACGTATAATAGCCAAATTTTATCTTATCATGATTCCAAAAACATAAATATCAACAACGATAACGAAGTATAGGAAACAACTTTGTACAGTTATGCAAACCATAACCCTCGCTCAAAAACAACTATCGTTGTTTGGCATCATAACAACAGTTATACAATTTTTTTTTCAACCATTACTTAAAACACAACATTTCTTTACAAAGCAAGCCTTTGTTTTAAAAGAGTAACAGAACCCTCGGCTCTGGGTTTACCATTCAAAAATTTATAACAAAGTTACATTACGGACCTGTCAAGGTTCCAACAGTACATAGGGTTTACCCCTTATCAACCAAAAACATTAAAACGAGGTCAAGGTTCCACAAACTACACAGGGTTTTACCCTTAACATTTAGCAGTACAAACACGAGTTCGAAGTTCTTATCAAACGACGCAGCCAGGATTCAAAGAGCCGAATAACAACTTAAACAATTGAAGGTTATCCTCTGTACAGCATGTATCAAAATAGGACTTAAAAATAAACTTAATACTCGGTCATCACTGAAACAAGGTCAAATAGTTCCAACTCTCGGCATACAGTAATCACCAACAAAACCATGCTAAAGGCACCTATGAGGTTTCAATAACCACCGCTGCTTACCAGGAAGTAGATGCATCATCTCCATTCCAAACCCTTTGCTAGCAACCTCCTACGAAGTGAGTACCTGCCAAGGCACAGTTCACAAGGTTAAAACAAGAAAATGAAAGAATAAAAGCAGGTAACACAGTATTATTTTCATTATCGTGAGCACTTACCTTTAGAAACGAAGCCCTGAACATTGGCCCACCCCACTAGCAAAAACGACGAAACCTAATGGCATTTGACAGCAACCACGAGCTAAACACAGAAGACCTTTTTACAAATTGGAGGATCGAACCCAGTTCGAACTATGAATTCAAAAACTAACAGAAGAACCACACACAACTTCCATGGATGTATCAAAGTGATATGGAACAAGATTGTAAGCCTACAACTATTAAAACTATCCCTCACAGGTCCAAGGTTCGAAACCGAGGAAGGAGTCCTCCTCTCCACAAACTCTAAACCCTACATTGCAGCAAACGGTCGGCTCTACGAACTTACCACTAAACACAACAATGAATGTCAGAAAACCAATTTTCACTACTTACCAACGCGAGAATAGGGTTTCATTCTCAGCCTCAGATCTTGCAGAGATCAACGGTGGATAGTTGCCAGTTAAGGCACGTTGATATTCGAGCAACAATTGCAATCAATATTGTATTGATTACTTCATCTACCAATTTCCAAGTAAGCAGACCGAGAGCCGGTGCATGGCACAGGTCAGCTTATTTTGATGCTCATTACAAACACAAACCACGTGAAGACCTTACAACCAGGCTTCCACATCACTTAACCGTGGAACGACGTTATTGCTAGGCCTGTCAACGCCAGCTTGGAAGGCATGCAAAGTACAAACTTTAATATCCTGTCAACATCAAAATAATTGTATGTTAGATTCGTGAATCGTATTTCATATTAGTCTCTATAGTTTATTGTTATGTATCGTAACATTTTTATTATATGCCAATGTATTATGTGATTGTATAGTCACTTTATAATGTTAAAATTTCATTACTATGGCTCATGTATAGATATATAGAATAAATCTTATATACCTCATACATTAGCCATATATATATATTTTCAATCATTTGATAAATGGAGACCATAGATATAGTTAGGATTCTAGCTATGCCTAAGTATAATTAGATACTATGTACATTATATATTTCACACAATAGCTATGTATTTCCAATTCATAATAATAGTGTGAGCCTATAGGTATAGATAAATGGTGTGATACACATTTTGAATGCTAAGTTCATAGCATAAACACTATACGCACAATATATTTAATATGCTAGCCATGTATTGCAAAGTCTAATGATAAATGTACTATTAAGGTATAGTTTAAATGGTGACGTTATACACTATAATGCTAATTTCATAGCACAAGCACTAGTCACTGTACCGTTCATATATTAACTATGTAATGATAATCAAATGATGAATTCAGGACTTAGAATAATCTAAGTTCTGTAGATGCAAAATATAATGATAGTCAATAGTACAAACACTATTTTCTACAAGCTTTCTATTAGGATTACCAGAAGACATTTGTAACGCCGCTTTGATATTAATGACGATAGTCATATGATAATAAACAGTGTATTATAAAAACAAATGGACGATGTGAATTTATAACACTGAAGAGTTTGTAAATCAGCGCATAAGCTAGAATTAGAACCAAGTATACCTCCAGTAACTTGTTTCGCAAGGAAGTACTTAGCATTTTAATATTACATTGACGATGAATTGAAAGACACATGTACTCTTAACACATGTTGTCGTAGAAATTCTTACCTGTTGTCTGCACATGGAAACATGATTCAAATGCCTTAGCTAAACGTAGCTAAGTAAACCCCAGGGCACCTCATAGGACCTCTTCGTCATCATACAAACAAACTGTCAGCACATCATCAAGAACATCATAATAATACAAACCTATGAATAGCATGTAATCACATGTAAAACTTAAGCAGATTTGTAAATTGTATTCTTGTGCATAATCATAAATAGATCTTTCGTTAAGGAGATTAGCATCCATTTAAATCTGAAAAAGCAATACAGTTACATCATATTTTATTTGAGAATTATGACGTGTCGTCGTTATTAATTATCCTAGTTAAGAAATTTAATTATTTTATATGTTCTGCATTAACAACTTCGATAATTATTGCTAATTTGAAAAATTTTAAATTTTGGTATTTTCGAGATGTTACATGTATAAAGTCAAATACTGTTTTAAGTATTATAATTTTTTTCATTATTAAATTTTCAAAAATAATGTTGGTATAATTATTTTGGATTTTTTTGTAATTTTTAATATTACTTGTTTTAATGTTTTATGCTTATTTTGAATTAATTTTAAATGTTTTATGTTTACTTTGAATCCATCATGGTATAAAATATATTAAATCTCATTTTTATTTTTATCGATATTTATACTTTATTGTGTATAAATTTAAGTATAATTTTAAGTTTTATATTTTATATTTTTTAAAGATTATTAAATGTTTTTAAGTTTTATATTGTTTAAAGATTATTAAATGTTTTTAAGTTTTATATTTTTTAAATATTATTAATTTTTTTTTTTTAAATGTAATGAGCTCTAATGTTAATTGATTATTTTGAGTTTTTATTTATTTATTGTTTTGGAAATTAATCAAATTTTAATGTCCATTCTCTCAATTCCACTTTAGGTAAAAAAATTCATTTCTTCTAGTTGGATGAAGAATGTCTCAACTTCAATGTCCATCTCTTCAACATTAAAGAATTTCAAAATAACTTTTTTTAAAATTAACTTAACTTTATTAGTATGTAAGAATGTTAATTTTCTCAACCCTAATTTATTTAAGAATGTCCATCTCCTTAACCTTGTTCTAGATAAGAACGTCAAGTCCAACATCTTCTAAGGATGAGAGAAAAACACAAAAGTCTAACATCTCCTAGGGATGAGAGGGATTCCATTAACCAAGCAAGTAGATGTTTCAAGCATCACATGCTTAGGTATACAATTGCAAGTATTTTTATGGAGTTGGATTTGAGCATACTATCACATTCTTAGTTATACAATTGTAAGTATTTTTATGGAGTTGGATTTGAGCATACTATTGTCAAAATTTTAATGTCCATTCTCTCAATCCCACTTTAGGTAAAAATATTCATCTCTTCTAGTTAGGTGAGAATATCTCAACTTCAATGTCAATCTCCTCAATGTTACTTTAATAATATTTAAATAAATTGAATATATATATATATATATATACCCCAGTTTATTAAACAATGTCCATATCCTTAACTTTGTTCTAGATAAGAATGTCAAGTACAACATCTTCTAGGGATGAAAGAAGAATGTCAATTCCAACATCTTCTAGGGATGAGCGGGATTCCATTAACCAAGCAAGCATATGTTTCAAGCATCACATCCTTAAGGATACAATTGTAAGTATTTTTATGAAGTTGGATTTGAACATGTTTTTGTAAGACCTATTTAGTCATATTTAATCACATATGTATTGTGATCTATATGGAACAAGGATAATGAAAGATATCTTTTGAAGGTTGGTTTTGGAGTAAAGAGTTTTCATGGTAAATATTCACTATTATTGCAAGCATGTATATTTGTTTTCCTTCTGTTTTTTTATTTATCCCACAATGTTAAATTAATATTAACGGAATCAATCTTAAAAGAAATTCAAAATATAATCCCCTTTCCAAAATTAACTCATTTCAATGTCCATTTCCTCAACTTTAGTCTAGGTAAGAATGTACCACAATGATTCCCATCTCTTCAAAGCCTAGCCTTGGTAACAATGTTGGATCACCCCCTATTCGTTTTGAACTAGACTTGAATCTTTGAAGAGATTTAAAATATCTCTCATTTCTAAAAAATAACTCAATTTCAACATCCATCTCCTCAACCCTAGTTTAAATAAAAATCTCCTAGTTTGAATGTCACTTATTGTCTTCCTCCTCACCCTCTTGACCTAATTTGATCATTTGTTTGGCCATTTTATACCCTTTAGGACACTCACTTACTCTCTATGTTTGGGTTTCGACACCTCAATTTTTCCCACAGTTGCTTTAGTTGCCTCATTTTAGGGAAAAATTTATTCACCTTAAAAGCACTCATAGAATCAACTCATAATTTTGATGATGCAACCACCTTGGAATAAGAATATTTGGATATGTATACAAGGTATATAGTAATTATTAATGTTTTTTCATTAAAACAAAAAATCACCTGCAAACATACATGCATATATATAATAAACAAGTTGCTATCAATTAATAAAATATATTACACATATTAGCATCTTCATAGCATAGAGTAACCTGCTCATATTTGACAAAGGAACCAATCTTGCTAAGATTTTTTTGCAGGGAGGGATGATGATTCAAAATGTGCCATAGTGTAGACAAAGGCTAAATGCGCAACATGACTTAGGATGTTGTTGCAGAGTTTCTTCAAAAAGAAGAAAGACCTTGTCAAGGTCAGCGGAGAGGTTGGATGGGCCTCTTAAACCATTATCATCATACATTATAATTAGACATTAGCCTAAGTAAATATATGAATGTAATTAGTAAATGTGTAAATGAACCTAATGGATGATTAGTTAGAGTAGGTAAAACTACTCCAACCATCTCTCTAATTGTATAAATACTCTTTAAAACCGAATAAAGTTGGATTGGATGTCCTTCCCACACATTTCACTTGAGTATGTAGCATGATGTAGTATATTTCTTGTATGCATTTGTAATTCATTATATTACAACATATTCATTTGCATCTCTCTTTGAGGCACATTACCATGAAGACGATTCCCCCCCGAGACATTGTTGCAATCAAGTACATTAGTTGTGATGGTTGGGCCACCTTCACTCAAAAGAATATTCGAACCAAAAGGAAAATCTCATGTTTGGAATTGGAGAGATACATACACAAATGTTGAATATAAGTGTGGACCCACCTCTAACCTAGAATCCATAAATATTCCTAGTACCTCTAGGAAAACTAAAACTAGGCATTGGTAATTAATTATGGACATACTAAAACTTGGTATACCATATGCCAAAATACATATGTTTCATATGGCATCTTTTAAGAAGTCATTGTGGAAGAGAAAATTTGGTCTTTGATCACATAATAATGTTAGACCTCAAGTAGTAATGGTCACTAACATCAATGCTAGGAATATTCATGATCCGGATTTTATGAGCAGAACGAAATGAATACAAATTATTACCAGATGCTTAACACAAAATAACAGAGTAGAGTAAAACTGGTTTTCTATTCAATAAGGAAAGAAGATAAAACTGTAAAATGCAGCGGAAAACAAGCTTGCTGGAATGGTGGCGGCTTATCTCTAAGAAGAGATGTGATGGCTGTGCTCATTCAGAACAAGATGGTTACAATGAGGCTCTGAAGGCCTTTTACAATAAAAAGGAATGTCAAAAAACCTAGACATACAAAAACCTAACCCTAGGAGACGAAGCGCCAAAAGTCATGTGGGCCCTATTTGGGTAAGTTAGTACATCAACTTCCCGGGGTCGTAACTCTTGCATACGATCTCCGTTTGGGGCGTACAATAGCTCATTGGAAAGATATATTCAATGAATACAAAAATATATGGCAAATCTCAACTCCAACATGCTAAAATGACATGCGTGCAATACTCATATTTTCCCGAGAATTAGACGCCGAAAAAACGTCGTTTAGGGCCTCAAAATGGCTCCGGAAGTTCAAGACCCGAAAATCTTCTAAAATTAGTATATTACCGAAATTGCCAAAAAACTGTTTTGAGCCAGTTGGAAAGGTGGGTGGCCACCGATATTCACCTGGATCAATCCTCCCTCCTTAGGAAGCAATGGTCTCCATTGCGTTGAGTTCCCCCATCAGATGAGGAATTTTTGTTGAATTTGGCCCCGAGTGAGCCACTTGCCCTGGTGCAGGATCTGCCATGCTTTGACAACTCGATAAAGTTGGATCCTTTGATGTCGAGTGCCCTTGATTTGTGTGTCTGAAATATGATCATTGGATGCCTGTTGCAGGAAATCAAGGTTGAGCTTTGTTGGTGTCAACTGCTTTGCTATCTCGGAGGTGTCTAATAATGGTGGGAAATATGGCCGAAGGAGAGCCACGTTGAAGACTGGATGAAGACCAATGAAGGGGGTAATGTTGATCTCAAAAGCATTTTCACCCACCGCCTTGGTGATAGTGTATGACCCATAACGGAGTGGGAAAAGCTTCCGATGGGGCCCTGTAAGGCACTCTTTTTGCAAATCCAACCAAACTTTCTCTCCCACCTGAAACTTATGTGGCACCCGATGTTGATCATGGCGCTGCTTGTACTTGGCATTAGACTTCTGTAGAATATCCTGAACCTGTTGGTGGATATGTTGGATCCGTTCAATGAACCGGGTGGCTTTGTCAGCTTCTGGGGACGATTCGGCCGAGGTGGTCGCCAATGGAAGTGCAACATCCATGGGGCCCAATGGTTGGAATCCCAACCCCACCTGAAAGGGGCTATGGCCAGTTGATTTGTGCAGGGCTCGACTGAGCTATGTGTGGCTGTGTTGAATTGTACATGCGCAGGATATGTACGACCATCTGGTTGATGACCTCGGTTTGGCCGTCTGTCTGCGGGTGGAAAGCAGTGGATTTGGTGAGCTTGGTATCCAGCAGTGACCAGAGGCTCGACCAGAAGGAGCTGAGGAACCAACTGTCACGATCTGAGATAATGGTCTGTGGGATCCCAAAATGTACCCAGACTCATTCAAAGAATATCTTGGCAGTGGCTTCTGCTGTGATGTTCTTCTTGAAGGCGGCTAGAATTGCCATCTTGGAAAAGCGATCAGCAACAACAAAAACACAGTCATTCCCCCTCTTGGTGGAAGGGAGGCCCGACATGTAGTCCATTGAGATGGATTCCCACATCCTGTCAAGAGTATGCAGAGGGGTGTACAGGCCCTGTTTCTTAGTGGTCGGTTTGGCAATAGCGCAAGTGGTGCAATACCTGATATACTTGTCGACATCCTATCGAAGTTTCATCCAGTAGAAATGTTTCTGCAACACTGCCACTGTCTTCTCGACGCCAAAGTGTCCTGCCACCCGACTATAGTGAGCTTCCCAAATCAGCTTCGCGCGCTCACTTGATGGAACACAAAGATGTCCCAGACAACAAAACAACCCATCCTGAATATGGATATTAGCGACCACTGAGTTGGTGCCCAACAATTGGTAGGTGGTGGAGAAATTAGGGTCTGTTTCGTAGAGGTGGGGCCATCCAAAGGTCTCGTGGCCGCAAGAGTCTAGCATTGTGGTGAGTGTCACGACTGGAGGTCGACTGAGGCATTCAGCAACTCAGTTGGTACTCCCTGTTTTATATTTGATGTTGAGGTGGAACTACTGCAAGTATGTTGACCACTTCTGATGGCGGTCATTCTGCAACTTTCCTAGGGTCTGCATGAACTGTAGTGGCTTGTGATCGGTGTGGATGACTATCTCCTTCCTAAGAATGTAATGTCTCCACTGGCGGTAGGCTTGCACAATGGAGTACATTTCTTTGTCGTAAGTAGGGTACTTACGGACAACATCTGATAGTGTCTCACTATGGTATGCCACGGGGTGGCCGTGTTGAATGAGAACGGTGCCCAATACATAATATGAAGCATCTGTCTTGATCTCAAAGGTATGTTGCAGGTCTGATAATGAGAGTACCGGCGATAAGCACAAACACTTCTTCAAGTCATCGAAAGCTTTTTGTTGGGACAAGCCCCACACAAATTTTGTCTTACCACCGCCCCTGGTTACTTGGCTGAGGGCCCATGTGATATGAGAGAATCCCAGCAGGAACCAGCGATAGAAATTGGTGAGGCCCAAGAAGCTCCGAATTTCAGTGAGTGTGGTTGGGGATGGACAGTCACGGATGACCTGGATCTTGGCAGGATCCACATGCACACCATGTGGATCAATGATGTAGCCTAAGTAATGGACCCTATCCATGCCGAAGGAGCATTTTTCCAAGTTTGCATATAGTTTGTGTTGCTACAGGGTGTGCAAAACCTGTTGAATATGCTGCAAGTGTTCCTCCCAAGTCTTGTTGTAGATGAGGATGTCATCCAGATACACCACTACAAAAGTATTGGTGAAAGGTCATAGGATATCGTCCATCATCCTCATAAAAGTCGTTGGAGCATTTATCAAACCTAAGGGCATGACCAGCCATTCAAAAAGACCTTCTTTTGACTTGAAGGCAGTCTTCCATACATCTGTCTTTTCTATTGGGACCTGGTGGTAGCCAGACTTCGGATCAATCTTACTGAATTATTTGGCCCCCGTGAGCTCATCAAGGAGGTCATCGATTCGAGGAATCGGGTATCGGTTGCAGACTGTGATTTTATTCAGGGCCCAGTAATCAATGCAGAGTCACCAGGTCCCATCTTTCTTATGCACCAGCACGAATGGGCTCCCACAAGGTGATGAGCTGGGACGGATGTGCCCCTTGTGGAGCAATTCTTGGATATGCCTCTTGATCTCCTCGTTTTCCAACGAAGAGCGGTGATAGACTGGCCCATTGGGTAGTGGTGTGCCTGGGGTCAGATCGATGGGATGCTTAACCTGGCAGTGAAGAGGTACCCCGATAGGAGAGGAGAAGATATCTAAGTATTCTTCCACCACCTTATCCACTTGCTTCTGTTGTGTGGAGAGATCAGTTGCGGAGGCCCTAGATGTGGTTGCGATCTTTCTCTTATTCTGAGAGCAAATCACGAAGAATACAAATTTTTCGGTCTGAGAGATGACCTTCCTGCACTGCTTTGCATAGATCAAGGAAATAGCACTAGGAGGGGCTGCCTCGGGTATCTTGTACAATTTCCTATTCAAAGAAATAATAACAATACGAGGCCTAGACTCATATACAGCATGACATTTCCATAAATAAGGTTGGCCCAAAAGAACATCAGAAACTTCAAGAGGAGCAACATCACACAAAACCTCATCCTTGAAGGGCTTGATGTCGTACGACAATCGACACTGTTGGCTGACGCAGAGATCGCTTCCTTTGCGGAGCCATCCAATGGTGTAGGGTTGTGGGTGTGGCGTTGTTGGAAGGGCTAGACGCTTGACGACCTCTGCTGAGATGAGGTTCTTCTGGCTACCGCTATCAATGATGAAGTGCAGCGGGGTGCCTTTTACCCACATCTGTGAATGGAAGAGGCGTTCTCATTCTTCTGGCTCATCTGGCTCATCCAAATGGAGCTTGGTGGTAGCAATGGTGGCACTGGGTTCCGAGTCAATGATCCGTCTTCCCCTTTCTGGTTCGGACTCAGAGTCAGAATCCGCATCTGATTCAGATGCTTTCAAATCAGCCACCAGCGACTTCTTTGAGTGACAGTCAGTAATGTTATGCCAAGGGCTCTTATGGAAGTCGCACCACTTCCCGGTGTCTTTCTTTGTCTTTCCGGTGTCCTTCTTTGCTTGTGGCTTGGACTGGTTGTCCTAATATTTTCCATCTTTTCTCTGTCCTTTATTCTGTGGGTTGGGGCCGCCCTTTCCTGTCTTTTGCTATGGGGGGTTCCCAGGCCCAAACTGCCATGTCTTTTGTTTAAGCTTCTGCTCGATTTTGATGGCATATCGGTAGGCCGCTCCCAAGGAAGAGATGTTCAGAAATTCCATTTTGGTATGGATGTATCTATGCAGATCACCGCGATACTTGAGCACCAGATGTCACTCTGAATCCTTGATACCTAGCTTGGTGCACAAGGTATGGAAGATATTTGTGAACTCTGGCACTGCTTGGTCTCTTTCCTGTCGCAGCGTGGTCCATTTGGTACACAAGTCGTCATAACTTCCAACAGGGTAGTATTGTTCCTTAATAGAATCCTTGAAGGATTCCCAGGTGGCCATGACTGAAAATAATGAGGTTTCATCTATGTCATTTTGTTCGCAGACAGTTTCCCACCAATCTTTGACATGGGGAACGGCTTTGAGGAGCGCAAAAGTAATCTTTTCTCTATTCGAGAAGTTATGGACAGAAAAATACCCTTCTAGTAGATTCAACCACTTATCTACAGCATCCGCGTCTATATGACCTTCAAACATAAGAATATCAAACTTGATTTGTACCTTGAAGAGGGTGGTGCCTCCGCTCGAGGAAGATGTGTCGATTGTTGGTAGTCGCCGAAGGATTTGCGTGAAACTATCCATCATCTCGTTCCTATGTTGTTTGAGGGCTTCCTCAAGCAACATTTTGAAAGGATCTCTTGTCCCATCATCTTTCTTTTCTCCTGCCATGAGAGGTCGCTTGGGCATGCAAAAGCTTTTGTCCTCAAGAGAAACAAGCTTGAGACCCAATTCTTTGTACCCTGACCTCGTTGGCGACATGCATTAAGACGACAAGGAGCAAACTGCTATGATACCACTGATCCAGATTTTATGAGCAGAATGAAATGAATACAGATTATTACCAGATGCTTAACACAAAATAATAGAGTACAGTAAAGCTGGTTTTCTATTCAATAAAGAAATAAGCTAAAACTGTAAAATGCAGCGGAAAACAAGCTTGCTGGAATGGTGGCGACTTATCTCTAAGAAGAGATGTGACGACTGTGCTCATTCGGAACAAGATGGTTACAATGAGGCTCTGAAGGCCTTTTACAATAAACAGGAATGTCAAAAACCCTAGACATCCAAAAACCTAACCCTTGGAGACGAAGCACCAAAAGTCATGTGGGCCCCGTTTGGGTAAGTTAGTACATCAACTTCCTGGGGTCGTAACTCTTGCATACGATCTCCGTTTGGGGCGTACAATAGCTCGTTGGAAAGATCTATTCAATGACTACGAAAAGATATGGAAAATCTTGATTCCAACACGCAAAAATGACAGGCGCACAGTACCCGTATTTGCTCAAGAATTGGACGCCGAAAAAACGTCGTTTAGGGCCTCAAAATGGCTCCAGAAGTTCAGGACCCGAAAAACTGCTAAAAATAGTATATTACCGAAATTGCCAAAAAAATGTTTTGAGCCAGTTGGAAAGGTGGGTGGCCACCGATATCCACCTAGATCAATTCTAATGTCAATGTGGATGCAATGCAACCATCCATTGAATTTTTTAAGAGCAATGAGGTAGGGATTGTCAACTCTTGTATTTTAGGCAGTGCTTCAAACAACTAGTTTTATTGTAGATATATTTTTAGAATGAGGGGGATGGTTAGGTCCCACATAATCTGTGAAAATTGATTGTAAACTGAGCATTGCAGGCTAAATGAGTCTCACACTTTGATCAAAGGCTCAATTGTATATTGCAAATATATATCAAATCATCTCTACAATTTATCTCTAAGGAGGTTTGATTAACTTAACTTATTATACAAGTAGTCGTGATGAGTAAAGTAAAAAAATAGCTTGGACTTTGTTTACAAGGTGTTTTAGTACAAGAGTAAATGGGAAATATAAAGTGAATACAAGATCATCCATGCAATTTTATTAACTCAATTTTCAACTAATTTGTCAAGACTTTACACATTTTTGTAGTTCAGTGAAAGGTTCACCAAGGTTTTACAATATTTTATAATTTTGTGAAAGATTCACCAAAACATTTACATGTTTTAGAATTTTGTGAAAGATTCGCCATGATTTTACAAGGCTTTATAATTTTGCGAAATATTCGCCCCAATTTTACAATATTTTGTAATTTTGTGAAAGATTCGCCACAAAATTATATATACATTTTATATTATTGATAAAATAGCCTTCACAGTTTCCCATGTATCATGAGGATTCTCCCATTTATTATAAATATAAATTTAGGGGGGGTTCTTAAAACTTTCCCTTCATCCACTTGGAAGATACCACACTTTTTCCTTCTGGTTGGGAACTATATCCCAAACATCATTCTTCATTATTGATTGGTATTATTATGTCATTACTTCTACCCATTATTTCTTCTGTATAGCTTCTTCATAACTAGTAGGTTCTTGATCTACAAGATCACACATCAAAGCCACATAAATGGAAAATGGCTTTGGCCTCTTGCTTTCTCTTGTGGAGCCTTCTGGAGCTCCATACTTCTCAGCATCTTGAATAATTTCACGATCCCAAGATGGTTTTCTTTTGCGATAAATATAGTCATGGATGGAGGTTCTTGGGGATCCAACATATCATGATCTTCCAGAGTCTCATCATCGTGAGAGGGTGCAACCTCTGCAACTCTAAGAGGTACATCTTCTTCATATACTTCGATCACACCATGAGTCTGGCTATCTCGTCATAGTTGACTTCCTCTACTTGATTTCATAATTTTTGTTTATAGTTGAACCATTGTCACTTGTTCTACGAAACAATTCTCATCATTCTTCATTTGTAGGTGATCATTGTACGATACTTCCTATAAGTCAAGTTCAATAGAATGGTTAGAAACATTTCATAGTTTCCAAATATATGCATAAAAACATAAGTCACACTATCTTAGCCAATGCTACAACATCCATATCCCACATTCATATGGTAATTTTCTAGATGCCTTCCATCTCTACCATCACATCATTAAGAATGTACACTACTCCCAATATGTCAGCAAAAAGGTTTCACTCTAGATAAGTAGCAATGGAATGTTGTATAGCACCATAGGCTACTTACCTATCACGTGCATATCACTTCAAACATTCTAACACACATCCTAAATAAATGTGTATACAAGTGGATACTATCATTTAAACAAAAAATGACAATTCAAATACTTATCTTTGTTTGTTTGGTAGGATCTCTTTTGATCCTAGTCTTCTTGCAGGGATTACTGGAGTATCTGATGGTGAGCTCTACTTCATCATCACAGTTCCTGAACCAATCTTGTATGTTGCTTCTCTTATTCTCCTAGTGAAGCTTTCTGAGGGGAGTCATTTTCTTCAAGATTGGAGAGAGTGCTTTGACACACCACTATTACAAGACATATTCTTTGAATTCTTCTTTTGCAACCTTCCTGGGAGGTTCTTCTTCTTCGTATTCTTCTTCTTCATCTTCGACAAAATGAGCATGATGTCTTTTATTGCTCTTCTTCTTGCAATCTCCTTTTCTGTCTTTTCTTTTTGTACAATCTTTCGCAATATGTCCCATCTTATCACAAGGAAAACATAGATAAAAAGATAAGTCTCTTCGCTTGTAGTTTACCTTTTTATGATTTTGAAACTTCTTAGGAGGATGGAACTCCTTATCATTTTCCTTCTTGAAATAAGGCTTCCCCTTTCCTCTCTTTGTATGGGTAGCTAGAGCTTGATCATCATCATGGCCCTCCTTCCACCTTGGCCTCGGCCTCCATCTTCAGCATTCAACCATGAATAATAAACGACAACCAAAATCTTTTGCAGCCACTGGGTTCTCTTCTTCCATCAATTTTTGTGGGTTGAAGCTTGATTTTCCTCGCTTCAATGGTACTGATCCAACTGGATGGATATATCGGGAAGAATAATATTTTAGTCTGCATAATACTTTTGATGTCCCCAAAGTTCCACTTGCATCCTTTCATTTGGAACAGGAAGCCCTTCAATGGTACTGTTGGTACATCAAAGCTCATGACAAGCCAAACTGGACAGATGTTTGCCAACTCCTTTTGCAACGATTTGGTCCTAGTGCTTTTGATGACTTCATAGGAGCACTCACTAAACTTCGCCAAATTGGCACTGTGAGAGAGTATCAGACAGAATTTGAGAAACTGGTCAATCACAAAGAAGGATTGTCTGATGAATTCTACAGGAGTTGTTTTATCAGTGGTCTCAAGGATGAAATCCGTTCAGAGGTTAAAAATTTTTGTCCCAACACAATGATGGAAGTTCTATGGTTGGCTAAGTTGGAGGAGGACAAGATCACATCCTAACAACGCTCCAAATCCACTTTTGTTCCATTCAGAAATATGGTTTCCCAACGAACTCCCATCACACCAGCTCCTCGACCAACTCCTATCAAGCATTTATCTAAAGCATAAATGTGGGCACGTAGAGAAAAACGGATTTTTTATCATTGTGATGATAAATTCACTCAGGGACATAGATGTGTTGAGAAACAAATCTATCTCTTGGATGTGGATTCTCCGCCTGCCTCTGAACTTGGTGAAGAAGTTCCAGATACCATAGATGATCAAGTCGACATTCAGTAGCCACCTATTGAACCTCCATCTATGGACGAACACCCATAGATATCTCTCCATGCTTTAGCCAGAGTCACCACGCCATAAACAATGCGGGTCAAGGATTACTTCAAGAAGCACCCTCTTACAATAGTCATTGATCCTGGTAGCACTCATAACTTCATTGACCCTCGGATCGCCAAACAGGTTGATTTTTTTGTCCATCCTTGCTCCAACTTTGAAGCCATGATTTCCAATGGAGGCACCTTACCTTGCAAGGGGAAGTGTCGCAATGTGTGTATCTCTATGGAATATTATACCCTGCCCTCTGACATGTTTGCCTTGTCCTTAGGTGGATGTGATGTGGTTTTGGGCGCTCAATGGTTACGCACACTTGAACCCATCTTATGGGATTTTTCTAAACTTTGGATGTAGTTTTCAATCAATGGGAAAAAGAACACATTAACGGGCTTACAACCAGGGTCTCTCCGCTTCATCAGTTCACATCGCCTAGAAAATATCCTTAAGAAGAATTCGCATGGTGTCATTGCTCAGCTCCATTCCATTCAGATGCACCCATCAATGGTATCCACTACTCCCTTGGATATACCACACATTTTGGATAGATATGCAGGTTTATTTGCTGAACCAGTGGGATTCTCGCCTTCCAGGGACCCTTCCAGTAATAATTTATCCGGCTCTACATCTGAGAAGGAAATGATGGCTATTTTGCATGCAGTACAGAAGTGGCAACCAAAGGGAATCCGCTTCTCTCTCAATCTATCATAGAGGTATTAATTCAGTGGTACGGCATGCAACTAGAGGATGCTACATGGGCACCACTCCTTCATATTCAACATCAATTTCCACATCTAAAGCTTTGAGGACAAATATTTTTCTAAGGAGAGGGGATGTTAGGAAGCTGTGTCAACCCTTCTCTTTACTTTGTCAATATATTGTTGTTGGACGCATATGCTTTGTAAGTCGTCTCGTAGTATTATATGTTGATCCATAGTTTGTATTAGCCCATAGTATTGATCCATAGTATTGGACGCATATGCTTTGTAATTCGTCCCATAGTATTATATGTTCCATGGTATTGATCCATAGTATTGGCGCCTAGACTTAGTATATAAGTTTGTGTTGAGGCCAATGAAGGAACGATGAATTTATTTATATTCATCTTACTAAAAAGAGGTTTCCCCCTCAAAGTGGCCCACGATCAATAAAAATATTCTATGATCTAATTTATCGTGCATTTTATCAATTAATTGTTGTAGGTTCCTCACATCAGCTGCCAAGTATCATGCGGTAATTGGATTATCAATCGACACTTGTTCCTTGGGTATGGATCATCTTGTTATCTATATCGATTCACAAATAGTGGTCTCCCATCTCGACCGAGTCTACGCTATCCGTGACCCCCTATTACTCCGTCTATTCTGATGAGTACGTCTCTTGGAGAGGTCTTTTGAGTCAATTCAATACCTATACATTCCTAGAAACATGAACACAGTTGTTGATTCCTTGGCTAATTTTATATTAGATTGGTACATTGCACATTCATAAGAATTTTCATCAAAGATACATGAAATCACATAACATGTAAACTACTCATAGTGTGTAATCTAACATCCATAAGATCCTCCATCATCATAGAACACAATGTATAAAACTGCAAAATAGTGTTTTGTATATATATATATCATCATGTCGGTAAAATAAAAAAAAGTGGTACTGATACAAAATCTGAAGCACATAAGCTTTCAGTAGGTCCTAGCTACAAAAATCTAAATCATGTGGCTTTCAATACATATATCACACCATGAGCTATCCCCGCAAATGCTCATGATAGAAGATAATGTCCCTAGCTACTTGACGGAGCAGCGGACCAAAGCGTGCCGAGACTCCAACTTTTTGGCACTGGTAGCGGCGAGGTAGGTCATCTATAGATACGTTGGGGATATCCAACGTCAGTCTCTGGAGGTTCTCCTCTAGCTCACTCAGCTCCTTTGTTGCATCCTGATGAGCAGTCACTATATCTCGTACCACCCCTCTTCTCTCGATCAGAGAAGCACCTATCAAGCGATATGGGCCAACATTTGCATCAAACATGTGTAAACCGTTAGTACTACCCAAAAAAATTAAAAATTTATAAAATGCATAAACACAACAAGAGTTTCGTTGTTACCTAGGTCTCCCCATTTCTCCCCCTCGGGAAGAGCCAAGTCTGGGTCTCCCCTGAAGTCAGTACCCGAGTATGCATAGTCCTCAACCATGAGGAGTTTCCCGCGTAACCACCTGAAGAAGGTAGGACCAAAACTGATAATGGGACCCCTGCCTCCATGGTGGGCTATGACCTTTGACCACTTAACCATGTGAGGATCTTGCGGATCAAGATCATCTAGCTCTACCTATGGCCTCAGCAATGGGACTCGCTCCAGGAAGAATGAGACCATGATGGATCCATACCCAAACTATTTCAGCTCACCCCTGCTGCATTTGGTGAGTTATTCCCTGACATTGGTGATGATTCCCTACACCAGTTGAAAACAGTAGGTACCATACACTCAATGGCATAAATCATATGGGCCTTGGTGGCCTGATGAGCATCCCTACTGCCTGCCACCTGCTCTATGGTAAAAATCACAATACGCAAGGGTCAATGTTGGACATTCTTGATGGGAATTTTCCCAGCAAGAATATGTGTCCCCGGTGTGCAAAATTGAGCCACCAAGCTCTCTGTTGACTGGTCACTACCCCATGGACCAGATAGTGAAATTGGGGCTCCTCGCCTGGACAGCCCCGTCAGAAATTAGATGTCCTCCACATCCAAAGTAAGAATGTGGGCACCGACACGGAAATGTTGTTGATCTGGATCCCATAATATGATCAAATAATCCAGTAGATATACTTGGGCCCCCATGCCCTGTACATGAAATAATTTCAACAATCCACATCTTTGCAATGTGTTCATTGAATGTGGATCATTTGCCGCTTGGGCATCTTCCATTTTGTGCTCTTGTTCTTTCCATTGGACCATAATGCATGCCAAAACCTATGTAAACACCAAATAGATGAATATTAGAACCTTTATATAGATTTGGATTGGAATTCTTTGGCCCCATTTATTATTTTTCTTTGTGAATCTGTGCTGACGCACCCTGCTTTTGCAGACAGTGCGTCAACGACGCACTTTCTCCATGCGAGAAGCGTGTTAGAGAGCCCTCGACGCACTTCCCACAAGGGGAAAGCACGTCGCCCAGGGCGGGTGCAGTCCCCTCCTTAATGAGCCAAAAAACCCAAAAAATTGACCATAAAACATAAAATCAATCCATTAGAAAGGTAACAAGCAAGGTTAAGGCCTACATGTCACTGACGTGGCGAAGAACAACTGACCGTAGCTTCTGCAGTCAATGTTTGAAAATCGAGCTCCAAAGGGATGTTTTTACTATTCCAATGTGGTAAAAAACAATTGGTAATAATTTCTTTACTATTTGACTTTTATATAAAAGAAAATGGAATATTCCCTTTTTAATATTTATTTTATAGGGTTTTTACTATAGTTGGTCATATTTTGACGTTTTAACATCTTATTATCAATTCTAATTTGACTTTTGGAGTTCGCAGATAAAGTAAAGTGGTGTTTTGACATTTTTGGCGTCATCATCGCGCTCATTAAAATTAAGTATCAATGGCGTCAAGCTTACTTTTTGTTCTTTCTCGTGGTCGTAAAATTATGAGAATAACTCACCGAGTTACATTTTATCGTTTTTTCAGGCTCGTAAAACTCCCACAAAAAAGGAACCTCTCGGAGTTCCTCTTTAATCTCTTTTAAAACTCCCTAAATATGAAAATATCGCCAAACGAACTCGATTCCTTCACGCTTTTTTTTAACAGTAACAGATTAAAGGATTATATTTATAAAAGTTGTGCACAGCTATTCATTACAAACTTTCAGAAGGAGTTTTAACAGTGCAGAAATGTCTGGGCATACTAACACTATATATTCTATCTGCATTACATTACAAGCTCTGAGCTTTGTTTTCCTGAAACTATCCAGCATAGAGCTGGAATAAACCTTGACAAACTGTCTACAAAGGATTATACAAAAATGCATTGACCAAAATGAAAAAAAAATTTGAAACCTGGGCTGTGCTGTGTCCTAGCCATACTTCTTTGGCCGAGCAGAAGAAGCATCCACCATAACCTGATTAATTTCCTGGTTGACCGTGGGGTTTTCATGCACCCAACTCCCCTGAGTTGCTCCAGTAAAAACGGCCATATCTTCCTGCAACCTGTCAACTTTCCCCATTAATTCAAATAAATTTCTTTCCAGGTCGTCAATTCTGGAGTCCTGGCAGGAGAGCTGTGAGCACACATGAGTAATATCCGATGCCATCTCTGCATTTTGATTAACACTGGAGCAAACCGCATCATAGGTATTACGAACTGCAAACTTAATGTCCACCAACGTTCTGCTCAGAGCGGCTATGGCCACCATCACGGACTGCATTATTTCCAAATTACACGCCTGAGCCAGCAAGAGACGGGGGGGAGGGGTGTCAATCTCGCCGAGGGAGAGGCGACTCAGAGCGTCAGGCAAGTGGGGAGGGTGATCCATCGCAAAGGGAGGAATAGAGAGGGCGGGTGGGAGAGTTAATAGAGCCCCGTGGGAGCTGACAACGAGGGGGGAGGACGAAGTGACAGATGGAGGAGCGATCGGGGAGACGTGTGGGTGAAGATTCAGAGGGGGAAGGGGAAATATAACCTATGCATATGAAAATGAAGGGGTGGTCCCTCATGACCATGGCCCTAACCAAAAAACCAACCATGAAAATGATGATCCTAGACATTAAACTTTAAGGGATGAAATGATACCCCAAAACTCCATTGTGATCCTTGACGCGCCCGATTTCAAGCATAATTCCATGGTTAGCCGCTATATCAGCCATCCTATTGTTCTCTCGACGGATGTGGAAAAAGGATGCCTTTGAGAGGATAGCATTGGTTTTAATTCTTTGCATGTATCTGTCGGCTTTTGAGCCTAGCGAGGCATACCCTCTTCGCATGATTTGGATGACGTGCCTGGAGTCTCCATAGATTCTGAGATTGTCTATGCTGTAGTTGGAGGCCATATCTAAGGAGAGAATGAGAGCTAACCATTCTGCCTCATTATTATTTTTGCTACCTAATCCCCACGAGAAGGCTGCAATTTTATTTCCTCCGGAATCAAAAAGTATCCCACCCGCACCTGCCACCCCAGACTCGATTCCTTCACGCTTGTAAAAGTATTTGAATGATCATATTCCGATGATAGTTTACCCCTTTTTCAAACCAGGAGGCACTATTTACGAAAAAGGAGCACTCTGGTTAATCATAACTCGAAGAGTTCTCTCTCATATTGTTTTATCCTTTTTTCGGATGAGGAGAATAACTTTTACGAAAAAGAACCTTTTGGAGTCTTCTTTAGTTCTTTTCAGACTCTCTAAATATGAAATGTCGCTGATTTTACCTTCTCTGGACTCGTTAAAATATGACATTAAAGAGCCCTTTTGGGATGAACCCATCCTATATCAGGTTCGTAAAATGTATGAGATCGGACTCGTCCGAAGGATGAGCTATACCGAGCATCTGTTACCCTCCTCAAGCTCGTTAAAAAACATAAGAGGTACTCATAAATCATGATGGGGATAAGGAAAGAGTTTGTGTTTCATTGTAATTATGGTAGTACTTAGTCACTCTTGAACATGGCACTATTTTGCATATGCATTCAAACACTTGGGTAATTTGCTTGTCTTTGATTCCCACCAATTATGTGAGTCTTTCACTCCTTTGAGTCATTCAAAGAATGCTTCCATCATCAGTTGCATTACATATCGGTGTTATTCTCGTCTTATCAATGCTTCAAAGTCAAGCCATTCCCATGTTCAAGAGAGATTTTTTCATCGAGTCAATCTCTGCAATCATTGTACCTTCTATCATGTCGGTTACCCCTGAGTCAATCTCAAACATTTGCTCTACAGTTTGATTTATTCCAAAATACATTTGATCATGTTTTGTTTTGATGATGGGGGAAACATCATGGCCCTCCTTCGACCGGTTTATCCTTGTCAACTTCAACACATCATTTGAGGATTAAACCTAGAAACCAATCAAGTACCTTGGGACCACATGCCTCAATGGTAGTTTGCCTCACTTTCAACATGAGTTCACATCATTGACTCTTGATTGAAAGATTCAATCGAGTTTTCAACCTCAACTCATTTATTTGCATTCGATGGTATGTACTATGATACCTTAGGTATCATTGACATCAATGGTGATTTACCTTGTACTTGTTAACAATATACATTAATGATTGGTAATCAAGTGATTTCTACCATGTTCGAATTCAAGACATTGTAATCACATGGTTAGATTCGTATCATTGTGGGTTCATCTTGAAGACCCTGGGTTAACTCATATATATTACCCAGGTTGCAATGGAGATTTTTTGAGTCATATCACACGGATCCACTTTTGTATTGGTTGTGGCTGTGTTTATCATCTCATCATGGATCTACGATTTTGTTTAGTAGCCATGATTGTGTTCAGTCAGTCTTTATTATCATGGATCTACATTGTATTCGTCGGCATCCATGTTATGAGTAAATTGAGACATGTATCTCAGATTCAGTTGTACTGCAAGAAGTTCTTTGTTCGTGATTCCAACCGACAATCCTTACCTCGATTTTTTCCCTATTGCAAGCCATTTCACCTACCTTATTATTCCAACTTCAAGATTTGGGGGGGATTTGTTACACCAAAATATCGTCACCATGATTTATGTGTCATCTATATGCCATGATCCCTAAAGTTCCTGGGCTAAAACATCAGAAGAAAGGTTGTTTTATTTTCCTTTAACCTTATGTTGTCACCCCGATGCGCCCTTCCCTCTAGCAAGGTGCGTCAAGTTCAAGTGACGCGTTCTGCACCTTATCAAAGTGCGTCGCTGGTGTAGTATGTCTTTGTACAAGGTGTGTTGATATCCCTTTGACGTGTGTTTCCTTTGTGCAAGGTGTGTCGCAATTGGTTAAAGTGGATAAAGAGAAGCTTCGAGCGACTTCTCGAAGCTTGGGTGTCATGGAGGCTTATCCCTAGATGCTTGGAAAGGTGACAGTCGATCCCCTTACCTGGTGGGATGATCCCTTAAGCCTCTCCCCTAAATCCGCAACCTCTCCTATCCCTTTAGCCCTATATATATGAATCCCCTCTCCATTGTTAAGAGAGGAAGGATAGAGTACCAATATGCTGGTGGAATTTATCTAGGAGATCCTCTTCATCCATTAGAGGCTAAGCATTTGATCTTGAGGCTAGGATTGTTGGAAGGAGGTTACGATGTCAAAGCATCGGTTGTAACACCTCTCTCTTTGTATTTCTTATTATTACATCTAATGCAAGCTCTTTCCATAAACTTTGTTGTGTTAATATTGTTTAGGATTAACCTCTTTGACTGTTGATCTAGATTGATACATGTTCATGTGCTTTTATCACTTGTTTGTTTCCACATGTTATTGACTGGTTTTGCAGCTTGATATTTGAAGGTTGGGACTTGGATCAGCAAGGAGAAAAGATATGCATCTATAAGGTAAGCCACTTCTTTCATTATATTGCATTTTAATCAATCTAGAAAAGTTGTTTGTATTATGTACTTGTTTTGTTATAGATATGAACCATTCAGACTAGGGCGATCTATTTGAGTCTGATCTTATAGGTTGTTCATAAACAATGAGGAAATAATCATTACACTCCAATAGTAGCATGGCCAATAATATTTATATTTATCATTTGTTTACCCACTGCTTTTTAGGACCATGACCCTTTGGATTTTGCATGTGCTTAAAAGCACAACTAATTGCAGCTTTCATCCATGGTGCTTAACATTTCATTTCATTTGCATTTTAAATATATAGTAGTAAATCACATAATGCATGCAATGATGGTAGTACAGTTTGATTCAATTTTTAGCTGACACAACTCAGACAACTAGGGGGGATCATCCACAACCAGGACCAAACATCGAAGGAAACCGACTAGAGAGGTCAAGGATTCAGAATATCAACTCACCTAAGCTCGGGAACCAACACCAGTGGGTTCTCCTAGACTAGAAGTATCAAGGCTTCGGCAAGTTTTGTTGCACAACTCAGATCCAAGACACATAAAAACAAGGAATCTATCCAACATAGAGGCATCGGTGGGGAAGTCCTCAATATCACAGGCTAAAGTGTAAGTTGGGATACAACCAAATATGGATGACAACGGATGGATGGGGAAAGTAAAAGATGATGCCATGACTAGAAAACCATAAAGGGGGAATGACCAAGTCCATACTACTAAGAGGGCATGACCAACGAGTATACATAAGAGATTCTAATCTTAAGCAGCTGAATTACTTTCACTCTAGACACTCAATCAACAACCACAAAAAGATATCGGCAGATCATGACCACTAAATACCCAGTTGAGATATCAAGATAAGTAAAAGAGCACACATAGAAATCCAATGCAGAATCATATACCTACTAGTTCATATACTTGTATCCATCATCTGAACCACCAACTGTCACTGGAACACTGCTGCTAAATAAATATGGGCACTATCATCATAACTGCTCTGGATGGAAGAAAATGGCTACCTCAGTCACCAAATATGGGGTCATGAGGCTCAGTCATGGCATAAGGTTAAAAATATATGCTCTGAGTCCGCTGAAAAATATGAGTGATCATAGAAGAGATGCTCATCAACTGTTGATTCCTTTCATATCATAGCAAAAGGACTAGCTTCGAAAAGTACTGGAAACTGGTCTGAAGACATGGTATCCCTGGATACTATGGATGTGATAACAGGTTCTTAAAATAAATTTCATCTTCATCTACTCGAGTTCATAGTTCAAAATTCCAACATTGTGATAAGGTTGGTCATATGAAAGATCAACGTTTTGATCTTCATCCTTGTAAGTATTGTGGAAAACATACCCACTCTTCAAACAGATGCTTCATGTTGAAGAAACCTGCAAGAGAAAATATTCACTATGGGTGGATTGTTTCTTGGAAATGGTTGTCAACATCCAAGAAGATATATATATCATACCAAAGAATTAATTCTCGAATAATGACACATCTTGCAACTGAGAGATCTTGTTCTCCTCACCTTCTTCTTGACAAGGGGAATGAATGATGGTTAGAAACAAGCAAGCAAGAACAAGCGAGCTTGAACTAGTGCTAGATAATTAGAACTTTGTGGTAAATACCAGAGCCTTGAGCCATAAGCACCTAGCTAGTGTCGGAGCTGTAGCACTGAACAAGAGTCAGATTCATGTTCCACTGAAGTCCAAAGTTTGTGTTCATCCTAAAACCACCCATTTAGTAGAATGAATCATATTCTACTAGCGTTTGGAATGTTCCAGGAACCTCTGTGCTTTAGATCCAAGTTTCATGGGTCGTGGTCACATTGAACCACCATTTAGTAGAATAATTCAACTTCACTGGCCTTTGAAATGTTTTAGGAAACGCTGAGCAAGAATTGGAGTCGGAGCCAAGTTCTAGAGAACCGTTGAACCAAACTTGGAGTTATCGCCAAGTTCCAAATTTTGTGGTCATCCTAAAACCACTCACTTACTAGAATACTTTAGCTTCTTCTAGCCTTTGATTTAGAGAGCTTCTTCATCCTTTTGCAATTGTCCTTCTCCAGTTTTCAACTCACTACTTGGACTCATATATACCCCTTCGGATTAAGAGGGAAATGTTGGAAACCTAATATGTTAGGTGACAATGAACAGTCATTGGGATTCCAAGAGACACCTTGGAATATAAAAACAAGGGTCACATATTATTGTATTTATATGTACATCATCTTAATGAAATGCAATGCACACTTCTTCTATCTCTTGTGTCATTATTTGGTTTTGTTTATCCAATCTAATTGTTTTCCCAATAGGGCATCCTAAAAGTGAGGACGAAACCAATAATCCTCTTACTTAGCATTATCTTCCAAATTATTCAATTGAACCTCGACATGCACTAGCTCCATAGCTTCATTATAGGTGGGTCCACACAACAAGGGAAGCCACTGGTGATTTAGTAAGTGATCATTCTGACCAGTTCTACACATGTTCATAATTCCAATGAGCTTGATCTCTTTTGTTTCAATTTCTTGAGACTCCAAATCCAAAAACATTTAAAGAACCTTTTATCCATCTAGAATGGGATGTAACCATGGATGAAGATTTGTTTTCCTTTATGGCCAATGATACTTTGGATCTAGTCCCTCTTCCAAAAGAAACAAAACTTATTATATACAAATAGGTTTATATGACTATTTATGTCTAAAATGTTAGTGTTTACAAACACAAGGTGTATTAGTTTCTAAAGGATTTTCACAAGTAGACGGTATTGACTATATTGAAACCTTTGTCTCCATTGTTGAAATGAAATTCCATATACCTTAATCTTAGTTTGATAGTTTCATAGCAATGGCGGGTTCATCAAATAGATGTTGACGCTACCTTCTTGCATGGGAATTTGTAAGAAAAACAATTATATGGAACAACCTCCTAGATTTGTAAACCATGGATCCAACCTTGTTTGTTGCTTCAATAAATCCCTTTATGACCTCAAGCTAGCTCCTTAGGCTTGGTAAGAAAGAATGGATTGGTTTCTTCTTTAAAATATATATATATATATATATATATATATATATATATATAGAGAGAGAGAGAGAGAGAGAGAGATGTGCCACTTTACCCATAGAATATTCACTAGCACACAAATATCATAGCATGTGAGTTCATATTTGGGGTTTACAAATTATTAAAATGTAATTCAATATATTAAAGTGTATTAAGGGGGTAATGGATTTTTAAAATTAAACTAGGGGTATAAATATTGGGGGCCATGGTCAACAAACCAATTTTTTTTTTAATCAGGGGGAAGGAGGGTGGCATAAGATTTAGCAATGTGAGGATGTTTATCTTGTATATTTTTATGATGGAAGTGAAGTATCTCATAACTGCGAAGGATTATATATCGCTTGTCCTTTTACCTTATAATTTTTTTTAATGAAACATGAAATTATATGAATAATGAAAATGACCATAGATTTCATAATAAAGGGATCTAGAGATGAAATGATCTTTTGGTTATATTGAACCAAACAAATTCCCCTCCTTTTGGTTGACTTAGGGGGGCCTAATACCCCTCTATTTGTAAAAGTTGGTGGATTGCATTTCAGAGTTTAAATTTTGATGTATATGCACAACTATTAGTTAATTTTCCTTGAAAAGGCATTCAGAATGTTCACCATACCACTTTTTCCATTGTATACTCGAAGCATGGGTGCATCATTTGCAAAATAGAAAAGAACATACATCACGGGGAAAGGAAAGTTCACAATCATGTGATGTACATCGTACCCTCAAGGAATTTCACATTCATGTAACATATCGTGCAAAGATTGAGATATGAGCTCAAGTTTTCATTTAGCATTATGTGATAAAAATTTAGTCTACATGGCATTAAATCGCATCACTTTGAAAATTAGAAAGAGTTTCATGCCCCATTGCTCCCTTGAAAACCAAAGTTTAAAGTAATGCAATGATATCACATAAATACAAAGTCTCATCGCTTATAGATTCATTACATGAATATCAAGTTTGAGGACAATGTGATCATTGATACATTGCATGGATATCAAGTTTGAAGACAATGTGATGATACAATGCCTATCAAAATTATTTAAACTTTGAAATCATGTGATAAATTGAGATATCAGATGGCTACCAAGTTTGGTAACAATGCTATAAAATGACACCCTTCATGTGGCATGCAAACTTTGGAATCATGTGAGAACATATAGCACACAACAAAAATACCATAATAATTGTCACATTGTGATGCTTAAAGTACAAAATGCGACAAGAAAAATGAACCATGATTTTTTAAATAGGTGTTGCTGACAATTTAAATATATCATTTAAACAAACTAATTGTGAGTCTGCAAGGCTTAACCATGGAAAAAGAAATCACAGTCACCATTGGGACCCAAGATGAAGGAAACAAAGAATAGGACAATATATTCACTATGCCGACTCTTGGACAAAGGTAGGGTTTCAAATTTGGGCACATTTGTTTGACATTGGCGAGAATAGGGACCATACTTCAGCATGACTAGTAAGAATTTTCTGGATTTTTCAAAAAATATTTGATTTTTAGGGTTTTTTATATGTTTATATTTTTGTATTTTTTCTGATATATAGTACAAGGAATTTCATAAAAAGAGATTTTGGTGAAGACGAGGGAATAAGACCTGGGTCTTTCTCCTTCTAGGCACCAAGAAATTGTGGTTAATGTTTCTCCTAAGAATTGGAAATTCATTATTTGTATATACTATGGCAAAGATAAGAAACCCTAGGTTGTGTTGGCTTTGACCTAATTAGGGAAAAGAAATACTCCAAGGCTCAAAGCAAGAGATAACCTTTAAGACAGATGTCTCACTTACAATACTATATTATCATGCATAAAAACACTAGGCTACTCTTACATTGGATGCCTCTGGTAGTGCAAGACAAGGGACTAAGATATATTACCAAAATTGAGGAAGAAAAGAGAAGAGAGTAGCCTCCCAAGAGTCCTTTCACCTTATATAAGCCTTGAAAGATAGTAGATAAGCCTCAAACATCAAAATTATCCCTTGAAAAAACCTAGAATAACCAAGAAAGGAGTTGTGCACCACTTGATTTACTCATGTACACAAGAAGAAAGAGAAATAATGTCTTATTTGATGCCATGATATTGATTAAAAATGAAGAGGAGTTGCCTTATTTTTACTTTAAAAGGCTAACTTAAACCTCATTTAAACTGACCTACCTAATTTATCTTTAAAATGACTTTTAATATTTTTTGGGGTTTGTCACTCACAATCTAGGGACTAAACCTCATAAAACATAAAATAATGATAAAATAAGATGAATTACTTCAACTTGTTGATGATTTGAGTTCTAAAGGAGGACGCCATGCCCCATCTAACCCCAATGTTTGTCTTTTTCCCTCAACACCCTCCTTCTTAGGTTGGTACGCCCTCTTCTTGCTTTCTTGGAATGTAGATGATTTCCTCTTAAAGACAAAGATGGCCAAGAGGAAAGGGTAATACAACAAAAATAGGTCCAAGGGATTATCCATGAGGTGTGCTAATGATGGTATGACAACCCTTACAAGCACAATCACCTCTACAAAGCATAAAACATAAGTGTGTCTAGGATCCCCAAACCATTTGTCCTAATGGATTCATCCCAAGGTGCACCAATACAGTCACCTAAATTAAATGCCCAACATGGTGAGGGACCTCCATCCATCAAAGGGTAGTAAACAAAGCCACTAAGCCAGCACTCCTTGAAATGAGAACCAAGAGGACCTGACATGACCAAACCAAGGGTCATGAGCCCTGCTAGACCAACACTTTCACATAAACAAGCCCTAACTTGGCCTTTACAATGGAAAAAAGACCCCCATCTTTCGCACATCCGATATGGCACATTGCAGAGAATTTGGAGGGTAGCAAGAAGCATGTCTTCCCTTTGCATGATTACTAGCTTATTTTCAATATCTACATCATCATGTAGTAACTGACGATGATGTATCTCTTGTGGTTGCTCCTCTTGCACCTTAGCATCATGATTTTACAATGTGAAACTCTCATGGAAAACTACCATATTGGAGCTCAAGACTATTAGGCCCTCAAGAACTATAAGAGATCTAATACCATGATAAAATATGCACAAAAACATCAATATAACAGAAATTGCTCTCAATCCAACTCTCATTTTATTTTTGAATTCACGCTATATATATATATATATATATATTCATATTCCTTAATGAATAATACAAATAATGGTGACAATAATACATTGTGATTGCTAAGTTAATCCATATGCTAACATAAAGAAACTTGGCTTTCATTCCCATTTCCCTCTTGACTAGACCAACAAGAGTGTTTTGTGTGTTGGTGTTTTAATGTATATTTTGGGCTTGGGCATTAATGGAGGACATTGAGAGATTTTCGATGACTAGCTAGATGACATATCCCTCTATTCCTTTAATACTTTTTCTAAACATGAAGAAGGAAACAACTTAGTGATGATAAAAATATATAGAGCATTTTCATACTTATGGGGCTTCAAATCAAGTCCCATCAATTCCATTGCAATTAAAGATCTAACTTCCCTTACTTTAGTCTCTTCTAATGATCCAAGCCTTCATTTGGTTGGATCGGTAAAGTATGCATCAACAAGTCCTACAATTCAAAGTGTGCTCCTCATCATACAAAGTGTTGTCTTAGATGGCGTAGAAACTTTATGTTGGAATGTCCAATCAATTATATGTTCTCCAATTTGAACTAGTGACTAAAGTTTGGTTCACTACAGAGGATCGACCAAGCCAGGTTGAATATCCACCCAGACAGCAACCAATGCATATTTGAATGTCATTAAGAATTTGGTTAGAATTCTTTGCAGTTCATATGAGTGATAATTTATGATGAGGAAAGGCTATAGTCATAATCAAAGATGTAACGATATTTCCATTGTTGCTATCATTATATTTTTAGTTTTACTCGTTTTACTCATTTTACTCATGATCCTTGTATGCTTGTAACCTCCATTGTCAGGGCTAGGTAGCAATAGATATTAAGAAATCATCTATATGATTTCAATGCAAAATTATACCAATCACCGTGCTATCGCCATATATGAGACTCGATAGGATCCAATAACACCATTGACATGGTACTCAAAAGTGCCACTTGCATTTGTGATAATCTCTCCTTGCACACCAAATCCTTTATGTACTTGTTCATCTCTGTGAATAAACAAAACTTTATTAATTGCATCAGTTTCCTTCTTCCTTTGTTAATACATTTGTTCCAATTGCTTTGATTTTGGATGGCATCACATACTCAACAAGAGCGATGCAAGGTCAAATAAAATTTACCAATGTGCCTTCTCACTTTGCATATATGTCCTTAATTTTATCATAGTTGGCCTTGTCTCTTGTTTTTGGATTTAAATGAAAACCAACTTCAAGGTAACCAACTTAACCGCAACACACAATTCCCTATTTTAATTAAATTTAGACGTTAGGGAATGTAATATGATGAAAGAAATATTCCATGAAATATGACGATTGATGAGGCTGCATGCATAAATGTTATCTTCTCATTATCAATAACTACCAAATTCTATGTATATCGATCTGAAGTGATGAAACAATTGGATAGCATTCATGCGACATGGTCAAGGAAAATTTCATGGATATAATGCATGTTTATGTACAACTTGAATTCCATGCATTAGAACCCTGACCACAAGATCTATCCATACACAAAGCACATCATCGATATAAAGCATTCAAAATTCTTTCATAAATAAGCAAGGAGCACCTACAATCAATATGTCATTGTTCCAAAAACCATTTGGCCAAGATCTTCTTGAGGAAGGAATTTGACATCACTACACCATCCAATTTATGAAGAAAGCAATTTAAAGGATCCTTGATGGTTATAAGCATTACATGCAATCCATGAATTCATTATTTTCATATAGATCCAAGGTAATGGATGGAGTCATAAGAATAACCCCATTTGAGAAATTTAGGGGAAATGGACAACTTTTGCCATGAATGTATGATCAAAAACTTTCCACGATCCTTAATGGAGCACATGTTAGGGCTAAATAGAGAAGTTCATGTGTCAACCCTGAAGCATCAATATTTCATATACCATTGTAACTGCAAAGATTCAATGTCTCAAATGACTCTTATGATGATGATTTCTCTAATATGGAAAAATGTAAGGGTTTTTCTGTTTAAAAATTGATGAGTAGAGGAGCATTTCCCATAGGAATTATACAATTTTGTTTGTAAATACATTCTGTAGTGTGTAACAAAGAAATAATCATGGGTTCTTGTACAGAGACATAGTGCAAAGAAAAAATAAAGGTCGATACGCCTCAAACTACAAAGGGTTCTTAAATGGGTAGTGTGGATCTTATAAACTCTAATTGAGAACTTATGCAAGATAAGTGAGACTTCAAATTTGGCCATAAAGGCTTGGATGTTCTAATGGCTAATTTTAATGAATTGACTTTTCTAGAGAAAAAAATCCAAGTTGAAATTGTTAGGAATGGGCTAAAATACACAAAGAATAAAGTAATGATGGTTCGCATATGATTAGGTGAAGCCTATATACACAACCGTACAATATATTTGCGTGTGAAAGACGTGTAAGTGTGTGATAGCATGACAAGTCTTACCTCGTCCCTGCTGGTTGGAAGAATTGCTCCAAGAAACTGTTAACCCTAGCAGGCAGGAAATGAGACCGCCACACTGAGAGATTTCGACCCGGCTGGGTTTATTCAGGAACACCCATAACTGGCCTATTGTGTAGGGGGGTAAGGCCGGGGCCGTAAATCCCATTTGTCCAGAGCACTTGATAGGGCTCTTGTTGATTTAGTGATGGGTACACAATCTTCTATCGTGTGGGCACTCTGAGCTGCGCATGCCCCGGAAGGGGGTTTCTTATGAAAATATTGTCCTTCAACTATCGTGGGTTGGCGAGTCCCATTAAAAGATCGTCGCTTAGGAGGTTGGTGGACTTAAATCAGCTGGATGTTTTACTACTGCAAGAAACTATGGGTGGTAGTGGGGATGTAGTTCGGGCATTAGAAACTTTGCTTCCAGGTTGGAAGTTTGTTGGAGTGGATGCTCGGGGGCGCTCAGGCGGGTTGGCCTCGGGATGGAAGGTGAAGAGCTGTAGATATGCTAGTTCTTGGGGTATCCCTTCTGGTATCGGTTTGGAAGTTTGGGATGCTGAGATAGGTAGGATGCTCACGGTTCTCAATATCTACGGGCCCTATCTTAACAGGGTTGAATTCTGGGACACATTGTTTAGTATGGATCTTTTTGAAGGAAGGGATGTGATATTGGGTGGGGATCTCAACCTTTCTTTGGGGTCTTCTGAAGTGTGGGGGCCTCGGGATACTCCGGATACATTAGCTAATTTTTTCATTCAAGCCTTCGCCAGGAAGGATCTTCTAGACATTCTACCTTCCAAACTTTCCCCAACTTGGAGGAATAAGAGAGCAGGGGATCAGAGGGTGGCTAAGAGGCTGGATCGATTTCTGGTGGCTGATGTGTTGGCACTGGGGGTTGATGTTGTCAGGCAGTGGGTAGGGACAGGTGGGGTATCTGACCACTGCCCCATTTTTCTGGAATTAAGAGGTAGAAGGAACAAACCTCCCAGTCCTTTCAAATTCAATCCTAGCTGGCTGAAGGAGGAGGATTTTCTTAAGTTGGTTCAGGATCTGTGGGTTCATCGACCTCATGATTCTCAAGAGCATGCGGGTGCACACTTTCATCATAATCTTAAGCGTATTAAAGAGGCCACTATGCAATGGGCTCATGACAAAAGGGTGATAGATAATCTGGATTTGCCGGCTGCTGAGCTGAATATTGACAGGCTTCTACATGGTCAGGGAATGGGTTATCTGGATGATCAGCAAAAAGATGAGTTGATGGAGTGGGAACGCCATAGGAATGTGATTCTGTGTGAGAGAGAAGAGATGTGGAGGATGAAAAGCAGGGCGATCTAGCTTCAGTGAGGTGATGAGAACACAAAATATTTTCAAGCATATGCTAAGGGGAGAAAATTCACAAACTCTATTTGGGAACTATCTTCAGCTGATGGGGAATCGGTCTCCAGCTTTGATGGATTGGCGGATCTGGGAGTTAGTCACTATGGAGATTTATTCACTGCTCAACCTGGGGCCTCTATTGCAGAGGTTATTCGGGTGGCTCAGCTTTTCCCTCATTTTGTGGGGGAGGATGATAACCGTATGTTGATGGAGGAGGTGTTGCTGATTGAGCTCTCGCTGGTAATGAATTCCTTTCAGAAAGATAAAATCCCGGGGCCTGATGGCTGGCCTATAGAATTCTTCTTAGGATTCTATGACTTCTTCGGGGAGGAATTATTGAATGTGGTGGAAGAATCGCAAAAGGCTGGGTTTATACATGGCCCCTTCAACTCGACCTTTATTGCTCTTATTCCAAAAATAGACAAGCCTGACAGTTTTGATGAATTCAGACCTATCTCTCTCTGCAATTGTATTTATAAGATCATCTCTAAGGTTATGGAGAGGAGACTCAAGAATATTTTGTCCAAGCATATTTCTTGTGAGCAATTTGGCTTCTTGGAGGGTCTCCGACTTCATGAGGCCATCGGAGTTGCTCAGGAAGGATTACACACTTTGAAAGTGCAGAAGCAGAAGGGTGCCGTGATTAAGATTGATCTCTCAAAAGCATTTGATAGGGTTAGTTGGCTCTATCTCCGGATGCTTCTAACTCACCTGGGTTTCTGCTACGAATTTATTTGATGGATTATGGCCTGCATCACTATGGTGAGCTTTGTTGTACTGATCAATGGGTCTGCTAGTCCATTCTTCCAGGATGGAAGGGGTCTACGACAGGGATGCCCCCTCTCTCCGCTGTTGTTTCTCCTTGTTGCTGAAGGCCTCAGTCGTTTTATTCTGAAAGCTAAAGCTGATGGCTCCTTTCGAGGCATATCCATTTCTCAGGTAATGTTTATTACACATCTCCTTTTTGTTGATGACATTCTGATTTTTTGTGATGGCACGAGACAGGATATTGATAAGGTGGTTGAAGGTCTCAATTTAGTGCAAGCAACAGCGGGTATGTTAGTGAATATTGACAAATCTACAATCACATGCTCGCATCTAACCGAGCAGGAGATTATTAGATTGGCTATCAGACTACCTTACAGGATTTTGGATATTGATGATGGATTAAAGTACCTTGGCTTTCACTTGAAACCAAATGCTTATTTGAAGACTGATTGGCACTGGTTATTAGCAAAATTAGAGCAGCGCCTTCATGGATGGAGTCATAAATGGCTCTCTCGGGCTGGGAGGCTTGTTCTGGTTAAATCGGTTTTGGAAGCAATTCCGGTGTATTGGATGTCTCTAGCTTGGATTCCCAAGGGAGTCTTGGAGCAGATCAGAAGGCTGTGTTTTGCCTTTCTTTGGAAGGGTAAGTGTGCTAATCGAGCTTTGGTGTGGGTCAGATGGGAAAAAATTGCGGTCCCAAAAGCACTGGGAGGTTGGGGGTTAAAGAATATTTTTCTGTTTGCAAAAGCCTTGGGGGCCAAGGTGTCATGGCGACTTATCCATACACATAGTCTCTGGACAAGAGTGGTATATCATAAATATATTGCACCTTTAACTCTTCTCGAATGGATTAGGCTGGGCAATAAGTCGATGGCAAATTGCTCTGTGGTCTGGAAAGCGGTGGTGCAGCATTTTCATTTGGTTGCATCTGGATTAGTGTGGAGGATTGGAAATGGGCGTCTTATTCGTATTGGATTGGACCCATGGGTTGGTTGTAGGGGCGGTCATGTCCTTCCTGTGGACTTGAGGACATTTTTGACAGCTAGAGGATGTCATTTTCTAGCAGATTTAGAGGACTTGGGATCATCTACTATTTGGCATCAGGGATGGATCTCTGCACAGCGTCTTGAGATTCCTGAAGATATGCAAGGAGCTTGGGAGGATTTTATCCGGATCTTAAGACATTCGAATATACGACTGACCAATAGGATTGATGAACTTATCTAGGATCACCATCCCTCTGGAATATACTCCCCAAAGAATGGATATATCCAGCTGAATGTGGAAGTACATAACACGGAATTGGTGTGGTGGTGGAAATATCTGTGGAAGTTAAAGTGTCCGGGTAAAGCTAAATTGCTCTTCTGGGCTATTCTGGAAAATAAGGCTCCAACCTGGGACATTCTGCAAAAACGTTTCATCCAGGGACTGGGGTTCTGTCCACTTTGTAGGGATGCGGAAGAGAGCATTTCTCATCTATTTTTCCATTGTCGATTTACTCAGGCAGTTTGGGCTGATATATGCAAATATCTGGATATCAATGTGAGGTGGTGGGGGGAGAGTGCCCATGAGGCGTTCCAACTGTGGTGGTCATTACAAAAGACCTCTTCCATCCGGGATACCCCTTGTATTTTCACCTGGGGCATTTGGATTACCAGAAATAGGATCATATTTCAGGATTGTAGGGTTCCGATGGAGATTGTAGTGGCACATGCTGTGGCAATTATCAAACACTTTGTGACACCAGTCAAAGCGATTAGAACTCGACCTGTGAGCGTGGAATTGATAGATAAATCCATGCCGTGGGCATATTTTGATGGAGCTTCACTCGACCATCAGACGGTGTGTGGAGGCGGGGGAGTACTTTTCAAATCTGAAACACATTACTATCATATCGTGGCAGGTTTGGGGAGGGGATCAAATAACTATGCTAAACTTATGTCTCTTCGGCTGTTGATGTTGTTTGCACTTGAACAAGGCTGTCTTACTCTTCAGATATTTGGCGACTCCATGTTAGTTATCGATTGGGCAAAGGAGATAACACAGTGTCATGTGATGGTACTATTACCTATTCTGGAGGAGGTAATCCGAATAAAGATGTCATTTAATCATATCACTTTTACACATATTTACAGGGAGAGGAATGGGATGGCAGATCAGCTTTCCAAAGCAGCGACGCAGCAACAATTGGTACTTGGCACATGGCGGATTACCATTCAGTCAACGGGGGGCACTTACAGCTATTATCACAGACCATTTCATGAAGATATTGAGGCACGGAATTGAGCATTAGCTCAACTGTTAAATGACCGGTGAAGGACTCGTTTCCTGTTACAGTATGTTGATTTCGGCTATAGGCGTGCTGTATGGCTAGCAGACTTCGTAGACCGGTGATGGTCACCATCTTTCTCTGATACTGTATTTGTGATGATGATATCGGAAATATATGTTTTTGTATTTGTGTAGAAGATATAGGTTATATGAGGGTTGAAGACAGCCGTCTCCATTGTTTGTAATGGGGCATTAAACCTGATGTTCTTATGTGACAGAAAATATATGACAATGTAGGGATCTCAGTGATTCTAATACATGTGCAGAATGTTATTTTGTTCATTTATGAAATAAAATTACGACTTTTTCCAAGGAAAAAAAAAAAGCATAACAAGTCTACATTTTTCTCTTAGAATGAGTAAGTTTAGATAACAACAATTTTCCTTATATTGTTCATTAGTCTATGAGTGACACTCCATTGAATTTAAAACATGAGATCCCATATTCTTTGTGTATTCGATTATATACTTTAATTATATTTTTCTATAATGTTAGTAAATTATAATGAAAAAGCATTAGTGTCCCACATTTTAACCTACCTTTTTAGGAAAGTTTGATGTGGACGTAAATGTTGTGAATAAAAGCACTACACTCTTGTTTTGGAACCATTATAAGCACCACATTTTCTATATGCTGATTCCGTTGTGTTCAATTCACGCAACTAAAGAGGAAGACGCCATGGATCATAACCTGGTATAATTTGTAAAATTATTTTTGACAGTGATATAAATCATCTAATACAATTGCAGATCACATTAGTCGCTTTGGCCGATTGGTTAAGGCGTGTGCCTGCTAAGTACATGGGGTTTCCCCGCGAGAGTTCGAATCTCTCAGGCGACGACAATGATTTCATTTTGAAACTTATAGATTTGGATTTTTCCCTCTATTCTATTAAATGCAGTTATAGATTTGGATTTTTCCCTCTATTCTATTAAATGCAGGCCCTCTAATACTGAAGCGATGAAATTCATTTCCGTGGCAAACAAGAAATTGATTAACAAACCAGATTTTGTCTCTCTGGCTCCATCGCAACACAGTTAAAGGGGTTGGTAGCTTCAGACAGTCTTTCATTATGAAAAGAAAATCGAAACTTTAATAGAACTATGGCAGTTTTCATGTCAGCGCTGGTTGCAAGTAGGTTTGGAATTTCAAAACATTTTACAGCTAAGCAATTTAATCAAATGTAACACTCATTAAAACCCTTGTTCTTGTTTATGTGGTAAACCAGCTAAGCAATTTAATCACATGTAACACTCATTAAAACCCTTGTTCTTGTTTATGTGGTAAACAAAAAGGATGAGGCTCTTTAGGCAGGTGAAATGGAATCGTCCTTGTAGGTACCAAGTGCATGAGATAGCCATACTTATTTACTTGATTATTGCCTCGTTTACTGAAATCGCCCAGAATTTTGAATGAAGTAATTTTGATTTGGCTAAAATTATCTTAATGCTATAGCTTGCTTGTGCAATGGTAGCTATCTTAATGCAATAGCTTGCTTCCAACACTCCTCTTTAATTTCAACCAAATTTACATCTTTTTGCAAAAACTTAAAATTAATCTTATAACACTCCATGCTGCACAATACACATCATTCATAACATACAAACTAACATTCACATCAGTGGATACATTTACATCAGAAATCTTTATTTGCAAAGATAAACATTTTTATCTGTTGATCTTTTGGTCTGCAAAAATTGTTCATTTAGCTGGAAATTATGTGGTTGCTCCAGAGGTGCGCAAAACTTATTTTTCTTCTTCTTTCTCGAACTCCATACACTGTATTCTAATCTTCTGTTTTGTTCTCTTCAACTTCAGCTTTATTCTCGGTATGCCTTTGTTCTCTTCAACTTCAGCTTTACTCTCGGTATGCCTTTCTTCATATTGTGTGTAACACCACCACAATGTTTATATTTTTCCACTACTCTAGAACATCTTTTAAGTACTCGTTCTTCTCAATATTGTTGCAATAAACTGCAAATTCATAATCAAACAAGTTATAAATAGAAACAAAGTTCTATTTTTCATTTACAATTGCCTTTTTCGCAACTGCAAAGGCTGTTTTTTCCATATCAGCTTCTACTGCTGCAATGGCAGTTTCATAAAACCATATGTTGTGTTTATTTCCCATCATTTCAATATCTATTGAGATAATGGCGATCTGCCACATCATCAAAAACTGTTAATAATACCTCAACTCCTCAAGGTTCCACTTCATATACACTTCGTTCAAGGTTTCTTCATCTAGTTCTTCTTGCTCAAATGCAATGGCATATCTATCATATATGTTTCAATGTCTGCAATTGTTATTAAAGCAGTTTCTTCATCATAATCAACTTCTTTAATGTTTTATGCAGCACTCATTAGTGCAGCAAACTTTTCATCATCTTTGTCATTATAACATTCATCAAATATTTCATAACATTTTTCACTTTTAGCTGCTAATGCAACCATATGCCCATTTTCTGTTTCAATTTTTTGGTTCTCTGCCTTTTCTAAGCTATCATATTTCTGTTTGTTTTCATTGCGGTGTTCCTTCCAATCTTCATTTTTGTCTTCTACATACTTGGGTTAGCAAGCCAATCTTCTAGAAATTTTAAGTCACAATCAGATTCATTATTTTCATCCTCTTGCAGATTGACGACTGCAATCAGCTTTACTTTCATCACTATTAATTTCTGATTCAATCTTCTCAAAATATTTACGAAATGTTATGATATTTTCTTCATCAAATCTTTCTTTATCTATTTCTGTAATTTCTATGACTTGCTTCTCTTCATCATTTTTGTGCTTGCACAGCTCCTTCAAACTCATACATTTGACTGAACTCGGAAGTATCTGCTCCAAATGTATTGTAGCATTACACGTAGCCTCCGCAACATCTTCAAAACTGTTTTGCACTCTTGCATGCATAACGTTAAATGTTTGATTCAACTCAACTTGGATCTCTTTTGGATCCTCATACAAATTTCTTTCAAATTTATTCGAGATCTCAACATTATTGTGTTCTTCATCATCATCAATGGTTATCTTAATCTGCTCAACTTTTCTCACAACAATCAAAGAAATGCCATCTTTATTAGTTGTTCTTTTTGTCACGTCTAGATCGTCTTTCCTTTCATCTTGACTCATGCTACTTGGCAACTTCAACTCTTCATCAGAGTGTTCTTTCACATAAACTCTTGCAGCTTCTGGACTGCTTATAGCACCTGCACATTCAAACAAAATATTAGTATAAACAGAAATGTCCATCGGGTTCTCTCCTTCAAATGATTCTGATGTGGTTTTCTTTACATCTACCCCTACAAGTGTGGTGGAAGAAACTTCAATTTCATTATCAGCGTGTCCATCTCTACAATGGACCTCTCTTTTATGCACATTCTCCTCTTGTCCAAGGATTGCATAACTTTCAAGTTTATTTTCAGCTTCTATGGCCTCCAAAGCCATTTTAATTTCAATTTCTTCAGCGACTTCTGCATCATTCAACACTTATGCAAGTTCTTCATAAAATTCCTCAAGTTCTTCTTCAGCATTTGCAATAATACCACTGCATTTATTTTCATTTGAAGCAGCAAACATGTTGTCCAAATTTTCTTCCAATTTCACTTTTGAAACAACATCATTGTTATCTACTTGATATGCAGTATTGACATGACTACCTTCTGTTGGTTTTTCAGAATTTACTTCAATCTTATCTAGGATCTTACCTGAGAGAACAATATGTACAGCATATCTACAGTATATCAATCATGGACACAATAATGCAAGCACACAAGAGACATAGAGTTTACTTGGGGAAAACCATAAAGGTGAAAAACCCCAATAACTTCCTCAGAGATAGATAGAGCAATGATACAACCCAAGCATAAGAGATAGACATCTCCTAGCAGCAGTTTCTCCTCCTCCATAAGTGCGCCACTCTCCAAAGAGTGTGTGTGAGAATAGAATGGTCAAATAGAGTGCCTCCCGCACTCTATTTATACTTGACTTGACTTGCCTAATAACCTTTACTAGGTCGGCCTTAACTTAACCACATAACATAATGCTGAATGGGCCGACCCCCAATAGGGTGGTCTAATAACCCTTTGACCCACATGACTTATACAAGGCCGACCCCAACAAGGTGGTCTAATAACCCGTCAAGTATAAGTTACAACACTTACAATATAAATGACAACACTTCCGTATAAAGGAATAATAACATCTTTATTGGAATACAAACACTTCCATATAGAGGAATAATAACATCTCTATAGGAATACAATATACATATATGTGAAATACATTCCGAAGTTACATATACATCAACACTCCCTCTTAACTAGGAAGGTATTTCTTGACACAGGTCTTCTAGCACAAGTCTTCTTCTCTAGATCATTGTCATCGAATCATCGTCATAGTCACTGCTGCTGCTATCTCAATCAATCTCTGAATCTACTCGTCATAGGAAGTTCTACAGAGCCAGTCCTTTTTCATACTGGATGTAGGCCCACCACCTGCAGGTCTTCATTATCACTGGCCATACTGTGGAATCCTCGGGACTTATTACGTGCATCACAAAACCTCGAAAGAGCATCCCAGGCTGTTACAAGTACACAACTCCGACCTATAGGATCTCCCAGGATCTTTTACATGTGACAGTCACAAAACCTTAAAAGGGTGTCTTGCCAAGCAAGAACCCTAAAGAGCATCTGAGGCCTTTTTCATCCTGTCCAGATCTCCAAGTCTGATTACATGTGGTCATGGCAATGCCTCGAAAGAGCATCTAAGGCCTTTTTCATCCTATCCAGATCTCCCAAGTCTACTTACATGTCATAGGACAATGCCTTAAAAGAGCATCTGAGGCCTCTTTCATCCTATCCAGATCTCCCAGGTCTACTTACATGTCCTCCCAGAGCAATGCCTCGAAAGAGCATCTGAGGCCCTTTTCATCCTGTCCAGATCTCTCAGGTCAACTTACATGCTCATCTGCACAACCTGTCCACGGCCACAGAGTATCAACCTGATACTCACCAGACATCATCCTGATGTACACATGATCATCCTAATCATCAACACTGCATCATCCTGTTGCATGTCATCTGGAGCAACATCCTGAAGCTCGTCATCCATGATCATCCTGATCATACAATGCATACACAGTATCTTCCTGATACATATCATCATACATGATCTACCTGATCATACAATGTATCCACCTGATACATATACAAATACATGATTCACTTGATCATACCTGATACATATCAACATACATGATTTACCTGATCATACAATGTATCCACCTAATACATCTACAGATACATACACATGATCCAACTGATCATATCCAGCATCCAACATGATGCGTACATACATATACATATAAATGATCCAATTGATCATATCCAGCATCCAACATGATGTGTACATACATATACATATAAATGATCCAACCGATCATATCAAGCATCCAACATGATGCATATACAGAGCAGTAACTGGAGCATCGTCCTGATGCCCATCATCCAACACTTACATCCACAGCCATGGGAAGGATCCTCCTCTCACCATGCTTGGAATGGCTCTAGCAAATGTGTACATCAGTTCTTCCTCGAAGTGTCATCAATCTGAAGAACACCAATCCTCTCTCTGAAGTATTCAAACTTCACTCTGGCTAGTGGTTTCATCAGCACATCCGCAATCTACTCATCCATCGCAACATACAGGAGTTTCACTACTCCTCTCTGCACCATATCCCTGATATAGTGATATTTGATCTCAATGTGTTTCGACCTGTCGTGGAACATCGGATTCTCAGACAACTTCACACAACTCTGGTTGTCACAAAAGATACCAATAGCCTTCAGCGGGAGATCAAATAACTCATATAGTAGCTTCTCAAGCCATACTGCCTCACAACTAGCTGAACAAGCTGCAACATACTCTTCTTCAGCTGTACTGAGTGCTACGCAGGACTGCTTCCTGCTAAACCAAGAGATCGCACCTGATCCCATACTGAAGCAGCACCCAGATGTGCTCTTCCTATTTGCAGCACTGCCTGCCCAATCTGAATCAACATAACCCTGCAAGTTAAACTTTTGATTCGCATCATACTTGATCCCGTAGTCAATTGTACCCTTCAGGTACCTCAGAATATGCTTTACAACAACCAGGTGAACACCTCTGGAATCCATCAGGAACTGGCTCAATGTGTTCACCGCAAAGCAAATATCTGGTCTCGTGTTCGTCAGGTACATCAAGGATCCAATCATTTGAGGATAAATTGTGACATCAACTGGATCAGATGAAGCATCACACAGAAGCTTCAGGTTCAATGCCATAGGTGTGGCCATGGCCTTGAAGTCCATCATCCCGAACCTCTTCAGGATCTCTACTGCATACTTCCCTTGTCCAAGGAAGATTCCATCTGCACTATGTCGCACCTCCATACAAAAGTAGTATCACTGGATTTCCTTCCTCAACCTTGTAGTAACGGTTGGAATCTGCTGTCTTCTGGTTCTCTTCAATGACTTGTGCTAGTAACCTGCATGTCTCATAAGTTAACCATTGTAGAACCAAGTTATACATACCTCGTAAGTAGATCTTCTATGTGATCCATGACAATGGATGAATCTTTGTCTTCATGTCACCATGATCATATGTTCTTGAAGTAGAACATGATTTGTCTATCTTAGTGTACCTTTCATGTTAGCGAACAACATAAACCTCATACAACATCACAATGCATTAGTACAATCATAAGTGTCAAAACCTTAATCAATGAATATCTTCTATCATGTATTCATAATTTTATTAAGGTGATGCGACAAGTCTAGTAATTTAATCAAGATTGTACTAATCGTAATAATATGAAGACAAACATATCATAAACTTAATCATGAACAAATCTCGAAACATACCTGGATAAGTCATACCTGTTGAGATTGCTTGTAATCTTCTTATGTAAGGCCTTAGCCTCATCTCCCTCTAAAACAGGAACTTCTTCACTTATGCAGGTGACCAAACCATTTTCTTCTAGGATTAACCCAATCCACTTGATTTGCAGGAACTAAATCTGGAGCTGGATTAGTGTTTGTTAGAGAAACCCTAAAAATTCAAACTTTGAATTTCAAACTTTTGAAAGGATAGAAAGATGCGCCTTGATGAGCCGATCAAGCTGGTATACTCAGAATTTGAAAACTGCAAAGTTTCACCCCTCAAAATTGCCTTTGAAACTTCCGGATCTTCGGGACAGGATCCTGAACTAGGGTTTGATAAAGCCCACCCTTCTGCCCAACCAAAAGGTTCGATCCAAAGCTCTAAACTTCGATTTTTCTGAGGAGATTCCAGCCATGGTCACAAACTTCAAAAATTCCAACTTTTGCAAAAGCCCTAATTTTTCACTTTTTCGATCAAAGTCCCGAACTAGGGTTTGATCAAGCCTGGCCTTCTACCCAACCAAAAAATTTGATCTTGGTCTCTAAATTTTGATTTTGATGAGTAGCATTCAGCCGTGGTCTCCGATTACAAAAATGTCAACTTTCTCCGAAACCCTAATTCCCGGAGCCATGAATGAAGGTGCTCAAAATCCAATTATGTTTTGATAGAAATATGCACTTGATTGTTTCTGGTGTAACTCCAAACTTTCCGATCCACAAGGCCTAAAAATGTTTCCTGTGGTAGCTTGACCTGTCATCTTTCTAACCCCATAAGTCTGACCTCAAATGGATTCTCTGAGAGAGAGTTATGCTAAGTGTCGCAATGTGACCTATTTATGGGATAAAACAGGAGAGCGAACTTATATAGCGTGCCACGTGTCACTGGTTCAGTTTTGGCCTCTAAAAAAGTTACCTGAGAAAGTACAGTCCGTGCACTAGTAACTGTCACTTTTTACGAAATTTCATTTGGAGCTTCCTAGCCCAAGTTATGACCTGTTTTCGTAGGTCACCTGTTTATGACTCAGATCTGGAAGAGGCAAAACCCTAGATTGTACAGATCATAAAACACAAGGTACAGTGACTTAGAAGTTGTCCTTTGGACACAAGGTACATTGGGATCTGATCTTCGACCTGTAAAAGTTTCAGATCCGAAAACTTCTCCAAAATGGATTTATAGCGAAAGTTCTACGATGACTAGTTTTTGCTATATCAAGCCCTGGCATCGCAAGTGCAACAAGTGTCATACATGCCATACCATGCCTTCTTTCAGGCTAGCTCTAATACCATGTTAGTTTTTCAGAATTTACTTCAATCTAATCTAGGATCTTAACTGAGAGAACAACATGTACAGCATATCTACAGTATATCAATCATGGACACAATAATGCAAGCACACAAGAGACACAGAGTTTACTTGGGTAAAACCATAAAGGTGAAAAACCCCAATAACTTCCTCAGAGATAGATAGAGCAATGATACAACACAAGCATAAGAGATAAACATCTCCTAGCAGCAGCTTCTCCTCCTACACAAATGCGCCACTCTCCAAAAAGTGTGTGTGAGAATAGAATGATCAAATAGAGTGCCTCCCGCACTCTATTTATACTTGACTTGACTTGCCTAATAACCTTTACTAGGTCGGCCTTAACTTAACCACATAACATAATGCTGACTGGCCAACCCCCAATAGGGTGGTCTAATAACCCTTTGACCCACATGACTTATACAGGGCCGACCCCAACAAGGTGGTCTAATAACCCGTCAAGTATAAGTTACGACACTTACAATATAAATGACGACACTTCCGTATAGAGGAATAATAACATCTCTATAGGAATACAAACACTTCCGTATAAAGGAATAATAACATCTCTGTAGGAATACAATATACATATATGTGAAATACATTCTAAAGTTACATATACATCAACACCTTCATATTCATATTCTCTCGCATCTTCTTCCATCTTCTCAATAGTAGCAAGAATTTGAATGTCATGAAAAACATCACAACCTTCTTCATGCTTTTTAGCTTCTAAATCTGCAACTACAGTGCAACAATTTCTTTTTTGAGCAACTTTTTCAACTTTCTTCTTGAATTCTCCTTCAATCTTAACTGTGATGTCAATTTCTGAAGCACCTACATGTTTGTCTCTCTTTGCTCTAAACCATTCTATCCCTCCTTGTCCTGATGATGGATCGCTGATCCAAAATGTCAACTCAAAAATCTCAAACACATTGAATCTGAAAGCCTTCCAAAGCTTTTTTAATTTTGTATTTCATAAAATTTTGTTTTATTGCTAATGTAAACACTGTTGTTAATCTTATCAAATGCTGCAACAATTTGATTACATTCTTCTTCTATTGTCCCTGCATTTTCACAATCATCAGATTCATTGAACAAGTTCAATGCCTTAATGGGCATGTCCTTATTGAACTCTTCATTATTATCCTAGTTTTCGAGAAATTCATCATCATCAACAACAATTTATGTGTTTTTCAAAGAATTCATTAGTTTAATTTCTCTCCCATGTTCCATCAAATCCTTTTTCATCAACGTATTTATGACGACTAGCAAGAAATTTGTCCAGATCAAATCTAATCCACTTTTCTTCTTTTTCATTAACTGTTTGATCAAATTCTTTCAGTTTCAGCAAACTTATCATGAGCTCTTGATCATCTTCTTTTTCTTGTACATCTAGCGTACTAGACAAAGCATCAAAGAGTTCATCTGGATTGTATTGAATATTTTCCATATCAAATTCTACCTCATCAACAATGAGGTCTTGATATCCCGTTCTTCTGAACATTTGATTGGCTACTTGTTTGTAGGTTAATCCGGCTACCTTCTTATAGGGTTTCATTCTTCTCGTGCAGCCCATTTTCAAACTACTCATTCTTTCCTCCCAAGACAGTCTACTTAGAAACCAACTTTAAAAATCCTCTCTCTATCTCTTCAGGATTGTTATGACAACTTGCAGACGAAATTACATTACTTCCACTCAGCCTCTTCTGCGTTGATTCTACGTACACTACTTCTTCATTGCATCTCCAATCAACCTACTTAGCCTGCAAAAGACTATCTTTTCCTTCCAACTACCAACCTTTTGGCTCATAGCGACAAACAAACACTAGCATATATTCAAATCTGCATACCCAACTTCTCAAATTTGCTTCACCAAATAGCCTTCACGTTTACAATTTAACAACTATCATATTCAAATAACAATGGCGACTTGCACCAAATCACAAATAGATTGCTTCCACTATCTTAGAGACTTATCCCCCTCAAATTAGACTCAATTAATCTCTACAAGTTCATAAACTCAACAAATAAACATAAATTAGAAATCATCTACCATATAACCAGGCAACCAACCAATTAAGCAATCAAGAAAACCTAGTCAACCAAGGATGCAACCCTTCCAACTACCAACAAATTTAAACTCCTTAAAAAAAGTAAGCTATTACAGTAATAATAACAAGGACACAATAGGTCCTAAAATTCATGAAAGACTGTAGCTCCACTACAACATCTCAAATGCATACACACTCATTCAGATATTCTTCATAAACCAGGCTCTATAGGCCTTGACATTAGGATCATAAATTTTATAAAATCTACAAATTTACAATGCCTCTAAGGGCTCCACGGGATTACTCTTGCCTAATAGTCTATGTCTCAGCTAATCTTACATACGATTTCACAAGATTAGAAAAGTTTAGTTTTTTCACTTATATTTCTTTTTTCCTTTTTCACAATGTTGCCTTCCACGACTGCGTCGGTCCTTTCCTCCTCTTCGGGATTCAATTATGTCATGTTGTCCCACGGCTCTTCTTCTACCTTTGCACAGTTTTCATGGGCTACAACCTATGAGTTAACAACTCCACTGCTGCTACTAAGAATACCCGAACCCTGCATTATTCAGATCAAACCATGAATCCCCACCAGAGTTGTGTCTCAACTCTTTATTTAACAAGAAGCCTCGAGTTCATATCCTCAACCTTCAATATATTCCCATAAATGTAACCTTAGCACTCCCACTTCAGAACCACAAGTCTATAATCCTAACGCCTTTAGAACCACAATAACCCACTTAAACATAGAAGCGAAAATGCAACCCTACCTTCAAAGAGCGGTATAAAGCTATGTTTAAGAATGTGTTGTCAAAAGCCATGACTGCAAATTGCATAGATATACCAAACCCTTGATAATCAAACAATGAAACAATCTAGAGAAAGAAAGCAAACAAAATATTTCGATTGTGGACCATTTCAAGGAATCGTGGCTTCTATCATTTTATTACAGCTTCTCTCCTTCCGGAGTTGACCTCTCCTCGACAACTTCCTCTGGACTCTACGATGTGACGTTCACAAGCTCGAAGTTAAACTGCTTAGTGTACACGCCTCACAAACTTTGTGCTCGTAAAGCCCATTGTTGTCAGTTTGAAATTATAGAAGATACAGGGTTGCATGGATGAAAAAGAGGGCTATTGTCTACACATGCAAAGAATGGAGTGTATACTCCTCACAAACTTCGTGCTCGTAAAGCCCATTGTTGTCAGTTTGAAATTATAGAAGATACAGGGTTGCATGGATGAAATAGAGGGCTATTGTCTACACATGCAAAGAATGGAGGCACAACGGAGCATATGGTAATGGCAGGCAGCGAACAGAGGGTGGCTTCCTTCAAACTCACCCCAGCCCAGAAAGCCCCTCATACGCGGATTTAACGAGCTTACAAGCTCTCGCAGGGGAAGAAAACTCTCACCAACAAGGCAGACACAGACTTGAGTAGCCGGAGAAGGGAAACGATCTCACTGGGATGAACTTTGGCTCTTCATACAGGAATAAAATAAGCTGGTAGACAGAGCTACGACTCTCGGCAAGATAGGAAAACGACGGTTTCACTGTCGATCAGAATGAGGTTACAGGCTTTGATGGCATAGGAGAGAAACTAATATCAATAGTATGCCCCTCCTCTTAGCTCACTCGGCACTACAGGATGACAAATTGGGTTGCAGAGATAAATGAGGAGCCCTTGGCTCTGATACCACGTGAAAGGAACACCAAAGCGTAGAAGACAAAAACAAAACCCCATAATGGTTTTTCATTCATTAAAAATTGAATTTATACAAAGTTTAAGATTTCCAATGATCAGAGATTTTCGGGCCAAAGGTGCTGTTCGAAAATTGCCGGACACTCGCCGTCCAAACTTTCAGGACAATGTCAGTTGAGGTGGGCACTTCTAGCGTCTTCTCAGGGGATCATCTGAGTTAACTGCACAATTAATTGATCATTAATACACACCCAAAACTTGCCAGGTGGAAAAGGGTGTTTATGATTGGAATTATTTCCAACAATTCAACTATCTCGAAAAGACTTGGAGCTTTCAAACCTTGGACTTAAAATAATCAAGCGTTGCACGTTGCTCTATCCTTCATAGTCATCTTCGAAGGCTAGATCGCAAGCCAATTTCACCAAGGCCATCAATGCAAATCTTCGCACCGAGATTCGCTTCACCTACCATAACCCCATCATCAGCAATTTCAGGTTCTCATTCTTCATTGGCATTTTCTTGTCTGCAAACCATAACCCACCATCATCAATTTCAGGTTCTCATTCTTCATCCTAATATAATGCATTATCCTAAACCATCACTTCCCCACCAAGAATGAAGTATCCAACAACCCCATCCTTCATCTTAGCTGCCTTTCCAAAGGCTTTCACTCTCTCATTCAATTGCCTTTGGTTTTTCCTTACCTTACTCACACTCAATGGCCTTTTCCTTTCCATTTTAACTTTTAGAACAACCTCATACTTTCTTCTCCCTTGACTTTTCTTCTTCAACCCTTTTCCTCAAGCTTCTTTTGTTTCTTTTATCCTTCTCAAGCTTCTTTTGTTTCTTTTATCCTTCTCAATGACTCCTATAGCATTCACATACTTCTTTAGAATGTATTGTCTCCTTTTTTTCATCATTCCAGCATTTGTTGTATTGTCTCCATAAGCCAACTGTGCACTATCAATCTGCACTCTACTTTTATTGTTCACAAATTCCCTTCAACCTCCTCGATGTTATTTTCTCTTTCTCTACAGGTTTTTAAATCTTCCTTCCTCTTCTCAAATCTTCCACTAAGTTGCTTCCTCTCATTCACCTATGTACTATTTTCTCTTCACTTGTAGATCTAATACGGTTTCTCTCATCCTTTCAAACTGTTTCTTCTTTCCTATTGAAAATATGACAATCTACCTGCTAAAGCCTCCTCTAGGCTTCGTCATCTTACCTTGATATTTTACTAGGGCCTTCTTCTCTACATATTAAATCTACCTTCTTAGCCTTCGCAGGGATACTCATTCTTCTTTCCAATAGCTACCCAAAGTTTTTTTCTCTTTAGCCTCCTTTGGGCCTTCTATTTTATTTACTTTACTTTCAGGATTCTCTACCTACTACTGATCCTCAGCCCTGTTTTACCCACCACTTCTCTAAGGGATCTACTTTCTCTATTTCAACAATACTTCACTACTTTATTTTTTAGGACATCACCTACACTATTAACTTATTCTATTTGGTAGGATTCTCATGCTCTATTACCAAACTTGGTGCAACCCTAGTATGTATCAATTTGAAAACACAACAAGGCTCCAAATTATCTTAGAGTACACAACAACACAAATTACACATAGAATTATAATTAAAGCAGGCTCAATGAACACATGCAATCATTAAAATTTGCCCAGTGGTTTGTATTACTTCTCATAAAACTTGAAAATTCCATCTTCAAGATTTATAGGATTCTGCAACAGAAAATTATAACTCAACCCTTTGAAGTCTCGGATGGGCCTTTACATTTATAAAATTACCTAAAATCTACAACCCAAAAACTATTTTTCCATTCGCCAAATTCTAGTAGCTAGGTTCTTCATCTTCTTTCTTGCTCTATTCTCCGTCTCTATCTCCTTCTTTCTTCACAAAGACATCTTCTTCATTTTTTTTTGCATTTAAGAATATATCTGTTCTCCAAATTCCCATCCTCTTCTACTTACTCTCGTAACAATAACAACACCCAAAATAATGCCTCATGAATAAATTTATGAAGCCTTTAATGGTTGGTGACATTAATGAACATGGACATGACTCCACAAAATTTGGTCCACGTGACATGTCTTACCTAACTATGTATCCTTAATTTAATCTTCATTCCTTAAAAAATAACTACCACCGTGAAAGATCATTTATACATTCACACAAATCATGGTTTATCCAAGACCATGAGATGGGAGGGAAGATCAAACAGTGAGCAAACATCATAGAGTCAAATAGTGGCATTGTTTTTTAGGTTCTAATGACAAGAGTCATTCAATCAAAGGGCATGTTACTCTCTAGATCGTCTGCAGTAAAACATACCAAATGTGCCAAAGAAGGGGTCTTTTTTGCCATTGTAAATGGCAAAGTTGGGGCTTGTTTATGTAAAAGTGTTGGTCTAGAAGGGCTCATGACCCTTGGTATGGTCATGGAAAGTCATCTTGGTTCTCATTTCAAGGAGTGTTGGCCTTGTGGATTCGATGACTACCCCTTGATGAGTGGATATCCCTCATCATGTTGGGCATTTATGCCTTGGGTGGGTGCTCTGATGCACCTTTGGATGAATCCATTAGGACACAGGGCTTGAAGCTCATAACCACACATACGGTTTTATGATTTGTAAAGGTGGTTGTGCTAGTAAGGGTTGTCATACCTTCCTTAGCACACTTCATGTATACCCCCTTGGATCTATTTTTCTTGTATCAACCTTCCCTCTTGGTCATCCTAGCCTTGAAGAGCAAATCATCCATCTTCCAAGCAAGTTTTAAGAGTTTGTACCAACCTAAGGAGGAGGGCATTGAGGGGAAAATACAAATGTTGGGGTTAGTTGGGGCGTGAGGTCCTCCTTCCAATCTCAACTCATCATCAAGTTGAAGTGCTTCATCTTATTTTATCATTATTTCATGTTTTATGATGTTTACTCCTCGGATTGTGGATGTCAAACCCTAAAAATCCATTAAAAGTCATTTTAAAGACAAATTAGGTAGGCCAGTTTAAAGGAGGTTTAAGTTATCCTTTTCAAGTATAAATAAAGCAACTCCTCCTCATTTGTAATCAAGATCATGGAATCAAATAAGACATTATTTCTCTTTCTTTTTGTGTACATGAGAAAATCAAGTGATCTGCACCTCCTTTCTTGGCTCTATTAGGGTTTTTCAAGGGATATCTTTTATGTTTGAGGCTTATGTACAATCTTTCAATGCCTGTATAAGGTTAAATGACTATTGAGAGGCTACATCTTCTCTTTTCTTTCCCAATTGTGGTAAGATTTGTTAGTCTCTTGTCTTGCACTGCTGGAGGCATCCAAGGTAATATTAACCTAGGGTTTTTATGCATAATAGTATAGTCTTGTAAGTGATACATCCATCTTGAAGGGTCTCTCTTGTGTTGGGCCTTACCATCTAATTTCTTTGCCTTAATTAGGTCAAAGCTAACACAACCTAGGGTTTCTTAGCTTTACCCTACTTCATACAAATATTAAATTGCCAATGCTTAGGAGAATGTTCACCTCGCGTTTTCTCGGTGCTCGGAAGGAACAAGACCTAAGTCTTATTCCCTCATATTTACCCAAACTATTTTTTACAAAATTTCTTATAACATATTTTGAATATATATATATATATAAACCCTAAAAATCATATATTTTGCGAAATATCAAAAAAAAAAAAATTCTCTTGAAATTGTTTAGCTTATTTAGTTTTTGCAATAGTTATTGTTGTTATTTTTTTTATGTGATTATACCACTGAAAATCTATAAAAGGTCAAAAAATTCCATAAAAGTGCTTTTTGCAACTAAAAAACCCTAATTTATGGTGATGTCAGCCCTAGGGAGGGTGAAGTCACTCTCTAGGATATATTGCAAATATAGTTCACTCATTTTGCATGTCCATTTTGACATGAATATCAAACCCTAGGGGTTGGACAAGTCTCCCAACTCATCTCCAATTCATCTAAGTTGACCTTGGGGGGGTTTGAAGCATCAAATCAAGTTGGTCAGCCCTTACTACAAAAAATTGCAGACCTAAAGGTGAAACTAGTCCCAAAATGTAGCAATCATCTTTCAAGAGAAGTGCACCCTAGGGGGGATTGAGTCTCCTATGGTTGTTGATCATCGAGTGAAATTTTTTGCAGTATTTTCACAAACAATTTTGGGTTTTCTTCCAATTTTATGTTTGTTGGTTTTTACTACAGAAAAATTATTATCTTGTTCCTTAATCAACAACCAAGATTTCATGTGCCTAAATCTTCTCATTCATTTGGTATTTATTACATATCTTATTGACTCCAATAAGGCATTGGGTGCTAATCTGTGAGATAACAGGGCCAAAAGATGGTTAATGCTCTTTGTACTCTCCATCCACCGCGATAGATGAGGATCATCTGATAGGCTCAACTGATTTACCAGTGAGGGAGTAATGGAGATCCACGGACACAAGTGTATGCTCTTGCATCACATGATGAGAAAATATACTTATCCATTAATGGAAACGGTGAAAAGCAAGTGAACTAGTTGTTTCCTATTTTCAAGGTTCTCCCTTCAACTCCTTGTCGCACCCTATAACCAATAAAAATTAATTAAGTCAATAGGCATTCTTATTTTGGAATTGGATTGAAGGTTCCACATTAATGGTGCCTTTAATTACCTTATCCAATCCTATGGACAAGATTCATAAATATCTGAATATTCTTGGTTGCTTCCATTACATCAAGGGATAACATGAAAATGGTTATCGCCTGGGCATGTTATAATCGATTACTCCTCATTAATATTTTGCTTCGCTTCATTAGACCATTTAATTGGCCATGTTGTATACCCCATGCTTAGTCAACCTTCATTTCAATTAGTTGTGTGGTATGCACTGCATGCGTGGTTCAATCGACACCACATGGTATGTTGTTTCCATATGTACGTTTTGGTTTCCACTCTTTCAATTGACCAGGCTTGTTGTTTCTGTTTCATTGTCCTTTTTCTATAACCATGAGGTAAAATCATGAATGTGGATGTCTATTTTGGGGGGGTTTATGAGAAAATAAATGTGGTTTTCTTTTCAACTTCGACCGAACAAAAGTTATGTTTTTGTTTAGAATTTCACTTTACAATAAAAACAAAACTTTTGAAGAATTATGTTAGCTTTATATTCATGGTTTTTTTGATTTTTTAATAAAGATTTGATATGTCAATTTAGCAAATGTTTGACAGTATGTTCCTATAAAATGAAAGGATTTATAAATAGTCATGTTGGTATGTAATATCCCCAATCTTATTTATGGAGATACTAACTCAATCCAAAAGATCAAAATCAGAAAAAATTGAAACTAGGTGCAAATTCTAGGTTTTACAAACCAAAATCTATATGTTTCCAAATCCCTCCAAATGGCACCAAACCCCAATTATTTTCTAATATGACACAAGGGATATGTTTCAAAACCCATAAGGACTCAAATAGGGTCGGATTAGAGGGATTTACTTCTACAACTTGCACATTTCAGAGTGCATCACACCTAGGCAGACCATTTGGGTAGACCCAAATGACCGGAGGCAATTTCCCCAAGAATTATGTGGAATTCTTCCACTTTTGTTGCAGTATTGGAAATAACTATACAGTAGCAAGGTCATACATTTCATACTTGGAGGCACTCACTCAAGTTCATAAACAGAAAGTAGAAACTCTAGACTAGGAGAAAAAGCGAACTTTAGGAGAGTGAGATTACGGAATTCCAAGTGATTTCTAATGGCACTTAAGGTTCACAATTTTCAGCTCTAATGATTTGGATGGATCCAAATACATTCTAATTAATCCAAATGCACCACTCACTGATTTATGGAGTCAAATATGAATTTTATACAACACGGAAATTAAATCTAGTTTGTCATTAATTGTTGATTTCTACATGAGACAATTTCAAACCTGAAATTGAATAGATAATATGAGAAACCCCCACTGTTATGGAATTATTGTAGAATGTACATCATGAATAGGTACATGGCTGCATTTTCAGCTGCAATCCACAGAAGAATCTGATATTTAAATCTTAGAAAAATGTAGAAAGAAGGATTAATAAATTGTCTTCAAAAACCGAGATTTACTGTATTACGGAGATTGACCCTGCTAAAGGGATTTCAACCTCAGATCTATAGATCATCTTCTGAAGGTCATACACCACCTGCTACAAACTTTTTATAGCCAATAAAGAACTTAGGAACAACTTCCAACTGTCTCATGTGCTCCTTTCATCATCCAAACTGCACCAACACCACTGGAAGCAATCTAGGAAAATTCATTGAAACTGGAACTTGATGGCACTGAAACACCACCACATAAACTGAAATTCATGAAACACTGGAACACCATGGTACTGCTACAATATGCTCAACAAGAAGGATTGAATGTCCAACTCCTCAATCACTAGCTGATTTCTCAACTAGCTACAATGGACAGAAGGGGCACATCTCCCAAGTCTAGAAAAGCACAGAGCTCTTCAACACAAATGAACAAAATGGAAAATATGTGAACTGGGGATCTCAGACCTCTTTTGTAACTCTTCATTTACCTTTTATTTCCTTCTATATTGTCTCATGAAAATATCAATAAAATAGTCATTAATATTATTTTCATGAGAGAATAGAAGTTAGCCCCCCCCCTTTCTAATTCAAAATTAGGAAAATATTTCATAGATTCCTTGTTGTTTTCTTACTGTTTATATTCCTTCTTGAGATTTATTAGAAAAATATATAAACATTTTTACTTCTTGATTTTTTGTTGCCTCTCCTGTTTTTCCGATTGCTTTCCTTCTTTTCAACTACTTTTTTTCTAGATTTTTAGTTGATTTTCTCCAGATTTCTTAAGGGGGACATGTTAAGCCCTAAATATGGGAACATTTCCCCCTATATTGTGGTTCATTACATTAGTTTTGATGTCTTCTTTGGTCCATTAGTGGTAATTATCATTAGTATGATTATGTTAGTTACATCGGTGTGGGTCAGTTAGTTGGGACTATACCCCTTAGTCTCCTATATATAGGGAGGAGACCTTTTCATTTGGAGTATATTGTCTTGTCTTGTATTGTGTACTTAGTACATTTTATAATGAGGTTTCCCACCTAGAAGAGGCTTGTTATCCAGATATTTTATTCAATAAAGTCATGGAGTACTCTTTTTTATCTATTTCTTCTCTTCTCGTGCTCATTTTATAAATTTGTTGCTTAACATTTGGTATCAGAGCCCTTTCCTCGGGACTAGTTTCTTCAAAACAAGTCATCTTGGAATTTTCGCCATAAAATTTTTTCTACAAGGGTTCAGAGAGAAAGACTTAAAATCCCTCTAGAAAAAAGGTCGAAATAACTGTGGTCCAAGTTTCAAATCCTAAAAATGATTACAAGTTTGGAGATATTCACTCCAGAAGCTAGGGTTTCTAATTAGTCCAAAAACTAGTCTATAAAAGGTTTTCTTGGGAAAAAGGTCATATATGTGGCATGCAAGATCCAAATTGAGTGAGACCAATTGCATATGAAATAAGACAGCCCAAAGTATCTATGGTATGGTTTTCAACCTCATATATGAAATATTGGACACGTGGAAGATCGTACAAGTTCGATATTCTGAAAAGACCAAAAATAAGAAGTGTTGGGAAATTCGCAATAACTTCTTATTGGTACATACAAATTAGGTCAGACTTGTGGCATTGGAAAGAGGATACACCAAGATACAACAACATGAATTTTCATACCCAAAGGAGCAGAAATTTCAAATTTACATAAGTTTCAAGTTGACCTTAAAATAATCTTCCAATCAAGGTTTGAAAAGGTACGCCATTTTTAATTTTGAATAACTTTGAGTAGAAGGATCTAATTGTGGTGACATCTAAGGTGTGATATATATTTGTATTGTTAAAAATGACACTAAAAGGAAGTGTAAATACTTACACTCCATCCAAACCACCAGAGGATCCATCCTCGACGTATGATGAAAGGGAAGACCTCTCATTTCGAGTGTCCCAGTTGGAAGATATGATTAAAGGGTCTATGAAAAAAGTTGATTTGGATAATTTAGAGGAGAAGTTGAATAAAATGGAGGAAAATATGAAAGGTTTGGTGAAAACAATTGATTTACTCAATCTAGAGGAGAATTTGATGGGAAATATGACAAATATTGCTAATCTTATACAAAATTCAAGGGATACTCTTCCTACAAGTGATGATGTGTTCCAAGATACTCAGGAGGATAAAGATAATTCTCATGTTGAGAAACCTTCAGTGAATAAGAATATTCTAGTAATGGAATTCATCAGGGATGCTCCCCATGGGGTACCCAAATTCCCAAGATTGACATGAGAAATTTTGATGGCAATGATCCAGTAACATGGATATTCCAAATGGAGCAATTCTTTTATCTACACCAGGTTCCAACTTTGCAAAAGGTAACTCTTGCATCATTATATTTAGAGCCTGATCAATTTGTATGGTACCAATGGATTTGTGACCATAAAAAGGAATATGTTATATCTTGGTCTATATTCACTGAAGAATTGATTGCACATTATGGGGATATTAATAGCATTACCTTCTTCAGCCAGTTAATAAATATCAAGCAAAAAGGTCCAGTTACATAGCACATTAAACAGTTTCAGAAGCTAAGTCTTAGAGTGAATAACATTTCAAAAGATAATATGTTGGATCTATTTATTGTCACCTTGAAGGATAGCATTCAACATGAGATGCATCTCTTTGAACCACCATCCTTGGAGAAGGCCTTCATGATAGCAAGGAAGGTTGAAAGTAAAAATATGGCGATAGCTACTACAAATACCACCTCCAACACATACCGATAGAATATTGTTACTTCTTCTAACCCACCTCAAAGGTTGACACCTCAACAACTAGAGGAAAGAAGAGCAAAAGGCATATTCTTTAATTGTGACAACAAGTATAGTAAGGGACATAAGTGTGGTGAGAAGAAATTATTTTACATATATTGTGAAGAGGAAGAACCAAAAGAACAAGAACCATCTCCAAATGAAGAAATAGAAGATACTACTTCAGAAGAAATTAATCCCAACATATCATGTCATGCATTGGTTGGAATTAGCACTCCTCAAACTCTCAAGATCGAAGGATTTATCAAAAATAAAAAGGTGACAATGTCGATTGATTATGGTAGTACTCATTGATTTCATTCACTATAAATTAGCAAAAGCTCTCAATTTCTTTTTATATCCAGCACCAGAGTTTCATGTAATGATTGAAGATGGAGGAACTATCAATTGCTCAAGGAAATCCCATAATACAAATCTTACTATGGGGGAATATTTATTGAATAGTCCAATGATTGGTGTTGATGTTGTCTTAGGATTTAAAAGGTTACAATCCTTGGGAACTGTGGATTTTAATTTTCAGAAGCTTTTCATGAAATTTTTATGGGAAGGAAAGGAATATGAATTACAAGGTATCATAGGGAAACCAAGCAAGGTTATAAGCTCTAATGGTACGACAAAATTGATGAAAAATGGACATCAACGTGTAATTGTACAATTATGATCATTAGATGATCAAACATCTAAGCCTCATATTTCCCCATATCTCCAAATGGTCATTCATAAGCATTCCAAGGTATTTGAAAATATTTCAAAAGGTCTTCCACATGTCCGAGATTTTGATCATGTTATTCACTTAATTCCAGGAAGTGTTCCTCCTAACATCAGACCTTACAGATACGCCTAGTACATAAGAGTGAAATTGAGCGTATGGTTAAAGAAATGTTAGAGGCTGGCATAATTAGGCCTAGCCAAAGTTCTTACTCTGCACCAATGGTAATGGTACACAAGCCAGATGGATCATGGCATATGTGTCCAGATTATAGAGAGCTCAACAAGATCACCATTAAAGATAAGTTTCCCATTCTTATCATTGATGAATTGTTAGATGAATTACATGGAGCAATTTTCTTCACAAAGTTGGATCTTCGTTATGGGTATCATCAATTAGAATGAAGGATGAAGACATCCCAAAAACAGCATTCAGAACTCATGAAGGTCATTATGAATTTCTAGTCATGCCTTTTGGTCTCACGAATGCGCCTTCCACATTTCAAGTTTTGATGAATTCCATTTTCAAGCCTTTTCTTAGAAAATTTGTGCTAGTATTCTTTGATGATATACTAATCTATAGCAAGTCTTGGGAAGTGTTGGAAATATGGAAATATAGGTTGGAATTGATGGAAAATAGATGAGATACATTTCCTATGATGACATGTATGTCTATGTTGACAGAGCCATGGATGAGGTAGTATGATGACAAAGCAAATGGTTGGCATTGACAGAAAAGCAATATGCATTGGGCATGTAAGATGACATGAGCAGTGATGGTTATGAGGCACTCTATTATTACATGGCCTGTAATGATGATAATGGCTTCAGCTTCTATGAAAATATGATGATAATGTCTTTAGCTTCTATGAAAAACAATTTACCCTGCCAGGGGTTTGAACAAGTACTTGAGCACTATAAGGAGATTGTTCCACCTCTAAAAATGGTTGGTCCAACATCTTTTGCTCTAGTCGTTGAGGCTTCAATGGGCATTGTGGAAGCTAGTGGTGGTCAGTTTCATGTTATTGTTGTTATTGCAGATGGACAGGTAACCAGGCATAGTGATACAAGCGTTGATAAATTAAGCCCACAAGGGCAGAAGACAATCAATGCAGTTGTTGCACTTATGGAGATCCCAACTCAGTATAAAGCAACAATGGAATTCAATATTTTGGTTTGACGTTTAGGAAGTGTTCCAAGGCGATTGATTTGTCTATTGGGAGCCCAATCACCATGGTCGGGCCGCCTACATCAAGTTTGAGCTCAAATATAATGAACTAGACAGAGCTAGGGCCATCTATGAGAGGTATGTGTAATGCCACCCTACTGTCAAGTCCTGGATTCGTTATGCCAAGTTTGAGATGAAGAATGGGGAGGTTTCCAAGGCTCGACGGTGTTATGAGATGACAATCGAGTAGCTCGAGGAGGATGTGCAGACCGAGGAGATATTTGTTGCCTTTTCCGAGTTCGAGGAGCACTGTAAAGAGATGGCAAGATAAAAGGTGTCACTCATAGAATGTTCTCCAGAGGTCTTTCCTTTAAATTGATGCTCCAGAGTTTTATTTCAGAAGGCAAGTGAAATCAGAAGAATTGCAGGTAGGAAACTCAGGAACCGTCGGATTAAATATTCAATGATGGAGATTGATTCGGCGATTGGGATTTATCCCATATTGGCAGTGCGGTTGAGTTGTTATGTGTTTATAAATCCCATCCTCACTATTTCTATTCAACAGGTAGTGCGAAGGTATGGTGGGGGCTCTAGGTGCTTGGAATCCATGAGAAGTCACCATCCTGGATCCCGGGATGACCTGTCAGGCCCCCTACCTTTTGGAAGAAGTGACAACATCAACATCCATCGATTTACTGAGGAGATGATCTCGGTCATTGGATTTTGTTGACACGATGGTCATATGGAGTGATCGTGGGCTTAGGTGCGTTAGTTATTTCGCTTGGTAGTAAGACTCCCATTTTTTTTGGAGCTTTTGGCATACTAACAACTCTGGAGGATAACCAACCAGTTTTAATAAAACCCTGTTAAGACAAAGTCAACCAACAGTTAACAAGTTTTTGATGGATCCATTGCTTGATTGTTGGAGATTGATGGTTGCTGACTGGACCAGTGGATCCGGAGGACGAAGGTTGAGGTTGCTTAGATTTCCACAAGGGGAGAAAGCTATTGCTTGCTACTATGACTAAGATTTTTTGTAAAATAATAGAGGTCAAACCCGGTTCAAACACAGAGACAAGTGCCAGAATCAAAGCCTACACAAAAGCGAAGTAAAACACAATTATACTTTTGTTAAAACAAATATAAAATGTTTTTAAGAACTTAAATGAAGAGATGTGATGATATGAAGAGTTGTGTATTTGTATGAACCGAGATGATGGTTCATGAACAGGTGTGATGACAGGCCTATATATTTGCTAAGATCGGAAGCAGAATGGCGTGTCTATCGAAGATTAATTGAAGACTAGGAACAAGTAGAGACAGAGCAGTAGTCATGAAGTCCAGTATTTGATACAGAAGATTTCCACAGGACTTAATATCCTTTCCCAAATTTATAAACAGAGGGTGGCAGGGAGGAGCTAGGGCAGGTTGGTGCCTACAGGGGAGTAGGTGCTTCCTTGTCATTTGTAACTGACTAAATAGGGGTGTGGGTGCATCCTGATCATTTGGTGTTGATTCAAAGAGGAAGAAAACTTCTTCCTTCTATTGTAAATTGTAAAAACAAATTTAGCAGTTAATAGAAAAGTGTTGGTGGTTTTCCCAATTGGGTTCCATGATAAATCATCATGTTCAAATTGATTTTATATCTGCAATCCATAAATTAACAAAAGAAAAAATTGAGAGAATTATTGTGTCATTGATTCACCCCCCCTCTCAGTGACAGGACCTGATTCATCAATTGGTATCAGAGCAGTTATCTTCACTAGAAAGTTTAATCACTTGAAGAGAAGTATACATCAAAATGGATCAGCATGTGAAGATGTCATTAAGAGTCCCCCTATTTGATGGTGAATACTATGCTTTCTGGAGGATTAGAATGACAAGCTATCTGATGTCCATTGGACTGGAAGTATGGACAGTAGTTGAAAAAGGATATGATGTTCTAAAACTCACTCCCACGGAAGCAGAAGACAAGAAGAAATTTTGGGAACATGCAAAGGCTTTAAATACACTACAAGTTGGACTGAGTAAGAAGGTCCTTGCTAAAGTACTAAATTGTGGAAATGCAAAATAGCTCTGGGATAAATTGGAAACTATATATGCAGGAGATTCCAAAGTAAAGAGGGCCAAACTTCAATCTCTCAAAGTACAATATGAAGGTCTAAAAATGAAGGATGAAGAAAATATCTCAGAGTACTTTGAAAGAGTTGATAGTATTGTTAATGCAATCAAAGGTTTGGGAGTAGAAGTGACAGAAAGTGAGTTAGTTGAAAATATACTGAGAACACTCCCTATGCTATATAATCCTAAAGTGTCCACTCTTGAAGACCAAGAGAAACTAGATGAACTCACCATGGATGAATTGTATGGAATCCTCACAGCCTATGAGTTAATATTAGGTCATGAGAACCTCCCAAAAGGAGAGGCATCTTTCAAGGCGCTCAAGAAAACAAAAAATCAGAAGCAAAAACCTCAATACAACCATCATGAAGAATCTGATGTAGAAGAAGCCAATTTTATCAAGAAACTTCAGAAAAGATCAGGGAAGTACAAAGGCAAGCTTCCTTTCAAATGTTTTAATTGTGGAAAATTTGGGCACTTTGCAGCCAAGTGTCCTTATCCCAAGGAAGACTCTAAGGATGAAGATGACACAAATAAACAATACAAGAAAAAGGGAAAATCCCACTATAAGAAAAAGAATTACAAAGGAAAAAAGCATTTCTACTCAAAAGAAGAGAACAACAGTTCATCTGAGTTTAGTGACAGTGATGATGAAGTCATTTTTCTAGGTATTGAAGAGTCTAATGAGATAGAAGAAATTGAGCATAAGGAAGAGTCAGAAGATGAAGCAGAGGTTAATATGGAAGAAGAACTACTCAGTGCTTTGGATGAATTAAGAAGATACAAAAACAAATATAGACAGCTTAAAATTTTTCTAGTTGAGCAAAAGGAAAAACATGAAGAGAAAGAAAAAGAGATGGAGAAAATCATGAGAAACCTGAAAAACCAAATCCTATATGAAAATAGGATGGAAGAAAGCCTGGAGAAGTCTCTTAAAGAGAAACAACTAAACTGTGAAAGAATGGAGGCAGAATTAGTTCACCTAAGAAAAGAGCTTGATGCAAAACTTACCCAAACAAGATATGAAAATAGCTCTAAAGTCTTAGATAAGATTATAACCACACAAAGGGATCCAAGTAACATAGGTTATTCTCAAGAAGAAAACTAAGTTAGCTCAAAATCTTATGCAATTGCTCCCCTCATTACATTCAAGAAGAAAGAAGAAGAAAAGACAAGCAATGATCAGAACTCCGGAGGATTGTTTCCACCCATCAAGAAGGAATTCAAGACAACACCAAAGAAGGTTTATCAAAACATGTATCCTCACGTTTTCTTTGGTTATTGATTTGCATGCTCTAACTTCGGACACAAAGCTATGAATTGTAGAGCATATGGAAGGAAAAACTTGAGAGTTAAGAACTATAACCTCAAAGACAACCAAATAGTTGATCAAGTTAAGAGCATAAATTAGAACTCCTTTACACCTCTACAATAAAGGAACTTAGAATGATTCAAATGGCATAACTATGGACATAAAGCAAGTAATTACAGATTAATGGAAATCTCAGAAAAACAAAAGTTCATTAAAGAGCAAAAGAAGCTTTGGAAAGAAAAAAACATCAAAATAGGAATGTCTTATTGCCTTGAAAGCCCAAGATAAAGGATATCTTGGCTATGTTGACAGTGGTTGTTCAAAACACATGGCAGGAGATAAGTACAAGTTTTTGAACTTAAAGAAACAAAAGGGTAAAGTTACATTTGGTGGCAATGCTTTGGTTAACATTCTTGGGAAAGGCACTGTGAATTTGGGAAAAGACAAAGCCAAGAATGTGTTGCTTGTTGAAAACCTGAAACCTAGCCTAAGTGTCGGCCAAACCTGTGATCAGGGGCACATTTGCATCTTTGATTCCCAGAAATGTGAGATTAGGAGAAAGGACTCGGGAAAATTGGTTGGTACTGCTCCTAAAACTCTTGAGAACGTATACATACTAAATACAAAACTGAATGAGGAATGTCATATAAATTTAGTGGATGAAAGTTGGCTATGGAATAGGAGGTTGGGGCACATTAACTTTGACAATTTAGTGAAAGTCAGCAATCTTGGGGCAGTAAGAAACTTGTCAAAGATCACAAAACATTCAAATCCTATATGTAGACATTGTCAACTAGGGAAGAAAACTAGAATAAGGTTCAAAACAAAAGAATACTCAACCTCAAAACCTTTAGAGCTTGTTCACACTGACCTATGTGGACCTACAAGGACCAAAATTTTGCAAGGAGAGTCCTACTTTATGTTGTTCATTGATGATTTTACCAGAATGGCTTGGGTATTTTTTCTCAAGGAAAAATCAGAAGCATTTAACAAGTTCAAAGCTTTTAAAACTCTTGTTGAAAATGAAACAGAGGCAAAAATCAAATGTCTTAGATCATACAATGGTGGTGAGTTCACCTCAAAAGAGTTTGATCTCTTCTGTGAAACTCATGGAATTAAGAGCCAATTCTCTGCTGCCAGAACAGCTCAACAAAATGGGATTGCTGAGAGGAGGAATAGAACAGTCCAGGAGGTTGCAAGGACTATGCTCAATGAAGGAATATTTTCTTATGGATATTGGAGGGAAGTTGTAAGCATAGTAGTACACATATTAAATAGAGGTCGGCGCAGGATTAATAGTAATAAGAATCCACATGAGTTATGGTTTGGGAGAGCTCCTTCGGTAAAATACTTCAAGGTATTTGGAAGTAAATGTTACATCAAAAGGCTTGATGAGAATCTCGAAAAATTTGATGCTAGATCTAATGAAGGTATATTTCTTGGATATGCTTCTACCAAGAAAGCATACAGATGCTACAATCTTAGATTACATAATATTGTTGAGAGTGCAGATGTTAAAGTGGATGATTTAAAAACAAAGAAGATCAAACATAAAGAGACCATAATTGACAATGAAGATGAAGATGATGATGAGTCAGTTGGTGTTGCACGAAATTGCAAGTAGTCAGCACTCCCCAGTGTATCGTGACAAGGGACTAATCACCTCTCATGGATCCTTGAAATCTGGCAGTGGTGAGTTTACCAATCACCTACGGGTTTTGGTGTAACGGCAGTCGTACTACCAACAATTGGTATCAGATCTAGAGCTCACGAGTTCGATACACACTCGGATCGCGCTAAGGGGGAGATTGTTGCACGAAATTGCAAGTAGTCAGCACTCCCCAGTGTATCGTGACAAGGGACCAATCGCCTTTCGTGGATCCTTGAAATCTGGCGGTGGTGAGTTTACCAATCACTTGCGGGTTTTGGTGTAATGGCATATGTACTACCAACAGTTGGTACACAAAAAGATGAAGAAGAAAAGGAAGATATACAAGAAGATGAAATGAATACCAGAGAAGAAGAGGAAGATATTCGAGAATAAGAGATAAAAGAAGAACCCCCAAGAAGAGACAGAAAGACACCCTCAAGAATAACTCAAAGGAATCATCCTGAAGACCTAATTATTGGAGATAAAAGCATTGAAGTACGGACAAGAAGACAATTATTGTATCAAACAGAAATAGCACTCTTGTCACATATTGAACCCAGCTCAATCAAAGAGGCATGCAAAGATGAGAATTGGGTCAATGCCATGAATGAAGAATTGGACCAAATTGAAAAGAATCAAACTTGGGAACTGGTTCCAAGACCAAAAAATAAGAATGGCATTGGAACTAAATGGGTGTATAAAAACAAAGTAAATTAAAATGGGCAAGTAATCAAGAACAAAGCCAAATTGATATGTAAAGGGTATGGTCAAGTTGAAGGAGTAGATTTTGAAGAAACGTTTGCACCCGTGGCCAGATTAGAGGCAATTAGGATGTTTGTAGCCTTTGACAGCTACAAGAAATTTAAAGTATACCATATGGATTTCAAGTTAGCATTTCTCAATGGAAACTTGAAGAGGAAGTCTATATTGAGCAACCATAAGGATTTCAATTAACTGATAAAGGAGACTATGTCTGTAAACTAAAGAAAGCACTCTATGGGCTATGTTGGCTGCTTTCTTGGGCAGACCCGGGTTTTAATGAAGCGCAGCAACAAACCCCTTGGCGCACTGGCCCTCTCGGCAACGAGCTGCGTAGCAGCTCGAGGTCTCACCCGAAGTGGCTATGGGGGGCTAAGGAATCAGGTTTCCTTAACCGGGGTGACGCAGAGATTGTCCTTCCTCTTCTGGTTCCTCAGATATCGGCGGTCCGATTTTCCCGCAGGCCCCTCGGCGCAACTGCGCGAATTCCTTCTTCTCTGGCGCAGAAGGCAACTAATCCTTGCGTCGAAGCGTTACGTACTTCCTCGCCCTGCGCAAATAGCGAAGTATCGCAGTCCTCGATCGCTGCAGCGACAGCGCTCCACCACTTCTTCAGTCCTTAACACTTATGGCTATCAATGGACCTTCCCAAACTCAATCCAACAGTCACAAAGATAATGCAAGAGTTTTGCATACACAGGTAACGAACTTAAACAGTTAATCACTCACGCAAACATTATAACAAGTGGAAATACGTGAAGCTCTTCTCCTCGAGGAAAACCACGTCCTCGGGAGTGTTATATTAACCAGAAACCCATAGAGTTATACAATATGTTGCGCACACAGCTGCAGCCTTAGATCTTTACAGGAAACTCCACGCACACAGCTGGGAGCCCTTCTCTCAAACCGGTCTCTTCTCTACAGAGATTACAAAGGCACAGACGTCACACAGACTGTCTGGCAACTCAGGGATTAGCTCCTCGGCTATCCGACTCTACTCTAGTTCTACACACAGTAGAAACACTTAGCAAAGGATAATCAACACATGATCTATCCTCGAGACTGCCTATCTAACAGTCTAAAACATCTATCTATCCCAAGAGTATCTAACTCTTACTCACTAACTCTAACGTCTACCCATTACAATTATTCATATATATAGGTGGCCATGGCGGTCACACCTTTACAAAACTGTGGGCCTTTCCCAACAGTGATTCCCAAAAACCCTAACCACGCACATGGCTAGGTGTACTGTAGGCGCCGCTTGCAGTCATGTCGCCGCTTCCTACAGGCTCCATGAATTTCGGCGCAGATTGTGGGTATGGGCGCTTGTCCTTCGCCCTCAATGCTCTGGTCCGTTGCTCCTCCTTGATCCGAGCAACCATAACTTCTGTACTTAGCCTTTAAATGAGGGTAGCTGAGCCCTCTACTCCATCGCTTTATTTATTATGGTAGCTGAGCTTTCTATTCAGCCTTCATTCTCTTCTGTCGTGCGCGCGAGCTCCGCGATTTCTGGTCCGTGATCTTCGCTGAGCTTGTCTATCTGGCACCGTACTGCGCACCGTCTCCTTCTTGTCCAAAACTTTAGTGCTTGTCCCAAAATTAGCACTTTCCTTCCATACTTGTGCTTTTTTCCCAAAATTCGCAGCTTTACCGTAGCTACGACCTTGGCTCCAACAGGCTAAAACAAGCACCCAGAGCATGGTATGCAAGGCTAGACTCTTATTTACAAGTACAAGGCTTCAAAAGAGGATCAGCAGACAGTAATCTTTATTGTAAAATTGTTGATGATATCATGATTATTGTGGAAGTATATGTTGATGATATTATATTTGGGAGTGATGATGAAAAACTGAGTGAGGACTTTGCTAGGAGGATGCAACAAGAATTTGAAATGTCTTTGCTTGGTGAACTAAATTTCTTTCTAGGATTACAAATAGTACAGTTCAAAAGGGGAATCTTTATCCATCAGTCCAAGTATGTTAAAGATATGCTTAAGAAATTCCAGTTCGAGAATTGCAAACTTGTTTGTACACCTATGACAGTAGGATGCAAACTAATCAAGGAAGATGATTCCAAGGTTGTAGATCCAAAACACTATAGATCAATGATTGGGAGTTTACTCTATGTAACAGCTTCCAGACCTGATGTCAAGCAAGCTATTCGAATGGTGGCTAGATTCCAAGTTGCACCAAAAGAGAGCCATGTTCAAGCTGTGAAAAGAATCTTTAGGTACTTAAAAGGAACCATAGATCTTGGATTGTGGTACCCTAGCAAGAATTCATTCTCTTTACAGGCCTATTCAGATGCAGATTGGGCAGGTTGTGTAGATGACAGAAAAAGTACAAGGGGAGGAACATTCTTCTTGGGAGAGTCATTGGTAGCTTGGACAAGCAAGAAATAGACCTCAATTTCTTTGTCTACCACTGAAGCTGAGTATATTGCAACAGCAGAATGTTGCACACAAGTGGAATGGATGAAACAAACCTTACAAGACATCAAAGTAGTATTTGAAGAACCCACTATTATCTACTGTGATAATACAAGTGCTATAAGTATTTTGAAGAACCCTGTCAAGCACTCCAAAGCAAAACACATTCCAATAAAGTACCACTATCTAAGAGATCATGCTACAAATGAGAACATTAAATTGGAATATGTCCCAACACAAGAATAGGTTGCAAACTTTTTCACTAAACCCTTAAGCAGAGATGTATTTGAATATCTCAGGAAAATATTAGGAGTAGTCTCTCTTCCAATCTAATCTCTCAAGAAGAAAAAAATGCATCAGTTGGCATTAGTTCAGGAGGAGACAGTAATCAAAGTCACGGGGATTCATTCAACCCTTTGCCCTTGATGTCAAAAGGGGAGAAATGAAAATAGTATTTCCATCAATGCCAAAGGGGGAGATTGTTGGAAATATGGAAACATAGGTTGGCATTGATGGCAAATAGATGAGAGACATTGCCTATGATGACATGTATGTCTATGTTGACAGAGCCATGGATGAGGTAGTATGATGACAAAGAATATGGTTGGCATTGACAGAAAATCTATATGCATTGGGCATGTAAGATGACATGAGCAGTGATGGTTATGAGGCACTCTATTATTACATGGCCTGTAATGATGATAATGGCTTCAGCTTCTATGAAAACATGATGATAATGTTTTCAGCTTCTATGAAAACAATCGACCCTGCCAGGGGTTTGAACAAGTACTTGGGCGCTATAAGGAGATAGTTCCACATCTAAAAATGGCTGGTCCAACATCTTTTGCTCCAGTCTTTGAGGATTCAATGGGCATTGTGGAAGCTAGTGGTGGTCAGTTTCATGTTCTTTTTATTATTGCAAATGGACAGGTAACCAAGTGTAGTGATACAAGCACTGATAAATTAATCCCACAAGAGCAGAAGACAGTCATTGCACTCGCTGCACTTATGGAGATCCCAACTCAGTATAAAGCAACAATGGAATTCAATATTTTGGGTTGACGTGTAGGAAGTGTTCCAAGGTGATTGATTTGTCTATTGGGAGCCCGATAACCATGGTTGGGTCGCCTACATCAAGTTTGAGCTCAGGTATAATGAACTGGACAAAGCCAGGGCCATCTATGAGAGGTATGTGCAATCCCACCCTATTGTCAAGTCTTGGATTCGTTATGCCAAGTTTGAGATGAAGAATGGGGAGGTTTCCAAGGCTCGGCAGTGTTATGAGAGGGCAGTCGAGCAGATCGGGTAGGATGGGCAGACCAAGGAGCTATTCGTTGTCTTTGCCAAGTTCAAGGAGCGTTGTAAAGAGATGGAAAGATCATAGGTGTCACTTGTAGAATGTTCTCCAGAGGTATTGCCTTTAAATTGATGCTCCAAAGTGTTATTTCAGAAGGCGGGTGAAATCAGAAGAATTGCAGGCAGGAGACTCAGGAATCGTCAGATTAAATATTCAACAGTGGAGATTGATTCGACGATTGGGATTTATCCCACATTGGTAGTGCGGTTGAGTTGTTATGTGTTTATAAATCCCAACCTCATTATGGATATTCGACGCGTAGTTCGAAGGTATGGTGGGGGATCTAGGTGCTTGGACTCCATGAGAAGTCATCAGCCTGGAGCCCAAGACGACGTGAAGACGACCTGTCAGGCCCCCTAACTTTTGGAAGAAGTGACAACATCCATCAATTTATCGAGGATGTGATCTCGGTCGTTGGATTCTGTTGACACGATGGTCATATGGAGTGATCGTGGGATTAGGTGCGTTAGTTATTTCGCTTGGTAGTAAGACTGCCATTTTTTTTGGAGCTTTTGGCATACTGCCAACTCTAGAGGATAACCAACCAATTTTAATAAAACCCCGTTAAGACACAGTCAACCAGCAGTTAACAAGTTGTTGATGGATCCATTGCTCAATTGTTGGATATCGATGGTTGATGAATGGACCAGTGTATCCGGAGGACGAAGGTTGAGGTTGCTTATATTGCCACAAGGGGAGAAAGCTATTGCTTGCTACTATGACTAAGATTTTTTGCAAAATAATAGAGGTCAAACCCGGTTCAAACAAAGAGACAAGTGCAAGAATCAGAGCCTGCATAAAAGTGAAGCAAAAACACAGTTATACTTTTGTTAAAACAAATATAAAATGTTTTTAAGAACTTAAATGAAGAGATGTGATGATATGAAGAGATGTGTATTTGTATGAACAGAGATAATGGTTCATGAAAAGGTGTGATGACGGGCCTATATATTTGTTAAGATCATAAGCATAATGGTGTGTCTGTCGAAGATTAATTGAAGAATAGGAACAATAAGAGACAGAGCAGCAACCATGAAGTCCAGTATTTGATACAGAAGATTTCCACAAGATTGAATATCCTTTCCCAAATCTATAAACAAAGGGTGGCAGGGAAGAGCTAGGGCAGGTTGGGTGCTTGCAGGGGAGTAGGTGCTTCCTTTTCAGTTGTAACTGACTAAATAGGGGTGTGTGTGCATCCTGATCAGTTGGTGATGATCCAAAGAGGAAGAAAACTTCTTCCTTCTATTGTAAATTGTAAAAACAAATTTTGCAATTAATAGAAAAGTGTTGGTGGTTTTCTTAATTGGGTTCCACGATAAATCATTGTGTTCAAATTTTTTTTATATCTACAATCCACAAATTAACAAAAGAAAAAAATTGATAGAATTATTATGTCACTGATTCACCCCCCCCTCTCAGTGGCAAGACCTGATTCATCAGGAAGAACGTGTTCAACATGTTGACAGGGTACTACAACTACTACAGGAGCAACAACTGTATGCAAAACCTTCCAAATTTTTCTTTAGGGTGAAGGAGGTATAGTATTTAGGTCATATTGTATCTCATGAAGGTGTCAAGGTAGACCCTAACAAAATTAAAGCCATGGTAGACTAGTTGATTCCCAAAACCCTAGAGAATCTTCAAGGATTTTTAAGTCTGACAGGGTACTACCGCAAGTTTGTTTGAAATTATGGAAGAATAACAGTTCATCTAACAACATTATTGGAGAAAGATGGATGTTCTTGGACTCAAGAGGAAACTCAAGATTTTGACCAACTTAAACAAGCAATGTGCATAGCTCATGTATTGGCCACACCTGACTTCACAAAAACCTTTATTGTGGAATGTGATGCTTCAGGAAATGGCATTGGCTCTATTCTAATGAAAGAAGGACACCCACTTGCTTTCACAAGTCATCAAATCAAGGGAAAGAAATTACAAAATCCCATTTATGAGAAGGAAATGTTGGAAATACTACACGCTCTGAAGAAATGGTGTCCTTACCTAATAAGTAGGAACTTCAAGGTCAAAACATATCATGATAGTCTTAAATAATTCTTGGAACAGAGACTATCTTCAGAATACCAACAAAAGTGGGTAACCAAGATGTTGGGATATGACTTTGAAATCATCTATAGAAAGGGGAAACATAATGTGGTGGTAGATGAACTCTCCAGAAAATATGAAGATGTTGGGGCATTACTTTGTTCCATTTCCACTCTACAACTAGATTGGGTAGTAGCATCAAGGGAAGAATGGAAAAATGACTTATCGATGTGGATGCTCATTCAAAAGCTACATAATGATCCCAGTGTATCAAATAATTTTGTGTGGAAAAATGACTCACTATGGTATGATGATCGCTTATATTTATGCAAAAAATCCCAACTCAAGCGGAAGGTCCTTTCATAATTGCACACCTCTCCTATAGGTGGGCACTGCAGATTCCTAAAAAATTACCATAGGGTCAAGAAGGAATTTTTTGGGAAGGTCTTAAATCTAATGTTCAAAGGTTCGTGGTTGAATGCTTGGTTTTCCAACAAAATAAGGGTGAAACAGTTAAGACCCCGGCACTTCAAAAACCATTAGACATGCCTTGCCAATGCTGGGAGGAAGTCTCCATGGATTTTATCACAATTCTAACGAAGTCTGAAGGAAAGAATGTTATTATGGTGGTCGTTGGTATACTGATGAAGTATGCACACTTTTTTAAACTCTCTCACCCTTTTAATGCAAGTACAGTAGCTACAACCTTTATGGAAACTATTCAGAAGTTACATGGAAATCCGAAGATTATTGTAAGTGATAGAGATCGAATTTTCACCGGAAAATTTTGGACTGAATTATTTTCTTGTTTGGGTACTCAATTGGCTCACAGTTCACCTTATCACCCTCAATTTGATGTGAAAACTAAGATAGTGATAAATTGTTTGGAAGGCTATCTTCGTTGCTTTGCATCTGATAAATAAACACAGTGGGTGAAATGGTTGTCTTTGGAAAAATGGTGGTACAATACTTCCTTCCATACATCATCAAAAATGTCTCCATTTATGACACTTTATGGGTACCAACCTCCATCTATCACATCTCCCTTAAGAGGAAAATATAAAGTTCAAGTCGTGGAAGATCACATAGAGCACCAATAAGAAGTTCTCCATATACTTAAGGGCAACCTAACTATGTCAAAAAACAAGATGAAACAACAAGCTGATCAACATCCCAGTGAAAGGGTATTTGAAGAAGGGGATTGGGTATTTTTGAGGCTACGACCTTAGAAGCATATGTCTCTCACTAAGTTTTTTTGACCCAAAATCCGACGACTAAAAAGTCGAATTTGCTACAACCTATGGTCGACTATCCGACAATTCCAGTCTTTTTTTATCGTTGGTGGGATATCGGCTAAAATCTGACGTAGTTCAAGACGTCAGATATTCGACTAGAAAACACGTCGATTAACCGACTTCCTCCAGCTTCACAGGTAGTCGGATTACCATCTTTCGCCATCGATTATGCGTCGGTTTAGTCGTCGGTTAAGTGACGTATTTTCCATAAAAATGTCAGATTGTGTTGTCGGTTAAGCGACGGGTATGCCATACAAAAAAAAATGGAATTCGATGTTCCGAGCCGTCGGTCGTATTGCAAAACCGTCGGCTATTACCATACGGTCGTCGGATTGGGTCGTCGGTAAAGTGACGTGTATGCCATACAAAAAAAAGGGGACCGACGTTCCGAGCGATCGGTAGTATTGCAAAACCGTTGGATATTACCATATGTTCGTCGGTTTAGAGCGTCGGTTAAGCGACCACCCATTACATTTAAAAAAAAAATAGCATTTTTCAAATAAAATTTTTCATACTGCAGGAAATCAATATATTCTATCTCTATTGTGGAAATATGTAGAATAATTACATATATATATAACTGAGAACCCCATTATGCTCATCCCATTGTATTAGCAGCGGTGCTCTTCCCATTGTATTAGCAACGGAGTAGCCTAAGGGAATAGAGCCGTTGTAATAAATCCATTGTATTAGAGTCATTGTATTAAGCGGCGGACTCAATCATTATTCAAGTGGACCTACAGGCTAGTGGGTGCCTATTAAGGTGGCACAAAAGAAACTACTCTAAGTCTCAAGTGCTAGTCTCTATGGAACTTACTTTATGGACTACAGGATTTCCACGTAGTAGAATAAAAGGACTAGGAAGTTATGTAACATTGTGGCATATTCGTCACAAAGATATGGTAGTGTGCTTCCATTCTGTCAAGGTACTCTTACCTAACTTCTCTAATTTGGTATACTGAGGAGTTTGTATATTCCTGTATGAGATCATATTCTTTGAATAAGGCTCATTAGATAGTTAATGGGTAGTTACTTAATGTAAAAGACTCATTTTTATTAAATAAGAACCAGTAGGTGGTTGGTAGTCATTAATTTTGAGATTGCATGCAGTTAGGGTTTTGGGTTGTAGAAAGCTAGCATCGTAGCCATTCATTGAGCTCCTCTCTGTTTCGAGAATAATTTCATATTCTCTACTGAACAGGGCCAACCATGTGAAGGTGGAAGCTCTTATGGCCCCTCCCCACCTCACATCACTCTCAATTCCCCATACCCAATGCATGCACTCGAAAAAAACAAATATGTGCAAATTCATCCATATTTTTTCATGAACTTTCATCCATTATTCTTTCAATAAATGCTAACATTCACTAAACCATTGTTTCTGTCGATACACACATTCATTCAATAAAAGATAACATTCAATAAACCATTCATTAATGATCATTCAGTCAACACATTGATTCAATAAAAGCTGAAATTCAATAAAGGTAACAGTTTACTACACTTAATCATTAAAACATTAGAAAATTCATTAAACCATTCAATGAATTTTCACCATCCAATGAGTTTCCACGGTCTTCAGTTTCAGCCTGGAAACAGTTGACGATTCATGGTATTACGTTTCCCTTCGACTACAAATGACAAACTCATAGTTCACTATTAAGGTTTGTCTAACAAAGCTAATGGTCAAAGAAATCTTGATAGTGAACTATGAGTTTGCCATATTGTAGCTTAAGGGAAAAGTAAATATAGAATGAATCGTCACTGTTTTCAGAATATTCATTGAGCTCTTCTCTGTTTCTAGAATAATTTCACATTCTCTACTGAACAGGGCCAACCACGTGAAGGTGGAAGCTCTTATGCCCCCCCCCTCACATCACTCTCAATTCCCCATACCCAATGCATGCACTCGAAAAAAACAAATATGTGCAAATTCATCCATATTTTTTCATGAACTTTCATCCATTATTCATTCAATAAATGCTAACGTTCACTAAACCATTGTTTCTGTCGATACACACATTCATTCAATAAAAGATAACATTCAATAAACCATTCATTAATCATTCAGTCAACACATTCATTCAATAAAAGCTGAAATTCAATAAAGGTAACAGTTTACTACACTGAATCATTAAAACATTAGAAAATTCATTAAACCATTCAATGATTCCACCATCCAATGAGTTTCCACGGTCTTCAGTTTCAGCCTGGCAACGGTTGACGATTCATGGTATTACGTTTCCCTTCGACTGCAAATGACAAACTTATAGTTCACTATTAAGGTTTGTCTGACAAAGTTGACGGTCAAAGAAATCTTGATAGTGAACTATGAGTTTGCCATATTGCAGCTTAAGGGAAACGTAAATATACAATGAATCGTCACCATTGTCAGAATATTCATTGAGCTCCTCTCTGTTTCGAGAATAATTTCATATTCTCTATTGAACAGGGCCAACCACGTGAAGGTGGAAGCTCTTATGGCCCCTCCCCCCCCTCACATCACTCTCAATTCCCCATACCCAATGCATGCACTCGAAAAAAACAAATATGTGCAAATTCATCCATATTTTTTCATGAACTTTCATCCATTATTCATTCAATAAATGCTAACATTCACTAAACCATTGTTTCTCTCGATACACACATTCATTCAATAAAATATAACATTCAATAAACCATTCATTAATCATTCAGTCAACACATTCATTCAATAAAAGCTGAAATTCAATAAAGGTAACAGTTTACTGCACTGAATCATTAAAACATTAGAAAATTCATTAAACCATTCAATGAATTTCCGCCATCCAATGAGTTTCCACGGTCTTCAGTTTCAGCCTGGCAATGGTTGACGATTCATGGTATTACGTTTCCCTTCGACTGTAAATGACAAACTTATAGTTCTGTTGTTGTAGCAACATCCCCCCCATTTTTTTGTACATGTTGGGGCCCCTCCTTTTAATTTTTTAGAAAGGCTGCCTTAAGAGGCCATCCCCAGCTGTTAACTTTGTTTTTCAACAGAAAATTCTGGCCATGAACCATTCCAAGTCTGCCAGAAATTCTTGTTTCTCAATAGAAATTTTTTCATGAAGCCTTCCTGGAAATCGTGGAACGATTTGATAAAGCCTCGCAGTGGTGGAAGCCTTTTGTTTAAACATCTCGAAAGGGACTTAGAAACTTTCGTTGAAAGATTGCGGAAGCCATTGGACTTTTCCTCCCGAAACTACGAAAAGGTTCGCCTTATTCTCTCGAAAGCTGCCGAAGGACTCCCTTTAAAAAATCCCTAAGTCTTCCCTCAAAATTTCGCGGCACCATCCGAGTTCTCTTTCCGCAATTGCGGAAGCCGTTTGTGGGGAAAGTCAGGTTATTTTTCCCTAGCTCCGCAACAACTTAAAATTTTCGTGAAATCTGCGGAACAAGTTGGCTTTTTTCTCCCGTGGTCGCGGAAACATTCACCATATCCTCTCGAAACCCCGCGAGACTTAGAAAATTTTCAAATTGCGGAAGCTATTGATGAATTTCTCCCGAAACAGCGGAAGCTTCCGCGTTATCCTTCCGAAGGACTTAAACAAGAGGAACACCTTGGATTTCCCTTTCGCGACGTGAGAACCTTTTGCGGGAACCATTCGCGAGTAACTCCTGAAACGGTGGAAGCCTCAACGTTATCCTTCCGCGATGCGGGAGCCTTTTGCAGAACGTTTTAAGTTTTCCTTCCGCAACGCGCCCCGAAACGGCGGAAGCTTCCACTATATCCTTCCGCAACGGCGGGTGAGATTCATAAGTTTGTCCCGCAGGAGGTGGTCGCGCGCGAATAGAGAATATTTGATTTGACGCCGACGTACTGATATTTAAACCGTGTTTAATTGTGCCACCCACCAAAATTGAATGCCGCACGTGCCCAGCTTATTTAAATAAGCGGTGGGGGGTACGAGCCAACACATTGATATTTGTCGATTGACAAACAACTGTTGGACGCCGCGCGACCGTTCCAGCTCAGCTTGCTCGACCATGATTCACGGCCACCTCATCCAGCCATCTTCACGGTGCCAGGTAGGGTGTTCTAACCATTATTTTTGTCTCTTCCACGCGTCATTTTACCGTTGGGATTGTTCTGTTTAGAAGATGATAGGCATTGGGTGGATTTTGACGAACGAAATACCCATCATGGGCTATTTTGCCCGTCAAATACGGCTTAAATTACATGTTCCCCATCATATAAAACTAAGGAATTGTAAAACGTTTGCATATTATGTAAAGAACAACAGATTGTCTTTGCATTTTTTATTTTCATCTGAGACGTGGCCGAAAGGCATTGGTCGGGTATATCGTTATTTCATTTTTTAAGCCCCGAGGCCCCGTGGGTTTCTCATTCCACTAAAATCAAGCCAAAAGAGACTATGGCCTCCCGATCTTTTCTCATCATCCTTTCTCCGGGCGCCATCACCCTTGCTCAAACCAAAACCCACCATAGAACCCCTCGTCAGGTGATTCAGATAGCAATGGCGGTCGGAGCCCTCGCCTGTTCATGAATACGAAAGCGGCCCCGTACTCGTCTGCTCATAAATATGAAAACGGCTCCCTATTTCGTCATAGGGTCATTTCAACCCAGACTTCCCCGCCACTAACCTTTTAAATGCACAGCGACGAAGGTCACCATTTCTCCTAGAGCTAGCCCGAGAGCGGATTGTTTCCGCGACATACCTATCCTCTCGGGAGCATTCCAAACCCATCCCTTTAAAAGAATCAAATTTCTATAATTATGCTTCTTGTTGAAATGGTGTATTTTTCTTCCTAAACATACGGCTTCACATCGCATTTATCTCATTCATATCTTAGAATGGTGATGCTCTTGAAATCTCACAGTATGTTGCTCATGTTTATAATGATGTATATTTGGTTGCTATCAGGGGTAAGTCAAAATGCCAAAAGGTAGTAGGAAGAAGGCTAAGATGACAGAGAAAAAGCCTACACCACTTAAAACTGAGACCACACTCCAGGATACTAGGTGCACCACTGGTATTCCTCCGGAAATCAGATGGGGTGACATCTATAGGATGATCCGAGACCAAGATATTCTAGATATGTTGCTAGAAGAGGACCAGATCTATATTAATATCAGGGCTTCAGGTATAGCCAGGGCTGCTACCCTCCCTGAACTGTTCCCATGTGCTGAAGTAGTCGGATGGATTCTCCAACATGCTGATGCGGAGTCAAGGGTAATAAATGACAGCGGGAAAGTAGCCATTGCCTCATTCCACCTAGCATACATTGCCGCAGCCTATAAATTTCCCCGCTCCCAGCAAGCTCTGACTCATGAATGGTTGGGAAAAATGAACAACGTTGAGATGGCCAAAAAGCTACTAGTAGCAGGCAAGCATTTGAGAAAGAAAGGAAATGACGAATATGACATACAGAATCTAAGACCTCCTTTCAGATTGATCGCTTTGATGTTGTGCAGAATCTTCGGCATGCCCGATGGCACCATGTATAAGATTCAGTGGGTCCCTATTATCCACTTCGTGGCGTTTAAAGGAACTGTGTTTGACTGGGCCACTCTCCTGTCAGATAGTTTGGCCTCCATGATAGTTGCTGCAAGAGAAGGACTAGCCTTGAAGAAGGCAGAATTTTTCATGTCCTCATATCTGATTGATTGTGTTTTGGCCAAGGTGGACTTCCCCAAATTGGGATGCACATGGGACAAGGCTATCACTTCGGTTTATACCGCTTTTAGGATGATGTGGACCCAGAATTACAAATCTAACTACAAGCTCATCTGTGAGGGGTTCATCATGCCCCTATATGAGAAGATATTCAAGGAGGAGCCCAACTTCCTGTCAGAGAACGCTGTGGAAGTCCTTGAGAATTACGGGGATTTTTACTTTTCAGAGCAAGGCACCTACCTCAGAATGTTTGGAGGGACTAAAGCTCCATACATTTTGCCGCAGTATGCCACAGATTATGTGGTCCTTAAGGAAGCAGTAAGGCAAATCTTCCTGGATGGAATTGGAGCAATGCTCCACAAACAGCATAAGGCTTCCTTTCCCCCTCTACCTTTATGCATAGGGGCTTATAAGTTCTCGGGGGTTGCCTCAGTCGAAGAGTTTTTGCAGGAGCTGAAGGCCTTCCACTTCGGTGAGGTGATCTTCCACAGGAATGACAGGAAGGGAAAAGTGGCCGAGCACTGTAAGGAAATCTATGCTCATTTTGAGTACTCTCACTATCCTGATGCTGAGGAAGAGGTATTCAGGGGCATCAGCAACATGGCTGAGCTGCGAACCTTTCGCCAAGGCAGTGGAGCAAGTTCTAGCTCCACCAAGATCTAGAAGACCAGCCAGCAGAAGGAGAAAGAAGCTGATGATGCCCGAGCTCAGGAAGAGCTCAGATTAAAAGAGGAGGCAAGGTTGCTCCAGGAGGCTGAGGAAGCCAGGTTGCAACAAGAAGCTGAAATGGCAAGAATGCAGCAAGAAGCCGAAAGTGAGAGGCTGCAGAAAGAATCCAAAGAAGCCCAATAGCAGAAGGAGGCTGAAGATGAAACGCAGCAGAAAAGAAATGAAGGTCAGCCACAAGTTGAAGGAGGGGAAGGAGGACAGGAAACTGAACTGAAAGCGGAAGAAGAGCTGAAAGCAGGAGAAGATGCCCAAGCAAGTGGGTCCGGTGTCCAAGACATGGAAATAGACACACCTCAAGCAGGTGGCTCTGGTACGCAAAATGTGGGAACAGATCCAGCTCAAGGAGTCCGGACCCCACCGACCGAAGAAGAAATAGACATTATGAACCTCCCAATTGTCTTGTACACTCTGTCAGGAAAACATACAGTGTCCAGGTGGAATGAATTTGTTTATGACAAGAAAAGGAAAGCAATGGCCCTTAAATCGGAAGAAAGGATCAAAAGCCCCTTCCAGGAGGATATCATTACCCACCGGGAGGTCACCGTAATGCGGAATACAGATAAAGATCCATTTGCTATGGCATCCACAGTTGTAGAAACAGCAAAAGCATCACTAGACAATGTAGGTGTGATAGTTAGAGAAAATGTATTGACAAAGAGGAGAGCTCGTACGCTACAACAGATTGTGGCTAATGAGCAAGCCCACAGGGATCTTGTGGTGAACAAGTATAATTGTCTATATGCCAAGCATAAAGAGCTATCAGGCAAGTATAGCCAGCTGGAGGAGGAAAAGGACCAACTAACACTCCAGATGATGATTGTGGAAGCTGAGAAGAATGAAGCGGAAGAAAAGGCATCCCAGCTAGAAGCAGACAAGCGTGCATTAGCTGAGCAATTAGACCAAGCTGAGAGCAGAACGATTGACATATCTCCCTTCCATGAGCTGTCCTGCGGCATCCTAAGGCAAATGCATGAGACTCAGGGGCTAATCACTAATGTTGTGTGCTATCTCAAAGCCATGGTAGTCAGGTTAGAGGAATTTAATGCAGAAGCCCATAGGTTGAAAGCTAAATACACTCGGGTTAGGGCAAATATCCTGAGTCAAATGAAGTGGAGAGAAGGAAAGGGGGGTTTCCCCACGCATCTCCCATTTAAATCTGTGGACGATTTTAATGAGGACATAGCCCTTTTGGAGTTCGGTAGGAGCTGTGGCAGTAAGCTAATGGCCAGCGTACGAGGGACAACAGATAAAATTAACAGTCTGTATCAAAGGATCCAAGGGGTGCATGACAAATGCAAATTGAACTTCCCTCAGACCCTGGAGGATTTTCCGGAAAAGGAGCAACGTTTGTCTCAACTAAAGGAAGAGTTGGGCGTTCAAACGGAGTATGTGAAGAGGATTGATGTCCTGGCTATTGATGACCTCCAACATTATATTGGATTGTCATCACTCCACAACCATCTGCTGAAGGAAATACACCAAGTAGCAATAGCAGAGATTCAAGACATTGGAGCAGAGCTCGGGAAAAACGTGACTTCTCAGAAAATCTTGTTTCCTGTTGTAGCAAACGTAGTCATAAGGGACACCGGTGTGTGGTATAGCTACATAGCAGAGGAAGAGAAGAAGGCAGAAGTAGCAGCTGTGACAGCAAACCCATACTCTTCTCTCCCAGCAGTGGCAGATATTCCAGCCAATTCGACTCCTTCCTCCCAAGCCATTCCAGCTGCAGCAGTGAGCTCGGTTCCCTCCTCCCCAGCAATGGAAGATATTCCAATCAGTTCGAGTCCTTCTTCCCAAGCTGCAGTAGCAGCTCCAGTAGGATCGAGTGCTTCTCTTCCATTTGAAGCACGTGTGCAGGAGTAGAGCACTGATGATAGAGCAGTGTTTCTATTGTTTTGTATTTTGGACCCACATATGTATGATACGTAGAGCTAAGGGACAGCTGTCCCTATTTTCTTTTAAAATAATTTTTGTAATGAGAAGGGAGTCACGTTTTGTCTGTTAGAGGAGAAAATTTCTGTAGATGACAAGTGGAAAAGCCCAGGTGGCAGCCCAAAGGGAAATTTTGTAACTATAAATAGAAGCTAGGAAGAATAGGTAAGGACTTTTGGCAGGGAATGAATTTTTGAGACCTGTACGAGCTATCTTGTATTGGTTCTATGAAAACAGAATTTTCTAATAAAATCCTGGAGATGGACGTTTTGCATGGGAATGAAAGATGGATGTGTATTGGACTATTCTGGTGATTTCCATACTGTAATGTGAGATCATTCTTACTATCTGAATTATTTCTTTGTAGCAATGATTTTGCTCCTTCCTGTGCAAACGATTTTCTCTATTTTGTGAGCAATGAATGTGTTTCATATTAAATCAGGAGCTATCTGCTGATATCTTTATCTTTGCTGTAGAGTTCTCTTTTGGATTAAATGGCTAGCTATTCTTTCTTTAAGATAACTCCTATAGCTCATTGTTCATGCCTTTAAATTTGCTCCTTGCAGGGATCTTTAGATTTATTTCAGTTTGTTTACACTTAGATCTGTTTCTTTCATTCTTTCCATTTAGATTAGATAATTTTGCTTCTATCTTTGATGAGTAATGAAATGTGTTTTATATTAAATTAGAAGCTATCTTCTAAAGATCTTTTATCTTGCTGTAGCTTTACCTGTAAGAATTGATGGCTATCTGTCCTTTCTTTATGATATCTGTTACAGCTCATTGCTCATCCTGTAAATGTGTTCCTTACAAGGATAGGTAGATTCACTTCAGTTTTAGACTTAGATCTGTTTAGTTTTGCATTTAGATCAGATATAAATTAGGCACTTGCATCTCATTAAAACATAAAATCCAAAAAGAAAGGTGGATCGGGCCATAACCGGTTTAATCGAAATTAAACTCCAAACCCACGGTTGCCGAAACCGCTAACCAGACGGATTCCCTATACCAAACGGTAGATAATCTAATTGGGATCATCTATCGGGGAGAATCTCTTTCTGATTGATGCTACGATATCCAAGGCCTCAACAGTTTTTGGCACTAGAAGGAGGGCCTGAAAGTGCATGGCTGATAGAGGAAAATCTCCCACTGCCATAGATGACACTGAAAACCCGCTTAAAGAAAGCATTTCAAACAGCCCAGTTCTGGAATTATCAAATCAAGAACGCCTTATTTCTGATCCTGAACCTCAAGACGCTTTATACGCTGTCCCTTTTACAGAAATAGAAGATTTGAGAAGGCATACAAGATCCTACGTTAGGCAGATAGGTGGTTTAAATGTTGTCAATTTCCTCCCTAAGAAAACTACCCCTAGAAAAGAGCCACAATATACCCGAGATTCGATTCTTGTGCAAAGTTTTGAAGAACTTGTGAATTTGACTTTGGAAGAAATTTCAGACACCCTTAACAAGGCAGATCTTGAAAACTCAGAAAAAATTTCAGACCAAGAAAACCTTGAAGAACTTACCACTCCCAAGAGTACCCCACAGAATTCACCTTACAATTCTCTACCGGGTTCTCCACATCCAAACATGGCTATACCTGCTTGGAGAGCAAGGGGAGCGCTGAACCTAGCTGGACCATTCCATAATCTTCCAAAGAATCCGAAAAAGGTCTTGCCTAAGTTCGATCCTGGGAAATCCATTTCGGTGGAAGACCATCTCAAGAGTTTCTATTTAGCTTTGAACCTTTTGAACGTGCAGCATGAAGACGTAGTTTGCAGGCTGTTTCCATATACATTCGAGCCAAAAGTATCATCTTGGTACTTTAGCCTACAACCCAGCTCAATCTCTAGTTGGGATGAATTCGAAAATTGTTTCTTAAAGAAATACGGAAACCAAAAGACTGTGGCCACACTTATGAAAGAACTCTTATCCATGAGAATGGAAAAGAAAGAAAAGGTTCAAGATTTCAATCAAAGATTCACAACGCTGTTAAATAACTTCAGTGAAGCTAGTAAACCAGCAGAGGAATCTCTGATTGAATACTATACAACCGCTCTTGATGGACCCATAGCAATGTTCGTAAAACGATCCAAGAAAACTACCTTGATAGAGAACTTTGAGGAAGCTAGAAAGGTAGAAGAAGAAGCTGATAGCATTGCTAAACATGCCTTAGATGTAGAACCAAAACCAGCATCTAGTAAAAAGACCTTGCTGCTCACTAGAGGTAAAGAAGAGCCATCTACAGACATGGAAAATGTAGTCAAGATGATGCAGAAATTATCTAATAAAATTGTAGATCTCGAGAAAGACAAGGCTGCTAGCACATCTAGGAAACCTTTCAAGCCATTTTATAAAAGAAGGGAAGACGGTGACCAAACTCATATTAATACTGCCCCTGTCTTAAACTTGAACGAAATCGGGATGGAAAATTTCTGCACTTTTCATCAAGAACCACATTCGGAAAAGAGCTGCCCGCAATGGATTAATTCCATGAGCTTAGTCATGAACCAAATGCTAGATTCACAGATCCCAGACCAAGATGATTCTCCAGAGGAATCGAGCCTTGAGTTAGAGGAACCAACCCCGGACACCACTATGGTGCTATGGGATTGGGTACCTATGACTGAGTTAGTAGAAGAGGATCCCATAGAAAGCTCTCCCTCTACCGTAAATGTTGCTACTCGCAGCAAAGGTCCAATTGCCGATCCTGTGCCAAGCGCAGCTCCTCACAAGCCTAAAGTTTCAAAAGAACCACCTAGGAGGCATATAACAATTATACCACCACAGCCCAAAGTTAGCCAAACAATGACCAAGCAGCCAAACGCTGACTCCATAGTTCAGCCACCTAAGGTCACAACGAGCAAAACAGACCAGCCAACTCGAATTGGGAACGAATCTGACATAGGGTACGATATTATTGAAGATATCAAGAAAGTCAAAGCGAATGTGTCAATATTTGACATGTGCAACTTACCCCATCAACGAGACAATTGTTGCATGTTCTACAACCCCAGACCAGCACTCCATTAACAGATTCTCAAGACAATCCCGAAATCAATGAGGCTAGCATCGGTGGGAAATCTAAATCTCAAACATTGCCATTCCTATTGACTTTTGAAATTTTTAACCACAATGTTCACAACTGTTTGGTATATTCTGGAGCATCCTCAAACGTTATGCCACTGTCAATTTGTAAAAATATTAACGGGCAGCCTGTTCCATCTCCAGCTCAAATTATCCAATTAGATAGGACTGTTGTCAAAGTAATTGGGGAGATGAAAGACGTTCTCATTAGACTTTCAGCTGACCCTAGAGTTTGTCAATTCATTGACATAATGGTGGTTGATATTCCTGAAGCCTATGGGCTGATTTTAAGTAGAGATTGGTCTACCAAGCTGAGTGGCTACTTTGCTACTGATTGGTCCCACCTATGGCTGCCTTATCAGAACAGGCAGAATCAGATTAAAGTCCTTAGGGAACCTCATATGAAGCAAAATGTAACTCAGTTAGAAGAAAAAAATGAGGCCGTAGCTTTCTCATCCTCGGTTCTTGGGAATTATTTCTTAGAAATGGATCCGGGTAATTATCAGTCTGAATCCATTAGCCATGAATCAGATAAACAGTCCGATCTCCTTCATTTCTCTCGGACTGATGATGTTGATTGTAACATAGTCAATTTAGTTACTGACATAAATCATGGAGATACTAACTTAGTTGAATCTAAAGATATTTTTTGGACATTATACTTTGATGGTTCTAAAACTCTGGAAGGATCCGGAGCCGGTTGTGTTCTAATGGATCCAAAAGGAAACAAGTATTTTTTGTCTTGTAGACTAGAATTCGATTGTACTAACAACACCGCTGAATATGAAGCTTTGGTGCATGGATTAAAGAAGGCCATTGGCTTAAATGTTAAGTACCTGAAGGTCTTTGGTGACTTCGAGATAGTTGTAAGACAGGTAAGGGACACCATTCATTGTCTCTCACCTCATTTGAGGGGTTATCAGGCTGAGGTATGGGATTTAATTATGCATTTTGACGCTTTCAATATAAAATCAATTCCTAGATTGCAAAATTCTGCTGCTGATTTGTTAGCAACATCTGCTTCTAGGTTGGTGCCGTCAAATAATAAATGCTCAATTGAATTGATTTTCAGGCCTTCCATTCCCGATAACATCACAAACTTCATAGTCTTCGATAATGATGAACAAATTATCAGCTTCTTAACAAACGAAGATAGCTTTCAAGGAGCTGCAATAGATGAAGAAGAACACGATGCTGATTTGATGAAGAAGGATGAGGAAAAAGGAAATTTCATTCCCAAAGGGGTAAGGTCCCTCGAAATGCTGTTCGATCTTCAAAATAAATTCAAGAGGCCAGCTAATACCAAAACTAATAGCTCATCAATGCAACATGAGTTAGTTAATTTGGGTACCGAGGCAGAACCAAAATTTGTCAACCTTGGCAAATGTTGTTCACCAGGAGAAAGAGACAGGTTCATCAAATTGTTTAAACAATACAAGGATGTTTTTGCATGGACCTATGAAGATCTGAAAACGTATGACGTCCGCATTATTCAGCATGTTATACCAATGAAAGCGGGCGTCAAACCATTTCAGCAACAGTTAAGAAGAATGCATCCCACTCTAGAACCGTTGATCCAAAAGGAACTAAAGAAGCTCCTGGACGCTAAGATAATCTTTAAGGTCTGGCATTCTGAATGGGTTGCAAAACTAGTTCCCATAAGAAAGAAGTCAGGAGAGATAAGGCTATGTGTAGATTTCAGAAATTTAAACAGAGCTTCGGATAAAGACAACTACCCCGTCCCTTCAATGGAACAAATCCTTCAAATGGTGTCAGGATCCGAATTGTTTTCTCTCCTCGATGGTTTCTCTGGTTACAATCAAGTGTTAGTAGCCGAAGAAGATCGCCTTAAGACCACTTTCCGAACTAAGTGGGGAACTTTCGCCTACAGAATGATGCCTTTTGGTCTGATAAACGCAGGAGCTACATTCCAAAGAGCGGTGGATATTGCCTTCCGAGGATTGGGTGGGCAATGTGTTGTTGTCTACTTAGATGATGTGACAGTCTTTTCAAACAAAAGGGAAGATCACGTTGTTCATCTGAGGCATATCTTTGATCGTTGTCGGAAATACAGTATTTCCTTGAATCCCAAGAAGAGCGTATTTGTTGTTCCCGAAGGTAAACTCTTGGGCCATATCATTTCTAAAGGGGGAGTGTCAATAGATCAAGAAAGAGTCCAAGCTATTAATAAGATTCCAATGCCTTACAACAAGAAAACTATGCAGTCCTTCATGGGCACTATCAATTTTGTCCGCAGATTTGTTCCGAATTTCACGCAAATTGTTAAACCATTGCAACAAATGGTTAAACAAAGCATCCAGTTCAAGTGGAGAGACTTGGAAAAGGACGCATTTAGAGATATCAAGGCAGCTGTAGCCAAGGCTCCTTCCTTAAGAAGCCCAGATTTTGATAAGGATTTCATCTTGTATACCTTTGCTTCGGATGACTCCCTCGCAGTTGTACTCACGCAAAAGGTGGAGCAGGGAGATGAGTACCCAATTTCATTTATGAGCACTGGTCTGCAGGGGGCTGAGCTGAACTATCCCGTGGTTGACAAGCATGCATATGCGGTCTTCAAAGCAGTCAAGCAGTTTAGGCCATACATTCTGAAGAACAGAACTAAAGTCATAGTTCCCCACCCAGCTGTTAGATTCCTTTTCATTCAAAAGGAATTGGGAGAAAGGAGAGGGAACTGGGTCACAGCTCTGCAGGAATATGATTTAGAATTCAAACCAGCCACAATCATCAAAGGACAAGGCCTATGCAAGTTACTTGTGTGAAACTCGATTGATGAAGAACAATATTGGAAGAACGAAGCTGAGCTAAATTCGGTTGAAGTATGTCATATCTTCACAACTCCCCAGTCATGGTATAGGGATCTGGTGCACTATTTACAACAGGGATATCTACCTGAGCACTGGAACTCTAAACAAAGAAGGGCACTCTGCTTGAAATCAGCACCTTATCAAATCATTGATGGGATACTTTTCAGGAAGAATTATGATGGAGTTTTCCTTAGATGTTTGGAAAAGGAAGATGCAAACAAAGTTGTCAAAGAATTGCATGATGGCCCCGCAGGCGGACATTATTCAGGTGAGACAACAGCACACAAGATCCTGAGAGCTGGTTATTATTGGCCCACTCTGTTCCGAGATGCCCATACGTATGCACGAAACTGTGATGTATGTCAAAGAAGTGCCGGAAAGTTACCCAAGGTAGCAGGACCATTGCAGCCGGTGATTATCTCCGAGCCTTTTGAGCAGTGGGGTATAGATGTTATCGGAGAGATAAATCCAAATTCCTCGTTGCAACATCGATACATCCTGACAGCTACCGACTACTTCACTAGGTGGACGGAGGCTATCCCTTTGTGCAAGGTCAATGAAGACGCGGTCATCAGCTTCTTGAAAGAGAACATCATAACCAGGTTTGGGGTTCCAATTTCCCTTGTTTTTGATAATGCTACTTATTTTTCGTCTTGCAAGATAAATGAATTTGTTTATGAATGGGGAATTAAGTTGCATTATTCAGCCAATTATTATCCTCAGGGGAACGGATTAGCTGAATCCTCAAACAAGAATCTGATTTGAATTCTTAAGAAGACTGTGATAGAAAACCAGAGAAGTTGGCATGTAGCTCTCCCAAACGCCTTATGGGCAGATAGGGTGACCCCAAAGAACGCTTTAGGTGTTTCCCCTTTCACTCTTGTCTATGGCAAGGAAGCCATCCTTCCTCCAAACATCTTACTCCCATCCTTACAGTTATCCCAAGCCTCTCGAGGTTCTGGTAGCCAAGCCTTACAATCCAGGATCAATACCCTGCTTCAACTTGAAGAAGCCCGAAAGAAAGCCAAGGACCGATTCCATCAACACCAAGACATAGTTAAGAGATGGTTCGATAAGAGGAAGTCTGGCAAGAGAAGCTTTGAAGTTGGGGACTTAGTCCTGAAATGGGACCATAATCACGAAGGAAAAGGAATGCATATGAAATTTCAACATCTATGGGTAGGCCCGTACCAAATTTCGGCAAAATTAGGCCCATCCACTTATAAATTGACAAATCTTGAGGGAGAAGAAGTAACCCTTCCTCTCAATGGCCTCACCCTGAAACAATACTTTGCCTAGTCTCTTTGAGACTTCCTGTACATAAATAAAGTTTTCTTTTTTGCCTTAGCCTCTAGTTGCTTTGTTTTCGGCCATTTTGTTTCTTTCATTGTCATTTGAGCTTGTGCAACAAGTTTTGTTTTCTGAAAGCCCTTTTGGTAGAGTTCCTCGTCGAGGATAGGTCTCTCAAAGAAATCTCACAACCCATGAGTCCGGAACTATGCTTAAATGAATTCTGTCTATTGTGCTCTCGCTGAAATGTTCAGAAGGAAGGAAGCTTGCCTTGCTGGTCACACTATTCCTGTTTAAATGGCAGAGACCTATGACCATCTTCACTACTATCTTTGGGCTCCACTCACTCTCACACTTAAAGGCATCTCAAGAAGGCTATTAAATTTGGACCCATGGAAAGTAGCACATCTCGAGGACATAGGGTATTGAAATGACTCCATGCTGCAAATCTAACAGCCAAAATGGCTTATACTCAAGAGTCTTTTTTCCAGAGATTCTCGCCTCAATTAAAGCATGGCTGAGACAAAAGCAAAAGACATGTAAAATCAAGAAGGTTGTCCAAAAGGCAGGCTCAGCCAAAAAAATGGGCTCCTCTCCGTCCGTGAGGCTTGATCAAATCAATAAAATTTCTAACTCACACAAAAGGACATTATGGATTGAGAAGCCTAAAATCAAAGATCATGTCCAAAGAAAATATCTCTAGAAGGCTCAAACAGCTAAGTTGTCCAAAGTACAAACATCCAAAAGGATGCAAGTAGCATGGGAATGAGGAACAAGAGCAATAATGTCCATGAGAAAGTGTTGCAAATCCTGTGGAGTCCGGCAGTAGTAACCATCTGAAGGATGACCCTCCTAAAATGAATCTCATATGTTGGCCCTTTGAGAGTGGTGAAGATGTCTCGGTCAAAGCTCCCCTTTCCCCAATGGCTAGCAGGTAAAGTGCCTTCTTCCCATCACATGATTTTAAATGCTCGGCTGAGTGTTGCACCTAAGATGGATGTCTTTGATGAGGTTTTGGACCATGAAGAGGAATTTTTCAGAGATCTGTGTTCGCCAGCGACTCGCCATTGTTGTTGCAGCAACATCCCCCCCAATTTTTTGTACATATTGGGGCCCCTCCTTTTAATTTTTTAGAAAGGCTGCCTTAAGAGGCCATCCCCAGCCGTTAACTTTGTTTTTCAACAGAAAATTCTGGCCATGAACCATTCCAAGTCTACCAGAAATTCTTGTTTCTCAACAGAAATTTTTTCATGAAGCCTTCCTGGAAATCGCGGAACGATTTGATAAAGCCTCGCAGTGGCGGAAGCCTTTTGTTTAAACATCTCGAAAGGGACTTAGAAACTTTCGTTGAAATATTGCGAAAGCCATTGGACTTTTCCTCCTGAAACTGCGAAAAGGTTCGCCTTATTCTCCCGAAAGCTGCCGGAGGACTCCCTTTAAAAAATCCCTAAGTCTTCCCTCAAACTTTCGCGGCACCATCCGAGTTCTCTTTCCGCAATTGCGGAAGCCGTTTGCGGGGAAAGTTAGGTTATTTTTACCTAGCTCCACAAGAACTTAAAATTTTCGTGAAATCTGCGGAACAAGTTGGCTTTTTTCTCCCGCGATCGCGGAAACATTCACCATATCCTCCCGAAACCCCGTGAGACTTAGAAAATTTTTGAATTGCGGAAGCTATTGATGAATTTCTCCCGAAACAGCGGAAGCTTCTGCATTATCCTTCCGAAGGACTTAAACAAGAGGAATGCCTTGGATTTCCCTTTCGCGACGCGGGGAACCTTTTGTGGGAACCATTCGCGAGTAACTCTCGAAACGGCGGAAGCCTCCGCGTTATCCTTCCGCGACGCGGGAGCCTTTTGCGGAACGTTTTCAGTTTTCCTTCCGCAATGCACCCCAAAACGGCGGAAGCTTCCACTATATCCCTCCGCAACGGCGGGTGAGATTCATAAGTTTGTCCCGCATGAGGCGGTCGCGCGCGAATCAAGAATATTTGATTTGATGCCGACGTACCGATATTTAAATCGCGTTTAATTGCGCCACCCACCAAAATTGAATGCCGCACGTGCCCAGCTTATTTAAATAAGCGGTGGGGGGTACGAGCCAACACATTCATATTTTTCGATTGGCAAACAACTGTTGGACGTCACGCGACCGTTCTAGCTCAGCTTGCTCGACCACGATTCACGGCCACCTCATCCAGCCATCTTCACGGTGCCAGGTAGGGTGTTATAACCATTATTTTTGTCTCTTCCACGCATCAGTTTACTGTTGGGATTGTTCTGTTTAGAAGATGATAGGCATTGGGTGGATTTTGACGAACGAAATACCCGTCATGGGCTATTTTTCCCGTCAAATACAGCTTAAATTACATGTTCCCCGTCATATAAAACTAAGGAATTGTAAAACGTTTGCATATTATGTAAAGAACGACAGATTGTCTTTGCATTTTTTATTTTCGTCTGAGACGTGGCCGATAGGCATTGGTCAGGTATATCGTTATTTCGTTTTTTAAGCCCCGAGGCCCCGTGGGTTTCTCATTCCACTAAAATCAAGCCAAAAGAGACTATGGCCGCCCGAGCTTTTCTCATCAGCCTTTCTCTGGGCTCCATCACCCTTGCTCAAACCAAAACCCACCATAGAACCCCTCTTCAGGTGATTCAGATATCAATGGCAGTCGGAGCCCTCGCCTGTTCATGAATACGAAAGCGGCCCCATACTCGTCTGCTCATAAATATGAAAACGGCTCCCTATTTCGTCACAGGGTCATTTCACCCCAGACTTCCCCGCCACTAACCTTTTAAAAGCACAGCGACGAAGGTCACCATTTCTCCTAGAGCTAGCCCGAGAGCGGATTGTTTCCGCGACATACCTATCCTCCCGGGAGCATTCCAAACCCATCCCTTTAAAAGAATCAAATTTCTATAATTATGTTTCCTGTTGAAATGGTGTATTTTGCTTCCTAAACATATGGCTTCACATCGCATTTATCTCATTCATATGTTAGAATGGTGATGCTCTTGAAATCTCACAGTATGTTGCTCATGTTTATGATGATGTATATTTGGTTGCTATCAGGGGTAAGTCAAAATGCCAAAAGGTAGTAGGAAGAAGGCTAAGATGACAGAGAAAAATCCTACACCACTTAAAACTGAGACCACACTCCAGGATACTAGGTGCACCACCGGTATTCCTCCGGAAATCAGATGGGGTGACATCTATAGGATGATCCAAGACCAAGAGATTCTAGATATGTTGCTACAAGAGGAGCAGATCTATATTAATATCAGGACTTCAGGTATAACCAGGACTGCTACCCGCCCTGAACTGTTCCCATGTGCTGAAGTAGTCGGATGGATTCTCCAACATGCTGATGCGGAGTCAAGGGTAATAAATGACAGCGGGAAAGTAGCCATTACCTCGTTCCACCCAGCATACATTGTCGTGGCCTATAAATTTCCCCGCTCCCAGCAAGCTCTAACTAATGAATGGTTGGGAAAAATGAACAACGTTGAGATGGCCAAAAAGATACTAGTAGCAGGAAAGCATTTGAGAAAGAAAGGAAATGACGAATATGACGTACAGAATCTAAGACCTCCTTTCAGATTGATCGCCTTGATGCTGTGCAGAATCCTCGGCATGCCCGATGGCACCGTGTATAAGATTCAGTGGGTCCCTATTATCCACTTCATGGCGTTTAAAGGAACTGTGTTTGACTGGGCCACTCTCCTGTCAGATAGTTTGGCCTCCATGATAGTTGCTGCAAGAGAAGGACTAGCCTTGAAGAAGGCAGAATTTTTCATGTCCTCATATCTGATTGATTGTGTTTTGGCCAAGGTGGACTTCCCCAAATTGGGCTGCACATGGGACAAGGCTATCACTCCGGTTTATACCGCTTTTAGGATGATGTGGGCCCAGAATTACAAATCTAACTACAAGCTCATCTGTGAGGGGTTCATCATGCCCCTATATGAGAAGATATTCAAGGAGGAGCCCAACCGCCTGTCAGCGAACGCTGTGGAAGTCCTTGAGAATTACGGGGATTTTTACTTTTCAGAGCAAGGCACCTACCTCAGAATGTTTGGAGGGACTAAAGCTCCATACATTTTGCCGCAGTATGCCACAGATTATGTGGTCCTTAAGGAAGCAGTAAGGCAAATATTCCTGGATGGAATTGGAGCAATGCTCCACAAACAGCATAAGGCTTCCTTTCCCCCTCTACCTTTATGCATAGGGGCTTATAAGTTCTCGGGGGTTGCCTCAGCCGAAGAGTTTGTGCAGGAGATGAAGTCCTTCCACTTCGGTGAGGTGATCTTCCACAGGAATGACAGGAAGGGAAAAGTGGCCGAGCACTGTAAGGAAATCTATGCTCATTTTGAGTACTCTCACTATCCTGATGCCGAGGAAGAGGTATTCAGGGGCATCAGCAACATGGCTAAGCTGCGAACCTTTCGCCAAGGCAGTGGAGCAAGTTCTAGCTCCACCAAGATCCAGAAGACAAGCCAGCAGAAGGAGAAAGAAGCTGATGATGCCCGAGCTCAGGAAGAGCTCAGATTAAAAGAGGAGGCAAGGTTGCTCCAGGAGGCTGAGGAAGCCAGGTTGCAGCAGGAAGCTGAAATGGCAAGAATGCAGTAAGAAGCCGAAAGTGAGAGGCTACAGAAAGAAGCCGAAGAAGCCCAACAGCAGAAGGAGGCTGAAGATGAAACACAGCAGAAAAGAAATGAAGGTCAGCCACAAGTTGAAGGAGGGGAAGGAGGACAGGAAACTGAACGGAAAGCGGAAGAAGAGATGAAAGCAGGAGAAGATGCCCAAGCAAGTGGGTCCAGTGTCCAAGACATGGAAATAGACGCACCTCAAGCAGGTGGCTCTGGTACCCAAAATGTGGGAACAGATCCAGCTCAAGGAGTCCGGACCCCACCGGTCGAAGAAGAAATAGACATTATGAACCTCCCAATTGTCCCGTACACTCCGTCAGGAAAACATACGGTGTCCAGGTGGAATGAATTTGTTTATGACAAGAAAAGGAAAGCAGTGGCCCTTAAATCGGAAGAAAGGATCAAAAGCCCCTTCCAGGAGGATATCATTACCCACCGGGAGGTCACCGTAATGCGGAATACAGATAAAGATCCCTTTGCTATGGCATCCGCAGTTGCAGAAACAGCAAAATCATCACTAGACAATGTAGGTGTGATAGTTAGAGAAAATGTATTGACAAAGAGGAGAGCTCGTACGCTACAACAGACTGTGGCTAATGAGCAAGCCCAAAGGGATCTTCTGGTGAACAAGTATAATTGTCTGTATGCTGAGCATAAAGAGCTATCAGGCAAGTATAGCCAGCTGGAGGAGGAAAAGGACCAACTAACACTCCAGATGATGATTGTGGAAGCTGAGAAGAATGAAGCGGAAGAAAAGGCATCCCAGCTAGAAGCAGACAAGCGTGCATTAGCTGAGCAATTAGACCAAGCTGAGAGCAGAACGATGGACATATCTCCCTTCCATGAGCTGTCCTGCAGCATCCTGAGGCAAATGCATGAGACTCAGGGGCTAATCACTAATGATGTGTGCCAGCTCAAAGCCATGGTAGTCAGGTTAAAGGAAGTTAATGCAGAATCCCATAGGCTGAAAGCTAAATACACTTGGGTTAGGGAAAATATCTTGAGTCAGATGAAGTGGAGAGAAGGAAGGGGGGTTTCCCCACGCATCTCCCATTTAAATCTGTGGACGATTTTAATGAGGACATAGCCCTTTTGGAGTTCGGAAGGAGCTGTGGCAGTAAGCTAATGGCCAGCATACGAGGGACAACAGATAAAATTAACAGTCTGTATCAAAGGCTCCAAGGGGTGCATGACAAATGCAAATTGAACTTCCCTCAGACCCTGGAGGATTTTCCGGAAAAGGAGCAACGTTTGTCTCAACTAAAGGAAGAGCTGGGCATTCAAACGGAGTATGTGAAGAGGATTGATGTCCTGGCTATTGATGACCTCTAACATTATATTGGATTGTCATCACTCCACAACCATCTGCTGAAGGAAATACACCAAGTAGCAATAGCATAGATTCAAGACATTGGAGCAGAGCTCGGGAAAAACGTGACTTCTCAGAAAATCTTGTTTCCTGCTGCAGCAAACGTAGTCATAAGGGACATCGGTGTGTGGTATAGCTACATAGCAGAGGAAGAGAAGAAGGCAGAAGTAGCAGCTGTGACAGCAAACCCAGACTCTTCTCTCCTAGCAGTGGCAGATATTCCAGCCAGTTCGACTCCTTCCTCCCAAGCCATTCCAGCTGCAGCAGTGAGCTCGGTTCCCTCCTCCCCAACAATGGCAGATATTCCAATCAGTTCGAGTCCTTCTTCCCAAGCTGCAGCAGCAGCTCCAGTAGGATCGAGTGCTTCTATTCCATCTGAAGCATGTGTGCAGGAGTAGAGCGCTGATGATAGAGCAGTATTTCTGCTGTTTTGTATTTTGGACCCACATATGTATGATACGTAGAGCTAAGGGACAGCTATCCCTATTTTCTTTTAAAATAATTTTTGTAATGAGAAGGGAGTCACGTTTTGTCTGTTATAGGAGAAAATTTCTGTAGATGACAAGTGGAAAAGCCCAGGTGGCAGCCCAAAGGGCAATTTTGTAACTATAAATAGAAGCTAGGGAGAATAGGTAAGGACTTTTGGCAGGGAATGAATTTTTGAGACCTGTACGAGCTATCTTGTATTGGTTCTATGAAAACAGAATTTTCTAATAAAATCCTGGAGATGGACATTTTGCATGGGAATGAAAGATGGATGTGTATTGGACTATTCTGGTGATTTCCATACTGTAATGTGAGATCATTCTTACTATCTGAATTATTTCTTTGTAGCAATGATTTTGCTCCTTCCTGTGCAAACGATTTTCTCTATTTTGTGAGCAATGAATGTGTTTCATATTAAATCAGGAGCTATCTGCTGATATCTTTATCTTTGTTGTAGAGTTCTCTTTTAGATTAAATGGCTAGCTGTTCTTTCTTTAAGATAACTCCTATAGCTCATTGTTCATGCCTTTAAATTTGCTCCTTGAAGGGATCTTTAGATTTATTTCAGTTTGTTTACACTTAGATCTGTTTCTTTCATTCTTTCCATTTAGATTAGATAATTTTGCTTCTAGCTTTGATGAGTAATGAAATGTGTTTTATATTAAATTAGAAGCTATCTTCTAAAGATCTTTTATCTTGCTGTAGCTTTACCTGTAAGAATTGATGGCTATCTGTCCTTTCTTTATGATATCTGTTACAGCTCATTGCTCATCCTGTAAATGTGTTCCTTGCAAGGATAGGTAGATTCACTTCAATTTTAGACTTAGATCTGTTTAGTTTTGCATTTAGATCAGATATAAATTAGGCACTTGCATCTCATTAAAACATAAAATCCAAAAAGAAAGGTGGATCGGGCCATAACCAGTTTAATCGGAATTAAACTCCAAACCCACGGTTGCCGGAACCGCTAACAGGACGGATTCCCTATACCAAACGGTAGATAATCTAATTGGGATCATCTATCGGGGAGAATCCCTTTCTGATTGATGCTACGATATCCGAGGCCTCAACAAGTTCACTATTAAGGTTTGTCTGACAAAGATGACGGTCAAAGAAATCTTGATAGTGAACTATGAGTTTGCCATATTGCAGCTTAAGCAAAACGTAAATATAGAATGAATCGTCACCGTTGTCAGAATATTCATTGAGCTCCTCTCTGTTTCGAGAATAATTTCATATTCTCTACTGAACAGGGCCAACCACGTGAAGGTGGAAGCTCTTATGCCCCCCCCCCCCTCACATCACTCTCAATTCCCCATACCCAATGCATGTACTTGAAAAAAACAAATATGTGCAAATTCATCCATATTTCATCATGAACTTTCATCCATTATTCATTCAATAAATGCTAACATTCACTAAACCACCATTTCAGTCGATCAACACATTCATTCAATAAAAGATAACATTCAATACACCATTCATTAATCATTCAATCAACACATTCATTCAATAAAAGTTGAAATTCAATGAAAGTAACAGTTTACTACACTGAATCATTAAAACATTAGAACATTCATTAAACCATTCATTCATTCATTAGACCAAAAATAGTGGACGATATATTGTTATCGAAAATATTTAGTCGTTATTTTTCTCGTCCTTCTTTTTATAAGTTTTTCTTCTCTTCAGTGGTATATAATCTATGAGAGGACCATCTACATCATCTTGACTTTTTCTTCCAGTTCTTGGTTCTTTAGTAGTCACTTTTGGTGATGTTTGCAATATCCTAGCTGATTGTTGTTGATCTAGGCCTGGATTTTGTTGCAAGGGGTTCAGATTTGCTGCAACGATGTGAAAATGTTACATCGTTATATTTTGCTATTGTAATGACAAGTTTTTCATTTAAAACAATTCATTACGAAGGTGTTTTTTTACCAGGTGTGACCAAATCATGTTGTTGATGTTCTTGTCCAGTCTCAACCTCTACAATTTCACCCTCTACATGCTCTGTAGTTGAAATACGGTGAACTACAATTAATGGTCACCATTTGCAATGTTATACATAAAATTGTAGCATATGAATAAATTCATTACCGGGATTTGAAGCTTGATCATCGATTTGTTGTTGTCCCTCCTCGACACTAATGGGATCATTACTTTCCTGTTAAAAACAGAGCCAATATTTTACATCAAGTATTTGGAACGAAAATATTCCACAAGCGACAAATCTTCATTAAACTATAGAGATTCTATATACCTGTGCACCGGATGGATTGGTACCACAAGACTGTGTCTGCCCAGATAAGCTTCTTCTACATTCAACAACAGCTCCAAAGCCTTCCTGGAAGCCAAGCTTCATGTCTTCCTCTGTGGGTACTTCATTGAATCGATCGGCCTGCATATTTGCTTATCGTCGTTAATTAACATTTTACGGTGCAATAAAACGAAAAATAATTTTCAATTTATTATTTGTATTCATTGTTGGTTTCTCGAAACTTACAAACCGTGCCGCCAAATTCGAATAACCACCAAGGCCAAGCTTGTGCTGACCTACTTTTTCTAGTCTTGCCTTTGTGGTCTTTGATGTGTCTGGTAGCCTATGCAAGTGTTGAAATACATTAGATGTTCCAAGTTCTAAATCAAGGATAATAAGGTTTAGAATTACATTGCAGAAAGTATTGCATACCTCCCTGTGCCTGGTGTTAGCTTGCCTTCTCTTCTCAAAGCCTTCTCCTTTCCATCTTCCACTAGAGCTCTCCACTCCATTGCTGGAATCATTGGTGGGCGCTCATACCTATGGTTTCTTTCGAGGTGTGTCCTATATTGGTCTCGAACAACCTTCACATGTTGACAAGACCTTTTCAAGACATTGGCATGACTGAAGGTTTTCTCCCCGAACAGGCCAACCAACCGATTAGTGAGTTCATCTTTTAAATGTTTCGGTTGTCTATCCCACCTTGAGTGGATGGTGGGCCTGAAGATCTCCAAGCAAAATTCATTCATATGTTTATAGAAAACATTGTTTCCTGCACAACGATCATGGCATGATCATAAATAGTTGATAAAAAACATTTTATCGGTATATTACAATGAAATTATAAACACTAATTAACCTGATCAACTATGATTAATTACTTGGGATCGTCGATATCTTTATTGGGACGATATCTTCGTCCACCAAAAATGTTGTCTCTAGTGTTCACGTGCTTTTGACACGGGAAGATCCTAGAAATGTAGCTTGTTCGACATCAAAATTGATAGGGGACTCGGTGTAGACCCCTTCTTGTGGAGGATCCATTGTGTGTTGGTCAGTAGCAACTATTGTGCTCACAGCGGGGGTCCGTGGTGTTTCGGAACGTGTTTCCGACTGTTCGGTCGACAACAATGGCGAAGGATTTGAACTACGTGGAATTGTTTGGTTGTGATGCGAAGTCTCTCCACGAGCCTCGCTGGGGCCAACACCACCTTCACCAATATTGTGTGGTCCCTGATAATTCTATAAATACACACCACGTCTTATACGTTCAATACTATCATATAAAAGAGAAAATTATAAAGATTTAAACGAATTATTCTATGATTCAAGATTCCTCAACTTACTCGCAAGTTATTAGATCTATGTTCCAACAATGCAATCCTTTCTTTAATTGCGCTTGTCTGCGGAACCTGGATTACTAGAGAAAGGATTTCTGCAATATATCTATTCAACAATTTCTCTGCCATCTTTAGCGGGTGTGCGGCTTCACCAATTTTTTCGCAATCGTGAAGCACCTCTGCCACTTCAGGGTCTAACGAAAAATTTTGCGATGTTGATTCATACTACGATTCACTATGTTAATTTTCAGAATTTACTTCAATCTTATCTAGGATCTTAACTGAGAGAACAACATGTACAGCATATCTACAGCATATCAATCATGGAGACAATAATGCAAGCACACAAGAGACACAAAGATTTACTTGGGGAAAACCATAAAGGTGAAAAACCCCAATAACTTCCTCAGAGATAGATAGAGCAATGATACAACCAACCATAAGAGATAGACACAACCTAGCAGCAGATCCTCCTCCTCCATAAGTGTGCCACTCCTCCTTGAGTGCATGTGTGAGAAGTGAGTGAACAAATAGAGTGCCTCCTGCACTCTATTTATACTTGACTTGACTTGCCTTTTTACCTAACTCATGTAGGCTCGAACTTTACCACATAACATAATGCTGAGTGGGCCGACCCCCAATAGGGTGGTCTAATAACCCTTTGACCCACATGGCCGACCCCCAATAGGGTGTTCTAATAACCCTTTGACCCGCATGACTTATACAGGGCCGACCCCAAATAAGGTGGTCTAATAACCCATCAAGTATAAGTTACGACGCTTACAATATAAATGAAGACACTTCCTTATAGAGGAATAATACCATCTCTATAGGAATACAATATACATATATGTGAAATACATTCCGAAGTTACATATACATCAACACTCCCTCTTAACTAGGAAAGTATTTCTCAGCACAGTTCTTCTAGCACAAGTCATCTTCTCTGGATCATCGTCACTGGATAATCGTCATCGAGTCATCATCATCGTCACTGCTGCTGCTATCTCAATCAATCTCTGAATCTACTCGTCATAGGAAGTTCTACAGAGCCAGTCCTTTTTCATACTGGATGTAGGCCCACCACCTGCAGGTCTTCGTCATCACTGGCCATAATGTGGAATCCTCAGGACTTTTACGTGCTTCACAAAACCTCGAAATAGCATCCCAGGCTGTCACGAGCACACAGCTCTACCTATAGGATCTCCCAGGGCGCTATTACATGTGACCCCACCACAAAACCTCGCAAGAGCATCTCAGGATGTTACGGGTACACAACTCCGACCTGAAATCTCCCAGGGTGCTATTACATGTGGTCCACCACAAAACCTCGCAAGAGCATCTCAGGATGTTACGGGTACACAACTCCGACCTGAAATCTCCCAGGGCGCTATTACATGTGGTCATGGCAAAACCTCGCAAGAGCATCCCAGGACTGATTACGGGCACACAGCCCAACCTATCGGATCTCCCAAGGCGCTATTACATGCCATAGGACAAAACCTCGCAAGAGCATCTGCCAGATATCCCAGGGCGCTATTACATGCCATAGGCAAAACCTCGAAAGACTATCTGCAGATCTCCCAGGGCGTTATTACATGTCCTCCCAGAGCAAAACCTCGAAAGAGCATTTGCCAGATGTCCCAAGGCACCGATATTACATGCCATAGGCAAAACCTCGAAAGACCATCTGCAAATCTCCCAGGGCGCTATTACATGCTCATCTGCACAACCTGATCCACGGCCATAGAGTATCAACCTGATACTCACCATACATCATCCTGATGTATCCATGATCATCCTGATCATCATCACTGCAACGTCCTGCTGCATGTCATCTGGAGAAACATCCTGAAGCTCGTCATCCATGATCATCCTGATCATCACTGCAACATCCTGCTGCATGTCATTTGGAGCAACATCCTGAAGCTCGTCATCCATGATCATCCTGATCATCACTGCAACATCCTGCTGCATGCCAAGTATCTACCTGATACATATCATCATACATGATCCTCCTGATCATCAATGTATCCACCTGATACAAATACAAATACATGATACATATCACCATACATGATCCACCTGATCATACAATGTATCCACCTGATACATATACAGATACATGGTCCAAGCATCCAACATGATGCATACATACATAAAATGATCCAACTGATCATATCCAGCATCCACATGATGCGTACATACATACATAAAAATGATCCAACTGATCATATCCAAGCAGAAACCAGAACATCATCCTGATGCTCATCATCCAGCGCTTACATCCACATCCATGTGAAGGATCCTCCTTCCAACATGCTTGGAATGGCTTCAGCAAATGTGTCCATCACTTCTTCCTCGAAGTGTCCTCGATTTGAAGAACGCCAAGCCTCTCTCTGAAGTACTCGAACTTCACCCTGGCTAGTGGCTTCGTCAGCACATCTGCAATCTGCTCGTTCGTCGCAACATACAGGAGCTTCACAGCTCCTCTCTGCACCATATCCCTGATATAGTGATATTTGATCTCTATGTGTTTCGACCTGTCATGAAACACTGGGTTCTCGGACAACTTCACACAACTCTGGTTATCACAGAAGATACCAGTAGCCTCCAACAGGAAATCAAATAGCTCAGATAGTAGCTTTCATAGCCATACTGCCTCACAACTAGCTGAACAAGATGCAACATACTCTGCCTCATCTGTACTCAGTGCCACGCAGGATTGCTTCCTGCTAAACCAAGAGATCACACCTGATCCCATACTGAAGCAACACCCAGATGTGCTCTTCTTGTCTGCAGCACTGTTAGCCCAATCTGAATCAACATAACCCTGCTGGTTAAACTTTTGATTCACCTCATACCTGAGCCCATAATCCACTGTACCCTTCAGGTACCTCAGAACATGCTTTACAGCAACCAGGTGAACACTCCTCGGATCCGTCAGGAACTGGCTCAATGTGTTCACAGCAAAGCAAATATCTGGTCTCGTGTTCATCAGGTACATCAAGGACCCAATCATCTGACGATACATGGAGACATCAACCAGCTCAGATGAAGCATCACATAGAAGCTTCAGATTCGATGCCATAGGTGTGGCCATAGCCTTGTAGTCCATCATCCCGAACCTCTTCAGGATCTCTACTGCATACCTCCCTTGTCCAAGGAAGATTCCATCACTCTGCCACACCTCCATGCCAAAAACAAATAGTGCATCATTCCCAAGTAACTCGAACTCGGCAGCAAGCTTCCGCTGCGTGTCAGCAATCAATCTATCATCTCTTGTCACAAACAAGTCATCCATATACAAGAGTAGAATCACAGGATTCCCTTCCTCAACCTTGTAGAAAAGGTTGGAATCTGCTTTATTTCTTGGTAAAGCCCAAACTGGATAGAAAGTTGTCTATCCTACCATACCAAGTTTGGCACACATATCTGACTACACCATGTTGTCTTAAAATCCATCTGGTGCATCTTCTATTTCATCACTTTTATATTTCTCAATGCTGCCATCTGCAATATGCTTGATCAGATAGTTCCATTTGGAAGTCATAACAAACTTCCCTTCATGTCTTGGGACTGCAACCCAAACATCATTCTTCATGATCGACGGATCATGGCATTCCATTTCTTCATCCCAGATCTTGGGATCTTCAATGTCTTCAATAGATATCTTTGTTGCTGGAACAAATGTTGTAGTTCTTCTTTTGAAGGAGATGGCATATGATCTTTCCTACACAACAAGTTAAATTGCATGATTAGAAAAACATCCCATAGTTTTCAGAACAAATTCTTACACATAAAGAAATATGTCATACAGTCATGCAATTATCTTTAGCCAATGCTTCAATACAACATTTATCCATATTCCATAACTTTCTAGATGCCTTCCAATCTCTACCAGAACATTGTTAAGAGTGTGCACAACTCCCAACATGTCAGCAAAGAGGTTTCATTCTAGATAAGTAGCAATGGAATGTTGTACAGTGCCATAGGCCACTTACCCATGTATATTAGTAGCATACTGTTCATCAATGCAACTATTCTAATATGCACAATACATATCCTAAGTCTAGGAACATGAGCATATACATCATTGAACAATTTTATTTAAACAGACAAATATGCAAGAAATTAAAATACTTATCTTTGTTTGTTCGTTGGGTGGACTCCCTCTGAGTCTTTGCTTCCTTACAGGAGCTGCTGGAGTCCTAATCTGAAGTAGCTTCTTCTGCACCTTTCTGTTGTGGAAAGATGGTCAACTCCCTCTGAATATCTGCATCCTTGCAGAAACTACTGAAGTGTGTTCCTTTGCTTTCTTGCAGGAACAACGGGAGTGTGCTCCCTCTTGATCTTTGCTTCCTGGATTACCTGTTCTTGAACTCATATTCATCGTTGGTCCCTATGCATGCTTATTAGTATCATTAGTGTGTTATCCTTGTGATCTCATATAAAATCATACATTCATTAGTATACTATTAAAACACAATAATCTCAAGCATGTATAGTCATGATCATTTCAAACAGAAAATAACAAGAATTAGCTTTCAAGGTTTATGTAGGATTCTTAAGGTTAGTCAAATCATAACATGTCTAAACCTATAATTACTCAAACCTATGACTCTTCGGATTAGTTGAATCATCAAACAAGATAAGAGATATAATATGCATAAAACTTGTGATTATTCAAACCTATACCTTCATGATTCTTCTGGTTAGTCATATCATCAATTATGGTAAGAAACATAATATGCATACAACCATGATTATTCAAACTTATGGCTTCATGAATAATCATTATCAACAACAGTATAAGATCCTAACACAAGGTAGGATTCTATCTTGATATAGGAAAAACATACCTGGATTAGCATGCTAGCTATTTATGTCTAACATACTCACATGATGTCTTCTTGTTCTTATTCAATGACTTGTGCTAGTAACCTGTATATCTCATAGGTTAACTATTACAAAATCAAGTTATACATACCTCGTAAATGGATCTTCTATGAGATCCATGACAATGGATGAATCTTTGTCCTCATGTTATCATGATCATATGTTCTTGGACCAGAACATGATTTGTCTTTCTTGGTGTACCTTTCATGTTAGTAGACAACATAAACCTCATACAACACCATAATGCATTAGTACAATCATAAGTGTCAACACCCTAACCAATGAATATCTTCTATCATGCATTCATAATTTTGTTAAGGTGATTCGACAAATCTAAAATCAAAATTGTACTAACCGTAATAACATGAAGACAAACATACCATAAACTTAATCATGGACAAATATCGAAACATACCTCGATGAGTCATACCTGTCGAGATCGCTTGTAATCTTCTTATGTAAGGCCTTAGCCTCATCTCCCTCTGAAACAGGAACTTCTTCACTCATGCAAATGATCAATCCATCTTCTTCTAGGATTAACCCAATCCACTTGATTTGCAAGAACTGGACCTTGAGCTGGATATGAGTTTGTCAGAGAAACCCCAAAAATTCAAACTTTGAATTTCAAACTTCTGACAGGATAGAAATATGTGCCTTGATGAGCTGATCAAGTTGGTATATTCAGAATTTGAAAACTGCAAAGTTTCACTCCTCGATTTTGCTTTTGAAACTTCTGGATTCACTGGACGTGACCCTGAACTGGGTTTTGATGAAGCCCACTCTTCTTCCCAATCAAAATGTTTGATCCAAAGCTCTAAGCTTCTATTTTTCTGAGGAGCTTCCAGCCGTGGTCACAGATTTCAAAAATTCCCATTTTTACAGAAGCCCTAATTTTCCACTTTTCTGATCAAAGTCCCGAACTAGGGTCTAATCAAGCCCAGCCTTCTGCCCAACCAAAAATTCTGATCTTGGTCTCTAAATTTCTATTTTGACGAGTAGCATCCATCCGTGGTCTCCGATTACAAAAATTCCAACTTTCTCCAAAGCCCTAAATTCCAGAAGCCATGAATGAAGGTACCAAAAAATAATTCTGTTTTGACAGAAATATGTACCTGATTGTTTCTGGTGTAACTCCAAAATTTTTGATCCACAGGGTCTGAAAACGTTTCCTAAGATAGCCTGACCTGTTATCTTTCCATCCTGACAGGTCTGACCTCAATTGGATTCTCTGAGAGAGAGTTATGCCAAATGTCGCAACGTGACCTGTTTTGGGATAAAACAGGAGAGCGAACTTGTACGGCGTGCCACGTGTCAGTGTTTTAACTTCGGCCTCTAAAAAAGTTTCTTGAGATATCTTGGCCTATTACCTTTCCATCCTGATAGGTCTGACCTCAATTGGACTCTCTGAGAGAGAGTTATGCCAAATTTCGCAACGTGACCTGTTTATGGGATAATACAGGAGAGCAAACTTGTACGGCGTGCCACGTGTCACTGGTTCAACTTCGGCCTCTGAAAACGTTTTCTGAGATATTACAGACTGTGTACTACATGTCACTTTTTACGAAATTTCATTTGGAGCTTCCTAGCCCAAGATATGACCTTTTTCCCAAGGTCACCTGATTTTGACTCAAATCTGGAAGAGGCAGAAACCCTATATTGTACGGATCATAAATCACAAAGTACAACGAATTAGAGGTTTTCCTTTGGACACAAGGTACCTGGAGATCTTAGATTCGTCCTGTAACAATTTCAGATCCGAAAAATTCGCCCAAACGGATTTATAGCGAAAGTGCTACGATGACTAGTTTTTGCTATATCAAGCCCTAGCATCGTAAGTGCAACAAGTGTCATACATGCCATATCATGCCTTCTTTCAGGCTAGCTCTGATACCATGTTAATTTTCAGAATTTACTTCAATCTGATCTAGGATCTTAACTGAGAGAACAACATGTACAGCATATCTACAGCATATCAATCATGGAGACAATAATGCAAGCACACAAGAGACACAAAGATTTACTTGGGGAAAACCATAAAGGTGAAAAACCCCAATAACTTCCTCAGAGATAGATAGAGCAATGATACAACCAACCATAAGAGATAGACACAACCTAGCAACAGATCCTCCTCCTCCATAAGTGCGCCACTCCTCCTTGAGTGCATGTGTGAGAAGTGAGTGAACAAATAGAGTGCCTCCCGCACTCTATTTATACTTGACTTGACTTGCCTTTTTACCTAACTCATGTAGGCTCGAACTTTACCACATAACATAATGCTGAGTGGGCCGACCCCCAATAGGGTGGTCTAATAACCCTTTGACCCACATGGCCGACCCCCAATAGGGTGGTCTAATAACCCTTTGACCCGCATGACTTATACAGGGCCGACCCCAAATAAGGTGGTCTAATAACCCATCAAGTATAAGTTACGACACTTACAATATAAATGAAGACACTTCCTTATAGAGGAATAATACCATCTCTATAGGAATACAATATACATATATGTGAAATACATTCCGAAGTTACATATACATCAACACACTACTGGGCTGCAACAAACATATATAAAGCACTATTGAGTTCTCTACTGATAGATTCCAAATTTTATATTAACGTATATAACACATCTATCATGATAGATTCATAAAATTACAACACGGTTTACATTATCACAACGAAACCAGTATATCACACAAAAAATACATAACAAAATTAACATTATGCTACGTATTATATTAGTACAATTGAAAGGAATTATACCTACGACCTCGAGGATCGCGATCCACTCATTGGATCAATGGTCATAGGTGACTTGCCCCGATATGCTAATATTTGGGAGCTGCCCCTAACAACACCCTAATAAAAAAACATAGTGAAAGTCACCTAAACGATTCCAAAAGTATTCATGAGAAAACACATCAAAAAAATTATTATTCATATTATATTTTTAATATTACAAAGATGTATACCCATTGCACGGACCCTGGTGTGGCCGACCTTACGGAACCAACCTGCATCAAAAACATAGACTAAAAAATTACGTAAACGAAACCAAAATATTCATTGAAACATTAATATAATGCTAAAACATTTTGACATATTTTAATTGTACAATTCAAATCAGGTCTACCTGTTGCCCCGAGGGTGTTGTCGTCTGATCAACATTCGATGGGTGTATTTCCCGATCAACGTTCTGCATCAAATATCAATTTCATTATATAAAACAAACCAAGTTATTAATAATGGAAAAACAAAGCAAATAAAAACTCTTTTTTCTTATTATATTTGTACTATTAGAAAGATGTATACCTGCTCCTTCGAGGAAGAAGTTCTCCTCCGACCATTTGTTGGCAGGGATTTATCCCGATCACTGGCCTACGAAGTAAATATGGGAAATTTAAACGAAATAAACTAACAACAAATCCTTATGATGTTTAATTTATTACTAAAAAGTTGGGTAAAATGTTATATAGTAACCTTGTTTGTATCTACTCGGTTGACAGGGTAATTAATAAGCAACTCATCCCCTACAGATATTGTTTTAATAGCAACTACAAAAACACGGTTTCCTTCATGCCCCTCAAATTCACAGTTTGGTTGCTTAATTGTAGACCCTGGTTGTGTATTGTTTATAAACCCCGCAATATTCCATGTGGCCTTTGGCCTTCCATCCATGTACAACGTTCCTCCTTTATTTTGATTTTTGTCTTTCAATTGTAAATAGTTTGTTGACAATCCATAGCTACGCATACTTTTTGTATATCGGACAAGGCACATCCAATCGTTGTAGTTGTATATGGGTCCAACATACTCCATCAATTCTGTACATGTCCCATAACTGACCAAGATGCAATCCATGGAAAACAACCCGAAACCATGTATCGACGACGGTGCAATTCGATATCTCCTCTCATTCACACAAAAATCAGTGTTCAGTGGAGGAAGATCCTTCGGTACCCATTGTTTCACTAAATGTCTGTACCATAAGGGCACCTCTTCATCGTCTTTTGTCTCATCACCATAGGAAAATGCCCCCCCTTGACCGTGAAAAAATTCATTGCGTCTATGGAATCTTCTTTTGGTTTTTTGACATCTAGTTGATACAATTCTTCTATACCTATTGGATGTCTCACTTTGCTCTAGCCTTCCTAAACTCCCCTCGGTCGAGGAAGACAGATCAGACAAATACCTGTTTGGTTCTACCTGCACCATTGGAAAAAAGTTTAGATTCGACCGCAAGGCATAGTGCCTCTTAAAAGTTGACGTGTATCGCCTTTTATAATTTTACTTGATCCTCATTCCCTTTGTCAACATGTAGGCATTCAAGTGATGATCGGAAGACGACCTATTTATCTTTCTTAAGAGTAGAAAGTCATGCAATATTTATGAGTTTTTTTTTACTATTTGATTTAACGCTACATCACACACGTAACACACATGTAGCACACATGAAACACTACACATACACGTTACAAGATCTCCTCTAATGCTACAAGTCCTGGCTACTTAACGAAAACTATTTACCACATATTTGATTACCTTAGTGTAGACGTTTCCTGTAATATACTCAGAAGAGTTACTTTCAGAAGTGACTGTGCCTCTTAGAGGCCAGTCAACTCTAGGAACCAAGTGACCCTATGATAGTGCTAGTACAAACCAGAGAGAGAGAGATTACTGGGCTATGGTACGGTCAATCAAAGAAATTCAGTGACAGTAAAAAGGCTCAGTACAAAGACCAACCAGTAAGGTACAAGTAAAAAAAAAAAGAATGGGTATAAAGACTCACAACCCTTGGGACTAAGGGGGTGTACACTACCTCAAATGTGGACAAACTACCATAGTTATAACCACAAGACCAAAAACATAAAAGGCGGTCCAAATCAATATATGCAATATCTCCTTGTAACTACCTCATATATGAAATATCTCCTTGTAACTACCTCATATATGCAATAGCTCCTTGTAACTACCTCTTGAAACTCAAATAGGACCACCAAAAGGTATGATAGCATGCAATCTTCCAAACTAAGGTCAGGAGGGTGGTATCCAGTAAGGTACAAGTAAAAAAAAAGAATGGGTATAAAGACTCATAACCCTTGGGACTAAGGGGGTGTACATTACCTCAAACGTGGACAAACTACCATAGTTATAACCACAAGATCAAAAACATAAAAGGCGGTCCAAATCAATATATGCAATATCTCCTTGTAACTACCTCATATGTGCAATAGCTCCTTGTAACTACCTCTTGAAACTCAAATAGTACCACCAAAAGGTATGATAGCATGCAATCTTCCAAACTAAGGTCAGGAGGGTGGTACGAAGTGGATATAAAGACACATAACAATTTGGAGAAAGTGGGTGTACCTCAAATGTGGACAAACTACCATAGTACCCACAATACCTAAAGCATAAAAGGTGGTACAAATCAAATGATATCCCAATATCAGTAAAACACCCAAAAGGTAAAAGGAAAGGTACCACAAAAATATTATCGACAAAATGAAAGGACCATAAGACAATCGACCAAGGTGGGGTACAACCATTCATCTCTCTCTCAAATGTACCATTGTTCCATATAACTTGAAAGACCATCATCACAGTAAACGGAAAAGTCCACACAGGTGATGTGATCACGCGGTCCTCTAGACTACTCCTACGGTCAAGCATTAGTGGCTCCATGAAGGGGTGTTCAGTCCCTTCAGAAGACCATCTAACTCAACCATCTCGAAGACCTAGGAGAAGAGGACATCACACATCATAAAATAAGTATTGGTAACTACCGTGTATGAACTCAAAAACCCTAAAGCAACTGAGCGTGCAGAAGGGGAGCTATGAAAAGACAAGGCTCGCAGGCCAAAAAAACAAGCTCAAAAAACTATACTGGGACCGATGTCATAGTAAGCGTGCTGAAACAAAAGTGTCCAGAATGCCAACAAGTAGCACTAAAAAGAAAAAGACCCTCTAAAAAGGTGAAAATGCAAGCAAACTTCCTAACTAGGGGCTGGAGACCTCGACAAATCGTATCCTTTGCAAGGTGATGAAATCCAAGTCGAACAATACGAAGTGAGAGACCGAATTTGAAGGATATCCCTCTACCGAAAGGGATCCTAGGTAAAAGAGCCCTAGTAGAAAAGTCACTAAGCTACCTCATTCATGACACGTCGGAAAAGGTTTTTGGCACTTCTGCCTTATCACCCTTGTATCACCAGTATGGTGGCCGGAGAATGCAAGGAAGACAATGATTGATGTTGCCTTAGGGCTAAGTGTAGTGCGGCATTCCACATAGTCCGTCTAATTCTCGATCTCGCGGCGGTTGAACCCTTGAAACAACATGAGGCCCCTCCACAAACTGGTGTATGACCGTGTCAACAAATACTAGAGGATTTTGGTTCCCTCGAGGACAACAACTATGTCTCAGATGATAATGACAAGGGGGAATTATTTGGATGCCTATCCCCGGTGTCCTACCTAACTACCAAATTCTTTTGATTTCCTCAAGTGAGGTTATGGTGTGTTTAGTTAGGGGGTGTAAATTTTAGTGGTTGTATTACTCAATCGAGTGATGGAAGTGAAACTCGTGGTGCGATGACTGACTCAAACCATGCAAATGCATATGAATAAAATAAGCCTTTCCTTTCAATGAATGCTAGCTAAGGTAAGGAGAGAGTTCTTTCAAACTATAACTACTCTTTCAAATTAAATGAATGCAACAAGTGTTCAAGTTCATTCATGGGACCTCAAGGAGAGCTTCAAATCATATACTCAAGTCATGCAAATGAATTCATCACATAAAACAAAGTGATAATAAATATAAGGAATTGTACATATCCATGTTCATAATTCTCTAGGAACACTTATAACATTCTTCAATAATTGCACAGGCGGAGGTCACAGTTGGAGCCAACTACATATTTTCCCCAGTTATACGTGGACTTTAAGTAGCATTTCTCGGTATGTTGTGCATGCAGACAGCAGTTTAAATGATGAAATGACATACACACTACTTATACCAAGACCGAAAGTTTAATTAGAATTGCTATCTATGGTGGACACGGGTGCTAGTTTTAATTTCTAAATTAGCTTTCTGAGACAAATTTACAAGGAGATGACAAGAAGGAAAGCATGTTTATGAACAATATCACACAAATAGATATGAAGGTATAGGATTAGCTTGAGAAAATCCAACAAATATCACAAGGCCATACATGACCAACATCAGGAATAGTATAAGTTCCATGTTGGAGAAGAACCATACTAAAAGCAAGCTCCTTCATCTATCCTTGGAAACTTTTGGGAACCAAAAACCTCCTAATCGGGAAGTTTGATTTGAAATTGGATCCCAATAACAATGGCTTCAGGAGCAGACTCAACAAAGATTGGAAAGACTATGTTAAGTTAAGAACAAGGAAAAATATATAGTGGTGGCATGAAGGACCCCATGTCATTTCTAATGGTGTCTAGCCTTGCATAAAGAAAACACTCCAATGTTAGAATGAGATATTTATCTCATTCACTCATCAAATATAAGTGACATGTAAGAAAACATTTATGTCATGTATTAAATAATATAAAAGGAAAAATTGCTCCTTAAATGTATGAAAAGGAGAAAAGACAAAGAGGAATGTCATTGCTAATGGTGTCTAGCCTTGCATAAAGAAAACACTCCAATGTTAGAATGAGATATTTATCTCATTCACTTGTTGAATAGAAGTCACATGTAGGAAAACATTTCTCTCATGTATTAAATAATATAAAAGGAAAAATTCCTCCTTATATGTATGAAAGGGAGAAAAGACAAAGAGAAAGCTAAAGGGTTGGGGACACTTGGCCTTCCAGCTATCCCTAGGCTAGATCTCCTCCTATTTACTTCATTCCAAAGATGAGAGAGGGGTTCTTTGGCATAGAATAGGAGTGCTACTATCCAAGTTCCCATATGAGTATTGGCTAACAAGGCCATGATAGCTACCCATGTACAAGTGAGAAATCAACAAATATTTATTAATCCCATGAGAAAAACAACAATCTCAAAGAAGTAAATTAAGATGATTAGGGTGACATGCAACCTCTTATTAGAAAGAGAGCAGAATGCTCTTCACCACAGTTCAAACAAGACAAAACATGGAGACTCCAATAAGAATTTATGACAAAACCTGTGCCAATAACTTCTAAAATACAATCAATTGAAATAAAAATGCCAAAATCCTAAAAATACAAATTTCTTTTACATGCAAAATGCAAAGTTTCTTTACTGTGAAAAATGACAAATGTAGAAATTTTGTAAACACAAGCTAATCATTTTGAACTTGTGTCTCCTCCTTCACACACAAACCCCACATGCCAACTCTACAACATAAAACATGTGAACACAATGTGCAAGACCAATATGTGAAGCTTAGAATCTGCATAGAGTAACATATATGAGTTTGACATAACAAAGAAAATAACAATAAAAGTGTACATTGTTATTTGTTGTATTATAAGAAGAAGTTAAATTTATTTATAACAAACTTAGAAAGTCTTAACACAAAATAATTTGATGATATATTAGGCTAAACATAAACATTTGATGGTATATTAGGCTAAACATAAACATACCAGCATGTGGATAAGTCAACCTACATAAACTTAAATAGCTAGCTGTATGTAGTAAATTTCCCATTAGTCAAAAATACTGTGGCATTGAAGCTATGGGTGTTATTATCACCAAAATCTTATCTGTCAAATGTAAAGTCTTAGCACTTATTGTGGAGGTAAACTCAAGGTAACTTAAAAGCAGGGTTTCTGTCATTGATGCCTTACCATCTCAAGGGTAGTATCGTTATTTGGTGTCTCCAATCTCAATTAATTTCAGAGATGTAGTATAATAATGGAGATCTCAACAATGAAAAATTTGAAAGATCAAAATATATACAATGGTTTATGCAAAGGGTCAGTGTGTGTCCATTAGTCTCTGGAGTCTTACAAATTAGGCCTGAAAATGAGTGACGAAGAAACTTACAGGGCAATCTAGATAAATAACAAATGGATTCACAAGAAAATTTTCATATCAATAATTCCACATAGTAAAGTTTCATCTGATCGATATTGGCCGAAGGAATATATATACACAACCAGAAATTATCGATGTATCATGTAAACCTAACAATTGGAAATTATTAGTAATCAAAGCTTCAGAGAATAGAACAAGCTAACAATGATAATCTCTGCACATTTTCAATCTACATAGAACAACCAGGGGCCACCTAATGAAACATTTTTGTTGATCCTATTTGTCTCAAACACTCAGGGAAAAGACACAATCCACATGAATAATGGAGAAACATTAATTCATCAATAGAGCCATAGTTTCAGCATTAATACTAAGATTTCATTAATTAAATAGGTTCGAACTAGGAAAAATGAATTGTCAGTCCTGCTTCCAAATTTGTAGCATCTACATTTTCAACCATCTTTCTAGCTAATGAGAAGCATAATTGCTTCCATGGGAAATGACAAAGAGGTGAGGGTGCCTAATCTTGTGAGCTCTTTGGACCTTTCTCAAAGGGTAAGTTCTGCATTTAATGGAGGAGATCATAATAGAAGGGTACGGCCATATAAGTGCCATCACAGGGGTTCTGATTCACACACAAGAAAAACAAAATTACAATACCAAATTAGAGATTTATACTCTGGATTGGACCCCATAAAAATTAGGGCATCGTACTCACCGATTTGGGAGGCGCCATTGCTTATTCTCAGAGTTGCTCCACTCTGGCTCAGTCTCAAATGCACGGCCACAATCCCAATTTCCACGAACATGCTCAATATCCTCCGCTAACAGCTCAGTACCGGACTAAAATGCAGGGAACCACAATCCAAATTTGCATGTGCAGGGTGAATATCCTCTTCTCACAGCTCAACAAAGGTCACAAAAAGGTCACTGCGGGAGGTAGCAGACATGGTCCACAGAAGAACGGTCTCGCGGGGAGGTAGCAGAAAGGGTTTAGGGAAAAAACTGTCGCGGGAGGTATCGGCAGCACAATCGCGAGAGGTAAGTTTTTAATTTGCAATGTATTTTTTATTTTTTTATATATGTCTATTATATAGTGATTTTTGTTATATATTTATTATATTCTGTTTTTTTATTATGTATTTATATATAATGTTTGTTTTTTGTTTTTTTTTTATTATTTGATTTAGTTTTTGTAATTTTTTTATTCAATACAAAATATATATATATATATTATTTTTATTTTTTTGATCATTTTTTATATAATAGTTATATATTAAATTCAAAAAAATACAACAAATAATTAAAAATTTAACCACAAGAGGATCGAAATATAATCAATCTAGGTTATTTTTGTTTAGAGGTTAAAAGAAGATCTTATATCAAGCTATTTTACTTGTATAGAGATGTATTTAGACATACCGGGACTTGAAGGTGTATGACACAATAATTATTCAATAGGTGATACCATTGAAGAAAACAACTAATCCCTTTCAATAAAAGATGTGAATGGTTCATCCATCATTAGAACCGTTGATGCAAAAGGATCAGTTGAAGAAGTTGCTAGATGCAAACATTATGTTTCCAATGCACCATTAGCCATGAATTGAAAACCTTGTACATGTTAAGGAACAAGAGTGGTGAAAATAGGCCTTGTGTCAATTTTAGAAACCTTAAGTAAGCATAAGAGAAATATAATTATCGAGTTCTACCTATGGAGTCAATTTTGAAACTTGTAATGAGATCTGAAATGCTCACTCTAGGATGTATTTTTGGGATCTAATCAAGTTCTTGTCTCAAATGAAGATAGATCGAAAAATGCTTTCAACAACAAATGGAGCAATTCATGTGTAATGGATATTGCTTTCATAGGCCTTATAAATCAAAATGTACTTGTCTAAATGGACAATATTGACATTAAAGCTATTTTTAATAGATGTAGAAAATATGGGATCACACTACATCCCAATAAAACCATTTTCATTATTGCATAAGGAAAATTACTTGGGCATATCATATCAAAATACATGATATTGGTATATTCAAAAAGAATAAAACCTATAACATTCTATCCCATTGCCACACAACAAGGCATTGATGTAATCATTCTTTGGGATGATCAATTTCACAAGGTGTTCTGGCTTTGACTTCATTGAAATCCTCAAACCCTTATAAAAGATGATTAAGAAGGATGCATGATTTTATAAACTAAGGTTGAGAAATCAAGACAACTATTGCTACCGCTCCATCCTTAAACAAATTAATCCAAAGTTTGATTATTATTTTTACCTCTATGATAAAAGGAGTGAATGCCCAATATCATTTATGAGCATGAGAATACAAGATGTTAAATTAAACTATATTTAATGATTAAAAAACAAATCTAAGTAAGTTATGCATTTGCAATATCTAATCACTCCCTTTTGTCACACTCACTGTAGGTGGAAGGAGTGATTTTCCAATGTCATTTATTAGCAGAAAGATTACACGATGTTGAATTAAACTAAGCTAGTGATTAAAAACACATGAATAAGTTATGCCACTCTCTTTTGTCACACTCACTCATAAAGAACTATCTAGTGATTAAAAACACATGAATAAGTTATGCCACTCTCTTTCGTCACACTCACTCATAAAGATGAATTATGAAAGGAGTGAATTTCCAATATCATTTATCATTTATGAGCACATAATTACAAGGTGTTCAATCAAATTACCAAGTGGGCATAAGTTGCACGATGACGATGATGAAGAAGAAGATGATGATGATGATGATGATGATGATGTTGGTGGTGATGACAATGACAATGATGATGAAGACGATGATGAAGATGATGGTGATGATGATGATGATGACGATGATTTTGGTTGTGATGACAACGACAATGATGATGAAGACGAAGATGATTACGATGATCATGATGATGACGATGATGATGATCAAGATGGGGACGATGATGATGATGAGTACAGGGTTGGTGGTGATGACAACGACAATGATGAAGATGATGATGATGATGACGATCATGAAGATGATGATGATGACAATGATGAAGAAGATGATGATGAAGACGATGATGAAGAATGTCTATCTAAGATGATGAAGAATGTGTTTTTTGTCATTATGATGATGATGACGATGATGATGACGACGATGATGATGATGATGATGATGTTGGTGGTGATGACAACGACAATAATGATGAAGACGATGATGAAGATGATGGTGATGATGGTGATGATGACAATGATGTTGGTTGTGATGACAACGATAATGATGATGAAGACGAAGATGATTACGATGATCATGATGATGACGATGATGATGATCAAGATGGGGACGATGATGATGGTGAGTACATGGTTGGTGGTGATGACAACGACAATGATGAAGATGATGATGATGATGACGATCATGAAGATGATGACGATGACGATGATGAAGAAGATGATGATGAAGACGATGATGAAGAATGTCTATCTAAGATGATGAAGAATGTGTTTTTTGTCATTATGATGATGATGACGATGATGATGATGATGTCGACAATGATGATGATGACGATGATGTTGGTGGTGATGACAACGACAATGATGATGAAGACGATGATGAAGATGATGGTGATGATGATGATGATGACGATGATGTTGTTTGTGATGACAACGACAATGATGATGAAGACGAAGATGATTACGATCATGATCATGATGATGACGATGATGATGATCAAGATGGGGACGATGATGATGATGAGTACAGGGTTGGTGGTGATGACAACGACAATAATGAAGATGATGATGATGATGACGATCATGAAGATGATGATGATGACGATCATGAAGAAGATGATGATGAAGACGATGATGAAGAATGTCTATCTAAGATGATGAAGAATGTGTTTTTTGTCATTATGATGATGATGACGATGTTGATGACGACGATGATGATGATGACGATGTTGATGACGACGATGATGATGATGACGATGTTGATGACGACGATGATGATGATGACGATGATGTTGGTGGTGATGACAACGACAATGATGATGAAGACGATGATGAAGATGATGGTGATGTTGATGATGATGACGATGATGTTGGTTGTGATGACAACAACAATGATGATGAAGACGAAGATGATTACGATCATGATCATGATGATGACGATGATGATGATCAAGATGGGGATGATGATGATGATGAGTACAGGGTTGGTGGTGATGACAACGATAATGATGAAGATGATGATGATGATGACGATCATGAAGATGATGATGATGATGATGATGATGATGATGATGATGATGAAGAAGATGATGATGAAGACGATGATGAAGAATGTCTATCTAAGATGATGAAGAATGTGTTTTTTTCATTATGATGATGATGACGATGATGATGATGATGATGATGATGATGTTGGTCATGATGAATGTGATGATGATGATGATGATGACGACGATGATGAAGATGATGGTGATGATGATGATGATGACAATGATGTTGGTGGTGATGACAACGAGAATGATGATGAAGACGAAGATGATTACTATGATCATGATGATGATGATGATGATGATCAAGATGGGGACGATGATGATGATGATGATGTTGGTGGTGATGACAACAACAATGATGAAGATGATGATGATCACAATCATGAAGATGATGATGATGACGATCATGAAGATGATGATGATGACGATGATGATGATGATGATGATCCTAGTGATCATGATGAATATGGTGATCATGATGAAGATGATATTGATGATCAAGCAGTACGCCATTTGGGGTAGCATGATAATTGTATTGCATTTCCTTAATTATAAGCTTCTCTATGTTTCGAGAATCGTTTAATATTCTCTACTAAACAGGGCCAACCACGTGAAAGTGGAAGCTCTTATGGCCCCTCCCCCCCCTCTCATCACTCTCAATTCCCCAATATAGCCCGAAAAAAATATCTATGTACAAAAAAATTAAATGTCTTTTCTCATTCATACTAAGTAACAAGAAAGGTTTATAATTTTAACATACAGGAAAATGGAAATTAGCTAAGAAACAGTTGATAATTTATTATTAGTAATGCATACCTGATCATAGACTTCAATGGTCTTCATCATCTTCTTCATCTAAGTATTGATCATCTGTACTATCATCCGATGATCCAGATTCAACATTGTAAGGATTGGCCATATCATCATCGTTGTCGATGTCAGTTACGTCGATCATCATGTCATCATCGATATCATCTTCATGGACATTGTCTGAATATACGTCATGATCCGATTCAAGAAGTTCTTCGACATCTTCTTCTAGAACAGGGATATCATCTAAGTACTCATGTTGATCATGATCATCTTCAACAGCATCTTCTTCTTCGAGAGCGTCTTCATTGCGGCCTTCATCTACGTTATACTTTACCGGCCTTCCCCTTGGATCGTGTCTCACAGCAAATGACCAACTCGCTCTACCTGTAATCTCAGAGTAAAATACCTGTTCACATTGGGTTGCAAGAACATAGGGATCCGTTCCTAGCTCAAACAACCTTGTATTTACCATGGTAAAACCATTATCATGTTCAATAATTGTTCTATCGGGATCACGTTGATTCAATCGACACCTGTACCATTTGACAACGAACAGAAATACCTTGAAGGAGTTAAATTCACACTGAAGAATGCCTTCCAGATACCCATAGTATCAATTTTCAAATAGTTCTGGATGTCTGTCACTTCTAGAAGAAACATTGGTCACCTCAAAGACTGCAGATATCCCACAATCAGATGTTTTCTTTGTTTCATCCAACTTTTTGATGCGATATCTACATCCATTGCACCACATAGCCTTATGGTGTTTTACCTAGTACAACAAGCCATACGGGAAAAGATTACATAATGACACCATATTTATGATAAAGTAGTGCATGTTTATTATAATGCCATAAAAGGAAAATAACAAGCGTGACGTACAACGACAATATTTATAAAAAAAAAATAGTGTCGTTGATTAATATGCTTACATGCTTATCTTTTAAACCTCTTACTAAATCGATTTCCCTTTGTGTTAGATTGGTGTCTCCATTGCGATGTGCAGCTTTAACCAATGAAGCCACACCTTCCCATGATATTCCATGACCAGATTGTTCACATTTTTCGATCCATACCTTCATCCAGTCAAGATTGTTTGCGATGTATAAATGAATTGCATCCCACTCTCGACCAACTGTTTAATGACAATAAAATTAAAATTCAATGAAAATGTATATTAGTCACTTAAAAAAGTATATAATTACAGTATAAAATGATGCAAAATACTAAATAAAAAAATAGAATATATATGTATGATATATAAACATAAAAATCACCAGTGAAATGTGTTATATTACCTTTCACCTTCCTCGATCTACCTTTCCCCTTCGAGTACTCCCCTTCGAAATCTTTTTTGGAGTCTGGATCACAAATGCGACGTAAATTGAGATTTGACGCCAATATAGGAAGACATTCACTAATGTACATCATGTTTTGGTATACCATATATCCTTCCATCATAGAACCCTCAGCATATGCTCGTTGTCTGACCAAACCCTTCATAAATTTCAAGTGCCCCTCAACCATCCACATGGACCTTGAGTGTGCAGGTCCACACAATTCAATCTCCTCAACTTGTTGTATGAGGTAGTGTTCCTGTGCATTGAAAAATGCTGAAGGTAGATGCTTCTGCATTTCACACATGAGACGAGGAATTCCTCTCCTCCAATACTTTATGTCTTCTTTATGGAATTCTTTAGATGACAACCATCTACAAGTGACATGACAACCCAATCAAGAGATTAAAGAAAAAAAGTCATTATATTACGTAACATGAAGTAGATAATGAAAATCAAATTAAGAATAAGTTCTATGTTGAATTAAACAAACAGTAAGCACATGGAAAAATCACCACTTACCTCATGTATTTCCCGAGACTATATATTATTTGCTTGACATTGTTGTCGAACTTGTCCGGGATAGAGAGAGGTAGAACATACTATAACAATAATATACAAATAGTTTCAGTATATCGAATAAGAGTACTAGAAAAAGAAAAAAAATAATTATTAAATGCATACCATATTAATTATTACCTTCATGAAGACATGCCAATCGTGCATTTTCACCCCTGCGAAATCACCTTTCTTTGTTATGATATTCTTCATGTTCGCACAAAATTTGGTGGGAAATTTAATTTTTCGAATGACTTCTTTTACAACATTACTTTGCTGGTCCGTTAACATCCATGGAAGTGAGTTTATATTAATTTGCTCTCCGTTGCTATGAAATTGAATGACATCTTTCATTGCATGGTTGTTATCTTGAATGTCTTTGCAAATTTTGACAATTTTTTCTTTGTCACTCCTTCCATCCAATATTCGCCATAATGTTTCAGTCACATTCTTTCTGATATGCATTGTATCAAATAGATGAGCAATTTGTAGGTGCTCATAGTAGGGCAACCTACTAAATTGTCTAGGATAACTTTTCATTCCTCATGGAAGCCCATTAATGCCTTCATGATGATCACATGAACAACAATGATGAAATTAAATATAAAATCAATGTCAATTACAGTAAACACCACACAATATAATAAAATACAATATCATCATATACATACAGTGATTGATTATACGTACCTTGACGATTTCTATTATATTGCAACTTCCATAGCTGAGGTGTCATTCTCTTTGGTTTTAATGCAGTCTCTTGCTTGCCATTGAAAAGATTGTTTTCGGTAGTTCGATACCTGTGATTCTTGGAGAGGAAGTGCCTATACTCATCAAACACCTCCTTTCCTAAGCTTTTTGAACGACGATATTTGATCTTAGGACCACAAACTGGACATGCAAATTTCCCCTTTGTCTGGAGACCTAAATAAAAAGATGGAATATGATCAATATTGTCTATTATAATTATATAAAAATGACTGGATATTTATTTAGAAAAACATGCATGCGTATTATATTAACTAGTAGTTTGTAAAATTAAATGCAACTAAAGTGGAACTTATAATTACATACCACAGAAATGGGTTAACCCTGGGGCATCATGTATTGTCCATACAAGCATTGCATGGAATTGGAATTGCCTTTGTCGTATTGGTCTAGATAAGTCATACATAGTGATGCCATTCCATAACTTCAATAGCTCGTCAATAAGAGGTTCGATATATACATTCATATCTTTGACTTGGTACTTACCTAATTGATTTGAACATATAAAATAAATATTCTGATTATGAGACGTACCATTTAGATATATAAACCATATTTCACAATAGAAAAACTTTAAATATATATATAACATTATGAGACAAAAAACGACAAATGAGAATATACCACTGCAATAAAAAAAAACTGCAGTGTTCGTACCTAGAATAATCATCGACAACATTATGTGCTCCCTCTTTATTGTCAACCATGGAGGAATGTTGTTGTTGATAACAAAAATAGGCCACACCAAGTAAATAGATCTCATCTCTGCAAAAGGATTGACACCATCTACTGTCAAAGAAATCCTAAGATTACGAAGTTCGTCTTTAAAGTGAGGCCATTTTTCCTCCATATCTCTAAATGCAGACCGATCTGCAGGCATCCGAATAATGTCGTCTTGACTTCTGTTCCATGCATGGTAATCCATAAACTGCGCTATGTTTTTACACCTGAACAGTCATTGCAAACGGGGAATAATGGGAATATAACGTAGAACCTTGCGAGGCACCTTTTTAGTTACTTGATCTGTGCGATATCTACTGATATGACATTCAGGACATCTGTTGCAAATTCATGCTGGTTGTAATAAAGAACATGATCATCGGGGCATGCATGAATTGCTTCATACTGCATTCCAATTTCTTTCATGATGGTAGATAAATCTCGATATGTGTGAGGTAAAATATTTGATGGTGGTAACAAATATTCACCTATCATGCTACAACAAATTAAAATAAAAATCTAGTTAATATAATATAGAAATAATATAAATGAAACAAATTTCATCCGTAGTAATTTGACTTATATATGAATTAACAATAAAATACATGACAATCATATATATTTTGTGATGGAATATATTACATACCTTAACATCCGTGTGACTGATATGTTTGAAAGACCATTCATAGCCTTCAAGTTCATTACCAACAATATAGCAGAGAGAAGATTTGTCTTGGAGTCGTCATAAAGGGGTTCATATGCCTTGTCAAGAAGAGGTGTATCAAGAATATCATCAAAATGTTCATCATTTTCATGATCATCATCATCATCCATTCCAACATTAAATGAATCATGGATCAAAGTATTTGTAACATCATCTTCAAGTATGTTATCAGTATCATCATCTTCTTCAATGTGATCATTAACTCGTTCTCCATTAATATTCATAGCTCCATGTTATTCTGGTACTTGTTCTGGAGGCACTTGTTGATCCGGACGATATGCCGTAGGATGTCTTTCCTTTATAAATACATGAAACAATCAATAGATAAAAGTTAATATAAGAAATTCAAACGCAAAATGTAAAAATTTCTGTGATACATTAAAAATTTAACAAATTTTGTACTGTTGGGATGAAAAGAACAACGACCAATTGTATTGTTTGTCAAAAATAAGAAATATTATAATAATACATAAATTTACAAAAGCAATCAAAATAAAATATATATATATATATATAATGCAAAACTTACAAATGGATGGTATTCATGTCCCCCCTCGGCATGCCCATGCTCCCTACAATATTTTGTGGTTGTTGTGATCAAAATTCTTCTCCTCTTAAAGCCCCCGCATTGATTACATGGACAATAGCATTTACCATCACCCCTTCTTTCAACTCCTTCCCACAATCTAGCAAGCAATTGTCAATTTTGCTCGTCTGGATCAGGAATATTTGTAGTTGACATTTTCTCGTAAAGAGCGTAAATGAAGATTATCGATCTTAGAAAATGAATCTCCATAGTACTTTGCTCACTTGAATAACAAAAACAACGAAAAACAGTCTGCCGAACAAAAAAAATCCACAAACCGTTGCTGGTATAGAAAACATGTCGGAATGGTTAGATATTTATAAATTTTAAAAGTCAAAAAGTCAAACCTGCGTCGGATATCCGACAACAATAATCTAGTTACCGTTGGGAAAAATCCGTCGTATATCTGACTTCCTCGGGTTCGAAATGACGTCAGTTATCCGACATCCAAAGCGTCGGATATTCGCAGAGCCGTAGGATATCCTACGAGCTTCGTCGGATATTCAAAATTACGTCAGATATCCGACGGATGCCTTTCAAAATTTATTAAAAAAAAAACAAAAAAAGTAATTTTGAAAGAAAAATCCGATGACACAGTCCATTTCGTTGGAGGTCGTCGGATTTTGGGTTCAAATCTACTAATGTCTCAAGCAACTAAATAAGGACAATAAATTAGCACCCAAGTATTATGGTCCTTATAAAGTGTTGCAGAAGATTGGTAGTATGGATTACAAAATGGAGCTCCCTTCATCTTCAAGAGTACATCCAATTTTCCATGTTTCTTGCTTAAAGAAGGTAATAGGAGACAATATCCCAATTCAAACAATCTTGTCGGAGCTTGATGAAGAAGGAAAATTCATATTGGAACCTAAAAAAATCACTGAAACAAGGACCAAACAACTCCGAAATCGGGCTATTACTGAGTACCTCATAAAGTGGAAGAACTTACTAGTTGAATATTCGACATGGGAATATGAGTCCTTCATACAGAGGCATCCGCAACTAATAAAGTTGAGGAAAACACTTGTCTGAAGGGGAGGGGCATGTTAAGCCCTAAATATGGGCACATTTCCCCCAACAACATGGTTCGATTGTCTTGGATAAAATATGATATAAGTATCCATCCCTCTACAAGTCAGCTTTTCCATTACAATCCAATGAGGATTAAGCATAGATCAATATCTTGGATAGTAGAGAGAAGGAAAGATATGGAGGCAGATCTTTGTAGAATTGAAATTTTTCTAGACAGGTTTAACTCATCAAACCTTGAGGGTTTCACTACTATTGAATAGAAACAAGAAATAGTGGGTTTAGAATCTCGTCGGAGAACAATCCTTGAGGATAAGGAAGCTATGTGGAGGCTCAAAAGTAGAGTTATTTGGATACAAAAGGGTGACCAAAACACAAAATACTTCCATAATCACTTGAAGCATGGAACCCATACATATTCTATTTGGCAACTTGACAATGGTGATGGCTCACATGTGATTGGTTTCAAAGATTTGGTTGTTGGTGGGATTTCTCATTTCAATCAGTGGTTTAGAGAAGATGATCATGCATCTATAGCCTAGACACAGTGGCTCTTTTTCTCAAATTTATGGAGGAGGAACAGAAATATTCTATCATGTAAAGAGTTATTGTTGATGAATTAAGGGGGGTTGTCTGCTCAATGGCAAAAGACAAGATTCCTAAACCAGATGGGTTCCCAATGGAATTCTTTGAATCATTTATGGAGCTTTTCGAATTTGACCAACTCGAGGTCATAAAAGAATCTCGGGAAACCGATAGGATTATAGTAGTTTTTAATTCTACCTTTATTTCCATAATACCTACCTCAGATAAGCTTTCTACTTTTGACGACTACCGACCTATATCTCTATGCAATTGCATATACAAGTTGATCTCAAAAGTCATTGTTGGGAGAATAAAAGGTATATTGTCAAATGTAGTTTCAAATGAGCAATTTGCATTCTTAGAGGGAAGCAGATTCAAGATGCCATAGGCACTGCACGGGAAGTTATCCATACTTCTAAGGTTAACCATAGAACTATGATCATATTCAAAGTGTACCTTTCAAAGGCATATGATCGCACCAACTAGACATATATCCGTTTTTTCCTCCTACAAGTTGGTTTCCAAATGGAATTTGTTAATTTCAATCTCTCCCGTGTCACATATGTCGCTTTTGCAATCCTCATAAATGGATTCACATCTGCATTCTTTAGAATGGGTAGGGTACTAAGCCAAGTCTGCCCTCTAGCTCCCCTCCTCTTCCTCCTGGTAATGGAAGGCTTAAGTAATATCATTATACATGGAAAACAAAAAGGTCTTTTCAAAGGTATCAGGATTTCACAAGCTCTGCACATTACCCACTTACTCTCCATAGAAGACATTATGATTTTTTTAGAAGGCTCCAATAGAGACATACTCAAGCTAAAAATCATGCTCACTTTATTCGCAGATGCAACATGTATGGTCATTAAATTCAGAAAGTCTTGTGTTTCTTATATGAATCTTGATCAGATATACATTAAACGGATTGGTGAGCAGTTTGAGTTTATTGAAGTTGACATTCAGATTGGCCTGAAATACTCAGGATCCATATTAAAACCAAATGACTATTTGAAAAGGAACTAGACCTAGCTGGTTGGAAATATTGAGACTTAAATCAATCTATGTTGTAACAAATGGTTATCTAGGGGTGGCAGACTTATCATGATGAAGGTTGTGGTATAAGCTACTCATGTCTACTAGATCTCGATGGCCCACATACTTGCTAGTATCTTAGAATAGATTAGGAGTATTTGTTACAATTTCCCTTTGGAAAGGTAATTCTAAAGAGCATACTTTTCACTAGGTTTCTTGGGATAAGATATCCATCCCTAAGGATTTAGGAGGATGAGGTATGAAACACTGAAACATGTTTTCCAAAGCCTTGACTGCTAAAGTTGTATGGAGGATCATTCAAGGTAAAGGATTATGGGTTCAGTTTGTCAAACAAAAATACATTTACCCTCTATCTATAGAGGAATGGATCAAAAGCACACAAAAATGCGCAAGGAACATTTTTGTGATGCCGAAAGTTATTCTATAGCCATTCCATGTTATAAGATATTGGATCGTGTGGAGTATTGGTGATGGTCAGAGAATTAGACTAGGCCAATATCCATGGGTGGGATGCACTGGAGGTTATCAGTTACCTATGGGAATGGTTGAATATCTTAAGGAACAGGGATTTTTATTTTTACACTAGATCGGAGATGTTACTAATACTTCGCCTTATCAATAGGATTTGCTTCCTACAAATCTTATGGGAATGGAGGATGAGAACTCTAAGATATGGAAAAAGTATATAAATGGCCCTTATAAAAGCCATGTTAGACTATAGGACAGACCTGATAAGATAATCTGGTCAAGAAATCTAGAAGGTGGTGATTATTATCCTCGCCTGGGATATCGAGTCCTTAGAGAGGAAGAAGATAGGGCTAAGCCACCTTGATGGGATTCCAAGATATGGAAACTGCATTGTCATTTAAAAGCAAAAAAATTCCTTTGGTTGGACTTAAAGGAAAAAGTCCCAGTTTGGGATATATTAGTCAGAAAATTCAACAAATGACCAGGTAGATGCCCCTTGTGCAAAAGGAACAGTGAAATTATTGCTCATTTATTCATGTCTTCCCTTTCATCCTCAATATGTGGGAACAGGTGTCCATGATTGTGTAAAGTTAGTCACAGCAGATCTAATGAACAAATAAATCAGTCACAACAGATGAATAAGAAGATATGGTGCAAAACTGTGCAAAAACATGCAGCAGTGCTCTCTATCCCAGAAAAGGGTGAATGAATTACAATAGAATACAATACAATCCAATTACTGTCAATGGCAATTCGAATTGACTAAGTAGGCCATTCGAATCACTGAAATGGAGTAGCTTGACTCAATCTAGGAGTCCTCATCAATCATCGGTGTTGCTCATCAATCACAACAAACAGTCATCCAGGTGTCAAGCTGAGTCTAACTGATCATAATAAATGTAACTGAAGTGTGTAGCACTGATATAGGATCTGGAGGCTCAGTGGGGGCGCATGGGAGGCTAACTGGAGTCAGAGCAAGTCACCTAATCGAACTGGAGGTCAATCGGAGGTGAAACAGTCAGTCAGGAGTGAAATCGGAGTGAAATCAATCAGAATCGGAGCTAACTGAATGTAACTGGAGTGAATCTGCAGTGGTAGGTGAGCAAGTGCGCCCTTCTCAGTCAGTAGGTGAGAAGAGGGTGCCTTTCAGCTTAGGAGGGCTAAAACTCTGTGGAAAGTGGCTCCCGGGTGCTAGAAGAAGGTGGATAAGGTGCTGGAGGCATCAAACTGGTGACAGGACTACATATCCTGAAATAGATCATGCAAGATCCTGAAGTAGATATGTATCCCGAAATAGATGATCCTGAAATAGATATGTATCCCGAAATAGATGATGGATATCCGAACACCCCCCCTCAAGCTAGACTATGATGTGCCAACTAAAATAATGTGGGGCCCTGGTAACTAAGACCAAAGGTCACCCCAATACAATAATCCAAAAAATGCTGAAAAATAAACTAAGTGAGGAAAGAGGGAAAACCCAGTGGGAAGAAAGCCCCCCCTCAAGTCTAAAGCATAATAATGAATCAATCTGTCTCCACCATGATGGAACTCACCCCCAACAGTGAACGGAGGTAAGAGAACTTCTTCTCAGTGAAGCTCTTGGTGAAGATGTCTGCAATTTGCTCATCGGTAGGGCAATATTGCAGAATGATGGTGCGGTCATGCACCAACTGTCGAATGTAATGCATATGAATCTCAATGTGCTTGGTCCTCTGCCGCTGAACTGGATCTGTGGAGATCTTGATAGCACTTTGATTGTCACAAAATAGGACAGTCGAAGTAGTGCCACCAAAACCAAACTCGGAAAGAATACCCTGCAACCAAACTGCCTGAATGCAGGCATTGACTGCCCCTCGATACTCTGCCTCTGCTGAAGAAAGTGCAATGGCTGCTTGCTTTTTGCTGGACCAGCAAATAGCACCATGACCAATCATGAAAACATAACCGGAAGTGGACTTCCGATCAATGCTATCACCTGCCCAATCTGAATCAGTAAAACCAATGAAATCTAGCTCAGAATCTGCAGCATAATGTATGCCAAACTGTCTCGTACCTTGCACATACTGCAAGATCCGCTTGGCTGCTCGCCAATGAAGCTCATGTGGCTGCTGCATATATCTTGACACGGCACTCACGGCATATGAGATGTCAGGCCTAGAGTGTGTCAAATAAAGTAGTGAACCAATCAACTGTCGATACATACTGCAATCTGCAAGCGGTGTGGAATCTCCCTCCTCAAGACTGATTCCTGAGAGGAATGGGAACGGGGCTGCCTTACATTCAGCCATATTAAACTTCAATAACAGGTCGGAAGCATATTTTTGCTGAGATATAGTGATCCCATCGAAATTTTGAGCTATCTCCAAGCCCAAAAAGTGACTCAGCAAGCCCAAATCGCTCATGTCAAAAGCTAGATTTAAGGCAGTTTTTAGCTTGTTTATTGAAGTAAGTGTGCTACCGGTAATAAGCAGATCATCAACATAAAGTACAATAACCAACAAATTACCTTTAACTCGCTGAAGATAGACATTCGGATCAGATTTGCATCTTTGGAAATTCTGAGAAAGAAGGAAGGAGTCCATCTTTGCGTACCAAGCTCTTGGGGCCTGTTTTAACCCGTACAAAGACTTCTTCAATCTGCAAACCAATGATGGATCTGATGTATAACCCTCTGGCTGCTGCATATAGACCTCTTCAGCAAGGTCTCCATGTAAAAATGCACTCTTCACATCCATGTGATGCACCTCCCAGTGCTTGGATGCGGCAATAGCTAAAACAAGGCGGATGGAATCCATCTTTGCAACCGGTGCAAAGGTCTCTGTGTAGTCCACTCCTTGGACTTGGGAAAAACCTTTTGCCACCAACCTTGCTTTATATTTGCTGATAGTTCCATCAGCAGAAACTTTAGTACGGTAGACCCATTTACGCTTCACTAATTTTCTTCCAGGTGGAAGAGAAACTAGCTCCCATGTATTGTTCTTTTGAAGAGAACTGTACTCTTCATCCATGGCATCTTTCCATCTCGGATCTCGATGGGCTGAATAATATGATTGGGGATCTGAACCAGCCATCAAATAACAAATCTCAGGAAGAAATGGATCAGCAATAGAAAGAGCCATACCTGCCCTTTGAAAGTCTCCTCTTGTTCGTCTCGGATCAGCAGGATTTCCAAGACTAGAACCAGCAGATTGTAGAGTATTTTGGGCCCACTTTGGTAACTGAGGGAGATCTGAATGGTCGGATTCCGAACCTGATATGTCATTATCATCATATGCTGCTACAATATCAGAAATATCAGAACTCATACCTTCATTATCGCTGCTCGAATCTTCTTCTGGTGAAGGCGGTGAATCGGCAGTTTTCTCCTCAACTAGTTGTAATTCTTGAAGCGGTTCTTCAAACTGCACACTGCGCTCTATGAATATCTTTTTAGATCTGATATCCATGAGTTTATATGCTTTTGATTCTTCCCCATATCCTATCAATATGCACTCGATACTTTGTGGATCCAAAGCTCGTCTCTTCTCAGAAGGAATTCTAGCCCATGCAGTAGAGCCAAAAACTCTCAAATTTGACACATCCGGTTTGTGACCAAAGAATGCTTCGAAAGGAGTCATACCTTTCACGGATGAATGTGGAACTCGGTTCTGTATATATGCAGCAACATTGATTGCTTCAGCCCAAAGATTTGCAGCCAAACCTTTTGATTCAATCATGCATGTAGCCATCTCTTTCAGTGACCGGTTTTTCCTTTCCGCTACACCGTTCTGCTGGGGTGTGTAGGGAACTGTATGTTGGATCTTGATTCCGCTTTGGGCACAAAGTTGCAGCAACTCGGACTTGATATATTCCCCACCATTATCAGATCTAAGAGCTTTGATCTTGCTCTCAGTGGTGGTCTCAACAGAAGCCTTAAAATCCTTGAATTTTCCAAGCACTTCTGACTTGTTTTTGAGAAAGAATACCCATGTAAAGCGAGAATAATCATCAATAAATGTCAAAACATACCTTGAACCATTTAATGACATATGGGGCAGCGGACCGCTGATATCAGAATGGATCAATCCCAAAATAGTAGAGGCTCTGCTAGCCTTGCCGCGGTCGAATCTGTGCTCGGGGTGCTTCCCAATAATGCAACCGGTGCATATTCCCTTCGAGGAACGGAGTTGTGGCAGCCCATCAACCATGGATTTATTTGATAGCAGCAGCAGATACTTATAATTTAGATGTCCAAATCTTTCATGCCAAAGCCTACTAACCTCATTACCATGTGTGCGAAGAGCAGTGGGCTTTGCAAGCGGAATAAAGTGTGAAAACTCATAACATTTTGCAGTGTGGTTTGCCTTTCCAACCGCAACTAGTCTTCCACTTTTGATATCAGAAATTTCAACTTTATTAGGGCTGAATGTGACTTTCTTTGGATCACCAGTATGTGTCATTTGATAAACAGAAAGGAGATTCGAAGCTAAGGAAGGCACATAGAGAACATTCTGAAAGCATCCATGATCTACATGAATCGTACCTTTGCCCTTTGAAGAAATTTTTGAGTCATCTCCCAAATGGATGGGGATGGAGTTGTTTGGATCGAATGAGGAAAAAGAATCAATATTTGCAGCCATATGATTTGATGCACCCGAATCTATCAAGAGAGTGGGCTTCGAAACCGTTGCCATGAGTGCTTGTCCTCTTTCATGATCGTCATTCCGATCCTTCTTCCTTGCACCGTCAGGAAGGGTTATGTTGTTCTTTTCCAAAAGGAGGGCCATTTGATCTATAGTCTTCTTCATACATGAACTTTCGGGATGAAAGCCACGGTTACAATAAGTACATTTAGATTTTTGGTTACCTTCTTTGCCCTTTTGCTTGGATTTCGAACTGGATGGTGCATCCATTTGCTTGCCTTTGTCTTTTTGCTTGTGAGGCTCGAATTTGGGCTTCTCCTTCTTTAGCTTTCCTTTACCATTCGAGATCTTGGGTCCTTGAACAAATAGGGCTGAATATTTGGAGCTTATGGACCCCATTTGAATCAACTTGTCATGCTCTTTCGTAACGGACTCAATGAAGGCATTCAAGGTAGGCATCTTCCAATTCGGGGTAGTTAGCCGACCGGAATTGAAAGTGGAGACAAATACCGAATAATCTTTCCCAAGCTTGCTTAGAATGGAGAGGATCAACTGCTTATCCTCTTTGATAACACCACTGTTCTTCAATTGCAAGTTCAAGTTCTTGAATTTTGTGAAGAATTCATTGATGGTCTCGAAATTCTCAGGATTAAGGCCAATCAATTCATTCTCTAATTGAAAAGCCCTAAGCTCATCCTGCTTGCCGAATAGTGTCTCAAGTTGCTCCCATATGGCCTTTGGAGTCTTCAATCCGCTGAGATGGAAGTGAAGATCTTTGGAGATGGAGAGACAAAGAAGACCGTAAGCTTCATCAAGCTTATTGTAGTGTTTGGTTCTTTCTGCCACATTGTTTGGCTCCAATTCAAGACCAAGAGTGACTCGGTAGTATCCTTTTGAACGTAATATGATCTCCATATCATCTTTCCAATCAAAATAATTGAATGGGGTGAGGATAGGCTTTGAAGAAGAGTATTCCATTGCTAGGAGCGAGTCAAATGATGAAGAAGAGGCTTGCTTGCAAACTATAGCGAATGGAAATGCTGTAGGGAAGCTTGCATGCAGAATGTAGCGAATGCACTTGGAGGAGATAATTAACCTGCAAATCACATAAGAACAATCACAATAAGGTCGAACAATCCACCCTTTGAGAGTTGCATCACACCTGGGATTGGATTTCAAGCAATGTTGAATGGGTCCAATGTATCAAATCCAGGAATTATGTGGTAACTCAAGCTTCTGGAGTGGTATTGGAATAATTTTCAAGCTTTGCATGCACATGAGCGAATGCCCTTGAGATATCTCATGCCAAACTTTTTGCAATTTTTAGCAATTCAGTCAAATCTTCTTGTATAAACACCTGTAGAAAAGAGATCTTGTCCCTGCAATGGCTCTGATACCATGTAAAGTTAGTCACAGCAGATCTAATGAACAAATAAATCAGTCACAACAGATGAATAAGAAGATATGGTGCAAAACTGTGCAAAAACATGCAGCAGTGCTCTCTATCCCAGAAAAGGGTGAATGAATTACAATAGAATACAATACAATCCAATTACTGTCAATGGCAATTCGAATTGACTAAGTAGGCCATTCGAATCACTGAAATGGAGTAGCTTGACTCAATCTAGGAGTCCTCATCAATCATCGGTGTTGCTCATCAATCACAACAAACAGTCATCCAGGTGTCAAGCTGAGTCTAACTGATCATAATAAATGTAACTGAAGTGTGTAGCACTGATATAGGATCTGGAGGCTCAGTGGGGGCGCATGGGAGGCTAACTGGAGTCAGAGCAAGTCACCTAATCGAACTGGAGGTCAATCGGAGGTGAAACAGTCAGTCAGGAGTGAAATCGGAGTGAAATCAATCAGAATCGGAGCTAACTGAATGTAACTGGAGTGAATCTGCAGTGGTAGGTGAGCAAGTGCGCCCTTCTCAGTCAGTAGGTGAGAAGAGGGCGCCTTTCAGCTTAGGAGGGCTAAAACTCTGTGGAAAGTGGCTCCCGGGTGCTAGAAGAAGGTGGATAAGGTGCTGGAGGCATCAAACTGGTGACTGGACTACATATCCTGAAATAGATCATGCAAGATCCTGAAGTAGATATGTATCCCGAAATAGATGATCCTGAAATAGATATGTATCCCGAAATAGATGATGGATATCCGAACAGATTGAAGGTATATCTTTTGTTTGGGATGGTTGGATCCTATAAGGCGCTTTCCACAGATGGTTTGAATCAGGGTTTTAATGATTATAAAGCTTTGCCATTGATTTTTATAAGGGGCATATGGTTAGCTAGGAATCTGACCATTTTCCATGACAAAATTATTGCTCCATCTGTTGTGGTTTATAATGGCTTGGCCATACTCAAAGCTTTTCCCCAACATGTTGATCCTCCAGTTGACAAAAGGATCATTCTGGAAACCATTGGCAAATCATATTGTTGGACACATTTGTGAATCACCTGCAACAATTAATTAATAAGAAGATGTGAAATAGCAGAAATGACAGAACTCAAAATCACTTTTATATTGATCATAGGCCACTTCGAGGGGGCAACCTCCTTTGAGCAAGCTCAATACAAATAACTTCACGGTGCCTTCAATTACCTCAACACACACTTATATACTAAGCCTATGCCCAATACTATGAGTCAAAACCATGGGACATATAATACTACGGGACAACTTACAAAGCATATGCGTCCAATACTATGGGTCAATACTATGGGCTAATATAAACTATGGATAAACAAATACTACGGGACAACTTACAAAGCATATGCATCCAACAACAATATACTAACATAATAAAGAGAAGGGTTGACATGGGTTCCTAACATCCCCTCTCCCTTAGAAAAAGCTTTGTCCTCAAAGCTTTGGTTGGGGAAATTGCTGCAGAATCTGAAGGAGTGGTTCCCCGCTAGCATCCTCGGGTTGCATTTCGGGCCACTGACACCTTTGGAGTGTCAGGGAGGATTACTTGGAAGGTTGTGGATGAAGAAGAACCCTATCAGCTGCGTGGAAAGTGCGCTCAGAACGGTTCTGATCGGCTTGTTGTTTCAGTCGAATTATGGCCATATGAAGATTGTCCTGCAAAATTAGAAGAATCTGATCGCGGTTTCGAAGAACCGAGTCAATTTCTTGAACTGGGGAGCTGCTAAGGGTGTATGGAAGAAGAACTGGCGGTGTCTGTCCATAGACTGCTTCATATGGTGTCCTGTGAGATGTGGTATTGTACCACCAGAGAACTTCGAGGAAATCCATAGAAATAGTTGGCCAAAGCTGTGGAGGGATGGGAAAGGGTTCGAGCAGTCCTGAAAGGAGTTTCGTTTCACCCTTGTTGACCTGGAAAGTATCGCAGTCAACCACCATCCGTTGAATTGTCATTTTGAGTCCCCACCAAAAGAAGTTACATTGTTCCTGGTCATACGTTGTGAGGAACCCAGAGTGCCCTACTGATGAAGAAGCATGGAGTTCATACAAGAGATAGCCCCGTTGAACAGATTGCAACCAATTTGGAACAAGCAAAGAAATAGCTGGAAGAGAAACCGGGTCATCAAATGTGCGAGGAGGAGCCTCTGCCACCATATTGTCCTTACCCTTCTGGTAAGTGGTCGTATAGTCATAACCCATGAGTTGGATAACCCATTTCAGGTGTGCTGGGGAGGAGACCCGTTGTTCCAAGAAAGTTTCCAGACTCTAGAGATCAGTCTTGATGCAGAAATAATTCCCCAATAGGGATGGCTGCCACTTCTGTACTACATGCAAAATAGCCATCATGTCCTGCTAAGATGTAGATGCGGCTAAATGCTTACCGGAAAGGTCTCGTGAAGGTGACAAGCCCACTGGTGCAACAAAGACACCTACATATCTATCCAAGGAAGTAGTGGAGACCATTGGTGGTTGCATCTGAAGGGAATGGAGATGAGCAATGACACCATGTGAATTCTTCTTAAGGATCTTTTCCAGGCGATGTGAACTGATGATGCAGAGAGACCCTGGTTGTAAGCCCATAAATTTGTGTTGTGTCCCATTGACTGAAAACTGCATCCAAAGTTCAGCAAAATCCCATTAGATGGGACCAAGTGTGCGTAACCATTGAACGCCAAAAACCACATCACATCCACCTAAGGACAAGGAAAACATGTCAGAGCGCAGGTTATAATCTTCCATAGAGATATGCACATTGTGACACTTCCCCTTGCAAGGTAAGGTGCCCCCATTGGAAACCATGACTTCAAAGTTGGAGCAAGGATGGACAAAAAAATCAGCCTGTTTGGAAATCCGAGGGTCAATGAAGTTATGAGTGCTACTAGAATCAATGAGTATGCTAAGAGGGAGCTTCTTGAAGTATCCCCTGACCCGCATTATTTGTGGGGTGGTGACGCCGATTACAGCATGGAGAGAGATCTCGAGTGTGTCGTCCTGAGATGGGGTGTCAACAGGCGGGTGTTGAATGTTGACCTGATCATCTACTGTATCTGGAGCTTCTTCACCAAGTTCTGAGGCAGGCGGAGAATCCACATCCAAGAGATAGAGCTTTTGTTGATCACATCTATGTCCCCAAGTGAATTTCTCATCACAATTATAACATAGCCCTTTTTTTCGGCGTGCCTGCATCTCTGTTTCAGACAAATGCTTGATAGGATTTGGTTGAGGAGTAGGCGTGATGGGAGGTCGTTGGGAACCCATATTTCTGAAGGGAACAAAGGTGGGTTTGGAGCATTGTTGAGTTGCGATCTTATCCTCTACCAACTTAGCGAACCCTAGGACTTCCATCATTGTGTTGGGACAGAACATTTTGACCTATGACCGGATTTCCTCCTTAAGACCACTGATAAAACAACTCCTGTAGAATTCATCAAACAACCCTTCTGTGTGATTGGCTAGGTTCTCAAATTCTGTCTGATACTCTCTCACTATGCCAATTTGGTGAAGTTTAGTGAGTGCTTCTGTGAAGTCATCAAAAGCACTAGGACCAAATTGTGGCAAAAGGAGTTGGCAAAAATCTGTCCAGTTTGGCTCAGGATGAGCTTTGATGTACCAACGGTACCATTGAAGGGCCTCCTGTTCCAAATGAAAGGATGCAAGTGGAACTTTCTGGACATCAAAAGTATTATGCAGAGTGAAATATTGCTTTGCTTGGTATATCCATCCAGTCGGATCAGTACCATTGAAGCGAGGAAAATCAAGCTTCGGCCCACGAAAATTGCAGGAAGAAGAGAACCCGGTGGCTGCAAAAGATTTTGGCTGTCGGTTATTGTTCATGGCTGAATGCTGAAGATGGAGGCTGAGAAATTTTTCATCCAGATCTTGGAGTTTGGTTTGGATGGCTGCAAGTGCTTCCTCCATGTTTTTTGCTCCTGCGTGGGTGACAACCATAACCAGGAGTTTTTTTTTTTGGGGGGGGGGAATGGATAGAAAAACACAAACAAAAGCTTATTTAGTAAAGGGAAATTGGGATTTGGGAAAAACTAGGATGGGTAATTGGGGTTTGACTAGGTTTTGGACACTTTCTAAGGGACAGAGAAGCAAAAAATGGGGATTTCAGAAGCGGGGTGAAAGAATGAGAAAATTTGGTAGAGAGGGACAAAGAAGCAGAATTAGGAAAGGAACACGGTGGCAAAATTTGAAGGCGTTTGGGTGAAAATTGAAGGAGTTATGGCAAACCCTAAAAATAGACAAATGTGGGATTTCGGGTCTTGGGAAATGGAATTTGGGATAGGGTCTTCAGGAATGAAATATGCAGAATGGGATTGTAGGGATGTCAGTGAAGTTTCGAGGAAAATAGAGTTGAAGCAAAGGAGATATGGCCGAAAAATAGAAGAAGAAAAAAAAAATTTCCCAGAAATGGCTCAGCAACAACAGCACGAAAGGGATCAAAAACAGCTGGATCTAAAACGGGGACTGGATCTGGAACGAATTTCGGAATAGATCTGAAATGGATGGATCTGGAGTGGAAGTGATTGGCAACAGTTCAGCTGAAAATAGATATGGACCCCAGCTATGTGCGGCTTCCTATCGGTTCAGGGGATTCACTCGGCCACCAATGCTGTCTGACGGCTTGCATATTGGGGTAGTACCCCTCACTCCACAGCTCAGGTAAAACTGATAATCGCTTTGCCACAAACAACAGCTCTTGGTTTACCTCACGGGTGGGAACTAGTCAATCAGGTAGGGGTCGTTACCCTTTTCGCTGGCAGGTCCTCTCAATGGACCAGCTACTTTGGGGTTCCTGTGGTACTCCTCACAATGAGTTTTAGGGCTTATGCCCAAGTACTTCCCACAGTTAAGCGGATAGGGATTATTCCCAGATCCGAAGCTACAATAGATGCGAAAAAAAAAATTGCATAAATTTCACCTAGTGAGCCCAAGAAAGTGCTCTGATACCATATGTGAATCACCTCCAACAATTAATTAATAAGAATATGTGAAATAGCAGAAATGACAGAACTCATAATCACTTTTATATTGATCGCAGGCCACTTCGAGGGGGAAACCTCCTTTGAGCAAGCTCAATACAAATAACTTCACGGTGCCTTCACTGACCTCAACACACACTTATATACTAAGCCTATGCCCAATACTATGAGTCAAAACCATGGGACATATAATACTACGGGACGACTTACAAATCATATGCGTCCAATACTATGGGTCAATACTATGGGCTAATATAAACTATGGATCAACAAATACTACGGGACGACTTACAAAGCATATGCTTCCAACAACAATATACTAACATAGTAAAGAGAAGGGTTGACACGGGTTCCTAACAACATTTTGATGGTGCCTCTCAGGGCCAACCAGCTACATGAGGTGCAAGGGGTATTTTACATTTATAGAAAAACAATAGGATTAGTTTTTCTACTGGTATAGGTCTACGTACGAACAATAGAGCATATTTAATGGTTGTCAAACTTGTCTTTCTCCTAGCTTATTCAAAGGGGATTGATAGAATTCACATTTTTGGAAATTCCAAATTGGTGATTGAATGGTTACATCTAAGAAGACCTCCAAAAAAATACATTCTAAATCCTATTTATGTGGAAGTTGCACATATCGCAAACATGTACAAGGAGATATCCTTTAAACATATATCTAGAGAGAGGGATGCAGAGGTTGGCCGCTTATCCAAAGAAGGTCTACAGGTTGGTGATGGGATTTGGCATAGATGGGAACATTAGGATGGCACTCTCATCGAGCACAACCCTGGACCTCATCCGTGATGATGATCATTCCATCCACTGAATTACAACATTTCTCATACTACACATTTGGAGATTCCAACAGCTCCTCTTCGTATAGATAATTTTGATTTATGTTCTCTATTTATATATAGCAAATTACAATGTATGAGGATTATATAGATTGCATACATATGTAGAATTATGAACTAAACAAATATTGATGTAAGTACAAAAACAAAATCTATATTTTGTGAAAGGCCTTATAGGCCTCTGAAAAATGTGATTGTCTTTATAATTTTAATACAATTGGGCTTTTTTCCAGGGATAAAAAGTATTGCACAATTAATCATTAAACAAATTAAAACATACTACTTGAGCTTTACCAATATCGTAAAACCATTTCAACCTTGAACATTTAACACTAAACATAAACATTAAGGCATAAGTTACAAATGTACAAATAATTTATGAGATTCATCTTTTACATAATAGTCTACAATACCTCCAAACTATAAGCTTTGGATAATTAATGAGATTAATCTTTTACATGGTAGAGAATTGTCTACAACACTTCCATATGTTAGAAAGCATTGTATCTAAGACGATTGGGGAAATAGAGACTTCTCAAGAAGTGACTAGGTTGGTGGAATTGTCTGCAACTATTCCAAACTACAAGATTTGGATCAATGAGATTCATCTTTTACATGATACAATATTGTCTACAAAACTACCAATCTATAAAGCATTGTAACTAGGACAATTGGGGAAATAGGGACTTCTTAGACACTACCAAGATATAAAGCATTGTAACTAGGACAACTGGGGAAATAGAGACTTGGACTCAATAAATTACTAGGTTGGTGGAATTGTCTACAACACTTCCAAACTATAAACTTTGGATCATTGATGAAATTCATCTTTTACATTATACAAGATTATCTACAACACTACCAAGCTAGAAAGAATTGTACCTAGGAAAATTGTGGAAATAGAGACTTCTCAAGAAGTGACTTTAGGCTAATGTAATTATCTACAACACTTGGACAAAGTACAAGCTTTGGATCATTGATGAGATTCATCTTTTACTTGATACCATATTGTCTAAAAAAATGCAATGAAACATCGTAGCTATAACATAATATGTTCTTAAGATTCACTCCTAACAAAATTGAACAATATATATTATTGCTATATAAGATTGACTAGCATTGAAACAAAATCATAAAAACATACATTTAATAAATCATACATTCATTGAACATAAGCAAAATTATGATATGCAAATTTGTCATACAAAATTATGCTAGATATATGTAATAACCACAAGCTTTGGATCATTGATGAGATTCATCTTTTACTTGATACAAGATTGTCTAAAATGAAACATCGTAGCTATAACATAATATGTTCTTAAGATTCACTCCTAACAAAATTGAACGATATATATTATTGTTATATAATATTGGCTAGCATTATGAAACAAAATCATAAAACATGCATTTAATAAATTATGCATTCACTAAACATCAAGCAAAATTATGATATGCAAATTTGTCATACAAAATTATGCTAGATATATGTAATCCAAAAATAAAGTTCTCATCCAAAACAACTACAATATGTGTACTCAACACATATATGTAATAGAATCTAGTTCAAATGACAAAATCAAAATGTTTTACTCCAAACATAACATAGTAGACCCATAAAAACTCTATGTCAAGGAGGATCAATATCCTCCATTGCACATTTCCATTTGTCCTCTACGCGTTTCCCTATGTCCTCTTGATTGACTTGTAACAAATGTCCATAACATATGTAAAGCAAATATGAATCTCATGTACTAATTATTTAACAATTTTAAACTAAATTCAAAAACTAAAATAGGCATAAAAATAAAATTGAAAAGAATAATAATTTGTAAACGATTACCTACCCACCACCCATACTCGCTCACATCTCCTAAAATTTAAATTTTGTAATTAAATAAAACATTCCATGAGTACAATAAACTAAAATTAAGTAACACTTTTTAAATTAAAACTAAAATGTTAAAAACATGCTTGCATTTACATGTGACAAAGATGGAATATCATCAAAAAAATATGAATCTAGTCGAACCTTTGAACAAAACCATTTTCAATTTCAAAATATGTGTTCACATTAACAAGGAGATACATAACTTACTTAAAATGAAATTTTAACAACATTGAACGATACATTTAAAACATAAATATAAATATTTAACAAAATGTACCTCTCTATGTCCTTGTTCTACATTTTCACTAGAAGAGACTTTAAAATCATGTTCATTCAACAATCTAGAAAACTGCAATCAACAAACATTTATTTAATATTCATTATTATATATATCTAAATTTACAAATCCATAGATATAACAACCAAAAGTTAGATTCATGATGAATGAAATAATTATCGATTAACTATCAACACAAACCTCTCCTCTACTCTCTCTATCTCTTGATTAGACCTCAAAGCATCCGTTGCGCCATTCCTTTGCATAGGCCCTAATACCTTCAAGGCTCGTTGCATCTATCTCATCATCGGTTCTATAAACAAACCTTTGATGAAAACTAGCTCATTCCCTCTCTCGACTCAATCCAATATCAACTCCTAGAAACATCATTGTTAACCCTTTTTCCATAGTGCCCCTTGCATATCCACCAACATGGGATGTAGGATCCATCTCTGATCTTAAATTAGCAAGCCTAGAAGGGAGAGATGTTGAAGGAGATGGAGGTCGAGGCAATGTAGTATCTCGAAAAGCACCTCGTCGATTATACGTTCGATCCCTTCCAACTCCATAAAATTTGGAAGGAATGTCGGTATGATCTGGCTTCATGTTTTCAAAAAACTCTGCATAAAAAAAATCTAGCAAAATAAATCGGTACCTTGTCATTCCATGGAAATCTACCATAGCCTACAAGGAACTGATCATACAACAAATGAGCAATGTGAGGGTGCTTTAAATATTGCACTTTCAATATTTTATGCCTTAGTCCTCCTTTAAAATTGAACATGGAAATTGTTTGTTATTTGGTCACCATATTCTTCACATCATCCCACTTGTTGGGACCCATCACGTCTGCCCTTCGCCTATGCATCAAGTCAATAAAACCATCTATAGTTGGTTTGAGAGTATGATATACATCAATGAATTTTTGCAATGAATGCAAAAAAATCTCCAAAATTTGTCTGCTCTCATGAGGGAGATCCAAACTACCAAGATCATCATGTAACTTCGCATAGTGAGTTGTACAACGTTGAAAGGTCAAATGTTCGACCTCATTTTCCCATGGAAGATCCTCAAGTGCATCAGAGGGATAAGTTGTCATGGGAGTGAAACCCACATCTAGTTCAATAGTTACCATCCTTGCTCGACCTTTGCCCCTCGCTTGATCTTCATCCCCAACCTGATTATGGGCCTTTGTCGAACATCAATCCGCTACAAAAAAAAAAAAAAAAATGTGTGGAAAGACACAAACTTATTAAACATGTGCAAGAATACAATTGATGTATATTAACATAAATAAATTTTACATGAAATTATACCAATAGAAAATGGATGAGATGGACGTTCTCCAAACTATGATATGGGAGAATCCTCTGTGGCCTTTCACTCAACTATTGACAATACAACAAGATGGACTCTCTAGATCAATCTGACAATCTCTAATTATCAACAACAATGTGTGTTGATCTTGATGTCCTTGCCTCATCAGATGGCACTATATCAGTAGAATTCCTTTAATGCTTTTGCCTCAAAGAGCGACCAAATGACTCCATGTGAAATTTTTCTTCTACATGAATATTTACACAACAATATGAGTTTAGTACATCTCCAAATTTTACATTTTAATTTAAAGAAAAACAAATAAAAGTAAAGTAAATGATAGTGATAAGATAGACAATGCACTATTGATCAAGCTACCAACAAGCTTACAAGATCTTGTATGTCCATCTCTACACATTCCCTAAAGATACACTTTATTCTAAAAGGAATACTTTCTCTCTCCTGAGGAGACATACTAGTTTCTAATCTTTATTCTAAAACAAAGAGCTCTAGTTATATAAGAAATCTCAAGTTATACTAGTATCCTATCACATAATTTGAAGTCACTACAATCAATGTCTAAAGTCACTACAATTATATCCTTAATTCATCTAGATGTCAAACCAAAAATAGCTAAAATGAATACCCATCTAGTCAACATACATAAACAATTGGCAGATAAAGCCATGATGTCAGGTCCAAACCATCAAGACCTAGTTTCCAAAACATTGTACACGAGACATAACCCTTGAGTGATATTATGTCTTATAACTAAGAGAGGAGAAAAGTTCAACAATGGGTTCAAGTCGATTTGCACGTTCTTTCTTCTAAATGGGTGGGAAGAAAACCTCACATTCTATTCTATTGGTAAAAAAGTTGATATCTAGATATATTTCATTTGACTGATTAGAAAAATTCATAAAGTGTTTGATATTATTTCTATGTGAATTATTAAATGGATGCACACTAGTTTAATGTTGCATGTTTGTCTTGGAGAGCATATATATATATATATATATATATATATATCTATATCTATATCTATATACATATGTATATAGATATAGATATAGATATAGATATACATACATATATATATATATATATATATCTATATATCTATCTATATATATATATATATTTCTGTATATAGATATAGATATATATATATATATCTATAGATATATATATATATATATCTATATCTATATACAGAAATATATATATATATAGATAGATATATAGATATATATATATATATGTATGTATATCTATATCTATATCTATATATATATATGTATATATAGATATATATGTATGTATATCTATATATAGATATAGATATATATACATATGTATATATATATATGTATATATAGATATACATATATATATATACATATGTATATATATCTATATCTATATATAGATATACATACATATATATCTATATATACATATATATATATACATATGTATATATAGATATACATATGTATATATATGTATGTATATCTATATATATATATATATATATCTATATATACCATATGTATATATAGATATATCTATATCTATACATATGTATATATAGATATATCTATATATCTATATATATATATATATATATATATTATCTATAGATATGTATATCTATAGATATCTATAGATATACATATCTATAGATATATATAGATATACATATCTATAGATAATATATATATATATATATATATCTATATATATATGTATATATATATCTATATATATACATATATATAGATATATATATATATATATATGTATAGATATATAGATACATATATATATATGTATATCTATATATCTATACATATATATATATATATCTATATATCTATACATATATATTTATATATCTATACATATATATATATATATATCTATATATCTATACATATATATATAGATATATATATATATATATGTATAGATATGTATATCTATATATCTATATATCTATATATATAGATATATATAGATATGTATATCTATATATGTATATCTATATATCTATATATATAGATATATAGATATGTATATCTATATATATAGATATGTATATCTATATCTATACATATATATATATATATCTATATATATATGTATAGATATATAGATATATATATATATGTATAAGATATAGATATACATATCTATATATATATGTATAGATATATAGATATGTATATCTATATCTATACATATATATATATATATCTATATATCTATATATATATATAGATATGTATATCTATATCTATACATATATGTATAGATATATATATATATATATATACATATATATATATATAGATAGATATGTATATCTATATATGTATATATATATATATATATACATATATATATATATAGAAAGCATTAAATATTGTCCAAAACACTCCATCTAAGGGAAGAGACATGGATATTAATCAACCCTAGCTTGAGACAATTTTTTTGGCATAATCAACCATAGCACAACTAATTAGAACAATAAATTTCCTGCAAGATGAGGTCGTTGAGATGAGTGGAAAAAAGGAATTTATTATAGGGCATATACTTTCAATAGGGAGAACCTTTTTTCCATTGAATAAATGCAATCCATCCCCAAATCAATTAAGTGAGGTTTAGCACAAGCAAGGGAATGGCATGTCGCAACCAACAGTTCACTAGCAATTTGATTGAGTGCTTGGGGTGGAATTTCTTTTCCAACCAATCTATATGAGGTAATTGCAAAGTTACCTATAAACCATTTTTGCGGGGGTTATCTTATATGTGCTTCTACTTAGGGGAAAACTACCTTAGGCTATCCATGCGATGTACCTTTACTATATAGAGGGATCACAAGAAAAACTTGGAATTAAAGCAATGAAAAGTTCAAGCTAAATGTGAAATGGTTCTATTTAATTTTATCAATCGAGATCGAGCTCAAGTATTGTATCAATGCAAAAAGTGGAAGACTAAATTGCTAACCTACAATTCAAGCTCAAATGTTCTATCAATGCAAAAAGTGTTCAAGTCTTTTGTTAACCTGCAATTCAAGCTCATGTGTTCTATCAATGCAAAAAGTGGAAGTATTTTGTTAACCTACGGAACAACTAAAAAATACCCTTCAACTCAAGCAAAATCAACTTACACTAGAAGAGTTTGTAGTGTCAACTGGGCATAGCAACTTCCTGGTAGGGATTATGCTCAAGCTTTAATCATACATTCTCAATGAAAACAAACATTTATTTCCAAAGGAAAAATTGATCATAACTTAATGAATGTTCATTAAGTGGTTTGTCAAGCCAAAGAATATTGGGGAATAAACTTAGCAACGAAATGGATCATCGGTAGAAGTCTTCCAAGGTATATTGCTAATACTCTAAATTTTCAAAAACGGTAGCATTACCATTGTTTATACACACACACACACACACATATATATGGTTTTCCAATAGTTGATTTTTCACAAGTATTTAATCCTTGACATTTCTAATATCACACAAGCTATCTTTAGAATCATTGTTAAAACTATGAAGCGTAGCATTTATTTCTACCCAAACTCCTTGCAATCACAATGCTCGAATTATATTATTTAGTCTTATGTAAATCAAACTATTTACGTAATTCTTCTAATTTCAAATCATTTTACTTCTAGGATCAAGTAAAATTGAAACAAGTTGAGTCATGATCTTATCCTTAAATTCAATCATTATAGATATATGAGTAGCTTGATAGTCTTCCAATGCATCATAAATTTTAGGTGTGGTGTGTGCCACATCATTAACTATTGTAGAATCTTTAATATTATGGAGAACTTTATTTTATTTGGTAAATTCCTAAACATATGCTCTCTTTTTATCTGTTGTGTTTCCCAATGGATTTACTGCATTATGATTTACAAGATCAACTATTTTATATTTCAAATTTTCATTGTCATTGTACAAATTTATGCAGTTGTTATATACCTATTTACATTTCCATACTAGTGTTTTTGTTGATTAACCTGCAGTGTGGAATATTATGTCTTTGCTTGTGAATATACATGCTCTATTGCTTCATTAGAAACAAGTACTACAAGCATAGCAACTGCAATCTGTTGGTACATTGAAACAAGGCCAACTCTTTATCAGCATAGTTCCTAGTCTTAATCTCAACATTATAAACTGTAGTGCCCCTAGACTTTTGTAGACATTGAGGGCACCTGCTGAGTGACCCGGCCGATTGAAACATTAATTAAAAACCTTTTGACCTTAATTTTTTTGAGTATGTGTATCTGAATTGTTGAGTTAAATGAATAATTGCATATGTTAAACGATTAGCTATGACTATGGAAATTATGCTGATAAATAATGCTTAATGACTAGCTGTTTGGTGACTATGTAATTGTCGACGAGATGTATATTTGATTAGATAAATAAGAAGTTGAATAAATCATAAATGTTTAACAATGTTAGATTTAGAAATCAGACGATGATTATTGAAGACAGTGCTACTAATAAATTGTTGTGAGAAGTGTGTGTAGGAACAAGTGAGACGGTTCACTGACGGACACACAAAGGAACTTGAAGGGTCGTAGAGTACGGGTAAATCACACACAAGGGAAGCGACGACGATGTCGACTTCCGACGAGAATACCACGCATGAGCAGATAAGCATTGATCCGCTTGCTCAAGAGGAATGCGTGAGGGCGTACGGGGTGGGCCACGACGGAGCTGGTCACGTACGAGTTGAGGGGCGCGCAGTGAGAACGGACTCACTCCTCAGCGCCATTAGTCCCTAGATAGCATGTAGACGGAGGATGGATGGTAACGATTCCTAAAATCCCTACAAAAGTTCCCGCAAGTCAAAACGGAAATATGATGGCAGAAGGGCCCAACGATGAGGTACCCTGTCGAGAACGGAAAGAATGGACGCAAGGACCCAACGAGGTGGTACCATGCCAAGGAATGAAAATCTTGGAGGATTGGACCCGACGGAGTGGTGCCATCTCAGAGAATGAAAAATTAAGGAACCATGAGCCCAACGACGCGGCACCGTGATCCTAGTGATTTTGATTGTTAAATTAAAATGCATAAAAACTTAGGAGAATAACTCTAGATTATTACTTAGCAAATGCATAACAATAGCTAAGACATTTGCACATGAATAGTTATATTTTGTTGAGCATTTAAAATAATAGAAATTATTATTTAGGAGCAAAATAGATTAGACACCTAGTCAACTAAAAGCTAGGAGCTGATTAAAATATCTGGGGGACAAACTAGAGCAAACTTAGGGATGTAGGTGCACTTCCTTGAGAAACTGACACTTGGATGGGTGAGTGTTTTAAATAATTAAATAATTAAAAATATTTAATTATGCATGAAGCGACATGTGTCGCAAGAGATTTCCCTTTATAAGGAAAGCTTAAGGAATGGGTAAGGGACCCATAATTTGGACGATTGTCGTAATCTTCGAATGCCTCAGAAACTTGCTGCTATCTAAGGGTTTGGCTTAGAAATTCTGGTGGGAAGGGAAGCCCAAGCTGAATTTCTGAAATACGTGTGTGAACTCTACGGCCCGACTAGCTCGGGGGTCTGGAAGGAAGAAGAGTACTTCCAGAGTGGTTGGGTGGTTTACCGAGGTGTCCGCCGGTGAGTGATCAAGGTCTCCAGCAGTAGCACAGCAAGGATCATCTTCAGCAAGATTCAGCTGCAACCACAACGGACATTCGACCTTGAATTCGACGATCTAAATCAGGTTCATTGTTTTTCAGTTTAATTCTTTCAGTATTTAGGATTAATATTGTTGTTCTTATATGTGGGAATCATTACTGGTATATTTCATACTTTATTTCTGTACCAGATCAGTTTGAAATGCCTATAGTAATTTCCTCGAATGGATCTAAATACTCTGTTTTGCATTAAAAGATTATTGCTGTAAAGTTTGTAAAAAAATGCACATGACTCCGTTTTATATGTAAGGATCAAACTAGTACTGTAAAAAGAATATTTATATTTTCCATTTCAGATCTGGGTTTTGATTGCAAACTTATAGCGTCTCAATATCCGTCCGTGCTTACATCAAAATCTAATGGAGACTCTGCATGTTCAACCCGATCTCTGTACATCCGATATAGGGCGTTTCCAGTTCTGCGATTATGAATTGAATGCAGACTCCAGCCTTTGTTTTTAACCTTCTAGAGTGTTTCAATATCAAAGGGCGTCCCCAGATCTAGGGCATCTTCTGAAAACTGATCCATTCAAAACTCAGTGGCTCATTATGATTTAGCCATTCCAGATCTAGAGTGATTTTCTTTTCGACCATTAAAATCTTATGCCATATCGATCTGAGTTTTATTTAAGTGCGTTACATTAAAATGCAGTGGAGTATGGGAAGAGCGTTTCTCAGAATCTATATTCAAATCTCAGTATTTTAAATTTCTATGACAAAATGCCTAGGTCCCAAGCAACTAATCTGCTTGCTCAAACATTCGAGAACTGGAAGTTTAAATTATATTGCTCGTTTTACTCTTCATATCGATAGTATCTTAGCTCACACTCAGAACGATTCGATTACAAGCCCCTGCGTCTAGATTAGTGTGGATGACGTTTTCTTTTACTCTGCATCAAATTGGCATCTAGATAAGGGATCTGAATTTCTTTGGCATCCTAACTCTGTCCCCTTCTTACAACCCTTCGAAAACTATGGATCTCTTTCAGAATCGGTGGTGTATCTTTTATAATTCATCCTTGTAGTACAGATCCTTATCATAAATCTTATTTGCGTTTTCAAATTCCTCTGTATTTCATGACGAAGGGTATTCCAGATCCTAGCCATAAAATTAAATTAAGTTTTCAAATTGCCCTGTATTTTATAATGGAGGCGACTTCAAGAATCGTATCAGAATTTTATTGGGAATTAGACCTTCAATTCTCATTCTGTCGACACCTGTAGGTTTCCATTGGAACTTGTTTATGTGTTCAAACTCTATCAAATACCCTATACATTTCCATTTAGAAAAATGAGCATAAGTTTCGGTTCATCCCTCGACTGTATTAAGTAGAAGAAAAGCTTTCATTGTATAATTCATATATGAAATCATTATTTAATATCTCTGCATTTGGAAATTGACCATGAAACTCCAACTCTACCAATACCAGTGCGAGTACCAGCTCCTTCTTAATTCACTGTGAACTGCTGGCGTTTCCGGGAAATCTCAGTAATTGTTCTTAACCTTCTGGACTTTTCGAAATCTGATGGCATTCCAAATTTGATGGTACCTTTCATGTCCTATTTTGATTCCTTGTGTAGAGTCTCTAGATGTCGAAATTACAGAATGTAAGTGTAGTCTCTTTAATCTTCTGTACATCAACGCGAAGATCGTATAGTATTTTCCAAAATGGTAATCCGATTCTTATTGTGATCTTCAGAAACCTCTGTTTACAACTCAGTCTTCAGTTTTATTGATTTATGGATTAGTAAGATCTTATTCCAATTCGATCCTGAACAACCCTACGTATCTTATGAAAGTCGAATAGCACTTGAGGACTTATGCCACCTGTTTATTACTTGTAGTAACTGCTAGCTGCCTCCGAGATCTGGGCACACGTTATCTTCAGTTAATGTCATATGTCAGGTAGTAAGCAAGCGTTGGAGTCTACTTGCCACCGGTCATGCGATTATACAAACTGCCGGTTGTTATCTATTATCTTAAGGAAATGAATCGATCTTGCCGATTATACATAGGGTTTATTACATTAATTATTGAGAGTATTCAAATGGATAATTGTGTGAGAAGATTCAATTATAATCATGTTGTCAAATTGATTTTATATGAATGTCACTCATTTTATTTAAAATATGTTCTTACTTCTTTTCTTATTATGGTGACAGAGGTAAGAGTTACTTTTACAATTTGTTTATTTCTATATTGTTGAAATGTGATATTGAACCCGTGGCATGGTTATGCCAATCCGTTTGAATTCCATATGTTAATTACTTGGTAGAGATATGAAAGGATATAGATAAGGACGGGGCTTGAAAAGATTAGGGTTGTAGAATAACAAGTTAGGAATATGTATATATATATATATAGTTTTATATGCATTAATGTGTTGATTAAATTATGCAATGGGATAAGGATGTATACATAAACATGCAATTATTATTGAGAGCAAAGTTAATATGTCGATATATGCTTGCGTAATTTTAGATATATTAGTTGTAATCTTGTCATAAAATACTAAATAGAATTGTGTCATTAGTATTTGTGGTAAATTTCATTATATGGATACTTATATTAATTGGTTAGATATAATTAAATATGCAAATGTCATTATGCCGCTAGTACTGGACCTTTACTTAAATTTGAATGTGTTAACTTGAAGTATATATGAGTAAAGTATGTGAACATAAATGCATCATTTTAGTTATCACATTATACTAATATTTTAAAAGTTGATGTTTATTATAGTGCCTGCATTATATTAGCAAGTTAAGGTTAATGGATTATTTTGGGTTATTGCACTATTTTAGTAAATTAAAAGTATGTCAAATTATAGTTAATTAGATGATTAAATAGTAGAGTTAAGGTATAATAGGATTACTTGAATGAGCACGGTAATCGATAACTACAAGTATGTTTTTTATACTAAGTAGATGTGCGAATTTATAACCTATGTGGTTTGTATGTAATCTATGGATTGAAAAAAAAAAAAAAAAAAAATCACGTGCTCAGGATGCGAGACCTTACATTTGGTATCAGAGCAAGGTCGAACTTAGTTCGGACCTAGATAATTCCGCGCAAAACAATTTATGATGTTTAGTTGACTAATAAATTTTATTTTTACATCTGAACAGACTTCGTCATGGATCGAAGAACTCGCCAGGGTAGGGTCGGAAGGGGACGAGGACGAGCTGCACGCCCGTCAACCCCAACAACCCCTGTGAATAACCCTCTGAGAGCGGAGGAAACAATTAACCTACCTGCGGACGAGGTCATGACAATGATGAGGAACTACCACAGAATGACAGAAGCATTGATGACACGACTTGACCGCAAGAACGTTGGTTCTCAAGTCACTGTTGTACCACACGCGCCACCTCCGGTCAACATACACCGAGAGTTAGAAAAGGTGAAGTTTCCTGAATTTTGGGGTTCCACTGAGGGGACTGCCGCTGAGGCATGGCTAGAAAACATGGCCATGTGTTTTTCTCTGAGAGACTACACGCCTAACATGAAGGTACGGATGGCAATACTACAATTGAAGGGGGAAGCCCTTCTTTGGTGGAAGACCTTGCGACCTCAGCTAGGTCTAGAGCTTGAGGAGATATCGTGGGAATTGTTCGATGAACATTTCCGTCAGCATTACCTATCAGACGAATTCATTGAGCGACAGCTGAATGATTTCCATGCACTAAAACAAGGACTAAGGACAGTACAAGAATACGAAATCCGTTTTATGGAGTTACTAAGGTATGCACCCCATGTTGCCACGGAGAAATTAAAAGTCAATAAGTTCATCTACGGATTAAACCCAGTCATACGAGACAAGGTTCGTATTTTGACACCTTCTACTTTGCACGATGCGGTCCAGAAGGCCCTCATAGCGGAAGAAGAGCTCCCCGGCAAGATGCTGCAGAATAAGAACTTTACGAATACAGACCGAGGAAGTCAACCTTCGCATGCACCCAAACATCAGTATGGGAATAAGAATTTTGGGAGGAGACCTTTCAACGGAGGGTCTAACAGAGATGACAGAACACCATACCGACCACCACCACGGAATGATCATGCAAAGCCTTTCGCAAAACCGGCGCAGTTTGGACCAAGAAGAAATGATGCACCAGCTAGAAACAAAACAAGAGGGCCCAAAGCAAGATGTTGGAGGTGTGGAGGACCACACTTCCAAAGCGAATGTCCTCAGCAGGACCGGGGAAACCAAAGAACCCAAGCACCGCGACAACCTACCGCAGCCGATTTAGGACGAGCGCATCGTATACACGCTGCCGTCAACAACCACCAAGCTGAACATCAATCCACCGTCCTCGAGACTACTGGTAAGATACATGGTAATGTATTTTCCTTGCTTATAGACCCTGGAGCTACTGAAAGTTTTATTTCCTTAAAAGTTGTAGAAAATAATAAAATGATGGCAATAAGTCAAGATGATTTCGACACTGTCGAGATGGCATCCGGTAGTGTCCAGAGTGTGAGTCTTAAGGTAGAGAACTGCGAAGTCGACCTAGGAGTATGTTCTTCTAGAATATCCTTTTATGTTACGGAATTGGGTACATATGATCTAATTCTGGGGATGGATTGGCTGGAAGCACACTCGGCGGTGATGGATTGCCGAAGTAAGGAACTAACTTTCATCGACGATGAAGGTTACAAGAGAATGATAACAGGGAAGAAGAAGAAGGTTTCCTTGAGAATGATATCGGCCATGCAACTTAAGAAAAGCATGAGGAAAGGGTGCCAATTGTATGCGGTGATTGCATTGAACAAGGAAGGGGATAAGGTAGAAGTAATCAACCACCCCTTGTTCTCAGAATTCATGGACGTGTTTCCTGACGCATTACCTGGATTACCGCCACAGCGTGAACTGGATTTCACAATAGAACTAAAACCTGGAACCGAGCCCATAGCTAGGACTCCTTACCGAATGTCTGTACCAGAACTGAAGGAATTGCAAATTCAACTACAAGAGTTGTTAGACTTAGGACTGATCAGACCTAGTGTGTCTCCTTGGGGAGCACCTGTTATTTTTGTGAAGAAGAAGGATGGGTCTTGGCGTTTGTGCATTGACTACCGTCAATTGAACAAAGCGACCATAAGAAATCAGTATCCCCTACCCAGAATAGATGACCTCTTTGACCAGATGAAGGGTGCGACGGTATTCTCAAAAATCGACCTAAGGTCGGGATACCACCAGTTGAGAATCAAGGATGAAGATATCCCCAAGACAGCGTTTAAACTAGATTTGGACACTACGAATTTGTCGTAGTACCTTTTGGCTTAACAAATGCACCCAGTGTATTTATGAACCTGATGAACGGTGTGTTTCGACAACACCTTGACAAGTTTGTACAGGTGTTCTTAGACGACATTCTGATTTATTCAAGAACACCGGAAGAACATGAGGAACACCTGAGGATAGTCTTAAAATGTTTAAGAGAAAATCACCTTTATGGAAAATTATCAAAGTGTTCGTTCTTCCAGAAGGAGATTCATTATCTTGGACACATCATATCCGGCGAAGGGATAGCTGTAGATCCAGCCAAGATTGAAGCCATTTGGGATTGGCCGGCACCCACAAATGTACATGAGGTACGAAGCTTTATGGGGCTTGCCGGGTATTATAGACGTTTTGTGGAAGGCTTCTCTAGAGTAGCGGGACCTATTACGGAATTGCAAAAGAAGAACCGTCCTTTCATTTGGACGGAGAAATGCGAAGAGGCCTTTGCTAAATTAAAAGAATTACTGACTACGGCACCAATCCTAAAAGTTCCCGATATGGATAAAGATTTCTTGGTATGCACGGATGCTTCAAAGGATGGTGTTGGTTGTGTATTGATGCAAGATGGGAGAGTAATTGCGTACACGTCCAGAAGACTTAGGCCGCATGAAGAGAACTATGCAACCCATGATATGGAGATGACTGCGGTGATGCATGCTTTGAAGTTATGGAGACACTATCTGGTAGGGAGAAAGTTTGAATTAAAGACTGACCATTGTGGGTTACAACACATCTTCACCCAAAGTGACCTTAATGCAAGACAGAGAAGATGGTCGGAAGTACTCAGTGAGTACGATTTCGACATAACATATGTGAAAGGGACCTTGAACAAAGTGGCAGATGCACTTAGTCGTAGACCTAGGATATTCTCTGTCATACCATTAAAGACCAACTTAAGAGAAAAGATCTTGACACTACAACAGAAGGACACATGGTATAATGAAGTAAAAGCTGAGTTGGAGAATGAACAGATGAGGATACCCAAGTTTGAAGGGTACTCTTTGGACATGGATGGTTTATTACGGTATAACCGTTGCATGTATGTTCCTGATAATGAAGAAATTCGAGGTTTAATACTGTCCGAGGCTCACCGAGCCGTCTATAGAGCGCATCCTGGAATAAAAAAGATGTACGCGGATTTGAAACCTTTGTTCTTTTGGCATGGTATGAAGAGGGATGTGGTAATTTTTGTGGCGAAGTGTATGGAGTGCCAGATGGTAAAGGCGGAACATCGACACCCAGCCGGATTACTGCAGCCACATGCAATCCCAGAATCAAAATGGGAGGTTATTTCTATGGATTTTATAGTTGGGTTACCCTTAACCAACAGGAGACACGACACAATTTTTGTGGTCGTTGACACTCTTACCAAGAGTGCGCATTTCCTGCCGATTAAGAATACGTATCAAGCTCCGGAGATAGCCCGAGTTTTCATTAACGAAGTAGTAAGACTACATGGAATTCCAAAGAAAATTATTTCTGATAGAGGATCAGTATTTACTGGAAGGTTTTGGACCAGCTTTCAAGAAGCTCTTGGTACTCAACTTAACTTTAGCACCGCCTACCACCCTGAAACGGATGGACAAACGGAAAGAGTGAACCAAGTATTGGAGGACATGCTAAGAATGTATGTAATGGATCAACAGAAGAAGTGGGAAGAATATCTACCCTTGGTGGAATTTGCATACAACAACAGTTATCAGAGTTCTATCCAGATGGCTCCTTTTGAATTTCTCTATGGGAGACCTTGTAGGACACCCATAAGTTGGGATATACTTGAGGATAGGACATTACTTGGTCCTGAGGTGATACAAGAGATGGAAGACCAGATGGTCACGATTCGTGCTCGACTAAAGGAAGCACAGGATCGCCAGAAGAGCTATGCGGATGCACACAGGACTGATCGTAGCTATGAAATTGGGGATAGGGTATTTCTACGGGTAAAACCACAGAAGAGTTCTATAAAGTTTGGAAAGGGAGCCAAGTTGTCGCCTAGGTTTGTAGGACCCTTTAGAATTTCAGAACGGATAGGACCGGTTGCCTATCGTCTTGACTTGCCGTCATCATTAAGTAGAATTCATAATGTTTTTCATGTTTCTGTATTGCGCCACTATGTTCCCGATACTTCACATATCATTGACTTGAGTAATGTGCAGATAACGGACGACGGGGGCCGTGATGGCCGAACCGATCCGGATTTTAGACCAGCGAACGCGGCAGCTTAGGCACCGTATGATCGATCAAGTCAAAGTACAGTGGGACAGCTATAGTCCAAGCTCTGCGACTTGGGAGGACGCAACTGAGATGCGTCGTAGTTTTCCATTTTTATTCTGAACTTCGGGATGAAGTTCTAAATAAGTAGGGGTGTATGTAGTGCCCCTAGACTTTTGTAGACATTGAGGGCACCTGCTGAGTGACCCGGCCGATTGAAACATTAATTAAAAACCTTTTGACCTTAATTTTTTTGAGTATGTGTATCTGAATTGTTGAGTTAAATGAATAATTGCATATGTTAAATGATTAGCTATGACTATGGAAATTATGCTGATAAATAATGCTTAACGACTAGCTGTTTGGTGACTATGTAATTGTCGATGAGATGTATATTTGATTAGATAAATAAGAAGTTGAATAAATCATAAATGTTTAACAATGTTAGATTTAGAAATCAGACGATGATTATTGAAGACAGTGCTACTAATAAATTGTTGTGAGAAGTGTGTGTAGGAACAAGTGAGACGGTTCACTGACGGACACACAAAGGAACTTGAAGGGTCGTAGAGTACGGGTAAATCACACACAAGGGAAGCGACGACGATGTCGACTTCCGACGAGAATACCACGCATGAGCAGATAAGCATTGATCCGCTTGCTCAAGAGGAATGCGTGAGGGCGTACGGGGTGGGCCACGACGGAGCTGGTCACGTACGAGTTGAGGGGGCGCGCAGTGAGAACGGACTCACTCCTCAGCGCCATTAGTCCCTAGATAGCATGTAGACGGAGGATGGATGGTAACGATTCCTAAAATCCCTACAAAAGTTCCCGCAAGTCAAAACGGAAATATGATGGCAGAAGGGCCCAACGATGAGGTACCCTGTCGAGAACGGAAAGAATGGACGCAAGGACCCAACGAGGTGGTACCATGCCAAGGAATGAAAATCTTGGAGGATTGGACCCGACGGAGTGGTGCCATCTCAGAGAATGAAAAATTAAGGAACCATGAGCCCAACGACGCGGCACCGTGATCCTAGTGATTTTGATTGTTAAATTAAAATGCATAAAAACTTAGGAGAATAACTCTAGATCATTACTTAGCAAATGCATAACAATAGCTAAGACATTTGCACATGAATAGTTATATTTTGTTGAGCATTTAAAATAATAGAAATTATTATTTAGGAGCAAAATAGATTAGACACCTAGTCAACTAAAAGCTAGGAGCTGATTAAAATATCTGGGGGACAAACTAGAGCAAACTTAGGGATGTAGGTGCACTTCCTTGAGAAACTGACACTTGGATGGGTGAGTGTTTTAAATAATTAAATAATTAAAAATATTTAATTATGCATGAAGCGACATGTGTCGCAAGAGATTTCCCTTTATAAGGAAAGCTTAAGGAATGGGTAAGGGACCCATAATTTGGACGATTGTCGTAATCTTCGAATGCCTCAGAAACTTGCTGCTATCTAAGGGTTTGGCTTAGAAATTCTGGTGGGAAGGGAAGCCCAAGCTGAATTTCTGAAATACGTGTGTGAACTCTACGGCCCGACTAGCTCGGGGGTCTGGAAGGAAGAAGAGTACTTCCAGAGTGGTTGGGTGGTTTACCGAGGTGTCCGCCGGTGAGTGATCAAGGTCTCCAGCAGTAGCACAGCAAGGATCATCTTCAGCAAGATTCAGCTGCAACCACAACGGACATTCGACCTTGAATTCGACGATCTAAATCAGGTTCATTGTTTTTCAGTTTAATTCTTTCAGTATTTAGGATTAATATTGTTGTTCTTATATGTGGGAATCATTACTGGTATATTTCATACTTTATTTCTGTACCAGATCAGTTTGAAATGCCTATAGTAATTTCCTCGAATGGATCTAAATACTCTGTTTTGCATTAAAAGATTATTGATGTAAAGTTTGTAAAAAAATGCACATGACTCTGTTTTATATGTAAGGATCAAACTAGTACTGTAAAAAGAATATTTATATTTTCCATTTCAGATCTGGGTTTTGATTGCAAACTTATAGCGTCTCAATATCCGTCCGTGCTTACATCAAAATCTAATGGAGACTCTGCCTGTTCAACCCGATCTCTGTACATCCGATATAGGGCGTTTCCAGTTCTGCGATTATGAATTGAATGCAGACTCCAGCCTTTGTTTTTAACCTTCTAGAGTGTTTCAATATCAAAGGGCGTCCCCAGATCTAGGGCATCTTCTGAAAACTGATCCATTCAAAACTCAGTGGCTCATTATGATTTAGCCATTCCAGATCTAGAGTGATTTTCTTTTCGACCATTAAAATCTTATGCCATATCGATCTGAGTTTTATTTAAGTGCGTTACATTAAAATGCAGTGGAGTATGGGAAGAGCGTTTCTCAGAATCTATATTCAAATCTCAGTATTTTAAATTTCTATGACAAAATGCCTAGGTCCCAAGCAACTAATCTGCTTGCTCAAACATTCGAGAACTGGAAGTTTAAATTATATTGCTCGTTTTACTCTTCATATCGATAGTATCTTAGCTCACACTCAGAACGATTCGATTACAAGCCCCTGCGTCTAGATTAGTGTGGATGACGTTTTCTTTTACTCTGCATCAAATTGGCATCTAGATAAGGGATCTGAATTTCTTTGGCATCCTAACTCTGTCCCCTTCTTACAACCCTTCGAAAACTATGGATCTCTTTCAGAATCGGTGGTGTATCTTTTATAATTCATCCTTGTAGTACAGATCCTTATCATAAATCTTATTTGCGTTTTCAAATTCCTCTGTATTTCATGACGAAGGGTATTCCAGATCCTAGCCATAAAATTAAATTAAGTTTTCAAATTGCCCTGTATTTTATAATGGAGGCGACTTCAAGAATCATATCAGAATTTTATTGGGAATTAGACCTTCAATTCTCATTCTGTCGACACCTGTAGGTTTCCATTGGAACTTGTTTATGTGTTCAAACTCTATCAAATACCCTATACATTTCCATTTAGAAAAATGAGCATAAGTTTCGGTTCATCCCTCGACTGTATTAAGTAGAAGAAAAGCTTTCATTGTATAATTCATATATGAAATCATTATTTAATATCTCTGCATTTGGAAATTGACCATGAAACTCCAACTCTACCAATACCAGTGCGAGTACCAGCTCCTTCTTAATTCACTGTGAACTGCTGGCGTTTCCGGGAAATCTCAGTAATTGTTCTTAACCTTCTGGACTTTTCGAAATCTGATGGCATTCCAAATTTGATGGTACCTTTCATGTCCTATTTTGATTCCTTGTGTAGAGTCTCTAGATGTCGAAATTATAGAATGTAAGTGTAGTCTCTTTAATCTTCTGTACATCAACGCGAAGATCGTATAGTATTTTCCAAAATGGTAATCCGATTCTTATTGTGATCTTCAGAAACCTCTGTTTACAACTCAGTCTTCAGTTTTATTGATTTATGGATTAGTAAGATCTTATTCCAATTCGATCCTGAACAACCCTACGTATCTTATGAAAGTCGAATAGCACTTGAGGACTTATGCCACCTGTTTATTACTTGTAGTAACTGCTAGCTGCCTCCGAGATCTGGGCACACGTTATCTTCAGTTAATGTCATATGTCAGGTAGTAAGCAAGCGTTGGAGTCTACTTGCCACCGGTCATGCGATTATACAAACTGCCGGTTGTTATCTATTATCTTAAGGAAATGAATCGATCTTGCCGATTATACATAGGGTTTATTACATTAATTATTGAGAGTATTCAAATGGATAATTGTGTGAGAAGATTCAATTATAATCATGTTGTCAAATTGATTTTATATGAATGTCACTCATTTTATTTAAAATATGTTCTTACTTCTTTTCTTATTATGGTGACAGAGGTAAGAGTTACTTTTACAATTTGTTTATTTCTATATTGTTGAAATGTGATATTGAACCCGTGGCATGGTTATGCCAATCCGTTTGAATTCCATATGTTAATTACTTGGTAGAGATATGAAAGGATATAGATAAGGACGGGGCTTGAAAAGATTAGGGTTGTAGAATAACAAGTTAGGAATATGTATATATATATATATAGTTTTATATGCATTAATGTGTTGATTAAATTATGCAATGGGATAAGGATGTATACATAAACATGCAATTATTATTGAGAGCAAAGTTAATATGTCGATATATGCTTGCGTAATTTTAGATATATTAGTTGTAATCTTGTCATAAAATACTAAATAGAATTGTGTCATTAGTATTTGTGGTAAATTTCATTATATGGATACTTATATTAATTGGTTAGATATAATTAAATATGCAAATGTCATTATGCCGCTAGTACTGGACCTTTACTTAAATTTGAATGTGTTAACTTGAAGTATATATGAGTAAAGTATGTGAACATAAATGCATCATTTTAGTTATCACATTATACTAATATTTTAAAAGTTGATGTTTATTATAGTGCCTGCATTATATTAGCAAGTTAAGGTTAATGGATTATTTTGGGTTATTGCACTATTTTAGTAAATTAAAAGTATGTCAAATTATAGTTAATTAGATGATTAAATAGTAGAGTTAAGGTATAATAGGATTACTTGAATGAGCACGGTAATCGATAACTACAAGTATGTTTTTTATACTAAGTAGATGTGCGAATTTATAACCTATGTGGTTTGTATGTAATCTATGGATTGAAAAAAAAAAAAAAAAAAAAAAAAAAAATCACGTGTTCAGGATGCGAGACCTTACATTATAGTTCCTAGTCTTAATCTCAACATTATAAACTTCCTAATCTTCCTATTTTGGCATTGGATGAAGGTATCGTGTTTGTGAATTACCTCGTAAATATTGCAAGTTTTAAACCTGTTGTAGAGAAGCAAAGCATACAGATTCTTGTAAGTAAAACAAATATTACACTACAACACTCACACATAATACCTAGACATTTACCCTAGAAACCCTTAACCGAGAAAACCAGCAAAACTTAGAGTCGCACCTCTTAATTTCACATATTGATTATTAACCACTCACAATACAAATATAGGTATTCCGCAGCATCCAGAAGCCTAATACATTAACCTGGATTAGAAATAGACTTCAATCCCTTAATCGGGAATAAATTACATATTTTTAGAAAGAACCCAAAAATAGGACAAAAATAGCCCCAGAAAAATTCGAACTTGCTTCGTGTGTATCGAAAATGGGCTAATGCCCATTTCCGATGTCCACTTCAAGAAAGGGGCGGGCATCGGCATGCCCCCTATAACCCCCTGATCCAACTCCATGTGCAGTGCACGACACATATGGCAGAGCACTAGATGGAGGGGATTGTCAGGTGCGCGGTCAAAGACGTACCCTCCCCCCCCCCCAACACACACACACATGCAAAGAATATAACACATACTTAACAAATATATTAAGCTATAGAAGATTTATTGTAGCATCCAACAATTAGAAGGAAATTTTGAGAATAATTTCACACTTTTTAATACTTATAAACATCTAATTTCTAACATATTATAGTCCAGAAAGGGAAGGTGCAACAATCGAGGTAGTTAATACCTACTTATTACCTATTGTTAGGGTTGCATTGATTTTATGATGAAAGAAAGGTATGAGGACCTGTCATATAATTATTGTACTACCTGCTCTCAAACCTGTTTGGACAATAATACACAATGGCAACATGCACTTATTTGTGATAAGAAGAGTGTGAAACAACCCCATGTCCTAGTATAAATTATTGGTATGGAATTATATGCAAAATTTCACAAGGGAAAACATGATTAATCAATTTCTGGGGATTTACAAAGTATAGCCAAACGTATCCTAGAAATTTGTGAATGGGAAAAAAGAGGTGAAGCCTTCACGGGGATTCATAGAGGGAACTCAATGAGTAAGCTAAACCTCTGAAAGATTGTAACCTTTGCAGACTTGGAGGGAAATTGAGGCTTGAATAACCTCCAAATTTAGAACCAGAATATGGCATATGTGAGGTGAACCATGCAACCAAATTTGAGAAGGAAAAGATCCTAGACCATTAGGTTAATTTCTATAGAAATTCAAAAATAGAGTTCACCTATCGAAGTCGAGAATTTCATCTGATCAATTCAAATGCAATCACATCAAATAATCATATTCTGACATCTTATCGAATCATAGGGTGTGATCCAATATCAAATCATAGGGTGTGACCCAAGGTATATCATTACTTGTATTCAATGGTTACACTAGTAGTAAGCTTAGATTACATCACATAAAGTTAGTGAAAACGTATGTTGTTTCTTGTATCTATAGTGATTACCCTAATTATGGTGAAATCAATAGTTATAACTAGTAAGCACATTTATTTCTATCAACTAGATCAAATCAAGGGTAATTTAAGACCTATACATGTTATTGTTTAAGCCTAAGTTTAACGTGTACAGATTGATGATGTCTAGGTAAGTTTATATAAGAGTTACACTTAAGCATAAATGATGGTTACACTTTTATGATGACCAAGCTTATATCAATAATGAATAAGATATCATAGTAATCACAGTGTATGGGCTAAAATAAGTTGCACTCTAACCATTACAACGATGGATAGATAAGCACGTAGCAATGGGTTTTTATCTATGTTATGTGTAATATGGTTGGTGGGGATAGATGGATTTCATTCCATCCACCCAGGTTTAATTTCGTTGAGACATCTTCTGGTTTGGATGACTGGCTGATGGTTTGTTCGACCTACCATCCACGATATGTGGGGAAGTTTGTTGGGATTTCCCATAAGTGTTTAGCCTTCCTTGATTCCTTCATAATAACAAGAAGGTGGATTTTTCACTTGAAAAAAAAGAACCTTGATTCCTTCAAAATAGCAGGAACACGAACACGAACCTGAACCACCAACCACAAGTTCGTCGACCGAAATGGATGGTCGCATTAGGGTGGCGGATGAACACAGCCAGGTGACCAAGTGCGAGCCGAACAAGATGGACGCCGAAAAAGGGGCCAAGCAGGAGAAAAAAGGATGGTCATTGTAAGGTGGCGGGGGCCTGAAGTGGCAAATGGGTGTATCGAATTGTAATATCCCTTTTTCAAATTTTATTAAAATGCCCAATTTTTCACTTTTTTTTCCCAATTTCGACCTTTGACTAGTTTTACTGTTTTGACCTCCAAATCAACCCAAATGCTCCCAAATATTCTGTAGGAGTGTATGAATGGTATTTAGACTTGAATATCAGGTTCAGGGATGTTTTATGGCCCTCCAAATACTTCTGCAAACTTGATTTGTATTCTGATCAATATATGTAATTTTGACTAGTAATTTGTGCATCAAATCCCCCCCGGGTAACACTGCAAATGGCCTTCCAAATGCCTCCAAACTCCCACAAATTTATGAACAGAGGTATATAATGTGTTAAGTATGTTATTAAGGTCTCATATGCACCATTAATTGATTTTTACTACTGTTCTAACTCTCTCACATTCAACAGCAAAAACCCCCAATTCGACCCTTGGGGAAATGGCACTATTTCACCTCCCAATGCAACTAAACTGAGTAAAAATGCTTCAAATGCTCAAGTACAGTACATGAAACTTGTAGAAGACATCCATGGTAGTATATTGATCACAAATATATCAGAGAATCATCCATCCATTCGAAATAATCAACATTATAGTGTCATACATCAATGCATTGGGGAAATGGACATTGTTTGCTCATTAATCAATAGTTTTGCATACAACCAATGGGTATTTCGACCTGAGACTTTATGAATATCAATAACAGAGGATATGAATCTATTACAATCAGAAATATATAATGAGAATCTCTCTCAAGAAGCACAAGTGCTCACCAAAAACGCCCTCCCTCAAGGAGCACGAATATGCCTTCAAAATTGGAAACGGTGGAGAGAAAGTACTGCACTAAACCAAACCATGAAACTTCCTGTAGCTGCTACCTGCAAATACAAACTCCATTAAAGCACCATGAAAGACCTGAGTGGCCTCTCCAAACACCAACTTGGATGGGAATCTTTCACCCTCGAAATTGGCTAAGGCAAGAAACTAGTCATCCACTAGCTCTCTCTTCACAAATGCAATTTTTCTCAAATCATCAAAATCCATTCTCATACTTGATTCCTACATTTTATAACCAACATTAGCCTTCAAGGGGTCGAAATCCTCTCAATAGATTCAATAATTTTCCATTTAGAAAATATTCCTCATTTGCCACTTGTCTCCTAGTTCCAACCTTCCATCTTCTCCCAAATTCAAATTTGAGTCTCTTTAGATTCCTCCAACTCCATGAGCGCCTTCTTGAGCCTATTTTTGGGGCTGACATGTCATAATGGTCAGGTGTAAGAAGTCGGGTCTGAATTTTGTCATAAATGTCATAGATGCTTCATTCTTGTTGTCATAAAACTAGGGAATCTAGCCCAAGTGTCCACTAGTCTCCAATTTGACTCTTCCTCTCCCATGGAGGTTACTATTCCATCCCATTTCGACCTAAGATGCTCAATGCCATGTGTTATGACTTACCAACTCACCCAAGAGTGCTCACCTTCCCATGAATTCGAATTGGCAAGAGAGAGCTGCCATGTGTCATTGAAAAATCAAGCTAGTGTGGGTCCCACCACCTCCATATGTCTCCAAAACCACTTGCCACCTAGAATTTCTCTTGAATTTATTTATTCATCATATTTATTAAATGCTTGAACCCTTCTAATGTCTAAATATCATTTATTAGTTTCCTTATTACCATCCCACATGTGCCCATCCAACCTAGGAAACTAGTAGGATTGATGGGATTGTCTTACTATGCACTTATTTGAATGGGGACATTACACGAATGGATTGGCAGGGTGATGAGTTAACGTAGCAGGATGGGTGACGAGGGAGCTGCAGTCGTTGTCAGGATGTTCAAATGAACAGGCCAGATAGTGATTGTTGATAAATATAGCTCAGTGTTTTGACTGAACAACTTTTTGGTCAAAAAACTTTTCGGATGAAAAACATTTCAGTCAAAAAACCGTATGTAGAAAAAATGTTCAGCCGCAAAATTTCCCGTCCAGAAAGTGCCTACGCATGGAAACCGAGAGCGCCGTTAAGTCTAACTTTCGGTTAAAAAAAAACTCAACCAAAATTTGTAGCAATTTTTTTCAACCAATAAGTTTTTTTTATAGTTTGGTCAAAAAAATCTGAAAATTTAGGTTCAACTATTGCTGCATGCAAAATTTGTAGCAATTTTTTTCGACCAAAAAGTTTTTTTTATAGTTTGGTTAAAAAATATGAAAATTTAGGTTCAACAATGCAGGGTGTGTTTGGCAAAGTTGGTATTGGCTAGGCTAGTAAGGTTCCCATAAGTTGATGACCAATAGGGTAGGGTTCCATTCATATTTGGCTAAACTGTTAAATGCCCTAAAGGGCCACCATAAGGCATAGGGGATTTTTTAACTATTGTTGCATGAGAGATTCACTTTTCCATTCTCACCAAATAGACACCCATCTTCATGATTTCACCCCATGATCCGACATGCATAATCTGAAATTGATGTAGAGCTGGATGAGGATCTAGTGGTGAATAGGGTTGTGGAGTTGGAGGTGAAGCCACTGGTAGAGCTATCATGCTCCATTTCAATGATTATAATTGGTTTGTTTTGGATGTCGCGGCTCATGGGAATTAGGTATCGGCATCTAGCTTCAATTTTCTCAAAAGATCATCAATTAGTTTGTCAATATATCAATCCTGCTAAAGGCATTTAGCATGCATATTTCTGTTTGGATTATCTAGGTATTCAAATTCATATGTTTTGGTTATTGATCACATACTGCATTCAAATCTCAAACGAGAATATCCTATCCCTAAGAAAAGTGTTATTATTGTGTATAGCTTGAAATTGTATGAGAGTATTATTTCCATGTCCTTCCTAAGAATGTTGGGAAAGAGCTCTCAACTGGAATGAGGAAAGAACTCTCAACTGGAATGAGATTAGGTACAGGAGTGATAGTACAATTTTATATAGGGGTTCTCGTGTTCAGGTCTATCCTACCTTGCATTGTATAAGCTTTGGTTGAAATTGGAATCCTAACCAAAAGGAATATTGCAATTCTAGAAATATCAATCTTTGATGTCATTGTTTCCACCCTTTTACTAAGTAAATTAAAAAATATTATATTCTACTAATTCAGTAGGCAATTAGCTACTCTACATTTCCTTGCAAATATTTTTTTTTCTCTCCCTCTTACATTCCCATGTAAATATTATTGTTTCCATGGCCCTCATTCATTTCATTTGAGATATGATAAATAAAAATTATATTGTTCATTATTGAAAATAAAATATAACATCACATTATATTAGCATATTCGTATTCAACAACCCAACTAGGATATACCACCCTTCATCGAATCTTATCTTAATTTGAACAATGATACCTATATAGAAAAGGAATTTTTAATATGTTAAAAAAACTAGCATAAAATAAAATAAAATTTTGATTAGATTGGTTGTACTAGCTCAACAAATCTCCATTCTTGACCACTGGGTTTGACAAGTGTTAATAGTTTGAGAGGTGTCAATCTGGTGCGGTGACCAAATTTTTGTGAATGGTATTACTCGACTTGAATGTAGTTGTCAATTGGGGACCTTAGATCTCTTATCTTTTTCAACTGGGAAGTACTAGCATTTCATTGGGATAACCCACCCAATAAACAAAAATTATCATTTCACTTTTTATGTATCTAAGGAGTGTTTTCAAATGATACAATGTACTTTGATGTTAATTCTTCACTTGTTCAATTACAAGGGAATTAAACTGACCAATGGGGCATCCAGGATGGTCCTCATCCTTGCACAAACCTGGTGATATCATCTTCCGGGTGGGCAATGTTGAGTATGTGTTATATTCTTTGCAGGTTTGGGGGGGTGCATCTTTGACCGCACTATTTTGGGCTTGACAATCCCCTCCATCTAGTAATTTTGGGCTATTTTCAACATATTTTGGGGATCTTTCTAAAAATATGTAATTTAATACCAGTTAAGGGATTGGAGTCTATTTTATAATCCGGGTTAACGGATTAGGGTTTTGGATGTTTCGAAATACCTATATTTGTCTTAAATATACAGCATCAGGAGACATTCTCCAAACCAATCTTGTGTAGTCAAGATTGATCCTCCCGTATAGAGTTGAGCACTTTGATTGCCTTCTGTGTAAAGGTTATTCCTCCCGTATAGATGTAATTGATCAAAGTAATGATGTTGTAAAGTCTTGTTGGACAAGGCTCTGGACTTGTGCGTTTCAAGTCATGATTATCATGTGAACCTTCCGTATAAAGGTATCGATGATATGGATATCCCATACAGAGGTGGACCTTCCGTATAAAGGTCATGCTTTAATTGTTAAAAGCATTTAATGTTGTGTAATGTATTATTAACCGTGATCACCAGATTGCTATTAAGTCTCCTTTAGAGATTGATCACCTCTAAAGTGAATTACTTTAGCATATGATCATTTGGTCTGGAATAATATAATATGATCATGGCATCCGAAAATTCCTCTTAGTATAATGTAATGTGATGGATAATTAAAGTTAGCACATATTGACCTTGCAGTAAGAGATAAAGAAATAAAAGATAAATCATAGAGATCAAGAGAATTTGAAATTTCTCATGCAGACATTTCATCTAATTAAAGAGAACTCGAATTGTAAAAGCTTCAGTTAAGTATCAATGCTTCAGTTAAAGCATCAGTTAAAGATATGCCTCAGTTAACTAAAGAACTCGCAGTGGTCACTTCAAGTAAATCAATCAGCATGATTTCATTTAACTAAGTGTAAAGAACTAGTTAACTAAAGTGTTTTTCACTGTAGTTAAACTAAAATACGACACTTCAGTTAAAGAGAGTTAACTAAGTGACAACAAAGAAGATCTAGTTAACTAAGTGTTATTGCATCATGACACTTATGTTAAACTAAAAGATGGCACGTGAGTTGTGACACTTGCATGTCGACACTTAAGTTAGCCACCTAACTAAGTGGGAAAGATTTTAGTTAAGAGGCGAGTTCGTCCTAAGTGACAACTCAATGAGATGAAGCACTGCATGAGAAGTGGGGTGCACCTCTGCATGCAAAATTAATACATCTAGTTTGAGGGCAAGTTTATCCTGGAGTTAGAAGTTAAAATAGAAGAGAAGAATGTATAAATATGTTATACGGGATTGTTGAATCCAGTGTGAAGCGAATTCTCTTCTCCATTGAAGGCAAGGTGCTTCTCCTTCTGTAGGGTATTGTCCGTGCTTGTTATTGTTGTGTTGGGCACACATCTGATTGGTCTCTCTTCTATATTGCTTCTGTATCTTCACCAAGAAGTTTGGTGATCTCTTATCTTCCGAAAGCAATCTGCTATGTTGTAAAAGAAAGGATTCTCTGCTATCCACTATATTATACTGAGAATAATTGTTGGGATTTTTGTTCTCATAATTTTGAGGATTTTCCCTATGTTATATCTTCTGTTATGGTTGTATGAATTTCATGGATTGAATTGTCTCATTGATTCAAGTCTCTGCATCTAAAAGAATTAAAGATCAAAGCTCAACCAAATTTCAACATGGTATAAGAGCTCAGGGCATGAAGGAGCTCAGTTTTGCATGCCATCTAGAGCCTACGTAGATCTTGAGTAGTTGAGCACAATATTTGAAGACTATGGCATCAGTCTCTGTACGACCGGAAGACTGTCTTGAGGGCACCTCAAACTTCAACACTTGGAAGGATGGGATTCTCAACATCCTAGAGGAACATGACTTGGATGGCTATGTATCCACTGTGGTGGAGGAGCCTACATCTAATGCAGGGCGCATCAACTTCAAGAAGAATCAATCTAATGCTAAACAGATCATCTATGATTCGATAAAAGATAACTTGATGCCTGTGATCACACCATTGAAGACCGCGAAAGAATTTTATGATACATTGACTAATCTATATGAGAAGAAGGCCCCGATTCAAAAGAGGGAATTGAATAATAAGCTTCGAAAATTAAAGATGGAGACGGATGAGACAGTGTCCTCCTTCTTCTCCAAGATCTCTCAGGTAAGAGATCAACTTGCTAGTATTGGAGTCGTGGTGGATGAAGATGATCTTCTCCAAAGCGTTATTGATGGTCTCTGATCCTCATGGGAGACATTCTTGGCTGCGGTAAATGGCCGAGAGGTACATCCTAACTTGGAAAGGTTGTGGCATGACTGCCTCCAAGAGGAGCGGCGAATCCAGAGCAAGTCAGTGTGCATCAAAGAAGAAAATATTTCCCTCACGGTAAGAATGAAGAAAGGAAAGAAACCCTTCTTCCAAAAGAAGTTCTCTTATTCAAAGAAGAAGGAGTTCAACAAAGGATTTGACAATTCAAAAGCTAGATGCTTCAATTGCAACAAGAAAGGCCATTTCTCAAGATATTACAGAGCAAAGCGGAAAGGAAAGTTCCATGCTTCTATCACCATAGAAGATGAAATCACTCAAAAAAATGCATCCGAAGAAAAGGATACAAGAAGGGAGTATTATCTTGTATCATCCCTTTCGGGATCCGCTATCACAAATGCAAATACATGGTTGATTGACAGTGGTGCATCCAAACATATGACTAGTTACAAGAGTACCATCACCGATCTAAAAGCGAAAGAATTCACATGCATGGTAGAGTTGGGGGACAATTCAACTTATTCGATACAAGGAGTTGGATCCAACTCATTCCAACTCAGCATCGATGATATTCTACATGTGGATGACATTCTATATGTTCCGGGATTGAAGAAGAACCTCCTCTCAGTTTTGGTTCTTGAAGACAAAGGATTCTGAGTTATCTTCATGGATAACAAAGCACTTTTATGGCCGAAGAACAAAAGCCTAGAATCTGTTGTTGTGATGAGAGTTCGAGAGGGAGGACTCTACAACGTACCCAGGAAGTGCATTCAAGCTATGATTCACCACACTATCATTCCATGCAAGATATGGAACCAAAGGCCTGGACACCTACACTACAAAGCGATACCAGGAGTTCAAAAGATGGTAAAAGGTATGCCCATATTTGATTTTGAGCATGATAGTGTATGTCGGGATTGTGCACTTGGGAAGAATGTTAAGAAAAAAAATTCTAGCAGTTCTACTAGATCTAAAGGGATTTTAGATTTAATACATTCTGATGTATTTGGTCCCATATCATCCCCCTCCCTGAGTAGCTTCTTATATTATGTAATGTTCATCGATAATTTTTCTAGGAAGTCATGGATTTATTTCATGAAGGCTAAAAGTGAAACTCTTAGCAAATTAAATAGTTTAAAGCCCTAGTTGAAAATCAGAAAGAAAAGCACATTCATGCATTAAGGTCGGATAATGGAGGTGAATTTGATTCGCATGCATTTAATGAGCTATGTAGTGATGTAGGAATATGTAGCCAGTTAACAGTACCATACAACCCTCGCAAAAATGGGGTTTTCGAAAGGAAGAATATAACCATATGTGGGGCTACAAAATCCATGATGCATGATCAAGACATGTCTACCTTATTATGGGAAGAATCTACCCGTACAGCTATGTACATCCAAAATAGAAGCATGCATGCCATTCTAGATGAGAAGACACCAGAAGAAGTGTTTACCAGTGAGAATCCATACATCTCACACTTGAGGATCTTCGGGAGCCTAGTATACATTCATGTACCGAAAGAAAAGAGAACAAAGATGGAGCATTCTGGAAAGAAAGGCACCTTTGTGGGTTATATCGAGTTATCCAAAGCATACCGAATATATGTATCTTGTGAGAGACCACTGAGAGACACATTTAAGTCATTCGAGATGTTACCTTCCATGAGGAAGCTACTTTCAAAAGATCAAAAGAGATTCAATGTGATTCAAATATGGAGGATCCCGAGTCTGATTCTCCCCCTTCAGAGTTAGAGAGGTAGAAACCAGAAGATGCCTCAAATTCACTAGCTCCTGAAGAAACAGTAGAATTGGTTGAGAGCTCACTTGATGAACCTCCCGCTAAAAGAAGAATTGCTTAGTGCCGAGACATCTTACAAAATGAAGAGAAACATGGAGCACCAGTAGGCTCATCTGGAGAGCGCAAGCAACCTGAGAGATATTCAAGGTATGTTGCACTGACAAGTCACATCAGTGATTTAGAACCGTCCTCATATGAATAAGTTGTAAAGCAACAAGTTTGGAAATATGCAATGACAGAAGAGAACAACTCTATAATGAGGAATGATGTTTGGGAGGTTGTTCCCAAACCTGATGGGAAGTCCATTGTGACTTCCATATGGATTTACAATATAAATCATGTTGCGGATGGTAGCATTGAGAAGTATAAAGCCAGAAACGTTGCCAGAGGTTTCTCTTAGAAAGAAGGCATTGACTATGAGGAGACATTTGCCACTGTGGCAAGGTACACCACAATCCGAGCAATGATTGCACTTGCATCTATTCTAGGATGGAAACTTCACCAGATGGATGTGAAGACAACCTTCCTCAATGGTGAGGTTGGGGAAAAGGTTTATATTCAACATCCTAAAGGATTTGTGGTGCATGGGAAGGATTCCCATGTTTGCAAGCTAAATAGATCTCTATATGGGATTAAGCAAGGCCCCAGGGCCTGGTACTCCAGAATTGATAGCTACCTTTAGAAACTGGGTTTCTGTAAGAGTAAAGCTGATCCAAATTTGTACTTCAAAGTAGTGAAGAACCAACTGTTGATATTGGTTATGTATGTTGATTATTTGTTCTCACTTGAGAGGAACATATGATTGATTGGTGCAAGAGGGAGCTCACCTCAAAGTTCGATATGAAAGACTTAGGTCTAATGCACTACTTTCTTGGCCTTGAGATCTGGCAAAGAAAAGATGAAATTTTTCTATCTCAAGGGAAGTACAGTGTAGATATATTGCGCAGGTTTGGCATGATAGATTGCAAATCTATGACTACACCGATGGTTTCCAATTTGAGGAAACTTCATGAGTCAGGATCTAGATCAGATCCAATACATCCCACTTTGTATAGACAGCTTATAGGCTCACTAATGTACTTGATACATTCGAGGCTTGATATATGTTATGTTGTGAGCATTCTGAGTCAATTTATGTATGATCCAAGACATGGACACTAGATCGTTGCTAAGCATGTGCTTAAGTACCTTTGAGGTACAATTTCATATGGACTCAAATATGCCTCTGGTGAAGGAGTCATGTTACTTGGTTATACAGACTCAGACTGGGGAGGAAGCATTGTATATTGTAAGAGCACATTCTTCTACTTTTATAGCCTAGGATCAGCTATGATATCTTGGTCCAGCAGGAAGCAGGGCTCCATATCCCAGTACACTACCGAAGAAGAATACATAGCTACTAGTGTTTCCTGCCGAGAAGCAGTGTGGCTCGGAAAGAAACTTGTAGGGTTGTTCGGTGAAAAGCTTGAGCCTATAGTTATTAGGTATGACAATCAGAGTTGCATCAAGCTTTTTGAAAACCTAGTGTTTCATGACAAGTCGAAGCACATTGAAATGAAGTATCACTTCATCCAAGACATGGTCCAGAAAGGTACAGTGAAACTTCAGTACATTGCTACTTATGAGCAGAATGTAGATGTGTTAACAAAGCCTCTGTTAGTGACGAAGTTCAAGTACTTCCGAGACAAGCTTGATATGGCAGAGAATTCCTGTACGACCCTGGTCCTATATTTTCTGAGTTTAACAATAAAACTATTCATTTATTTCTATTTACCTACTGTGTTAATTTTTGTTTATGTTTTGTTGGTTTGTGTTCAATTTCATGCCTGTAAAAAAATAACATTTACATTTACAAGTTTTGAAAATAAATGTATTTATTATTTTATCTACCTCTAACCAGTTATGTTTGTGCAGGTGTAACAACATATAATTTTTAAATTCATAACTGGAAATAATAATTAACAAGGGTAGAAATGATAATTATACCTACATGAAAATACCTCAAAGTAGATAGTAGATCCCCTTTGTTGTTGCTGCTTACTTTGCCCTGCCTGCTAGCACTGCAACCCCCAAAACCGTGAAACTCAACCAGCCCAAACAAGTATGCCACCCTGCCAACTGGCGAGGTCTCACCGACCTCCCAGCTCCAAAGATACCCCTTTGGACCCCCGAGCCCAAACCGAATATAAGCCAACCACAAATCTATCCCTCTGCAAATTCTCCAACAAGAACCCCTGTTTTGCTGCTCTCCAAATAATATCTCCGCTCTGTAAAATTCTCCCCAAAATATCTAAGATAAAAGATGATCCCCCCTTCCTCCTCACTTCTCCACCTCATCCCATGCTTTGCCGACTCTTCTCCTCCACCATTAATACCCTTATCTTCCCCCCCATTAATGTTTTCCCCTCAAGTCCTTCCTCGAGCCCATCCCCCATGACTCCCATTAATAATTTAAATTAATATTAAAATGTGTTGGTTGGGGGTCACTTCTCAACCACAACTCCTCAATAAATAATATTAACCTATTTTATTTATTTTATCATTGTTGACTTACGATTGAATAATTCACCAATTTAATTAATATTCTTATTAATTAACTCAAATACAATTTAAAAACTTGTTAATTAATGGCATATGGTATTATTTGTAATTTACATCATGGTTCTAAACAACTATGACATAATTATAATAAATTAAGTAATATATTAATTAAACCTTATCCCTATATTTTAAATAAATTAATTAATATCGTTTGGTATATAATTAATCTTACCCTTCCAAGTTAATTTTATCCTTACTAACATTACAATCCTCTTTTAACATTTAACCCTTAGCCTTTACTAATCAAACTCATTAACATTCATTTAAGCATTACTAACCAAATGCATTATTTACTACTTAAGTTAACCGTAACTTGTTTATTAATCAACACTAATGAATCATCAATGGACAATAATTAATCATTAATCAACATTATTAACCTTAATCAACAATAATTAATCATTAATCTACATTATTAACATTAATCATCATTATTAACTTTAATCGACATTATTAACAGTGATAAACAATAATTAATTATTAATCTATATTATTAACATTAATCAACAATAATTAATCATTAATCTACATTATTAACATTAATCATCATTATTAACTTTAATCGACATTATTAACAGTGATCAACAATAATTAATTATTAATCTACATTATTAACATTAATCATCATTATTAACTTTAATCGACATTATTAACACTGATCAACAATAATTAATTATTAATCGACAATAACTAACATTATTATTTAGCAATATTTCACACAATTTATAAATATGTAGGCGAGTTATGTAAGCGTAGCTACTGCTTACATACCTCGCGTAAGTACACTAACAGTAATAACTCACACACGTCAATCATAATCACGGAGCTTATTGTTCACTGACACGTGCTTAACATAGTTTGCAAGGTACAATCATTTATCTAACTGCGTCTTATTAAGTTACGACAATTCAAACATTACTAAGTTACGACACATAATCAATCAAGAGTTTTACACACATACAGTTAGATTTTTTTTTTCATCTCGACTTCAAGGTACACATATCTACCTACATCACAACTAACTTCCACATCCTATCCTTTCCTCTGTTGGACTACCTTGAAGTGTCAAGCCATGATCGGCTCCAGCTAGAACCTGTAAGCGGAAGTGTCGACTACATAGACCAAGCTTCCCCAACAGGAAACTACCAGTCATCATCACACACCTTGGGGAGTGCTCCATAGCACAACCCTCCCATGACTCTAGGTTTTGGGGATAAACGGTGGGTAAAGCCTCCACCCCCCTAATGGAACAAGGGACTATGTCTACCTGACATAATAACTGTGTTGCACCTGTACTCGGTTTGTCATCGTATAACCAATCTGAGCGGTTGAGTTTCCTGAAACCCTACCCCACCCATGTCATAATATACATCATAATAATAATCATGCGAAAGTAAATAATGCATCACTCGCATACCGTTTATCTTTTGAAGTCCATGTCCCTGAGGCTCTCCCACCTCGTAGGATCCAACTATCACTTAGCTGTTTTAGCCTGTAAGTTAGTCCTCGACATACAATATAGAATATTGTGCATAAATCCTCAACATGTACACATACATTTCATCATAACATAACAACAATAAACTCATTTATTCGACATGCACCTGGCATAACATTCATTTATTCAACATATAACTGTAACGGTATCCACGTACCCATCATTCAATAACTTGAATATATAATTAACACGTGATACATATCTAAACATGACTACCGATCATAGTACTAACATCACACATACACATATATATATCGGAAAAATAATAGAACCATATGTCCACAGTGTCGTCAAACCGACGAAGTCTCACAATCAAACAAATACAACATATAATAGTTGTTCATGTAGTGATGTCAAAACGGGGCATTACAATTCCTCCCTCGCTGAGAGGGAGTGTTAAATATACAGCATCAGGAGACATTCTCCAAAATAATCTTGTGTAGTCAAGATTGATCCTCCTGTATAGAGGTAATTGATCAAAGTAATGATGTTGTAAATTCTTGTTGGACAAGGCTCCGGATTTGTGTGTGTCAAGTCATGACTATCATGTGGACCTTCTGTATAAAGGTATCCATGAAATGGACCTCCCATATAGAGGTGGACCTTCCGTATAAAGGTCATGCTTTACTTGTTAAGAGCATTTAATGTTGTGTGATATATTATTAACCATGATCACCAAATTACTATTAAGTCTCCTTTAGAGATTGATCACCTCTAAAGTGAATTACCTTAGCATATGATCATTTGGTCTGGAATAATATAATATGATCACAGCATCTGAAAATTCTTCTTAGTATAATGTAATGTGATGGATAAGTAAATTTAGCACATATTGACCATGCAGTAAGAGAAAGAAATAAAAGATAAAGCATAGAGATCAAGAGAATTCGAAATTTCCCATGCAAACACTTCAGCTAATTAAAGAGAACTTGAATTGTTAAAGCTTTAGTTAAGTATCAATGCTTCAATTAAAGCATCAGTTAAAGATATGCCTCAGTTAACTAAATAACTCACAGTGGTCACTTCAAGTAAATCAATCAGCATGATTTCAATTAACTAAGTGTAAAGAATGAGTTAACTAAAGTGTTTTTCACTTTAGTTAAACTAAAATACGACACTTCAGTTAAAGAGAGTTAACTAAGTGGCAACAAAAAAGATCCAGTTAACTAAGTGTTATTGCATGACGACAATTATGTTAAACTAAACGATGACACGTGAGTTGTGACACTTGCATGTCAACACTTAAGTTAGCTACCTAACTAAGTGGGAAAGCTTTCAGTTAAGAGGCGAGTTCATCCTAAGTGACATCTCAGTGAGATGAAGCATTGTATGAGAAGTGGGGCACACCTATGCATGCAATATTAATACATCCAGTTTGAGGGTGAGTTTATCTTGAAGTTAGAAGTTAAAAATAGAAGAGAAGAATGTATAAATATGTTATACAGGATTGTTAAATCCAGTGTGAAGCGAATTCTCTTCTCCATTGAAGGCAAGGCACTTCTCTTTGTGCAGGGTATTGTTCATGCTTGTTATTGTTGTGCTCGGCACACATCCGATTGATATCTCTTCTCTATTGCTTCTGTATCTTCACCAAGAATTTTGGTGATCTCTTGTCTTCCAAAATAAATCTGCTAGGTTGTAAAATAAATCATTCTCTGCTATCCATTATATTATACTGAGAAGAATTGTTGGGGTTTTTGTTCCCCGGGGTATATCTTGTGTTATGGTTGTATGAATTTCATGGATTGAATTGTGTCATTGCTTCAAGTCTTTGCATCTAAAAGAATTAAAGATCAAAGCTCAACCAAATTTCAACAATTTGTATTGTGAGTGGTTAATAATCAATATGAGAAAAAGAGGTGCAGCTCTAAGTTTTGCTAGTTTTCCTAATTAAGGGTTTCCAAGGTAAATCTCTATGGATTATATGTGAATGTTGTGGTGTAATCTCTATTTTGCTTAAAAGAATCGGTATGCTTTGCTTCTCTACAACAGTTTTATAACTAGGAAGATGGTGGGCAATGAACTCTTATGTGAGTGGAAAAATCTAACCTAGAAGTGAATGCTAACTTTGAAATATTGATTAACAGCAAATTGCTTAACAAGGAAATACTTGCAAATAGTGAGTGATTAACCACGAGAGTTCTTTTCCCACCATCTATTGATTTTCTAAATGAGTTTAAGTAGTTTAACAGCTTGAACGAACCAATAATTCAAATGTGGCGATAGATTAAATCATAGGTTATGAATCAATATGTAATGAAAAGCAAGGAGCCGTCCACATAGAAAACACTAGCAATTTGATTAAGTTCCTTACCCACTAAATAAGTTAGTTATTAAGCATGAAAAAATGAGATGTAATAGAGAAGATACAACAACTCATAATTTTAAAAAAAAAACTACCTCCTAAACTCATAAGACATATGCTTATGACGAAAAAAATGAATTTGGGCAAACCCATGTAACTTATCTCAAAGATAGTTGCATGACTCACTCACATATATAGTTGAAATCTATACACAAATAAATGGTGCAGCCATAACGCAGTCAGGTTGTGCACCTCATGCAGGCATTGGAGGTTATGCTACATGACTCTTGAGAGACAGAGAAAAATAGGCATGAGAGACATTGGGTATTTAAAAAAATAGTTTTGTTTTTTTAAGTTTCCTTTGTTGGTGAAGATTGAAACTACATATATACTAATGAACCTGCAAATCACCAGAAGTTATATATCAACAAAAAACAACCTAAGAAGTAATATTTGATGATTTGAAACCAAAGTGGAATCACACATCTATAGTTGGAACTTTATGATGCTCTTGCGGGAGAAGCACGAGAGCATCATAACCTCGAGTAAACAATAAAAAAGCATAGATGCAACTATATTACAAATTTAAGGACAAAAATACCAATGGAAGGAAACAAAAATACTCATATATTAGTCAAATAAAAAAACATATAACATTTGATATCACCTCAACTATAACAAATGGATGTATGTGGACTCCAACACATTCCTTGGGATGGATCATTTTCCTTCTTGAATGCTCTCTCTAACTAGGGTGAATGAACAAGCTTTGATTTTTTGAGTAAAATACACAAGCAAGCATGAGGGAAGTGGATGGTAGAGATGAAAGAGAGAGATGATGATCTCCAAGTTCATTAAAATTTCAATTTTTTTTTCTCAAAGTCTATCCTATGGATTTCTTTTATAGGCAAAATTGGAGCTCTAATGGTGAACTAACTCCAATGTGAATGCTCTTCATCCAAGTGGGATATCCTATGCTTGATTGTGACCCTTGGGAGGTCAAAGAACCAATCATTTATGAGAAAGGAGCTTGAATTCTCCTTGCACACCACCTTAGATCTTATCAACCTAGAGGCTAGGACTATTTTCTATTAATGCACTACAAATGTAGTTGAATTATGCTTTAGCAAGATTGCACGAGTATGGAAGGATTTCCCACATGACTCGTGAAATTAAATGGAATATTTTTCACACAATCAAATAAATATCCAACTAATTAATGTTTGTTAATAGGGTGCTAAATAACCATGAGGTGGACTGATTATGTTGCTTTATTGTCAATTGGTGATGCTTATGAGAATAGTCGCATCAATGTTGCATGAAAATGAGGTGATAGCAATACTAAACATGGCCTACTCATGGACTCCCAAGACTTCTTTGGTAGAATATTCACATCTTATCCTAAATTCAACATAACCTTTGGCATCTCATATCCTCCAAATAAAGTTGAAATTCTTCCCCCACCCATCTCCTTTGTATGCAGTGTAATCGATAAACAATGGGTATGATGGGTTGTCCTAAACCTAGCCAAGTACTTCCCTCAAGGTGGCCGCAACTTGTTCGTCTCTAGTATCCATAGGAAAGTCTTCATCCATCCTTGGATCTTTCCTCAACATCGACATTTGTAATATTTAACATATGCTTAATGTTTGATTAATATATTGTTATCCTCTAGTTCAGTGGTCCATGCATGTACAACTTCCCTCATGAGTTCCATTGCATTTTGCAAAAACCCTCTTGTATGGGATCACACATGGGTTCTTTTTGTAGATAGGTCCTTGATCTATGACTCCCACGTATGTGCCTTTCTTTGTTCCACCACAAGTCACAATATTGATTTTGATGTATACATAACTTGACTTGGCACCACCGAGGATCCACAATTTAGAGTTAACCATGTTTGTATTACATTACCTTTTGTCCCACACCTCCAACTTTTCTATCAACTCGAGGGAATCCTTGGTGTTGTGCTCACTCTTCTAGTAGTGTTCAAAGCAAGGATAACACAACTATGGACAATTTCATCAATGTGCCCCATTTCATTACAATTATAACACTGTGGTGGATGATGGTTCACGTCGTTCCTTGGTGCTTGATTACCTTGATTATGATTATGATTGTGCCTCAATTTTTGCCTCCCACCCGAGTCTACCATGAATTGATTCTTTTCAAATATGTCAATGAGCACAAGTAATGCATGATAATACTCTTTACAGTGATATTTTACCATGTAAATATTGTAATGTACTACCATAGTAGTGGTATTATACTTTGCAACAATGGGCAATGACGTGAGTGATGTTCTCAATTGCAGAGCCCTAAAAATGAAATTCATGGGGTGGCAGGTGCAGCCGAGATCCTAATGGATCTTGGTAGGACAATACTGAATTCATTGGCTTGGGGATTAGGAGTTGCCTTAAATAATCAACAAAAACAGCGTTACCTTCTGTTGTAGCTGTAACAATTTCCCCAAAGTTTGCATGAAATTATAGGGCCCCTCCTTTAATTTTTTATTTATGAATGTGTTCTTAGTCTTTACCCTTTTTTTATTCTTTAGATTTCAAAAAGGTTTCTTTTTTTAATTGCTTTAGAAAAGTTCCACACTTAGAATATTTTTTGAATTTTCCTGTTTCGGGGCAAAATTTGATTTGTCGCCGAAACGGTCAAAGCAAACTTTGATTTGTCGCCGAAACGGTCGGAGTAGGAATAAGTTTATGTGAATCGGGGGAAAATGTAAATTCTCTCTGAAACGGTTGATGCAAAATGGAAATTCGCACCGATGGCCCGCTCCTAAAATGAGTTTTCTTTTTGACCGATACGTAATTGGAGCTTGATCCGAAATCGACCTGGCATAAAATCTATTGAACATTCGAAGTAACCCGACGTTAAAATAAATTTGCTCCGAAATAGAAACCGGCGTAAAATCCATTAAACACCTGAAAAGAAATCAGAGTAAAATCTATTTACATCTAAAACTAGCCGGTGTTGAAATTGTTTTGCTCCGAAATGACCCGGTGTTAGGATTTTTTTTGCTCCAAACTAACCCAGCGTTAGGATTGTTTTTCATCCGAAATGACCCGACGTAAAAATTGTTTGAAAATCTGAAATGACCGGGCGTAAAAATTGTTTGAACATCCGAAATGACCCGGCGTTAAAACCCATTTCGATTTGAAACTGGCCAGCATTACATCATTTGGACATCGAAACACGTTTTTCGAAAATAATTTTTGAACTCCATTTTAAAACGACGTCGTCAAAAAAGGGTGTCCATCGGAAAACTTAAATGCGCATTTATTAATTAGGGTTTTTCATTTGGTTTAAAAGGGGGGGAATTTTTATTTTTTTTTACATTTTACACCTCGTAGAAACATCGTTCTCCCAAGAAGCTATGCGAATCTTTGTCAGAAGAGCTCAACGACATCTGGAGCCTCTTCATTGTGGGATCTCGACTTCACTGCCAAGTAGGTAACTTTTCAGGAATTCATTTTTTTTAAGGGCGGGAAAATGATATCTAAAATCATTTGTCTCCACGCCTTAACATAGTTGGTATAGGGTTTAGTGGTCGATAACAGGAAATTCTGCGCTATTGAGATTTGTGGCCATTCGCATTGGTCATCGTTCCCACTGTTTGTTTGTCTGCAAGCATCATTGAGTGTGTTCGAGATAGTATTTGTTGACCTCGTTGATTTTTGAATAAGTATTTGTTTGATAGGAAGCTATCAGTGTGAGATTTTCTTGGTTTGGGAAAAGGAGTAGAAAAACCCTATTTATTTTTGTTGGATTTTTGTTCAATTGAAAGAGAAGTTGGGATCGCAAAATTTTCCTTTCGGTTAACATGGTTAATGAACTGTTTACCCTAGAATGTTTCCATGCGCATTTCCAGTTTTCACGATAAAGTGTAGTTTGGGATAAGCTCATGTTTATTTTTAAAAAGAAATGCCATGACAATGTTGTATTATCAATTTCTGAAAACTCGTTGGAACTAGGTCACAAAATGGTAAACTACCACTGTAGGAATGGTGACCTCTAACAAATTAGTTTTTTGCAACAGACTTAAGAAATGTTTCCCATGGAAGTTGTTACAAACTCACTTATTTTCATAAGATGCTCTCATTGAATTTAAAATTTATTGAATAAAAGTAAGTTTGGTAAAGTCAATCGGTTGATTTCTTCTTTAGTTTCTTGTAGACTAATATTGTTTTGGTTACAGGATTCAGAGATGTATAGAATGGCTTCCAAGCACAATGCTAAAGTTGTAGAATCCAATTCAGATATTGAAGTTGTACCATAAATTATTATGGAAACTTTGTTTGAAGACACCAAAGCGATAACCGGAGTAGTCCCCGAATACAAATGGGGTGAGATATATCAACTTATCGGAGATAGGGATGTGCCTGATGCTTCTATTGAAGAAATGGTGATCTATCAAAACATAAAGAAATCAAATCTTCATAAATTTGCAACTCATCCATAATTATTCCCTTGCTCTGAGGTAATAGGCTGGATATTACCTTATATAGATGTCAAATCTAGAATTATTGTGGGAGCTAATGGGAAAGGGATCACTACGTTTTAACCTACCCATATAAGCACAGCCTACAAATTACCTGCTCCAAAAATCATTTTGACTGATGACTGGATCAAGAGTATTAAGATAGATCATTCGGAGTATGCCAAGAAAATGCTTCTCCGGGGAAAACAACTAAGGCAAAGAGCTAGTGGAGAGCATGATTCCCGGAATTTGAAGACCCCATTTAGAATTGTAGCCATGATGCTGAGCAAAATATTTGGGAGAGAAAATGCAAATATATACAAGCTCAGTTAGATGCCAATCATGTATCATATTGTCTCTCACGGTACTATTTTTAATTGGGCAGATATTATTTCAGAAAGTATGGTTGCAGTATTATCTGCAGCTCAAGGAGGTTTAACGCAGAAGAAAGCATAATGTTTCATGTCATCCTACCTCATTGATTGCATCTTGATTATGAACCCATTTTATAAATTGGGATGTTATTGGGTTCCATATGAGACTCCATTCTACGTTGCTTACCAAATTATGTGGGCTCATAAGCATGCCAACTTCTACAAGCTATTGTGTGAAGAGTTCATAATGCCTTTATATTAAACTGATTTTCGAAGAGGAACCCAATTGCATGTCAGACAATGCACTTGAGGTGATTAGCGAGTATGGAGATTATTACTTCACACCATAAGGCACTTACATCTGAATGTATGGAGGCACCAAGATTCCTTCTCTGATGCCAAAATATGTCACAGACTACACAATTCACAAGGACGTTGTGAGACAAGTTTTTATAAATGGATTTGGACACTTTCTAAATGAGAATAAGAATGCATCTTATCCTCTGCTTCCTTTTACCATCGGAACATACAAATTCACTAAAGTCAAAGGAGCAGATAATTTTGTGAAAGACCTTGAGGAATACCATTTTGGAGAAAAGATATTTATCATAAATGATAAGTTACAGAATGTAGCTAAACATTGTGCCTCATGTAAGATCAATTTTGAATATATAGATCATTTCTTGAAATATGAGGAAGTATATAGAAGGGACAAGAACATGACAGAATTGAATAAGAGATTTGGTAAGAAAGAAGGAACCAGTTCAAGTCAGACAAAAGAAACTATGAAAGAGGCAGAACAACAGAAAGCACGGGAAGAAGCCTTGGCAGCAGAAAAGGCAAAGAGGAAACAAGAGGAAGAAAGAAAACAAAAGGAAGAAGAGGCAAGGATTAAAGAGGAGCAAGAAAAGGAAGACAAGGAAGCGGTTGAGCAAGAGAAGAAAAGGTTACAAGAGGAAGCTGATAAGAAAAAGCAAGAAGAAGACAAGATCAAAAAAGTTGTGGAAGAAAAGAGAATTCAAGAAGAAAATCAGAATTCACAGGATATGGAAGTAGATCAACCTATTGATTTAGAGATACCACTTACAGGGGGTCATCTCCCATTAGTTGATCTTGGGCTCACACCATTCACCCCCTAGAAGCAACATTTTGTGGCGAAGCTAGACACTATTTTTTTCGATCCCAAAAGAAAGACTATTCCAAGGAGATTAGAAAAGAGATTAAAGATTGGTACACAACCTGATATTGTAACTGTACAAGAAAACACTCTGGTAGAAGGTAACCAACAAAGATCTGAAATTGTGAATATCGCGTCTACACAAGCTAATGCAGATAATGTGGATAAATTGATGGATGATTTAGAATGCAGCAAAACAAAAATGCTAAAATTAAAGGATAATTTAGTACAAGCTCGAAGCGAAGGGATTGAAATGAAAAGAAAGTGAGATGTCATAGAAGACGAAAAGGAAAAAAATTTGTTGGACTACCAAGACCTTGAAGATGAAAGAGATTCCTTGATGTACAGTTAGTAATTATGGAAGGAGAATGAGTTGATTTCCATTCTTGAATAAATGAGTTAGAGAGAATAGAAACTCAGTTGAATCAGCAAGTGGAATCCCTGATGATTGAAAAGGGATCTTTACAATCTCAGATGGATGAATGGATGAAAGAAAAGGAGTCTTTGATGGAGCAAATCACAATTGATCAAGATCATAAACAGGATATGGCACCATTTTACGAACATGCTTGTGAAATGCAAGAACAGATTGTTCACTCCCAGGAATTATTGACAGAGCAAATTTATGAATTAAGAGGGATGATAGACAGAATGAAAGAGATCTCTGCAGAAGTTTGGCTGAGCTTAACTAGCATGTACGTTCATGTTGGTTAAGCCATTAGGGCAGGTGGGTACCAGTGTTGACCGACGACTTCCGGCAAGACCCCCTCACGGCGTTTGCCTTCGTCGTTTACTCCAATCCCTTCTCAGTTCGCCGGCGTTTCTCATGGCCCGTCGAGATTACGTACACAGGGTTAAGTTCAGTTCGCATGGATGCCTTTGATGTAGCCTTGAGCCGCGAGCCGCAAACCTCCGTGGCATGGCCCCCAAAAGGTCTCAGCAATTGATTCAACTTTGAATTTTCAAATGCCCGCCCTCCTCCATGACAGGCCTTTTGACCACCATTTGCCACTCTCTTCAATCGACCGACACCGCGTTTTCATTCTGCCCTTGTTCACTCGACCAACGCAACACAGAGAACAGGGGAGAACAGGCTACTTGACGGGTTTTTCTGGCATTATGTTCCTGCGAGTCAATGTGTTATGTTCCTGTGAGTCAATGTGTGGTGGTTGCATATTGCTCGCCCAAGAGAACAGCGGTGATAGCAGACTTCTTCCAACTTGATCACAGCTCCGAAAGCTCGCGTGAAGGGCATGACAATGTACTCCACTGAAACTAATGCAATATAAGGTGCTGGCATGCTGCCGTTCTTTGTCAAATTAGGTTTAGCTTTTAACACATGCTTGCCTTCCATTTGAGTCCACGTCCACGTGGTTTTGTTAGGTTTTCTCAATAATATGTTCTGGCAATCTCTATCTGATGTTAAAGTATCCAAATTTATATTATTAAAACCTAAATGCATGCCATTTTTAATTTAAATATGTTAATTTCCATTGGAGGATATTAAATTAGTCCCGGCTGGAATATGCGACAACCAATTCACCACAATAATGGTTAATCCAACTAATTGTTGTTGAAAACAATGATAAGATGTAATTTTTGTTATGTAATTGTGGGAGGAATGGTTTATATACATAGTTAATAAAGAAAGATTTTTATTAAATTGTTGAAAACAATGATAAGATGTAAATTTTTTTTATGTAATTGTGGGAGGAATGGTTTATATACGTAGTTAATAAAGAAAGATTTTTAGTCAAAATTGTGCAATTCCTCAAAATATGGATTCTCTTGTTTAGTAGATATTTGAGTTTTTCCAGTTAAATAATGTGTATTTTGTGGGATTGTTATGATTACGTTTGTGAATTGATTTTTGGTTTTAAATTGAAATCTTATTTTACACACATAAAATGTAATTTACTTTAATTTCATTATATTATTTTGATTCCTTATTTTAAATTAAAATTTTACTTTACACACAAAATGTAATTTACTTTAATTTCATCAAATTATTTTAATTCCACGATATTAATTGATTTTAAATTAACCAATTAAAAATTTAAGCTTTTTTGTCTTTGTACATTTTGAGACTTGTTTTGACATAGGATCATGTTTTATATTCATTCCAAGTGTCAATTGGTATCTATTTTAGATGAATATTTAGATATAAATGTTTTGTGTGAAATAAAACTATTTTTTAAAGGATCAAACCTTGTAATTTATATATTTTACCTTATAATTTATATATTTTAAGTTTTCCATAATGTTGAATTTATACATCTTCATATAATTTCTCATTATTTTTTATTTATTGATATTCTAATAATGATGTGACCTTATTTCGATCCTCGAGGATAAAAGAAACGATCAAAATTATATCATAACTTGGTTGCACCACTAACAACTATGCTTTATATTCTAGATCAGAAATTGTATCGATAATAGTAATTTCTCAATTAATGGTATTTGAAGACTTGTTATTGGTAATGAAAACTATGCTTTAATATCTATGCTTTATATTCTAGATCAAAAATTGTATCGATAATGGCAATTTCTCAATTAATGGTATTTGAAGACTTGTTATTTGTAATCAAAGTGCTATGTAATGGATTTCTCAATTTCAAACGATTCAAAATCCAATTATCTCTAGAGTAGAGTGAAATATGAAGTGAATCAACAACTTATCATTTAGTATATTTGTTAAAGTAACAACAATGAAACTAATAAATTGGTCAACCAAGTTTCTCTTAGACAAAAGAGTTATCAAGATAAATAATGGTCCACCTCAACGCAAGTGGATACCTTAGTGTATGGAAAAAATATGAATCAAGCCCCTTATTATTATTTGTTTTGCAAATGGGGCGAAACATAACAAATCAATTAACATTTGATAGTTTGGAAAAGGGTGCGAGCATGGCGTGTGAGAGGCACGGGCTTCCTGCACTATCACCATTTAATTCGCATCCGTGTGGAGTTATTTGCGAGTATGATCTCGTATTTTCGTCTATTGTAAAATTTGGTTAGCATGAAGGATGTAATTGTTCGCATGAAGGATGATGGGATAAACCTTGTCTCTAGGATGTAATTGTTCATTGTCAAAGTGGACTTCCTGTAATCAAATTGTGACTTTCTTTGGTGTTGAGGAGCATGACACAAGGAGGTTTTTGGTGGGAAACTTGTAGTAGGAGCAAGACTAAATTTGAAGATGGTGATTTTTGAAAATGAGGGTGTGGCCTTCTATTCTAACTGTGTAAGGAAGAAAACAAGCATGATCAGACAGTTGGATAGTAATACTAAGAAATTCTTCGCGAGAGATAGCAACATTGGGGCTCTCATCTTTGAGATGTAAAATAATATGGAGAGTGGTTGTGGAAGGGTGAATGGCATGCAAACTGCATTGGAGGGGATTTGCATCTTGAAGAAGATTGTTTGATGCATTGCACGACAATTGGACCGAATTGAGCAAATTATGCAATGATTAACCTTCCATATGGAGTTAGAGGAGAAAATTAAGGAAATTCTAGATAGACAGGTTGTTGAGTAGGGAGAACAATTGATATAACTAGTTTTAGATAGAGATCGTCATTAGGCGTGCATTTAAGAGTTGGTCGTGGAATACACTCAAGGGCTAGCGATTTCTCACATTCAAACGTAATGGTGATGGACATCGTCTAGTAGACCACCTTGGTCAAGTTTGAAGATTCTTGCTTCTCTGCTTAGAAGGATTAAGCGGACACTTGAAATGTTTGAGATCCTATGTGTTTATTAGTTCTATTTTTTTTCTATGTACTATTGGTATAAGTTGTTATTAGGACAATTTATTAGATGTTGTAGAAGTTATGTTGGCAAACGCAATGTTTTGTTTGGATATTCATGATTGAAGTTATTTTAAAGCTCTTGAAATTTTGAAGGGAAATTTGTAATAGCTATATACTAATGTTTTCTTGACTGTTATGGTTTACCTCAGCTTGTTTAATATAAATCCTATACCCTCTTTCGTTATACAAATTAATTATGTGGCCTTATACAATGTCTTCAAACACTTCAAACATTTTGTGATTCTTCAAAAGTATACACTTCCATCACAAACTTATACTTTGTGGAATGTGTAAATCAATATATCTTACCTTATAATATCAACATTGAAATTGATAACAAATACTGTTTTTTTTTCAAATAATCTTGTTTTAATCACTTTTAATTTATTAATAAATTGTTTTATGTATGAGAAACTTTCCTTTTGATTTTATTAAGTATATGTGTCTAAACCTTCTTATACATTTTTATACAACTATTTATTATACATTGTTATTATAACAATTATATTCACAACATTGCTAAAATAAGAACAAATTCTTACTAGTTTCATGATGAAATAAGGTATTGGAGAATTCTTAAAATGCCATGGGATAAAGGAATTTGTCATTTTTATGATACCAAAAAGATTGAACATAAAAATGACTTTCTAATGAAATGTTTTATACACATCCACATTAAAGTGCAACTTGAAAATATTTGTTATAATAGTAACCTTCCTAATTTTATAAGTAACCACAACTTTAGTGATAACCATTATTATAATTACTTTAATATGTTGTAAAATATTAAAATTCAATATATTAATCTTTGCACATTTTTAAAATTCTAAAACCAATTTAATATAGTAATAAGAATTTATAATAATAAGAAATAAAAGCAAAAGCAAAAGCAAAATCAATTTTAAATAATATTAAAAATTATAAAAATTTATTCCATTTTAAAATATCAACACTAGAATCTACAACATACCTTTTTCTAACAACTTTGTTTTAACAATTTGTTAGTTTTTAATAATTTTTTATTTAAATATTTATAACATATATTTTAATTTTACATATTCTAAATAACAGTAGGAGATACAATATAATTAAAAACTTTAGTAACTACATCTAATATGATCTTTCCAATGCATCTTGTTTGAAAGTAAAAAGTATCTCTTATGGCACACACAATTTGATGTTTATAATATATAAATAAATTAGAGCCATGAGGTGGCAATGTCCCCGAAGTTTCCACCTAGGCTAAGCTGAAGTATCTTGTTAATTGTAGAAAGTCAATGCTTTTAGATGAGTGGAATGAGCTATTGACTTAGCAAACATGAAAATGGGGTGTCAACACAATCGCTTCACAAAAGTTGACAATAACTTCACCTCAAGAGTTTATTATTCAAACATTTCAAGAGATTTTGTGAAGACCTTGGATCTAATTGGACATCATTTTTCCTTTTTTATGATTCGTGGCATGTGCAAAGGTTGTCAATACTAATATTAACCATTTAGTCTATAATAGGAATTCTCTATTTAGTTTGACTTTGAGTTCTTAGTAATTTGCTTATGTATATGTGAAGGTTGTACTTTGATAATGTAGAATGCATATGGTAATGTAAAATGTATATCATAGTGTGCCAGTCACTTTACAATAGAGTAAAATTTGTTGTTTTTTTTAGATATTAAAGTTAAAATTGAGATAGAAATAGAAATCAATGATCAAATCAAATAATATGACTAAGATCCCAAATATCATGTCATAAAAATGTTTCATTTAAATACATTCATCACAAAGCAACAATCTAGCAACCCTAAGACTATACAAAGACACTAAATTAAAATAAGTTATGTAGAAAATAAACAACTTACATAATTGAAGCAATAGATTGAAGTTTAAAGTGAAATTTGATTTTTTGTTTTGGATATATATTATTTCCTCATACAATTTAATAGTAAAATTCATTCATTATAACTTGGGTAAGTGGAAAAATAATAATTATCATTTCTATTCAAGTTCAATTGATTCAATTAAAAATTAGAAAGCAATAACCTAATTTCTTCATGAAAATTCTGGCAATTACAATGTGCTCTTAAACAAAGACACCCTTAAGTTAAAGGGCCTAATGTAAGGACCACCGTGTAAGTTTGAACAATGTATGTACAATAGTAATTCTCTCATATTACCATGGATCTTTTAATAAATTCCAAGTATGCACTTTAGAAACATTAGTACCATGGATATTCTAATAAATTCCAGGTATATACTTTAAATACATTAGTGGAGAGAGGCACATTCTTATAAATTAGATTAGAATTGTAGTGTAGAGAGATGCATTCTTCTAAAGTAGATTAAAACTAAGCCTAATATCATTGGGGTCATCTATTTATGGACTAAAGAAGGAATATAATATAGAAAAAAACAGACGATGTCTGGCCAACTACCCTATAATAGAAAAATAAATGTGCAAAAGATTACTTTAGTTGACTTTCTCTTGTACATGGACCACTTGGAAAAGGTTAGAATCTCACAATATGATATATTATCTTTTTTTTCATTGAACTTTGAAATGTTCTTTGTCAGGTGAGTAGAAATGGGCACAATCCAAATGCCATAGACTTAGCAATCAGATCACATTCAAAGGTTATGCTGCGTGATTGGAGTTACCATTGCGATATACTAATCCCGTGTGCCACTACAAAGTCAATTTGAGACATCTTGAATCACCCCATTTTATGAAATGTGATGGTCAACCTTCCAGAAACTTGTTTCGACCTAACTGTCTTCAAGGGCGTGCAATAAGCACCTCGCAGCCAAGGTCAAACAAACCTGCATATATCACCTTCACTGTAAAACACATATCATGTTTATTTGTTTTTGTTGTTTTATTTGCAAGGAGAAGATTTCATATAGGAAGAATTCACAAGCATTAATTGTTGTGCACCCTTAATTCATAAGCATTAATTGCTTATTAATTCATCAATTCATAAGCATGAGACTCATAGGTTTTTGAGAATTAAATAAAAAGGAAAGAAATGAATAATAATAAATATATAAAATATATAAAAACAAGAAAATTTAAATGTAATATATATTATATATAACAAATTCTTCCTATGTTCCTCTTGTAGCAATGTGCATCCATTTTCAAGCATGCCTGAATGCGGGACTGGAATTAGGGTTTGGTGCCCCAAAACACTCCCAATGTTTCCATACTTTCTCTTCAAAAGAGCACAGTAAGATACCAAAGAAAAAAGAAAAAAACTAAGCCATAAGCACAGAGATAAATGAAGGGAAAAAAAAAGGAGAAATCATAACAAAGCTCACCAGAAAATTACATCTAGGGTTAATGGGTCAAGGAAAAGGAGAGAGCGCCAACCCCTAATGCGCACCATTAAGAAACTGATCCCCTAACCATATGCTCCAAACATATCAAGCCATTGTTCATGCTACCATGGGGACAAATAAGAGAGTGTGGAAAGTGCCTTTTTGCACTACACATTGTTATTTTTTATAAGAAAATCTTATGTAACAACTAAAGTCTCAAGCCAAACCTAACCATGTGCAACAAAAAGTCTCAAGCCAAATCTCCTAGCAACAAGTATCAAGCCAAATGTTGATCTCTTGCCAAGTGAAACCACTCAAAGCCATGGAGATAAATTATCAATCACTATTAAAAAAAAATTATTGTTATTCTTTTATTGAATTTTGTTGAAGCAACAGGTCATGGCCACAGGGTAGGCAATAGACCATAGCTCCCAAAGGGCACCATCCAGAGAGAGTAGTGGTGAATTCCAGGCTAAACAACGTGTGTAATCTAAGCCCAACCTCCCACCTATATATTTCCCTAACAAACCCAAAACTACCAAGTTTAGACAAACAAATATTCTGAAAAGAATCCATAGATTTAGTAAGCATACTGGAATAAAAAAAACCTGAACAAACACATGTACCTTAAAATAAAATATAAAACCAAAAAAATAAGCACACAGAGGAATCCGGGCTACCACCATTTTTAAACAGAAGAAGTTTCAGTTTCATTCTTGTAGAAATAATTCCATTCCTTTCCTAAACAACCTTCGCCTAGCCCAAGTAGAAACGTAAACCCTTGAGCAAGGTTGGATGCTAGGAGCCCCTAAACATGGTATGTTGGATGCTTGGAAGTACAAAAGATACCAATATTTCCAAACTTAGTTTCACTTCAATGAGCACCCATAATATAATGGATTCGGTGTGCACAACTGTGCTCAACCATAAAATCCTCAAACCAAACACATATAAGCTCGGGATTGCATAGTAAGTACTCGATACATCTTAAAACCAAATCCTCGAAGTCGTGAACAAGCCACCCACAATATTGTAGTGTTTGATCAATGCGTTAGGGTTAAGATTCTTGCATGGTTTACGAACTCGCGGGGTTTAATACCTCACGTAGAATTAAGCAGATAGATCGATGCACCTCTCAAGTAAAACCTAGGGCGAGTGTTTACGGTAGCCTACACAGGTAAGAGTAAGTGGAATTTCAGGCCTGATGAAACCATTTTGGCATGTATCCATAACATGTTAGGGATTCAAGAACATGTGGCATCTAGCATGCTTGCCTCGGTTTTTGAAACGATAAATTTCTAGAAAGCAAAAAACGAATGAGCTATAATAAATGACGACCAGAGTAATTTATAAGATGGGCAAGTGGGAGTTTGAAAGTGGAGAGATGGCTCGTAGATACAAGCACTCATGTGAGGGCAATGACGTTATCCTTTGAAACCTATTTCTCTCTCCTCGACGGCCATTTTACTGGAGCAGTGCAAATCAAGCTAAGAGGCACTTTTGGAAAATCAATATCTTCACATACAAATACTTTTTGGACAAACCAATGATATGGTTGGATGCACCAATCAGCAGTCTAGAGATACATACCCTAAAAATACTTTAAGACATCAACCACAGGAAATGGCGGGCATTTTACTGAGGTCACTTAGGCATTTTTACCAGCATTTTTATACTTCGACAAATTGTGCAATTTCTAAGGTGGATTTTTTATTTCACCAAAATCCTAAACCAATGCCACTAGAAGATCTAGTACACCTTACTGAGCACACCCAAGCTGATTTCACTCTCGGACTTATCTTTATTTTCTCTAGGTGGGTATTTTACTGAACTTGGTGCAAAACTGCCTAAAACCCTGTTTTGGAAGACCTATAACTTGTTGATGTGTATGTAACTTCGGAATGTATTTCATCTGTATATTTTATATATATTTATTGTACCCTTATAAGAGATGTGTTATTCCTCTATAAGGAAGTGTCGTCATGTGGATTGACAAGTGTCGCAAGTGTGTGAACTTGCCGATGGGTTATTAGACCACCATTTGGGGTCGTCCCGGAATTATATATAATATAATGTGGATGTATCTAAGTAGACAAGTCGGCCCCAGTAAGTCACTGGGCAAAAAGGTGAGTATAAATAGAGATAGGAGATCTCTATTTTACTCACTCGAAAAAGTATCTATCTCTCTCTCTGAAAAGTGGCGCACTAGTGAGGAGGAGGAGGATCATCTACTAGGAGACTATCTCAGTGTTGTTTGGTTGTATTTTGGTTGAGCCATTGCTCTCTCTATCTCTGAGGAAGTTGTGGGGTTTTTCACCTTAGGGTTTTCCCCACGGAAACTCTGTGTCTCTTGTCTCTATGCTTTTGATTCTTGTGATGCTTGTGATGCTTGTCATATTATGATTGTCATGCATTGATATACTGTAGATGTTATTCTCTCAGCAAAGATCCTATAGTATTGTGATTTAATACTAAAAATTTAACATGGTATCAGAGCTTAACTGAGAAGAAAACATTTTGCAGTGACGGAAGCTTGTATTCCTTGTTTATTGGGTTTCTCTCCACATATTTTTGAAATTCAGTATAGTAGATTGGATCTACTCATCAAGGCGCATCTATCTGTCCAATCAGAATTCAGTTCCGAGCATTTTCAGATTTGGCCCTAAAAATTAGGGTTTCCACAAAAATAGGAATTTCTGGAAACTGAAGGCACAGCTGGAAGCTCCTTGCAAAAATCGAAGGTTAGAGCTTTGGATCGAGATTTTTGGCTGGGTAGATCTCCGGGAAACTCAAACCCTAATTCAGGGCTCTCCCCAGTGAACCCGGCAGGACAAAAAGGCAATTTTGAAGGGCAAGACTTTGCTGATCTCAAATTCTGAATGTAATAGGCTGATCAGCTCTCCAAGGCGCATCTTTCTATCCTTTCGGAATTTTGAAATTCACATTTTGAATTTTTAGGGTTTCTCTGACAAACCCTAATCCAGGACCAGATCCAGTTTTCAACACTTCAAGTGGTAAGTCCTAAATCTTTTCTATTTCCATTTGAAGTACTATTAAAGATGTCTCTCCACACCAAGCTTGAGGATAAGCTTGAAGGGGCTGATAACTTCCGAGCCTGGAAGTATAGGATTGGGCTAATACTGGAAGAGAATGAGTTGGACTCATATGTGAAAGAAGACATCCCTATCCCAGAGGATGAAGAGGCCAAGGCATTACACAAGAAGAACTTAGTCAAGGCAAAGAGAATCATTGTTGATTCTATCAAAGACCATCTCATACCCCATGTGTCTTCTCTCAAGACACCCAAAGAGATGTTTGAATCCTTGACCAAGCTATTTGAAGGAAAGAACATAAATCGGAAGATGACCCTGCGGAACCAATTGAAAGCAGTAAAGTTTCAGAATGGAGAAACCATTCAATCTTACTTTTCAAGGGTCTCCCAGATCAAGGAACAACTAGAAGCAGTGAATGAAATGGTGGAGAATGGTGAAGTGGTGATGACCACTCTGAATGGCCTACCCAGGTCATGGGATTCCTTCATTCAAGGAATTTGTGCAAGAAAGAAGTTGATCTCCTTCAGTAGACTTCGGGAAGAATGATCTCAAGAAGAAGCTAGACTTATAGCTCGTGAAGAAAAGATGGGAGGTGAAGATCAAGCTCTTGCAGCTCACACCAAAAGAAGCAAAACCAAGAAGGATCACTCTCACCACAAAAGAACTCATCAAAGGAACAAGAAGGAACTAAGATGCTTTACATGCAATGAGAAGGGTCACTATGCTTCAGATTGTCCCAAGAACAAAAGGGATAATAACAACAACTTCAGTAAGAAGAAGAAGGGCAGCAAAAGAAGATTTCATGCTCATGCTGCCGAAGATGATGAACCCCCAAAGAAGAAGGCTAGGGCAGAAAGTGATAGTGATGATGACTCATCAAGTGAAGAAGAGTATGTTCTGATCTCTGCTCTTACAGGTACCATCTCCCATGGATGTAATGATTGGTTAATTGATAGTGGGGCCTCCAAACACATGACTGGGTTCAAGGAATCTTTTGTGAATCTTTCTGAACATGAATCACCCCATAAGGTGAAACTTGGGGATGATTATCAATACCCAATCAAAGGAAGTGGTGAAGCCTCCTACAACCTAGATTCTGGAAAATCATTGAAGATGAAGGAAGTACTTTATGTACCTGGGCTCAAGAAGAACTTACTCTCCATTTCTGCATTAGATGCAAAACGTATGAGGGTTGCATTTGTGGATGGCCAAGTCCTAATGTGGCCAAATGGAAAGACCATAGATGATGCAGTAGTGATTGGAAAGCAAGAGGGAGGTTTGTACAATTTGAAGGGACAACCTGAACATGCCATGGTGACATAAATACAAAGATTCATCCATAGTCATGGATCACATAGAGGTATGTATAATTTGTTTTTGCAAAAGTTAACTAATGAGTTATGCAAGTCATTGAAGAAAACAAGAACACATTGCTAGAAATAACTAGCAAATATGGTGACCAAGTATGTGTTTCTTATATCATAGGATCTATAATATAAGTATGCATGGCATGATTGATGATGATTAATGATGATTGTTCATAAAGTCATAAGTTTGAATAATCATGGACATATGCATATTATGTGTCTTACCTTAATTAATAATATGACTAACCAGAAGAGTCATAGGTTTGAGTAATTACAGGTTTAGACATGTTATGATTTGACTAACCATAAGAATCCTACATAAACCTTGAATGCTAATGCTTATTATTTCTGTTTGAAATGATCATGACTATACATGCTTGAGATTATTGTGTTTTAATAGTATACTAATGAATGTATGATTTTATATGAGATCACAAGGATAACACATTCATGATACTAATAAGCATGCATAGGGACCAAGGATGAATATGAGTTCAAGAACAGGTAATCCAGGAAGCAAAGATCAAGAGGGAGTACACTCTAGTGGTTTATGCAAGGATGCAGATATTCAGAGGGAGTTGTCCATCTCTCTACATTCCACAACATAAAGGTGTAGAAGAAGCTACTTCAGATTAGGACTCCAGCAGCTCCTGCAAGGAAGCAAAGACTCAGAGGGAGTCCACCCAACGAACAAACAAAGATAAGTATTTTAATTATCATTTCTTACATATTTGTTTGTTTAAATAAAATTGTTCAATGATGTATATGCTCATGGTCTTAGATATGTATTGTGCATATTAGAATAATTACATTAATGAACAGTATACTACTAATATGCATGGGTAAGTAGCCTATGGCACTGTACAACATTCCATTGCTACTTATCTAGAATGAAACCTCTTTTCTGACATGTTGGGAGTTGTGCACACTCTTAACAATGTTCTGGTAGAGATTGGAAGGCATCTAGAAAGTTACGGGATATGGATAAATGTTGTATTGAAGCATTGGCTAAGATAATTGCATAACTGTATGACATATCTATTTATGTGTAAGAATTTGTTCTGAAAACTATGAGATGTTTTCTAATCATGCAATTTAACTTGTTGTGTAGGAAAGATCGTATGCCATCTCCTACAAAAGAAGAACTACAACATTTTGTTCCAGCAACAAAGATATCTATTGAAGATATTGAAGTTCCCAGGATCTAGGATGAAGAAATGAAATGCCATGATCCGTCGATCATGAAGAATGATGTTTGGGATGTAATCCCAAGACATGAAGGGAAGTTTGCTATGACTTCCAAATGGAACTATCAGATCAAGCATGTTGCAGATGGCAGCATTGAGAAATATAAAAGTGATGAAATAGAAGATACACCAGATGGATTCAAGATAGCTTCCTTGAATGGTGTAGTTGAAGAAGAAGTGTATGTAGAGCAGCCACTTGATTCTGAGACACATGATAGGAAATCATATATGTGCAGAACTTGGTATGGTGAAGATAGATTGATTGCCGACACATAGCGGAAGCTTACTACCGAGTTCGAGATGAAGAACTTGGGGATGATGCACTATTTGTTTTTGGCATGGAGGTGTGGCAGAGTGCAGAAGGAATCTTCCTTGAACAAGGGAAGTATGCAGTAGAGATCCTGAAGAGGTTCGGGATGATGGATTGCAAGGCCATGGCCACACCTATGGCATCAAATCTAAAGCTTCTATGTGATGCTTCATCTGAGCCGGTTGATGTCTCTTTGTATCGTCAGATGATTGGGTCCTTGATGTACCTGACGAACACGAGACCAAACATTTGCTTTGCTGTGAACACATTGAGCCAGTTCCTGACGGATGCGAGAAGTGTTCACCTGGTTGCTGTAAAGCATGTTCTGAGGTACCTGAAGGGTACAGTGGATTATGGGCTCAGGTATGAGGCGAATCAAAAGTTTAACCTGCAGGGTTATGTTGATTCAGATTGGGCTGGCAGTGCTGCAGATAGGAAGAGCACATCTGAGTGTTGCTTCAGTATGGGATCAGATGTGATCTCTTGGTTTAGCAGGAAGCAGTCCTGCGTGGCACTGAGTATAGCTGAGGCAGAGTATGTTGTAGCCTGCTCAGCTAGTTGTGAGGCAGTATGGCTACGGAAGCTACTGTCTGAGCTATTTGATCTCCCATTGGAAGCTACTGGTATCTTCTGTGATAACCAGAGTTGTGTGAAGCTGTACAAGAATCCAGTGTTTCATGACAGGTCGAAACACATAGAGATCAAATATCACTATATCAGGGATATGGTGCAGAGAGGAGCTGTGAAGCTCCTATATGTTGCGACAGACGAGCAGATTGCAGATGTGCTGACGAAGCCACTAGCCAGGGTGAAGTTCGAGTACTTCAGAGAGAGGCTTGGCATTCTTCAGATCAAGGACACTTCGAGGAAGAAGTGATGGACACATTTGCGGAAGCCATTCCAAGCATGTTGGAAGGAGGATCCTTCACATGGCTGTGGATGTAAGCGCTGGATGATGAGCATCATGATGATGTTCTGGTTTCTGCCTGGATATGATCAGTTGGATCATTGTTATGTATGTATGTACGCATCATGTTGGATGCTGGATATGATCAGTTGGATCATTTTTATGTATGTATGTACGCATCATGTAGATGATGGATATGATCAGTTGGATCATTTTTATGTATGTATGTACGCATCATGTAGATGCTGGATGTGATCAGTTGGATCATGTGTATGTATTTTGTATATGCATCATGTTGGATGCTTGGACCATGTATCTGTATATGTATCAGATGGGTACATTGTATGATCAGGTGGATCATGTATGGTGATATGTATCATGTACTTGTATTTGTATCAGGTGGATACTTTGATGATCAGGAAGATCATGTATGATGATATGTATCAGGTAGATACTTGGTATGCATCAGGTAGATGCATTGATGATCAGGTGGATCAAGTATGATGACATGCAGCAGGATGTTGCAGTGATGATCAGGATGATCATAGATGACGAGCTTCAGGATGTTGCTCCAGATGACATGCAGCAGGATGTTGCAGTGATGATCAGGATGATCATAGATGACGAGCTTCAGGATGTTGCTCCAGATGACATGCAGCAGGATGTTGTAGTGATGATCAGGATGATCATAGATGACGAGCTTCAGGATGTTGCTCCAGATGACATGCAGCAGGACGTTGCAGTGATGATGATCAGGATGATCGTGGATACATCAGGATGATGTATGGTGAGTATCAGGTTGATACTCTGTGGCCGTGGATCAGGTTGTGCAGATAAGCATGTAATTTGTGCCCTAGGAGATTTGCAGATGGTCTTTTGAGGTTTTGCCTATGGCATGTAATTTGTGCCCTGGGACATCTGGCAAATGCTCTTTCGAGGTTTTGCTTGGGAGGACATATAATTTGTGCCCCGGGAGATCTGCAGATAGTCTTTCGAGGTTTTACCTATGGCATGTAATTTGTGCCCTGGGATATCTGGCAGATGCTCTTTCGAGGTTTTGTCCTATGGCATGTAATTTGTGCCCTGGGAGATTTCAGGTCGGAGTTGTGTACCCGTAACATCCTGAAATGCTCTTTCGAGGTTTTGCCATGACCACATGTAATTTGTGCCCTGGGAGATCCGATAGGTTGAGCTGTGTGCTCGTAATCAGTCCTGGGATGCTCTTTCGAGGTTTTGTGGTGACCACATGTAATTTGTGCCCTGGGAGATCCGATAGGTTGAGCCTTGTGCTCGTAATCAGTCCTGGGATTCTCTTTCGAGGTTTTGTGGTGAGGTCACATGTAATTTGTGCCCTGGGAGATCCTATAGGTAGAGCCGTGTGCTCGTAACAGCCTGGGATGCTCTTTCGAGGTTTTGTGACGCACGTAATCAGTCCTGAGGATTCCACAGTATGGCCAGTGATGATGAAGACCTGCAGGTGGTGGGCCTACATCCAATATGAAAAAGGACTGGCTCTGTAGAACTTCCTATGACGAGTAGAGACAGAGATTGGTTGAGATAGTAGCAGCAGTGACGATGATGATGACGATGATCCAGAGAAGAAGACTTGTCTAGCAGATCTGTGTCGAGAAATACCTTCCTAGTTAAGAGGGAGTGTTGATGTATATGTAACTTCAGAATGTATTTCATCTGTATATTTTATATATATTTATTGTACCCTTATAAGAGATGTGTTATTCCTCTATAAGGAAGTGTCGTCATGTGGATTGACAAGTGTCGCAAGTGTGTGAACTTGCCGATGGGTTATTAGACCACCATTTGGGGTCGGCCCGGAATTATATATAATATAATGTGGATGTATCTAAGTAGACAAGTCGGCCCCAGTAAGTCACTGGGCAAAAAGGTGAGTATAAATAGAGATAGGAGATCTCTATTTTACTCACTCGGAAAAGTATCTATCTCTCTCTCTGAAAAGTGGCGCACTAGTGAGGAGGAGGAGGATCATCTGCTAGGAGACTATCTCAGTGTTGTTTGGTTGTATTTTGGTTGAGCCATTGCTCTCTCTATCTCTGAGGAAGTTGTGGGGTTTTTCACCTTAGGGTTTTCCCCACGGAAACTCTGTGTCTCTTGTCTCTATGCTTTTGATTCTTGTGATGCTTGTGATGCTTGTCATATTATGATTGTCATGCATTGATATACTGTAGATGTTATTCTCTCAGCAAAGATCCTATAGTATTGTGATTTAATACTAAAAATTTAACATAAATTCCTCCTCAGACACTCTAAAGACAAATTTGTTAGGATATTCTCACCATCATATTTATGTTTGCATGCATGCATCTAGTCATCAGTATGGTAGTCTCATAGCACCTAGTCCCTAGTTTACTAGCCCCAGGAGCTTGTTTTTGCTCAATTCCATCCCTCCTAGTCCATGATGTGCCTTTTTTTCATATCCTATGACAAAGTGCACCCTCTCTTACCTACCACCAGTGACACACTCAATTAGTTGCATGATTTGTGGATTTGTTCCTTGATTTGAGGACATATTGACTAGTTAACTGACTGAAACACTCCGATGGACATCTAGAGAGACTAGTTTGACTCTTCTGACTGCTAACATCTCCTCATGTGCCCTCCTTGGATTCTCCTTCACTACATTAGTGCTCCATGCATCAGTTACACCTACCTACATTCAGTTAGACTCAGTTTGACACCTGGTTGACCGTTACTTGTGCATTGATTACTACCACTGATTTGATGATGAGGACTCCTAGGGAAGACCAGCTACACCATGCAGGCTATTTGAATGACCTCCTTGGTTTATTCGAATCATTCAGTCATTGTGACGATTACTGACGATGACGAAGCTGCTTATGATGATGATGATGTGATAATGATGACAATGATTATCATGATGATGATCAGGATGGTGTTGATGGTTATGATGATGATTTTCATCGATGCCGACGTCATTAGCATCACCATCACTAGTAACATCGTGTTCCAACTTGCTAGGTTGATGTGTGAGTTGTTGCTAGTTATACACTAGATGCACAACGATAAAATTTCAAAAAAAAAGTCAATGACAGTTAAAAAGTAAAAAAAAATGTGCTGGCCCCCAACAATCGTCGATATAGCAAATTTATGGTGCTTACATTGCTATAGCGACGATCGTCGGGGGGCAGAACATTTTTTTCCAAAAATTTTATCTGTTTATCCATGAAAGTTTCGATTTTAACTTATTTGTGACAATATTTCGTGGAACTTTTGAGCCATATGTAGCAGTGTGAGTGGTTGTTTAGGCAGGCAAATATTTTCTTCACCAGATATTTTTTTTCCAAGACTAAGACTATATCCAGGTGCATTAGTCATCCAACTACAGGATGGTGCCCTCATACTAGTTTTATTTCTCTTTGTGAGGAAATGGTGGTCATTTTCCCAAAGCCACTTGAGCCATATTTTTAGTACTTAGCCATTTTGGCCAAAGGGGGGCACAATATGGGAGGGTGCAAAAAAGGTTGATTGGTTGTTTTGGCAGGCCATTATCTTCTTGGCCATAGGCCTTTTATCATGAATGAGTCAATGGTCAAGTGTGTAAATCCTCCACCTGAAAGCTTATGTTGTCAGAAAATTTTAATCCCTCACTGATGAGAACTGGTAGGCATTTTCCTAAGGCCAGTTTTAAGTGCAAAACAGGTTGAGTGGCTGTTTTGGAAGGCCAATATTTTCTTTACCAGAGAATGTTTTCCAAGACTAAGACTATATTAAGGTGCATTCGTCATCCACCTACAAGCTGATGCTTTCAGAATAAATTTATCCCTCACAGGTGGGAAATGGTGGGCATTTTCCCAAGCTTACTTAAGCCAGTTTTTCAATACTTAGCCAATTTTTCCACTGGCGAGCATTTTTTTTGGCAAGGTGAAAAATAGGTTGAATGGATGTTTTGGCAGGAAAATATCTCTTTGACCAGAGACTTGACCGTTGGCTCAGTTTTGAAAAAAAATCTATGGTCAAGAAAATATTGGCTTGCCAAAACAACCACTCATCCTGTTTTGCACCTAGAACTAGCCTAAATGGCCTCAGGAAAATGCCCACCATTTCTCACCTGTGAGGGATAAAAAAATTCTGAAAGCATCAGCTTGCAGTTGGATGATTTATGCACTTGACAATTGGTTCAGTTTTGAAAAAAATTATATGGTCAAGAAATTAGTGCCTGCCAAAACAACCACTCATCCTGTTTTGCACCTAGAACTGGCCTAAATGGACTTAGGAAAATGCACACCATTTCTCATCTGTGAGGGATAAAAAAATTCTGAAAGCATCAGCTTGCAGGAGGATGATTTATGCACTTTACCATTGGATCAGTTTTGAAAAAAAATATATGGTCAAGAAATTATTGGCCTGCCAAAACAACCACTCATCCTAGTGCAAATATGAAAGGAAAGAGTTCCTTTGAAAACTACACTTGCATTTTTCTTCCACTATGGTGCATTTTGACCCCTAAAAGTTAAGACAAATGATCCTCGGGCCCAAACTTAAATAATCCTATAAATGTTCTGGGTTATGTACATCTAAACTCGATAAATGAACACATGACCATGGTTTATGTTCATGAATTTTTTCTTATGTATTTGCTTTGCGTAGGACCAAAAGAACCATGTAATAGGTATCAATGATCTCATGAATGAATCCCCTAAAACATCTTGATAGGTAGATTTGTGTGAGAGATCCTATGGCTATAGAGAAAAGTCAACAATTAACTTTGCTACATTCTTATTTGAGGTCCTAAACCTAAAATGGAAATAAGGATGCATGTAATTCTCTGGCTTAATGTATTCTTATGCTCATGTTGTTTTTCACCTTATTTTGATGATATATACTTATATTTTGGACTCTTTTTGATGGAGAAGGAAAAATTATTTTTAAAATGCTTGATATCAATATCAAAGTAAGTATCTCAACCTCTTATTATCTTCTGACTCTCCATTCACTATATATTAGGTTTGGGGTGTATTCTTTGCAAAAGGTAAGAAAATATTTTCTTGTCTCTATGACCCCTAACCTATATCCATCCACTTTTGTGTAGTTCCAATTTCTAAAAATGCTCAAATTTCACCAATGATTCCTATCTTTCATTATTTTCTTAACACAACATGCATGGTCAAATAAGGTTGGAACACAAGCCATGAAGTCCTCGTGGTTTTGCTAAAAATTTATAGGTCTATTTGGTCTGGGAATGATACCACGTGGAATTATGTCAAAACCATATGAATGAATGATCAACAATTTTTTTTCAAAATTTCCCAATCGAGATTATTAAGTTTATTTTTTAGTTAAATAATCCTCTCATTTTTTACTCCATTTCTACAAGCATCACATAGCACAATTGAATGAACGATTTTTTAGGTGTGATGTAAATTTTCAAAACAATGTTTTCTAGGGTCAAAACATCATTCAAAAACATGATAGTAGTTTAGCTTACAATATTTAATCTCCTTCTCAATTACAGTTGATTGATTAATCCTTACTTGAAAAATTTACTCATGAATACATGTTTTGAGCCATTGTTAAGGTGGTAAGAGATTCAATAGACATCTTAGTTTTGTATCCATGTCCTCTATCCTTCGATACTCTTCCAAGATAAATTTCTCAATGGCATTTCCAAAAACAATGGACCCAATGTTGGGAAAGTAAAATTTGAAATCCTCACCCAAATTGGGACAAAGCACATGCACAAAAAGTTCATGATTGTAGTTAGAGTGTGAAGGTCGAAGAAATAATCTATCATTGCTCCAAACAATTTATATCGAACTTTTTTCTTCGATCCTCTAAGTCTTCAAGTCTTAAAATGAAACACACATTTTTGGGGAAAAAAAGAAAGGTGTGAGACTGAACATACCCATTCTTTCCATATCCATAGTTGTGTATTTCTTTGGAAAGAAAAAACCTATGAAACCACCATATCTAGTTTTGTAGAATTAAAAACACTCAAATATATTTATGGAATGCCAAGGCCTAGTTTAATTGGAGACAAGCATGACCATAGTGTAAAAGACTTGACAACAAAGCAAATCTAGGAATATAACTTGACTCATAAGAAAAATGAAGAACATAGGTGGAAAACACTTGAGCAATATTTGAAAAGATAATAGGCTTTGCTTATCTCCCACTCTTGAGAATGTTCACACAAAACAAAAAACTATCTTAATTTGTTCCACTATGGTTGACATTAAGTCATCCATTTTCATCAATTATATTTAAAATTACCAATTGCAACCTTGTGTGAAAGGCCATTCTCACATTTATACCAAGCAAAATCTTTAACACATTAGATTTTTTTGGTTCATTGTTTATTGTGACATTAGGCCCTAATTTGTAACATTCCCATTTGTAGGTGCTACTTTGGAATTGTAATCACATTATTATTAGTACCTACCTATGGTAGAGAATCCTATCACCACAAATATAGGGAAATAAATGGCTTGGCAGGTCGCTTATCTAAGGAAGGATACTTACTGGAAAGAGAAGGATATTGGCTCCTCAAGGAAATGGACAGTGACACCTTGACGGAACATGATCCAAGAACCCATCTTGGTTGATAGTTTAGATCATCCTTAATTTTTTGTCTTAGAACACTCCATTGGCTTATATAAGCAATGGATTCACATGATTATCAGTTTCATTTTATATATGGAAATGATGATGAAACCTAAAGCGTTAGGTTGTTATATTGTGTATATTTTGGACTAATTGCAAATGCTTATATCATATGCAAAGACATGACCTCATGAATGATCTGCTTGATTATGTGCTCAATTTTTGAACATTATATGATTGGTAAAGACCTCATAGTCTATTTAATAGGTGATTTATCTTATGAATAAATTGCATTCTTTTTTTTTGGAAAAAAAGATTAAGCTTCATAGGAAATCTAGAGGTAAGAAAAGAAGACAAAATGATGTTTGTAGGAAATCTAAAGGTAAGAAAAGAAGACTCAAAATATTTTCCTCAACAATGCTAATAATTCGCCCTTTCTCATATGTTTTTCTCAATCATTTACTTCTAAAAATTCATCCCTCTTCATTCGTGGTAAGGGGTATTTAACACTATGCATTTTATAAATCATGCTTATTAGACTTCTCTTTTGATGTTTTAGTTAGGGTTTGAAGCTAGGAAAAATGAAGCAATTATTTCTTGAAGGATTTCCAAGTAGAGGAAGAGGATGAATGTACAAAAAATACTATTGTTCATCATTCATGGGTATGATGCAAGGTTAAGAAGATCAAGCAAATTAATTTGTACATTAATTACAGAAAAGAAGATAGATTTTAAAATATCCAACTTAGTAAGAAGTGTTTTTAGTAAGACATGCGGGGATGCAAAGATTAAGAAGATCAAGCAAATTAATTTATACATTAATTACAAAAAAAATAGATTTTAAAATATCCATAAGAAGTGTTTTTAATAAGACATGTAGTGAGTGGTACAAGTAATAAATTATACATATTTTTTATAATGTCACGCACCTTTTGTGTAATGTTTTGAGCTTTTGAAAAAAATTGATTTGTTTATAATAAGATAGAAATTGTTTTTCATAAAAATATATTAATTCAAATAATATTTTATAAAAATTTATATTACATAAAAACTTTAAAAAAATTACCTTATTATTAGTTTTTTCAAATATGATTTTTTTTTTAAATCAAACAATTATTTATCCTATTTTAAATCCATTAAACATAAAATCTCAGACTCGCATCCATGAATAACTTTCCCATCTCCACAACTTTATCTATTAAAATATTGCTTGTTTCTCAGCAAGCTTATAGGCTACCGAGGAAATACATGAAAAAAATTCTCATTCCATTTGAAAATTCAATCAAACTAAAATAGATCGTGAGAATAAAAGAGAAGGGAGATTTATACAAAATCACGCCTTCGAACTATCTGCTGGCCTTACCCATAATGGAGTACCTGTTATGTTAATTGTACATCTTCATCATATTCTTAAACCCAAAGAAGTCCTGAATCTCACTGGAGTCCAAATCAAAATTGCAAATAAATTTTTCGCAGTTCACCAAATCTCTACGCGCACCCAATCCGAGGCTTTGAAGAATCTGTTGCATCTCTACACAAGAAATATACCCATCTTTGTTTTTATCTAACACTGAACACTTCCAACAGATCATCCGGAGATTCAGTACTCATCCAGTATTTTATAAATTGCTCAATTTGAGACTGCTACGTCCCTAAATGCTGGAGAGAGAACGAACAATAAATTCCACATCTGTATCCGAAATTTGCATGCAAGCCCCCGATTTCCTCAATCCTTCCCGTCTCCATTTTCATCCACAGTATCATAGATTATTCGGAGCCTTGCAACTTCATCTGATTTACTACGATAATTAGTATAAGAATAATCTTTTGCAACGTCTAAATCACTGGACAGGCTGCCTGAGTGACTGCTGGCTTGGCTATATTTACAACGTTTCCTCAAGCCCTGAGACATGTCTCTGATTACCAGGCTTGCAGCAACCAGATGCCTCCAAATGAAATGCAACATATCAGTCCGAAAAGCTTCTGTGAGAGCAAGGCAAGTGGCCCAGGCCAAATGAATACATATACAGAGCTGCGCGTGAAGCAATGTGTTATTCTACTCTGTAGATGCGGACGATGAGAGATTAAATATTGCATTACTTTCAGTGGAGTCCATCGTCATGCCCTTCACGCGAGCTTTCGGAGCTGTGATCAAGTTGGAAGAAGTCTGCTATCACCGCTGTTCTCTTGGGCGAGCAATATGCAACCACCACACATTGACTCGCAGGAACATAATGCCAGAAAAACCCGTCAAGTAGCATGTTCTCTGCGTTGCGTTGGTTGAGTGAACAAGGGAAGAATGAAACGCGGTGTCGGTTGATTGAAGAGAGTGGCGAATGGAGATCAAAAGGCTTGTCATGGAGGGCGGGCATTTGAAAATTCAAATTTGAATCAATTGCCCGGGGGCCATGCCACGGAGGTTTGCGGCTCGCGGCTCAAGGCTACGTCAAAGGCATCCATGTGAACTGAACTTAACACTGTGTACGTAATCTCGACGGGCCGTGAGAAACGCCGGCGAACTGAGAAGGGATTGGAGTAAACGGCCAAGGCAAATGCCGTGAGGGGGTCTTGCCGGAGGTCGTCGGTCAACACTGGGACCCACCTGCCCTATTGGCTTAACCAGCATGAACGTACATGCTAGTTAAGCTCAGCCCAGAAGTTTCCATTGTAAAAGAAAGATTGGTAGACACATTTAACAAGGTAAAGAGTCTAATTGGGTGGAAAGGTAAAGTTCAAGAAATTCCTGATCACTTGCCTAAGAAGATAGTTGTTGAACTGAAGCTAGATATAGCTCTCTTGGAAATTTGTCGAAAGTCTTCCAAAGAGTACAAAATGAAGTACAGGGAACATTACAAAATGTGAATAAATTTATCAAACTGTATACGAAGCACATGAAAAATTCCATATTCCAATTTCTAAAGATATTGTTGAACTACCATCCAAAGAACAACGTTTTGCAGAGTTGAGGAACAATTTGAGTGAATATTTGGAGTACATCAAGGGACTGGACGTGCTTACTATAGAATATCTTTAGCAGCATGTGGGGCAAGCAACTATAAATGCATGTTTTATGGGAGAAGGTCACAAGGCAACATCAAAGGGGTTAATAGACATAGTGAAAGAATTGTCCACTCATGAAGTTGCTTTGAAGTTCTTAGAACCTCAACAATATAATGTAATATCTTATGAGAGTGATCATTGGGACAATTATATTTTGAGTTTAGAAAATCCTCCAACAAAATAATGTAATTTGTATTTTATTATCTATTTTGGGGTGAGCAATCACAAAAGGACAAAATGTAGAAACCCAAGGGTTAAAAGGGAAGGTGAAACGATTAGTCGTGTAAGGACAAACTTTTGTAAAGATAAATATGAGAGAATTAGAAGAGAATGGGTCTTTTGGCTGGTGTAATAGAATCTAGTAACATTCTGTATGAGAATTACTTTTCTGCTAATGAGAAGGAACTATTTTGTTGGGTAAAATCATACATGGAGTTTGCATGGAATGTCATGAATTAAGGCTCATAAGTATTTCCTCCTTCATTCATCTTTATGTTGTGAGATCTTTCTTACTTTATTGGACTATTCTAATGGTGTATGAATGATTTTACTGATTTTTGTTACAAAATGCGAATGTCTGTATAGAATAGAGTAATAAACTGGAATCAATTAATATCGAAGCTATCTGTGTTTATCATTTTGTTGTGATTGTAAATACTTTATTTCAAACAGTTAGTTATTGAATTTGTAGAAGCAATCTCAGATATTACTCTTCTATTTAAACTCTCTCCTTACAAGGATAGATTAGTTAATTCGTTAAGAATGTGTACTCTATTAGAATAATGTTAATTTATTGAAAAGGTAGAAGTGGTAAGACGAGAGGTAAGAACCTGGGAATCACTTGTGAGGCTTCTACCTGTCAATCATAGGTTGTGCATCATTAGGATTAGGGCATTTGCATTTGCATTTGCATTTTTATATATAAAATATAAATGGTGGGTCGGGCCGCAACTGGTAAAATTTTATTTGAAAACATCTACGGCAGCCAGACGTTAACCGAATGGATTCCCCATTCCAAACAGTGAATAATCTAATTGGGATTGTTCAATGGGGAGAATCCCTACTGTCGGCGCAAGGATTTTCTAGGCATCAACACCTTCCTCAATATTCGAAAGTGATCATCCTTGGAGACTCCTTAACATTTATCTAGTATGCAAGAAAAGGCTTAGCTAACCTAGAAACTATTCATGGAAGGCTTTAGAGGAGAATCATCTGCACTCTTAAATATATTAAGCAGCTAATCCTTATCCACATTTGAAGAAATCACAATGAGCAAGCCGATAATTTGGAAAACTATGGTGCAACCTTGGATAAAGGTATCTTGGAAAAATGGATGGCCATCCACGTAGAAGGTGGATACCTTAGTCTATTTTTTGAATGAATCACCTCAAGGATTTAAACCCATGTAATGACTCCATCATTAAGGTGATGCACCTAGTCCTCGTGGAAGGCATGAATCATCACATGCAATTTAATTCGGCCCTCGGCTTGCTCATATCAATCTTGCCATGTTGATTTGGTCTTATGGCATTAATTATTGTCTCATGGGAAGACTGTGGGATATCTCTAACAAGAGATATATACACAGCGCTTTGAATTTTCCATGTGTTTAGCTCAATTACCATTGTGGTTATGGTGGAGAAGAGTTTGGGCATGGTCTTGAAGTTGGCCTTTTTCCTCCAATTGGTTATGGCTCTCTGGCTTCCCTCTAGTAGTTGTGAATGTTTTGTTCTATGTTCCTGGCATTTCTAGTTTTAACTTCATCTCTGGATTGATGGGATTTGGTGTTTCTCAAAGGTTAATCATGTTTTTGGGTTGGTCTTGATGCCGGACTTGTTCAACAAGGGTCATGGTGGGTTTGTATTGGTCTTGGGTTGTCCCCCCCGGCTCGGCTTGACATTATTGGGACAACAATTCACTAGGATTAACTATTGTTAGAATATTGAGAATATGCATAATCATACAACAATATGTTTGCTAACATGCAAAGCAGGAACCTAGTAGTCTAACCTTCTATCTATGCAAGCAACAAATAATCATGCAAGAAACAAGAGACAAGAGAAAAGAACAATACACCAAATATACGTGGTGAAACCTCAAATGGGGAAACATCCATGGGAAGGTATTGTCTTCTTTATTCTTTAGAAATCCCCATCTTATAATACATGGCATCCTCGCATATGCATCACATCACACTCCATCGTCACTTCATGTCACATTAACACAATAATCTCATGTATGTTTGATGAGACTCATTCACCTCTATTAGATATCGAATGGTGTGGAATATTTACATCCCATAACACATGTGGGATAAATAGTTTTCCTCCTCCATTATATAATGAATGGTAATGAGATATTTTATTATATGATGCATATGAGATAACTCTATTTTATAATATGAGAGTTGTGTATGCATTTTAATGATATTTCACCAACAATACCACACAAGTCATCATTACATATTCCAACACTCCCCCTTAATGATGACTGGGAGAAAGAATACAAATGGAGGAAGGTGGCATCACCTTAACATCCCCCTTTATGACAACTTCTAGAATTACCAATAAGATGTGAATAAGAACACACTTCGCCTCATGGAATTGATGAAGATAACAACCGCTTCTCACCGAATCATGAAATTTCACTCAAATCAAGTTGTACAATGAACTCTTACAGAACACCACAACAATGTACATAAACCTCAAATGGTCAATACAATAGAAACTGTGGCTATCAGTCAGTCATCACAACCGTAACCCAACTGATAGTTGAATAACTCTACAATAGACCCCATTACGAATATAAGAACCCCAGATCTATACATTGAAAGGTTTATTGCAAACAGTCTTCATAACCAAAGAAATATACTAGAGATTACATTGCAAATAAAAGACCCGAATGGTCTATCCATCGAAATGTTTGCCAAGCAACTAGTCTTCACGATTAAGTTGAAAGATGCAAGAACTTCATATTAGACTCATCACAAATACAAGACCCAAATTCCTATCAATCGAAATATGTGCCCCGCATATAATCATCATGAAATTACAGTAGAATATGGATGTTCATTTCATACATTATTACCGAAATATGGTGATATGAAATGGTAGTTGATTACATTACATTCCTTCTTAATTACAACTTCAACCATCCTAGATAACAAAATGTTTCAAATTTGTTGCTTTCAAGGATAAGCTAAAAATAGGAACCATGTTGAAGAACCAGAGGTAACCACAATCATATGCTTAAGATAGGAAGGAACAACATAACCAAGCTCTCCCACAACTCTTCACAAATACCCTAGTAGAGGAAGTGAAGTAAACAAAGAGCTAATATGCACAAAAGGAATTCCAAGAGTAAAGCATATAATGAACATGATAAGCCCGTAATAACAAGAAACACATGACATAATATATGAAATGATAGATAATATGAAATATGAAATATATTTACACACAAACGAGGATTAACAACAACATAAATATTGAGCAAAATATGATAACATGTTAGAAGCATCATCATTAGAAGAGTGAGGAGTTGATCCCATGATACCATGTTAGAATATTGAACAAAATATGATCAAAAATAAAAATGATATCACTTATATATGAAAAATATAACCATTAAGCAACTCAGCCATGAGCATCGATTTATTTCTTGTGGTCATCGTGATAACATACTAGAAATGCATGTCCCTGTTAATGTCCAAACAACTTCTACACAAGAAGGTTAGAGACAAATAAAACAAGAACAAAACAACCTCTAGAAACATGATGATTAAACTAAGAACATAAAACCTAATGCAAAAATACAAGGGCCTAATGAAAAAAAATCCAAGATAACATAGAATAAACCAAAAATTTCTCACCAATACCAAAGCCTAATAGCAACTAATAGATGGGTCTGTGAAACTACAACAAAAACAGAGTTTAGGGAATCAGAATCAGAATCAGTGAAATTAGGACTAAAACAGATGCATTCATGCTTTATGTACATAAGAGGCATGGATGATTCGCGCTCTCGCTAAAGGACAGATGTGAATTTGTGCTTACATGTACTAGAAAGAGCGTTTATGCCCTAAACTGTCTGAAACATGTCAAAATTTTGGAAAATTGTGAACCAATTGTTGTCCTGTACGGAAACTTGCAACAAAACACAACTAGAGTCGAAAACAAACCAGATCTTCTGCAAATCAAATATAACCTTGATATCAAGATAGTATTTAATCGATTTTAACCTAGATCTACAGAAAAATAAAATAAAATAAAGTCAAGAGAAACATGAAAATTTATGGAGAAAAAAAATTGTGAGGGTTAGGGTTTGAAATTTGTTTTCTCAAACTTGTAGCAAATGTCCATATCTAGAGAATAACCACAAGTATTTGGTATATCAAATGACAAATCTACAAAATTGGAGGACCCAACAAAAAAAATGAAGAATTTGTTGCTTGTGAAAAAAAATCAAAAAAATATTAAAGAAGGTAGAGCATAAAAACTAGTTCTTGTACCATGTTAGAATATTGTGAATATGCATAAACATACAACAATATGTTTTCTAATATGCAAAGAAAGAACTACTAGTCTAGCCTTCTATCCATACAAGCAACATTAATCAAAGTAAGAAACAAGAGACAGGAGAAAAGAAATGATACACTCGATATACATGGTAAAACCCCAAATGGAGAAACATGAATGGTAATAGGAGAATATTACTCCATGATGCATGTAGTATAACTCCATTTTATAATATTAGAGTTATTTATGCCTTTTAATGATATTTCACCAACAATACCACGCAATTCATCATTACATATTCCAACATCTATGTCACCCTGGGGAGTAGAATTATGTGGTATTCAGAATGCTATTCAGGATCTCAAAGTATCAATGCAACATTTGCAATTTTAGATGGAAAGAATGGTGGATGTCATGGGGAAAAGATCGTATCAACTCTCACTTATGAATACACGAATTGATGATATTGAGGACAAAATCAGAGTCCAGGAGGGACAGGTTGACATATTAGTGGAGGACATGGACAAGTTGCTCAACATGAATCAAGAAGGCGACCTCTTGAATAACTCCATAATGGGTTCGAGGGTCATGGAAGAAGGCTTTTTGCTCCAACCTTAAATAGAAATCATAGAGTTGGATTCCTCTAGGCAAGTAGGATGGAGCTTCTCCTTAGTCTGGATTTTGACTGGTGTTTTACTTTGTAATTTTCTCTGTATTTTTTGTGTTTTCCATTGTTAGAATTTATGTGTCAATGCTAGGAAAATTTTGTTAGAATTGTGAAGGGAAGGGAAATTTTGGGGATCTGATTGTAACAATATTTCTCCCCTTAGAAGAAGGGAGAACCTTTATGTACTTTTTGGATGATGTTCCCAACTTTTTAATATGAATCTTTTAACTGCTCTTGTTAAAAGAAAATGACGTGAGTCATGTTCTATGTACCTATATATCTCATAGAGTCCCACATATGCTTTTCTTAGCATACTACCCATGAATGGATTAATCACTACTATGGCATATCTCTATGTCATGGGGAAATCACTCCACAAGTGGCTTTTGTCTTGCACAATGTACACCACACTACCTCTCTTCTGCTTGCCTTTGCTTTCACCAACTCCAAAATATGCTCCAATAAAGCAATCAATTGGTATTGGAACTATGGTATCCCCTAGGTCAACCAAGTAATCGATGCTTCCAACAATCCACCTATAGACTCTAGTTGCTTACAAAATTCCAAAGCTTCTCATTGTGTCAACCTCTGTTCTTGTAGAAACAATATGAGCTAATTAGGTAACAAATTGTCAATGAACCATTATTTATGTTGTACTTCCTAAATATTTTAGCTCAATTATCTCATCAAAACTTGAAATTGTTGGTCATGCTCCTAATTCCACTTTCTACTTAATTTTGCTTTAATTTGGCAATGCTCTGTTGTTTGAATTTGGCTTCATAAAATTTCCCTTAACAAAACCAAAGTCACATCATGTAATTGAGTGTTCTATTTACACTTCATGCACCATTTCAATGTTCTTCGTTGCAGTTTTTTCTATAATTCCACTAGTTGCATAGCATATAGGGTTCTCTATGCATTCCAAATGGCATTGTAGAGGAGCTAATGTTTCTATGCATCCTCTTCACCTCTATTGTGGAATAGGGGAAACCATAGAGGTGAATCATTTGGTTGATTTATTGCCATCTTTGGACTTTGTACCAACACTAGTGACACTTAACACTGCTCCTATAGTGACACCTACAAAACTTGATAACACTACAGACAACTTATGGATTCCATGAGAGTTCACACTCACTCTATTCACAAGTAACATCACAAGATTACTTGAACTACTAATTAACCACACACTTGCACTCTATGTAGCAATGCCACAGGGTCTTGACAATTGACATGACCCAAGGGTGGCATGTACGGGGTTAAATGTATATGATATGACCATAAGGGGGGAATTTATGGGGTTAAATGTATATGTAATAGTGGTCGGCCTAATAAAGGGGCCTCATGTGAAATGAGTGAATATGTATATATAAAAGTAGTGTAGTCATTGTTGAGGAACATGTGAATTAGATGTATGAATTTGTTCAAGTATGTGAAGGAGGTTCTCCTATTTTTCAAAGAGTTATTGTGTAACTCATCTATCTTATCTATCTTGGAGCTATGCTCCACATTTACATTGTTATGCATGGTGTGTACTCTTGTCTCTTATGATAATTTAAGGATTTGGTTTTTAACAACAATCTTCAAAATATATAGGGGGTAGGACATAGGTTGGACTAACTTCATTGCCAATTAGGTCTACTTCCTCAATGGTATGGTAATCCACATGGTTAGAATACTAGAATGACACAAACTCAAAAGTATCTTCAAACACCTCTTATTGGTTTCACTCTTTTGTGGTAACACTTGGGTTAGCAAGCTCGACCAATGTATTTACGCTTATGCTCTAAGTATTTACATCCACCCCATTTCCATGTGGTGGCCACTTCATTTTTTAGAAGTTATTTTTGCCTCTATGAACCCTTGTTCTCTTCACAACACTCCACTTCCATTATCTTTACTTTTAGGGCTAGCTAAAGCCCCTTCTTGTACTTCTCTTATCATCTACACCATCTCACACTTTGAATGCAGTTTAGTATCATCTCCGCTGGATAACAAATCTTTCTTGGCAAAGATATTTTCCATCTCTCCCCACTACTAGTTCTCTACACTCTTTGTCCATCTTTGTTGTCGCTTTTGTTTCTCTTTTTTAGAGTCCATTGCATTTACTATCACTAATCCTTCGATCAACTTATGTCAGTGTCTTTGCCATCACTTCCTCCTACTAATCCAACCCCCCACATAGGGTTTATGCTTTCATCTCATCGACTCTAAGCAACATAACTCATTCCACCATCAACATCTTTATCTGCACTAGTATTTATTCCATTGACCTTTTATGTTGTCCTTTCTTAAAGAAATCAAATTCCTTGGTCAAAGACGAATGACATTCTACAACAAACTCCAAAGCATAACCTTCTACTGCTCCTTTGTGCCAAAAATACTACTTGGGTTAATTTTTGGTCATGTAATTAGAACTTTACCCAGTTCTCGATAGTTCACTCAACTATGCAAGATGAGATTCAATGTCAACACTTCTTCACGAACCTTTCCAACCATTCATGCAAATTTATCAAAAATTCAACATAGAAGATATCATGCATACACTAAAACAATATCTATCTTTAATTCTTGCAACATCATCCCCTATATAAGCACTTTTTAATTCTTGCAACATCATCCCCTATATAAGCACTTTTTAGACAAGAAAAATCATGAATCCTTCCTTTGAGCAAACCTTGAATCTCGACCTTGCTCAAACTCTATCACATCTCTACAACTCTAGATTATTTAAGGTCCTTTCAATGTAACCATGTTGTTAGCTCTATGATATGCCCTAAGTTTGTGGAAGGTGTCCAACACAGTCCTTATGTAGTCTAGTGCACTGACACATTTAACCTTCTTAACCTTCTAAGAGAACGGAGGTCTGACTTGAGTCATGTTTGATAGTTGCTATGTAATTAACATGCAAAGTTATAGATTTAGTGGGGTTTGTATTGCTTTGATTATCCTTTAATCACATTCCATTACTGTTGGAAATATGGCAGTTAGACAGGTTGGCATTGATGGCAAATAGATGAAACCCTGTTGAAAAAGGCACACTCTGTATTGATGGCAGATTGCATAAATGAATGTGATCTTGTTATGTCATCTATGTTGACAGAGCCATGGACGAGGTGGTATGATGACAAAGTAGATGGTTGGCATTTACAAAGAAGCAGAGTGCATTAGGCATATAAAATGACATGAGCAGTGATGTTTATGAGGTCAATATCCTTGTCTCTAAATCAACAGTGTGTGTAGAAATTAAAGATCTCCGGTACAATTCTTCATAATAAACATGTTGTTAAGAACCTTCATTGGACTGCCAATTTAACCCAACTCGATGCAACTTCTGACCTTGACTTTCAGTAATAAAATCGAAAGGTTGTCCTTTCTGCATAAAAAATCCAGGACCCTGAACATGAAGATCAGTAGAATGTGTGCTGGAGGGTTGCTCCCAAATCCCATTTGTAACCTCAGATTGTATACAATGGAAGGCCATTGGATGAGGAAGAGAATTGTAGGTAACTTTTGATGGAAATTGTTCATCCTGTCCTGCCAAACGTGTAACATTATACCTTTCCTGCACCCTACGTTCCTGAGCTTGTTTAAGAGAATGTGAGAAGTCCATGTTTAGCGAAGACAAATCAGTAGGCCTTTCAAAAGGTAACAAGTTGGAATCATGCATACCATGCGATGATCGACCTTCACTACTATGGTCATGATGCTTAGCCCGTGAACGTTGAAGCTCTCTTTCTCTGGTGCATTCACTGTGAAGTGAATGTTGCTCAATGTGGAAAGCTCATTCACCGTGGACTGGTCTGCAAACTCTAATGGGATACCTCATCTCCTGATGACCTGTGCACTAATGTGATTTCTCTACCTGCGTTGGTTCACATTGATATTCCTGTTGAAGACTCAAAACGTTGTGTTGTAAGTACTTATCTCAAATTTTGAAAACATGGGAATATGTCCTTTGAGATGTATCGATCGATAATGGAGCTGCTAGTGGTGAAGGAGACCTGCGCGAGATCATTCCAAGGTGCGTGAGGTTATTCTGGAGCCGTGACCTCACTCTGTATCCGCGTTGAAGAGTTGCTAATATTGATACGTTGAAGTCTAATGCTTGTGGGGAGACTGCGTGGACACACTCTACTCTTGAAAGTTGTTTGAAGTTTCCTGTTGATTTTCAATCTGAAGTTGCCTGTTGAGATCGGATGCCGTTGGCGTCGATGTTGAAACACACGTTTATCTGCGGGACTTCTTCTCCATTGTGGTGAGGACCTGCGACTGGAGGAGTCTCATCTGACGTGAAAGATCTCTGCGACCTCTGCGTTGGACGATCGCTAGAACTTCCTGCTGTGAGAATAAGAACAAAGCCGTGAAAGCGTTGAGCCATCCCGTGGAAAGAAGAGTTTCGATCTGCTCGTTGGAGATTGTGACCTTCTCCATCTCGGCGTTAAGAGTGAAGCCAGAAAAACTTGTGTGGATCCTAAGTTAAGACGTGGAAACCGATGCTGTCGTGATGGAAGTTGAGCTGCCCTCTTGACTGACTATGGAGATGTTAGATGCGCAGACGATGTGGACAAATGAGTTGGCAGGAATGTGCCATGGTGGCAAACAGTATTGCGGTCAAGAGGATATGTAACAGTGCCAAACAAGCAGAGAAATGCAGAGTCAGTGGACAAGTGTATGTCCAAGTGGCGTTAGGTAAACTGTGCTATTCATTCATGGTCGAGAATAATTTGGTCGATTGCGATATACATTCGACTATGATCACAGATGGTGACATGATAAGCGTCTGGTTATGTGCCGTGGTCATGTGTGTTTAAAAGCGCTTTGTTAAAACACCTATTTGCATGTTGCGACAGCTCGTTAAGACCTAAAAATACCAGCATTTATATTATGGAGATGGTTCTGTGTATAAGAGAAAAAAGTGCTAGGCCTAAAGAATACCAAGAGCCGAAGCTCTTAGGTGCCTGTATAAAAGTTGTTGAAAGAGCGCTTAGACCAAGAGTCAAATGTATTATAAGAGCTATAGCGCTAGTGTTTTAAAAAGGGGTATAAAGATCTAAAGTTCATTTAATAAAGCGTTAAAGTAAAATACATGCATAAAGTGGCTTTTGGTGTTATAATTAAAAAGTATTGTTACAAAACCCAAATGAAGAGGTATGATTAAAGTTAAATGAAGAGACATGTCACTTGAGAAGGAACATGTCATTTAGTGAAAAGACATGATGTATAACTCAAAGACATATATATGACAAGACATGAAGATCGGTGAATTATAAAATATATATTGGTGGATATTCTATTATTAATATGTTAGGTTTTGTAAGAACACAGAGTTTCTCAATCTAGCTGGGTTTAGATCAATAATACTGTGTAATGTAAAATCCTATTTAAGAAAAAGATATTTGACATATTCATATATATGTTGTTCTTCATATATATTCGTATATTTCATATATATATATATAATTGGTAAATGTCATGATTGCTTCATATATGATTGATTAAATTAGTGCTTTGGCAAGAGATTTTTAAGTTTTAAAGAGACACTGATTCACCCCCCCTCTCAGTGTCTGAGACCTGTTCTACAATTGGTATCAGAGCAAGGTTGTCTTCGAACAGCTCACTGCTGGAAGGCTGATCCAAAAGGAAAACAGGTCCATTTTTAGAGCCAAACACTTAATTTAAAGATAGGTACCAAAATCAACATTTTAAAAATTGCTGGAAACGAAGATGATAAAATCCCCTTTTCTAGTAGAGATGACTATGCCAATTGGAGGGATGTTGTTGCGAGAAAGAAATGATACTTTGTGCCAAGTTGGCACTTATATATTGCGAGCCATTTGAAGTCCTTGATAGGATAGGACCTGTTTCCAGTTTTAATAATTCCAATCCAACGATCTAATCACAACAGAGCTGCTCAACTGCGCAAAAAAGGGGGGCATATAATTGTGTAATACTTAGGAAATGGCTTATATCGGCTCAATAATAAGAAGGATATACATTGGATTAACCTATAAATACACTCTACTTGTGCCGGGCGAAGGACCGCAGTCCGCAAGGAAGTGTAAGCTATGGAAGGTATAGTTGTATGAAAGAGTTGTATTGTGGAAGGTTTGTCCATGTCCCAGAGAGGCCATGATTACTTGTTCGTGATTGTGGATTGATTCAGTGAGATGCATTTGCTCATTCCTTGCAAGAATATTACCACCGAGCAGGAAGCAACTGAGTTGAAGAATTGGAGAAATTTCAAATATATTTTTGATGATTTTCAAAACTTCTCCAAAAACAAATAATGCAAGCAAGGAGATTTGAAAAAAAAAAAGAAAAAATAAATAAATAAAAAATAAAAAGGAATGTGGTTTTGAAATAGAAAAAAAAAAGGAATTGCTCTGAAGTTGAATATAACATAAATAGGCAATGTAAATGCAGCTATGGAGGTGCTCTGAAATTTTCCCTAAAGTCCTCATTTTTTTATGAAGTTCTGGGGATTTAAATTGCAGAGATTGCAGGGCATATTCTTTTCACTTTGAGACCACAAGAGTCTGGAAAACGCAGCTATGTATCTCCTCGTTGGGCTCTGAAAATCGCAATTGTTTTGAAATCGCGGGTTATACTTAACTTGTTCTTTCACAAGGAAGATCGCAGGGTTCTGAAATTGTGAGAGTTGATGTGCACATTCACAATTGCAGTGTCCTATGATCATTTTATAGCCTGAATTGACTCTCTGTTAATTATCAGTTTACCACGAGATTCGAAAGCTGTGTGGAAGAATTTAAATGCCCTTCGTCTCAATTGCCAGTATAACGACTTGAATAAAGGACTGTCCCGTTATATCAATGGATTCTTCACACTAATTCAACACTCGCCTCACCGAAGCCTTCATGAAGAAATCAATTATTTAAACAATTTCGTAGACCATTTGTGGCCATCATTGATTCCGGAGGCCTATGTAATGCAGGGACGCTTGGATACTTATAAGGATTGTTGGCATGTTTACACAACATCTACTTCTTATACCTTAGAAATTTGCATGACATAATTAGATTCTGAAAAAACTTCTGTTTTCTACAAGAAAAATTGTGAGTCTACATACGAAATGACATCCAAATTTGGGTTGAGCCATGTTATTCCAAGCTTTGAAATCGATGCATACAATTTCGAGCTATGTGGATACTCTATGAATAAGAATCAGAGGCCCGTTGTTGTAATCTACGAAAACACGGGTATCGAGGATAAAATGTGCACGGAAAAGCATGAACACGTTTTCACTGTGGTGCTGAAGAAGAGTTATAGAAGTTGTGTACAACAAGTACTTCTAAAGTTGAAACGGATTCAGAGTACTATCGTCACGCCGTGGGATAACTGGCATTCAAATCGCCCTGCTTTTTCGGCGATTTCTTCTCTTGATGCGGCTATAAAAATCGGCGAAAGCATAGTTCCACCAGTTTATTGCGGAACTATGCCATGGAATTATGCCCCAGGGGTTTTGGGCCATTTTAAGACGACCTAGATCGTCGAAATTCCAAAAAAAAACCAGAAGGGGGTGGAACTCTGCCTTGCCGGAAAACCACTCACCAGAATACCGGGGCAATTTGAATGCCCCACTTTTTTATTATAAAGATTTGAAAAATACTTTCAGATATCGTTGCAATCACAATCATTCCGTCTAAATTTATCATTGGAGCTCTTTGCGTCTCAACAAGTACATGTTTTTATTTTTTTATTTTTATAAGCATCAGAACCAAACTGCCAGCAACGATATTGACTTCCATAGTCATTCCATGCATCTCATCCTTCCCGAATCCCGATGCCATCTACTGCATCTCTCATACCGGTGACGAAAAGCGGGGCAATTTGAGTGCCAGTTATCCCACGGCAAAAAAGTGTGGTGTTCTTGTATTTATGCTATTGGGTATGTGTGAACCAATTTCCAAAATGACGTCCAACTTTGCGTTATGGAGAGTTTGCCTAGACCAAATAAGAATTGGAGAAAGAGGAAGTGCAGAGCCAAAGGCTCGCACACACACACGGGAGGAGAAACACTCCACACCACTATATTACTGAATAAACATTACATTTATAGGTAAACCCAAACCAAACTAAATCCAAGAATAATGGATCAGATCCTATGAACTAGGAACTAACAAACCACTCATGCTATCAATAGACGATGCATTTCTACATTATCTCTAACATCCTCCCTTAATGTAGAAATGGATCAAAATACTAAATATGCTTGTAGTTTCAGGCTTACAAATCAGCAAAGCAATTTAACGATCTAAGATTCCAGGCCTTGAACTCTACAGTCCTCCTTCTTCTTCATTTTGACCTTAGTTGCCGTCAAATCATACTTCTTTTTCTTCTTAGGTTTCCTCCGCCAGATCTTGAAATCTCCAAGCCTTGTTGTATTGTTCATTTTAACATAAAATTCTCCAAAGTTTACATTTAAAGTTGGCCTCCATGGTTGAAGACAAATAAGTATTTTTACACTTGCCAAAATTTCTTCATCATAGTTTTGCTTGCCATCCTTGTTTTCATCTTTTGCAGTCTCGATACAATCTGCAACAATCTTAGGCTTGGCTATGCATTCTTCAATAAACCTCAGTTATGCATCAAAGTCATTTATTTTTGCTTTAGCGAATGTAATAGTGGAAACCGAGGGGACAATATCGATGGGCATCTCATCCAAGGCAGTTACATTCTCCATATCTCCAATAATTTGCTTTTGCTCCAACGGAATCTCCTCATCTCCTTCTTCATCTGCAAATGAATCTTGCAGTTTCATTTCTGCACTTTCGTCATCCATATCAATAGCTACAGGGTTATCATGCAAAGGTGGATCCGATTCCAGCGAGATCTCTTTGTCTCCTTCATCATTTACAGGAACTTGACTGAAGTAATCATCTTCCTCTTCGTCTTCAAAGATGCTTTCAAAAGCAAGTCTCATGAGGAAGTCCATCTTGAATAGAATGATTACCTTTGCAACGTCGGCTCAATGGGTGGTCTTCCCTTCAATGTTCAGCTCCTCTTTACAGTGATATCCAGGAAAGCAGCTCCTCTTCACATTCAACACCGGTGATTTTCCTTCAAGCGCGCAGAAATTACAGGCTACAGGTGATATCGCGACCCAATGGTCAGCACGCACGCGGTACTGTGGTGTTACCGCACCTCTGAATGCTCGTGCACCGCGGTAGTACCGCTCTCCTGCCCACTGATAGCCCGTGGTAGTTGTGGTAACAGGCTACTCACGGTACTGGTGGTCCGCTCACTCACGGTGTCAGGGCACGCCTCCTTCACTACACATAACACAGTCTCAGTGGATTCTTCTTTGCATAAGCTCCTCCTTCACACGGTTCTTCCACCAGACGTCGACTGCCTCACTGCAAGGTCAGATTCCCTCAGTGGTTGTATATTTTGCAGTGGCTCGAAGGAATTTTACACAACTCAAAGACCAGAGGAAACACTTTCCTCAACGCTTATCTCTGACAGAGGTAGACAGGGTATTCTTCAATTCGCTCCACAATCGATATTGAGGATTTTCTTTCCAGATCGCAAATATGGAAGCTCGTTTTCCAGCAAGATCTCATGTATTTTGGCTTGCTGGATCAATGGCGCTTCAGTATCCTTTGCGTGGTATCCACGGAGAGAATCTTGTGAAACCTTCATCTCAGATCGGAAATTTTGATGGCGGTTGTGATCTCTCAGCGTTCAACCTTCAGCTTTGGCAGCAATCTCATCAGATTAAGCAGCGATCTAATGAGTCTCCAGGTGGGCAGAGTCAATCCAACGATCTCCTCTTTTACACAGTCGATTGGTGGCTCTGGCAGGAAGCTCTACGCACAGCTTCCTTCCTCAATGGTGATCTTCACAGACTTCAGGCAGTGATGACCCTCTTCTTCATGGCCAACGATGGCTTCTCCAACGTTCTGACAGGATTTCTGGCAACGACTCCTCTCAGAAAAAGAATGGCAGATTCATTTCTTCAAACGCCCACGATAGCTATCATGCACAGCGATTTCTTCTTCTTCTGTGGCCTCAAATCGCGACCTCCGGTAGCCAGCAGTATTTTCAGTCCAAAGGGCAGTGATCTTCACGAATCTCACTTACACCATTCGATTTGCGACAACGGTTTTCTCCTACAGCTTTTCCTCCACGTTGGGTTCAGCAAGATGGGACAGCGTTCACGGTGGCAGCATTTACGATCGTCATTCTCCACGCACAGCAGCCTACAAGAGAGACTAGCTCTCACACACAGCTGGGCAGTGCTCTCAACACCAGAAACGGCTCCTTTACTAAAAAAAAAATTATGCCCAGCTCTCACGGCTTCTCACAACAATCAGCACACAGGAATCAATCCTCATATGCAGCCTCTTCCTGCTCACGGCACCCAACTAAGTACTACCTCAGCTCTGATACCAAAATAAGAATTGGAGAAAGAGGAAATGCAGAGCCAAAGGCTCACACACATACACGGGAGGAGAAACACTCCACACCACTATATTACTGAATAAACATTACATTTATAGGTAAACCCAAACCAAACTAGATCCAAGAATAATGGATCAGATCCTATGAACTAGGAACTAACAAACCACTCATGCTATCAATAGACGATGCATTTCTACATTATCTCTAACCAGACCGACTCCCTTTACAACTTCTCCGTCACCGACTTCTTTCCAATTTCTCCGCAGTCGGTTTCAAATCCAAGACTTTAACTCAATGCATGTGTTTCCATTGAACCATCGCCCAACAACAGATGCGACTTGTGAGAACGGACGCCCGGATTGAAAGGACCGTCGAAGAATTCATCTGGTGGGCATTTTGCGGGATTTCGAGGAGGGATGCTCCACTCCTTTGCAGCGCTTGAGGCAGTTGGTGGACGCCATGGCGGTGGAGATGCACGCCGGATTGGCCTCCAAGGGGGGAAGTAAGCTCAAGATGCTTCTCACCTTTATCGACAACCTGCTTACCGGGGATGAGAAGGGAACTTATTATGCATTGGATTTGGGTGTGGGACTAATTTCAGGGTATTGCGAGTTCAACTTGAAGGTAGAAGAATTCTGAATTACAACTTTGAAGAGGTGTCTATTTCTTCACATCTGATGTCTGGAACAACTGAGGAACTTTTTGATTTTATTGCTTCAAAACTAGATTCATTTGTGCAAAGGGAAGGTGAAGGTTTTCAGACTCCTTCAGAAGAACAAAGGGAACTTGGCTTTACTTTCTCTTTTCCAGTGAAGCAGTCGTCCATTTCTAAAGGCATACTCATTCAATGGACAAAAGGATTCCAAATAGAAGACACGATTGGAAATGATATTGGGGTTTGTTTACAGCAGGCAATTTCTCAAAAAGGGCTGAAAATGCTAGTTATAGCTTTGGTTAATGATACTGTTGGAACACTTGCTAGAGCACGCTATTATGATGAAGATGTGATGGCTGCAGTAATTCTTGGGATAGGAACGAATGCATGCTATGTAGAGCGTGCAGATGCAATAACTAAATACCAACTTGCAAAATCTGGTAGCCTGGTAATAAACATGGAATGGGGAAATTTCTGGTCATCTCATCTCCCACGGACTCGTTATGATGAGGATTTAGATGCAGAGAGCTTGAATTCAGGCGATTAGGGTTTTGAGAAACTGGTTTCAGGAATGTATCTTGGTGACATTGTGAGAAGGGTGATTCTTAGGATGGCACAAGAATCGGATCTTTTTGGAGATGTAACCCCTTCAAGCCTCTTTGATCATTCTATCCTCAGGACTCCAAGTCTCCATATATCTCAGCGATGCATCAAGATGAATCTGCGAATTTGAGAGAAGTTGGTAGAGTTATGAAAGATGTTTTAGGGATTTCAAATGCCCCTTTCAAAGTACGAAGATTGATAGTGGAAGTCTGTGATTTAGTAACAAAAAGAGCAGCTCGGTTGGCAGCAGGTGGCATTGTGGGAATACTTAAGAAGATTGGTAGAGATGGAGCTCCAGGCCTAGCAGGTGGCAGGGTGAAGAGTGACACATCCAACAAAATGAAGAGGACAGTTATTGCCATAGGGTGGTCTTTATGAGCACTATCCTAAATTTAGAAACTATTTGCAGTTGGCTATTGTGTAACTCGTTGGAGAGGAAACAGCTCAGCATATTGTCATTCAGCTGTCCGGTGATGGATCTGGAGTTGGAGTTGTGCTTATAGCTGCATCTCATTCCATTTATGCAGATAATTAAATGGGGGTGGCCTGAATAGCGAATTTGCTTCCATCAGGAGTTGTTTCAGTTCCTAAAGCATATATTGTTGATTAAACCATGCTGTATTATAGGTTGGCTACAGATAGCGTGTGTTTCACAATGTGCAAGCTGTGATCTCTGTGTGTATTTCTGCAGGTCACTGTAGGAAAATTCCACGTAAAAATTGAAGCAAGATCTGAAATCACTGAGCCAAAGAACCGATTGTTGTCTGCGACGTCTTGGAGAACCTGTTTGTGATCGCGTTGTTTCCTGAAACTGTCAAAGAATTCGTGCCTGTGGTAATCAAATTTACGTCGAGAGGAAAGTGTTGGAGCTTATTGTGTCAACGTATCAGGGAGCTGCATTGTTGGTTTTCAATTCCACAGAAAAATTGAGCCAAAACCATTTGATCCTAAGACATTTGTTGAAGAGGTAACTTTAGAGTCGATGCTAAGAAGCTCCTCGATAGTGTGTTCGAAGAGGATAATTACTCAAAGTCCGGAGTTGTAAGTCATGCGCGGTTGCAGATGAAGATGCAGCAAGCCATGCAACCCTCCATCATTTATTTTCTCGAGATGTGATAGTTGAAAATATTCATAAACGACAATGGGCCAAATATTCACAAGATTTGCCAAATAAAAAGGATGTTATGAATAAAAGAGCATTTCTTGGTTAAATGGTATTACATGTTTAAGAGAGAGCACTAAGTTAGGGGGAGTTGATCACACTGTTCTTCACTCATGTGAAAAGAGATATATGACAAAATTGTACTAGTGATCAAGTTAGGGGAGTAAATCAATTCTGTGTAACCTTTTGTCCTAAGGATAAAGGGGGAGAAATGAATATAGTATTGCCATTAATATCAAAGGGGGAGATGATTGGCAATATAACAGATGATTGGCAATATAACAGTTACAGGTTAGTATTGATGGCAAATAGATGAAACCCTGTTGAAAAATACACACTCTGTATTGATGGCAGATTGCATAAATAATGAATGTGATTCTGTTATGTCATCTATGTTGACAGAGCCATGGACGAGGTAGTATGATGACAAAGTAGATGGTTGGCATTTACAAAGAAGCAATGTGCATTAGGCATATAAAATGACATGAGCAGTGATGTTTATGAGGTCAATATCCTTGTCTTTAAATCAGCAGTGTGTGTAGAAATTAAAGATCTCCGGTACAATTCTTAAGAAGAAACCTGCTGTTAAGAACCTTCATTGGACTACCAATTTAACCCAACTCGATGCAACTTCTGACCTTCACTTTCAGTAATAAAATCGAAAGGTTGTCCTTTCTGCATAAAAAAGCCAGGACCCTGAACATGAAGATCAGTAGAATGTGTGCTGGAGGGTTGCTCCCAAATCCCATTTGTAACCTCAGATTGTATACCATGGAAGGCCATTGGATGAGGTCGAGAATTGTAGGTAACTTCTGATGGAAATTGTTCATCCTGTCCTGCCAAACGTGTAACATTATACCTTTCCTGCACCCTACGTTCCTGAGCTTGTTTAAGAGAATGTGAGAAGTCCATGTTTAGCGAAGACAAATCAGTAGGCCTTTCAAAAGGTAACAAGTTGGAATCATGCATACCATGCGATGATCAACCTTCACTACTATGGTCATGATGCTCAGCCCGTGAACGTTGAAGCTCTCTTTCTCTGGTGCATTCACTGTGAAGTGAATATTGCTCAATGTGGAAAGCTCATTCACCGTGGACTGGTCTGCAAACTCTAATGGGATACCTCATCTCCTGACGACCTGTGCACCAATGTGATTTCTCTACCTGCGTTGGTTCACATTGATATTCCTGTTGAAGACTCAAAACGTTGTGATGCAAGTACTTATCTCAAATTTTGAAAACATGGGAATATGTCCTTTGAGATGTATCGATCGATAATGGAGCTGCCACTGGTGAAGGAGACCTACGCGAGATCATTCCAAGGTGCGTGAGGTTATTCTGGAGCCGTGACCTCACTCTGTATCCGCGTTGAAGAGTTGCTAATATTGATACGTTGAAGTCTAATGCTTGTGGGGAGACTGCGTGGACACACTCTACTCTTGAAAGTTGTTTGAAGTTTCCTGTTGATTTTCAATCTGAAGTTGCCTGTTGAGATCGGATGCCGTTGGCGTCGATGTTGAAACACACGTTTATCTGTGGGACGTCTTCTCCATTGTTGTGAGGACCTGCGACTGGAGGAGTCTCATCTGACGTGAAAGGTCTCTGCGACCTCTGCGTTGGACGATCGTTGGAACTTCCTGCTCGTGAGAATAGGAACAAAGTCGTGAAAGCGTTGAGCCATCCCATGGAAAGAAGAGTTGCGACCTGCCCGTTGGAGATTGTGACCTTCTCCATCTCGGCATTAAGAGTGAAGCCAGAAAAACTTGTGTGGATCTTAAGTTAAGACGTGGAAACCGATGATGTCGTGATGGAAGTTGAGCTGCCCTCTTGACTGACAATGGAGATGTAAGATGCGCAGACGATGTGGACAAATGAGTTGGCAGGAATGTGCCATGGTGGCAAACAGTAATGCGGTCAAGAGGATATGTAACAGTTCCAGACAAGCAGAGAAATGCGCAGTCAGTGGACAAGTGTATGTCCAAGTGGCGTTGGGTAAACTGTGCTATTCATTCATGGTCGAGAATAATTTGGTCGATTGCGATATACATTCGACTATGATCGCAGATGGTGGCATGATAAGCGTCTGGTTATGTGCCGTGGTCGTGTGTATTTAAAAGCGCTTTGTTAAAACGCCTATTTGCGTGTTGCAACAGCTCCTTAAGACCTAAAATACTAGCATTTATATCATGGCGATGGTTCTGTGTATAAGAGAAAAAAGTGCTAGGCCTAAAGAATACCAAGAGCCGAAGCTCTTAGGTGCCTATATAAAAGTTGTTGAAAGAGCACTTAGACCAAGATTCAAATATATTATAAGAGCTATAGCGCGAGTGTTTTAAAAAGGGGTATAAAGATCTAAAGTTCATTCAATAAAGCGTTAAAAGTAAAATACATGCATAAAGTGGCTTTTGGTGTTATAATTTAAGAGCTATAGCGCTAGTGTTTTAAAAAGGGGTATAAAGATCTAAAGTTCATTTAGTAAAGCGTTAAAGTAAAATACATGCATAAGGTGGCTTTTGGTGTTATAATTAAAAAGTATTGTTACAAAACCCAAATGAAGAGGTATGATTAAAGTTAAATGAAGAGACATGTCACTTGAGAAGGAACATGTCATTTAGTGAAAAGACATGATGCATAACTCAAAGACATATATATGACAAGACATGAAGAGATTCAAGGTGTGTCTTAGTGAATTATAAAATATATCTTGGTGGATATTCTACTATTGATATGGACCTTGTGTTCATTCTAATATATTGGTGTTTGTAATCAGGGTAGAGCCTGAATGAGAATTGGATTCTTCTCTACATGCTGGGTCATGTATACAAGCTGGGTCTTGTAAGAGAACTGGGTTTCTCAATCTAGCTGGGTCTAGATCATTAATGCTATGTAATGTAAAATCCTATTTAATAAAAAGATATTTGACATATTCATATATGTGTTGTTCTTCATATGTATTTGTATATTTCATATATATATATAATTGGCAAATGTCATGATTGATTCATATATGACTGATTAAATTAGTGCTTTGGCAAGAGATTTTTAAGTTTTAAAGAGACATTGATTCACCCCCCCTCTCAATGTTTGAGACTTGTTCTACAATTACATCAATATTTTTCATAACTTTAAGATCAATTATAAGCACATAAAGATCATCTATGTATAACATGAACCAACTATTTGAAGTCCTTATGGATCAAAGTAAATTCTACCAATAGGAAATAATTGTCCTACCCATAACCCCACCTGTTTATAATTTACTCTTGAACAAATCCCATCCATTGATGGAAGGAATAGGGATGGATTTGTACCATGTTTGTGCATCCCCTTCAAGGGTCCGCACAAACATCTTCATGACCAGATCCTCATACTCGACCTCCAAGTCATCCACAAACTTCAAGAAAACAGTTCAGTGGTCTTCAATAAAGACTACATTCTTTCCTACAAACTTTGGAAGGCACTTTTGATATTCACCTACATGCATGTCACGTGGTTGATTAAGAATATGAGCAAAGCTTAATGGAGCATAACTAGTAAGGGCGAATCTAACTGCAACTACTTCCATTGTACTAGCCCCGAGATGAAGATAACACTAAAATAATAATGGATGAGGATGTGGATGAAACACTCACCAATTAACTTAACACGAAAACTTACTAATGATGAAGTCATTGAAGCATTGGTGGTAGGAGAAGGTGAGGTGACTACCTTGGAGGCAGTCGTAATAGTGGAACTCATCAAATTTGATGGAGTTTGAGTCAATGCCTTATCTTTGTTTCAAAACAAATGTTGATCTAGTTCACTATGACCCAAATTTCTACCTTGGTTCAAATCAAATCTTGGTGATTTCCTTGTCTTATCCAAAATGATTCAATCCTACAATACTGAAGTCACAAGGTGAGTTAGAAAATAAACTAAACAATAGAAACACACTAATGTAGTTAAGGTTTTTTGAGGATAGACAAAATCCCCAACAACAACACCAATTTGTTATCACACAAATCATAGAGACAGATTCGCCTAATAACTATAGGTACACTAGTACAAAATGAGAGATAAGTGACCAAAAAAATAACCAAAATGTGCATATAAATGACCACTTTTAAGTTGGTGACCACTAGTAGCAAATTAGTGGCCATATATCACGCGACCAAAAATGTGGTCGTATTTAGCTTGGTCATTTATAGCTTATCTTGTGGTCATATATTTGGTCGTATATTTGGTCATTAATTTGGTAATATATTTGGTCATTAATTATCACATGATAAATGATCGCTAATTTGCTACCAGCAATCACCAACTCAAAAGTGGTCATTTATATGCATATTTTGGTCATTTGTTTGGTCACTTATCTCTCATTTTGTTCTGTTGGTCATTTATGTGCAAATTTTGGTCATTTTTTTAGTCATTTATCTTTTTAGTAGTTTCAAAATATATATATAGGGCACGGAGGAATCGAACCACCAACCTCTTGCCTATAAGGCAGGTGCTCTACCATTGAACTAGTACCCTTAAATAGAATTCATTATGGATTGATACGAGAATAAAATTTCCAATAGTTAACACCATCTTGTCAAATTCTGGAAAATGGTCACATACCTTGGTAAGAGACAAAGATTACCCAATAGTCACCAAAAAGGATTATCAATACCTTATCAATAATATGTCACACAATTATCTGACATAATAAGTCAAGCAAATGGATAAATAAAAATATTTGATCTTTTAAAATATATATTGTGCATTATAATTGACTTGTTCAAAACATAGACATAAATGGACTGCACTTATGGACAATTCTCTCCATGAAATTTTCCCTTTCCATCTTTGAAGTTCAAATTTTTCACACTTGTTACCAATTCAACATCTTCAGTTGCCATGCCTATATGGTGTAACGATATTCAGAGATTAGGGAGCAGAGTAGACAACCACTACCTTTGTGATCAATTGGAAGAATAGAATGATCAAATATAAACAATGAATTTATATATTTTGATGGATTTATATCTAAAAAACATGTAGGATGTTGAATTAGCTATAAAAAACATGGATTAAACCATATAACATCAATCATCTAGTAGTTATAACTTATAATGTTGTCATCAAACGATCAACCATAATAGCTTTTAGAGGATGTTGGCAAAGAAGGGGGGGGTACCATAACATTGTCATCGAATTATCAACCTAGTAAAGGGGATTTTAGTATAGGAGAGGTAGGGAGGGCCTCGGGAGCGAACTTCTGAAGGGAGCGAGAAGGGAGCAAGCTTCAGGAAGGGGGAGAAAAGGAGGGTTGCGGGGGTGCTCCCATGCAACAGAGGTTACATGCAAAGAGGTATTACATATAATAAAATATGTTACTGGATATACTATATTCCAACATGCAATCAGATCATATTAACATTAGAAAATATGAATATGTTACATGCAAAGAGGTATGCAATAATTCATGATGGTCCAAATATGAAGTGATGGAGCATATAATAAGAGATGTTACTGGATATATAATATTACAATATGCAATGAGAACATACTAATATTATAAAACGTTGATATGTTTTTAGAATGCTCATCAAGTATGTTTTATGTACAAGAAGATTTTGCACATGCCCCTAGGCTTACTGAATCCCTATGATAACTGCAGTGCAATAAGCAACATCTTTTCAATCATTGATGGAACTCATTGGTATCACTTTATATATTGGTAAAATTATATACACAATTCACAGATGCCCTAGATGCAGAAGACAAAACAGAAGATAAAACATATGAAGTACAGGAGTGAACTACTTTTCATTACATCTTTCCTCAGTTTAATGATCAGAACATCTAGAATTCAAAAGTAAAAAATTCTCTGTAAAGAAATAAGACTAATACTGTTTGAATACGCTTATAGCAAACAACAACTTTGACACGGTTCCCAACAAATATTTCAGTACAACTGTGTTGCATAATCATTGGGACATTAACATCTTTGGTATCCCACACAATAAATATTTTCCTTTTGTAAATCACACTTGGATATATCTTATCGTGAAACGTAATGTGACCAAAACATCTAATGAGAATTTCAAACATCCATAATATCACCTGGGTTCAATTCCACACAACGATGACTCTTTCTTCTCAGACCATATCACAATAAACATTACTAATAACAAGTCCATTTTCTATATGGTCAGTAAAAGCCAAAAGGAAAGAAAAGTACCAGCAACAATTTGCCACCTCTCAATGCATAGGACCAGAAACCTGCATTTATAAAAAAATGTCACATGAAACCTTAAATTCTAGTTTACTAAATATATCTAGCTTACAGACAAAAGAAAATATACTGCAACTGATTCTAGTAAAATTGCACCAAAAAAGGCCATACAAACCTGTTGGAGAATTGCAAATGCTTCAGAGAACTCATATGCCTCATTAAGCCTCCCCTAATATACAGGAAAAATGTCCACAAATTCAATACAATATCCTAGGGATTCTAGGATTACACCTCAAAACATAAAATATGTAAATTATGCACTTGCGGAAAGGGAAAGAAAATTCAATGCAAAATTTTAAAAATGCATTCTTAACAAAGAGGTCCAGTCTATTGCAATTTGAAAAAATATCATACCTCTGCTAACTGAAGTTTTCCAGTTTCTATAAGATCACGAGCATCGGCACAAACAGGGGTAGAGTGCTTTGCTACTACATGCATGTCCAATATGTCGGATGTGTTTAATGGAGCCTCCGCATCAAGCTCATGTATCCGTGCAGCAATAGTTAAACCAACCTGACAGAAGCAAAGGCTCACATTTAAAAGCTTCATAAACAATATTTTACTAATATAATATTATAAGAAATTACGAACCCCATACTGGAATTATAACAGTACAGTTATAGTTACAACTTAAAAGACATCTTGCTTGCATAAAAAATACAGTTGATAATCATATCTCGCATTTTATATTTCAAAGAATACAAATGTGAGCAAAATCAAAATACAAATGTGAGCAAAATCCCCATCTTTATGAAAAACCAAAACCATGGCTGGTGTATTGGGCAAACAGTGTCTCCACAACAGACATAATGATTCGTCATCTAATGTTACTCAAACATAGTCTACTATGAATTGCAACCGATGGCAAATACAAAAATATACTACAAAGACAAGCTACAGACAAATATAGAAGAAAAGATTCACACAAAATAGATATGGACAAAAAACAAAAGAATGGATCCTAGACCAGTTCAGTTTCTGCAAGCCATTAAGCCCTCTTCCTTCAAATTTTTTAGTTTCATGCTCTACCTATAACTCAAGGTTACACAGAAACAGCCTGAAAATGAAACTGATTAAGCAGGCGCTATAAGGTGCTTCTTATTAAAAGCGGTACAGTTAGAAAGTTGGACTATACAGCAGTGCAGCCAGATAACGTGATTTATGCCTCCATAATATGCCACGTTTGAAAGAGCCCATGTCAATCCAAATGTTACAAAAAGACTCAGTACAACTGATTAAGGGGTTTAAAGAGCATGGCAAGGAGGAACAGATAGTAAAGAGTATTAATTTATGAAAATGAATGAATAAAATTGATGACACTATGCCAAGGTTTGTATGCAGTGGATAGCACTTACCTGTGTAGAAAGATAAGTAAATTCGCAATCTTCAATGAATTCACACAGATGAGACAAGCCACTTTCTTTTGCTTCAGGGATATCTCATATGAGAATAAGAATAGAGTCCACAATAGCTTTCTTATATTCAAATCCCCCTTCTTCTCGGAGTATATTACTTAGAAAGTTCATTCTGAAAGGTCATTTGACAAACAACATAATTATCAACTCTCCTCCAAAGGAAAGTGAGCAAATATGGCACATAATTATCTTTTTTGCACCTTTTTCTCTCAAGGCATCCATAAGAAAATAACATAACTTGATAAAGAGCTTGAGGATAAGCTAACAGATCTACATAACTTGATAAAGAGCCCGAGGATAAGCTAACAAATCTACAGAACTTGATAAAGAGCCTGAGGATAAGCTAACAAATTTATGTCTGCTTCATCCTTAGAGTTTCACCCACCTGCAAATTAATTCTCAACATTAGTGCCTAGAATATGGTAAAAAAATTCAACTTTGACTAGAAAGTTTTCCTACCAAACTGAGGTAGTTTTTGGTGTTTCACATTCTGCAGTAATGACTATGGTTCTGATAAATATGGGTTTTTGAAAGGCAAATATCAAGGAAAAAAAATATTTTGAACAACTAAGACATTAAAGTAGCAACACACCTTGTTTGGGAAATCAAATCAAAGCCCCGTAAGATCAATAGATCTATGGGACAGAGTAAAATGTTACAATAGATATCATTCAGTTTTGACTCCAATATTTTCTAACGTAGTATGTAATTTTATTTTCTCGATAACAAGCATGTGGAGACACTGTTTGCCCATAATGTTTACGATGAAAACATTGATAGCTGTTATGGGAAATTATTATGATGATAACAAGCTCAACGAAGGAGGTTTCGGCCCCGTATACAAGGTAACATAGGCTAAGAAAGCTTCTACCACATTATAGAATCTTAAATTATATTACTCCGCAGGTTGTTGGATTTAAATTACAAGTATTTGTATGACTGCAATTAGGCTTAAATCTTTTACAAACGTACCATACCGTTGGATGTAAATGACAAATATTGGTATGACTACAATTTGGCTTAAATCTTTTACAAAATCTTCAGACCGGTCTTTTGTATGAATCTCTCAGGGAACTACTCCGGATGGAAAAGAAATAACAGTGAAAAAACTATCTTTAAAGTCTCTTCAAGGAAAAAGAAAATTTCTGAATGAAATTCAACTTGTGGCCAAAATTCAACATCGGAATCTTGTGAACCTACTCGGCTATTGCACAGAGGGATGTGAAAAGTTGCTTGTTTATGAGTACTTACCAAATAAGAGCCTTGATAAAATCCTATTCTGTGAGTCATTTTCTTTATATTCTGTATGCCAATAAAATAGATGGATGTTTAAAAGCTTGATCTACATGGAAAACCCATAGCAAGTGATTCAATCTCAATAAGAAACCGGCTTGCTTGCTTAAACTTATGGGCTTAGCTAAAGACAATCACAGCAGTACGTATGACTCCACATGTTGGAGAGATATTGATTCAATTAATGGCCAACGAATATAACCCCGAAGAAGGGGAATAGACAGACATATCATTGTGGATATTATAGTTTGTAAACCCCTACATTTCACCTCAGTCAGTTCCCCAAGGCTACTTATAATTGCTTCTCATTACTGGTTTCCCTGTCCCAAGGGCCACTCTCTTTTGACTTCTTGGGAAGGTTATAACATTTTTTTACCAATTGCATCCTGGAGTAACACAAGCCGACTATCCAAGTAACAAAAGCAATCAATAACAAATTAGATCCGGGTATAAACAGTAACTCCCGGCATGAGTGTCTAGTTTTTTCTTAATATTTGCATTATAGCCACTCCTCTCCTAATGAAAAGTCTCAGTTCTGGACGACACGAGTGAGGGAAGTTAGCAAGTGGGAGGCATGCACAACCCCCTGCATTGCAGGAATGATTTCCAAGCTACAATCGGGTGTTGGTTGTTGAAGGATACTGCCACAAAACAACCTTCACAACCGATCAGAAGTACCAATCAAGAAAGTCCCATAGAGTAAATACTAATGAGCCTGTACAAATGAAGGAATGAAGGTTGGTTACTTTTGCTTTCACGTAGGACTAACGTCCCTAGTCATAATTCTTTGCCTCACCATTTGGACTGGTGCTTTTCTAGTATCAGGGGGTTGTCCCTAAAAGGTGTATGTTTCCATCTAACAATCAAAGACTTACATGGTGATCAACACACAAAATATCCACTCTTAAGCTATTTGTAAACAATCAAGAGCAAGGATAAGCTTTAATTATAATAAAAATGGCTAGGATTAGATCCTAAAGACAATTGTAACAACAAATTAACAGAACCGGATGAAGTGAATGTGCACATTAGGTGAAGATAAATCAAAATAGGCACACTCTAGCTAATTATAACACTGCAATACAATTTAACTAATACCAACCAATATATTCAAGGAGCTTAAACAAAACATAATTGGACCAAATCACATGTTACCTAAAATATTGATTGTTTCATAGTGAGCTACAAGCAATAAGTTGGCCATAGATCTCCTTGCACACAATGATGCTAGTGGTGTGAGGTCTGGAAGGTGAGATAGTGAAGAGTAGACCACTTTTACAAACTGTTACGAGAATAATAATGTCAAATCTTTCCTCCTTTTGTTAACTATGTATATATATTAGAATCCAATGTCTGGAGGATAAGTTGCCTTAATTTCCTATTAAATAAAGACAAAAAGCATGCCAATCTTGACAAACTATGTATGGATGTCAATTGTATTGGATTGCTATTTTATATGACCTTTCTTTTTGTTTTACATAGAGTTTATTCTAGGTTGGACCCTCCTTTCCAACTCTAAACTGCTAAACCTAAACTTCCATTCACTACCAACTATGATCCTTTGATTTTTTAATGTATTTCTTCACTTATTGGGATGAATCTTTCCGCAACACAAAAGCTTCTATTTGGACGACTTTTTTCTTGGCAAAGAAAGTTACTAAGAAATCTCCATTTCAATGTTGGTTGTTCCTTCTCTTTTAGTTGTCTACTAACATAGACCTCACCATAAATACATCAACGTCCAATAACAAGTTGAACCCTCAAAGACCATTGCATGCACTTCATGCCATATAGACAAAGTGACTTATTAATTACAAAGAAATCCTCCCATCGTCGAAGTATACATCTAATGACACATGGTCTAGAGTATAGCGAGCAAAATCATGTTAATAATGGTAGATACCACTTCCAAACCAAACATTTGTTTCTTCATCTACTCATCCATGCACTTGACATGTAGGTTAATACATTTGCTTGAGATTTTTTGTTTCAATTATCATGCCCAGTTCAATTTCTTGTTGTGAAAGAGGACCTAATGATTGTTATACTCAAAGACTTATTTCCACTTTGTTGCCTATCAATAGTTGGTTACTAAGGAAATTGACATGGTATGACTTCTTGTAGCATGCAATTAATGCTTAAAATTATATTGACAAAATTGTTTCCAAATTGAGTAAATTAGCACTTTTTACAATTATGGAATGACTAATATGCCGATCCCATATAATGGACCTATTTAGATGGTACCTATTTAGATTTGAAGATTGCATGCATACTACAACTAGATGAAAATAAAGCTTCAAGTATATCATCGTGCCCAAAATATGAGGTTGACTTAAGCTTTTCAACTAGCAAAAATCAACATGGTAAACATATTATACTTGCTAACTATACAAAAGGAGGTCAAACTTGAATTTCCATTGGTTCATATTAGCAACAACGACTTCACCCAATGTTTTTTGCTTTGACGGAATTTGTAAAATGTTAAAATTGGTTTACTAACTAGATTAGCCTTTTTTGTATGATTAACTTAGAAATAGTAACTTCCTTCAAGTTTTTTTTAGCATGGACAAGATTAATAATAACAATGATTAAGCATGAGTGGCCAATTGGAACTTTTAGCTTACCAAATATAGCAAGGCAAAGGCTTAAGACTCACTTCTCTTGCAATGACATCAATCGAGATAGGAAATTTGAATCAACCTCCGGAGTCGATCAAAATAACACGTAAGACAACTAGTTATATGTACTTGACCCGGATTTTGGGATTTAGCCATTATGATAAAGCAAAGTAAGTCTTGCAAAATAAAAAATGGCAAGAATGGAATGCATAACTAATAAAGCGACAGGGTGTAGGAAACTTGATTTAGGGTTTAGCACAAGGTAATTTTGAAACTTCATACCAATACCAATGAAACTTTTTCAACTAGTTGCCACACACCACCTTAGAAGAATGATTAACTTGCTCACCATTGCTCTTGACCCGTCACCTTCACCCAATAGGACCTTGAACCACCCCATCATTGCATGCTTGGAACCATGACATTCAATTTGTACATGCCATACATAGAAATTGCTGATTATAAAAATGCATTGAATAAGCAAAAAGAAAAAAAACATGAAAGGTTGATCATGAAGGTAACATCACAGAGAATGTTGCCAAATATAGCAAGTCCAAATTTAGAAACTATTAAAAATAATAACATCTTGTATGCAAGCAAATGTAGTCTCATTAGACTTGTGTTTTTACAAGGAAATTGAATATATAAACATATTTATCATGTAGGCCCTAGATTGTAATATCCGTATCTGGATATTCTCATGTTGTGATCGTGTCCGGATCACAATAAGGCTATTCAAGTGAATAGTCAACCAATAGAAAATAACTCCATTTATAAAGAATAAATAATATTGAATATATATTGATGAGAGATGATTACATTACAATTTGATGAACCATTTAAATATGGTCTATCTATTCAATTAATTACATATCAATTTTATTTAATATTGTTTAATTACTTTTCTTTTATTATTTAAGTATTTGTTTATTGATATGTTTATATATTATTTTATTTGTTACATGGCCTTCCTGTTCATAATGCTTTGTCCTCAAAGCATTAGTGATGAAGGTCACATCTTTCTCTGTATATAGCTTATAAAATTCGTTTATAATTTTAATATACTAAGTAAAACCATGTGCAGTTTCATAAAACTATGTGTGGTTTCATAAAATCATGTGCGATTTCATGAATGCTATTCTTTAACATTTTTTTCTTTACTCTTTTTTCTTTTTTTCATTTTTCTCTCGCGCATAATTCTTTTTTTTTTCCACTTCTTCTTTGTAATATTTTTTTTCTTACTTCTTGTTCTCTTCTTCTTATTTGCAACGAAATTTTTTTCTCTTTTTTTTTCCTATTATTGTATTCTTGATTTATGGTTGTCTTTGAATTTTGCAGCGAAATAATATATATTTTTTATTAACTTGATTTGCTTCAAAGTTGCGACTGAATCTTCTTTGGGCCAAAATCCTACTTTTGGACAAGGTCCTAGATTTTTGGGAAACCCAAAAAATTATGGCCAAAAGCCAATGTGGATCAAAGATCCTTAATCAGAGAAGCTCTTCGAATGGTTTGTGGCCAAAGGCCAGAATCAAGCCCAAGAAGGGGCTTTGATACCAATGTAATATCTGTATTGGGATATTCTCATGTTGTGATCGTGTCTGAATCACAATAAGACTATTCAAGTGAATAGTCAACCAATATAAAATAACTCCATTTGGAAATAATAAATAACATTGAATATATATTAATGAGAGATGATTACATTACAATTTGATAAACCATTTAAATATGGTCTTATGTGCCTTTTCAATGGAAATGTATGTCTCTATCTATTCAATTAATTACATATCAATTGTATTTAATATTTGTTTAATTAATTTTATTTTATTATTTAATTATTTGTTTATTGATATGTTTATATATTATTTTATTTGTTACATAGATCTCATGATATTGAAAAATGGAAACTACTAAGAATAGCAATTTTCTTAGAATATGGTCCAATTGACTTTGGGATAATCTCTTATCAATATAAATGTCTGGGTGCACCTATAATGGAACAGGCCCGATGGAATCTTGCTTGATCTTAACCCTCTAGTAGCTCAAGCACAATTGGGGTTAACGAGTTGTATAGTAGGACATATGGTAAGATTTGGGTGAGGACTTGATGGGTTTTGAGATAAATTTGGTTTGGCAAAATGATTTTCCAAGATGTCTTTTGTATCTCCAAGTTTAGTAGTCATTCCATTCATTATGGTTTTTAGCTTATCTAATGTAGCTTTATTTTCTTCCCCCATCTTGGTCATTGCATTCATTTTCTCATTAAATTATGTCATTAATTTGTAAGTAAGCCATTTATGGTTCAAATCAAGTTTGGTTGAGTAAGGAGAAGGATTACTTGTTGTTGGTATGCCAAATTGTGGCTACTATATGGGGAGTTTGTTGTTGTGTACATTTAATCCTTATTGTGTACAGTGAATTAGGATTTAGTATGGAAAATTATGGATGTTGTACATGAATTATGGCTGAGCATGATGAATTATGGTTGGTGTGATGACTTAGTGAGTGGATTGGTGCATAGTGTGATGACATTAGTCAAGAAGGAACAATTGGTAGCTAAATGATGGCAATTAGAATGGTAACAATGAATTGATAGCACAGTGTAGAGTGGTGGCTAGTGAGGTGAAGGGGTGTGACCCTTATGCTTCAATTCATTATTATGTTTTGTTTTGTCACATTATTGTTGTTGTTGTTGTTGTTGTTGTTTTTGTTAGAAGTTAGCAAGTAGGGACAAGTGGCGTTGGATCTTATATGCCATGGATATTGTAACAAGAATACGAGGTATTGTTAGGAACACTTTAATTATACTTATAGTAGATTATTTATGGATGAAACTACTCTTGTATCACATGCATGTCTTCCATTGTGTTCAAATGGGTTTGTATCAAGGAATGCTTTCATTGTTTACATTCTCATTGCCTTTGAATTGCTAACTTGGATTTTAAACTAGAATTGGATTACTGTTTACAATAAGCTTGCAGATTTTGTTGATTCTTAGATGTTGTTATAATTTAGTTGTTATTGTGTCGCATGCTCCTCTATTATACAATGCCATTGTTTCATTCCCACATTTGCTTTGATTCACTCCTAGTTTAAAATTTGTGTTTTGTACTATTTAAATTCCTACAAATTAATTAAGAAACATAAAAACCACAAACTATAAAAAATGAATCTGATTGACAATACTGTGTAAACAAAGAGGTCCACCAACATAGGGTGTGAACCAAGCTTTGAGGGTTTTACCCCAACATATCCATGTGTTGATGAGGGTCAAAAGCCCATGTCAACATGCTACCTGACTTCTTTAGACCTATTTTTGATGATAGACCATCCTAGCATTGTTGGAATTTGTAAAATACCTCTACTTTCCGTTTTGGTATTTTTGACCATATATTTAGATGTATTTGACGATATTAGCTATATTTATTGATGAATAACAAAAATATTTGCTAGCAATTGATAACTAAAATGCCTAAGGATGAGTATTTTAAATGTTAATTGAGAAAAAAGGGAAATATTTTTTTTTGTAAGTTAGGGTAGAACCTTGTATTGCCTTAATAAACATACTGTTACAAGCGACGTTTCGTTACCTGCCCATGGGGCCAAGTAAGATGGAAGGGAGTGGATATCTGCCAAAAGTAGATCTTAAAACACTTAGCTGGATTGGAGAAACTGAAAACTAAAGCCAGGTCTGATAAAGGATCATGGCGGAGAGCAGCTGAAAGAAAGGTTGTGACAAGGATAGTACAAAGAAGAGAATCAAACCCCTGAACATGGGTTGAGTCTCAGGTTTTTCCTTTTTTTCCCTGTTTTTTCTTGACTTGTATCCATCCCCTTGAAGCTGGGGACACTAAGGCCAGTTGTAGCGAGTCATTGGAGTCATGGAGGATCTCCTTATCAGAGTTCGAAGAGGAAGACACATGATATTTTTTTGTCCTAAATTCGTAACTCCGTCTTCTTGAAGTGGCATATTCACCTCAGGTGGAGGTGGAGCGGAGCTCTATTCCTGCTTTGCCGGGGGGATGTATTCATCAAGCTGATCTTCTTGAATGTCTTCTTCAGGCGGGGGCATCCCGGGTTTCCAACTTTTGGCTCTGTTTTCCTTCATTGTTCGTTGTTGTGGGGGCTTTCTTTTCGGGCATGCATTAAGGATGTGGATCATATGGCGACAAATCCGACACCGGGAAGCTGTGTTTTCATAATCCATTGCTTGAATCCAAATGGAGTTTCCTAGTTTCAGGTTGATCTTGTCGAGAAGACCTGAACTAATATCAATGTTGGCACATATGCATGCATAGGTGAAAAGACCATGTTCTGAGCGAGTGTCATCGGAAGATATGAAGCTATCCAGAGCATTACCTATTCCTTTAAAAACTGAGTGAGTCCAGAAGTGGATTGGTAAGTTTGGAAGACATACCCATATGGGCACCTTTGTCACTACCATTGTTAAAGGATCAAAGTCGGGGAACTAGGGGCTTAGGAAGAGTCCTGCAGATCCCCAAAACCAAGGTTCCTTGATCATAACTGATTGAAGATCTTCGCAAGAATTAAAAATCACCTTAAAAAATCCTATAGAGCAGAGTAATACCCGATAGTCCATGGGCCAATTTGAGTCCATCCACTGGAGGAGATCGTTTGTTTTTGGCCACAATCCATTGAATATGCAGATTAAAGCCCGCTCCTTGTGCTAGAGAAGATTCTGATTAACTTTCGGCTGAATAATATCCACTGTGGGAGCCTCCTCGAATTTGTCCACTTTGAAGATAGGGCTTGGAATCAGGACCAGACTCTGAGCAGGAGAGAGCCTCACTTGCGCTGCATCCTTAAAAGACTTATTCTGAGAAGAGGAGGGCCTTTTGTTTCCTCCCAGTAAGTTGGCCACCAAGTAAATGCACGCATCGTTCGAGATCCTAAGGTTGTGGAGTTGCTGGTGGTCTGAGAGTTGTCGTCCTGCAAGATAAGCCCCTGCAGGCTTGAAGGGATTCCTTCTATCTGTTGAATCAGAGATTTCAACTCTGGTACATAGGTTTGAGGGGTCACTCGAAAACAAAGAGAGACTCCCTTCAAAGGCCTTACAAAAATCATAAAAGCTTTGGCATATCCAGAGCTTGCAAGCCTTCCGTTGAGGCTGCCGGATAGGGTGGTGTTTGGGGCTCGTGCGCCGAGAAGTCCAAAGCCACCGTCAAGGGAACCAACAAGGCAACAACAGGCACAACCTGCGTTTGTAAAACGACCGTAGAAGGGGAGACCAAAGGGAGAGAGGATGAGCCAAGGCCGGATCCTTCGGCTGGAAGTGCCCTCATCTGCCGTTGCAAAGCCGAGAGGTGAGCGTCCCAAGCAGTTACCGCACAAACCCTAGCCTCCATTCTTCGCCCCATCGCTGCACTTCCCTGCTGCATCATTTTCTTCTTTCCAAAGTCAAAATTTTGTCCAGAGAAAAAAGGGAAAGTTAATGTACTACAAAGAGATCATTAACCCCAAGCTAAAATATCCAAATTATCTTTACATTATATAGCCTAAGTGGGCCTAACGATACAACCTAAGTGGGCCCAACAGTTAAGAACAAATGTTTCTTCTTAGGAGTTTATAGGTTCAAATTCAGAGGCGGTAGGGTATGTACATCTCTATAGACTTCAATTAAATCAATTCGCAGAGGGGGGTCCCTTTGTCCCACAAATAAGGGGGTATCATACACCAAATTATAATGATAATAAAATAAGTATTTTTAAAATAAGAACAAACTCCCATGAACCTCATAATGAAACTAGGTGCTAGACTAGACCTAAAACACAATGGAATGAAATAATATGTGATTTTTGCAACACCAAGGAAGTGGATGGTACATAGTGCCCCTTGCAAACAACCTAGGTTCAAACCTTGATAGGTGTAAGGAAGGTTTTTGACCTTTAAAAATTGTTTTTCCTATATAATAAAAAAAACTTAACACATTATTCTTAATATACTAAAACAAATTAATTGATTTCGTCTCCATTTATTTTATGTGTAGATATATCAAAATTATTTAGCTAACCATAATCATCATCACATAAATAATTTTTTTTTTGTAAGTTACAGAGGAAAATTTAATATACAGAGCCGAAAAAGACGATGGAAATTACATAAGTGACCGAAGAGTCTAGCACTAACTAGGGAGGCCTCAGGTGATGAAGTCACCATCCCAGTCGCTCAAAGATACTGAAATGACTATCATTATACAAAATTAAGACCTCCTAGGTGAGGCCTGCCTAGAAAAAAGGCTGGGAATTTTTCCAAAAAAATATTTCATAATGTCTGGGAGTTCTAGATAGTAGACTGTAAAGGAAATAGAAACAAAAAAGCTGAACATTACAAAAATAACCCGGAGCTGGAGTGGCCCATCTAGGGGCGTGCTTTTGCAGGCGGTGCTTCTGGTTCCTCCTTAAGGATGGGACAGCCTGCATAGAAATCTTCAATTGTCCCCGGAGAGGGGAAGACAGGGGAAGATGGTCCTGGTGCACCTTGTCCATCTTGCACATCGTGGTTGGCCAGCGTAGCAGGTGTCTGAGCCGTGTCTTTTCTCACCGTAGCCTTTTCCTTGGCTGAGCCACAAGTTCACTGGTCACTACATTATTTCCCAGAGTTTCCGACTCAGTGTGCGCCCAAGGGAGAAGATATCCCAAGTCATGTTAGCATCCATGGTGTTTAGGTGTTCCGAGGCTTCGATCAGACTGAATTTTATGTTCCGAACAATGCTAGTGTTGGCTTCCCAGCTTATTATTTCCCAGTAATGGTTGATAGCTCCACCATTGCTTCCCGAGGCCAGGAGAGCCGCAACCCTGTGAGCTTCCCATCCATCAATGAGACTACAAGTCCGAGCAGAAGTACGCTCTGCGTATCCATTCATTACCATCCAATCCATAGCAACTTTGGGACACCTACCTGAGCCTGAACCTTTCCTGCTACTGCCACGATGGGGGGTGCCTCTAGTTCGTGTCATGGAGTCTCGTCGCTTGAGAGCTTTCAGGAACCAGGCATAGAGAGCTACGATGAAAATCCAAGCAGAAAACACGGCAATAGAGTGGTGAGGTATGTCGACGCTTGGCTTTATGGAGCCAAGCCAAACCATTTCCTTCCCATGGAGATAGTTAATGCCGCATGATGTCATCCTTGGAAAAGGTGACAGAATTAATGTCATCTAGCACCATCGACCAATGTCCATCGTCATGGCATCGAAAGAATGAAGGTTTGAAAGTTAATTAAATCTATGGATGTTATTGATGATTAAAACACTGTTAGTAATTTTGATTTCCACGTAGTGAAGATGCACTAAGTTTAAACCACCCAATATACCATAAATAAGAAGTCCCAAAGTTTTCCAAAATAATAAAAAGCCTTGTAAGTTGATAATATTATAACTAACGACAAAAGTAAAAACTTATAAGTTCATAGCATTATAACTAAAATTCAATGGGGATGTTTGGAATTTGAAAGCCCGCTGGTAAAACTGCGACATCAAATTAGTTCTTCCAGCATAATAGCCTTTCTTTTGTATTGTCTGGTTTTGTTATTGTTATAGAGTGGTTGGGTGGTGATGGAGGGAGAGTATGTGAAGATGGAGAAAGTGCATAAATTCGAAGAATTTGTGGACCGTCGCCTCAAGCCCGACCTCGTCAATGCCATTGCAGAGAGGTGGGTTTTCCTCCTTCAATCCCATGTTTTTTGTTTTGCAGATTTTGCTTGCTCTTCAGCTAAAACAAAAGCAGTCATTTGTTAGTTACTTAATGCCCTTATGCCTTGCGCATCAAAACGAAACTTTGCCTTCAAGTCCAGATATATTGCCCTATGTAGGAGGAGAGCGAACATGTTTGCTTTGGCTCCAATATCTTTTCAAAAATTTCCCATTTCTGCTAAATCAGTTTTGAACGTAGAAATTTCCCAGATGAATGGAGTATTTTGTCTACTGAATGTGGCTCGGCAGCCCTATTTTCACAATCCTAAAGTTTTTCAATATATCTAAAAAATTCTGCACAGAATCACAACATAAATCTTGCCTCTTGGCACTCACGGTTCTGTAAGAGGCTTGGTTATATATACATCACTTGCCAGTGTGTTCAATTATTACAAGGTAATGGTTACAGAGAGAATGATTTGATTGCTACTATCCATCTTCTGATTATCAGTTTAACTTCCCAGAGCTACCAGCTGTCCGTCAAGTGTTAGCACAATTTCATGTCTGTGGCCCACTGCTGATCTGCAGTTGCTGATTCCCGGTGTGTTGAGTCCACAATTCCCATTTTTAGCCACAATAATCATACTGAACTGATTCTTTTTAAGCCATGGGTTACTTGGAACATCTAACCTTGTTCAAATGGGTGCATCGATTCAAATTTGTGAAGTAATTTGTGTACCAAGACTGTGAAGACGAGTGGCCAGCATTATGTGCTCCCTGTAATAATACGGCATTAGGTGTAATGAGCTACCAATTCTACGTATATTCTAATTCAGAAAATGAGGTATCCACCATCCAGGCATCGCTTAACTAGTGGGAGTTGATGTAGCAGGTATCGCAGGTGAAATCATGTTGTGATTTTTCCTGTAACAATGCCATGTTGCTGTCGTTCGTCCCTTTGGCTTTTCAATTTCCTTCTCATAATATTTTGAGGCTTTAATAAATTGGGCTGCTATTGGCGTTCCATGGCATTATTGGTTTCTGCTCGCTCATGTGGCTGTTGCAATTTGGGTTGATACTTTATATCTTACTGCAGTTCTTTATTATCTGCAACCAGATTCAACCGGCTTTGCTTTGTTCCATGCATTGCTCCATTATTTTGACTTATAATTCCAAGCTATAAAGATTCTCTTGGCCATTCTCACCTTTTCTGTTCTTTCTTTTTATGACCTGAGGTGACTCAAGGGGTTGTGGACTGTTTCTGCAGATTTGTTAAGTTTCTCACCACAAAGATCATCTTCATGTATGTCCAGAAGATCAGCCAAATTTTGTTCTTGAACATTAAGTTTCTCACAGTCTGCGAGTATTTGCTTTTTAAGTTTTTAGTGTTGATGATCTTGATTCTTTACATCTTCCTACATCACTTCTTTGTATAACTTTTAGTATGAGGTTTTATTTCTATTGGTTTGCAATAAAGGCCTCATGTTGTCTATTTTATTTTATTTTCCATATTGGTGATCTGGCTCAAGGTTTTTTGAGCAATACTAGAATCTCGTTTCAGGTTCTTATACCCAATTTTGCCGATCCTGGTGTATTACAGGTTAGGTTGAGGACAACTAGCCATATCATCTTTAGCCTGGTTACTAAGGCAGTCTTCAGTTCAATGTGTATATGTGTCCGTGACTCCGTAGTAGATCAACACTGACATCACAGGCATAGAGACTGACAGATTTATATTCAGAAAAGGAAATACTGCAATTAACCTTTTATTTTATGAAATAATATGTTACAGAGTTGCTTTCCACAAGCTTATAAAAAGCTTTATTCAAATTACAAGGCCTAAATTACAATTTAAATCTCTCATGCCTAGAAATTCTCAGTATGATTAGTGTCTCTATCTAAATTGGACAAATTTAGAATTTCTATGATGACATATTGATTTCTCTTGGATGATCAATTCTCTGATCTTTCCTTTTTGTGTTGAAGTTAAAACTGAGCCATTGGATTGAACAAGAAAGTCTTTATATATGAATACATGAATAAACCCAAAACATAGTGATATTGTGGGTATCCTTGATTCATCCGTAATCCTAGGCCTATGGCCTTAGAGTTTCATCCACACAGATTTCAAGCAGAAAAAATGAACAGTAACTAGAAGAAAAGCTTTTAATAACTTGATGTGTTAAACATGGATTGAGTTTTCTTTACTATTCTATGAACTGAATCAAATCAAAGCAATCATATGAACAGATGACACAAGAATTACCTTGGAGAAACCCGTTCTGGGAAAAAATCCAGCTTCGAAATGGCTATCTTGCTTTGGTTTTTTATTAATGCTTCCCTTGGTTACAAGGTCCTCTGGATATTTCACACAAAAAATACCTTGTACAGTAGCAAATGCCCCACTGCTGTCAGACCTCTCCTACAAACCAGTCAATCAGCTTCTTTCCAAGTCAAGCTCTCCGATTGCAAGGTTGACCCACAATCTGGTGCAAGTGTGATCCGTGCTGTTGCATGACATTCTTCTCTTTGTGTAGGCTGACTGGCCTTTTTTTGTTTATAATAGTTTCTACTTGCCATATGGCAGATTTTGGTTGTTACCTATATGTCACTGTTGTTTTCAGATTATTACCTTTCTAGGCTTCTAGGAGATTTTGGACTCTATGATTGTGGTGATTGATTGATGCAGTTGATCTTGTTGTTGCTGGTGTTTTGTAAAGCTATTCCTCTAAAAAGTTTTTCTCTAGTGACTAGTCATCTTCAACTTCACAGTTAATTGTATGCAGGTTGTTGTATCATTATATCTGGGAGGTTGACTGACCTCCTTGAGACCTCTGAGGAGCTGTCGTTCCAGGACATAGGGCATACACCAGATGAATAGACGGATCAGCTTTAGGTGGTCCCAGAATTAGTCTCTCCTTGTCCAACACACTACTCCCCAGGTTTGGTCGAGTAGCAAGGCTCCCATCTAGAGTAGCCGGGGTTCTATCTAGAGTTTCTTCCGTAGCCTTGGATGTTAGGTGAGATGGTTTTTCTCGCTCCTGTGCTCCTGCCAGGATCATGCAGCCATGCCTCCTTAGCTCCGTCCACTCTCTGAAGGATATCATCCACCAGTGTATCAACCCTTTCATACTTCTTCATGACTCTGATGGGAAGCATGTCTCTTGGTCGCCTCACCTGCCCTCAACAATGAGTTCTAACATGCCTTGACATCTTCTCTCCTGTTCTTGTTCAACACTGAGATTTTTTCAGTTTCTAGTATATTTCTTGTATGAGCATCTGATCTTATGTTTTCTCTTAGTTTAGATATTTGGCTTTTAGCTAAATAATTAGTTATTTATCTTTTTTTCTTTTAGCATTGATCCAAGAGCTGTCTTTTCACTCTCACTTTGTATATACACTGGTTGTACTTTTTGTAGTCCCATTGACCTACTTTTCTGGTCATTTATTGGACATTAATAAAACTATTTTATCTTATCTTACAAGGTCTTGGCCAAAGCTATGGCCTTGAGGATTACATACATTCTCCCAATTATTCTAAGGTCAGAAAAAACAAGGTTAATTCGTGCCTGCTTAATCCCAGACATTGTCATTGCCGTCTGGGAAGGAAAGAGTGGGGAAGGTGCCTGGCATTGGATGCACTGTTCATCAAGTTGGACTTTGAAAAGGCCTATGATAAAGGGGGGTGGTCCTTTAGCCTGGCCACTCATAAGGCTCTAGTTTGGTCAATGCTTCAGAAGTTCTGTAGAAACACTTCTCAAAAGCAGATGACTTGTCCATCAATTAAACTAATTTGAAAAAATTGGGCTGTTTAGATCAAACACACAAGGATGTCCTCTTGCCCTTCCTTTGTATGTTATTGTTGTTAAATCCCTCAACTATCTACTCTAGAACATAATGGATCAGCGGATTATCAAAGGTATTCTATGACCAAATCTTGACTTTGGATAGATGGCTAATGGCCACTTTGTTGATGATTCTTTCTTAACCATTGTGGAAGATAAATGCTCAATGGATAACAACATTGGACTATGTGGAAGTCTTTTGTGAGGTCTTAGGATCCAACATTTAGAAGGAGAAAATACATTGCTTTAGGAAAAAGCCAAAGCAATATGTCGGAGTGGTTACTAGTGCAAGGTTGGTTGTGGATCTAGTCAAGTTTGATATTCATGTTTTTGGGATCCTCTTTGCCTTTATGGCATCTCTAAAGGAGATGTGGGATAGAGCGATCCAAAGAATTGAAAGAAAAATCGATAAATGGATTATCAAGTCAATATCCTTGTAATTAAAGTGCTGGCAGCTACCCATGTCTACTATGCATCATGCTGCGTTTCATCCTAAGTTGCACGAAATGTGGAAACGTGTACAAGTTTCGGAAATGGGAACGCTTGGAAACGTGACCCCCCCAAAATGGGTACGTTGGGGGAAACGTGGTATATATATTTATATATATAGTGTTTTTAATAATACATTATATCACAATAAAATAAGAGTAAAGAGGTTAATTCATAGGTAGGTTTAAAAACAATTTAGAGGTTAATTTGTTTTCATTTTCCATAAACAAAGGTTTTTTTGATTTCCTATGGGTTTGAAGTTGCCCATGGGCCTTTGGAGGTTTCCTAGAAGTTTCCGAGAAGTTTCCAAGTTTCCGCAAGTTTCTGGTACCGGTACGTGGGTATTTTAGAAGTTTCATGCAACATAGGAACTTTCATCCCTTAATGCATACTGAAGACCGAAGAAGCTTCTCAAAAAATATCTTTTCGCCAATTCTAAGGACCACAAATGTTTTCACAAAGTTAACTGGTATCTTTTCTGCTTGCCTAGGGACAAGGGAGGGAATTATTCACACTAACATTGAGGCTCACGCAATGTGTGCAAAGTGGATCATCCCAATCGTAGGTGCCAATGAAGCATGGAGAATCCTCCCTAGGAATCATATAGTCACGGGAGGTCCTTTGGGGAAAAATACTTGGACTCTGGAGGAATGTCAGGTTGTAGACCTTGCTCATCACTCTCATGTGGAGATCAATGGCACTCTTGTGGCTAGGAACATACGGAAAGCTTGATAGGTCATCAAATCTAGATTCCACTGGAAAGGGGACTCACTTAAATCAGGCTTGTCGTTCAATGAGCATATTCTTTTGTGGTCTCTAGTGTTGCTCCTCAATGATAGACCTATGGCTGAAAGAACCTAGGTTGCTGCTGAATGCTTGTTCATGCATGGCATTCAAAGGACTACTGATTTATTTGACACCCTAGTCAGAGATTGGAAAGCCTGGTCAATCTCAAATCAAGAATCTAGGGTCAGTAACTCAGACAAGCTGATCCTGGAAATGGTTAAAAGTCTTGTCCCTGAAAAGTTGAAAACCTTTTCATCAAAACTGGTTTGCAGGCCCCAGTTGCCTGGTGGAGGGATTAGCACTGGGATCGCTCTTGAGGACTTTAAAAAATATAAGTCTGTTGATGGCTACTGTTGGTTGTGCCTCAAGCTGATTCTTGATACCAGGGTCAACAAGCTCTGGAGGCTTAAATCCAAGCAAAAAGACTTTTCTGTTTCACAATAAAGCTATTTGGAAACCCTTCATTGAGCCCAAAAATGTGGTTTCGACTGGTCTCTAATGTTCTGTGGACTGGCCTTTGGGACATAGACATATGTGATTTTCTCAGCCTAAGTGCCCAATCTGTAGAAGAAATGAAATGTCAAACCTGTTTTTTGGTTCTGTAGTACAAATCCTCCCCTTCCATATTAGCTGGAACTCTTGGGTGACAAGCTTCCCTGGGCCATTGAGTTTCGAGCAATGTTACCAGAATCAGAATCGGCAAGGCAAAAGAGTCAAGTTTTGAATTGGATCTGGAAAAAATTGAGAAAAAATCAGCAATACAAAAACATAAATATATACACATAGTTTGAATTAAAAAAAACATTTTTCATTGATATTCAAAATATCCATGTCCCATATACTGCAAGATATCGATAAATGTCCAAAACATATCAATAGATGTCCAAAATATGTCAATTCTCATCCATAAGATGAGTCCAGATAGATAAATCATGCCTATATTGGGATCCTATTCATCAATAGCACCCCGTGCCCCCCTCCTCTAGACTCTAGCCCTTGCCTCTACTTCGAATCTCGAAGTTGATTGTCCAAGGACATAAGTCAACACTCTACAATTTTGATGAAGCTTCCTAATCGAAGCGCTAAAATAAGGTAGAATTAGAAAAAAATTCCTATGCTTAACAAGTGATTTTGCCTGACTGAAGGGTACATTTTGATTAAGGTCATGATAGAGGAGTTCAACAATCAGCACCACCAACATCAAGGTACATAGAGAGGTTGATGTGCTTGATTAAATGCCAATCCCTTACCCTCATACATGATAGACTCTAGTGGAAACATTGCAATCTTGAAATCTTGAAAATTGTTAAGTCTGTTGAATTCTCAATGGGATCTCAAATTCTTCTTTTTGCATATGAACTTTGATGAGGTTGGAACCATTCTCAAACATCCTGAAACAATTTGAATTAATGGTAATGTTAAAAATTTAAGTAAAATGATGGAAAATGAAATATAAGGAGAATACCACTTTTACTTTAATATTACCATTACTACTGAACACCTCCACTAGGTAGACACACCTCCAACAAGCAAAAAAATGACCAAACACAGTTAAAATCGGTCTTAAAAACTTTTCCTAGGTACATGGTGAAAAAAACCGGGGTTTAAATCGTGAGTTAGGGAAAAAATCGCGATTTTGACTCACGTTGATCGCGTCAAACTCTTTCAACCCGAATTTGACTCTGCCCAATCCGAATTGGCTCGTTCTGAGGGCGATCCGAGTCAACTCGTGATTTCCGAGTTTGACTCGCGATTCCTGTTACATTGGAACTTTCTAGCAGCTTGGTAACTTCTTAGATTTGAAATCTTATTGTTCATTTGGAAAAAAAGAAAAACCAGTGTTTGTTAAAAATCACTAAACTTAGTAGAAAATTCACTTTGTTTGATGGAGCATTGATCTGTGCTATTTTTCTTTTGTAGATGTCTGCCCAACTCCAAAAAGTTGAAATGGAGATGGAACACTTGTGCCAACTGATTGGCTACTAGGGTGGTGCACCATGCACAATGAGCTGGGAGCCCCCTGCAAGCACCCTTGCTTGATCTGCTCAGTCCTACAGGTCTGATTGCCCGTTACTTCATGCTGGTAGAGTTGTCTGAGAACTCCAAGAGAGGTGCCACAACTGGTCTTCTTTGCCCTGGCCTTCTGGCGTTTTGTGAAGCTATTCCTTTAAAGTGTGCTGCTCCAGTCGTCTTCAACTTCACAGTTAATCTAATGCAAGTCGTTGTATGCTTGTATCTCAAAGTACAGATCTAATTATCATAGCCAATTGTTGAGACTATCGGCATCGAGATCTCCATTGAATGTTAAGGTCTGTAACTTAGGTTCCACTTTGAACATAGTTGTCTTGGTCAGTGCAATTAGATTTTTTGGTTGGATGCATGGAGTTGAGTTGGGACTAGTTGGATAACTACTTGTGGCCATTGCTGGTGTGTTGAACACCCATGTTGTTGTTTGAGCTTGTAGACATAAGTTGCAACATTATATTGAACTTTTCCTCTATTGAATTTTGTAGTTTATTGAGGTTCTGTTGTAGCTTCCTGTTTTTTCTCATCAGACTTGGATTGAGCCCCCTCATCTGGTTCAGGTCGCAACTCCTTTCCCATTGGTATTTTGTCCAAACACTTGTACTAAAATATTGCCATGATTTTTTGTTTCTAAGTGTTAAAATCCCCCCCATTAAACTTAAGATTATTTGATATGCGATAAACTGGCCATTTTTACATTCCAAACAAACCAAAAAAATCTTAAGAGATATTACCATTCTATTTCTGTTATAACTCAACGTATCTTGACAGCTCTACTGCTGTCCCACACACCAATGTGATCAGGTACAACTGTATTGCTTGTACCAATATAAATGACAACGTAGACACTTCAACAAATGTCTCAAATATCCAAAAGCAAATTCTCCTCTGGAAATTCCTCTCACAAACAAAAAGTTCTGGAAATGAAAAATCAGACTTACTCTGACTGTGCTGTAGGACAATTACTGTTCCAAACTTCGATTGCTGGTCTCACTGTGGTCAACTCCTTTCTGTGGTTACTCTGCCGGCCTTGCATGCCAATGGATTGGTTAACCCTTTCTCCTCTGCGGTCACATTGGCCCTTCTTCTCCATTTATGGTTCTGTGCGGATTTAGACTCTGTTTGCGGTTCTGTTTAACCGAACATTTTTCTTTTTGTGTGTGTCTCTGTCAGGGTCATGACCTCACTGCTGCAAATTTGTGGCCCCAACTCCTGCAACCTTCTCTTATGTATGCGCACTCATTGCTGCACAGGCTCTGCCTTTCACTGATAAAATTTCCTAACTCGAGGTGACTGCTGTCATTATGTTATGAATCAAACAAATCAATCAATTAATTGCAGAATTTTAATTTCTGAACAAATCACACAATAGCTGGAAAAGTGAATAATAGAAGTGTTATCAAATACACACATACATAGGAAATTTCTCCTTCAAATAAGCTTAACATTTCAATAATCAAAGCTTACAAGGAAACCTCTGCAGACTGCTAAAAAAACAGCTATATGGTTGATAAATCCACCCCGAACTGAGGTGTATGGCTTTCTGAAGAGAGGCATGGCCTAAAGAAAATGAGACAGCAGTTGTACAGCTTGTATGACCCTGCTGTATGGCTGCTGTACAGCCCCATACGACAGCTGGTCTGTTCATCTGTCTCTGCTTTGGTTTCTCTCCTCCAGTTGATGTCCCTGTTAGACAATAACTTTGTCGGGATCTCTCTATCTTGTATGTCTTTATACTTTGTCTGAAAACCTAATCTACCAAAACCCTAATGTCATCTTGAGATTGACAAAGTCATTAATGCATTAAATACATTTTATTAGACTCAATTGCAAAACATAAGGCTTTGCACTTTTTCCTAAAGTGAAATAAAAAATAGAATTATTACCCACTTTTCCTAAGTGGTTACTTTCGAAATGTCTCGAACCATTTCCTACACATTCATAGTGAAACTTGTGCAAGAAATTCTTGTTCAAGCTACATTTCTCAACACTCCCTCTTAGTGAGGAAGGTAAGATAAGATAAGATAATTTTATTAATGTCCAACAAATGACCACTAAAGTAGGTCAAAGGGACTATTTAGTATTGGGTACAAAATGATGTCCATACAAAGTAGGAGCACTAAAGCAACTCCTATGAAAAGCATGAATATAATATAAATCATGAAAAACTAACTCCAAAGATGTAGAGTCGATCCGAGAAAGAGACGTGCCAAGAGAATGGATCTAGAATTTGTGATACAAATGGTACAAGCCTATCATGGTCCTCTGGAACCATCTCTCCTAACAATGGAGGAATCTCAACATAGAAGTTTGTCTAAAGGAAGAGTGAAAAGAGGAGCTAGATCATGTAATTCGCTGTTGCCTGGAGGAGGGGGCTCATTGTCGTGATCTGGATGATATCGGTTGGCTGTTGGTATGGGACCAATGTTGGCCATGTTGGGGTCTTGTGGAAGTGGAGGTGGTCCCTTAGGTCTACACAAATCTAGGGTTGGAAACATGATCACCATTTGTCTGCCTCTTGGTCCCTCTAGTATATGGGAGTGTTGCCGCCTAATACACACCTGGGGGGGACGCGGCAGGAAACCTTCAAGCCGCTCGGTGTGTCCTTGGGGGCAAGTGAGAGTCAAGTGCTGTCACCTGATTACTCGACTCCTCCGTCTAGGCTTACTCCTAGCGAAGCCAAGGGGGGTGGTCCCTATAAAAATAATCTAAGGCTTTTAATCTATAACAAAAGATAAAGTCTATTCTAGGAGTTAAAGATGACGAGATGATAAAATTATAACAACAAAGCACTGCTTGTGAATTAAATCAAATAGCTAACCCAACATAAGATAAATAAGCATTCACGACATTTATGATTGATATTTAAACACAGAAAAATAAAGACCAGTGCCGAGAATGTAAAAATGCTTGTAAATACTGTTGTGTGGGGTTGCTTGTGTAGTCTCAGTGAAAGTATTGCAGTGGCTCGGTTGGTAAATTTTATAGTTATTAGATGAGTAGTTAAGGAGTGGGTTGATTCTTGGTTTGGCCCAAAAGAAAACCTAAACTTCGAACTGAGTGCTCTAGCAACCTTACCAAGTGTCCAACCAGGCGAGGATGAACCCGCTTAAGAACCTGCTGACTCTGTGGATTCAGTCCATGCAACCTCCCGAGTTCTTAGGATTGGATTCTGATGGATTATCCTATTAACACTAATTACCTTGCACCCGTTTCTGATTGAGCCAACTGTTCCGACTAAGCTGCAGTGGTCAAGAGCATACTCCGAGTTTGGGGCGTTGTTCGTTTTATTAAATAGGTATGAGTGGATGATTAATCTACACTAAACCCCAAGCATAAAGCAAGGGGGTTTAATTTTAGGATTAAATTTTAAGCACAGGATAATAATTCGAAATAAACACAAAAGCATATAAAAAAGATAAACAGGTCCTCGGAGGACGTTGTGTGCTTGAGTGAGTTATCTAATTACTACTGCTTGAAAGAAAACTAATCTAAAACGAAAAAATAAAAAAAATGAACAAGGGTGCGAATCCCCCCTGGGGGGATTGGGTTCAGGCGCTGGAATTGCCTGCTGTGCTCTTTTTATTTTTTTGATTACAACTTGGAAACTTAAGAGAAATACTGCTTGCCCTTTATCATTAGGGAACAAGTCAGTTTACAATGTTAGAATGATGTAAGGGAGGTAAAACTAGCTCCCCGGATGGCTACGGACACCTCTGAATCTCAGACTTTGAGCTTTAAAAAGCTCGGACCTGCTAAAAGACAAAAAAAACCAGCGAACTGAATTAGTCTTAAAAATGCCAAGAAACACTTTAAAAGTGTCTTTGACGTTGCTACAAAAAATTGCAAAAATTTCTAACTTAGCTAGCAACCTAGAACTAAATAAAAATGAAGCTATTAGACTCTTTAGATTGCTACTTGCTTGGATCTATTAATCAAATGAACTTTGAAGCAAGAAAATAGGACAGTAACCGAGATAGATTTAAAAAAAGGGAGATCTAGAAAGATGAACCCATGGGGTTTGAGTGCTTTTGAAGAGAAGGGTTGTGGAGTCAAACTCCTTGATGCACCGATAAGATCTACACTTCGATCGACAATGTTGAAATGAAGACAAGATCAAGCAAGTTCTTTGTGCTCTCCAACTTGGGCTACCTGTAAATAGCTACCAAGAACTAACAAGGGGATTAAGAGCATTTGTATAACAATAAACCATAAAACAATAGAAAAATGAATTTCAAGCAAGAAACACCATCATTCTTTGCATCAATGATATCATTTACATATGTAAGCAGCCTATAAAGAGTTACTTACAGATCTATAAGAAGATAACTTCTTTACCCAAGAAATGCAATCCCAACAATATTAATCAATGGAACATAAGTACAGTTTACCTCATTCATGCATGTGGATCCAATCCAAGACAATCACCAAATCAGATTAGCCTCCAAAGCCTTCTCTTTATTAACTCAAAAATAAAAATATTACAAATAGAAATGTGCAGAGGTTCCACCTTCCAGATCCTCTACAATGGAGCTAAGCTCCTCAATTTATAGAAAATGACAAGTGAGCTAGGGCGCAAAACCCTAAGAGACAAATCTCCTAACTTGTAGAGCAAACAAAGCTCTCATCCAATGGAGTTGTGCCTCATCATCAAAGAAAAACAACATAGCATGGAAGCTGCCCTGTTGAAGTAGCTCATGCGTGAGGCAAGAGGAGAGCATGTGGCAAGTCGTTGGATGTTTCCATACTTGAGAGCTTTATGTTTTATTGGGCTTTCAACAATAGAAAGCTACCACATGGGTGGTGCCACCTCCTCATGGTAGCCGCCCCCACTCCTTCGAACTTATAACATGAAATCCGTACGGTCGTGAATGGCCCACGTGAATGATGAGGCCGTAGTATGGAAATGAAACAAATGTTTAAACTTTTAAAATTTGAGAGTTGACCATGAAGTATTCGCCCCTCCTCATGGTATTATGCCATGTCATATGATGTGGGCCACCTCACAACCAATTTGCCCAACCATGGATCCGTACAGCCGTGAGGGTAGAGGTCCACGTGATGGGATGAGGGCGCATAAGTTAAAACGAATCTCACTTTTAAAACCAAGTTATAATATATGCTTTAACCATGCATTATTAATTCGGCCAATCAAATGATAAATGCCACATCTAATTGCTCAAGCGTGGATGGATGGCCCACGTGAATGATGAGGCCGTGCGGATTTATAATTTAGTGCTTCACCCATTAAATCGGTCCAAAATTATATGCCTTGATACTTTAGCTAAGTCGCTCACCTTATGTGATGTCATGCCACCTCAATTGGCATGTGCATTATTCAAACTTTTTATAACTTTGACTTTTGACCAAGGTGCAATTTGATGCACTTTTAGCATTAAAATGCCACTTTATAGCTCTGATAGACAAAACTGCTCCACGGGGGTTCCTGGTCACCCGAAATGTAGGAAAACTGGGTACCGGGGTAAAGGGGGTGCTCTGAGCTTGAAAATGAGCATCCCTGCGTCAAATTCCGACTCCGGATAAGACTTTTATCACCTTTTGAAATTTTTTAATTAAACCATTAAAAAATGGCTTAAAAAAGCGGAAAAATATTTTTTCTCGGAATCGACTGAAACTTCAGGGGAACCTAGTACATGACAAAACGATGGAATTCTAGCGCCTAGCATGTTTATACATGTTACAAAATGGGCTCTAATAATCCCCTAAGGCCTAACCCCCACTTTGGGCATTCCAGCTTTGGAGGAGCAGGAGAAAACCTCATCGATTATACTCGGCTAAAGGCAAGGCATAATCGACAAGGGAAAAAACTCCTTGGAATACCTTCTTTGGTTGCCAAGTCCTAGGGAACCGAGTCACTCAAAGACCACCATGCTAGTACGCTTATTACAAACCCCGTGGGGCACAATCATGTACTACAAAAAACTGACAAATGGGCCCTGAAAAGGCCAAACTTGGAACTTCTGAACTCTGAAAAAGGCACAAGTAAATGTGCAATACTGGCGGCTCACTGAAGTCCAACTGTAATGCAACTCAGTTGGTAACATCTGGCTCCAACTGCGGGACGTGTGATTAATCTTTCCTAGGAAAGGAGATCATTCGAGAACTCCAGATTCTCAGTTTCCTGCATGGAAACGTAAGTGCATCAGTCCCATATATATATGAAAAATAACCAAATGAAACATCTAAGTTACGACATTTATTCATAAAAGGAAACTATTGTACATAACCAAAATTCAATCTAATGTATAAAACAATAATATACATAAAATAAATCTAACTAGAAAATGAAATGCAGGAGTAGGGTTTAGAAATTTTGATACAAAGATGCCCCCATGGGCATCAGATATTTTCAGTGTAAAATAGTTTGAGAAGGCCTCCGTTGACTGGGAGGGTACACTTCTCGCCGTCCATACTGCTTAGGTAGAAAGCGTTTGTGCCTGCTACTTCATGAATGAGATAAGGGCCTGCCCATAAACTGTCAAATTTTCCATGTTTTCCAGGTTTTTCCCTTCTTTTGTCCCAAAGTAGTACTGTGTCACCAATCTGAAATACCCTTGGCTTTGATGACTTATCAAAATTCTTTTTAACCTTCTCCTGATTCTTTATGCTTTGATCAACCGCCTTTCGTCTGATTTCATCCAACTCAACTAGTTGATCCATTCTATACTGAGATGCATCCAGATCTGTGTTACACTCTTCTAGTAACTGATACACTGGTAGCTTTAGGTGCACAGGTAAAGTAACATCTAATCCATAAACCAGTTCAAAAGGAGATTTTCCAGTTGAACTTTTCTTAGTAATCCTATCTGCCCATAGTGCAAATCTGATCTTACTATCCCAAGCTCTTTTATTACCTCCAACAATTTTCTTGACTATGGTCATTAGGTTTTTATTACTTGATTCTGCCAGACCATTACCTTGGGGATAATAATTTGATGAATGTGATAGGATGATACCATACTTGAAACAAAAGGATGACATTTCTGCTGAGCTAAATGCCTTAGCATTATCCGTGGTGATCCTAGCGGGCACACCGAATCTAGTGATAATCTTATCTTCTAAAAAATCCATGATCACTTTCTCGGTTGCCGCTTTCGTGGGGATTGCTTCCACCCACTTGGTAAAATAATCCGTGGCAGTTAGGATCCAAGAATAACCATTGCTAGAATTATCCTTAAACTGACCAATGAAATCAAGACCCCACTGTTGGAAAGGGGCTTGGACAACTACAGGTTTAAGAGGCAAGGATGCTAACTTTTGTTTTCCTGTGAAGAGTTGACATTGTTGGCAACTTCTGACATGCTTGTGAACATCTGAGAACAAAGTGGGCCAATAATACCTTGCTCTAAGGACTTTATGGGCTGTTGTCTTGGCCGCATAATGTCCTCCACAAAATCCAGAGTGGAACTCAGCCATGAGTTTTTTGGACTCTGGCTCATCGATGCATCTAAGAATTAGACCATCTGGATTTTTCCATCCCAGCCCATCCTGGGTGATACAAAACTTTGTGGCTTTTAACCTCAAGGCCCTTCTTTTATGGCCAATAAGATGATCTGGGCATGTGAGGTTGGTTAGAAAATATATGATGTCTGAATACCAAGGAACCTGTTCAAGACGTTGAATCTCTTCTGATCTGACCTGTACTGACTCATTGTTCTGACATACCATCCCTAAGGCTTGCTCATTCCCTTCAGCCATCATGCGGGCTAAACCCTGACCTTTAACTAACTTGGTGGGTTTGATTTCTAAGTCATATTCTTGGATCTTAGAGACCCATTTACCCCTTATACCAAGACAGTCTTGTTGTGATAAAATGTCCTTAACCGCCGCATGAGGCACATACCCTATAACTTTCGAGTATCCGATATACATTCTGAAATGCTTAAGTGATTTAACTAAGGCATATGCTTGTTTTTCCATGATAGTGTACTTAAGCTCAGAATTCTGTAAGGCTCTACTCATAAAGGCTATGGGTTGCTCCTGGTCATCTTTATTCTTTTGCAACAAAACTCCGGCTATGGTGTCTGGTGATGCAAATGAAAAGATTTGAAAATCTTTGGAATAATCAGGACTGATCAAGACAGGTGATCTACAGATAGCATCCTTTATTCCACTAAAAGCTTCTTTACCCTCTTTATTCCATTCAAACTTAGCGTCCTTTTTAAGCAATCTCTGCATGGGTTTCATTAACTCTGCTAGGTTGGGAATAAAACGTCTGATAAAGTTGATTTGCCCGTTGAATGACTGTAAAGCTGTTTTATTGCAAGGCAAAGGAACTTTCTTTATGGCTTCTACCCTCTCTGGGTCAATTTTGACCCCATCTTTGGAGATGATGTGACCAAGTAACTTCCCCTCATCAACACCTAAGACAGACTTAGCTGGGTTTAAAGATATGCCGAATTTTCGACATCGTTCAAAGATTTGTCTTAGGTGGCCAATATGATCACTTCTTTCTTTAGAAAAAACTGTGAGATCATCCTGATATATTTCTATGATCTTACCGATTAGCTCATTGAAAGCATAATCCATGGATCTCTGGAAAGTTGCCCCAGCATTGAGCAATCCAAAAGGCATTCTAAGATACTCGAAAGTACCCCATGGGGTGGTAAAAGTTGTCTTATGCCTGTCTTCTTCGCTGACCACTACCTGGTTATACCCCGAAAAACCATCCAACATTGACATCATTCCAGAACCAGTTACTCTTTGAAGCAGTGTTTCCATGTTGGGGAGAGGGTAGTTATCTTTCAAACATGCCCAGTTCAGGTTTCTAAAGTCAATGCACAGTCTTAGGTTTCCATTTTTCTTTCTTACAACAACCAGATTTGAACACCATGAGGAATGTCTAGTTGGGGCTATGATTCCTGCTGCTAGCATCTTCTGAAGCTCTTTCAAAACTATGGGGGCCACCTTGGGATTTATTTGTCTCAACTTCTGGCGAAAAGGTTTGGCATCCCCTTTTAAAGGGATAGTATGTTGGAAAACATCTTCCCGATATGACTTGAGCTCATCATATGAAAAGGCAAAAACATCCCGATATTCCCGAATTAGGGCTATAAGGTCATTTCTTTCCTTTTCACTTGTACCCTTGCCAATTTTGATTAGCTTAGGTTCAGTTTTAGTCCCAATATTGATCTCTATGTAATTTCCAGCCTTTAATATTTCCTTCTCTGGCTTATGCCTGTCCTGTCTGTCAAAGATGTGCTCCCATTCAACTATACTTTTAGGTATGGCATTCCTAGGTTGATCCTCATCTTCCTTGTAGTCATACTTTTCTTCCTTATAGCCTATCTTACAATCAGTGAACTCTTGGACATTATGTATAAATCTAAGGATTTGCTTGTCATCTTTGAATACCTGCCAATGATCTATATTATCCGGGATGGAGGGTCTGAAATTGATCTCAAATTTTCCTTCACCATTGATTATCTCTTCAGTCGGTTGGAGGGTTGAGGCTGCTACTGCTAGTTGGTCTGCTTCCTGATTTTCTTCCCTAGGTACTGATGTAATGTTTAGGGCATCAAATAATTCCATTGTATCCCAACAAGCATTCCTATACTTCCTTAACCTTTGATTCTTACATGCAAAGGTATTCTTGATTTGACATATAACTAAGTCTGAATCTCCTTTTATACTTAGAATTTTTATACCCATATCTTTAGCTATTTCAAGGCCTTGCAAGAGTGCTTCATACTCTGCAACATTGTTTGAAGCATCAAACTCCAGTCTGAAAGCAAACTTGAAAGTCTGTTGAGATGGAGAAGTAATCACAATTCCAGCACCCTTTCCTGATCTGGAAAATGCACCATCAAAACTCATCCTCCACAATCCATTTACTCTATCATCTTTAATCTTTTCTTTAATAGGAGCTAATGTGTTTGCAAAAATGGAATAGTTCCCAGAACCATCTGACTCGTGAACATACTCATTATCTAGCACATTAGGGTCTTCAACATGAAATTTTCTTTCCTTTTCCCTATATAACCTAACATGAGCATCTTCATTAGCTGGGATCATGGCATAGGTCCAATCCATCTGTATGCAACCACCAAGGGAAGCAGCCCATTTTCTAGATAGCAACATGCCCCAAATGTTAGGGACATCGATCACAACTACATCCATAGTCAAATTCACATCCGGATATGCAGCTAACTTAACAGGTAAGTTCATGATAATGCCTATGGTGTCAATTTCTCTAGAATCCATTGCACACACATTCTGATAAGGTCTTGTGACTTTCAGGTTCAATTGTTCCATGACTTTTTTAGTTATGACGTTGGATGTGGCACCTGAATCTAGCATGCAGTTATGGAGCAACATGTTGTTGACGACTAAGGATACATAGAAAGGAGGATGCTCTTCCTTACGAGGATCTATACTATGTAGTATAATAGGAAGATCTTCATTGATTTTCTTAGGAACATCAGGAATGACTTGTTTAGGTTTTTCCTGAACTTTATCCTTAGTTTTTTCTAGGACCTTTTCCTTAGGTTTTTCATAGATAACTTCCGTAGGTGCTTCATCAATATTTCCACTAGCTTCTAAAGACTTTATCAATCTATCCTTTTGACCTGGCATTTTAATTACTTCAGTTACAGGAACAAGCATTTTAGCACCAGCTAGCCAGCTAACTACATCAACATTTAGTTCTGGGGAAGGAAGATGAGTTACCTTAGGAATATGCAGATCTGATTTGATGGGGATGGCAGTCTTCCTTCTCTGATAGGTGAAGCCTTTGAACTTTGCTAATTCTTTGATCTCCTCAGGTGTAGGTTTCTCTCCATAAATTTTTGTAACATTGTCCTTTTCCTGTGCCATTTCCTTAGCTTGTTTCCAAACATCCTTTGGCAAAGTGTGAGTTTTACCAACATGATTAATATACTCAGGTTGATTTGAATACCCTACAAAGTTGTTGACTTCAGGAGGACATTGTTCATTTATGTAGTTAAACTTGGGACAAGTTGACTCATCATGAAATTCATTACAAGCCCTACAGAAAGGGGGCACCTCTTCCATAACCATGTTGGCTGAATCAAGTTGACTAGGGATCCTCTGATTGTTGGATGGATACTTTTGCTTCCATTCATTGTTCTGTCTAGGAGGAAACCTATTGGAAGGTATGTGAGATTTTTCTCTTTCCATAGCAATGAGTCTGTTTTGCATGGAATTCATTTGTGCAGCATGATTGGCTTCCATAGCTTTGATTACATCTGTCAATTCTCTCAAAGGATCTTTCTCTAGGTCCTTGCTATCTGTTGATGCTGACTTGTCTTTGTTGTCTGATTGTTTTGATGTAGTACCTCTAGTGAAACCTGGAAGATTGGACTTTCCGGATGACTGCATGTTCTTATCAATCTTTTCAGCTATAACTTGGGCTTTCTTAAGATCAACAGGTTCTTTATCCCTAAGTTGATATCTCATCTCTCCATTGAAAGATTCAATATAATGTATGAGGATTGAGCCATCAGGAGGCTTAATCTCGGCATGCAAGCTTGAGATGAGATTGTTGAATCTTTTGTTGAACTCTTCCATAGTCTCATTCTCATTCTTCTTCATGTTGTTTAGGGATGCTAACAGGTACCTATCTTCTTTCTTGTCTCCCCACTTGGTTAGGAAACCCTTCTCAAATTCTTTGAATGTTTTGAAACTGCCAGCATCTAGGTCTGAGAACCAATCAAAGGCATCTTCTTCTAAGGATAGTGCAAACAGCTTCATCTGCACATCTTCATGTTTAGCGTTAAGACACCATTTATTATAACATTGTGAAAAAGACTTTAAATGTGCCTTAGCACTTATGGCATTGTTACCCTGAAATGAAGGCAACTTTTCAATTGCCTTCTCAGTTACGACATGAGGGTACCCTACGATTGCAGTAAAGTCTAGAGGGCTAAAAAAATCTCCCATGTCTTCTGGTGGATTAGACTCTTCAAACAGATGGTGAATATCTAAGATTGACTCAAGTCTAAGATTTTCGAGTATTCTCCGAGAGTTTTGTTTATTCAATCTTCTTCTATATACCTTTTCAGGTTCAGGAATAAAATTGAATAATCCTTCCGAATTTCTTCTTGTTGAATACTTCGTTGAATTGTTTAAAAGTGGAGTCGCCAGATGGACCGAGTAAAAATTTAAATATTCACAGGATACATCAAACAAAGTAAAAAAAGCAAAAAGAAACAAAGGTCGTGACCCGGGAATAGAAAGGTTTATCCCCGGCAACGGCGCCAAAATGTTGCCGCCTAATACACACCTGGGGGGGACGCGGCAGGAAACCTTCAAGCCGCTCGGTGTGTCCTTGGGGGCAAGTGAGAGTCAAGTGCTGTCACCTGATTACTCGACTCCTCCGTCTAGGCTTACTCCTAGCGAAGCCAAGGGGGGTGGTCCCTATAAAAATAATCTAAGGCTTTTAATCTATAACAAAAGATAAAGTCTATTCTAGGAGTTAAAGATGACGAGATGATAAAATTATAACAACAAAGCACTGCTTGTGAATTAAATCAAATAGCTAACCCAACATAAGATAAATAAGCATTCACGACATTTATGATTGATATTTAAACACAGAAAAATAAAGACCAGTGCCGAGAATGTAAAAATGCTTGTAAATACTGTTGTGTGGGGTTGCTTGTGTAGTCTCAGTGAAAGTATTGCAGTGGCTCGGTTGGTAAATTTTATAGTTATTAGATGAGTAGTTAAGGAGTGGGTTGATTCTTGGTTTGGCCCAAAAGAAAACCTAAACTTCGAACTGAGTGCTCTAGCAACCTTACCAAGTGTCCAACCAGGCGAGGATGAACCCGCTTAAGAACCTGCTGACTCTGTGGATTCAGTCCATGCAACCTCCCGAGTTCTTAGGATTGGATTCTGATGGATTATCCTATTAACACTAATTACCTTGCACCCGTTTCTGATTGAGCCAACTGTTCCGACTAAGCTGCAGTGGTCAAGAGCATACTCCGAGTTTGGGGCGTTGTTCGTTTTATTAAATAGGTATGAGTGGATGATTAATCTACACTAAACCCCAAGCATAAAGCAAGGGGGTTTAATTTTAGGATTAAATTTTAAGCACAGGATAATAATTCGAAATAAACACAAAAGCATATAAAAAAGATAAACAGGTCCTCGGAGGACGTTGTGTGCTTGAGTGAGTTATCTAATTACTACTGCTTGAAAGAAAACTAATCTAAAACGAAAAAATAAAAAAAATGAACAAGGGTGCGAATCCCCCCTGGGGGGATTGGGTTCAGGCGCTGGAATTGCCTGCTGTGCTCTTTTTATTTTTTTGATTACAACTTGGAAACTTAAGAGAAATACTGCTTGCCCTTTATCATTAGGGAACAAGTCAGTTTACAATGTTAGAATGATGTAAGGGAGGTAAAACTAGCTCCCCGGATGGCTACGGACACCTCTGAATCTCAGACTTTGAGCTTTAAAAAGCTCGGACCTGCTAAAAGACAAAAAAAACCAGCGAACTGAATTAGTCTTAAAAATGCCAAGAAACACTTTAAAAGTGTCTTTGACGTTGCTACAAAAAATTGCAAAAATTTCTAACTTAGCTAGCAACCTAGAACTAAATAAAAATGAAGCTATTAGACTCTTTAGATTGCTACTTGCTTGGATCTATTAATCAAATGAACTTTGAAGCAAGAAAATAGGACAGTAACCGAGATAGATTTAAAAAAAGGGAGATCTAGAAAGATGAACCCATGGGGTTTGAGTGCTTTTGAAGAGAAGGGTTGTGGAGTCAAACTCCTTGATGCACCGATAAGATCTACACTTCGATCGACAATGTTGAAATGAAGACAAGATCAAGCAAGTTCTTTGTGCTCTCCAACTTGGGCTACCTGTAAATAGCTACCAAGAACTAACAAGGGGATTAAGAGCATTTGTATAACAATAAACCATAAAACAATAGAAAAATGAATTTCAAGCAAGAAACACCATCATTCTTTGCATCATGATATCATTTACATATGTAAGCAGCCTATAAAGAGTTACTTACAGATCTATAAGAAGATAACTTCTTTACCCAAGAAATGCAATCCCAACAATATTAATCAATGGAACATAAGTACAGTTTACCTCATTCATGCATGTGGATCCAATCCAAGACAATCACCAAATCAGATTAGCCTCCAAAGCCTTCTCTTTATTAACTCAAAAATAAAAATATTACAAATAGAAATGTGCAGAGGTTCCACCTTCCAGATCCTCTACAATGGAGCTAAGCTCCTCAATTTATAGAAAATGACAAGTGAGCTAGGGCGCAAAACCCTAAGAGACAAATCTCCTAACTTGTAGAGCAAACAAAGCTCTCATCCAATGGAGTTGTGCCTCATCATCAAAGAAAAACAACATAGCATGGAAGCTGCCCTGTTGAAGTAGCTCATGCGTGAGGCAAGAGGAGAGCATGTGGCAAGTCGTTGGATGTTTCCATACTTGAGAGCTTTATGTTTTATTGGGCTTTCAACAATAGAAAGCTACCACATGGGTGGTGCCACCTCCTCATGGTAGCCGCCCCCACTCCTTCGAACTTATAACATGAAATCCGTACGGTCGTGAATGGCCCACGTGAATGAAATCCGTACGGTCGTGAATCCCATGCTTACCCCTCATAGCATCGGGATCCATGACCTTGATCAAGGGTGCTAGTTTGAGTGGTAGCAATAGCTATAATGTGTTTGCAGATCATGGGTATCTTCCTGTGTGTGGCAGCTTGTGTTCCTGTGTCGTCTTGCAACCAAACAATTGTGAATGTGGATGACTTTTTTCTTATAGGTGCCTAGAATCTCACCGCTGTTGAAAAATGTAGCTTGAGTAGGAGCTTCTTGCACATGTTAAGTGTCAATGTGTAAGAAGAAGTTTGAGACAACTTTTGAGTGACCACTTAGTAAAAGTGAGAAATAATACCATCTTGTAATTTCACTTAATAAATAAAAGTGAAAGTCTAAATTCCTTTGATCTCTTAGTTTTAGAAATTTAAATGAAATATTTTAGAGTCTCTAGAATATTAGTGAGTTGGATTTGATATACTCTTAGCCATACACCTCATTGTTGAGATAACGTGGTTGCTAGTGTTACCAATTGAGTTGCACACAGTTTGACTTCAAGTGAGCAGCCAAAGTTTGCACAAAGTACTTTTGCATTTCAGTGTTCAGAAGTTCAAATCAGGCCTTTTCAGGGCCCCCTTTTTAATTTTTCTTTACATGTTCATGCCCCACGGGGTTTATAATAAAGTGTGCTAGCATGGTGGTTATGTAAAGAACTTGGCTTCCTAGGACTTAGTAGCCAATCCAGGTATTCCAAGGAGTTTTTCCCCTTGTTAATTATGCTTTGCGTATTAGCTGAGTATAATTTTCAAGTTTTTCTCTTGCTCCTCCAAAGCTGGGATGCTCGTGTTGGGGGTTAGGGCTTAGGAGGTTATTAGAGTTCATATGTCAATGTATATGAACATGTTAGACACTAGAATAAAGTCATATGAACATGTGCTAGGTCACCTAGGTGTTTTTTTTTAAGTTTTCCTGTAAAATTAGGCCATTTTTAATGGTTTAAATTGGAAAATTGAAAATGTAATAAAATAGTGGTTTGTGGGCAAAATTTGGCAATGGAGTGCTCGGTTTCTAAGCCAGAGCACCCATTTAACCCATAAACCCACTTTGCCTAAGTTTCGAGTAAGTATTTATCTCTAAAATTGATATTTACTTGAAAATGGCCAAAAAGACTTAATAAATGGCCAAAAAAGACTTAATAAATGGCCAAAAAAGACAAAATAAATGAAAAAGACATTTTCCTAAATCAGTGGTAAGTGTCCGGAGTTGGTCTGGAGTTGATCTAAAGTGATTGGCAATCAAATCCTAATCACTTCAGACTCCAAGCAGGTGATTTCAATCAAAACCAATGAAGATCCAGTTAACTCTCAATTAGAGAATGCGCCCTCTCTAAGCTTGGTCGACTTTTTGAGGTGGCAGCCTTTGTTTGGATGTAATATTGCCAAGGTTGGGGGCGCCTACCTCATGGAGAGGTGGCACAATCCCCTTCCTTTGGCTCTCAATCAAGCTTCAATCTAAATCCTTTGAGTTCCAATGAAACTCCCTCTTGGTAGATGCGCCCTAGTTTGCATGCTCTTGCTATATAAGGAGACCTCTTCTCCATTCTTTGGCATCAAAAGGTCAAACCTCTACTTGCGATCATTGTAATATTTTTCTATTTGAGTTAATAAGAAGGCTTTGGAGGCTTACCCTGTTGTTGTCCTTGGTTGGATGTGATGTGCTTTGATAACATGAGGTAACCTGTATCTTATTTTATACTTGCAATTGTTGGGATCTGTTACCGGGCAAACTAGCAAGGCTAGTTCCCGATAAGCAAAAATAAGGAAAGCGATCCAATGTCACCTCGATCACGATCCTAACTTCTTCGGAAGCCAAAAACCTCCAAGGAGAAGTATCCTTATGAAACCGTATAGAACATTGATAGAACCAAAAAAAATGTTTTCTATGCAATCAACAGTTAGACCAATGCCTAGATGGAGTCAATATGAAGATAAGCTAACAAACTAGTCAACCAATGTCAGTAAATTAGGCAAAATATGTTATCAAAGTGTCACCAAGGATTGTTAATCAACAAAGATCATTCAAGGATAGTGTGACCAATGACAGATGATATAACCATGAGACTTCAAGAGATCAACCATTAATAACAAAACCATCCACCAATGAAATATAAGAGTCCTTGAGGAATACAACTCACGCTTGATAAAGACTTGCTACCTTTCACCAAAGATCATCTAAAGTCGAGAGTTAATCCACTTATATCATAAGTATGTATCATAGACAAAATGTAGAAAAAGCCCAATGTCTATTGTTATGTATCCAAATCAAGGTAAGTTCAAATGTTAAACCAATCAATTTAGCCTGCAACATAGAAGTGTTATGGAGTATGTGATAACTTTCATCAATAACCAATAACCAACTATCATCAATAACCAACATTAACCAATAGATAAACAAAAACACCACTACCACTTAAGGTCACCAAATGAAGCATAAAATCAATATCATTCATCACTTGTTAATAGATATAGCTAGTAAATATACAAATATGATAAGCATATATTATGGCAATGTATAACCAATAACAATATATGTAAATTTCCTTAAAATCCACTCTAGGGCTAGAGTATGTTGGATTAATTAATTAAACCCAAATTATTACTGTTAACCATACATGGATTTCTTCACTATGCAGCGGAAAATAAATACTGAAAGAAATGCCAATCAATCACATCAATAGAGACAACACAATCTTTTTGGGTATAAACCCCCAGACAAAACCCAAGATGGGAAAACTGGTGTAGCAGTCTGAGAAAATATTTTATTAAGAAAATATGGAGCAATACAATTCAGAAATCGATTTATGCCCAACCTGGCAAAATCAAACCTCTGCAGAAACACTGAGAAATACCTCACGGCCTAGTACGGCCTCCTGCTCAGCTGTACGACTGCTGCTGTACGTAATCCGTACGGTATGACTCACACATGCAAGCTGTGGTACGACCTGTACGACTTGCTATGACCTCTCTCTCTCTCAGCTGATCCGTACGGTCCTGCTTGTCTGATCACCTCATCGATCTTTGATTCTCTGCTCCTCCATCTTCTTTGCAAAAATTCTTTCTCTCAAGCTTCTCTCTCCGTCTTTGTCGGAATGTGCGTGTCCTCCACCAATTGATCTTCCTTTTAACTCATTGGCTAAGCGAAAAACCTAATCTCACTATGGATCAATGGATGAGATCCTCCAGTGAGATCAATGGCCAAGATTAGATTTAGCCATCACTTAAATATTTTTCACTTTCACTTTATAAAAAGTGTTCCATTAAGTCAATTAATAATTAGATCACTTTATTGTATTTTCCAAAGTAAAACTTAGGAAAAATACATTAAATACAATTGGCTTCTTTATTTAAGTCTTCTGCATGCCAGGACACATGCAATGCATGAAGACCTTCCTTGTTGTCACTTTCTAACATTCCCTCTCAACGAGGAAGGGTATCAGTAACAACCCCAACTTGTCTCTGAACTTTACAAACTTGAGTTTGCAAAGTGCCTTGGTGAATATGTCTGCCACTTGCTCATCTGTCTGAATGTACTCCAACCGAATGGTTCCTCTCAGAACACAATCTCTGAGGAAGTGATACCGGATGTCAATGTGTTTACTCCTGTCATGGAACACTGGATTCTCAGAAAGGTTGATACAACTTTGATTATCATAGTGAACTATAGTTGTCTCCAACTCACTCTCGAACAATCTTGAGAGCAACTTCCTCAACCACATCCCCTCACATGCAGCCATGCTGGCTGCCATGTACTCAGCCTCTGTTGAAGTCAGTGCAATTGACTTCTGCTTCCTGCTGAACCAAGAGACAACCCCTGATCCAATGCTGAAGCAGCAACCTGAAGTGCTCTTTCGATCCTCTACACATCCTTCCCATTCAACATCTGTGAAACCCGCCAATTGTATACTCCCACTCCGCTCATAAACCAAACCATACTCCACTGTACCTTTGATGTAGCGAAGTATGTGCTTCACAGCTGTCTAATGTACTCTTCGAGGGTTCACCATGAACTGACTCAAAGAGTTGACTGCAAAGCTAATGTCTGGTCGAGTGTTGACCAGATACATAAGTGACCCGATAAGCTTCCTATACAGTGTAGGATCAAACTCCTCTGATCCCGATACGTCAATCTTCCTCCAGTTGGTAACTAGAGGTATGGCCATAGATCTACAGTCCTTCATCCTGAATCTCTTCAAGATCTCCACTGCATACTTCCCCTGTCCAATGAAGAAGCACCCATCTCTCTACCAAACCTCCAGACCTAGAAAGTAATGCATCAACCCAAGGTCTTTCATCTCAAACTCCACTAGATTGGACTTGCAGTCCCTGATCAACCTCTCATCTCCTGTAAGAAAGAGATCATCCACATATAGTACCAGTATGAGAGGTACCTCACCTGACAAGAAGTACAGGTTATGGTCTGCCTCACTCCGCTAGAAACCCATCTCTTGTAGATAGCTGTCAATCCTCGAGTACCATGCTCGAGGTGCTTGCTTGAGCCCATAAAGAGCTCTCAGCAACCTGCATACATGTGACTCCCTACTCTCCACCTCAAACCCCTCTGGTTGCTCAATATACACTTCTACCTCAATAATTCCGTTGAGGAAGGCAGTCTTCACGTCCATCTGATGAACGCGCCAACGCATCTCTGCTGCCAATGATAGGATAGTCCGAATAGAAGAATACCAGGCGATAGGGGCGAAGGTTTCCTCGTAGTCAATACCTTCCTTCTGCGAATACCCCTTCGCCACAAAGTGTTCCTTGTACTTCTCCAGTGAGGCGAATCAACGCTAGAATGGGCAGTGACGAGTTTCTGCAGCAATAAATGGAGAGAGGAGTCTTCGCGCGCGGAGGTAGAAGGAGTAGGGTTTCCCCACGGGCCCCGAAAAGGGGGAAAACTCGATTCTAAACATTTTTTTTTCGATTTTTTTAAGCTTGCGTCGATTTTATGGCAATTTAATTTGCCTTCAGATTCAGCAAAACAAAAAAGACGATTTTGTTTTAAAAATTGGCGAATTTAAACGATTTAGTTCGACTGCCTTAAAAAATCGCCAAATTTCGATTTTCATGGCGGAAAATCGCCAAATGCGGTGACTTAGACTATAACCAACTAGAAGCCCTTTCTCTCCAGAAGGATCCAACTTCTTCCTAGTGTCAGCATGAATGTGACAATAGCAGATACTCCCAAATATGCAAAATGACTCACATCCGGTCTAGTACCTGTGAATACCTCCTCAAGTGTCTTCCTCCCCAATGCTGTGTGAGGACACCTGTTCTGGACATATAGTGCAGTCTGAAATGCCTCGGCCCATAGGAATAGTGGTAATCCCTGATCAAATAGCATGGCCTTAGCTGCACTCACTAGTGTCCTGTTCTTCCTCTCTGCCACTCCATTCTGCTGCGGGGTGTGAGGAACAATGTGTTCCTTCTTGATCCCCTCTGATGCACAATACTCCATGAACTCTCTGCCAGTGTACTCACCACCGTTGTCAGTCCTCAATATTCAAATCTTTCTCCCTATCTGGCTCTCCACGAGAGTCTTAAACTCTCGAAAACGCTCGAAGACCTCTGACTTGGCCTTCAGGAAATAGATCCAGGTTTTCCTGGAATAGTCATCAATGAATGTGATGCAATAACTGTAACCACTGAAAGAATGGATGCTCATCGGTCCGCATACATCCGAATGCACCAAGTCTAAGGCCCCCTCAGACTTGTGCTCACTATGTGGAAAAGGTCTTCTGATGTTCTTCCCCAACGCACAACCCTTGCAGTGGTTGTGCTTCTCCTCCTATAATGAAGGAACTTCGATAACTTCCTGCCTCAGATGCCTCAGTGCAACATGATGTATGTGTGCCATCCTCCTATGCCATAACTCACCATCACTATTGCTGCTATTGACCAGAGCCTTTGTAGGCTCAAACTGTAGTCTGGAAACCTTCCCACTCCGAACCCCAATCATCCTGTCCAATCTCTGATCTGACCCATGTGGCCTGATATATACTTTCCTGTCCCGGAAAGTCACTAGAAAACCCTTGTCTTCTATTGTGGAAACTGATATGAGATTCTTCGTCATCCTTGGGGCATATAACACATCAACAAAGCTAATGGGATTTCCAGACTCCCTCTGAAACGAAATAGTACCAACACCCTGCACCTGATACTGCGCATCATCTCCTAAATCAATATGGAGATTTACTCCACCCTCCTGCAAGTTCTTGAAGAACGATCTATGTCTTGTCATGTGACAAGATGCACCGCTGTCCACATACTAGATGTTGTTACTGATGGAGCTTGCCATGCAAGCTATCAAGCAAAAGTCCTCGTCAAAACTCTTGCTGAAGTCATCCACCTCTGCTGAACCTGCCATTTGTATGTTGTTATTCTTCTTTCTCTCTGGGCACTGGGAAGCAAAATGTCCTTGCTTGCGGCATATGAAGCACTTGACTTTTGACATTTCCAAGTTCTTCTTACCACCTTTCTTCTTCTTTGCCTTGCCCTTGCCTTTGCTTGCTAGGGCTAGAGCCTCTTCATCCACGATCTGTGTGGCACCGCTGGCTGAAGCTGAACCTTGACCCATACGGGTCTCTTCCTGTGCGAAGTCATCCCACAATCTCTGCCAGTTAGGGAGCTTCTCCCTAGCCACCACGCCTTTAATAAAGACGTCCCATGGCTTAGAAAAGCCATTGAGAGCTATACGAACTAGCTCCTCATCCTCATTCTTAGAGCCCACTGCTCCAAGCTCATCCCTGATCTGTGTGAGCCTTGTAAGATAAGGCACCACTCCTTCACCCTTGGCCACCCTGGTGCTACGTAACCTCTCCTGCAACACCATCTTCCGGTTTTCATTCTTGCTCTGGTAAAGACTTTATAAAGCCTTCCACATTTCTAATGTGGTCTTCTTCCCAGACAGATGAGGAACTATATGGTCCTTCACCCCATCTAAGATGATCAACATAGATCTGGAATCTATCTTCTTCCATCTAACCAAATCTGCCGGATCTGTGGGAGTAGACTTCTGATCATCAATGTGCTCTTCAGCATCACTGACATCTAGGATCCTAGTGATCCTCTCTTTCCAAGTAGGAAAGTTCTATGCCCCTTGGAGTCTATCCTCAACTCTCAACTGTACGACCATAGTGAATAGTACCTGTAAACCCTAGGATAGATATGCCAATGATCTATCCAACCAACCTGCTGCTTTCTCTCAGTTTGCTCAGAAGAGCTTTGATACTATGTAAATTTCCTTAAAATCCACTCTAGGGCTAGAGTATGTTGGATTAATTAATTAAACCCAAATTATTATTGTTAACCACACATGCATTTCTTCACTATGCAGCGGAAAATAAATACTCAAAGAAATACCAATCAATCACATCAATCGAGACAACACAATCTTTTTGGGTATAAACCCCCGTACAAAATCCAAGATGGGAAAACCGGTGCAACAGTCTGAGAAAATATTTTATTAAGAAAATATGGAGCAATACAATTCAGAAATCGATTTATGCCCAACCTGGCAAAATCGAACCTCTGCAGAAACACTGAGAAATACCTCACGACCCAGTACGCCCTCCTGCTCAGTTGTACGACTGCTGCTGTACGAAATCCGTATGGTACGACTCACACGTGCGAGCTGTGGTATGGCTTGTATGACCTGCTACGACCTCTCTCTCTCTCTCAGCTAATCCGTACGGTCCTGCTTGCCTGATCACCTTGTCGATCTCTGATTCTCTACTCCTACGTCTTCTCTGCAAAAATTCTTTCTCTCAAACTTCTCTCTCCGTCTCTGTCGGAATGTGTGTCCTATCCACCAATTGATCTTCCTTTTATCTCATTGGCTAAGCGAAAAACCTAATCTCACTATGGATCAATGGATGAGATCCTCCGGTGAGATCAATGGCCAAGATTAGATTTAGCCATCACTTAAATATTTTTCACTTTCACTTTATAAAAAGTGTTCCATTAAGTCAATTAATAATTAGATCACTTTAATATATTTTCCATAGTAAAACTTGGGAAAAATACATTAAATACAATTGGCTTCTTTATTTAAGTCTTCTGCATGCAAGGACACATGCAATGCAGGAAGACCTTCCCTGTTGTCACTTTCTAACAATATATTCAAGAGATATCATTCATTAGCATATAAATAACCAAACAAGTTTCAACCCTCAATAGGTAGAAAGTAATTTCCAGATCTGCTATATGGTTAAAATCAGACTTAGATTTGCACAGTAAATTATTTTAAAATGCACAGAAAATCGATAATTATGCAAATAGCTTAACTCCAAAATGCAGATCTTAATGAAATGTAGAAGATGTGATCAAATCCTAACTTCTTTTGTTGCTTTTGTGTACAGGCAAGAGGGCAAAAGCTTGGGATTGTCAAAGTATACAGTCTGCAAACTTCATGCAGACCTATGACAACAATGGTAGAGGGTTGAAAAGGGATGCTTTAGCCCTTGGGAAAACCACCAAAACGAGGACCGAGGGTTGTTAGACCAAGGTCGAGGTTAGGGGCACCCAAAAGGAGAGGATCGAGGTCCTTAAAGGGAAGCCCTAGCCCCTGTTGAGGCTGGCCATAGGGCAAATCTTGACTGCAGCTAGGGTTTTGTAGAACTTAGGGTTTAGTTTAGGAATAAGGTCTAGCAAGAATAAGGACCTCTTGGACCTGTTCTTTTCTTGGAAGAGAATCTAGGGCTTTTGTAACCTCTTCGCACATCCAGGGACCGAAGTCATTGTAGATCACTTCAACCAATTGATCAAATGAATATATTCCCTTCGGAGGCAGATTCTTGAACCATTTCTCTTCGTGATGGTTCATTGTGAAGTCAAGAGATATTATCAATAATTTCATTCTGATGTCCTCATCTACGATATCCCACGCCTTGAGATATTCAACGAATGTAAGCACATGATCTACAACCCAACCTTGGGATGCCTTCCACTTTGGAATTGCCAGAAAAGCCTCTCTATTCATATCATTTGGATACCTTGGTGTTTTTGAGAAATCCAATGGATCAAACCAAGGATGTTTCAACCATACTTCATCGAAGGACGCCATATCATCTGGTTTCCTTGTCTTTATAAAGTACGTTTGTTATTTTCTTCAGTCGGAGTCGCCAGGAGATACCTTCCAAGTTAGCTTAACAAATCTCACAAAAGTACCAAAAAACAAGGGCGTACTTGAGATAATGGTGATTGAGTTATGAATTGCTTATTAACCAGTGGAGTCGCCTTAAAAGAGTGGAGTCGCCAGGTAAGATCTACAAGATTAGTCCTCAACAATATTTTCAAAATACCAATCAAAGACTCACCTCAATCTTCTTACCAAATGTCGTTTTGCCAAGGATGTCAATGACTCCAGATAAATCACTTTGATTTTCAAAACGTCCCCGGCAACGGTGCCAAAAATGTTACTGGGCAAATTAGCAGGGCTAATTCTCAGCAAGCACAAATAAGAAAAGTGACCCAATGTCACCTCGGTCACCGTTCTAACTTCTTCGGAAGTCAAAACCTCCAAGGAGAAGTATCCTTATGGAATCCTGTAGAGCACTTAGACCACCACAAAAAGTATATTCTCTATGCAATTCGTAATTAGACCAGTGCCTAATGGAGTCAAGTGTATTCTACTTTAACCAATAATGCTTAGTTCATTCAATGAAATGTATAATAATCAATATTGGATCAAAAGACTATATTGCTAACACACTAACCAAATATACAATTTAGAGGTGGTTGTCCAAATCATTCAATAATCAGATATAAGCATGTAGCATGACAATTTATAACACTTATAGGGATTATAACTATATCAACCAATGAAATACAAAAGATCATTTACCAATAGTTATCACGTGAATAAGTATCAAACCAGTGTAGTTTCAGATTTGTATTCAATTGCCTTAAGGATTGCTTTAGGCCAAACTTTGGTTTGTAATGGACTGTAAATGTACATCAGCTAAGGCAGGAAGCATTCTTAACATTAAATAAAATGTGTGCATTAACCAGTTCAGAAAATACCCAGTCAAAAAACGAGTGTAAATAAAGAACTCTTATCAACAACCACCATTAGTCAAGTGTCAAGATTACTTAGCGTTAATAACATTATAGGCATTAAGCATATAAAGGACCAAAAGTTATCCAATTTTGCAGATGTAAACTTCAGATCTGTATGTGATATAGCAGCACGAGTCATTTACCAGTATGCATCATCAACAAGGTTCATCCAGTATAACCATTCAGCAGTAGCATAGAAGTAACCTTTGCAAAATTTCTTGAACACAAATCAGACTTAGTATTGCTAAAAAATCACCTTGATAATGCACAGAAAAAGGATAAAAGACAATGAAATTATAACCGATAAAATACACCAAAAATTGACTGAACAAAACTGACTCAATCTTTTGTTTACCATATGTACAGGTGAAGGCAAAAAGGCAATGCACATGATCTGCAATTTTAATTGCAGACCTGTGTTAATTAAAGGAAAAGGGTACAGCTGGAAAGAGAGGGCCTGGATTGGGCAACCAAAGAAAGGAAAGTGCCAAGGAAAAAGGTGGAAGGCTGTAGGGCTGAGAAAAGAGATGGGAAGGAGAGAGGATGTAGGTCTGTGTTAGGATTTTAAATTTTTATGCATAGAAATCAGGAGTTAAAAAAATAGAAAATTAGGGCTCTTTAAAAGTTCAAAGAACTCATAAATAAACCATAAAAAAATTAAAACTAAGTTAAAGACTAATATTTACAGATTTACACAAACTCAGAAATTAAGGTTTTTTTAGGGAGTTTTTGATAATTTTGGGGTTTTTAGGGACAAATAGGGCAGACCGAAATTATAGGAAGAAGGGCCGAAATTTTAGGGAGGCTGAAAAATGCAAAAAAATTAATTTTTAAATTTTTAAGGTTTTTATCATAAAATTGCAGACCTAATTTTAACCCTAATTCTACTATGAAAATGCAAATTTAACCTAACAAAAATATTTACAAAAATACAAACTCAGAAAATTAGGTTAGATGAGTTGAATGAGCAACTTAGGGTTCAATAGAAAACTATATACCCAACCCTAGGGCATCAATGAGAGGAATTATCCTCCTTGAGATGGTACTTGGCAAGCTTGGCAACTAGGGCTAACCTCAACAATCTCTAGGGTTCGTTGAGAGAGCCTAGCTTTAGCAAGACTTGAAGACTTAAAGCTCAAGCTTGAATGCAAACGTGACTAATGACAAAAATGGAATGCAAATCAAGACAAAATGAAGCAACAATAGCTTCCTTTCAACCCTAACAAGCATCACTTTCATACAAATTGACAAAGAGACATCAAACTAAGAGTATGGATGCCTCCAAGTGCATGTGTTAAGCAAACAACTCTAGCCTCACCTTAGCAATGGCATGAACAATAGTAAAACTTCCAAGAAATGCTTCAAACTTGCAAAATAATCTTCATCAAGGAGTGCACATCCCTTCAAAGAGCCCTAGTTAGGGAAAATAGCAAACATAATGAAATTATCCCAATAGTTGATATCTAAAAATGAAGTGAGGAGATTGGATTTATATGATCTCACACTCACTTTTACATAAAATAAGGTTAATTTAATATTGAAAATGTTAACCTAAAATTAGAATAAAAATAATATAAAATAATCTAAAGATGGCCTATAGTAGGCTACCTGGGGTATTTTCCCCCTAGGTGCAAAAAAATGCTGAAAATGGTTGAACAATGCCAAATTTGACCAAACTGAAGACCAGACTACGTAGGGGGGGTCGTCATGCCCCAACTAACCCCAACAATGATGAAAACCCTGAACGCCCCCCCCTTTTAGCAAGCAAACAATCTTCCCTTTAGGATGGCGTCATCCTCTGAAGGAGGGCCCAAAGAGAGGGCGCTACTGAACTGGAGGACCAGGAGGGTGCAGGAGGTGTTCTGAAGGATAAGCAAGCGTCTCAGTGATGAAGAAACTGCCACTGGAGTGATAAAACAAGGTTGGGGTCATGTGACCCAGTGACCCACCTCTGGAAGCCCCGGACACCAACCTCAGGGTTTCAAACCCTTTCATGAGGTAGTCAGTGATGCCATAAAGCCTTAATACTTCCAAAAGAGAAACCAAAGGGTCTGGCCATGCCCCTACCTCAGAATGAGCATGGCTAAACACCCCTCCTGGTTAAAAAAAAAATAGCCTCTCCGTGGGGTACCTCTGCAGGTACGCTGGTGTTGGTACCAACGTAACAGGATCCATTTGTCTTTTGAAGGGAAGTTAGCTATTCTTAAAGAATAGTGAGTAATGCTTTATAGGCTGCTTACTTTTGTAAATGATATTAGAATGCTAGAGATCGTAAGATATCCTGTTTGAATCCAATATTTCTTAAGTTCTCTTTTAATCATTTACACATATGCTTTTAATCCTCTTTGCTACTTGTGTTGTGATTCTACAGGTTGCTTAAGCTGGAGGATGTGGTGAGCATGTTAGCTCTATCCTCCATTCAATAGATCTGTACAAGGCACTCAATCCCACCGGTGCATTAGGAAGGAGACTCCATTGCTCATCTTCAATGCTCAACCCCCATCGGTTCATAACTTCTTGATCCACTCTTTCTTATCTTTCTTGGTTACGGGTTCTGTTTTACTTAGATCTTGATTCAAAGCTATTTTATAAGTTGATCTAAATGTTTGCAATCTAAAAATCATAAAGGGTTTAATTTGATCATCTAGATCTTGGTTGCTTTTCTTCTTTTTGCCAAGTTTAAAGTGTAGATCTAAAGAAACAAAATATGAAAGAATTTGAAGTTTAAATTTTTATCAAGCAAATCTAGTGCTATATATTTGCTTTCCATCTCTTAAAGGTTAGTTAATTTTTGCCTTTTCTTTCATTAGTTTACTTAGGAAATTTTTGTAGTGAGTTTGTAGTATTACAAAATACACTCTTAAAGTGTTTTTGGCCATCTTTTAACTAAATAAGCTTGCCGTTTTTCTGATATTAGTGAGCAGGTAGAAAGATATGCTGGCCAAATTTTAAACCTTGGAACCATTCGTGACCATCTGGACAACCGATGTTATCTTTCTTTCACTTTTTCTAGCATTTTGTAAGCTGTCTAGTGCCTAAATCATAAAGGACAAGCATCGTTTATTCTTTGGGTTAATTGTAACAAAAAATAGAGAAGAGCAAGCAGGCTACTCAACGCCTGCCCCCATCCCCCACGGGGGATCTGTGTTTTTTTGTGGGATTGCATTTTTTCATAATTTTTGCTTTAGATTAGTTTCCTTATGCAAGCATTAAATAAAAATAATCACATGCACACAATCCGTCCCTAGAGGGCTATATAGATTAGTTTATTTCATTTTTTGCTTTATCATTTTATTTCACAAGTCCTAAATAAAATTTGCACCCTTGCTCTCCTGAAGTACTACATCATTTAGTGGTGTATGGAAAAGAGATTCTTGGGTTTTGGTTTAGTTAAGCAACTCACCCTTTAAATCTAATAAAATTTACCAAGGCTTGAAGTTCCAAGTATGCTATTGACCGCTGTAGCCTAGTCTGAACAGTTGGCCAATCAGAAAGGGACTTTTAGTGACTAGTGTAAAATCAAGTGAAACTCAGTCAATAGAATTCGGGAGGTCGAGTGAAGCTAACTATAGAGTCAGTTGGCTACTTTAAGCAGGTTATGCCTCGCTCGGTTAGACCCTTGGTATAGCTGTCACTACGCTCAGTTCGAAGGAATGAGTCAGAGTTGGGTCAAACGAAGAATTCACCCACTCCCGTAGTCACTCATCTTTAATAAATTAAAACCGACCAACAAAGACATCAGCAACATTCCCAACACAGCAACAACTTATACATTTTCGGCACTGGTCTACTATATAATTTTCATGGTTTAATTCAATCTGCCAATATGTCGTGAATGCAATCTTTAAAATGTTGTTGATTTAATTTATTTGCAAATGATTTGTTTCAGTAATTTTTTCATCCATTGTTTCCTTTGTAGTGTAAAAGCCATAGATTTATTTTTATAGGGATTGTTACTGACTTTTTTGTACCATAGTTGGACTTCCGACGAGCCGCCATTTGATGAACATGATTAATGTTCATATCCAGTGTATCAGAAGTTCCAACTGAAATAATTAGCCAACTTTGGCTAGCCGGTTTTATTTTTCAGTCAAAATGACCATGGCCCCACGGGGTTTGTAATAAGTATGCTAGTAGGATTTTTGAGTGGCTCGGTCCCCCATGACTTGTTTATGCAACTAAGGCATCCCAGGGAGTTTTTTCCCTTGTCAATTATGCTTTGCCTATAGCCGAGCAATAATCGGCGAGGTTTTCTCCCGCTTCCTCCAAAGCTGGGATGCCCGATTTTGAAAATTTGAGCCTTGGGGGGTTATTAGAGTCCAACTAATGCATATAAGCCTACTAGACACCATGTATGTCTTAGATGGTCATTTTATAGGGTCCTCGTCCAATAAAAACACTGTCCAAAATTTTTTTACCGGACACGTTGGATGAGTTTTAATTATTTTTCCAAATATTTAATTGTAAAAATCAAATTTGTAATATGTCAGTCATTCGGGGTCCGTTCTCAGAGTTTGAAGGCTTAATTCATAAGCCAAAAATCATGCATGACCCCCGGACTGTTGAAATACTGAGAGGGGGGTGAATCAGTATTTCCCAATCATTAAAAAATTTCAGTCAAGAGCAAGTTGCTAATCACCAATCATAACAGCATATCATTAACATTCATGAAAGATAACAAGATGCATAGTACACAATATTTTTACGTGGAAACCCAAGTCCTGGGGGTAAAACCGCGGAAGCCTTTTATGATAAAATTTGACCCAGCAACAACTGGGGCTACAAATTTAATACAACTTCTCCAGCTACAACTGGAAGGGGCTACAACCCCTAGGCTTCGTCAGCTGCAACTGACGAGCTGCTACAGCAGCTCAGCTCACAAAATTGTGAGCCCTAGCACAACCCTACCACCCTTAAGAAAAAGATTGCTGAACCTGTGGACCTGTCAAACACCAAACCCTGTACTTTCTGCTGCTAATAACCTCTGCTCTCTGATCACTGCCAAAACATCACTGTATATATATATCACTGAAGTAATTCTGCTCTTCTTTTACCAAATATCATCATAGGTGTATCAAGTCATCATCTTAGTGTACGTCACTGTACACACACCACTGTATAGCTGCCATTCACTTACCTTTGCTTAGCAACTTACCACTGGTGTATTCACTTTGTCATCTTTGCTCAATGCACTGTTCATACCTACTCTTCAAGCTTATGTCAAGACTGCAACTTCAAGTTTGCTTCAGAACTCTTTTCTGAGATCCTTGCACTGACTTGGATGAATAGCTTGAGTTTCTTCCTTTTTAACCCGAATTTAATCTCATAAAAAATGTGGTTTCCTCAGTAGACTGTTCTCTTCATCGAGTTCAGACCATGATCAAAACTTGTTCCTGTGTACTTCGTGCCTACTACTACTATTCTCCAAAAGCACCTTGACTGTCATCAAATCATACACTCAGGCTTTGTCTTCAAAGCTCTAGGGATCCCAAACTCTCCTCAAGACAGACAAACCCTGAAATCAAAAGTATGTTGCTGTTGTCCTGTCCCTATAGGGCTTGACTTCTCACAAGAAAATACATGATTTCTGTCCCTATATTATTTTCAAAAGAGGCAGTATTTCCACAGTCAGCAGTTAGGGCAGTCATTTGGTTGTGAGGAACATCACTTCATCCAAAGCTTGATTGTGTGTAAAACTCGAACTGTTGAAGCATGAGGGTTTGGGCAGTATTCACTCAAAGCAAACTCGGATTGATGACTGTTCATACTCCATCAAAATTCAGACTGTAAATGTATGAAAATTAGGGCTTTCTTCTTCTCTGCACTCAGACTGTTTTAGGTTAGGTCTGTCATCAAAATTTCAGTCAACTTGTCACCTCAGTTAGCGAGCTCCTTCATATTCATTTGTTGCCTTCTTAGCTCAGACTTCTCTTCAAAGATAGTCCACACGTGTCTGCTGCTGCGTTTTTCTTGCTGCCTTAGTCCTAAACAAAAAAAAAACACAGAGCTACATCCGAATTTTCTCAGTCAATTCTGCATTTCTGCCTTGGATTTCTGCTTCAAATGCTGGTAAGGAAGAAGGACAAAACCCAAAAAAAATTCTGTAAAAGAGCTGCTCCTAAACAGTCTGAAACTCCTCAGTCCACAAGTTCCTTCTCCACATTTATTGGATGTCCAAATATCAAAAAAATTCTGTTGCTGCAAAAACAAAAATCGGAGGGCTGCCTCAGTCACTGTTCACCCCCGAAATTTTTAGACATCTTGCCTCAGTCCACGAAATTGCAGAGCTCCTCCGAAATTGTACACCTTCAAAATGACAGGTTTGACTGGGTATTTATAGTAGTTTTTCATAAAAAAAAATATGGAGCCGACCTCCAAAAAAATTTATAATTTTTAAATTTTAATTTTAATTTATTTTGGAGCCGACATGTATTGTAAGTAAGTTTATTTTTACTTATTATTATTTTTTTATATTCTTCAATAGTTAACCATATCATTAAAAACATATCCAATGGTTCTACTATATATATCTTCATCACACAAGAGTACCAACATCATGCAACCATCATCAGGCCACTAAGTGTGTGGGTACCACATGTAAGAGTGTGCTAAGATCATAAGTGCCATCATACCACCATCTAAGTGGGTGCCAAACCTTCTCATGCACTTAGGACTATCTTCAAGAATTCCAAGACCCCATCAACCCACAACGTCATTACTAACAGTACAAAGGGCCCAATCATAAATTCCCTCAAGTGATAAGGGTACAAGGACATCGTGGTCATGGCAAGAGGGCTTCATGGACTTCTTCAACCACCTAAGCCATACAACAGGACCTCCAAGGGTCAAGATCCATCATGATATCACCTGTGGGGTTGCCAGACCTTCTCCTAGGGTACCATGACCTCATTACAAACACAAATGACCACAGAATGGGTCATTTGGACTCTTCACTTCTTCAACCCACCAAGGACACTTTCTAGGGTATTAGGGCATAGGTTGTGGTACTGGAAAACAACTGGAGAACCATAGAAACACCTTAGGGGTCACTCAACCAAGTTAATGGGTAGCCAGGGCTTTTGGCATTGTCCTAAGGCCTCCAAGGGCTTCAAGCTTGGGCTTGGACAAAGTCAAAAGGTCTCCTCTGACACAGACAACCACAAATCAAATACTAACCCTCAGGGGCTCCACAAGGGGCACCAAGACTTAACTGTTGGCATCAATGACCAGACATTGTTGGCATCAATGACAACCTAATCAACACGGACCAGCTTATCCTAAGTTTCGGATGTCAATTCAACCTCATAATTAATAATTTCTCAAAAAACTCATTTACAGAGAAATTATTCATTAAAATATTAAAAATGAATATTTTAGAGATAATCCAAATCTCTCCAAAATAAAACAAATTGAATAAAATAAAAGGCTAAATGACATGGCACAGGGCATTAAAGATGATTCCAATCAACTCCAGTTACATTCAGTTAAGTATACAGTCACTAGATGAGATCTCCGTCAAGAGAATTTGCCCTCTCCTTCAGGATTCACGATTTGGTGATGTGGATGAGTAATTAATGGAAGGTTGAGTTAATCTTTACTCCATGGTGGGCGCATCCCTTGTTTTGTGGCTTCACTAGAGCTTGGCTTCTCCTTGATTCGAGTTAGCATTTACACCAAGCTCCAAGCCATTACCTAATGGCATTCACGCCCTCCTCCTTTAGCTCACGTCAATCCTAAGTGGGAGATGCCCATTGGCTTGGTGATAATCATGAGGGTTGGATGGGAGGTGCCTTGCCAAGGTGGAGGCCACCTCCCCATCCACATGTGTTTCAAACTCGAGTTATGTGGTGGCTCTTCACTCCGAGCCCAGATTGTGATTGGAATTCGATTCTCTCATGTGCCATTTGTCTCTCTCAAAGCAAATTCGAATTAGGTCTCATGGGTTCTAGTTTTTGTATATAATGAGGTGCTTGGCTCCTCATTCTTCATGGATCTTTTGTTGTAGAGTTACTCTGAGAAAATTGTATCAAGCTTTTGCTTTGAATTTGTTAATAAAGTTATTCGACTTTGGAGGTCTATGGGCTCTTGTTCATTGTGGTGAATTCTTCATGGTTGAGGTGATTTCTTTCCAAGCACTTCTCTTTCAATACTTATATGTTGTGATCAAATGCTAGCTTTAGAAGTCTAATCTTTTAGAACATAAGATCTGTCATTTGCAGTTGTCAACTTGGCTTATTATGCAATGTTTGTCAAAGTTATATGAATAGGATGTATTCAGTTGTACTGATATTGATAAAACTTTGATCTGCTTAGCATACTAGTTGATTTTGATCTCACTTTTTGTATTGAGTGTTTTGTGTCTTGTCAGGTTTCACCATTTGAAGAAGGGTGTGAGTTCAGTTGCTTCTATCCCAAGCTTCAAACAACCATATTTTTGAGTTTAACACTTTGTGATTGCAGGATCTACAAAGCTTGTCATCTTTTGCCACAAAAAGAAAGCCAGGGGTAGCTCTCTCTCTTGTGTTCCATGCTGAAAACTACATTCAAATTTGGTTACTGGATCTAAAGGCTTACTTCTTCAAGCCCTCTATTTTCTCTCATTGATCCCTTGTTTACTTGTTTTTGACCATCTTCATTTCGTCTCCCTCATTTAGGCTAGTTTTCTTTGCCTTTTCCTTCCAAAACTTCCTCCCTACCCTTGCTTTCGTCCTACTTGGTTTGCTCCCCCTTTTTGCTAGCCTTTGTCTCTCGGCTCCCTCCTTCTCTAAGCTCTTTTCTCTTTCACTTCTCTTCACTTCTAGCTCTTGTCTTTTCTCATCTTGACCCTTCTTCCTTAGCCTTCATTTCCCTCAAGACCCCTTCTCTAGCCTCCTTTCGTCCTCCTTCTCCCAAGCTTCCATTCTCCCTTTCATTTTGCCTTTAGACTTGTTCAAACCTTCTCCCTTTTGTCCCTCCTTGAGCACTTCAAAAAAGTCACAAAAAGCAACAAAAAGGTTTTTTGGTTAAGAGTTAGTTGTTTCATTTTTAAAAGCTAAATAGTTAGATCTCTTTTCATTGTATGCTTTTCCATTCATAGATCTCATTCTAGTTTAAAATATAGTGATAGCTTGTTAGATCATAGTTTATATTTCCATATTAGTATTGCATCTCATCTTTAAAAGTCCATTGATTAGTTGTCCTTGCATCTTAGATCTCATCTTAAAGTTAGACTTGCATTGCATTTCAACTTTCTAGTTTGCACTTGGTTTAGATCTTAGATTTTATTTGACTAATGTTAATGGGTTCTTGAGCTTATCATTGTGATAGGTATTCGAGGAAGAGAAACTCAAAGAGTCTTGAAGCAAGAAGAAGAGAAAGAAGATCCAAACCAAGAAGAGCATAAAAAAACCAAAAGGATGATCCAAACCAAGAAATCTAATTATAATCATGATCCTTTGTAATAGCTCTTAAGAGCTTGTTTCAAATATTTTCTAAGTTATTTCCCTCAAAGTCCTTTCAAGGGTTTTAATCCCAAAGGCAATTGTACTCATATAATAAAGTTTGCAAGTGGGGTTTTTAATCCCCCACATCCAACTTCCCCTATTTTGGGGAAGTCTTGTAGTGTCCTTGTGTGTTTGCTTTCTTTCCTTAGCTTAGTTTATTTTTGCAAGTAGCTTAGTTTAATTTTTGCAAGTAGAAACTAATTGCTAGATTAGTTAAATTTCTATACTTAGCATTTTATTTATTTACTAGTTGTTTACCATTTGATTAAAAATTTCATCTTTCAAGTAATACAACTACTTAAATTAGAAATCTCTTGAATCTCACCAATAGTGGATCAAGAGTGCTCTCTGTCGGAGAGTTGCTTTTACTTCTTTTTTTACTTACCTCCATGCTCTCCCGAGTACGGTTTTTGACCTAAAAGAGATTCTTGGGTAGATTAGAGTTTATTTCCAGTTCAGTACTTTATTTCCGTGCATCATAAGACTCTTGAACTTTGTCATAAGATGAAGTCAAGAGCACTCTCTGTCGGAGAGGTTTCATTGTGCTCTTAATAAAATACTTCAAACTCACATCCCCCTTTAAAAATTTATCTCGTTGCTTTCCACCACCAAGTATGCTCTGCCAACCCTAAAAAGTTGGATTATTACTCAGAACGGTGACTGGATTTGATTAATTTCACAAGTGATAACCGTAATAAAATCTTCACCCCCATAAACAATGAACCGGCGTTGTTTTTCGATAAATACTCAAGTAGTGTGCAATTCTTGCTGGTGACCCCGGAACCATACCGTTGTCATAGAGTTCTAGCTTGCTGGTTAAGTTCCTTGGACACCTAGCCTAGAATACTAGACGGTCCGTCAGGGCACCGAGAGTAGCCACTGAAAGTATTTTTTCCGGTTGGACTTTTGCCTTGCTTTTTTAGCCTTAATAATCAAGAACACCTAAAATACTTCAAAATTTATCAAGAACAATTTCAAAACGATCTCACGAACAATTATCATTGAGAATTATTTTTCAGCATCACAAGCACTTGTTTGACTCCATTTGGCACTGGTCTATAAAACTCATATGTATCACCTTGATCTGGACCATTAGTCCTTGTGCATTTGTTTAATTATCTTGTGGATGCTTATTTAAATTTCAAAGTCAAAGTATATTGTTCATCTTGATATATGTGACTTGTAAATTGCAACGTGGATTGCGTGTTTATTGTGTTCTTATCATTAAAAAACTCCTAAACAACATCCATCCGCATCGTTTCATCACTTAAAACACTTAAAAAACAAGAGCCATAGAAAACTCTTTGTTAGGGACAACCCCCCTTGGCTTCGTTAGGAGTTAGCCTAAACGGAGGAGCTGGGATTCAGGTGATAGTACCTGGCTCATTGCTTGCCCCCAAGGCCACACCTCTCCCACTTGTAGTGAGGAGACAACTTTTGAAAGATTTATGCTGCTGGTGTGCATCTCTGCGGACAACAGGGACCACCCCCCTTGGCTTCGCTAGGAGTAGCGTAGACGGAGGAGTCGAGTAATCAGGTGACAACACTTGAATCTCACTTGCCCCCAAAGACACACCGAGCGGCTTGAAGGTTTCCTGCTGTGTTCCCCCAGGTGTGCATTAGGCGACAACAACTAGGATTAAGGAGATTAGTTGAGATTGGTTGCTAGAATCAAGGAAGTTGGTTGCTATAATGAGGAGATTAGTTATCTCTCTCAAAGCATAAATAGGACAAGATGGGAGGAGAAGTTGCGTAAAGGACACACCAAGGAAATTGTGTGAGGAACACACATAAGTGAAGCCAAGGAGGAGAGAACACAGATTGTGGGAAGAGGATTGACCAACAAGGTTGAAGACTGCAAGGATAGTACCATACAGAGTGTACAACAGTTTCTCATGTTTCTGTGTAGGCGTATTGTTTCTTTACCAGCAAGTTGTAAGCCTTAGGTTAAGGTGTCCTTGTAAGCTTTATTATTAAATGATAAGCTGATTTGAAGGACATAATTCATGTGTACTATGTTTATGCTTATACACTGTTCATTTTCAGCTATATGTGTGATTGTGACATGTTCATAAATATTTATTTCTGTTGTTAAATAAGTTCAGATTTGATTTATTTAATTAAAGAGAAACATAGGACAATGGTCACCTAGGGTCTGCAAATTTACAATTGCAGGCTGCAAATCATATATGGTAGTTGAGTTCGAGATGAAGGACATCGACATAATGAATTACTTCTTGGGTTTGGAGGTTTCGCAGAGGCTAGGGGTGATATTCCTTGGGTAGGGTAAATATGCAATTGAGATCCCAAAGAGGTTTTGGATGAAGGACTACAAACCTATGGCGACACTTATGATCGCTAATCTGAAGAAGGTGATAGCATCAAATTCAAAGTTGGTGGACCCTTTGGTGAGCATTCACATAGATTGAATCATTTAATTTGTTTCAACCAAACCAAGATTATAACATCTACACCTCTTTATATGAATCATATTATTCGAGAAGCCTTTGAAACCGATAAATGCACTAACGATTTTTATTGTGAGGGTAGTTATAAAGTAAGCCACCCTTGGAAGCCCCTAATTCATAATTTCCATCTCTAAGGTTGTCCTTTTTCACCGTTCATTTTTTTTCTTTTTCTTTAATTCTCTCCTCTCCTTCATTCTTGTGGTTAATTTTGGTTTGTTATCCATTCTCTTAACCCTAGTCTCCTCAAGTTATAACAAAACTAATGTTTTTTTTTTTAAATTTAATTTTTATTTATTTATTAATCATTTTTAACTCTCATTGACCATGTCCTCCTAATATTTTATAGTATTATTTTTAAATTAATTTTCTTCAAACTACAAACGACTATCTTATCCCCTCTAACCCTATAAATTCCTAATTAATCGCTTGCATCTCTACCTGTCATTATTGTTCAAGAGCTATTCCTTGATGATTGGTGGAGTGTCCACTCGAAAAGTAAGGAATGTTTCTATCCTTTAACATGGTCCACTCCAGAAAAAATCACCATGATTTTGACTAATTGTGAAAACCTAGACTCAAAAAAGAAGATTTTTGTTCAAACTAGGAACGAATAAAACATCATTCAACTCAAGAACATCACTCGATGACATTTAGAAGGAAATGGAGCCCAATCCTTTTACAAGATATGTAGCATCATCACCCAACTCCACATACATACTTCTCTCTTGCTCTTGAAGCTTGTTGAAGGGTTCCTTGTCAAAAGTCACAGGTCTTGATGCCCATCTATCCACATACCATCCAACACCTGACACAATGTTAGAAGATGAGCAAGAGACCACGGAGAAGGTGGTCTCAAACTGGGAGGATCCCTCATCCAGTCTTACTATAGTAGCGATTTGGCCTTCTCCTTCTTCTTTAGATACTAGCTAGCGTAGTGTCCCAACTGGGGACACCTAAAACATGCACCTTACTAAAAAATTTCTTTTGTGAACTTGAATTGTCCTGAGTACTTACCCTTCTTGTTTTGCTTCTTGCTTCCCTTCATCATTCTCCCAATGAACACTACTTCTTGTACTTCCTTTTTGTTGTTGGAAACAACATTCCAACATGATCTGTTCCTGCATATGGTATCCCAAAGCTTCACAAAATCCAACAAGTTCTAATGAGCACAAATACCTTGGACAAAAGGCCTCCGAGATGGCGTAAGTCCATTGAAGGCAATGGACACCAACTTCTTGTTCTACAATTTTGTCCCTATGGTAGCCAATAGATTTCTCAACTCTGTGACCTTGGCTAGTAGCTCACCACTGTTTTTGTCTACTCATGTGGATGATTGAAAGATTGTTCCTCAAGAATATTTGTTGAGAAACACACAAACTCTTATATAAGCCAACCAAAGCCTCAAAGTTTCCTTACCAGTCGTCTTTGTAATGTGAGTGATGAAGTGATCGTTCATCAAGTCAATGATGATTCACTTTACCTTGGCCTCCTTAACATGAACGGCTAACGGTGTTAGGTTTGTAGGTGCAACTATCTCTTTCTGAACATGCTCCCAAATCTTGGCTTCCTCCAAAAGCATTTGCGGCATGAACATTTAATGTATGAAATTGGAAGCACCATCCAAGCTGTCACAATCTCTAAAGCCAAGAGTACTCATCCTACAAATTTGAAGCACACCTGAAATCAAAATCAACAATAAACAATGTAGAACAATCCTTATAGGGTTCAAGCGCTTCTCCCATGCACTCTAGGGTATCACACCCAACCTATAAATAGGTCAAGCACCACTCCTAGGTACAATACCACTGAAATATTCAACCTTTTCACTAATAGAGCAATCCCTGTCCAATAAGCTAAGATACCATGTAGAAATTTCTGATCTAAGGCAATTAATGCAAATTAAAAAAATTCACCTCAAACACGAGGTTTCCTGGATTTATTCCCTATGAACTTACAGCCTTAGGGCTGATCTGAAATATTCAATGACATCAGCATATACTTCTCTTTACTTCAACTCAAATACCCAGCAGCCCAAGAGAATAAATACCATACAAGTGTACTTCAATGCCAACAATTTAAAAAGCTCACTGTTCAAAGCATATAACAGATCTGAGAGAACTTTATCACAAATTTTTTTCAGTAGAAAATGTGTTTTTTTAATCTTTGAGGTGTGCATTAAATCGCTTAACAATTTCAGCAGTAAAATATGTCAAATCAGTATGAACAACAAGTGCTGGTATCCACTCAATCAGGAAGATAACACAATCTGGAAATCAAATCTGCGAGTATGTAATATTAAGACAGCTGGAAACTATCTATCTATCTATTTATATATTTTCGAAGAGAAACTTCACGGAATCCCACGTGCTTCCCCGGGGTGACCGGATGGTGCACGAATTAACCGCCGACCACATGAGTGACCGGTGACCCAAGCGGACTTAACGGGAATGGATCCCGTGACCTGCTGTGTCTGCTCCCAGAGACTTCCGGTTAGTCGACCAGTTGAGCTATCCACTTAGGCTATATCTTCCAAAAGGAAAATATCCTTCTCTCTAAATAAAGAGAGAACATGAACTGTCCTTGAAGGACTTACAGTATCTGAATCATAATATTCCATTTTGTTTTGAAATTCAAAAAGGAACTACATTTTCAGCCTTGAAAGCTCTCCAAATTTACAGTGTTTTCAGAATTATTACATTAGGATGTTCGATCCCTCATTAGCCTTCGGGGGATTCTCCTCTCAGATTGAACCTGCAGCTGCTCAACCTGTGTTCTGCCGCTTGCAGCAGTTATCAAAATGTTCCTCTGTTTGTTGATGTCGTTGCCATTGGTTTGAACAAAACTCCTGAGTGTGTCCGTAATCAGAAACCGTCTTGAATTACCTTATGTCCTTTATCTAGAGCTAACTTAGAGAGGAATGTGAAAGGCAATGGTCTGCCCATTGAAGGATTCTTCACCTTCTATGATACCTGGCTGAATGGCCAGAGCTTGTTTTGAGAGTATGTCAGCTTCAGTGTTCAACTCTCTGTAAATGTGAGAGAAGTGTAACTCATTGAAAAAAGATTTGAGTGAATGTATTTCTCGTAAGATATTGTGCAAATGAGGAGCTCTGATAAGGTTCATTCCGTTTGCCCAATCAATAACAGTCTTGGAGTCGCCAAAGATGTGGAGTTTTGTAATCTGCCTGTCCTTTGCTATTTTGAGAACTGTCCAAAGTGCCGAGAGTTCAGCCTTGGTATTGGTGGCGTGGCCCAGAGCATATTTGATCATTATTTTGCTGCTGTCAGAGAGATAGATTACGCTTCCCGCTCCTCCCAGGTGAGGTTCTCCTTCACTGGCGCCGTCAAAGAATGCCCAAGGCTTGTTTTTGTCAATCACAGGGGGAGTTACTACACGTTCTTTGGGTGATTTGGGGATTTTTTGTAGATCCTGTGGTTTGCGTACTAGGAGCGAAGATGTTACATCAGTAGGCAACCATTGTTCCTATATATATATATATATATATAGGAAATGAAGTACAAGTACATACCGGAACTCTTTTGCAAAGCTGGTACAAGTCAATCTCCCCAAGCCCTAGCTAGGGAAGCCATAGAAAACCCTAGCCACCAACTCCTCCAAGCTAGAGATCACTCCTAACCAAGCTGGTCACTCCACCAAGGATCTTCAACAAGCTAGCATCAACATCGACAACTCCTCCTTTGCACATGCATGCTGTTTCCTTCTCTTCTCCTCAAAAAGCATAACAAGTAGCACCAGGGTATCCAAATGCGACAAAAGCCTAGTCTTCTTTCCTCATAGGAGCTACAAGATAAAATGCTATATTTGCCCCTCTAGGGTTTATCACAAAACCTATCTTCTTTGCCTCCTCCGGATAAAAAACCAACCTTAGAATTCCTATCTTGAACTTCCTTTATGAACCCTAGTGCTCCAAGAGAGAGAGATAATACAATGAAGAGTACACAAGAGAGAGAGAGAGAGAGAGAGAGAGAGAGACTAATGTGCTCTGCTCCTTACATCTCTAACACAAGTTTTGATGAATGAACAAATGAAAAGGCTCCCTCCCTCTATTTATATGAGAGGTGATGAAGGCCAACAATATAAAGTGGACCTAGTCCACTACAAGCAACCTATCTAATCACAAGATAGGTTCACATCTATGCTAAGTTACCAGGATACAGATATGGATTCGCCAATTTTTTTAAAACCCAGGATCCGGATACGGTGGGGAAACGACAAGTACAAAAAAATATAAAAATATTTTTATAATAAATAAAAATATAGAGTGAAGAATCAAACTATTCATGAAACTCAATAGTAGAACTAAGTTATTGCCAAAAAAAAGAGTTCATATACCATAACTGATAATTTGATGAGTTGTAACCATGATTGATATTGATAATTTTAAAAACTATTTCAGCATGAACTTGAAGCAGGTCATAATAGTGTTTTTGTGAGGCACATCAGCATGTCCCTATCAGCAGGGAATAAAGTGGTTTTCTTGAAGACTATGGCAAGACTACATAACGGTGTAGGTGAAGTGAGCAACAACATAGCACGTAAAGATAGATCAGTCATCAGCCCTTGACAACAGACCTTGACCATAAAAAGATAAATCAAATAAAAACATTGAGAGCAGAACTTGATATTGATATATTAGAGTTCAAGAGCAGATCTTGACATAAGGATAGATCAGACCTTGAGCAGGAATGGGTTTTACACTTTTAGTCATTAGTTGTAGGTTTTTTTAAGTTTTTCATTAAAAACAATTTTTTGGGGGGATCAATGGGTCATAGAAGCACTGGAAGTTTCAGGATCCGTTTGAAAATTTCAGGAAATGTTTGATTTTTTACAGGATCCGTTTCATAGGACCAGGATACGTTTCCTTTTGTAGGGGATATGTTTCCATGAGGGATCCTAGGTGGATCGGATCCGGATACGTATCGGATCCACGGATCCGAGACATTGGGGTGGTGGATCCGGTAACACAACATTTATGTCACAGGGTTTGCTGGACTTCAAGGTTGAAGTTCAGAATTCAGTGAACCCTAAAAAAAATCTGAAATTCGTTTAAATTTGTCGAACTTGATGCAGCCTCAAGGATGTGGCGCTGAAGCAAAGGGCGATTTCACGATTCTGTTCTTGTTGGAGACGGGCCCGTGGCCACTCCATTCTATTTGGCAATGGACGCTGCCAGGGCTAGGGCGCTCGCTGTGGGCCGCACACTTGCCATGATTTGATAATTTGGCAGACCAATCCCTCGATGGTTTGATGGATTAAGACTAGGACCACCATACACCATTCATTCCACATCACATGAAACATCCTAAGCATGGTGAAAACACTTTTGGAGTAACCTTGAGCTAACACCTCTCACCTCTAGTTGCATCTAAATTAATTAGACTTCTGAATATTTTTACAAATCTTGAAAAAAATATTGTTGCTCATAGTTGCAAGGCATTGGGAGCTATTTAACTTTTTTCAGTCCAATGAAGAACTCCTCTCCTCGTCCCACAAATACGTCCAAGTTTGGAACCACCTTCTAAAAAGCCTTTTCTTTGTAGAGTTTGGAATGTACCCTAAATGTCCTTGAAGTGAGGGAAGGCATACATAGATCTTATAGCTAAATCCCCACAATTTCTTGGATACCTCAAGTTTTAGTACAACTTGTTGTAAACAATTTGCCAAGCATTCTAGTTCTTGAATCTAGGAAGCTATTTGGACAGCACTCTTCTCTAATGTTTGAGCTTTCTTTATTTATCGTCCTTGTTACTAGTTAAATGCATTCATCATTTAGTACCTCTGTGTGCTTGAATCACCTTTTCTTAATGTTTGTTTTCTTTTATTGTTAATATTTTGCAGGTTTGAGCTTTTATTTAGTAAATAGAGAAGTGACATTTTGTGTTTTCCTACATAGGGAGACTCTTGTTGATGATATCAGCTTTTGTTTTTAGGCTTTCCTTATTGTTAGTTAATATCTGTATGCAATCTCTCTTTAAATTTCCTTATAGTTGGCTTCTTTGTTCTTGAGATTCTGTCTATTGTTTTCAAAATTTCAACTGTATCACATGTCAACAATTCATATGCATTATTAGACAATACATTCAAACAAATGCATCGCCCTTTCATCATTCATCAAAGATTAGTTACACAATAAATGAGGCGAAAACTTTGTTTCCTTTGAGTATGCAATATCAGAAAAGTGGATTGTAAAATATCATCTCTCTTTGCAAAAACTTGTCACTCTTGTTCTTGGGATTCAAGGTAGATGAGTATTAGGAAGAATGAAATTATAGTCGTACCAATCATTTTTTGTGCCTGAGAGAAAGTCATCTAAGAATTGGTGTTTATTGTGCAGGGACAAGGTGTTGGAGCAACAAAAAATTTTGTATCCTTTGATCCCTCATCCAGTAATTCACTATGGAATTTAAGCCAATTATGTGTTCTTAGTTTTGATAATGGACTTGTATACCACTATGAATTATACCTTTATTAATTATCAATCTTTAACTTGTATACATAAGTTAAATTTTAATTGTGGATCATTATAGATTGCTGTTTATGTAGAATTTTAGCTATTTATATGTGAAATAAATTTTTTGTAGAACTTCCAACTCTATTTTCATGAAAATTTAGGGTGTCATGATTGAGTTGTGTTTTTGAATAGTGTGGACTTTATGTGGTAAATCTTTAACTCCTATCCACAAGACTTTTGAGTAATCGATTGCTATGTTTGTTGGTTCTTTAGAAGATCAACTTAGATACATGATGCATTGTTAGTTCATTGCTTGAGTTATATTCAGCTAGGCTTTCTGTGTCCTCACATCTTCAAAAAAAGAAATGGTAATAATTAGAATTACAAGCGTCGGGGCTTAACCCATACATCAAGGCTTACAAATTTTGAGCTAGATTTCAATATTCAACATCAGCTCCCCACCCCATACGGGATGGTAAGAGTTTTGGGGTCTATGATTCTTTGTTTTTAGAGCCTTCCTCCCCTTACTGAAGTTACATGAATAAATCCTGGTGAATCGGTTATATAAAGACAACAAAAGAAATACATTCTTATGAGCAGTGGTTGGCTTGACTACTTAAACTTTTCTTAATCATAAGGAGGGTCCATAGGAAGCATCTCTCGAACAAAACCTCTATACCAGAAAACAAGTTTTGAATTCCCCTGGCTATATCCCTCTTGGCCTCTTTTTCCCTACGCTTTCTGTTGGATTTGCTTTCCCCGGTAAATGAAGGCGAGTTCTGTGGGGGTGGTATCCTTGATAATTGTTACCTCCCAAACCCGCAGTTCAAGTGTTACAAAATCCTTTAACAAAGTGCAGCCCTAGGGGCAATTAGGAAGATTGCTCAATGTCACCACAACAATACTTCCTCTCGCTCTAGGTCTTTTCTCTTCTAGCACAAGAGGCGAGAACCTTAGAAAAGAAATGATTTTTGTATTTTTATAATAAGATGGATGGTGGAATTTGCCAAGGCCAGTGCCTCTCCCAATTGGGCTATGGAGTTAGGGTGGATTTAGAACAAGAGGGTTTGAATATGCCATAATAAGTCCAAAACAGATTTTTAAAATATGCATGAAAGTGAGAGTCCTTAAACAAGAAGGCAACAATAATGCATAAGTTTGTAACCAGCCAACAATAATGCATAAGTTTGTAACCAATAAATAAAGAAGGCAACGACACTAGACTTAAATAAAACAAGATTTATTGTGTTCACATCCCCAAGGGACCTAAAAGGTTAAATATGCTTCCACATATGTGAAACATGCCTTGAACAATGTGTCTTTATTCCAAAAGTCCTCTTCAACGTTGAAATACACTTCCAATATGTAGAGACTCCTTCATTAGGGTATTTCTCATCCCTTCTTGCCTTCTGCATGCCCTAGCCACCTCCTTGAAGAGGGCGTATAACATTAAGTGGGGCTTTGGCCTTACCAAGTGCAATTTTAGTGCGACATGGCACCTTTCCAAGTAGGGCGTTTCTCTTTAGTGGGTGTTTTCATGTCAAGACAACCCTAACCACCTCTCCAAGGATTGGAGCACTCCTCTTCCAGCATTGTAAACACCTTGATTGATGGGATTGAATGGTTCCATTTGTGCACATGTCCTCTTCAAAACCAAGCTCTCAAGCCTAGAAGGGGCTCTGAACCTACACTTCATTTTCAACTTGCTTCTTTCTTATTCGAAGGTTGGGTATTCTCTAATCCCTGGGTTAATCTCCCTCCTTCAAGCCAATGTTACCTCTTTACTTCTTTTGTTCTCATGCCAAATTATGAGTAGAATGATACTTGGGCAAAAAGATAAAATAAGGTTTATAAACTTGTAACTTGTAATTGTCACTGAACTCCAAGGAATTTTTGTCATGTTCGTGAGAGAAGAAAGCCCATGAAAATGAAGAATAAGTCATTCCTTTTTAGGCAATAATAGTTGGTTCCATATGGTGATTGCACTCCCTTGTGGGGTGCAAGAGAACTCTAGAATCTCTGCATGAGGTACCTACAAGGTCAATCAACGGGCTGGATTTTCATGATGCCATGGATCAAAAACTTCACATCTTTGTCGCATGCTACAAAATGTCTTCAATTACAATTTTTTTGAGAATGTTCATCTAACTACTCATTCTCAAGGGCTCTACAAATAAGGCAGGAGTAAAAAATGCCAAAGATTGTGTTACAACAAAAACTAGCACCCACAAAAGTGTAAAGTCCCAAGCACGAAGGTGATAGCTTTGTGTAACTCAGGAAGGTTTCTCTTTGTCACCTCAATGGCTCTTGCTCACACTTTAGGTTGGATCTTCTTTAGTACAAGGGGGCTTCCCTGAGATAGGATTATTAAGGCCATGGAGTGGACCTTCATTGTGAAGTTTGAAGAGTAAGTCTTAACAAAACAAAGGTTGTAATATAGTGTATGGAAGGAGAAATGGGAAAAGGGATACGGGAAGTGCTACCCCCCTAACTATCATGTATGATTAAAGTCCCAAAGAAGCAAGCCAACCGTGAGGAACTTAAAAGTAAAAGGCCAATGTGATGAGCTAATTAATCACTTGAGTAATTAAAGAGTTCAATCATTAATTATCAACCCGATGTACAAATGCTTGCGAGTTATTGTGCAATATATATGTAGGCTGCATTTTCTTTTTTGGTGATGGTTTGTCTAATATACTTCTAAGGAAAGGAGATTGCTTCACTAATCTATGGATTAAAATGACATTGTAGAAATGAAAACACTCCACACTTGTGAAAAGAAACAATTCAACAAGGAATCAAACCTTAGTTATCTGCCATGTTAAAGAGTTAATCAGAGAGTATGTACCTTGCTGAATTATAGAAACACACTTGTGAAAATAAATAAACCCACACAACACGAAAGTAAAGACTATTGAATCACACAATGCCGTGTTCTCACGAGTGAGCTCTGTGTCCTAAGATTCAGGGCAGCGAATTAAAACTACATCAACATCAAATTAAATCAATCACACTACATAGAAAATTATAAAATTTCAAACTGTATTAAAAATCAACTCTCAAGAATCTTTACACTATGCCATTGATAATCTGGACTATATGCTCTAAGAGTCCTTCCCATAGAATAGAGAAGGCACTCTCTTTTATACATGAACTTGCTTGAAACCAAAAATAACAAATATCTAATCAAATCCACTTGAGGATTAATGAATCCCAGTGGTTACAACAAATGTCCAACATAAAAAATGGTTTCCATAATCCTTGCTAATTCCCTTCGAATTTAGGATGCCATTTGTTACGCCCTAGATTGTTTGTAGCATGCCTTTCAAGATATACCAGAGTGAAGGGGTCTTTTTCTATTGTAAAAGGTCAAATCTGGGCTTGTTTATGTAAAAGTGTTGGTCTAGCTAGGCTCAAGGCCGTTGGTCTTGTTATGGCAAGTCCTCTTGGTTTTCATTCTAAGGAGTATTGGCTTAGTGGCTTTGTTGACTACTCGTTGATGGGCAGAAGTCCCTCGTCATGTTGGGCATTTTTGTCCTGGGTGGGTGCTCCGGTGCTTCTTGGGATGGACCCATCGAGACACATGACTTAGGGGATCCTAGCCACACTTATGCTTATGCTATGTAGAAGGTGATTGCGCGTGTAAGGGTCGTCATACCTGCCTTAACACACCTCATTTATGCCCACTTGGACCTTATCTTTTCATGTATTACCCCTCCTCTTGGTCTCCATGTGCATAATTCATGATGATGTCATCCTCTAGAAGAAGGCCTTACCTTGCTAAAGGGGAGGACATTGATGGATCTTCTACATCGTTGGGGTTAGTTGGGGCATGATGTCCTCCTCCGACTCAACACCCCACTTGTTTGAATCCATTTGCATCATTTTATCATTATTTTTAGTCTTTTGTGGTTTAGTCCTCGACTTGTAGGTGACAAACCCTAATTTTAAGTTATTTTATGTTTTAGTAAGCTAGGCTCTAAAACTCAAAAAGACTAGGACGCCTCATATAAATAGAGGTTCCTAGCTCTCATTTTTAAACAAGAAAAGGGTTAAAATATGATCTTATTACTTTTTCTCCTGGTATATTGAAGCTTCTAAGGCATGCACACCTCTCTCTTTGGCACTTTTCTCTTTTGTTGAATGGTTGGATGATGAAATTCTAGGGTTTTGCTATCTTTCAAGATTGATTCAAGGAATGGTTGTTATAACAAGTGACTAAGGAACGGTCTAAGGAGATATATTAGGTTTAGCTCCAGAATTATCTAGGAGTTGCATTTGCACTCTCACATTGTACTTATATTGATCGTATCCTTTTAGTCCCATTGACCTACTTTTGTGGTCATTCGTTGAACATTAATATATGTATCTTATCTTATCTTATCTTGCTCTTTTCTTGGTAGAAGTTGGTAAGATCTTTTAATTTTCTTGTTTGACGTTGTTATTGTGCACCTTGAACACGACAAGTTAGGGTTTTATTTGCATCTTGTCAATCTTGTTTGAGGAGACTTTCCTCTTGAAGGAGCTCTCTACTATTGGGCCTTGGAATTCATTGTTTGCCCTATTAGGCTAAGGCTACTTTGACCCATCTGGGGTTACTAGTCTTTATCCTAATTGATAAATCTTGAATAGCCAAATGGAGTAGGGACATTGACCTTGATCTCTTATTGCCACAGGGTCGAGGACTGAGGTCTGACCCTTTCTCTTCATCATTTTTACCAAAATTCCAGTTGTATATATTACAAAAAATACAAAAAATACAATATTTGGAAAACCCTAAAAATATAGAAAATTCATATCTCAAAAAATATCAAGAATTTGGAAATTGTGCTCCGCTGGAAAAGTGCACCCTAGGGGATTTCTTGGTGGATTTTCTGGGGCATCCCTCTCCTGTGGTTAGATTGAAAATTTCACTGTGGTTTGTGTTATCTAGGGATTTTTCAGATTTGGTATAGCGGGTACAATAGGTACATCAATCAAATCAGCAAGGTCAGAAGGCCTAAGAAGGCAAGGCAAAGGCCTAGGTTGACCCTAGGGGAGTTGGACATCTGTTGGAAAAGGTTTTAAGCGGGTTCACTATCTATTTGAGGGCTGATTAGGGCTTCAACCAGATCTGGTAATGCACTTTCAGATCTGATTTGAAGGCTTTCCCTTCACCCTCTCGAGGCATGTCACTTGCCCTAATCCTCAAGGTACATCTTATATGGTAAGTTGCCATTGTTTGGGTTGATTTTTATCCATTTTCTGCAGTGTTATTGAGTGCTGCAATTTTATACCATCAGTAATAAATTGAAGTGATCTATCTTTAAATTCATAATGAATTATTATAACTCTTCCCTCTTGCCTAGTGTCATTTATGCTTCATTGGTTTGACTACATAAGGCACTGGTCTTAGCTGAGAGGTTGCTTGTGAATGGTTTTTGTGTGTTAAGGAAATTGCAAATATCATTCACCAAATTCTAGGCACTCCCCCTTGGTCTTAGGAGTTGACCTAAGACCAATGGCATGTTCAATGGAGATCTTCAAATCTGGTAGAAAAATGAATCTGCAGTCACAACCACCAACAATTCACCCTCTCTTTATCTCAAATTATTAAAATCATAATTTGAAATAGTTGGCAAATGAACTATAGCTCCCAAATTAATCTGGAACATATAAATGTGAAAAAACTGATTTGTATAAGTATATCTATAGAAATCCGCCCTCCAACCATTAAAACTATACAAATCTTTCAATTTCTTCCCCAAGCGGCTACATGGTTGGTGGTGGTTAATTCTTGCATTTGCAAAACATGGATCTATAGCTATCTCCAAATGATGTCATTATTCTCAAGTAAATACAAAATACACTAATTCTTCCTAATGTTAATCATAATTCAATGAAATACTAAGAAATGCAAATGGAAAACACTTTGAGCCTAAATCCCACACATGAGCATTAAAATGGACTAATATAAGGTTATGGGCAAGTGAAGAAGGATTAAAAATAAGGAAAAAATGGTAGGAAAAGATGGCATTTTTGCGACTCAACACAATGCCACCACACCAATCCCCGTTCATACTTTTGGTTAGCTCTTCTTCAAATCAAGGGGGACTTCCCTAAACTAGGATTATTAGAGCAATAGGCAATGGGTGTAAGGTGAAATGTAGAGTAACTCTAACAAAATGGTTGTAGCATAGAGAAAAGAATAAAGGCAAAGGTTCCTGAATCAAGCTTGTAAGTGGCTTCTCCTATTCTCTTAATGGGGTAGTGATAATCATCTCCTAGTGAAACTTTCTGAGGGGAGTCCTTTTCTTCAAGACTGGAGAGAGTCTTCTTCTGACCTGTCATGTGCTTTGAAGCACCACTATCAATTAGCCATGTGTCATTTCCAGGTGTCACAGACCTGGAGAGAGCAGAGAATAAAACATATTCTTCTTCTTCATACATTCTTGATAGGGCATCAAACATCTCTTTAGGTGTTTTCTTGGAGGACACTTGAGGAATCAAGTGATCCTTGATAGAATTTGCTATGATCCTCTTGGTTCTAATCATGTCCTTCTTGTATTTTTCCTTTGCTTCATCTTCTTCGGGTTTTGGCACAGCTTTCTTAATAAACTTCACAAGATCATTCTCTTCTAGAATGAGTCCAATTCTGTATTTCCAAGCACGGAAATTTTCTATGCCTTCCAACTTGTCTTCAAGCTTAGTGCTTGGGGCCATCTTATCCTAGAGAACAAAAAATGACCAAAAATTGAAATTTCTTAGAAATGAATTTTGAACTTGTTGTCCGCCAATATGCACACTAGCAGCGGAAATCTTTCAAAAGCTGTCTCTTCACTACAAGTGAGAGAGGTGTGGCCTTGGGGGAAAGCAATGAGCCAGGTACTGTCACCTGAATCCCAGCTCCTCCGTTTAGGCAAAACTCCTAACGAAGCCAAGGGGGGTAGTCCCTAAAAAAGAGTTGTCTAAGGCTCTTTGTGTATTTATGTGTTTTTGATGTAGTGATGCGGATGGGTGTTTTTTAGGAGTTTTTTGAGATGAGAGACAATATAATGCTTGAATACAAGACAAGATAACGCAATCCACGTTGCAAAAAACAAGATGAAAGATACACTTGGGCAATAAGTAAATCACTTTTCACAAAATATAAGCAGATACTCCGATGTTGATATTTAGGCAAACAAAATATAAGATAAAGGACCAGTGCCTTATGGAGTCAAAAATTAAATATGAATTGTGAAAACTTGATACAAGTGCTTGAATTGAAAGTTTGTGAGAACGTTGTGCAGCTTATCTTGGTAAATTCAAAGTTTTAATTGTCTTGATTATTAGGGCTAAAACCAAGGATGTTCAAAGAGTGTCCGGAAAGTAGTTTTAAGCAGCTCCTTTAAGAGACCTGTCGGGGCCTGTCTGGAATCACGGCGAGGCGCGCAATGCTAACCAGCCACCGTGTCGCAGATTGGGCGTTCCAGCGCCTCCCCTGAGAACCGATTAAAATACTTTATGTCAATGCTGGTTCGTTGGTTATGGGGGTGAAAGTTTTAATTAGATTTTCACTTGTAGATTAACAAGTCCTCCACCTTTCTGAGTACTAGCCCAACCTTTTCAGGTTGGCAGAGCATACGGGTGTAGGACAGAAACCAAGATAAATTAATTAAAGGGTGTGTGAGTGGAAATTTTTTATTATTAAAAAGCCTTGTTCAACTCTCCGACAGAGAGCGCTCTTGACTTGGTCTTATGACCACAGTTCAAGAGACTTGCTAGATTAACAATGCCTAATGCAGGGAAATGCAAGAAACTAAAATGCCCTCCGATAGAGGGTGCTCTTGACTTGGATTTGGCCAAGTTCAAGAGACTTTGGTTTATTTTAAGAAGCAAAAAGAAATTAGTAGTAGTATATCTTAACTTGAAACAGATTTTAAACAATAGTATTGATCACAAGATATAAATTACCACTAACAATAATGCTTGCAAGATAAATAAATCTAGTGTTCTACCACACAAACTTTAATCTACTAGGTGGGATTGATCCCCGAAACAGGATCAACCACTAGAACCGCCTGCACTTGAGAACTTCCAGCTAGCTGAAAGCTCTGCCAAGGAAATCGACGGGGATGGAAGAGTAACCACAAATTATGTGGTCCTGCCCTTGAGACGAAATCTCAAGGATACAACTTCCGGCTGAAGGCTTTGGAAGAGAAGCAAGATAAATGCAAAAATAGAACTTAACTACCCAAGAATCTCTTTCAAGTCAAAGACCCTACTCGGGAGAGCATGGGGGTAAGTAGATATGGAAGATAAGCAAAAATGATCTTATTTGAAGTAAATTTAAACTAAAAGCGTGAAAACACAAACTAAGTTAAACCAAACCACAAGACCCAACACTCTTCCCCAAATGGGGAAGAAGACCCAAAAAGTGGAGACCCCCTCCACTTGAGATTTTTTATTAAGTTGTTACAAATGCCTTGGGTTTAAAACCTTGCAAGGTCTTTTGAGAATGGTAATACTTGGAAAAAATTGAAAAAGAAACAAGTTTTACTTGCTATTACAAAAGGATAAGTATATCAAGATTGAGTCATTCTCATGGCTCCTTCACTTTATTTTGCGTTGATCCTTTGTTTCAAGATCTTTATCAAATATCTCTCTTTCTCAAATGATCTACACAAGTCCAAAACATCTAAACAAGGCACCCATTAACTATTAGCAAAAGACAACACCAAAACTTGCAACTAGTTAAGTCTAGATTTGAAATTTTAAGTCTAAAATGTGGAATGCATGAAATTTTATCATAAAATATTAACTATGGCGAAACGGACCAGCGAACAATAAACTCTCGAAATGTCCTAGAAATGAGATCTAAAGTATAAAAATTTGGAATATTTTTGTGCAAAATTTTCTATCTTTTGGAAGATGTAAAAGTTTGTAAACAATCTACTAACTACATGCAAGCTATGATAGTATGGATATGAAAATGACTAAATACTTCAAAAGACAAATGCAAGATATTTATTTTTATAAGATCTAACTATGCAAAAATAACTACCAAATAACCAAGCAATGAGATCTAATACTAAGTATTACTAACTCCTTTGTTTTGTTGTTTTGATGTGATTTAGGGCTTAAAAGGGAGTGGACGAGGAGAAAAGGTGAAGGACAAGTAAGGTGGACGAGAGGGAAAGAGGACCCTAGATGGAGAGGACGAAAGGAAGGTGGTAGGGTTAAGGAGTAGGGCAAAAGAGAGTGAAGAATGGAGACTAGGGGTTGGACTAGGAGTGAGACGAGAGCTAGATGGAGATATGTAGGACGAATGGAAAAGGAGAAATCCAAAAACGAGTTGGGAGGAGTAGATCTAGGGCAACCAAAGACGAAATAGCAAGACAAGGGAAAAGGGCTACAAGTGGAACACTTGGGGTAGTAGAACACCGCCTTGGAAATCCTCCGGTTAACCGGTGATACGCCGACAGCGAGTGTTGAAGAGAGCACAAGGGAACAAATCCCAAGTTATTCCCCAAGGTTGAAGGAACTTCAACCTTATGGATTCCTAATCTATGGCTTGAAGACAAGGCAATCCTGGATCAAGGCTAGAGGGGCTAGAAATGGCTTAGCATGCAAGTAAAAAACTCAAGGAGCAAATTAGAAGGCTTGAAGAAGAGAAGCCTAAAGTAACCAAATTGATTTTTTTAAAATAAACTTAAGAGATGGAACCTTAGATTTGAAGCCTTTTGCCAAATCCCTTAATGCTTGAGATTGACTCTAGAAAGATCCTGAACAATGCACAAATGGTTAGAAAATGTAGGCCTTTTGAAGATATGAAAGATGCAACCTAGCTCAAATCTCTCTTCAAAACCTGTTGGATCTGCACAAGTAATCACTCATAAACACATCTTGATCATAATAGTATGCATAATAAAAGTGAGATTAGAATAGTATAAGTATTTCCAACTACAGTCTACTCCTTCTAAATCACACTTAAACCAAACATAAATGGACAACTTGTATTCAAATGCCCATCCTATGGGCTTAAAAAAGCCTTCTAAGCAAATTATGGATCAAAACATGAGATTATAAGCAAAAAACAAGAACAAATTCACCTTGAGATTATGAAGACATTTCCATGAAAAGCATTTGACAACACATAGACCTCCAAAGTCGCTTTATTTCCTTAAGCCAATGGCTTTGCAATGACAAAATGGCAGAGTAACTTTACATCAAAAATTCCATGAGATAATAGCCCCTAATCGGCCTCTCTTTTTACTAAATCCTAAGCTAAAACCCTAGGTCGAATTGGCAATCAACAAGTAAATCGAATTCCAATCATGAGAGGGCTTGGAGCAAAAGACAATAGACAAAGTCGAGTTTGTGTGGTAGGTATGATTGGATATGTGGCAAACTCGACTTGGGTGGTAGGTTTAGATGTATCAACAACCAATAAACACCTTCCAACAAGGATCCACGTGAGGCATGGTAGGTTGAAGTGAGGATAATGGAAGGTGCGAGTTAGAGGATGGAGAGACAAGTGTAATATGGTAGGTGTAACTCGAATGGTAGAAGCATGGGATGTATCACAACCAATAGGCAAGGTCCAACAAGGCTAAACTCGAGCTTAAATGAGGATTGACGTGAGGAATTAAAGGGATTGCGAGCTAGTTGAGGTAGGAACACGTGATGATGGTAGGTGTAACTCGAGTCTCAACAAGGAGCCAAGCTTTGGATTGATTGGTGAGTCATGAGGGCGCCTACCTTAGGCTTTAATGCAAACTACCACCCAATCATCAACTCACAACACATCAAACTCGAGTTTTGCATGAGGAGGGCAAGTTTGTTCAAGTGGATAACCTTCTGTTGACTGGATAATTGATTGGAGTGACTGGGAGTTGATTGGAATCCTTATAAATGTCCATTGCCATGTCATTTAGCCTTTTATTTTAATCAAATTGATTAATTTTGGAGAGATTTGGATTATCTCCAAAATATTCAATTTTATTATTTTAATTAATAATTTCTCTGTAAATGACTTTTCGGAGAAAATATTAATTATGAGGCTGAATTGACATCTAAAAGTTGGGTTTAGCTGGTCCATGGGTCATGTGTGATTTTTGGCTTATGAAACGAGCCATCAAACATTAAATTCGGACCCCGGATGACTGACATAATTACAGACCCAAATTTCTCTATTTAAACTATAGAGAAATTTAATTAAAATTTAAAAATAATTAAAAAATTAAAAACCCCAATTTCGACGCGTCTGGTAAAATTTTTTCGAAATTTTTTCTGGGGGTCCTAGAGACCTAGGACATGACCAAAACCTATTCTAATAGTGTCTAGTAGGTTTATACATTATAGTTGGACCCTAATAACCCCCCATGGCCAAATTTCCAAAATCGGGCATTCCAGCTTTGGAGGAAGCGGGAGAAAAACCAAGAGATTATATTTCGCCTAAAGCAAAGTATAATCTGACGGTGAAAAAACTCCCTGGAATACCTTAGTTGTTTAATCCAGTCATGGGGAACCGAGCCACTCAGACCCTACTAGCACACTTTGATACAAACCCCCATGGGGCCATGGTCATGTCGACTAAAAAACAAAACTGGCTAGCCAAAACTGGCTAGACCCAAATACAATGAAACCCAGATACTCTGGAAGTGAACACTGATGTGTTCCAACACTGGCGGCTCAATAAGGTTTCAACTATTTGTACAAATCAGTTGATAACAGAACTTACCAAGAGATGCGCTTGATTGAGGCGAGTATGTTGTTACAATCAGTTTCTGAAGAATCCAAGTTTTAACCCTTGAAACTGAACTTGCAAGATTCTGGACTGCAGTTTCTGGTTTTCTGGTTTTTTTGGTTCCAAGTCAAACTAGGGTTTGACTTTTTGGAAGTTCTAGCCACTGAAAAACTTCAATCTAGGTGCCAAAAGATGTGCCTAGGAGGGGCGCACTTCCCAATGCCACTTGTATTAAAAAATTCCTCTTTAGTAGGAAGCCCTGATTTTCTTGTCAGGAGAAGGAGAGGGAGATTTACCCTAGTGAAAGTTGCTCTTTTCAGTCTAGCTCTGAAACCATGTTAATATTATATGCTACTAAAGATTAAATTCTAACTTCATGAGCATTTAAAACATTTTCACAATAGCAGCATAAAGAAGATCTCTGAAAGACACACAATCACAAGGTACACAACAATTTATCTCGGGAAACCCTCAAGGGGAAGAAAACCCAACAAAACTTCCTCAATATAGATTACCAAAGTACAATGCCCAAAGAACAAGTCTCATAAGAAAGAGAGACTAAACCCAAAAACAATAGCCAACAACAATCCTCCTCCTTCTCAACCCTTCCTCTTCCTCTCTTGTGCAATGCTTGAGTGAATGAATAGTTAGAATGAGAGAGGCACCTCTCATATTTATACTCAACTTTTCACTTGACCTTTTAACCTAATTGGGCTGACCTATCAAACTGACAGGGCCGACTTACCTAGGAAGACTCAAAATAATATTTATATTACACTCTTTTGGGTACTATTGACCCGACTTACAAAGGAGGATTTACCTCATGGCTTTTACATGACCTTTTATATTAATGACATCTCCCGAAGGAGGAATAATAATAATGTAAGGTATAAGTAGAATATTCTTCGAAGTTACATTATTTCAACAAGTATTGGCCCAAGGTATTTGCATATTGTAATGTTATAAAAGGTAACCTAGGTGAGAGGAGGACACACAACACTCACACAGAGTGAGTGAGATCTCATTGATCGGTTGGAGAGGGAATTCTAGCCAAGTGTGCAGGTGCAGGGTCAGAGGAAAAGAGCAAGGGGCGGTCGAGGGTTAGCAACCAACAAGATTGAAGGAGTGATCTTGAGGTTTGAAGGCTAGCATTCTATCATTGTAATTTCTTAGTGGGCCATTATCCTATGAAGGGAGCCTAGGATTTTTATCTTAATAAAAGTCACTCTTTACTGGTTTTTCCCCAGTTGGGGTTTTCCAAGGTAAATCTAAGTGTCAAATGTGTGGTTTCTTGTGTTTTTTTTACTCCGTAATTAGTCATGATCCCAATGTATTTTCAGCTAATAATTGTAGTAAATTATTAGTGACTGTAAATCGAATATGGGCTCAGAAAACTAACAGTAATAACATCACTGTACTCAATAGTCACATTCACCTATTTTGTGGTCATTAGTAGGACATTAATAAAATGATCTTATCTTACGCAATGGTTTTTCCAGTTTCTTGGATTCCAATCACTTCACATGTCTCCCCCATGGTGAGGGGGCTAGTGTAGTGGATTATGTCGTGTCCATCCAAACTTTGCTTCCCTACATTCACCATCTTTTTGTAAGCCCCATTGCTTTAGCTGATCATACCCTTCTCTCCTTTTTCCTCCAAGCAGATCCCTCCTCTCTCTTGACCCCACCCCCCAGCCCCTCTTTGAACCACTGTCCTTATTAAGGAAGGGGATCCCAATATCTTCTCATTTCATCTTTGCTAGATGCTCCCTTTCGAACCCCAGTTTTCATCCCTCACCTCTGCCGCCGCCAAATATGTTTGTTGCTCATCCACCATTTGGGATGCTTCCCTCATGTCCTACCCCTTCGTCACCTTGTCCACCCCCTCTTCCCCAAAAACTGGGTCCTGTCCCATGAACAGTTGGTATGACTCAGATTGTAAAGTACTCCACCGCTAGATCTGACATGCCTTCTTTCACAATATACCTTCCTACCCTGTCCTTAAAGCCTCCTACTGTTGCCTCTATTATCGCAGGAAATGCCTCTTCATCTCTCAAAGGAGACGTGAATTGTGTGCCTCCCTCATAATTTCTCCGAAACACTTCTGGTGCACTATTTTCCTATGCCACTCCCCCTTCCCATCCGATCTTGATCCTACATCCATGTTTGTTCATACCTCTACTCTCTATGGCGTTCTCGAGTAACCATTGATTCAGGTTACTTCTCCCCCCCCTCGTGTTATTTATTCTCATATTGGGATATCCTAGAAGCTGTTTGGGCAATGAAGTAGCAGATGAGGAAGGCTTCCAGGCAGAGTTCTTCAAGCACGGTCTCAACGCTCCGGGTAACTACTTGCCTGATCTCTTTAACCACATGGTTCGTATAGGTTTCTCATTAGCATGGTCCCACCACACCATTCACCTGATACACAAATCGACATCCAGGATAGATCCCAACAACTGTAAAATGATCATGGTAGGCCACACATTCTTGAAGCTTTATGCAACAGTCCTCCATATGCAGATTTCTAGAGAGCTAGAGGAGAGATGCCTTAAGGACTAAAGGGTAGGCAGGATTCAGGCCTGCTCATCAGATCATTGGTCATATTTTCACACTTAGAGCTATCATTGAGAAGGCATGACACCACTCCTTAAAAGTCTATTGTTGCTTTGTAGACTTTTGGGAAGCTTTTGATTCTCTCCCTCGGGAGCTCCTATTTCAGAGGCTTAAAGACATTGGCATATCTGAGACCTTGTTAATCGACATTATGCGCCTATATGAGTCGGTTCTTGGTCATCTCTACATAGCTTACAGAGTATCGGATTTCATCCAGAGTACCATTGGGGTTAAACATGACTGCCCCTTGTCCCCTACTTTATTTGGGATCTCTATTGATGAGCTAAAGGATTTTCTTCATGACCATATCTAGGAATAGTAGGATGTCTCCTTCTCCAGGTTATGATATCTATCCTACTTTTTGCGGATGACGTGGTTCTATGAATCCTTAGCACTCCTTGATAGACGGTGCTTCCAACATCATTTCTAGGACATCTCGTCCAAGATGTCTCTTATGGACTCTCTTATTTAGTATACTGTGCTCTGTGGTTCAGAGGTTTGTAGGCCTAGTTTGTTTGAGTCTGACTAGGCTTTAGTTGAGAGGGTCTAGACCCTTCTCCTTTGATGGATCATCAGATGGAAATAGGTAGTCCCCTAACATATTATTCTGGCAGAGATTGGAGATCGTCCCTTTCGACTTGAGACAATGTTTAGTTTGGTCTCTTTTCTGCATTGGGTTCGGAGCTTTATCGACATAGAGAAAGGGCGAGACAAGTACCCATACTTGGCTTATTGTTCCTTAGAGACTATTACCTCCTCCAATCCTCTAGGTCTTGCTCGGTATTGGTTCATGCAGGTCTCGATTCTTTTGGAGTCTCTAGGCATTAATATGGATCGACTCCCTTTGTTTGGATATTCCTTGAATGCTCTAGGTCCCCTTCTCCCTACCAGATAGAGTTGAACTAGATCATCAGTGATGACATATATAGACAGTTTATCTAGACCACTTGGGTTAACCCTCGCTGTGGGTTACAATCAAAGATGGCCTTTTATGCCGAGTGTTGTCCGCCAAACTGCACACCAGCAGTGGAAATCTTTCGAAAGCTGTCTCTTCACTACAAGCGAGAGAGGTGTGGCCTTGGGGGCAAGCAATGAGCCAGGTACTGTCACCTAAATCCCAGCTCCTCCGTTTAGGCAAACTCCTAACGAAGCCAAGGGGGGTAGTCCCTACAAAAGAGTTGTCTAAGGCTCTTGTGTGTTTAAAATGTTTTTGGTGTTATGATGCGGATGGGTGTTGTTTAGGAGTTTTTTGGAAGTGAAAGACACAAAATACTTTAAATGAGACCAAGATAACGCAATCCACGTTACAATAGAAGATAAGAGATACACTTGAACAAGAAATAAATCACTCTTTACGCAAATTAAAACAAGTACTCCAATATTGATATTAAGCAAATAAAGTATATGATAAAGGACCAGTGCCTTATGGAGTCAAATATACTGAGTGATTGAATTGTTGATACAAGTGTTTGAGAAACAAGTTCTTGAGATCATTTTGCAGTTTTATCTTGGTAAATTAAAGATTTTAATGGTCTTGATTATTATGGCTAAGAACAAGGTATCAAAAGGAGTGGACCCTTAACCAATAAAAACATTGGCAACCTTTTAGGTGATAGGTCGGGAGCACCCAGATTGCAAAGAGGGCAAGTGTGCTTACGGCTTGACTGCCCTCGAGTCTGACAGTGGATTCTTGGTACCACTTCTTCAGGAAGAACTCAGTAATTTTGTCTTGGTTGGGGTTTGGGGTAAAGTTTTAATTAATGTTATCACTTATGCAATTAACAAGTCTTACACCTTTCTGAGTACTAGCCCAACCGTTTCCGGTTGGCAGAGCATACAGGTGTAGGACAGAAACCAAGATAAATTAATTAAAGGGAATTATGGGTTGAAATTTTTTATTTTTAGAGCACTTTGTTCAACTCTCCGACAGAGAGCACTCTTGACTTGATCTTATGACCACAGTTCAAGAGACTTGCTAATTAACAAATGCCTAATGCAGGGAAAAGATGCAAGACTAATAATGCCCTCCGATAGAGGGTGCTTTTGACTTGGATTTGGCCAAGTTCAAGAGACTTTGGTTTGTTTTAAGAAGCAAAAAGTATTTTGTAGTAGCAAGATATCTCAACTTGAAATGATTAAAACAATGTGATATGAAATATATGAAATATTGCCAATAATACTACTTTGCCAAATAAAATGAAAACTTGAAAAATCTAGTGTTCTACCACACAAATTCTAATCTAAAAGTGGGATCAATCTCCGAACAAGATCAACCACTAGAAGCCACCAGTCTTGGAAACCTTCCAGCTAGCTGGATGTCCACAAGAAGCTTATGGGGGAACGAGAAACTACCACAAAGTTATGTGGCCTTTGGGATACAACCCCAAAGTTAGTTTTACTCTAGTCAAGGCTTGGAAGAGAAAATACAAGATGAAAAGTAAAGTACTAAACAGAAAATAGACTCTAATCTACCCAAGAATCTCTTTCAGGTCAAAGACCGTACTCGGAAGAGTATGGGGGTAAGTAAATCGGAAAATAATAATCAAAAAATGACTTATTGGAATGAGAACTAATCTAAGAACATATTTAAAGATCTAAGCTAGAAACTCAAACCACTCAATGAAGACTACAAGACTTCCCCAAATGGGGGAAGTGAATGTGGGGGCTTAAAAATCCCACTTGCAACTTTATTATGAGAGTACAATTGCTCTTGGGAATGAAACCCTTGTAGGGACTTTGAGAGAAATAAATTGGGAAATATTAAAACAAACTTCTAAGAACTATTACAAAAGGATAATACTAATCTCTTGGTTTTGATTCGTCCCTTTGTTTCTTGATGGCTTCTTGTATTAGAAGTCTCTTTATTTCACTTTGCTTCAAACTCTTCTCAATGCTATTTTTTCTCAAAGAGAAATCTATCACAAACAAGCAACTCCAATACCCATTAGATGTTAGGAAATAAAACAAGATTTGAAATTTGAACTAGATCTAATATTTGAAAAATGAAACTAGATATTAACAACGCATGAGATCCACACTAATAACTTTGAAACAATGTAACTAACTATTAAAACTTAACAAAACTAATACTAACAATTTGTTGTTTGTTTTTTGTGTGTTTTGTAGGTTTTTAGAGGGTGGACGAAGGCTAGAAGGAGGGCAAAGACGAATGGGAAGAGAAGGTATGGGAGATGGTAGGAAGAGAGGATGAAATGGAATGGGACGAAAAGGAGGAGATAGGGCAAATGGGGATGGGATGAGAGCAAGAGAGAAAGCCCAAAAGAGATGGGACGAGAGCAATGTGAAGGCTAAAGATCCAAGGTAAAAGAAATGGGACGAATCAAGATGAATAAGGCACTCAAGGTAGGGTAAGACGAGAGCAAAGAGAGAGGGCGAATGGAATGAAAAGAGGAGAAAATTTTGGAGGGGGACGAGAGGAAGGAGATGGGATGGCTAGGGCTGGACTATGGCAAAAGATGAAAGGGCTAGCAAGTCAAATCAAAAGGATTTCAAGGAGAAGACAAGAGGCTTTGGAGAAGGGGAAGCCTAAGGAACAAGTAACCAAGTTGATTTTAAATGAGTTTGAAAGATGGAACCTTGGACTTAGGCTTTTTGCCAAATCCTTTAGTGCTTGAGATTGACTCTAGAAGGATCCTGAAGCACACACAATTTGTTAGAAAATGTAGGCCTTTTGAAGAGATGAAAGATGCAACCTAGCTCAAATCTCTCTTCAAACCTGTGGGATCTGCACAAGCAATCACTCATAAACACATCTTGATCATAATAGTATGCATAATAAAAGTGGGATTAGAATAGTATAGGTATTTCCAACTACAGTCTACTCCTTCTAAATCACACTTAAACCAAACATAAATGGACAACTTGTATTCAAATGCCCATCCTATGGGCTTAAGAAAGCCTTCTAAGCAAATTATAGATCAATATATGAGATATAAGCAAATAACAAGAACAAATTCACCTTGATATTATGAAGACATTTCCATGAAAAGCATTTGACAACATATAGACCTCCAAAGTCGCTTTATTTCCTTAAGCCAATGGCTTTGCAATCACAAAAATGGCAGAGTAACTGTACATAAAAAATTCCATGAGATAATAACCCCAAAGGGCCTCTCTTTATAATAAAACTAATGGCTAAAACCCTAGGTCGAATTGGCTTGAGTGAGAGCCAATGGAAATAGACGTGTAGTTCGAATTCCAATAAACACCAAGCTTTGGAGAGCTAACTCGAATGACAACTCGCACTAGTTGGTAGGTTGAATAGATAGGTGGCAAGCTCGACTTCATTGAGGCATGGGAAGTATCACCCAACGAATAGACATGCTACAACAAGGATTGACGTGAGGATAAGGTAGGTGTGTGAGCTTGATGAGGAGGATGCGAGTTGGCATGGTGGGTGACAAGTGGAGTGTGGTAGGTACTAACTCGTGACCTGCAAAGGGAGCCAAGCTATGGGATTGATGAGTCATGAGGGCGCCTACTCTAGACTTAAATGCAAATCCACCAAACCATTTATCAATTGACAACTCATCAAATCGACTTTTGAAGGAAGAAGGGCGAATTGGTTTAGGGAGATCTCTTGCTGGTGACTGGATAGTTGACTTAAGTCACTTGGAGTTGATTGGAATCTTCATAAATGTCTATTGCCATGTCATTTAGCCTTTTATTTTAATCATTTCTGATTATTTTGGAGAGTTTTGGATTTCTCCAAAATATTCAAAAATATTAATTTAATTAATAATTTCTCTGTAAATGACTTTTTAGAGAAAATATTAATTATGAGGCTGAATTGACATCCGAAAGTTGGGTTTAGCTGGTCCATGGGTCATGTGTGATTTTTGGCTTATGAAACGAGCCATCAAACACTAAATTCGGACCCAGGATGACTGACATATTACAGACTCAAATTTCTCTATTTAAACTATAGAGAAATTTAATTAAAATTTAAAAATAATTAAAAAGTTAAAAACCTCAATTCCGACGCGTCTGGTAAAATTTTTTCGAAATTTTTTCTGGGGGTCCTAGAGACTTAGGACATGACCAGAACCTATTCTAATAGTGTCTAGTAGGTTTATACATTATAGTTAGACTCTAATAACCCCCCATGGCAAAAATTTCCAAAATCGGGCATTCCAGCTTTGGAGGAAGCGGGAGAAAAACCAAGAGATTATATCTCGCCTGAAGCAAAGTATAATCTGACGGTGAAAAAACTCCCTGTAATACCTTAGTTGTTTAATCCAGTCATGGGGAACCGAGCCACTCAGATCCTACTAGCACACTTTGTTACAAACCCCCATGGGGCCATGGTCATGTCAACTCAAAAACAAAACTGGTTAGCCAAAACTGGCTAGACCCAAATATCTGAAACCCAGATACTCTGGAAGTGAACACTGATGTGTTCCAACACTGGCGGCTCAATAAGGTTTCAACTATTTGTACAAAATAGGTGATAACACCGAGCACTTTCTAGAGCTGAGAGATGGACTCATTATTTGACCGTAGTATACCCTTCATCATTGGATGCACGTTCTTCGCATCTCTCTAGGCCAGTTCAGACTAGGCTCTTATAGGCTTCAGATAAAGGTTGATCACTAGGTCGATCGATCGAATAGGGTAAGCCAACTTTTCTACCTTCAGGAGATTGAGTCTGAGGAGCGTTTTATCTTCCATTGCACCATCTACTATGAGATCAGAGGGAGGTTCCATTGCTTATTCAGAGAGTCCGAGACTCTCTCTAGTTTTTTCAGATTTTTGAACTAGAGATGTCTGGCCCTTTACATGTAGGAGGCCTTCCGGCTCTACACTCATCCCTTTTAGTTGTTGCTGAGACCAGCCTCCACTTAGTGTATCACTTCCTTTTTTGCGCTGCTCCCTTTTGCTCAAGGAACCAAGAGATCGACAAATAGTGGACCAGGCGTCGATCCTGTATTAGTATGTCCTTGAAGGATCATCCACACTTCGTAGAGACATCAACAACATCGTCAGTCCAGACCTCATAGTAGCAGTCAACACAGATTGTCCATGTTCTAGCGGTGAGCTTCCTCCTCCGAAGAACAACATAGTACATAGTGTAGTTCCCCTGTTGGTTCCTCCGCTATGCAGTCCATTATCTTGAGCTTCCACATTCAACCTCGGATGTTGGGAGAAATAGTTCCATTTATATCTAGTCTTTGGATCTGCGTATATTGTACATCTTTCTTCCAGAGTGGCCTCTAGCTCTGGAATATAGAGATTGTTTCCACATGCTTTAGATTAGATTTTTGCTTTTTGCATACTATTTCTTATAGGAGCCGCTTTGGCACTCCTGCTTTGTATTGACATCATTTTACCCAATAGTCCCTTTGACCTACTTTAGTGGTCATTTGTTGGACATTAATCAAGTTATCTTATCCTATTATCACCACAATTATGAAATGCCGTGGTCATTCTGCATCTAATGGAGTTGGTTTGACATAAATCTGGCCACTATCAAAAGATATCAGCTTTGCATACTGCACGGCCATTATCGGAAAAATCTTAAAAATAATTGATTTGAAATCAACGATAACTTCACTTCTTGGACTTCGATTTGGACAATTTTTGTTTTTGAAATTGGGTGTCTTGGTGAGAGGAACTTAAACCTGCAATTGGTTTCTTTAGATTTTGCAAAGAAAGTTTAAAAAATTGAGTTAAATGCCGTCGTCCTCTTTTTTCCTTCCAGAAATATGCAAAGCAAAAAAAATTCTTCCATTTTTCCGGCTTGAGAAAGAGGTTTGTTACTACTTGTAGTGATCCTTAACCTAAAAATTGAATCACAACAATGCTATAGAGCCCTTAGACTTCAAAAATACCAAGATACATTCACAACATAAAGAACACAAGAATATAGTGAAAATCCCTTGAGGTAGGGTAACACCCAATTACTCCTTAAGGAAGGAATCACTTCACAAGCCATGCTTGCCACAATACAATTCATCCAACATATTTCATACAATGATACTCGTGTATATTTATATTTTCTCATGAGTATTCCTAAGGGGTCTATGCCAACTACCCCTTATTATTATATTATGTCCTCTATCTACCTAGTGGATCCATTTATTACCTACCAACTACCAAATGGACCTATAGCTACATTATTTACATTATTCCCTTGGATACCTCCCTAGGTACTCCATATTATCCTCTTAAGGTATGTTACACACCTGCAACCCTACCTTTAAATGTGTGAACTCAATCTTCAAAACACCTTAAAAGATGTGAGGATCCTTCAAGCATCTAAAGGAAAAAGGTGATAGACAAGAGGATGCTAGAATTATGCTCCTTCAATCCATCTCCCTTGTTTAGTGATGCTGAAAATAATGTCTCAAAATGCACCGAAATTTTGGGTGGTAACAAGCGGTGCCTAAAGATGACCATCATTGAATCCAAACTGCTCCATTGTACCAAATAGACTTTCCCAGGGAGCATTAATAATTGGTGTTGGTTGTGGATAAAATGACAAAATTGATGCATATTGTTGTGCTAATATTGCATTTTGATGTTGTGCCTTATTGGGTCAGAATTTAGCTTAGAGGGCAAATTTGAGCAATTTGGCTACAAAAGGAGAATTGTCTCACATGGCACATGTGACAAACAATGGGGTCATTGGGACAAAAGATGATCTTCTAGATGATGCACTTTAAGGGGAATTGGTGTCTATGGATGTAGTGCTAACTCCTGGTGGAGCACATCTCATTCCTTTGAAAGGAAGGGTACATGTGCATTCGAGAGAGGTCGTATTGATGAATGCCCATTTCACATGTGTCATTATTCTTTGGGCATTTGTTATCCAGGCAGTTTCGACATATTGTGCATTTGGAATTAGAGGAGGAGCTTGTACTAGTTGTGTTCCTGCCTCTTTGGGTGTACATTGTATCATGTGTCATTTTCAGTCTCAATCTTGATTTCTTGATTATTGCTTGAGGTTGTAAACTGCCCCATGAGGTTTTATCGATGGTCTCTAGGCACTTGTCTTTTTTCATATCATCTTTACCATTCTCTATCAATGGAAGTGCTTCATATGTAGCTGAAATAGATTTGTTATCATTGTGTTCTTCTGAAGTATTGAATTCTAAACATTTAAGTATCATTTTCATGTCTTTATTCCATATGCAACAAGTATCTAACTTTGTATTGCTAGCAATTTTTGCACGTTGATTGGATTGTTACATGTTACCACATTGTGATTTGGTCACATCTTCTGTGAAATTTTTCACAGTGTCGAGCTTGTAGGGTTTCATTGCTAGACAGTTGGATGGGCAGGTGATATGTTTGTTTCCTTGCTTGGAGATGGTGCTTCTTCATGGTTGAGTGGTGGCCATGGTGGTTTCCAAGGAAGTATGGGGGTGATGTGTTTCATGTTTTCATGGTGTTAATTGCTGAGTATGGTGTGTGTGCCTAACACGTAAAATTGCCATAAGATGATACACTCCCTCATAATTGATGATTGAAAGGATGAATAACTAAGCTATTAAAATGGTTGAGTGGTGGCCATGGTGGTTTCCTAGGAAGTATGGGGGGTGATGTGTTTCATGTTTTCATGGTGTTAATTGTTGAGTATGGTGTGTGCCTAACAAGTTAAATTGCCATAAAATGATACACTCCCTCGTAATTGATGATTAAAAGGATGAATAACTAAGCTATTAAAGCAATTAATTAACACTTAATGGAATGGAAACCCATCAACTTAGGGTCTCTCCAAGTTTTGAAGTGTTAATAGTTGCACTTTTGAAGTAATAGATTAATTGAAGTGTTTTACCTTGGGTTTCTAAGGTTTTAGTGTGATTAATTAAGGCCAATCAAGGAAAATAACTTCATAAATTATAACATTAATTGACCAAAGAAACTATGGTTTGCACTTTAGATTAATTAAATTATCACTTAAGAGGAGGGCGTTAGGCACAATTGTCTCTTATGCACATTTAATTGAAGACTATTTTGTGAAGACTAATTTTGGAGGGCTCGTATTTGGAATGCCCTAGTGGATCTAGAGACACTTCACACAAGTATCTTTATCATGATGTAATTATTAAAACCTTGTGGAGCACTAGCCTAAGAAGACTTTGATGTGAATGATTTGATGGATGTTTGACATTGATTTGACCAGAGGCTATGACACATCGAGGCCTATTGCGCAAATGCCCTAGCTCTTTTGAGTTTTTTCACACTTTGAAAATGACCAATAAATGCAAAAGATGCCATGGAATACCCTCTAAATAATTGAAGAAATTAAAAAAGTCATTCTGGAAGGGAGCACACTCCTTCAAGCATGAAATTGGTCAAGGTTTGGTCAAAAGGTGTTGGGAGGTTGCTTAAACTCCCTACTTCATGCCACACATGTGGAGTCAGTTGAGCTATGATGGAGATCACACATTCTCTGAGGAATTAGTTGGATGCACACATGTGGAAACCTCTCTCTCAAGGGTGCACTTCTATTTTTGGTCAAGGTGGTTAAGGCACTTGTTTCAACTTCATTGAACCTCATTTTCTAAAAAGATTATTTTATTCTTTGGTCCAAGTTTGTTACTTGTTGAGAATCTATCAAAGTTTGTTAACCTTTTGATCCACTCACACATGGGAAGTTTGTTACACTCTTGGAGGGCACATCACTTGAAGAAGGGATCTATTCATATGTTGGAGCTTTCTGGAGGGATAATTGTTGGAGAAGATAGTAAAAAATTGGTCAAGCACTCATGCACCTAGGCAAGTGCTCCACCTTCTTGGCCTTGGTGGATCTAACCAGCTCAATTGTTTATTATTGTTGATCTCTTCTCAAAGAGTTGGTTACATGAGAACTATTATTGTATTATTTCCTTTGGAGATAGAAGTGGATCTATCAACTTGTTTTATTTTCTGAGAAGATTTGTTGAGAAAATAGTGGGTCTAGAAAGGGAAATTATTATTCTAATGTTCAATGTACAAGGAAGATGAACTAAAACCTATATAAGGGTTTTCTCTCTTCACTTGAGGGGAGGATGGTTTTTGGAGAGACTCTTTGTCTATTGTAAATATGTTGGTGCTTGTGGAGAATAATGAAGATCTTTCTTGGTGCCTTGATGCTGGAGTAATTCTTGATGTTGCTCATTGTGATGGATGCATACCTTGGAGTGAATTTGTGTGGTAAATTTAGTTTCCCCCATTGGGTTTGTTAAGTAGGGTCCAGGGAAGCTTTTTCTTCTTACACTTCAATGTCATATTTCCTTTAACGTTATCTTGAAACATTAAGACTATGTAAGGAAGTCATTTCCATTTGCAATGTAATCCTTGTTGTAAAAGGTCCATTTCCAGCCACTTGATCTAGCTATTTATTCTTTAGTAGGGAGATTGGATTGTGTAATGCATGTTCCCTCTTCCATTAGAAGTACATCTATAATAATCTTTCATTTATGACCCCATGTGCCCAATGGCTTTGAGGCACTAGTCCTTTTCTCTACCATCACTCACATTTCATTTCATGTCAACTTGAAATATGTTTGCTTAAGGACCTTTCTCCTTGAGCTTTCATCTAAACCTTTAACCATCGTAGTAGTAGGGAAGCCTCCCTTCTGCTAAAGGAGAACTAGCACTAAAGAGTAGAAGAGGGTGGTGAGGTAACATTGGCTCCCTCTTAGTTCAACCTAGGTTCACACTTTTTCTTTGGGACTTTATCACTAGGGGTGTGAAAATAAGTTGTAACAGGATGCCAAAAGACCTGCATCAGAAGATTGATTGCATGTTTGTGAAGCTAGGAAATCGTCATTTCTAACCACCACCTCTATATCTTTTTTGCAATGATATCCATATTTTCCCATATGGACTACACCCTCCAGTCTGTTCAAGTTTGGTTTTGGAACGATAGTTGTTTCCCTTTTATCTGGGCAATCCAAGCTCTGAAGCTCTGGCTTGACTTTATAATAGGACTGCACATGTTTGAGACTGACTTATACAATAATTCTGTTTTATTCCCAATGTCTCTTGAATCAAACTGAGATATAGTATTACCTTTCAGCACTCTCTCGGGAACAACTAAAGATTCTGGTACAAGGGATACATTCCTCACAGAGCTTGTCTCAAGCGAATCTACATCTTGTACTTTCTTTAGCCTTTTGAGTACAGCCATGGAAAATTCTGTTCTTCCCTGACCATTTGTCCCATTTCAACAGATTCCTGGAACATCAGAATCGGCCAATGTCATATCATCAGACACACTTGTAGATTCAACTGAAAATTGTGTTTCTGTGACCTGAAATCCTGAAATTGAGTTTCAAAAATATTTGGAAGCTGGGAACACTTTCCTGTGGAATTCTATCATCTTGGTCAGAAGTTACAACAGTGTATCTCATACTCTGACCTAAAGACGGACTTGATGACTGAGTCATCTTTGATGTTTCAGCTAAAGCTGTGAATATTTTGATGCCACCCACAACAGAAGATAGCTGCTTTTTTTTTTTGCTTGAGCCATTTTCTTTTGCTTATTCTTTAACTGCACTAGCAGTCTGTCTTGAGAGGTTCTCTCCATAGCTTCGCTCCTGTCTTATCCCATATTTATTTTCCCACTGCTGCTAGTGTTTTGGACCTTGGTCACTCTCATTGGGTATGTTTTAAATTTTGAGGTCAGAATTGTTTTTGTCATATTTGTGCTTTTCAAACACTTTTATGATTGACTGCTGTATAGTTCACTAAAAGTTTTATCTATATCTTCGATTAATTTGTCAAAAATGGCAGTTGTAGCCTTGCAAGGTGTAACCATGATATATCCACAAAAATGATGGTGGTATGGATGGTGGCTGGAGAGTACGATGGTTTAACTCGATGTCCACAAGATTGGTTCTGATACCAAATGAACCATATAAGCTCAAGTATATTTGACTTTCCAATATGGGATAAGACTTAATAATAGATATAATGTATAAAAATATAAATGATGATTTACAATGAAGATTGGCTTTAGTGTTTATAGGCCTTATGGTGACCTTTCCAGTAAAGTTGTCTCTAGGAATGCACTTTTTAATAATTGCATTCGTGTTCTAGGCCCTATAGTCTAGGTATTATATCATATTATTAATGATGTTATTCTTATGGTGACATTTCACATAAAGTTATATCTTTACAAATGCACCTTTTAATATTTACATTAATGTCTTAGGTCCTGTAGTCTAGGTATATATTATAATATTAATGATAGTTTATATATATAACAGCATAAAATGTATATATGGATACACAATGCACATATTGCATAGTCTCACTGTAATTGGATGAAGTGCACTGATTTTTGCTAGTATAATACTAGTACTGTTGGAATAATTTGGAACTGCTGAAGCAGCATCTGTAGTTAACAGTTACAAGGAATGCAAGCACAGAGATCTACTTAAGTATAAAAATGCTAGAATAATTTTGTGACAATGATTAACAGAATCCAAGCAAATTGATTACTTGACTTTTCACAGCTCCGACCTGAAAAAGAATATTCAAATGCTGGAGAGCAATGGCCTGACAAGACTTCGAACAATGGTGAATTTGGGCTCTGAAGTCTATGTACAGGCAGATGTGTATGTTTCTGAAAAATGTTGAAAACTGCATTTGTAGCTCTTGGATTTTGCATATCTAGTCTGTTTGTTTGTTGATTTAATAATAAACAAAACATAATCTAAATGGTATTTGCATTTTACTATGGTCCCATGAATCCACTTATTTTGTTGAAAACCAAAAGTTATGAATGCTTTGAGTCTTAAATTTTGATTCCCTCCTGCATATACATATGTTAACTACCCTTTTGTTTCTATTTCCATCGATCTTGGATTATTGCTTGGAAATACTTTTAACATGTTTTAATTCAACTTATTATCAGAACACAGAGAACATGCACCTGTTTCTCAACGCAGCTTAATTTGGTTGGGTTCTTGTCCTTTATCCTAAAAACCCTAGTAGATTAGAATCATAAATGATAATCCTGTGCACCTCTTGCTTTTTGGGTAAGTCAGATGAGTTTCTTTCTCAATAAATTTTACCAAGTTTCCCTGGAGGCTTTGAAACTTTTACATTGCTCGAAATACATTGTTATGGAGGGCACATTTTGTGATGTCATATATGTTCATTTTAGGTTGACAATGATAGATGTTGCAGAGATCTTATTCATGTAATTTATCCCTGAAAAGCACTGTTTTTGGCAGCGCTTAACCTCTATTGTTTTGGGGATATGCAGTTGCTAAATATTTTTCCTGTTAGAAAATTTATATTCCTCAAGTGGGCATACTACTTTCTTCTTTGCAAAGATTTTTGAAATTAATAATTTCAAATGAGTGTGAGGAAGTTATTGTTTTAGTATATAATCTAAACTGTATAATTATTGATTTTTAAGACTCAAGGGATGAAATAAGTGGACTTGGTAAAAGGCTTCCTAATTTGGAAGTTGAGGCCTTTCAGTATTTCAAGGACCCTTTCAGTTTCACTATTGAGATGATAGAAGACTCAGAATCTACAATTTATATGGTGAAAAAATAGAACAAATAAGCATTATTAATGCCTATTGGGGACCGGCAAGGCTATGATACCAATAAACCCCAAGCATCAGTGAGATAATCATGAGAATTAATAACCTCTATAACAAAAAGAGATGAACTAAAAGTTAATTGTGAGTACTAAGAAAAACACCGTCCTCTGTTTTAAGTTTTAACCTTTGTACCTTATGTAGTGAATTGTTGTGAAGTGTGTAAAATACAGGAGCCAGCTAATCTGAATATGAAAATTTCTATATTACAGCTCCTGCCTCTTCAAGAGCAGAGAACGTGTTAGCCCAAGTTGGTCTTGTAGGTTATTTTGTCCTTCATGATCTGTGGTCATTGAAGTCTTATTATGATGCGTTATCATTAAATGTAATAATTTACTTTACATATAGTGTGGGTTTTGAGTTAGGTCATGAGGGGCTTAGGGCGAGATCCCATCAGCAAGCACTAATTAGCTGGGTGAAAGGTTTTGTTCCAAAACCGTTGTGCATGTTATATTATCTATTGTGTATAAAGAAGGTCCATTTCATGATTTATGAGCACGAGTGGAGATTTTCTAACTTTGCTCTGTATATTGTGCATCACCTCATTGTATGTTGATTTTGCATTTGTAATAAACATCAAATCATAATTATTAATACTAACAATAATAACAAATAATAAAATAATAAGTAATAAATGAAGTGACACATCTTAATTAAGGGACATGACCTATCAACCATTGTGACTAGTCAATGCTTATAAGCACACCCTCACATGGCATTGTATCATTTATAACTTATTCATTACTTTTACATATTATCTGTCTTATATGAATTTCAATTATTTGTCCTTATGTTGGATATTTCCTTAGTAAATGAACTTTGTTCATTTCATTGGTATCAGAGCCATGTTCTGATTTGGCCCTTGGCCACATCTTATTGAACCCTGTGTGATTTGGCCCTTGGCCACATCTTATTGAACCCTGTGTGATTTGGCCCTTGGCCACAACCTCTTACCAGACCTTGTTTGATTTGGCCTTTCGCCATACATTTACTAGAGTTTCTGTGAATTACCAGGTCTTTGACCATATTTAGTATTTTGGTCATTTAAAGATCAAAAGCCCCATTTCGTTGCACTCTTGAAGAAAACTAGAAATCAAGAAGAAAAGGTGTAGGTAGGTCAAATAATCAAACATGTTAGGGTTCAAATTATAAACATTGAGCCACCTAAAAACTATCACAAAAATTGAGCACATAAAGAAAACAAGAAATAACTTGGAAGAGTTATTGTAATGTATTACTTAGATGAGAAAGCAAAAGCTTTCTTATATAAGGTTACAGTCAGGTCGAGTCTGTGGGGTATATGTTATATTCTTGGCATGTTGGGTATGTGTTATTTTCTGTCCAATGTGTAATTTAATCTCAACAAGGGATTGGAGGTTGTAATATAATCCAGGTTAATGGATTAGGGTTTTGGATGCTGTGGAACACCTAAATATTGTATTGTGAATGGTTAAGTGAATACAATGAGAAAGAGAGAGGCGAGGCTCTAAGTGGTTTTCCTGTTCAAGGGTTTCTAGGGTAAATCTATGTGTGTAGTGTGTTCCATTGTTTAATTTTTGTTTTATTTCATAATCTGTATGCATTGTTTCACTTCACGAGTTTAAGACTTACATTTGGTATCAAAGCTTGATTATTGGCTTCAAGGGGATGACTTTGTTGCTAAGGGTTCGATTCGTTTTTTTTGATAGAGCAAGTTTCTGTTGGGTTTGTGATAAGCTAGTGGGAGCTCTACGGTGGTGATTTGTGTTTTGAAAGAGAATGGCAAGCAGTTCTAGAACCAAGATTGAGAAATTTAATGGTTAGAGCTTTGAGCTATGAAGCTCAAGATGGAAGATTTTCTTGTAGATATAGAGCAGTGGGTTACTGTGGATCTAGATGCAAAACCCACTGCTATGTCACAAGAAGACTGGAAGAAGCTGGAAAGAAAGGCAAGTAGTACGATTTGACTTTACCTGTTAGATTTAGTGTTGTTGAATGCCTTTGGAAGAGACAACACAAAAAAGCTGTGTTGTGACATAGAGCAGTGGGTTACTGTGGATCTAGATGCAAAACCCACTGCTATGTCACAAGAAGACTGGAAGAAGCTGGAAAGAAAGGCAAGTAGTATGATTTGACTTTTCCTGTTAGATTTGTTGTTGAATGTCTTTGGAAGAGACAACACAAAAGAGCTGTGGGATAAGTTAGCGAGTTTGTATCAGTCAAAGTTCATGGTAAACAAGTTGGTTCTTCAGAAGAAGCTATACCATCTTAGGATGGATGATGGTGACTTCTTGACGTATCATTAAATGTGTTTAATACTTTGGTAAGTCAAGTTGTCTTTGTCGATACTGAGATGGAGGAAGAAGATAAATGTACTACCTTGTTATGTTCTTTGCCAGACTCTCGGGATAATTTGGTTGTAGCAATTGGTAGTGTTACTCAATCCACATTAAAGTTTGAGGATATAGTGGCATCCTTTTTATAAAAAATACGAGGCAGAAAACTTTGGATAGTCAGAGCACATATGCCTTGTTTGTGAGAGGTCGTCCCTGTTATTACATTTATAGTACCAGGGCTACCATATCTTCAGACCAAATTCGAGTACTTTTCCGAGCTAGTCCTTTACCATGTGATGCTTGAGATCGACAGTTGATGAGCATTTATTCCAGGATCACTCATACTTTCAGCAGCCCCAGAGCAGATATAACAGCCTTATGCCATGACTGAGCCTCATGACCTCAGATTTGATGACCGATGTGGCCATTTTCTTCCATACCGAGTAGTGTGATAGTGCTTAGATTTGTACAGCAGCAGTGTTCCAGTGACAGTGGATGGTTCGGATGGTATGTACAGGTATATGACCTAGCAGGTATTTGGATGTGCATTGGATAGCCTTATTTTGCTCTTTTGCTTATCTTGGTAGCTTGACTAGGTATCTAGTGGTCATGATCTGGCGATTATATATATATAGATTTGGTTATTGGTTGAATGTCTAGAATTGAAGTAATCTAATTACTTGGATTAAAGAATTTCTTGTGTATACTACTTGGTTTCACCCTCTTTGGTAGTATGGACTTGGTCATTCCCACCATTTATGGCTTGCTAGTTATGGCATCACCTGTCACCTTTCCCCATCCATCCGTTCTCTTCCATACTTGGTTTTACCTTGACTTGCATTTCAGCTTGTGATATTGAGGACTTCCCCACTTATGCCTCTATGTTGGATAGACTCCCTGTTGTTTTGTGTCTCGGCTCTGAGTTGTGCAACAGAACTTATCGAAGCCTTGATCCTTCTGGGCCAAGAGAGCCCACTGGTGTTGGTTCTTGAGCTTAGGTGAGTTGGATTTGAAGCCTTGACCTCTGCCCCCGATGTTTGATCCTGATTGTGGATAGTCCCCCCAGTTGCTTGAGTTGTGTCGACTAAACTTGAAGCAAATTGTACTATCATCATTACATGCATATATTACTATTTGTTATATCTTTTATGTAAGCTCATGATTATGAAATAAAACCGTGTCTTTAAACACAATGAAAGAGGGCTATGAAATTAAATGAAACACACCTTGGATAAAAGTTGTAATTAGTTGTGCTTCTAAGCACATGCAAAATCCAAAGGGACATAAGGCCTAAAAAAGTAGTGGATAAACGTATGCTAAATCTAAAGACTGCTGGCCATGGAAAAATGTAATGATTAATTCCTCACGGAGCCTACGGGTTGGGATGTGAGATGGAGTAAGGGATAGCTAATTCTAAGTGTTTCCTAGAACCTCGAGTTACGGTTAGCTGTGCACCTAGTCACAGGGGTTCTAGAAAAGATCCTCACGGAGCTGGTTCCAGCTTGGATGTGAGCTGTAGACATTTGTTAAAGTGAATAGGCACTCCTCAAATCAACTTATTCCATTTGTGAGACACCGCCATTCCTTGTGTGTTTTCTATCCAACATATGCTTAGGTGTGTTCCCCTTTTCCTTTATCCGAAGTGTCACGGTGTTGAAGTTTGTTAAGTCATTCCCTTGTCCTAGCCATGCTTTTTCCACCTTCACCCATTCTTAGCAAAATGGTCAAGTCCGTAAATTGAGTATACACTTAAGGGTCTTTTTCTTAGTGATTGATTATCTTAATCCAAACTTATATTTGATGTATTATTGCTTATTTTCCAGTGAAATGCTACTTTGTACTTAAGTCTTGCTATTGAAATAATTAGAAGAGCAGATCTTATCCATTTGCACTTGCAGCATCAGTCAAATTGAGCTTGAGTCATTATTTTGATCAGTTTTGACCTGGTCAACCCAGTTTGACCAAGTCAACCACAGGACCTGAGATGAGTTGGACCTATGATGTTCGAGATTGATTATTTGTGGTCCTATGATGCCCACTTGATGGTTCCATGCAGCAGACACAGGTTTCATATGATGGTTTGATGGATTATTATCTCTGTTGCATTGGCCTTGGGGATGGGGGGACGTGGGGGACGCGAGGACGCATTTCCGGGACGGCTAAAGCGCACCCCCAATTTTTAAGGGGACGACAATTTTATAATATATATATATATATATATATATATATATATATAATTAAAATTATATATAATTAATAATTATATTAAATTTAATATATATATTTTAATTATAAACACATTGACATTAAAATCAGAACAACCTTTGATTGAGAGAAGTCATAAAAATTAGAACATGTTTGCAGCAAAACATTAAAATAGCTTCCATGTAACTTTATCAAAAAACATCAAAACATGCTTGCATCCTTTAATTGAGATAAACCATAAAAATCAGAACGTGTTTGCAACGCAACATCTTCCATGTAAACTTTATCATAAAACTGAAAAACTTAAAATTTTAAATTTAAATTTAGAAGTCTAGAGTTATGAATCATTAATGATACATAAAAGTCTAAAGATGATTAAGGAAGGGTCTATTTAAGCATAAATTTAGCCGCCGAGTATGGTAGCCGTTGTAGGAAGAGTGTTGTAGCCGCGCGAGTATGGTAGCCACTGGAGTATGGAGGGGAAAGATAATGTAGGGGGCCGTGGGTTAGGTTAGAAACTTAGAAATTAGAATTTAGTTTTTTAGTTTTACTTTTAGCCTTAGGTTTTTAATTTTTAATTTTGATTATTTATTTTATTTTATTTTTTTCATGTGCAGAGATCGAGGGACGTCTGGGAGTCCCCTGTTGCTCGAGGGACGCTAGGGACGTACCCGAAAATTCCTTGATTTGGAAGGGGACGTTTAGGGGACGTCCAAAAAGTCCCCAAGTCCCCGATGGAGTCTCCGACGATTTGGGGACGTTTCCGAGGAGTCCCCAAGTCCCCGAAATACGGGAACGCAGGAAATGTGTGAATTTTTAGGGGGGACGGGTCCCCGTGCAACATAGATTATTATTATTATTATTATTTACAGACCATTTATTTTTATTGTCCGAGCATGGTTGAGCTTATAGATGATTATCTAGGTGGTCACATGGTGTATGAGTATTCATCTCTACTACATTTGGGCCTTCTGAGTCCATTGGCACACTCAGATATCAGTTTCAGGCACTTTCAGATGAGTTTATGGTCAGATTATCGGTTTATTGCATATTTGCCATATAAAATGGCCTATTAGCATGTTTTGAGATTATTTTGGTTCACCTAGGGCGCTACAGAGGGAGTATGGGGTCCAGCCACTCGTTATTACCATATTACCATGCTCCCAGACAGTTTGGTGCAATCAGATTTGTGCTTGGGGCACCAGAAAGAGAGATACATGCATTTGTTTATTTTACAGGTGATTTTCTGAGGATAAAAAAGGGAAGAAATGGCTACTGAGGAATTCGATTTGGGCAATTGTGGTAAGGAAATGGCATGAGGTTTGATCAGAGAGTTATTGTGATGCATCCCACACCTTTCGGCACGGCTTACAACATTCAGTGGGGTCCACATGTCCTCTGGGTTATTATTTGGGGGTTTTATATTGTATTTTTGGGACAAAACGTACTAGTGATTTTGATCACTTATTCATTTTATATTATTTTGATGTAGTTGGGGCATTAGTCTAAGGAAGATAGTATCTCCTAGACCCCCCCAAACAAGTTATTATGTTGTGTTTCCTAGTTGTGTCATGTTATATGTCCCCCTTGCGGTGTCATTGAGGAAACACGTCCCCCTCTCTTAGGGTGATCCATGTATTATTGTTCTGGCTCATCTTAGCCGTTGATTATTATTGTTGTATCTTTAATCTCAACCACTCATTCAAAATGTGGTTAGGGTTTTGGTCTCTCTCATTCCTATTTAAGGAAGAGACCCCCCTCATTGTAAAGGGACTTTTGGCTCTTGGCTACTGGAATAGAAAATATATTTTGCGAGAAAATCTTGTGACCTTGGTCTGGATGTTTGGCTATCTCAATTGAAACTGCTTTTCCATTGCATTGAAGATCTTGGTGAATATTTTGCACATCTTTCGATCCACATCTAACTTGCAGGTGAAGAGGATGACTTGGAGGAGGGATGCATTGGCTGAGGAGACTTACCTTGTCTCTCTCTTTTCGATCGGTTTGATTCAGGGAGTAATTCTGTCTTTGTACTACTTATTCTCTGTGATTATTTTCTTCATTTGCATTTACCTTCATTGTTGCTTGCTAATTGAGTTTTTCTCTTTGGTTTTGCAGGAAGAGAGGGGTGCATTAGTGGATTTGGGAAAATTCGTGGGGGCAAGAGAACACATCAAATCTTCACTTGATCTTTGCGGGAGTAGTCCTTGACATACCATCATCCATTCTCATGATTCAGGTAGGCTTGCAAGGTACATATTTTATTCTTTTAACTTACCTATCTGTCATCTATGTTTAAACCCTAACTGCAAATTAGTCCAAAAATTCTCTGGGTTTGATTATTTGGTTTATTGGCAAACCATTTTTGGGTTTTTACCTCAAGGCCTGTCCCCAGGTGGGTTTTCAATGGCGTCATACTTTGAGGACTCCATCTGCCCCTTTTCCTTAGGCACTAATCTTTAACCCTTTCGCCCTCCTTGGTTTTCCTGTCTGTCGGGTTGTTAAACCCTTGTTTGTTGAGCTTGTGTGCTTTGATACTGTCAGATCTTCTTGCAAGCTGTGCTAGAAAGCCCTAACTCTTTAGATCTACTGCTTGGGGTCATTTTCCCTATTTTAAGGTTCACGTTTCCCAAAGCAATTGGATTTGATCATTTTCCCTAGCACTAAAATCTTGGATTCATTTTTAATCTCCAAGTCATTGTGTCTAAACACTCAAATTCTAATCTTATCTTTCCTAAGCCTCCACAGTGACCTTGTTTCCTTAAATCTAGGGTTCTTCACCCCTCACCTTATGTATCCTATTTCCATAGCTTGATTTGGTGATTGGGTTATATCTCTCTTGTCGGGATTAGATTAGGGTCTCCCCCTTTGCTATCTATGGCTTGGATTGTAAAAAGCGAAGTGTGCCTTGATTGGTGTGGCAACCAATCCATCTTGGGAATCGAGGCTCTCTTGTGTCACCTCTTTGGTTGCTCGTCCCCTCTGCCGTTTTGTATAAGATCATCTATTGGGGCAACTACGAGTTGTGTGATAACAGTCCCCAAGAAAGAAATAAAATGAAGTTTTTTTGGGGGGGATTTAAATCTAAAGGTAGATCTAAATCTTCAGGAAAATCTTTGAGGAAATGCTGAAAATGTGGTAAAGTTCAGCATTATAAGAAGGATTGTAGATCTATAAGTGTTGATAATGGGAAGGGATCTGATAATGCCCTTCCACATAGGTAAATACCTTAGAAGGAGGGGATGTATACTTGGCTTCTACAAGTACCCATTCAGATTGTGATGTATGGCTGATTGACTCAGGTGCTTTTTTTCATATGACTCCTCATAGGGAGTGGTTTTGTGTATATGAGATGTATAATGGAGGTGATGTTTTCTTAGGAGATGACTCAACAACCAGGATCATAGGATGTGGAAGAATTAAGTTGTTGCTCAAGGATGGAAGGATTAGAACTCTCTCAGAGGTTTTGCACATTCCAGAGCTAGCTAAAAACTCGATATCCATTAGTAAGATGAGTGATGCAGGCATACATACCGTGCTTAGAAAAAAATGCTAAACGGTTCGAGGAACAATGGTCTTGATGTTGGGAAATGGAACTTTCTACAAATTGTTGGGAAGTGTTGCTGCAAAAACTAGCACGCCTAATGTGCAAGGTCCTCACTAGAGTGTAGACATATGCAACTATGGAAGTAATGGTTATCACACAAAGTGTAGTTTCCAACTAAAGGGATCCTATCCAGGATGGTAGAGGAGGGCAACTAACCGGTGACACTCGCAAGGGCCTTGTCCACTACTGTAAATGGGTAGTTGTCACACTGGATAGGCTCTTGTCACTTTAAGTTTAGATCAAGCCAAGATAAGATCAAGGGGGGGACCCTAGCTAGCCAATGAAGGCTAGCGAATCTATTTAAGACACTCTAGGATGATGTGAAATGAAAGAGAGAGAGAGATCAAGAGTAAGTAGATCTAGATCTAAAGAAAGTGAGTGGCCTATGGAGTTAGGGCTTGGTTGAGGAGGCTTATGCAAGAAGTAAATGCTCAACCAAAGAATGAATATGCCACCAATGAATTTAAACTAGTAGATCTAGATAGATGTAGTGCCGATCTAAAAGACCCAAATGAGATCCACCTTTGATTTAGTCAAATTAGGGTGAGGTGGGGCCCATTTAGTGAAATTAGGATAAGAAAGGCACTAAAATGGTTGCTAAATGATAGATCTAGATTTTAAAGGACAAATTAGCAACACCCAACTGACAGATCTGGAAAGATGACTAAAAACCCACAAGTGCGTCCTACCCTAGAGATGGCCAGTGTTTGGATTTGAGGGCAAATGGAGTCGGATTTCCACCAAACTTGGTCTCTAAGGTTTATTGATTATTTAAGACTTGGGTTTAAGTATTGATCCCAGATAATTGCCAGATCTATCAGATCTACAAAACGCGGGTTTGAAACTTATGGAAATGAGTGACAAATGGATGGAAGTAAATGATATCACTACATACCTTGTAGATCTTATCTCAATTGCTTGCAACCGCCAAGTACATTGATGATCCTTTCAATTAGTTATTATTCCGAGTAAGATCCAATCTATTCCAAGCTAAAATGTGTAGATCCAAGGAGGAAATGTGTCTTCTTCACCTGCAAATTCAAACAACCTAAGTTAGATTTGATCCACAAATGAAAGAAGAACTATGCATGACATATCAAAGAGAATAGATCAATGGACAAAATCACAATTGAACACACCCTGAGAGATGAAACGATTTTCCCAAGAAGAGATGGGGAGACCCCACAATCGCCTCTCCAAGCAATTTGCACCCTGCAAAAGATCAATTCGGCATCCACAGAAACTATGTTGAAATCACATGAAACTCACTAAGATGTATGAGAGAGAGGCATTCCAATCATGTACAAGAACATTCATCAAAGCAAAGGAGAAAGAGAGCTGCAAAATAGTAATAATATTTTTATTCCAGAGCCAAAAGTCCCCTTTTACAATGAGGGGGGTCTCTTCCTTAAATAGGAATGAGAGATACCAAAACCCTAACCACTTTTCAAATGAGTGGTGGAGATCAAAAGATATAACAGTAATAATCAATGACTAAGATGAGCCGGAAATACAATACATGGATCAACTCAAAAATAGAGGGGGCACACTCACTAAATCGCCCAAGGGGGACACACCACATGATAAGTGACTAAGACACATGACATAAGCACATGGTGGGGCTAGGAGGTAATCATATCCTTCACTAACATGGCCCCATGACACAATAACAAATAATATGACAAGATGACCTTATGACGAAATCGTGGCCCATCAAATACATAATAAAATGCCCAAAACGATGAATACTGGGACGTGTGGACCCCACTGATGCCAGAACAAGTGCTAGAAGGTGTGGACATCATCATCAAAATATCTTGGGCCAATCTCATGCCATTTCCTTGCCCCACGAAGCCAAATCGATTTCCTAAATGAGCCATTCTACTGCTGGAAAACCACCTCTGAAAGTACAAACATGCCTGTAACTCACTGCCAAGTGTCCTGGACACAATGCACCAAAATGTTTGGAAATGGGGTAATATGGTAATAACGATTGGCTGGACCCCCCATCCCCTGAGGAGTGCCCGAGGAGAACGTGCATGCTCAATGGAAGTGCTGGATAGGTCATTTCTGAATGGCAAAATGCAATAAAGTGGTAATATGACCATATCATCACCTGAAAAATGCTCGGAATTGGTAACTAGGTGCACTAATGGACTTAGAATGCTCAAATCCACTAGGAATGAGTACTCATACACCATGTGACCATCAAGAGATACATCTGTAGGCTCATCCATGCCCAGAATAATCAAATAATGGCTTGTAAATAATAATAATAAAAAAAATCCACCAAACCATCATCTGAAGGATGGAACCATCTCATGGACACATATGGGCGATGAATAATCCATCTTGAACACTGTGGGCCCAAACTCATACTGGACCCTGTGGTTGACTTGGTCAACCCAGGTTGACCAAGTCAAGAATGACCAAAATAATGATCCAGACCATGAATAACTATTGCTGCAAGTACAAATGGCTATGATATGCTCCTTCAATTATATCAGTAGCTAGACTAAAGCATAGAATGATGTTTCACTGGCGTAAGCATGTAAATAATATAAATAATACAAGTCTAGATCAAAGTAACTAGCTACTATAAACAAGATTTTCAAGTGTATACTCGTTTACTAACTTGAACAATTTGCTAACCATGGGTGAGGGTGGAAAAACAAAGGCTAGGCTAGGGGAAAGACTCAACAGCCTCAACATTGCAATCTCTTGGATGAAGGAACTAGGGGGGATGGCGGTGTCTCACAAATGGGTAGAGTGATGAGAATGCTTCCAATAGACTCTAGACAAGCAACCTTTTAGCAATTTATTTATTTGTCAGCTTTCACATTTAAGATTTAACATTTATTTCACTTTATAGATTTTCACTAGCTAGCCTCCAAGAGTAGGTGCCTTGAATAGCCTGGCGGGCCTCAGATAATGACTCGGTATGACCTCCATTGCTCACCACCATCCATAGGTGCGATGGAGTGACCACCTTGGTTCCCTGTAGGGGCAAACGACCTTACATCATACAGAGGATGAGTGCGCGTCCCTTGGCCACTGACTAGCTAATATAGATATGCAAGGTAGTGTTTAGCAACACTGTTTTTGCTGACTAAGCATCCCTTAGATATAACATTTAAGATTCGATGCTTTAGTGTTTAGCAACACTGTTTGTAGGAATACTTTGTTTCGAGGACTAGAGGAGAACAACCACTGTGCCTAAAATCACACACTCCAGAGTTGAGACACAATGCAAATTGGGAATCTATCCAACACAGAGGTCTAGGTGGGGGAAGTCCTCGAGATCACTAGCTAAGGTGTAAGTCGGGATAAAAGCAAAATTGGAAGATAACGGATGGATGGAGAAAATGACTGATGGTGCTGTGGATAGCAAAGGCCCTCAAATAAGGGAATGGACAAGTCAGTACTTCATGGAGTAAGGGTTTGACCAACGAGTATATACAAGAACCTCCTACTAATAATAACCAACCACTTCTATTTTATACAAGAAGTAAGCATCAAATAAGATAGAGCCAACAACCATCATAATATACCACCAAGTCATAAACTACCTAGATAAGAGGAAGAGCATATCAACAACCTATATGTACCAAAATATACCTGCTGGATCATATACCTGAGTCCCTGATTTGAACTACCTGAATTACACTAAAGCACTGCATCTGAATATAATATGGGCATTGTCATCAATCTGCTTTGGACGATAGAGGAATGGCTATCTCAGTCATCGACTTGGTGTCATGGGGCTTAGTCCTGGCATGAGACTGTAAATGTACAAGCTCTGGATGAGTGCGCGTCCCTTGGCCACTGACTAGCTTATATAGATATGCAAGGTAGTGTTTAGCAACACTGTTTTTGCTGACTAAGCATCCCTTAGATATAACATTTAAGATCCGATGCTTTAGTGTTTAGCAACACTGTTTGTAGGAATACTTGGTTTCGAGGACTAGAGGAGAATAACCACTGTGACTAAAATCACACACTCCAGAGCTGAGACACAATGCAAACTGGGAATCTATCCAACACAGAGGTTTAGTGGGGGAAGTCCTCGAGATCACTAGCTAAGGTGTAAGTCGGGATAAAAGCAAAACTGGAAGATAACGGATGGATGGAGAAAATGACTGATGGTGCCGTGGATAGCAAAGGTCCTCAAATAAGGGAATGGACAAGTCAGTACTTCATGGAGTAAGGGTTTGATCAACGAGTATATACAAGAACCTCCTACTAATAGTAACCAACCACTTCTATTTTATACAACAAGTAAGCATCAAATAAGATAGAGCCAACAACCATCATAATATACCACTAAGTCATAAATTACCTAGATAAGAGGAAGAGCACATCAACAACCGATATGTACCAAAATATACTTGCTGGATCATATACCTGAGTCCCTGATTTGATCTACCTGAATTACACTAAAGCACTGCATCTGAATATAATATGGGCACTGTCATCAATCTACTCTTGACGATAGAGGAATGGCTATCTCAGTCATCGACTTGGTGTCATGGGGCTTAATCTTGGCATGAGACTGTAAATGTACAAGTTGTGGATCCACTGAATGTATAGGAGTGATCATCATAATGTTGATCATCATCAGCTGATCTCATTAAAATGTGTAAAGGACTGGCTCAAAAATATACTGGAAACTGATCTGCAATCATGGTAGCCTGGCTACTATGGATGTGTCACTGTCACCTTAGCAAATACTTCCCTTCGCTTTAGTGGCTTGAGAAGTCACAAGAGGGGAATCCCTATAGGCAACTAAGTTTAGGAGATAAAGCAAATAACTTGGATTATGGATAGATTTATGGTTGTGAGCTAGAAAATATTATTAAGAGATGAAATCTAAAGTATTGGAAGAGATAACTCTCAATTTGATGACAACATCCATGAATCAATGTAATTGCTTGCATATGAAATGTATTTGATTGAAGAATGTAAATGTAAGCCACCCAAAAGTTTAAGTGATTTGCCAAATGAATAATGAACAACTTTTTGCCAAAAGAACTAGATCAAGAACTATAAAATGAGAAGTAATAGGTAACAAGTGAAATGTATCTCATTAAAAATGTAGATCAAGTTAACATTATTGATGTAGTAAATGATGAGTTAAGTCTTAGTGTCTCGCAATGGGAAATAAACTTTAAACCAATAAAGAAAGTTATGAAAGCCTTCGTTACCTTGATTTAAAGCAATAAAGTAGATTGCAAGTAAATCTGAAAACAATTATTGAGATAATACCATTTATTGAACCACAAACTCTTTTCTATTGCTAGGATTGCAAATGGAATAGAATTGTTGGAATTTGTGCACTTCAGAAGATATTCTTATTATATTTTATTGTATTGATTTGTACCTCTTACAAGAGATGAATTTGATATAATTAATTATGTAAACCCTTGAAAGAATCAATGTAAACCTTAGGGATAAATTACCCAAAGAAAAGATTAAAATAAACTTTATTTATTGATCCCCAAGTCAAGTCGGCCTAGACAGTTTGACAAGTCGGCCCTGTTGAGGAGAAAGCCAGTTTGGCACTTGTATAAATAGAAGGAAAGTTCACCTCATTTGTACACTCACTGAACCAAGCAAGTTCACATCACTTGGAGAGAGATTCGCATCTGCAGCTAGGAGAAGGATATTTTGGGTTTTCATCTTGGAGAGTTCTTAGACTTTCTCTCTCTTGATATTGTACTCTATTCTCAGAATTGTTCATCTCTATATGAAGGTTGCTGGGTTTTCTCCCTATTGGGTTTCCTAGGATAAATTCTCGTGTTCTTTATTTCTGTGTTGTCTTTCTTCTAGTGATCCTATTGTTCATATGCAGTTAAATTATACTGCTATAATTGTATGAAAAACTAACATGGTATCGGAGTAGTACTAGAAGAAGCCATTGCTGAAGCTAGGGTTTCATATTTTGAGGCCTTCACTCATTATTTTGGCAGAAAAAGAGCCTTGAAAACTTCGCTCTAGGAAGGGCGCATCTTTTGGTAAAGGCAGAATCCAATTATGAGAATTTTCATTTTTGACCTAATTCTGCAGCTGTAGTTACTGTAGAAATTAGGGTTTCAGGTTTTGACCTACTCCCTCCACATATTTGGTTCGACCCTACCTTTCCTCAACTCGCCTTGCTAGGGTGCATCCTCCTGTGGAGTCCGTTTCTCAAGAATTCAACTTTCATTTTTGACCTAACTCCTGCTAGGGTTTTTGCTTTAGATCTGCAGTTAGGATGATTGGAATGAAGGTTGAAGATCGTCTGGAAGGGGCTTCCAACTTCATCTCTTGGAAGTCTAGGGTTCTTCTATTACTAGAAGAAAATGATATCTTGCAATTTGTCAATGAGAAAGTCCTAGAACCAGACGCTGAAGAAGACAAATCTCACTAGAGGAAGAATGATGCCAGAGCAAGAAGAATCTTGGTGGACTCAGTAAGAGACCACTTGGTTCCTCAAATCTCAGGAAAGAAGACTGCTAGAAGGATGTTCAAAACCCTAATGAAACTATTTGAACATAGTAGTATCAATGCGACTCTCACATTGATGAACCAATTATCAAATATGAAAATGTCCAAGTCAGAATCAATTGCCTCATACTTCATGAGGATCACAGAACTAAGGGACAAGCTTAGTACCAGTGGAAACCCCATTGATGATAAAGACATTGTCATTACTACTCTAAATGGTCTCCTACCATCTTGGGAGTCATTCATTCAAAGTATAAGCGGTCAAACCAAGATGCCCAAATTTGACAAGTTATGGGTAGATTGCACTCAGGAAGAAACAAGGATAGTAGCAAGGCAGAGACTTCATGGCACTCAACCTGAGGAGAATCAAGCATTCATGTCCCATGCCAAGAAAGGAAAGGGAAGAGGAAGAAAGTTCCATAATCACAGGCACCAAGGTAGGAGATTAAGTCCTTCTCCATATCAGAAGAAGAAGAAAAAGAATGATTTCTCGCATATTCAATGCTTCAAGTGCAAGGCATATGGCCATTACGCTAGTAATTGTTGATGTTCAAACAAAAGGAAGCATGAAGCCTCAACTGCTGATGTTGATGAACACTCCTCACAAGAAGTCAAGGAATGATGATCGTTTAGAGTTCTTCTAGTGCTCCCCATGTTGAGGTGATGATATGAAGATCCAGACTGCGATGGGCTCCCAACAAGAAAATAAAGAATAGAGGTCTCTCATGGTTGTTCCCACAAGAAGGCAGTGGGAGCCCACCCACAAAAACAATAAAAGATAAGTATTTGGTTTTATTGCTCACATAGATCTGTTTTGTCTTATACATATCAAATTATATGTAGATCTATCAGGAAGTGTGTTCAACATTTGATATTGTTTACTTATTGATGTATCATAGGGTCTTGTTGTATATGTTATGCATTCCATGAAACACCCGATGGAGCTAGTTTATATGATATCTCTTTCTTACATGCTTAGAGTAGTGCACACTCTTGATGGCGTGTTCTAGTGAAGATAATAGACATATAGATAGTTACCATATGTGTTTGGGAGACATGTTTATGATCGTTGTGTTGAAGCAGTAGCCAAGATGCCTAGTGTAAACTTTTGTCATTGCATAGAAATAGAAATTGGTTAAATTTGATTATGCAATGTCACTAATCATCAGACGAGATTTGACTTGTAGGGAAAAGACCATATGATATGGCCTACAAGAGAAGGATGATGAGACTTGTTCCAGTGATGGACACATGAATCCCGTTGATGTTCAGCCGGAAGCTTCTAGGAGCATGACTCTCAGCCTCAAAGGATGATTCCTATACAATGCAATTAAATGGAAGTTGTTGCCGCCTCTTACACACCTTGGGTTAATGTAGCAGAAATCTTCAAGCTGCTAGGTGCATCCTTGGGGGCAAGTTCGAGTTAAGTACTGTCACTTGATCCCGACTCCTCCGTGGGGGGTAGACCCTATTACTGTTACTAAGGATTTAGATACTTAGTTCTTCTGGATGAGAGATGTTATTTAGGAGCTTTTTTGGATTTAAAACATTTGATGAAGACTATTGCAAAATAAAGATAATTACACAACACATATGAATATAAGTATCATGACAAGATATTAATTAAAAGTAAACAACCAAAATCAGAGACCAGTGTCGTGGAGTCAAATTAAATGCTGCTGTGAAAGTAAATGTTTTGCAATTGTGTTCTTGGTTAATTTTAGGAATTATTAGGATGAGTTGTTTAGAGGGGAAATGGGAGCTCCCGATATACCATGAGGTACAAGGAGTAATGTCCAGAAATTGGGTAAAGGTGGCTCCTCACAAAGATGTGTGGGCTGGAGCGGAGTCTCGAGGGCGTGTTCAACACTGCACCAACAAGGATGTAGTCTAACGGTGCCCTAAGGTCGCTCTCCAGTGGTTCCTACTTCTCTTGAGAAATTTCCCCACCCGTTACTTAATGTTTGAGTGCCTGATTTTCACTATCTTGAGGGTTCTTAATTTTTATTAATGTGAGTAATTATTAAGTGTTTGAGAATTAATGAGTTGTTGCACTCTTTCCTGGTTTCCCCGGGACTAGTGTCCGCAGGGGAAAGAGCATACTTCGAGAAACAACAGAATATTCATTCAAATTTTCAGTGCTTGCAGTATATGAAATTAAATCAATAACTTACATAAAACAAATAAACTTGCCGAATCTATGTGTCACTTTCTGATCAACCTCCACTAATCGACAATGCCTTTGGGTGGAGGTGAGAGCATACTTCATGGCAACGAGATTGGCTTTATTTATTGAAAAGAATACAGAAATTAACTATCTAATCAAAGTATACACCCTGCACAAAATGTTAGAAAAATTCACGCCACGAAAAAGGAAAACGCAAATCCCCCTAGGGGGGATGGGATGTGGGCGCTGTGTAGCCCACTTGCTCTTGTTTAATAATTTTTACAATGCTTGCTAAAAGAAGTGTCTCTTAGTCCTTTTAAATTAGGATCTAAGGGCTTACAATTTTATACAATGAAGTGTTGGTGAAATAGGGTCCTCGGGAAGTGTTTTTGGCACTTTCTGGCAAAATTTGGCCAGAGTTTCCTTCTCCTTTTTGTTGGACCTGCTAAAAACCAGCAAGCTAATAACACAAAAATCAGTGGGTTAATCAAATAAAATACAAAATAAATTTCATATTTTATACTTGGAAATTTTTCAGGAAAAATGCCTACTTCAAGTATAAAGAATTGCGTACTTAGATCTAGTTTAAAAGTGGACTTTGAAAGCAATCTAGATTTGATATTTGTATGCTTAATGACAGAAAGCTATTGATATGTAAATGCAGATCTAACTTTTATTAAGCAAAAGTGACTAAGTGACGAAGAAAATTTTAGATTTATAGTGTAGAAGGAGCACAAAACCAGCTGTGATATTGAAAGATTAAAGAGCCCAATATGCTTCCAGTTAAATGATAATTAAATCAAGATAAAAAATCATCTAAGGCGGATGAGGATGCAACTAAACTCCTTTCTTCTTCCTCAGACTTTTGTCCTGCACTGTCACAATCACTTGCAAAAAAATGGATTAAATCTAGAATACACAATTAATAGAGATTTGAAGGGCATTAGTACAACTGAATACACTTGCTGCTTCACTATCTCTAACTAATCAAGCATTTATAAGCAAATCAAAACGATGAATGCTTACACTATCGGCATAAAGGCCATGTAAGCTAGATAATCACATAATATTTTTGCAAAATGATAAATAACTAGTGAGATATCAGGTCAGAACATCAACAAAGCATACAACCAATGAGACGGTTGCACAACATATGGCCTCCAAAGCCTTTCAACTTTATTTCGAATAAACAAATTACAAGAGCAGAGGTTCAATGCTCAGATACTTTACAATGGAGCTAAGCTCCTCAATTTATAGAATGAGGCAAGCCATCTAGGGTGCAAAACCCTAAGGAGGGTGAGTTCCGTGATTGTAGAGCAAGTTAGCTCCCATCCAATGGATATGCGCTGCCTCACTTGGAAAAAACAGTTCAGACATGGAAACCGTCGAATGGAGAAAGAGCTATTCACGTGAGGAAGGCAAATGGTGATGTTTCCTTGCTTTGCTTGTATGGAACGTGATGGTTCCGATTGGTTGCAACTTCAATTTAGAAGTTTAACCCACGTGGGCTGTGCCACCTCATAAGAGGTAGGCGCCCACCTTCATATTTATCATTAACCAAATCGAACGCCGAGTTTGTGGAGCCGGCTGCTTAGGCGAGGGAGAGGGCGCACGATTGTTTCCTTGTTGCGTTGGAATGGTGGGTTCGATTGGAAAGAAAGCATACCACATGGGTTATGCCACCTCATAAGAGGTAGCTGTCCCCACCAAATGACTTATCCACAACCCAATCCGAAAATGGCCATGGAGAAAATCGACCCCACGTGAAGGCTTTACGTAGCATGAAAAAAATAATTCGCCCAACCTTTAATTCTTTACCATATAACATGCTTTGAAATTTTGATGTAGTCGCCCACCTTAATTGGACTTATGCCTTGTCATTTGGCATGTGCTGAATAATAATTTTTTTATTTTTAATAATTTGGCTTGGTGCATTTTGATGCTCTTTTAGCATTAAAGTGTCACTTTGTAGCTCTGATAGGCAAAACTGCTCCACGGGGCTTTTCGGTCGCCCGAAATATAGGAAGACTGTTTACTAGGGTAAAGAGGATGCTCTAAGCTTGAAAATGAGCATCCCTGTGCCAAATTCCGACTCCGGATCATACTTTTATCACCATTTGAATTTTTTCATTTAAACCATTAAAAAATGGCTTAAAAATTATTTTTCTCGGAATTGACTGAAACTTATGGGGGATCTAGTACATGACCAAACGATAAAATTTTAGTGTTTAGCATGTTTATAAACGTTACAAAATGGACTCTAATAACCCCCTAAGACCTAACCACCACTTTGGGCATTCCAGCTTTGGAGGTGCAGGAGAAAAACTCATCGATTATACTCGGCTAAAGGAAAAGCATAATCGACAAGGGAAAAAACTCCTTGGAATACCTTCTTTGGTTGTCAAGTCCTAGGGAACCGAGTCACTCAAAGACCACCATGCTAGTACACTTTATTACAAACCCCTTGGGGCATGGTCATGCAAATTTACAAAAGGGCCAAAAATGGCCTGGTGATGAACAATTGAACTGTTCAAGTCTTTGACTGCTTACTGGAAATCCACCTAAGTGCAACTTAGTGGATAACATCTGGCTCCAACTGCGGGACGTGTGATTGATCTGATCTTTCTAAGGCAGGAAGTCATGCGAGATCTCTAGAATCTTCTGGTTTCTGCATACCACCAAAAGTGTGTAAGCCACATGTATAAATATGCCAAATGAAACAATAAATTGCAGCATAACATACAGTAATATACAACAATAAATTAAAACGATAAAATACAACAATAAATTAAAACGATAAAATACAACAAAAATGTATAATACAAAACTAGTGTACAAAATGAAATGTTGAAAAGAAATAGTACAAGGTTTAGAAAAGCCTTGGTACACCAGATGCCCCAAATGGGCATCAAATACTGTCGCTGAAGAACAATTTCAAGAACTGCCCGTTTACTGGTAAGAGCAACTTTTCTCCATCCATATTGTTGAGAAGAAACGAATTGGCACCGGTCAAGTCGTAGATGATAAATTGACTCGTCCATAAGCTATCAAATTTTCCATGCTTGCCAGGCTTCTCTCTTCGCTTAACCCAAAGCAGAACTATATCTCCTATCTGAAATGGCCTTGGCCTAGCAGACTTGTCGAATGACCTCTTTACTTTCTCTTGATTTTCGATACTCTTGTCCAATGCTTTTCTTCTACTTTCATCTAATTCAATCAATTGATTAATTCTGTTCTGAACCATGTCTTGATTTGAACTAAAAGCCTGAAGTAATTGATAGACTGGAAGCTTAAGATGGATTCGAAGGGTAACATCTAGGCCATATACCAATTCGAAAGGGCTCTTCCCTGCAGAACTCTTCTTAGTTATTCTGTCAGCCCAAAGTGCAAATTTGATCTTACTATCCCATGACTTTTTATTATCACCAACTGTTTTCTTTATTATGGTCATTAAGTTTTTATTACTTGACTCGGCCAGACCATTGCCTTGGGGATAATAGTTGGAGGAGTGGGATAGGATAATGCCATATTTGAAACAGAATGATGTCATTTCTGCTGAACTGAAGGCTTTGGCATTATCAGTTGTTATCTTACTAGGCACACCAAATCTTGTGATGATTTTGTCTTCTAAGAAATCCATAACTACCTTATCGGTCGCCTTCTTTGTGTGTATTGCTTCTACCCACTTGGTGAAATAATCGGTTGTCGTAAGGATCCAAGAATATCCATTACTTGAATTATCCTTAAACTTACCAATGAAATCAAGCCCCCACTGTTGGAAAGGGGCTTGGACCACTATTGGTTGGAGAGTCAAGGCTGCCAACTTTTGCTTCCCAGTGAACAAATGGCACTGGGGGCAACATCTAACAAACTTGTGAACATCTATGAACAAATCGGGCCAATAGTAACCTGCTCTGAGAATTTTTTGGGCTGTTGTATCTGCTGCAAAATGCCCTCCACAAAATCCTAAGTGAAACTCAGCCAAAAGCCTCTTAGACTCTGGCTCATCAATGCACCTAAGTATTATCCCATCGGGGTTCTTCCAACCCAATCCATTTTGAGTGATACAATACTTAGTGGATTTTAACCTTAATGCTCTTCTTTTATGGCCAACTAGATGAATTGGGCAAGTAAGGTTTTCTAAGAAAAAGATGATATCTGTATACCACTGATGCTGTTCTAAATGCTGTAGCTTTGTTGACCTGACTGGTGCTGACTTGCTATTCTGACATACCATTCCCATCGCCTTCTCATTTCCTTCTGTCATCATCTTGGCTAGCCCTTGACCTTTGATTAACTTAGTGGGTCTAATTTCTAAGTTGTACTCTTGAATTTTCGAGACCCACTTTCCCCTTATTCCTAGGCAATCTTGCTGAGATAAAATATCTTTTACGACAGGGTGGGGTACATAGGCTATTATTTTTGAATAACCAACATAATTCTGAAATGCTTTAGGGACTTTACCAAGGCGTAGGCCTGTTTTTCCATGGTAGTGTACTTCAACTCTGACTCTTGCAAGGCTCTGCTCATGAATGCGATGGGTTGCTCAAAACCCTCATTATTTTTCTAGAGCAAAATCCCTGCAATGGTATTTTCCGAGGCGAAAGAAAAGATTTGGAAATCCTTGGAATAATCCGGGCTGATTAAGACTAGAGACTTAGAAATGGCCTCCTTGAAATTTTTGAAAGCCTCTCTTCTTTCATTTGTCCATTGAAACTTAGCATCTTTCTTTAATAACTTTTGCATTGGTTTCATCAATTCTGCCAAGTTTGGGATGAACCTCCTTATGAAATTAATTTGGCCGTTGAAGGATTGAAGTGCTTTTACATTTTTAGGGATGGGCACCTGTTTAATAGCTTCAATTCTTTTCGGATCTATTTTAACACTGTCTTTCGAGATGACATGCCCCAGAAGTTTTCCATCATCAACTTCTAAGACTGACTTGGATGGATTTAGAGAAATACCATACTTTCTACATTTTTCAAATACGTGCTTGAGGTGACCTATGTGATTTGGTCTTTCTTTGGAAAAAACCGTTAGGTCATCCTGGTAAATCTCAATGATTTTCCCAATTAACTCCTTGAATACATCGTCCATGGCCCTTTGAAAGGTGGCACCAACATTCAACAAACCAAAAGGCATTCTTAAATACTCAAAGGTACCCCATGGGGTAGTAAAAGTAGTTTTATGCTTATCTTCCTTTTGAATTAAACCTTGATTATAACTGGAAAATCCATCTAGGAAAGACATCATTTGGGATCCTGTTATTCTTTGCAGCAAGGTTTCCATATTGGGTAGTGGATAATTATCTTTTTGGCATGATGTATTGAGATTTCGGAATTCTATACATATCCTTATTTGACCATTCTTTTTTCGAGCCACGAATAAGTTGGAACACCAAGATGAATGCCTTGTTGGCGCAATGATCCAAGCAGCCAACATCTTTTCTAGTTCCTTCTTGACTATAGGTGCCAACTTAGGATTCATTTGCCTAAGTTTCTGCCGAAAAGGATTTACGTCTTTTACTCTGTTTTAAGGGTATAGTGTGTTGGAAAACATCCTCCCGATATGCTTTAAGCTCATCATATGTAAATGCGAACACATCTCTATACTCCCTAACAAGATTTATTAGGTCTTTTTTTTCATTTGTGCCTTTTCCTATTTTAATTAGCTTGGGGTTTTTATCATCCCCAATGTTTACTTCTATATAATCCCCAGGCTTTGAAGTGTCTTTCTTGACCTTGTGTCGATCTTGTCTATAAAATATTTGTTCCGAGGATATGAAACCACGAGGTACTGGGTTATCAAACTGATTGCCTTCTCCTTGATACCCTTTACCCTCTTCCTAGAAATTTACTTCCAAATTGGAGAACTCTTCAACATTGTGAAAGAATCTTAGGATTTGTTCATCACTTTGGAATATTTGCCAATGCTCCATGTCATCTGGAACCGATGGTCTAAAGTTAATCTCTAGTGTTCCGCTACCATTTAACAGTTCCTCTAAGGGCTCTAGGGTTGCAACTGCAACTGCTATCCTATCCGCCATGCTATTCTGATCACTAGGGATCGCAATTAGATTCAAGGCATCGAAAAATTCCAAGGTATCCCATACAACATTTCTATACCTTTTTAACCTTTTACACTTGCATGCATACTCATTTTTTACTTGGAGGATTACTAAGTCTGAGTTGCCTTTTATAGTTAACATTTTTATCCCCATATCCTTGGCAATCTCTACACCAAGTAAAAGCACCTCATACTCAACCACATTGTTAGTTGCTTCAAATTCCAATCTGAAAGCAAAGTTGAAAATTTTCCTGTTTGGTGAGGTTATAACAATGCCTGCCCCTTTTCCTGCTCTAGAATGTGCCTCGTCAAAATTCATTTTCCAGATTTCGTCAATTTTTTCATTTCTTATCTTTTCTTTAACTGGAGTTAGGAAAGTGGAACAAATATCATAATTCCCCATGTGATCCGTGTTGTAGACGTATTCATTAGAAGGCTGTTTGGGGTTTTCTACATCATATCTTCTTTCCTTTTCATTGTGCAACTTGACAAGTGAATCTTTTGACGCAGGTATTGTGGCAAAAGTCCAATCCATTTGTATGGATCCTCCCAAATCGGTCGCCCATTTTCTTGACAACAACATACCCCATTTGTCAGGAATGTCTATAACAAGAATGTCCATACTCAGATGGATGTCAGGGTACTTTGCTAGCTTTGCTGGTTTGTTTAGGATGATGCCGACCACATCTACTTCTCTTGAGTCCATGGCACAGACATTTTGGTATGGTCTAGTTATTTTTAGATTCATTTGCTCCATAACCTTTGACCTTTCTAGTCATTATGTTCGAGGATGACCCTGAATCTAACATACAATTGTGTACTAGAAGGTTATTCATCAATAGCGATATATAGAAGGGAGGGTGGTCTTCTTTGCTTGGATCCTTCGTATGTAGGACAATTGGGGGATCATCCACAACTTTATTATCATTAGGGAGGGTTTTTTCTTTGGGCTTCTCAACTGGTCTTTCTGGAGGAGAATCTATGATTCTCATCAGGTTTTCCTTTTGATAGGGCATTTTGAGGACTTGGGTCACTGGAACTAACATTTTAGCACTTCCAAACGAATAACCCAAATCAACATTTATATCATTGGTGTCAGATGAATTTATTACCTTTGGCACATATTGTTGGGTCTTCGATGGTCCATCTTTCTCCTTTCTTTGATAGGTAGCTCCTTAGAGGGGAAAAGGGAGCTTTCGATATTCTCTGAGGTATAAGGAGTAATGTCCGGAAATTGGGTAAAGGTGGCTCCTCACAAAGACATGTGGGCTGGAGCGGAGTCTCGAGGGCGTGTTCAACACTACACCAACAAGGATGTAGTCTAACGGTGCCCTAAGGTCGCTCTCTAGTAGTTCTGGCTTCTCTTGAGAAATTTCCCCACGCGTTAGTCAATGTTCGAGTGTCGGATTTTCACTATCTTGAGGGTTCTTAATTTTATTAATGTGAGTAATTATTAAGTGTTTGAGAATTAATGAGTTGTTGCACTCTTTTCTGGTTTCCCCGGGACCAGTGTCCGCAGAGGAAAGAGCATACTTTGAGAAACAACAGAATATTCGTTCAAATTTTCAGTGCTTGCAGCATATGAAATTAAATCAATAACTTACATAAAACAAATAAACTTGCCGAATCTATGTCACTTTTTGATCAACCTCCACTAATCGGCAATGCCTTTGGGTGGAGGTGAGAGTATACTTTGTGGCAACGAGATTGGATTTATTTATTGAAAAGAATGCATAAATTAGCTATCTAATCAAAGTATACACCTTGCAAAAAATGTTAGAAAAATTCACGCCACGAAAAAGGAAAACGCAAATCCTCCCAGGGGGGATGGGATGTGGGCGCTGTGTAGCCCACTTGCTCTTGTTTAATAATTTTTACAATGCTTGCTGGAAGAAGTGTCTCTTAGTCCTTTTAAATTAGGATCTAAGGGCTTACAATTTTATAGAATGAAGTGTTGGTGAAATAGGGACCTCGGGAAGTGTTTTTGGCACTTTTTGGCAAAATTTGGCCAGAGTTTCCTTCTCTTTTTTGTTGGGCCTGCTAAAAACCAGCAAGCTAACAACACATAAATCAATGGGTTAATGAAATAAAATACAAAAGAAATTTCAGATTTTATACTTGGAAAATTTTCAGGAAAAATGCCTACTTCAAGTATAAAGAATTGCGTACTTAGATCTAGTTTAAAAGTGAACTTTGAAAGAAATCTAGATCTGATATTTGTATGCTTAATGACAAAAAGCTATTGATATGCAAATGCAGATCCAACTTTCATTAAGAAAAAGTAACTAAGTGACGAAGAAAATTTTAGATTTATAGTGTAGAAGGAGCACAAAACCAGCTTCGATATTGGAAGATTAAAGAGCCCAATATGCTTGTAGTTCAACGATAATTAGATCAAGATAACCAATCATCTAAGGCGGATGAGGATGCAACTAAACTCCTTTCTCCTTACTTAGACTTTTGTCCTGCATTGCCACAAACACTTGCAAAAAAAATGCATTAATTCCAAAATACACAATTAATAGAGATTTGAAGGGCAATAGTACAACTGAATACACTTGCTGCTTCACTATCTCTAACTAATCAAGCATTTATAAGCAAATCAAAACGATGAATGCTTACACTATCGGCACAAAGGCCATCTAAGCTAGATAATCACAGAATATTTTTGCAAAATGATAAGTAACTAGTGAGATATTACCTCAGAACATCAACAACGCATACATCCAATGAGACAACTGCACAGCATATGGCCTCTAAAGCCTTTCAACTTTATTTCGAATAAACAAATTACAAGAGAGGTTCAATGCTTAGATGCTTTACAATGGAGATAAGCTCCTCAATTTATAGAATGAGGCAAGCCATCTAGGGCGCAAAACCCTAAGGAGGGTGAGTTCCTTGATTATAGAGCAAGTTAGGTCCTATCCAATGGATATGCGCCTCCTCACTTGGAAAAAACAATTCAGACATGGAAACCACCTAATGGTGAACGAGCTATCCGCGTGAGGAAGGAGAATGGTGATGTTTCCTTGCTTTGCTTGGATGGAACGTGATGGTTTTGATTGGTTGGAGCTTCAATTTAGAAGTTTAACCCACGTGGGCCATGCCACCTCATAAGAGGTAGGTGCCCACCTTCAGATTTATCATTAACGAAATCTAACGTCGAGTTTGTGGAGCTGGCTGCTCACGCGAGGGAGAGGGTGCACGATTGTTTCCTTGCTGTGTTGGAATGGTGGGTTCAATTGGAAAGAAAGCATACCACATGGGTCACCTCATAAGAGGTAGCTGTCCCCACCAAATGACTTATCCACAACACAATCGGAAAACGGCCATGGGGAAAATCGGCCCCACGTGAAAGCTTTACGTAGCATGAAAAAAAAATTCGCCCAACCTTCAATTCTTTACCATATAACATGCTTTTACATTTTGATGTAGTCGCCCACCTTAATTGGACTTATGCCATGTCATTTGGCATGTGCCAAATAATATATATTTTTTATTTTTAATAATTTGGCTTGGTGCATTTTGATGCTCTTTTAGCATTAAAGTGTCACTTTGTAGCTCTGATAGGAAAAACTGCTCCACGTGGCATTTTGGTCGCCCAAAATATAGGAGACCGTGTACAAGGGTAAAGAGGATGCTCTGAGCTTGAAAACGAGCATCCTTGTGCCAAATTCCGACTCGGGATCACACTTTTATCACCATTTGAATTTTTTCATTTAAAATTTTAAACCATTAAAAAATGGCTTAAAAATGCGAAAAAAAATATTTTTCTCGAAATTGACTGAAACTTCTGGGGGATCTTGATAAATATGGTTGTCTATGGTTGTCATTGATGACTAGCCATTAATGACAAAGGTCAAGCATGATAAGCCAACATTGATGACGAGGCACATTTGAGGGCATTGGAGCCATTGGAACCCATGAACATGTCCTTGGTATGATGAAGATGCCCATGTAGATTTGGAGCCCTTGATGAAGACCTTGATGCCCTTGCAAAGGTCATGAAGCCCATTGCTTGCATGATGGGATGATGAAGGCACCCACACACATGTGATGACACTTGGACACTTGCTTGCATGTTATGGGTTGATATTGTGGTGGACACACTTGCTTGCACTTGATGATGGGGTGGAGGTATTGTGACTTACAAATCCTAAGAAGTGATGCCACTTTGACACCATTATGTGTGGGGTCTTTGACGTTCTATACAAATTAAAGATTTTAAAAATGATGGATCATGTCTTTGCAAATAATCCCACCATAAGATGATAGCCTAATCCTGCCATAAGATGATAGCCCTCGTCATGCCGTTTCCAATGATAGTTGGCACGTCACGTGGTTCCTCACGGTTGATGAAATATGAATTTTTAAAGTTGAAGTACTTCATCTTTTGGGTCAACTGACCAAACATAATTAAATGAAATTTTAAATTAAAAATAAAAATGATTTTATTACAAGTCGGCTCCATAATTTTTTTTGTGGAAATCTAGTATAAATACCATTTAAACCTTCATTCTTGAAGTGAAAAAAATTTGGACTGTCTAAGAGGAATTTCGGACTGTTCCTGAGGCCAAATTTTCGCAGGAGCAGCAGACTGATTTTTGACAGTGGCAGCGCAAATTTGAAGTTAATTTTTGTTTATGCTTTATCTTCTCTGAATTCGGGGGTATGGTCTAAGGGTAGCCCCAGTACATAAGAAGAACAACAGTGAGTTTTTGGAGCAGCAGAACCTACAGGAAAATGTTAAATCAGCCCAAGTGATTTCTTTATATTACTCTCAGCTTAGAAATTTCGTGGGCTAAGGAGATTGTGGCAGTAGCTAGAGTTTGAAGTTTGAAGTCAATGCTAAAGTTTTATCTCTGATTTTGGGGCAGCTTGTGAAAGAGTTACAGCTCTGATCTGTTCGTACTTTACTGAGGAATTTCGGTGGTCAGACAGGGTCCGAACTGTTTCTCTAAGGTAGCCATAATAAAATGTTCCTCTAGCTCTGAATTTCGGTTGTCCACTGAAGGGTTTCAACAAAAGTAATGTGTCAAATTTGTAATGGTGTTAAATGAATATTGAAACTCGGGTTGCACAGTGAAAAGGCTAAATCCGAAGGCTAACATCTAAGACTCAGCTGCACAGTAGCACCATCTGAAGTGTGGACAAAGTTGAGTCTGGTTTAAGGCTGCTCTCTTCTTTCAAAACTCGAACTGTCTCTGCAATTTTTGGGCTGCTACACAGGCTTTTGATGAGAGCACAGTGAATGACACAGTCATGAAGAACACAGTCACGAGCTGGTTATCACAGACCTGAGTTTGATTGAAGGAAGACACAGTTTTCTGTGTGAGGTATGTTAATTAATTAGCACACAGTAATATGTTTAGTGGTATGAAAAATTGTTACACAGTAATATGATTACTTGGTACTACACAGTGATGTATAAATGCATGATAGCAATATAAGCCTAGTGATGATACAGTGATATGCTCAGTATTCATTACACAATGATATGATCCAACACAGTAGTGGAATGCTGATGATATGCATGATCAGTTTATACAGTGATGATACTCAGTGATTTGTAGTGAAATGAGTTGATTGACAGTGATATGATGATGTACAGTGATGAGTTGTATGCTCAGTGAAGATTACACAGTGGGCAGATGTGAATAGCAGATTGAAGTTGACTTTAACTTGACAAGCATTGATGTGACAGTGCGATATGATATTTGACATGACAGTGATGACAATGACAACATGATGAGCAACAGTTGGTTGTTCGAGGAAATGATGATAAGCAAAAGTTGAAGACATAAGCAGACCTTGAAGATATGAGCACATTAAGTTGATGAGCAAAACTTTATTAATATGACTGAACTGTTAGACTGATGATATTACTGAGGACAGACTGAAGACATGGCTGTGATAGGTTGATGAAATGTTCTAAGACAAGTGATTGACAGATGTTGTAACATAAAGCTTTATGTAAATACAAGCAGGGTCTTGTATCCTTTTCTTAGTAGGATCTAAGAAAAACTAGGTTGGGTCCTAGATAAGGAGTTGGTGCTCTTTGCTTCAGTTGGTGTTGAATTGCCTCGCGGTTGCAACCGTTTGAACTAAATATAAAGATTACAAAACTTATATTGCAATGTGTCTCTTATGATTTGTGATGATGATCTGATTGGTTAATGGTGGTATATTTTGTAATATGCAATTGATGATATTTGTTTGAGTTTTAAGAAGTTGAAAATAGCTGAAAGTGGTGACACACTGATTCACTCCCCCCCGCCCTCTCAGTGTGTCCTTGTGTCTAATAGATCTAGTACATGACCAAACGATAAAATTTTAGCGTCTAGCATGTTTATAAACGTTACAAAATGGTCTCTAATAACCCCCTAAGACCTAACCACCACTTTGGGCATTCCAGCTTTGGAGGTGAAGGAGAAAAACTCATCGATTATACTCGGCTAAAGGCAAAGCATAATCGTCAACGGAAAAAACTCCTCGGAATACTTCTTTGGTTGTCAAGTCCTAGGGAACTGAGTCACTCAAAGACCACCATGCTAGCACACTTTATTACAAACCCCTTAGGGCATGGTCATGCAAATTTACAAAAGGGCCAAAAATGGCCTGGTGAACTTCGACATATGTGATGAACAATTGAACTGTTCACGTCTTTGACTGCTTATTGGAAATCCACCTAAGTGCAACTTAGTGGATAATACAAGTCATGCACACAAACGACAACCTTCAGGCAAGAAGGGAACTTTCGTGGGATATAGTAAAGTCTTTAAAGGCCTACAAAACTTACATTCTAGGATCGAGGCAGATCAAAGCCAACATGGATGTATCCTTTGAAGAAGAGATGGCTATTGGGAAAGGTAGAGGATATGATATGGAGATCAATGATGAGGAGATGCTAGACCCAAAGGAGATGAGATCATTTCCCCCTCTAATTCAGAAGGAGTTCGCAGAGAAGGATGAACCCATCGATCCCATTGATCTAGTTTAGCGAGTTGATGTTCCTAGAGATATTGTAGTAGGCCGAAAGAGGCCTAGATGGGCACAATAGACCTTGCAGGATGCAGAGTGGCATGAAGCTCCACATAGTACTTTCTGAGAAAGTAAAAGACCTCAGAGGTTCTCCAATTATGTGGCATTGATGAGTCTCATCATTGACTCAGAACCTACCACTTATGAAGAAGCATCCAGACACCAAGTTTGGAAGGATGCCATGGTGGAAGAATACCAATCCATCATGAAGAATGACGTGTGGGAGGTTGTGCCGAGACCTGAAGGGAAGTCTTTAGTGACTTCCAAGTGACTATACAAAATCAAGCATGGAGTAGATGGTAGTGTTGAAAAACACAAGGCTAGATTTGTTGTCAGAGGATTCTCTCAGAAAGATGGAGTCGATTATGATGAGAAATTTGCAACTGTGGCTCGATATACTTTCATTAGATCGATCATTGCTATTGCTTCAACTATGGGATGGAAGTTGCATCAGATGGATGTCAAGACAACCTTTCTCAATGGTGTTATTGAGGAAGAAGTATATATTGAACAACAATAAGGGTTTGTTGTCCATGGAAAGGAGTCTCACGTATGCAGGCTGAAAAAGTATTTTTATGGACTCAAGCAAGCACCCCGTGCTTGGTATGGACGGATAGATGGATTCCTGGTGAATCTGGGATTCACCAAGAGTGATGCAGACCCCAACCTTTACTACAAGGTTGTGGATGATGAGCCATATATTTTGGTCCTTTATGTTGATGACCTATTTCTCACTGGAAATGAGAAACTTATCATATGGTGTAAGAAAAAACTTGCCTTTGAGTTCGAAATGAAGGATCTTGGATTGATCCATTACTTCTTGGGATTAGAAGTATGGCAGAGGCAGAAAGAGATTTTCCTAAGTCAAGGAAAATACACCATAGATATTCTAAAGAGATTCAGAATGTTGGAGTGCAAGTCCATGGCAACTTCGATGGATGCAAATTTGAAGAGGTTGAAGTATTCTGCTTCAGATTCAAATTTAATTGATCCCACTATGTATCGCTAGTTGATTGGGTCCTTGATGTATTTGACGAACACCAAACTAGATATATGTTTTGATGTGAATGCTCTCAGCTAGTTCATGTGCGAGCCGAGGCATATTCACTGGGTTGCTGCAAAACATGTGCTCAGATACTTGCGTGGCACTGTGGGATATGGCCTGAGATATGCTTCAATGTGTGACTTGAGATTGCAGGGGTTTTCAGACTTAGATTGGGCCAGATGTGCTACAGATAGGAAGAGTACTTTTGGATGTTGCTTCAATCTATGTTTTGCAGTGATTTCCTGGTGTAGCAGGAAGCAGACCTTAGTAGCACTCTGTACTGCATGTAGACACAATGTCTCAGTGAGAGGGGGGGGGGGGGGTGAATCAATGAGCTTGGACTTATTATAAATTTTAGCTTCTTCTTTTAATCTTATATCATCATTCACTTCAATATCATATTCATCAATGAATTATATTTCAGTAATCAACTAAGCATATGTCATTCATCAAGTAAAACACAATATCATCAACATATTGCAAGAGACACAAGATATAGTTCTGTAATCTTTTGTATTTCTTCAATCGGCTACAACCGGAGGGTTTATCAACTACAACGGAATCATAAGCACCAACTTCTATTCCAAGAATCAGCTTGGTCTTTTCTTAGATCCAACCAAGAAAATAATTACAAGACCCAACTTGTATTACATACACTTTTTTATCACATCTCATCAAAGTACATCATCATTATGCCGAGTCATATCATCAAACCTCATTCTGTCCATTAGCAAATCACAATGAAACATGTCACCAATCTGTCTGTCATTACTGCTGCTCCAACATAACTTGTATAAATCAACCTACTGCCCCAGAATTAAGTCATAAATCAGAGATATAAAAACTTAGTCATTGCTGCTCCTGCTGCTGCTCCTCTCCCCCGAAACTTCTCAGGTACCCAAAAATCAGAGCTCCTTATTGCTCCAAATCACTCCATGCAAAATCACCTTTTCAAAATAAAGACTTCTCCTTTATTTATATCTTTCTTTTCCATATACTTAGAGGCCGACTTGTCAATTTGATTTTTTATTAAGTCAAATGATATTTTTTATTTCCATGTTATCCTTAACAAATATATATTTAGTTGTTTTGCCACATCATCAACATGGGTACCCCTTTTTTATTTCAATTTTATGCCATGTCATTTTCCCTTTTTAAATGGCCTTCAACTAAATGTCCGCATGGGCACTAAGTTATGCCTGCACAACTTCATGTAAATGCCCGTAGGCTACACTTAATATACCTGCAAGGGCCATATTTATGCCCGCACAAGGGCCTCATAAACATGCCTGCAGGGACCTCTAGAGATGCCAGCACGGGCTCTCTAAAATGCCCGCAAGAGGGTCATCTGTGATGCCCACACAGCTCCATCAAAATGCCCACAGGTATGCTCGTAAGGGCCCTTTTAATATGCCCACAGTTGCTCCTGAAATATGCCCGCAACACTTCATAAAATGCCCGCATATCCATTTTTAAGATGCCTGCAAGGGCTTGATGGATATTCCGGCAAGGGTGGCTTTTGCTTGTCATCTGACTTGCCATTGTCCTTGTCACTTTGCCATGTCATCATGCTTCTCTTCATTTGTCCTTTGCTTGTTATGTCTACTTTGTCCATGCTTGCCATTCATGTCATCTTCCATTCTTGCCTAGTCACCAACACTTGTCACCAAGTCCTTGCCCTTTGTCCATGTCATCAACACTTGCTTGCTTGCTATGTGTGTTCTCACCTTTGCCACTTGTTCTGTCCTTCATTGTTCTAGCCATGTCACCAATTTGACCTTTGTCATTAATTTCAACTTTGTCATTAATGTATTGTCATCATTGACAATCATATTCATCAATCTCCCCCTTTGTCATTGATGGCAACTTCAATTACTCTCCCCCTTTGACATTAATGACAAAGGGTCAATTAGCCATTAAAGGGCTTCACAATACCCAAAAAAAAATCTTTTACATACTTCATGAAATCATTTGCTGAGTTTGATCTTTCATCACCTGCCATCAGCAAATTTTACTAAGTATATATATATATACACTTCCCCTTTCATGTAGACTTCTGTGGATGCTTCAATCTGTTGCAGCTTTCCTGCTATCCTATAGACCAATTGATGTTCAAGAAAATCAAAATCTTTACTGCTGTTTTTCAAGCCAAATTGCTCCCCCTATCTGATATGCTGCTATATTTATTTGGTCTTTCTTCTAAGAACAAAACTCCAGCTCATGCCAATCTACTGATCTCATGCTCATGCTCATGGCTTCATGCTTAAATGTCAATGCTGCTCATGGACCAACTCACAATAATAGACCTGCCCAGATTACTTCACAAGTCAACACACCCATGGGGAACTGTTCCCCAAACACAGTTCTAAACTCAGTCAATCTTTGACTTCAAAATGAAGTCATTAGTCTTCTCTCAATCACAATTTACTCAGCTACTTGTCTCAATCAAACACGTTAATTTTGAGTCAAACTGATCAGAATTCAGTGCTTTAATTTGGATCTTCAATGGTATACCCAAATTGATGTCACAAATATGGAGAGTGCCCAAACTTCATGTGCAAATCAAATTTCCACTGTATGTCTATTGCAAGGGAGATTCCAATGTTGTTTTACTGTGCATGCTTAGCCTTTAATTATGTCAGATAAACCAGTACTCAATGGCTTTGGAAGTCTTCACAAAATGTTGCTGTCAACCTTACTGCTGATGTTCTTAAGTCATGTTCCTACCTTGACTTGTTTGAAACGTCCTTAATCCACCCAAGAATTTTTTCACCTATGATGTTCTTTATGCCTTCAGACTTTAACCTTTTTCAAGAACTCATCCTTGCTGCCACAGGTTTACTTCTGCTCGGGTATTGCTTATCAAAAAAAAAATCTTCACAGAATTTGACCTTCTTGAGTCTTGTTAATAATGATAAGTCTTCATCTTTTCAACAATCAGATGTATCTTCAAAAGCCTTCACAAGATGAATTCAGCTCCTTGTTCTTCAAATGTCTGCTCCCCCTATCACCATGCCACGATCCTTGGACCTGTTATTATGCTTGGAGCAGCCATTATTCACCATTTGAGTTCATCCTCCACTAATGAACTCATGGTGTACTTAAAGTCTTTAAAAGACTTCAAGTATGGCTTGCCATATGGCAGCCATCTACCATGCTGTGATCTACCTCATTCAACTTTAACAAGAGATTTTTCTTCACCCAAATCTGAGAATATCCTTGGCTGTGATCATTTTTCCTTTGGCCTTCAAATCTGTCTGTGTCATTCTTCTTCCAAGATTCATTGACTTTTCTTGCTGATGGGTATAAGAAACTTCTCATTGGTTGTCTTCTTGAGCTTGCACAAATTTGAGCTTTATGGCCAACACCACCACATGTGTAACATCTCATGGTGTGACAGTTGGCAGCAAGATGTCCAATTTGGTCACATGTCCAGCATCTTACTTTGTTATGGGGACTTCCAGCGCTTCTTTTACAATCCACAGCCTTGTGACCAAAGTTAGAACAAGAAAAACAGTAACCATTAAATCCATTTCCATACTTCGGACTTGGGTTCCATCTTGGAGCTGCCTTTCTTTTGACAAGTTTGCTTTGAGGGATAGATTTACCTCCTTGTTGTATTCTTGAATTTTCAATTTCTTCGTTGTCATGTGCAGGTGCATAAGGAGATGCTTTAGATGAAGATGGACCTGCCTCTGGAGTCTTGGGAGACCAAGTGTCATCTTCAGATTTTTTCTCTTCCTTCTTGTACCAAAGACCAGATGTGTCAAATGGAGACCTTTGACACTTGAGTATTTCATCCAATATAATTGAGCTTTCATTAAACTTCACATGAGTTTTGACTTTTCAAATTTTTTTTTGAGTCCAACTACTTCCATTTCAAGGTGCTCACGAATCTTTTCCTTTTCATCCAAGTGATTTTTCAAGACCTCTTCCATTCTTTTGGCTTCTTCAAGTTGAGTCTTCAGATTAACATTTTCCCTTCTCCTTTCTTCAAGCTCTTTTGAATCAGCCACTCTTTGATTGATAGGTTCAGACTTTAGTCTTTCAAATTCATTATTCTTGTCTTTTAGCTCTAATTGTAAGCTTGTCTTGAGTAGGTCCATAGTCTTCTCTTTTTCTTCGAGCTGGATCTTCATAGTTTCTTCTCTTCTTTTAGCTTCCTCCAACTGGATTTTTAGATCAAAATTAGCCCATCTTGTTTTTTCAAGTTCTTTAGGATCTACACCAATCTCTTCTTGCTGTTTTGCTAACTCAATCTTCAATCTTCTAACTTCAACATTTTGATCTTCTAGCTTATCTTGTAAATATTCTATTCTTGAGTTTCAATCTCATGAGCAATGCCTTTATCTCCTCTGGGTATTTTTCAAATGATCCCAAACTTTTTTTCTAAGCCTTCAATTGAATTTGATATCCTTATCCAATAGGGTACATGCAAATACCTCCTTGGCTTTCAACAAGTCCTCATTTTCATCTTCTGTAAGTGGAATTTCAATATCATTATTTTCAGAACTATCACTAATAGAAAAGTCCTTACCTTCACTAATATCTGAAGTTTGTCCTTCTTCTAGCTTCTCATCTTCAGAAGACTTGATTTCTGATTCATTTTGATTACTCCTTTGGTATTTACCTTCTAGCTTGAACCAAAGATCATTGGCAGAAGTACAATCTCCTATTCTTTCTTTCACAGGGTTTGAAAGTCCATCCATTAGAAGCTTCAGGGCAATGATGTTTTATCTATCAGTTGTTGTCTTTGTCTTCTTGTTGGACTGAGTAGGTGGGTTAACCGCTATTTCTCGAACACCGAATTTCTTCAAGTAAGATTTCATTTTGCTTATCCAACCAAAATACTCTGATATTTCCAAAACTGGAACTTCATTGTTGACAGGCTTTGCTGCTCCTTCCATCTTGTGTCCACAGATCCCTTCAAGCTTGTTAGGCTTGTGATGAAGGCCTGCCCTGATACCAATTGTAGACACAATGGCTCACCGAGAGGGGGGGTGAATCAGTGAGCTTGGACTTATTATAAATTTCAACTTCTTCTTTTAATCTTATATCATCATTCACTTCAATATCATATTCATCAATGAATTATATTTCAGTAATCAACTAAGCATATGTCATTCATCAAGTAAAACACATTATCATCAACATATTACAAGAGACACAAGATATAGTTTTGTAATCTTTTGTATTTCTTCAATCGGCTACAACCGGAGGGTTAATCAGCTACAACTGAATTAGAAACACCAACTTCTATTCCAAGACTCGGCTTGGTCTTTTCTTAGATCCAACTAAGAAAATGATTACAAGACCTAGCTTGTATTACATACACTTTTTTATCACATCTCATCAAAGTACATCATCATTATACCCAGTCATATCATCAGCACCTCATTCTGTCCATTAGCAAATCACAATGAAACATGTCACCAATCTGTCTGTCATTACTACTGCTCCAACATAACTTGTATAAATCAATCTACTGCCCCAGAATTAAGTCATAAATCAAAGATATAAAAACTTAGTTATTGTTGCTCCTACTTCTGCTCCTCTCCCCCGAAACTTCTCAGTTACCTGAAAATCACAGCTCCTTATTGCTCCAAATCACTCCATGCAAAATCACCTTTTCAAAATAAAGACTTCTCCTTTATTTATATCTTTCTTTTCCATATATTTAGAGGCCGACTTGTCAATTTGATTTTTTATTAAGTCAAATGATATTTTTTATTTCCGTGTTATCCTTAACAAATATATATTTAGTTGTTTTGCCACATCATCAATATGGGTACCCCTTTTTTTATTTCAATTTTATGCCATGTCATTTTTCCTTTTTAAATGGCCTTCAACTAAATGTCTGCATGGGCACTAAGTTATGCCTACACAACTTCATGTAAATGCCCGTAGGCTACACTTAATATACCTGCAAGGGCCATATTTATGCCCGCACAAGGGCCTCATAAATATGCCCGCAGGGACCTCTAGAGATGCCCGCATAGGCTCTCTAAAATGCCCGCAAGGGGGTCATCTGTGATGCTCGAACATCTCCATCAAAATGCCTGCAGGTATGCCCGCAAGGGCCCTTTTAATATGCCTGCAGCTGCTCCTGAAATATGCTTGTAGCACTTCATAAAATGCCCGCATATCCATTTTTAAGATGCCCGTAGGGCCCTTGTCAAATGCCCTCAAGGGTGGCTTTTGCTTGTCATATGACTTTCCATTGTCCTTATCACTTTGCCATGTCATCATGCTTTTCTTCATTTGTCCTTTGCTTGTTATGTCTGCTTTGTCCATGCTTGCGATTCATGTCATCTTCTATTCTTTCCTAGTCACCAACACTTGTCACCAAGTCCTTGTCTTTTGTCCATGTCATCAACACTTGCTTGCTTGCTATGTGTGTTCTCACCTTTGCCACTTGTTCTGTCCTTCATTGTTCTAGCCATGTGAAATTTGACCTTTGTCATTAATGTATTGTCATCAATGACAATCATATTCATCACTGTAGAGGTCGAGTATATGGCTGCTAGTACAACAGCTCGAGAAGCAGTATAGCTTCGAAAACTCCTTGCCGGATTGTTTGGCCAGATTTCCAGAGCCAATTGTGATTCACTGTGATAACCAGAGCTGTGTGCAGATGTCAGTGAATCCTGTATTCCACCACAACTCGAAGCATATAGAGATTCGGTATCACTTCATTAGTGATATGGTGCAGAAAGGTGCGGTCGAATTACAGTATGTTCCGATAGATGACCAAACTGCAAATGTTCTCACCAAGCCTCTTCCTAGGATAAAGTTTGAATACTTTCGTGGAAGACTTGGAGTAGAAGAGAATGTGTCCCTCCTTGAAAGGGAAAGATGACATGGAGATGTTTACCTTGCTTACACCCAGGTACCTCTACTTGTCCAGGTTCTCACCCAAGTATGGGAATAATCCCATCGGCAGATGAGACAGACAAGTAGTAGATGGTCTGGTTGCACCTAGGTACCTCTTCTCATCCAGGTTCTCAGCCAGGTATGGGAGTAATCCCATCGATAGATGAGACAACTAGGTAATAGATGGTCGTGTGATGGTTGCACAGGTACCTCTACTCGTCCAGGTTCTCATCAAGGTATGGGAGTATCCCATTGGCAGATGAGACGAACAAGTAGTAGATGGTCGTGCACCTCTGCTCGTCCATGTTCTCAACCAGGTATGGGAGGATCCCATCGGCAGATGAGACGGACATATAGTAGATGGTAAAGCTTATCTCTCGAACATCCAGGTAGGATGGAGAGGCTAATCTTGGGCTCACCGAAGGAATGGTGGAGTTGATGCATGATGACACTTCTCGAAGGACCGAGACTGTGTTGACAACCTTGAGTATGTATAGAGATGATCGAGATAGTATAGATGTACAGATGAAACCCATATGACCATGATGTTGATGATGACCGAAGAATACCTCCCTTGTTGAGAGGGAGTGTTGGAATTTGTGCAACTTCGGAAGATATTCTTATTATATTTTATTGTATTGATTTGTACCTCTTACATGAGATGAATTTGATGTAATTAATTATGTAAACCCTTGAATGAATCAAAGTAAACCTTGGGGATAAATTACCCAAATAAAAGATTAAAATAAACATTATTTATTGATCCCCAAGTCAAGTTGGCCCAGACAGTTTGACAAGTCGGCCCTGTTGAGGAAAAAGCCAGTTTGGCGCTTGTATAAATAGAAGGAAAGTTCACCTCATTTGTACACTCACTCAACCAAGCAAGTTCGCATCACTTGGAGAGAGCGCATCTGCAGCTAGGAGAATGATATTTTGGGGTTTCATCTTGGAGAGTTCTCCCACTTTCTCTCTCTTGATTTTGTACTCTGTTCTCATAATTGTTCATCTCTATACGAAGGTTGCTGTGTTTTCTCCCTATTGGGTTTCTCATGATAAATTCTTGTGTTCTTTGTTTCTATGCTGTCTTTCTTCTAGTGATCCTATTGTTCATATGCAATTAAATTATACTGCTATAATTGTATGAAAAACTAACAAGAATTACCATCATTTTCAAAGATAACTTACAACAAAATTTGTTAATTAACCAAAGAGATGAAGCTGTGATAATGTGTTTAATAACAATGAAAATTTGCAACAACTTAGAGAAATAAAATTAAATGCGATGTGCTGAAAAGACAAGTAACTAGTTTCTTGAAATGAAAAGCATGTGGTTTGTTTTCTTACTTGAATTTAAATTTCAGATCTCAGTGAGTGAAAGTGATTGTGTTAATAAAACATTTTAGCTAACCTAGATCTGAAAATTGTATCATGTAAAACTGTCAAGAGTGCTTAACTCAAGTTTAAAGATAAATGTGATGAATAAATTAGAGCTAAACAAAATTTGGAAATAAGATAAAGCTCACTTAAATTCCATTTATAACTATAAAGCAAAAGATCACCACAATGTAGGATTTACCATGAAATAATGTCAACTTGTAAAATAAATTGTCTTATGGCCAATCTTATATGTGAGATTAATAGTAAATTCCAAATTCAAAATCAAAGATTTAATAAGAAAATAAAATATGTCGAGTGGCCAAAATGGAAGTGATTATTCTCTTGACTAGCGCCTAGTTGAATAAGAAAGAGGGCATGTGGTTAGGAAGGAAGAAAGAGAGATAATTGGTGATCAAAGAGTAAGAGGGGGAAATACGTATTTGATCCCTTGTCCTAGTCTTTGATAGCCAAATAGGGTTTCCTTTACTCAAATGTAGAATCCAAAAGCTGAAATTATTTAAGTGAATTTTGGATGTAAAGTATTACTATTTCTACTATTAAGAGCTTGTATCATGGGCTGAATACTATGCTAGTTAGAAAGAAAAATAAGCAAAGCTTTAAAGTGATCTTACCTCAATCACATTCATGCATAGTTAACCACTTGAGAACAAAAACCATACTTGATACTATACACTTATAACTTTAACTTTCTTCTACAAGCATCACCCTATGTTCTATCTGAAGAAGAAATAGACACAAGTGAAACAAGAGCAATTTTATTCTCAAATTCTAGCAAAAATTACAATGAGAGAGGCTCTGTTTATATAGGAAGAGAGCTGAACAAACTCCTCGATAAAATAGTAACAAATCTCCCTCGTGACATTGTCAAAACTAGCAAGCCTAACTCCAAAATCCTAACCTCCTCATACATGGTAAAAAAATAAATATAATAGGTGGTTTGTTATGCCACCTTTACATCCTCATCTAAAGGGCGTGATCAGTACCCATGCTTGGCCTATTTCTCTCTAGAGGCCATCACCTCAGCCAACTTTTAATGTTGCTCTAGATGTTGGTTTGTGGGTGCTATGGATCTTTTAGTATCTGCTGGTATTGCTATGGATCGACTTCCTCCTTTTAGGTATTCCTTGGACGTGCTTGGCTGCCTCTTACCTACCATGCAAGAGTTGAATAGAATCACTAGAGATGACATTTATAGTCAATCTATGCAAGCTACTTGGATCAATCCGCAGGGAGGATTACATCCCAAAATGGCCTTCTACGTTACGCACTTCTTGGATTTGAGATATTCTCATTGTTCGACCCCCTTATACGTTTCGCCATTGGGCACATGCTCTTCGTATTCCTTTAGGGCTAATTCAAAGTGGTCTCTCATTGTCTTCAGGTAGAAACATATCACTAGCTCGATCGATCGGATAGGATCTGCCAGGTTTGTCACCTTTGAGAGGTTGAAATCGAGGAGCACTTCATCTTTCTCGTGTCCTATTTAGTACGAGATTCGTGGGCGATTTCATTGACTTTTCAGGGACCTTCTTCTCATAGAGCTTCAGACTTTGACTATATTTTTTAGATACCCCAATCAAAGATGTGCCTTATACTTGCAGGAGGCCCTCCGATTTTGATCCTCCACCCTCCAACTACATTCTCAGTCGAGACTAGTCTCCACTCAGAGTATCACTTCCTTCTTTCCGATGCTTCCCAGTTCCAGGGGCACCAAGAGATAGACAGATGGTGGCACTGACCTTGACTGCTCAGTTAGGACACGACAGTCCACCTCCACCTCCGCCCAACACCATAGACAAGGACAATCTCGACCCCATTTCGACAGTTGCACAACTTCATCCAGGATGTAGCAGCATGCTCACTCCTCCAAGCAATGATGCACTACCCATTGGAGTTCCACTTCTAGTTCTTCCTCCAGATAGAGCACTCTTTTGAGTTTCTTCTAGTCAGCCTTAAATGGTAGGAGAGACACTTCCAATGTTTCTTGTGCTTCCAGTGCCCCATAACAGTGACAATTTCGCCATTTTTATATCATAGTTCTCGGATCCACTCCCTTTATACATTTTCCTTTCTCGGATCATCATATCCCTCTTAGCATATTTTTCTCGGAGATGAGCTCTTCATTTATAGAGTTAGGGTTAGGTTTGAGTTCCACTTTTAGCTCTTTATTGGAGCTACTTTTGGGCTCCCACTTTGTATTGCTACCATGGTACCACACAGTCCCATTGACCTACTTTTTTGGTCATTTGTTGAACGTTAATAAGATTATCTTATCTTATCTTACTAATTCATGTCCCATGGTCAAGATACATCTCTAGAAGATAATACATTAATATAATAGCTCCCACATTAAATGAACCACATGCTAATGGTCAACTTTGTAAAAAAAAATGTCAAATGTTGTAACAAAGAATACTCCACGACCAAGGAATCAACTCCACTAAAATAATGCGCTTTTATCCAATTCATGCCTTGTCATAAAACTGTCTATGAAAAGAGGAATCGACTACTACAATGTGCCCATGTGAGAGCCTTCCCATGTGATAATAAACATATCCACGTGAGAACAATTTGCCCCTTTGAAGTTGACTATCCATGTGAGATAGACTTTATGAATACTTTATGAAGATATGGGCTGATAAAGTGGCAAAGGACAACATCAAACATATGCAATAAAACACCCTTGAACCGAGGAGAGAGAGAGACCCATGAACTAATGGATAAAGTTTGATGTTGAACCTTAGGAGCTTGGTTTCCATGAAGTTTGAGTGGCTTCATGTCATCGTTTTGAATGGGGGTGAACTCATATAATAAAGGTCCGACCTAATATATAATTTACATTTCAGGTTAATCCTCATACATAGCCTCCAAAAGTGGACAAAGGGAGTCCTCATTAAAATATTGTTTAATCCACTAGTTATGTGCCATAAAGTGAGCCCTTGTAAAGTGGGTAATGAGGCTTTTATAGAAATGAAAGGGGTTAGGGCCAAGGGTCCAACATTGACCCTGTCATGTGTGCCAACCAATGTCCAATTGATTCATCTAAAAATTAGTGAATAACTCCCGAATTCATTCGTTGATTATTATTGAGCAAACTCATTTATTTATACGCAGAGAATGACCCTTGGACTTCATCTTCCAAGAGGTCCGTTGGAATGCTTGAAGACTTTTTGTCTTCTTAAAGACTATTTACATTATGTACATGAAACCATAATCCTTGCAGATTAGGTTTCCAACATTTTGCCCCCTAATCCGAAGGGGTGTTCGTGAGTCCAAGCATCTTTCTGAACTTTTCAAGCCTTTCTCCTCCAAGTGCTTTGGTGAAGATGTCTGCAATTTGCTCATTCGTGGAACAATGTCTCAACTCAATTGTCTTGGCCTCTACATGATGTCGAATCAGATGGTACTTCGTGTTGATGCGCTTGGTTCCATCATGGAATCTGGGATTCTTGGCCAACTTGATTGCAAAAGTATTGTTGATCAATAGGGGAGTGGAGTTCTCTTTTTTCTCCTCCAAATCTTCGAGTATTTTCTTGAGCCACACAATCTCCTTAGTTTCTTATGTAGCAGTCACATATTCTTCCTCTGTTGTAGAATTTGCTAGATCTGATTGTTTGTGTGATCTCCAGGAGACAACCGCTGATCCATGACTCATGTGGTAGCCTGAAGTAGACATTCCCATCTCTTTGTCACCATCAAAGTGTGAAGCAGAGTACCCAATAAGTTTGAAGTCATCCAACTTAGAATATTTGAGTCCAAAGTCTTGAGTCCTGTTCAAGTATCTTATAACTCTTTTTGCCACAGACCAATGTCCTTCATAAGGTTTTTGCATGAACATGGAAAGGATCCCAACAACAAATGAAATATCTAGTCTAGTGGTGGTAAGGTAGATACAGCTTCCCACAAGCTTTCTATACTTGGTCGTATCCTCAAATTCATCGCCTTCTTTTGATGTGAGCTTCAAGTTCTATTCCATTGGAGTAGCGAGAGGGTTGCATTCTTGTAAATATTTGATATAGAGATCACTACTCCCTCTATATCAGTCTGAGACCTCAAGTAGTATGAATCTCAATGTCAGTACATACTCATAAAAACATAGACTCAACCACTAGATCTGCATCTCTACCAACAACATATAAAAGCAATCACCAACAATAGACAACATATATACCCTGGAACCCTTTTGGGAGAAACCAACTAACTATGGGGCTATCTTCTCAATCTCGAGCCCAGAGCATATAGAAGAATAAAGAAGCAGTACAATACAGAATTACCTCAGCCGGTAACTCAATCCCCTTGACTAGGGCAAGCACAAATTTTCATGCATCCAGCTGATGCATGCACTTACGAGGTGTGCCCTAACTGCCAATCTGGATCTGAGTGCTCTGACAGTGCCTCTGATGGATCTGCCCTCTACTATTCACTTTGCTCTGATCTGCTCACTCTGAAGACTGCCCACTGATGAAATCGGCCCTCTCTGCATGCACAAGTGCGCACTCCTCCTCTGGATGTCAAATGCTCGTACTGCTTCAGATCTCAACAGATCTGAGCTCCGATCGTCTCTAACCTTCCTGAAATCTCAAGGCAAGGCTATCCTGAAAGTCTCGGACTCCAACTCAGTCAATCCAGCTCACAACGAGCTTCTCCTCCTCCGGAAAAACGTCCTCCTCCAAGCAAACTCGGCCTCCTCCAAACTGATCAGTAATCACACTGTGGAGCTCTCTCAGCTCACAGTACTGGAGATTTGGTCTCTCTGAAACTGAAGGTCACTAATCTAGCTCAGATCTGACCTTCCTAGCTCCTGTAGCAGCTCCTCCCTATCTCAGAAAGTCGCCCCACATGGACAGATTCGTCCTCCTCACTCTGGCAGTATCTTTCTCTGATAATGCAACTGAGTAACCCCATCTGGGGACCCCCTGCCTCTATAAATAATCTCACCGATGAATTAGGTTTGCCAAAACCCTAATTCCCGGTGCATGCAAAAGGTCACTTTTGCATGCATTCACTGAATGCTCGCAGGTCATGCAAGACTCATGCATGCATAGGTCAATCTCCCTTGAAGCTCCGCATGCAGCCCCTGTTGGGCTCATGCCACTGAGTAGAGTGCATATCACTCTCTACTCCATCTTGATGCCTATGGTACTAATGTCCCTCCATGCAAGGCATCATGTGGTAGCCTGAAGTAGACATTCCCATCTCTTTGTCACCATCAAAGTGTGAAGCAGAGCACCCAATAAGTTTGAAGTCATCCAACTTAGAATATTTGAGTCCAAAGTCTTGAGTCCTGTTCAAGTTTCTTAGAACTCTTTTTGCCACAGACCAATGTCCTTCACAAGGTTTTTGCATGAACATGGAAAGGATCCCAACAACAAATGAAATATCTAGTCTAGTGGTGGTAAGGTAGATAAGGCTTCCCACAAGCTTTCTATACTCGGTCGCATCCTCAAATTCATCGCCTTCTTTTGATGTGAGTTTCAAGTTCTATTCCATTGGAGTAGCGAGAGGGTCGCATTCTATCATGCCAAATTTGATCAACAGTTCTCCAACAGACTTCTTTTGGGAGATGAATATGTACTTAGGATCTTGAGTCACTTTCAATTCCCAAGTAGTAGTGGTGTCCCAAATCTGTCATCTCAAAGGCCTTTTTCAATTCTTTCTTTATGGATGCAATATAACTTTCGTTGTTCCCTGTCATCAAAAGATCATCTACATACACCACAAGATATACAATAGATCTTCCAAGTTTCTTTACAAACAATGTTGCGTCATCAAAATTAAAATGTTTGAACATTAACTTCAGAAGTTGCTCAGTTAGCTTTTTGTTACCATGCACTAGGTGCTTTTATCAAGCCATACAATGACTTGATGAGTTTGCATACCTTTTATTCTTTCCCTTTCACAACATTGCCTTGTGGATGAGACATGAAGACATTCTCATTCAGGTCTCATTCAAGAAAGCAGTTTTCACATCCATCTAATGAACTTTCCACCCATTTTGTGTATCCAAAGTTAATAAGGTGCGGATGGCAGGCCCATTTTGCTATGGGGAAGAAAGTCTCTTCATAGTCAATGCATTCCTTCTGTGCATAGCCTTTCGTCACAAGCCTCGCCTTGTGCTTGTCAAGTGAGCCATTTGATATATACTTGTTCTTGTAGACCCACTTGCAACTAATTGGTTTGGTTCCAAATTGATGCTCCACCAACTTCTAGGTTCTATTCTTAATGAGAGCATCATACTCATTCTGCATAGCTTCTTTCCATTCATCACGAGCAACAACTTCTTCAAAGGAAGTTGGTTCAAGGTTAGCATATAAATTCAATTCACAATCATATGAGATATGCATATATGAGTTTGAATTATTTGCATCTCCATCGTCTTATCTGATCAAACTTTTTTTTCCCGTCTTTCCAGCTTCATCCGGATGGACACTTTCAAGTGTCTTTGTGATCCATTTCAGAACTTTCCGTGAAGTTCTAGGTTGCTCAGTTGGTGGTGCTTCATCCCCTTCAAGATTTAATCTTCCAATCCTCTCAATCAGATCATCTAGTTGAACTTCCTTTTCTGGTGAAGTGGCATGAACTTCTTAATGAGGGGGTGTTGGTGCTACAAAAGGAAATTTCAGAGATTGATCCAAGATAGGGATCCCCGCTTCAGGATGTGGGCTTTCATTATCAACTTCATGAAATGTCTTTACATGGGTAAATTTTTCTAGACTATTAAGCTGCCTCTCAACAGACTCGCCATTTTCACTCATTTCAAGAAAAATGGCATCTCTTGAAAGAATAAGCTTTTTGTTTACCTCATCGTAAAGACAATATGCCTTGGTGGTGCTTGAGTACACCAAGAAAATGCATTTTCGTCTCTGTGCACCAAGCTTGTCTCTTTGTTCCTTTGGTATCAAGGCAGAGCAGGTGGAACCAACGACCCCAAGATGCCTCACCAAAGGAATGCGGCCATACCACATTTCACGTGGAGTTTTGTTTCCAAGAGCCTGAGTTGGACTTTGATTTCTCAAATTGACTACACATAAAGCTGCATCACCCCAAAACATCAATTTGACATTCTTGAAAAATAGCATGGAGCGTACCATATTCAAGATAGTTCTGTTCATTCTTTCTGGCACACCAGTTTGTTGAGGATTGTATGGAACTGCAGTTTGATGCCTAATCCCATGTTCATGAAGATAGTTTTCAAAATCATTAGAAGTGTATTCTTTTCCATTATCAATACAAAGTGTGTTGATGTGAGATTGTGCTTCATTTTTAACCCATAAATGAAATTTTTTGAATGTTTCAAATGCTTTAGATTTTTTCCTCAATAAATATACCCAACACATTCTGGTGTAGTCATCAACAAAGGTCATGAGATATTTATTACCATTGGCAGAAGTAACATGCATGGGGCCACACTGTTGAATTTTGTACCTAGGAAAGTGTTCCCCTAGGTGACATTTGCCTTAGTCACTTAAAAGGGGAAATAAAGTGACCCTTGCATTAAATGACTTGAGATGAGCATTTAATTCAACTTTAAAGATTAAAGTTACTTTTTGATAAATTTAAGTGAGGTGAGTGAAATTAATTTTCATGAGAATTAAAAGAGCATTTATTCTCATCCACTCATCTAAACCAATCTGAGCCCTTGGATTAGATGGCTTTTCACTCACCCTAGGTTTTCACACAAAAAGGCAAGGGAAGGCATTTTTTCATTCACTTGAAGAGAATGAGCTAGAGAGAGGTCGATTTCCTTGAGAGGAGGAGTAGACATTGTGGGAGAAGATTGTTGGCACATTTCCCAAGACAAACGTACAACACAAACCCCGAGGCAATCTGAGCACAGTTTTTGAGGGCCGTACATCAACATTTATTGTTGAATCTGTACAACATGATTTTCCAGGCAGTTTTTCTAGGCACAAATCCCGAGGTAGTGGGCACAGTTTTCGAGAACCGTACTGCAACATTTAATGCTGTTCATCCGTACTGTGAAGTTGGGCGTGATTCCCGAGGCATGTGGGCACAAAATTCGAGGGTTTTACAGCATGTAATTTTTGGCACGAATTTCGAGAATTTTGATTGCACAGAAATTGAGGCAACTGACTGTGATTTGATGGTTGAGATAAGTGTATTTTTGCTGTACTGAGTTTTTCTGAAAAAATAAAATTTTCTCTCTGTGTCAGGTTTGTCCCTTGTGGGTTTTTCCTGGGCGTTTAGCCAAAATTCTAAGTCTGAAATTTTTATGGTGTGCATTCAATATTTAATTTTCTGTCTGTAAATGTGAGTTTTAGCAGTGTTTTAAATCTCTGAAAATTATGTGATATTTCCAGCCAACACACAAAATTGGGTTGGGCATTAAACTATGAAAATTTGACATTAAAACTGGGTTGGGTTGATTCTCAGAAAACTTTAACACATTGGTAAGAGTGTATCATCTCTAACTTTCTACATGCTCTGTTGAAGTTTTTATACCTTGGAAGTTGTTCCCCTAGGTGATTTTTCCTAAGTTAGTAGAAAATGGGGAAATAAAGTGACCCTTGCATTAAATGACTTGGGATAAGCATTTAATTCCACTTCATAGATTAAAGTGACATTTTGATAAATTTAAGTGAGGTGAGTGAAATTATTTTTTATGAGAATTAAATGTGCATTAATTCTCATCCACACATCTAATTCAATTTGGGCCCTTGGATTAGATGACCCTTCACTGATCCCAAGCATTCAAACAAAAAGGCAAGGGAAGGCATTTCATTAAAAAAACGAGATGAATGAGTTTTTTAGAGAGAGCTCGACTTCTTGAGATGAGGAGCAGGATGCAGCTGGAGAGGAAGTACATTGGCAGGATTTCCAAGAAAATCGTACAACATTAATTACACAACACGAATCTTGAGGTTTTTTGGGCACAAAGTTCGAGGCCGTACAACATTCATTGATGAGACCGTACAACATCTGCATGAACTTCTAGGCAATTTTTTCTGGGCGTGACTTTCGAGGTAGTTAGCACGAAGTTCGAGGTAGTGAATTTGAAAAACAATGGGCATGCATTTCGAGGTGTAAAGTACAGTTATGGGCACAATTTTTGAGGACCATATTTTTGCTTGTCTGTACACTATAATTTTTGGCACAGATTTCGAGGTGGTGGTTGCACAGAAATCGAGGCAATAGTAACACGTTTTTCGAGACAACCTGCTGAATTTTGATGGTTGAGATAAGTTGTTCTTGACTGAGACATTGTTGTACTTCTGGAATTTGGAAGAAATAAAATTTCCTCTCTCTCTAAGAGGTTTTCCCATTTTGGGTTTTGCTTGGGCATTTGCCAAAAAATTCCGAGTCTCTAAATTTCATGGTGTGCATGGTTTTTTAATTTTCTGCTTGAAATATTGATGTTCATACTGTGTTTCAAGGTCTGCAATTTTTTTGTGAAATTTACAACACTCATTTAAACTAGGTTGGGCATTAAATTCTCTATAAATTTGACTTGAAACCGAGTTGGGTTTGAACACCAAAAAATTTCATGGTATCAGAGCTTGGGGGCAGATTTGTGCATTGAAATTTTTAGATTGTCAGTAGTCTTCTTTTGTCAGTGAGCAGCACCTTGTTGGATTTTGAATTTGCATTGAAATGGGTACCAGACTTAGGTTGGAAGATAGGCTAGATGGAGTAGGGAATTTTGTTCCATGGAAGGCTAGGATAGTGCTTATTTTGGAGGAAAATGAACTTTAGGATGAAGTGGTGAATAGTACACAGACAAATGAACTTTAGGATGAAGTAGGGAACTGTCAGCTGTCTCTGTATACCCTCCTGTGTGCAAAACCCATCGAAATCCTTGGAGGTATACTCACCCCTATTGTCCGATCTCAACATCCGAATCTTCCTCCCCATCTACTTCTCCACAAGGGCTTTGAACCCTTGGAAGACACTCAATACTAAGGGTGACTTCTTGCTCCTCAAGAAGTAGATCCAGGTCTTCTTGGAGTAGTCATCAATGAAGGTGATATAGTACTCAAATCCAGTCAAAGAGACTGATGACATAGGACCACAAATATCAGAATGGATCAAGTCAAGTACTCCTGCTGCTCTGGTGTCACTGCTTGGAAAGCAGTCTTGGTGTACTTTCCCAAAGCACACCCCCTACACACATCACTCTGCTCGGTACTGAACTCGGGTAAACCTGTAACCATGCTCCTCAACAATCTCAGAGCTGGGTGATGTAAGTGGGCCATCCTCCGATGCCATAGCTCACATAGCTCACTATTGCTATTGTGTGCTAGAGCGTGCTGCGACTGAAACAAGAGCTTGTACAGGTTTCTACATCTAACCCCAATGTGCATGGAGGTAAATAATCCTATAGTCTTGGGGAATACCTGCACTCTCCCATCCGAGAAACGTACCCCAAGACCCCTGTCCTCAATGGTGGAAACTGATACAAGGTTCTTCTTCAGCCCAAGGACATATAACACATCCCTCACAGTCATGGGACTCACAGACTCCCTCTGAAATGTAATGGTCCCCCGACCAACTGCTCTAACAATGGTGTCGTCGCCTAGTACAATCTCCACATCTGTACCTGTCCGTGAAAGCTCGAAGAACATCTCTCGAGCACCTATCATGTAGCTCGAGGCTCCGCTGTCAATATACCAAGTGCTATTGGTGGATGCACTCATCTGATGCCTTGTCAATAAGGAATACTCCATATCCATATCCACATTAGTGCTGGTAACTAAAGAGGCTCTCTCTCTCCCAATCTGTCTAGCACACAGAGAAAACTCTCTCTGAAATCTGTCTCCAAAGTCATCAACCTCCGCTGAAGCTGCAGTCCGTTGTCCCTTCTTCTTCTTGCTTGGACACTATGAAGCATAGTGCCCAAATGTCTGACAACCATAACACTTGATTTTACTCAAGTCCTTCTTTTGCCCACCCTGCTGCTGCTTGGCCCCACCCTTCTTCTTCTTCTTCTCCTTTGCTGTCAAAGCCACATTCTCATCATCTTCCCTACCCTGTGACGAACTGCCCTGTACGAGACCTCTCCTGGTCTCCTCCTGCACAAAGTCATCCCACAGTCTCTCCCATGAAGGTAGGTTCTCTCTGCCCACTATAGCCTGCACAAATGCACCCCAGGACTTTGAAGCCCCATTCATTGTTGTATGCACAAGCTCAGTAGCAGTGACCACCTCCCCAACTGCTGCTAGCTCATCTGTAACTGTAGATGTCTTGGTAAGGTAAGTTGTCACTCCCTCTCCACCATTCATCTTTATACTTTTCAGTTTCTCCTTGAGATCAGCCGGTTCTCATTGGTACTCTCGTACAAGCTGGTAAAAGCACTCCACATCAAATGTGCCCTAGCTTTGCCTGAAATGTGAGGGATGATATGATCTTTAACTGCATCAAGGATTATTCTTCTAGCTTTACAGTCCTTCTTGTTGAAGGTTGATAATGTTGCTGTATCTGTAGCAGCAGGAATTTGAACGGGGTTTGCTGTAGTGTTTCTAACCACCTCCTCCCACATCTCATTTTCCTCTAAAACCAACAAAATTCTAGCCTTCCATGGCACAAAGTTTCCTGTCCCATCCAGCCTATCCTCCAACCGAAGTCTTGTAGCCATCTCTATTTCAACCCAACAAGGTGCTATTCACTAACAGAAGAAAATACCTAAATCTGGAAAATTTCTACGTGTCTACAAAATTTACTGTTTTCTGCCCCCAAGCTCTGATACCACGTAAATTTTCTATGTTTTGCAGCTTGCTGGTTTATGTCAATGTTTCAGTGTTTTTCATTTCCAACCGGTTTTGCATTGGTTGGAAATTACTTATGAAAAATCTCAGAGAATTAAACATGCTGTAAATTCACTTTAACAGGCAGAAAAAATAATTTAGCATGCACACGATTAAAAAAATCAGACTCAGAATTTTCGGCCAATAGCCTTGGAAAAACCCCCATGGGGAAAACCAGTCAGAGAGAGAGAGAGATTCTTTATTTCTTCAAAGAATATTCAGTTCATAAATCTACAGTCAAACATGTACTTATCTCAACCATAAATTTCACCCCCAGGAGCTGTCTCGAAATCTGTGCAATCGCTGCTTGAATTTCTGTGCTGAAACAGTGCCTTGAAATTCGTGCCAGGAAGTACAGAACAGTCAACCTGTACCTTCCTCGAATTCTGTGCAGCAATAAATGCTGCCTCGGGAAATGTGCCCAAAGTAGTGTCTCGAAAACTGTGCAGCAGTAAATGCTACCACAGGATTAGTGCCCTCTGTACAGTCTTGAAAACTGTTTCAACTGCCTCGAGAAATGTGCCTGCTGTAAATGCACAGGAAACCCATGAATCTGCCTTGGGAAATGTGCCCAGTAGTCACACCTAGGAATTCGTGCCCTTCTTGGGATTTGTGCCCAGTCCACCCTTGAAAACCGTGCCCACTCTCACGTTGTACGGTACTGAAAAATCTCCTTGAAAACTGTGCCTCTCTACAAGCTGAAACTAGTGCCTCGATATTCATGCCAACTGAAACCCTTCCAATGTGGCTGCCTTGATTTTCGTGCCACCTCCAGCTCTCTCTCTTCTCTTGCTCCAATCTCTAGAATGACTCTCTTTGCCTCCCTCTTCCTTTTTGGATGAAAACCTAGGGTTGATGAGGAGATTCTAATCCAACGGTGAGAAATGCATTGGATCAATGGATGAGATAAATCTCACATTTAAATTTCATAAAAATTAATTTTATTCTCATCACTTAAATTTTTACCCAAAAGTGACTTTAAGTTATAAAGTCACATTAAATGCTTTTCACAAGTCATTTAATGAAGGGGTCACTTTTCTCCTTTTCTAAGTGACTTAGGCAAAGAGTCACTAGGGGAACACTTCCCTAGGTACAAAAACTAACATTGTAAGCAGTTCGTGACAGGGTTTTGCAGCGATTCTGATTGGATGTGGTCTTCCTACAAGAGGTCAAGTCAGCTGGGTTTGACTTGTGGAACATAATGAATTATTCTTGGAATGGGTCTTTTTGGGGCTTCTTATCATTGCTAGGGGTGTGGAGGGGTGCTGGTTTCTCTAGTGCCAGTTTTGTAGAGCTTTGTGCTGACCTCAGGGTTGGATCCGGAGGACAGATGTGTTTGCTCACTCTCTTGGAACAGGAACTTGTGATTGGGCTGTTTGCAGTCTATGCTCCGACTTCTAGCTTGGATACATGCTATTCCTTTTGATGCTATTCCAAAATCCTGATAGTGTTTCTTCTTCTCAAGGCATATTTATAGAACTTTGTATTTTTCCCACATTCATTTACCATAGCATCCTAGTCTTCAGATGCCATTGTCTTTCTTCCTTAACTAGACGCTTTATAATGAATTTCTTGTGCTATGCATGTGCAGTAACCTGTTCTTTTCTGTTATTTTATATAAAGTATAAACTTCCAAGTTCTACTGTATGTGCAGAGGTACATGTGATCAACCATTGTTACCTCACTCATATTTGACTTGTACTTGCTGGGGCAGGTGACTTGGCATACTCAGTGTACTTGTATGTGGCATCCTCAAATGAAAAAAAAAATTAATGCAGGACAAATTACTTGCAAGTTCAGTGAGGATTGACTCAGGATACTTAGCATACTCAGGGAGTACTCACCAATAGTCATGAGTATGACGAGTATTGATGGGCCGATACTCAGTCAGTATGAACCTTCAACCAACCAAGTCTTCAGCGAAGTACTCATCCTAGGGCCATACTAGCCATAGTAGGGCAACTATGTGGTCCCTAAACCTCTTCTAATCGAGTAACTTGGAGATATCAAAAAGTAAAAACAATTGACCAGGTTTTAGATTTGTCAAGAATATATATGACTGATTAGGGAACTAATTATTGGCAACATCTACTGTTATGTATTCTTATCACAGGGTTAGTAATCTTTCTATAGAAAAGTGGGCATGCGAATCTACTGAAATCATAGTTTGCATGGTATTATTTCTCTTGGCCACTCTTTTCTTACTACAGTTATGGCATGATTGGGAAGTAGACAAAAGAAGCAAAACTTTTATGGAGTAAGTTTGCAGCAGAATATAGAATGTGCCTTTAGTTGTACAGGTTATGATATCTTGGCACCTTTGATCTAACCAATCTTTGCATTTGTTATTTGTCCCAGTATGCAATGATCTACACAGCAGTTCAAGTTTTGAGTAGCCATATTGGTTCCTCTAGAAATATTATACACTCCCAAGTATTGTTTTGCATGTTTAATTTCCTGAAAATTTTGAACTCATGATTCTTTTGTGTAAAGATGTAATTATAATCATAAATGCCAGATATTTCTTGCCAGCTCTAGAATGTTGTGTCTTATTCGATTTCTCTTGTTTAGAGTGAAGTTGACGGTCAATTTGTCAAATGGGCAGGCCAGATACTCGCCATATTTTTGTAGACATTGGGTTGGGATTCTATGTGGAGTTTACATGGTCTGAAGCCTTGCACTTTATATCTACAAAGGAAAAGGCGTTTTCCAGGTTCAATTGATCTCTCTCTTTCTCTCTCATACACAAACATTTAGTGTTTTCTAACACATCCGAACATGCATGCACAGACACGTGTGCATATGGATGCATACATAATACACACATGGTTCACATTGAAATATGAATGAAAAGAATGTAAATGCTGAAAATTGATATGGTTGTCTGATGCTAAAGCATCCAACATCACACGCAGATATCCACCCCAACTACTCTACCTCATTTGATTCAATAAATTAAATCCATGAGCCAAAGGCTAATGTAAAAGAAAGTCTTATTTTCTTGTTAACCTCTAGATTGCATTGTGCAATTGGAGGGTTAATTTCTAGCTTGATTTTATCAGACTGGTGGGTTGATGATTACATTCAGTGTTTTCTATGGTTCAGTAGCTACTTTGCGTTTCATCAGATTTTGAGGATTTGCTGTTTTTAGCAGTTCTACTTTTTAGGAGCCAGTGTTCTGGGGCTGGTATGACAAATTTAGTGCAATATTGTTGGTCCTTGCGATTTCATGAATTCGGGGAGCCTCTTTTTGATGACATGCATGACAGTGTGGAGATCCCTATTTTTTATGACATGTTGCCGTAGCTGTTTTCATGGCTGCAAAATAGAGATATTACCATGGCACACATGTGGAATTGTTGCCTTGTGACCTCACATGTATAACATCATCCAAAGGAATGCGTTACTATCCTTAAACTGGAGTAGGTCCACCTGAGTCTCAGTTTAGTATTTCAGTCCACTGCATTTGACTTCAGTGTAAGAGGATAGGCATACATGATTAGTGGAGTGCAATGATGGCATGTTCCTAAATTAATTCAACTTCATTCATGTGTGATCTTTACTTCAAATCAGGTAGGGCATGATACACAGTAGTTCACTCTAATAGGGTACTTCACATTTCCTCCCACACAATATCATGAAATTAAGTCAATTAGACTGAACAAGAAGACTCATCATTAACAGAAAGATATATGAGAAGAAAAGAAACTGTAGACCAAGTGCTCAAAGTTTATTCATATTCCAGACCTTTGGGCAATTACAAGTATAACAGATTCTAAATCTCTGTAGCAGTGATCGAATCCTCCAGTTTCCAACCCATTATCCATCCCTGAAAACTAATTAAATAGGTACCTAGTCCTCCTGAAAAACATGCCCTCATGCTGCCCAGTTTGAAACTGCATGTGTTGTGCATGCTCTCCGAAATAAGAGTGTCACTGATCCCATAGCTATGCTCTGCATGCTAAGTTCACTTAGTGTATGAAAACAGGTGTAAGTGTCAGCTGAATGCACTGTCCTAGTAAAACAATAGCATGCCTAATGATTGAACTCCAACCAAACTTGAACTGAAAATGTAGATGAAGAAATACTATCTTGCATGGTGTTACAGCATTTTGCTACACGATCAACCATTGCCTTGGTCACTTTTGTTATTGATACATATAAGAGGCATTACAGATTTGTCTTTGTCCTTTATTCATGTTGATACTCAGGAGTTGTTATGGATGCAAACACTTTTCCGGGCACTGGCCTGATGGCTTCAGCTGATTTGCTGCCTCAATGGCCTGGGGTGCGGTGTTATTGACCCTGTGTTTTACACTTAGCAAATCATGTCGTCTTGTATCATCAACTATCACAGTTACAAGAGCAAAGGATCAAGAGAAGGCAGTGTTGACATTTTGGTTGGCATTGATGTCAACAGAGCAGTTAAATTCTGCTCCAAGAAGCAGTTAGTTATGAAAGAAGATAAATTAATGGTTTGATCTTTTCTGTGACATGCCCTATCGCCCACAAGCCGCTCTTACTGGACACAAATATGGTCTGTAGCTCACTGTCAAAGTTGGTTGATGATTATGCTAAAACAAGGGTATTTGTTGAGTATTCATTAAAACTCAGGTGAAACAATAATTGGAGCAGTCAATTGTGGTCAACACGGATGCCCTAATCTGTTGATATCTCAACAACTTGAACATCAAGCATGGATGGAGAAGACATGCCAAGCAAGCGTGAGCTTGCGGGCATGCTTCATGAAGCTGTTGTGTGCAACAGGACATGAAGAAGTTTGCAAGCCCTTACGGGCATCCCTCTCAACACATCTACGGACATCACTTCAAAGAAAGATGCGGGCACATTTGAAGGCAAGAAGATGGCCCTTGCGGGCATGTGGAGACCATCATGAGGTGGGATGAAGTGGCATTAAAGCCACTTTGTCAATATGTCAATAAGAACAAATTCATATTTGTTGAAGTCCACGTGGAAGCAAAAATAAAATATCATTTGATTAAATGAATTTAAATATGGACAAGTCAGCCTCAGTATGGCAAATGTGATGTATAAATAAGAGAAATGAATGGGCATTGATGTGTGGATTGCACATGGTTGGAAGAGCATGATTTGGGGCTGCGAAGAGGGAGTCTGTGGGGCTGCGAGGAGGGAGTCTGAGGAGATAAGAAGAAGGAGTCTGGACTCTGAGCTGCTGCGAATAGGGAGTCTGAGGAGATGTGAAGAGGGAGCCTGAGCAGCAGCGAATAGGGAGTCCGCGGAGCTGTGAAGAGGGAGTCCGTGGAGAATCCGAGGAGCTGTGAATTGACTGTCTAAGGTGGAGCAAATTTACAGTCTGAGGAACTGCGAATTGACTGTCCAAAGGCGCAGCAAATTTACAGACTGAGGAGCAGCAAGATTGATGTCTTCTGAGGAAGAGTGATTTTGTAAATTTCTGTGTTATAATCTTTCTGAGAAGTTTAATTCTATTTTTAAGACACAGAAATTGTGAAGCTTAGAGAAAATCCAGGTTGCAGCCTGAATCATTTATTTCAGTTGAAGCTGATAATTATTTGTAGAGGTTGAAGCTTCACACATCAGTTGCAGCTGGTGCACAACAAATAAAATTGTTATTTATACTGAAGTGAAGTGTCTGGTGTGTTTTCTTGTACAAGTCACTGCGTCTTTATTTTGACTTGCCACTATTTTAATATTTGAAATTGAACTCTGAATTTAAAAGTCATTTATCCCACAACACTGATTCACCTCCCCCCTCTCAGTGTGGTAAGTGTGCTTTTCAATTGGTATCAGAGCCGGCTTCTTCACTCATGTTTAACCAACTTGAAGGAGTTTTCTGCCAAACATACTTTAGGATGGGTGGAGTAAAATTCAGAGATGTTCCTAAGTTTGATGGAACAAATTATGTCTTTTGGAGCAAAAGAATGTCTGCTTACTTAATGTCTCTTGGATTTGAGATCTGGACCAGCATGCTTGATGGTTACATCCCTCCTAAAGACGATCAGTGACCTTCCACCTCTGCTGAAATTGAATATTGTCAAAATAATGCCACAGCAATGAATGCAATTCTCGCTGGTCTGAATGAATCTGAATTCTACAAAGTAATGAATTATACCACTGCCAAGGAAATATGGGATAAGTTAGCCACTGTGCACCATGGTGATTCCAAAGTTCAAAAAGCAAAGCTGCAAAGTTTCAGATGCCAATTTGAAGGACACAAGATGCTGGACGAAGAAAACATTGCTGCTTATTTTCAGAAGGTGGAAGAAGTTGTCAACACCATGCGAGGTCTAGGAGAATCCCTTGACGAGACTATAGTTGTGAAAAAGATTTTAAGATCTCTTCCAGCTAGATTCAACCCCAAAGTATCCGCCATTGAAGAAAAGGACAGTTTGGACGATCTCAAGGTAAGTCAATTACATGGAATCTTGATTGCTTATGAAATGAGGATTGATGAACCCAAACAAAAGGAAGCAGCCTTCAAGGCAACTACAGAAAGACAACACAGAAATGAAGAACAACTTGCTTGTTCATCAGACCTGGATGTTTCAGATGAAGAGTTGGCAAATTTTGTCAACAAGCTACCCAGAGGAACAGGAAGGTACAGAGGAAAGCTCCCATTGAAATGTTTCAACTGTGGAAAAATAGGACACTTTGCAGCAAAGTGTCCCTTGAGGAAATACAAGTCAAATCCTAGAAGAAATTTCTCAGAAAGAAAGTTTGCTAACAAACAGACCTTTTTTTCGCAAGTTGAAGATGGAGTTTCAGATTTTGAAGAGGATGACGAATCTGCTATTGAAGGCAGAAATGAAATCTTGTTTTTGGCCAAGGAAACTCCTCATAACATTTCCAAGGACAATGAAGAAGGAGTTGTTGATCTTGAAGCAGAACTATTGGCTGCCTTAGAACTTAGAAAAGATCGAGAACTTAAGGAATATCAATGAAAAACAAGAAAAAGATTATCTAGAAGCCAGAAATCAGCTTGCAAAACAATTAAGAGCACATGTTCTCAAAAAGGATGCTGAGATCAATTCGCTTCAGGAAGAGCTAAAGAAGACGGGCTTATTAAATCAAAAATTTGAGGAAAGCTCTCTAAATCTGAATAACATGCTTCTCAAACAAAGAAATGCTAATGACAAAACTGGGATTGGATTCACACACAAGCCAGAGAACCAACAGGCAGAATGTTCTCTAAATCAGGAAGTCAGTATTATAAAGGAAATTCTCGCCAGACATAGATCAAACCTCAATAAAATACATGAGCCATTAATTGAAGCCCAAAGATTGCTGTCCTTGAGAGAGAGAATGTGAGAAACTAGAAAAGGAAGTCTCAAATCTGAGAAAGGAAGAAGATTTCTGTAACTTTGATAGAAAAGATGATTTTGGGACCAAACTAAGAGAGTCATTGCAACCTTCAAATACAGGGTATGCTGGAAGAAGAAATCTGAGATCCACTGCTCCAAGAAGATCATCTTTTGTTAGGTACCAAAATACATTCTTTGGCAACTGTTACAACTGCTATAATTTTGGTCACAAAGCTGTTGAATGCAGGGCTCCCAGGAGAAGAAATTTTATTAGGAATGAAAGAAAAGAATATCCTTCTAACCGATTTGTGAGTCAAATCAAGAACTCTTTCTCTGTGCTATGTGATGAAGAAGAATGCTCCAACTGCAATAATTTTGGTCACACAGTTGCAAATTGCAGAACAAGACAAGAAGAAGTTAAAACCGAAGACATCTGTGGGGTAGCTTTTTATGCTCAAAAAGAAGAAAGCAAATGGTACATTGACAGTGGATGTACCAAGCATATGATGGGTGACAAAGAGAAATTTCTCAATCTAAGAAAAGAAAGAGGAGGTGATGTGGCTTTTGGTGACAATGGTACAACAAAAATCCTTGGTAAAGGAACAGTGGCTCTCAAGGGAAATGATTTCTAAAGCTCAAGAGGTATTATATGTTGATGGTTTAAAGCATGATCTACTAAGTGTAGGACAAATGTGTGATGCTAATCATACTATTACTTTCTATTCTCATCATTGTGAAATTAGAAGAAATGGTTCTCAGAAAATAATTGGAAAAGGATCTCGATCTCCTGGGAATGTGTATGTCCTGGATGAAATAGAAGGAGAGAAATGCTACATCAGCCAAAATGACAACAGCTGGTTGTGGCACAAAAGATTAGCACATCTGAATTTTGATAACTTAGTAAGAATCAGTTGGACAGAAGCAGTAAGAGGAATGCCAAAAATCTCCAAACCTGCAAACAGACTATGTGGATCATGTCTTCATGGTAAGCAAGCCAGGGCTTGTTATAAGCCAAAGATTCATCAGTCTACTTCACAACCTCTTGAATTGATACACACTGACTTATGTGGACCTGTAAGAGTTCAGACACTTCAAGGTGAGAGGTATTTCATGTTGTTCATTGATGATTATACAAGAATGATCTGGGTAACTTTTCTTAAAACCAAGTCTGACGCCTTTGAGAAATTCAAATTGTTTAAAGCCAAAGTTGAAAATGAATGTGGTCACAAAATCAAGTGTCTCAGATCAGATAACGGTGGGGAATTCACCCTAACTGATTTCAAAATTTTTTGTGAAGGAAATGGTATCAAAAGGCAATACTGCACAACCAATACTCCTCAGCAAAATGGTATTACAGAGAGAAAAAACAGAACAGTTCAAGAAGCTGCAAGAACTATGTTGGAAGCAAAACTGGCCGAAACTTTCTGGAGAGAAGCAGTAGCTGCTGCGGTATACACCATCAATAGGGCTCAATTAAGAGTCAATAGTGATAAGACACCATATGAGTTATGGACAGGCAGATCAGCTTCAGTAGGACACTTCAAAATCTTCGGAAGTAAGTGCTACATTAAAATAAATGATGATCATCTGGGAAAGTTTCAAACCAGAACAGATGAAGGAATATTTTTGGGCTACTCAACAGAGAGAAGAGCATACAAATGCTATAACAAATGGCTGAAAAGAATTGTTGAAAGCATGGATGTTAAAGTGGACGAAGAACTATTACAAAGGTCACCAAATCATGAAGAAGAGGAAGCTCACGGTGAATATTCAGATGAAGAACACGATGAAAATGAATCAGGAGAAAGGGAAGAGGGACAAGAAGAACAACTGAAAGAAAAACAAGATACCTCTTCAAATTGTAACACATCACAAGCTCACAAACCTTATATTAAATCAGTAAAAAGAGATCATCCGGAAGATCTCATCATTGGAAATTTGGATGAAGGAATGCAATTAAGAAGAACAACCAGTAGAGATGTGGCTCTACTGTCAACAATTGAACCAAAAAATTTCAATGAAGCATTTGAAGACAGAAATTGGAACAAAGCTACGCAAGAAGAACTTGAACAGATTGAAAAAAGTGGCACCTGGAATCTAGTCTCACGGCCAAAGGACAGAAATGCGATAGGAACAAGATGGGTGTTCAGAAATAAACTGAATGAAGATGGAAAAATAATAAGGAACAAAGCAAGACTCGTTTGCAAAGGCTATGCACAGGTTGAAGGAATCAATTTTGATGAAACCTTTGCTCCTGTGGCTTGAATGGAGGCGACCAGAATATTTCTTGCTTACTCATGTCTCAAGAATTTTAAATTATATCAAATGGATGTAAAATCTGCCTTCTTGAACGGAGATCTAAATGAAGAAGTCTACACTGAACAACCTGATGGTTTCAAGCTGCCTGGAAAAGAGGATTATGTTTGGAAACTGAAGAAGGCTCTTTATGGGCTGAAGCAAGCCCCCAAGGGCATGGTATGATAGGTTAGACAAATACCTTTCTCAACAAGGCTTCAAAATATGTAATGCAAACAACAATATATATTTCAAAACTGAAAAGAATGGACTTCTAATCACAGTTGTCTATGTTGACGATATAATTTTTGGTTATAATGATGATAAATTAAGTCGTGAGTTTGCTGATTTGATGGCAAGAGAATTGGAGATGTCCATGATTGGGGAGCTAGCATTCTTTCTTGGACTACAGATTTCTCAAACACCAAAAGTCATTTTTATATCTCAGTCCAAATATCTGAAGGAAATGCTTAAAAGGTTTGGGATGGAAGACTGTGCTCCTGTAGGTACACCTATGACCACTAATTGCAAGTTCAACAAAGATGACCAGGTCCCACAAGTCGATGCCACTTTTTATAGGTCAATGATTGGCAGTCTGCTGTATTTAACAGCCTCTAGGCCCGATATCATGCAAGCTGTTGGAATGGTTGCAAGATTTCAATCTTGTCCAAAAGAATCTCATGTGACAGCTGTCAAAAGAATCTTTAGGTATCTCAAAGGTACCTTTGAATTTGGGCTTTGTTATCCTAAGAACCAAAAATTTGATCTTCTAGCCTACACCGATGCAGACTGGGCAAGTAGCCTAGATGATTGAAAAAGCACCAGTGGTAATGCCTTTTTCTTAGGTGATCGCTTAGTAGCATGGTAAAGCAGAAAGCAGCCATCTATATCACTATCCACCGCTGAGGCTGAATATATAGCTGCTGCTGAGTGTTGCACTCAGATTTTGTGGATAAAGCAATCCTTGGAAGAAATTCAAGTTGACAACAGTCAGCCTACACCAATCTACTGTGGCAACACCAGTGCTATAAGTATATCAAAAAATCCAGTTATGCACTCAAAAACTAAACATATACCGATCAAGTACCACTTTCTTGGAGAACAAGTTAGTGAACAAAAGGTGAAACTAGAATACGTGAGCACAAAGGAAAAAGTGGCTGACATTTTTACCAAACCCTTGCCTAAAGATACATTTGAGTGTTTTAGGGAGAAGCTGGGAGTTATCTCCTTCCAAAATTAATTTCTGAAATGTTTGGGTGTCATACAAGATTGGCACCTGTCGCAGCCACAGGATCAGTTTGTGACAAGGACTCCAGGAAGCCGTTGGAAAGAGTGTTGGTGGCATTTTACTCCACTTCCTTTGCCATTGATGTCAAACGGGGGAGAGGTATCCAGTAAAACAAGCTCCAGTCAAAGCCGTTTGCCATTGCTGTCAGGGAGAGTTCTCAGGGGGAGTTCATGACAACAAGCTCCAGTCAAAGTCGTTTGCCATTGCCATCTGGAACAATTCTCTCAGGGGGAGTTCATGACGAGTTTTTTTTACTCACGAGGAGCCACATTTTACTTTGTGATTGACATCAATGCCAAAGGGGGAGTTTGTTGACATTTTGGTTGGCATTGATGTTAACAGAGCAGTTGAATTCTGGTCCAAGAAGCAGTTAGTTATGAAAGAAGATAAATTAATGGTTTGATCTCTTCTGTGACATGCCCTATCGCCCACAAGCCGCTCTTACTGGACACAAATATGGTCCGTAGCTCACTGTCAAAGTTGGTTGATGATTATGCTAAAACAAGGGCATTTGTTGAGTATTCATTAAAACTCAGGTGAAACAATAATTGGAGCAGTCAATTGTGGTCAACACGGATGCCCTAATCTGTTGATATCTCAACAACTTGAACATCAAGCATGGATGGAGAAGACATGTCAAGCAAGCGTGAGCTTGCGGGCATGCTTCATGAAGCTGTTGTGTGCAATAGGACATGGAGAAGTTTGCAAGCCCTTACGGGCATCCCTCTCAACACATCTACGGACATCACTTAAAAGAAGATGCGAGCACATTTGAAGGCAAGAAGATGGCCCTTGCGGGCATGTGGAGACCATCATGAGTTGGGATGAAGTGGCATTAAATCCACTTTGTCAATATGGCAATAAGAACAAATTCATATTTGTTGAAGTCCACGTGGAAGCAAAAATAAAATATCATTTGATTAAATGAATTTAAATATGGACAAGTCAGCCTCAGTATGGCAAATGTGATGTATAAATAAGAGAAATGAATGGGCATTGATGTGTGGATTGCACATGGTTGGAAGAGTGTGATTTGGGGCTGCGAAGAGGGAGTCTGTGGGGTTGCGAGGATGGAGTCTGAGGAGATGCGAAGAAGGAGTCTGAGCTGCTGCGAATAGGGAGTTTGAGGAGATGTGAAGAGGGAGCTCGAGCAACAGCAAATAGGGAGTCCGTGGAGAATCCAAGGAGCTGCGAATTGACTGTCTAAGGTGGAGCAAATTTACAGTTTGAGGAACTGCGAATTGACTATCCAAAGGCACAACAAATTTACAGACTGAGGAGCAGCAAGATTGATGTCTACTGAGGAACAGTGATTTTGTAAATTTCTGTTTTATAATTTTTCTGAGAAGTTGAATTCTATTTTTAAGACACAGAAATTGTGAAGCTTAGAGAAAATCCAGGTTGCAGCCTGAATCATTTATTTCAGTTGAAGCTGATAATTATTTGTAGAGGTTGAAGCCTCACACATCAGTTGCAGCTGGTGCACAACAAATAAAATTGTCATTTATACTGAAGTGAAGTGTCTGGTGTGTTTTCTTGTACAAGTCACTGCATCTTTATTTTTGTTAAAATATTAACCACGAAAATGACCGGAGAGAAATGCATGCAAAAGGTTTGTATGCATGCATGCAAAAGTGAGTTTTGCATGCAACTATTTTAGGTTTTTGTAAACCTAACTTCAGAGTGAGATGTTATATGGAAGATAGGAGGTGATTGTCTTCATCAGTGAGACCATTGATCTGAGATAGATCAAGAGAGAGGAGGATGACTTCACATGTGAAGGAGGGCGCATTCATCAAGGAGGGAGAAGCTCGTACTGCATCCGGTAGAGCATTTGAGTGTCTATAACTTGCAGAGTATCTTCGTCTCAAAGATTGAGGAAGATCAGTGACAATCAGAGCTCAGATCTGCTAAGATCTGATTCAGTACGAGTCTTTCATTGTTGGAGGAAGGGCGCACTTGTGCATGCAGAGGAGGACGTTTTCAGTCAGAGGGAAGTCTTCAGAGAGAGCAGAGTAGAGCTGAGGATAGAGACAGATAGATCAGGCAGAGGCGGATACAGGGACACTTAGATCCAATTTTCCAGTTAGGGCTTATCTCTTCCGTGCATGCATCAGCTGGATGCAGGCAAATCTTGAGTTTGCCTGAAAAGAATACTGAGGTAACCCTGTATTGTACTTGTCTCTTTTCCTATATGCTCTGGGCTCGAGAAAGAAGATAGCCCCATAGTTTGCTGGTTTCTCCCGAAAGGGTTCCAGGGTACATTTGTTGTTTATGTATGATTGCATTTATATTGTTCAGTTGGTAAATGCAGATCTAGTTGTTTGAGTTCATATTAATGTTGTATTGATATCAAGACTCACACCGCTTGAGATCTCAGGGCGATCCAGAGGGAGTAGTGATCTCTGGATCAAATATTTACATGGTATCAGAGCCTTGGTAAGGGTCAGGGAGTGCTTTCATACACAGATCTACAGCTGCAACATCGGATCTACATCATGGGGGAAGAGCAAATTGTTTGCACCTCTTGCTCCGCTATGGATATTGATGAGTGTACTACAGACGGGATTTACAGGGAGATGGCTCTTAACTCCTGTCAATCGTTGATGGCCTCCACTTCTAGTGTATGGTACATAAACAATGGAGCTTCGAGTCATATGACAGGTGTTCGCGGATATTTTTTTGACCCAGCAGAGGATGGGATAGATCTTGAGATTGTCCTGGGAGACAACTGTACGGTCAAGGCTATAGGACGAGGAACTATGTTCTTACAGAAAGACTCTGCAAAACATATGAGAGTTTGTGATGTCCTATATGTTCCAGGTCTTAAGAAAAATTTGATCTTCGTTTCTACTATTGAAGATCGAGGACTATGGGTGATGTTCAAAGATGGAAATATGCTAGTTCATCCAAAGGGATCCAAGGTTGCCTTAACTGAGAGGATTGGAGTCCGCTGTGGGAAGCTATATAAACTGAGCTTCCAACTTCATCATGCCCTAAGTCATAGCAGTCGGGATGAAGAATGTGATCCCTGTGAGCTTTGGCACAGAACGATGGCTCATCTTCACCATCCAGCTCTAAAGATTCCGAGGGAGATTGTGACAGGAGTACCTGATTTCAGCATTGAGCACACTGATGTGTGTAAGGGGTGTGCTCTCGGAAAGTATGTCAAAACTGCATTTCCCAAGAGCGACACTAGAGCTACAAGAGCTCTTGATTTGATTCATTCTGACCTTTGTGGTCCGATGTCCACCACATCACTGAAAGGATACAAGTACTATGTGTCTTTCATTGATGACTATTCCAGGAAGACCTGGATCTACTTCCTGAAGAGCAAAGAGTCCAAGGAAGTTTTGCAGAAGTTTCAAGAATTCAAGGCCCTTGTGGAAAAACAGACAGAGAGGAAGATTAAGATCTTCGGATCAGATAATGGGGGAGAGTACACCTCTGCTGAGTTCAATAAGTTCTGCACTCAAGAAGGCATCAAGAGGCAGTTGACTGTTCCTTATACACCTCAACATAATGGGGTGGCTGAGAGGAAGAACCGAGCCATTATTGGCGCTGCGAGATCCATGTTGCATGATCAGGGATTGCCATTTTTCCTTTGGGCTGAAGCATGCAACACTGCAGCCTACATTCAGAACAGGAGCCCCCATAAGGGTTTGGGTGACAGGACTCTGGGAAGAAACTTGAAGTTGGGCACTTCGGGATCTTTGGATGCCTCACCTACTCTCATGTTCCTTCGGAGAAAAGGACAAAGCTGGAACCCACTGCAGAAAGAGGAATTCTGGTTGGGTATGATGAGACTTCAAAGGCCTATTGCATTTACATCCTTGCTCTCAAAAAGACTGTTGTGAGGAGGGATGTGAAGTTCGAGGTGGATTGGGCCTTTTGAAAGTCATGTGAGTCAGAGAAGGGAAAACATCAAGTTGCTACATCTCCACTTGACACAAGACAGGGTACTGCTCAGCAGTCAACAGGGTCCCAATCTGGAGTGACAGATGCACTAGATACGGTTTCCATTGGCACAAGGGCGGGGACTGGCACAGGATCTCAGGTTGGTGATCAACTCAGATCAGGATCCCAGATTACAGGTTCTCAAGCTACAGGATCAACAGCTACTGGCACCTCTACTGGAGGTACTCACTCACATACAGGATATTGGGACGAGGATGAGGAGTTCTCATCTCAAGATGTCACTCAGGGAAGAGAAAGCCCAAGTGGCTTCAGGACACCTTAAAGGACACTCAGGCAGTAGGTACTCCTAAGAAAGATGTGAGAGAAAGAAAGGCTCCACAGAGATTCTGCAGTTACTTAGCTCTAGTAAGTAGCATCAGTGAGTCAGAACCTTCCTCATACGAACAAGCAGTAGGAAAGCAGGCTTGGAGAGATGCCATGTTGGAAGAGTATGCTTCCATCATGAAGGATGATGTCTGGGAAGTGGTGCCTAGACCAGAAGGAAAATCTGTAGTCACCTCCAGATGGCTCTATAAGATTAAGTATGCTGCAAATGGCAGCATTGAGAAATACAAAGCTAGGTTTGTGGCTAGAGGGTTCTCATAGATAGAGGGAGTTGACTATGAGGAGACGTTTGCTCTTGTGGCCAGGTATTCTTCCATCAGGACTGTGATTTCAGTTGCAGCAGAGATGGGATGAAAGATTCATCAGATGGATGTCAAGACAGCTTTCATAAATGGACTCATCGAGGAGGAGGTTTACATTGAGTAGCCTGAGGGCTTTGAGGTACTTGAGAGAGAGTCTCATGTGTGCAGATTGAAGAAAGCTCTATATGGCTTAAAGCAGGCACCCAGAGCTTGGTATTCTAGGATAGATACCTATTTGCAGTAGCTAGGGTTTCAGAAGAGTGAAGCAGATCCAAATCTCTACTTCATTGTGGTGAGAGGGGATCTTCTTATTCTTGTGCTTTATGTAGATGACCTGTTTATTATAGGAGTAGAGAAACTCATCAGTGATTGCAAGAAGGATCTTGCATCTGAGTTTGAGATTAAGGATATAGGGCCGATGCATTACTTCCTAGGGATGGAAGTCTGGCAGAAGGATGGGCATATCTTTCTCAGTCAAGGCAAGTATGCGATGGACATTCTGAAGAGATTTTAGATGCAGGATTGCAAGCCTATGACTACCCCTATGACGACCAACTGGAAGAAGCAAGTGGCTTCTGAGAGTAAGTTGGCGATTCCACTAAGTATAGTCAGCTCATCGGTTCCTTGATGTATTTGGTCAACACCAGACTAGATTTGAGCTTTGCAGTCAACACCTTGAGTCAGTACATGGTAGAACCTAGAGATGTACAATGGGTAGCAACAAAGCATGTTTTGAAGTACATCAGTGGAACAACAGAGTATGGACTGAATTATGTGAGGCAGGGAGAAGTCCAGCTTGTGGGGTTCACAGATTCAGACTGGGTAGGGAATGCAGGTGACAGGAAAAGCACCTCTAGGTGTTGCTTCAGCTTGGGTTCGACAGTTGTGTCATGGTTCATCAGGAAGCAAAAGTTCGTTGCATTGAGCTCTACTAAGGCAGAATATATGGCGGCTAGCTTAGCCAGTTGTGAAGCCATCTGGATTCGCAAGATGTTGGTGAGTCTATTTGATTAGTAGTTGGAGCCTACCGTGATTCACTGTGATAATCAGAGTTGCATCAAACTCTTTGAGAAATCCAGTGTTTCATGATCGATCCAAACACATTGAGATCAGATATCACTTCATTTTTGATCATGTTCAGAAGGGAGCAGTTGAGCTCCAGTACATTTCTACAGATGAGCAGGTTGCAGACATTTTGACGAAGTCCTTGATGAAGACTAAGTTTGAGTACTTCAGGGAGAAGATGGGAGTGGTACAGAATCCTTTCCTGGTTAAGAGGGAGTGTTAAAATATTAACCAGGAAAATGACCGGAGAGAAATGCATGCATGCAGAAGTGAGTTTTGCATGCAACTATTTTAGGTTTTTGGTAAACCTAACTTCACAGCGAGATGTTATAAGGAAGATAGGAGGTGACTGTCTTCATCAGTGAGATCATTGATCTGAGATAGATCAAGAGAGAGGAGGACGACTTCACATGTGTGTTAGACACAATGCTCACTGAGAGGGGGGGGTGAATCAGTGAGCTAGGGCTCAATTCCAAATTCAACTTTTTCTACCAATTATTTCACATTCACTTCAGCATCATATTCATCAATGAATTATATATCAGTAATTAACTAATCACCTATTATTCATCAATTAAAAACACAACATCATCAACACCTTGAGCAAGAGACACACGATATAATTGTAATGTTTTTGTATTTGGTTCAACGGCTACAACCGTGAGGTAATTCAGCTACAACTGAAACAATGAGCACCAACTCATAATCTAGGACCCAGCCTAGGTTTTCTTAGATCCTACTAGGAAAGAGATACAAGACCTAACTTGTAAGTCAGCATATAGTAATCACATTACACTTCATCAATGCACACGTTACATCATTACTATTCTGCACACATATCATCAAACTTTGTCCATACTGTCCAAAGACACACCTTGTCAACTCACAGCCAACATCTTCCAAGTCATTGTTCAGTATATTACAATTCTGTTCATGATCACTGTCATACATATATCAGCAACATCAAATCATCATCTTATCATTTAGCATTCTGTGCAACCACTGAGATCATCATTGTTCTGTTCATGTCATCAATATCTCAGCATACAACCTGTGATTTGTCATGTCCTTATCTGTTGCACTATAACATTCTTCTCAGCATCAAACTCATCTACATATGTCATCTAACTGTCCATCATCACTGATTATGACTTTCTCATATCAAATACATCTTCACACTCTGTCCCAAACATGTCATGATAAGTATAGCTGGTAATCTTTCCACATATCATACCGTCCTTAGCATCAAGCTGTCATCAACCATAGCAAGCATTTTGTCCATTATCATGTCACATATTATTGTGCCACTGATAATATTTTCCTGTCCACAATCATCATCAAGTGTTCAATCATTCTACTGTAAGTTCATCTTTATACTACCTCAATCAGTTGCCCAGAAATCAGTCATGTCTTCATCCTGCTAACAGTCAACCTTGTGATGCCTTAGTGAAGCCTAGAAAATTCAAAGATAAAGCTTGATTATCATGCTGCTTCTTAACGAATTGTCTTATTGCATGAGACCCCCGAACTCAGAACTCTTCCACTTCACTGAAGTATTTTTCACACCCAGAATTTGAGCTGATCAAGCTCTGCTGTTACCTTAGTAACTAACCCGAAATTCTGAGCAATGTCTGTAGTATTATGTGAGGCTGCCACAGAACATAGAGCTGTCCACCAAAATCAGAGATAAATGTCATACAATTTGAACTTGACTGCGACTGCCTTAGAGTACAAACCTGAGCTGCTAATTCTTCATTGGATGCCCAATTACTTCCTCTACACCAATGAAATTGCCTAAGAAAGGGGGGGCCTGAAAATCAGAGCTTGTCACAAATTAAAAAATCGCTACTGCCACAGTTACCCAAATTTCTGAGTTGTTCAGTAACTCATCCGAAAATTCAGAGCTATGTAATCTCAACCGAATTTTCTTTATAATGAATGAGGTTGCTGGCCCATATTTATAATTGTTCCAGCATAGAAAATTAATCTGAGCCGACTTGTATTTTTATTTTTCTTTTGAATTATGGAGCCGACTTTGCATCAATTGAGTTTATTTTTTGATTATTATAATTTTAAATATAGTTGGCCCGACTTCCCTCATGAATATACTTTTGTTCCACATATTACTCATCAAATATCTTTGATATATTGGCACAGTCTTCATGAAAATGCACACACGGGTCTTTAACCTGTCTTTCAAAATGTGCCATGTATCTTCCACTGAGATGCCCGCAATTGGTTCATCTTTCTCCAGCAAAAGCCCGCAATGCAACATAAATATGCCCACTATGATAAGAATGTGATGCCCGCAAGCCTTGAGAATATGTCCTCCAGGGCTTATCCAAAATGCCCTCCACGGGCTTATCAAAATGCACTCCATTGTCTTCCAAATGCAGTCTGGGGTTTGTAGAATGCACGCCAGCCATTGTAGAATGCATGCCAGGGCCTTCCAAATGCACTCCAGGGCCTTCCAAATCCACGCCATGGTGTCCTTTTCTATGCTTGCCAAGCCATCATCTTTTGCCATGTCATTCTTGTCATGTCTCTTGTCCACCTTGGCCACCAAGCCAGCTTTGCCATGCCCACATCATCTTCTAATGACCACAGTATGGGTCATTTGAGTCATTGGGTTCCAGTGGGTCCAATACCCACATCTGACAATATTCATCAATCTCCCCCTTTGTCATTGATGGCAACCAGTACCCACATCTGATGTCCTTGCCTTCATGTTCTTTGTCCATCAATTTCAAGCCAATGCCAAGTCACCAATCATGCTTCTTTGTCTTTAATGTTGTCATCAATAACAATATTTATCAATCTCCCCCTTTGTCATTGATGGCAACCAACCAGCTTCTTCTTCTACCCCTTTGACATTAATGACAAAGGGCTAAGGAGCCATTAAAGGCTTCACAATGCCCAAAAATTAAATTCTTTGCTCATCATTTGCCATGAGTGATTCTCCATCACTTGCCATCTCCAAGTTTTTCCTAAGTACAAACTCCCCCTATCATGTAGACTTCTGTTTGCCATCTTCATCAAAAGTTTACTGCTGGTTCGGATGCTTTTGGCTGATCAACCATCTTTACTAATATATTCCATAATAATTTTCAAGAAGATTTTCAGTCATGTGGATTTGCATCATAAAGTGACTGTTATTAGTCATTTTCTTCAAGTTCAGCAATCAACTTATTTAGATCTGCTTGAGTAATCGTTCAGCAGTCCTTAAGTGTTCTAGCAATGTTGTCATCAAGGTGCTTCTTTAAGCCTATCAAAGATATGCTCCAGGTTCGTCCTCAACCAGTCTCCATTCAACCCTTCATTTGTTGATCTGACTGCTCCCCCAAGAACATTGGCAACTTGATCTTATTACATGCTTCATCTCTGCATTTTGGTATTTTGGCTTAACTTCATTTCTGTCATCAATTTCAAAGCTTGATCAACTTCAGGATAACTCTACATGTGTAGTTGCCAAATGTTTGTAAGGCAAGTGCGTTGGCTTGCAATACTGTCTTCAAGTTTGATATTACTCTTCTATTGTATCCTTGAGAGCTTCATAAAACTTTGTATTCCTTTCTATTGACCATGCAAAAATGGATCCAGCATAAACGTGTAGCTGCCTCAGCCTTTGTCACTTGTCATGTCACGAGCCATTTCAGAAGATGTCACAAGTTATCCTTTTTTCAGTATTTGTATTTTGAGCAGATTCAAAGTTATATTAGCATCTTTCATCATGAATGTATTGCTAGCTGCCCCCCCTATCAAGTAGACCACTGTCTTCCTTCTTTTGAATATTTTGTAACTTCAGATTCCTTATGGGCTCAGTCACTAATTTCAGGATGACCATCTGCTGAAGGTGATTTGCCAATCCTGCAGCTCTCACCAAACATCATGACAAGAAGGTTTATGTAAATTCATAAAAGGTAAGCATGCATCTAGTCACCAATTCAGATCTGTCCTTAGAGAGTGTTGCTACGGATAAGATCAAGTATTGCTTATGCCATTCATATATTAATTATCAAGGAGACTCCTCATTTATGTTCAATATAAGTCACAATTAGATACCAACAACAAATGTTTCTTGAAGATTTTTGGAGTTAGTCTTTCCTTGTCATGCATTATCTCTGTTTCAGATTGCTTTGCTCCATTACATATTTCAGTCAAGTAGAATGAATTCTGTCCATAAGAGTCCTTTAATATTGCCTTAGATCTTTCCTCTAATGTTGTCATGACTGCTAAAACTGTAGTAGATACTAAATACATTGTATTCATGAAGCTTTTCTCCATGGTAGAGATCAGTCCTCTCAATATGTTCTTTCAAATCTACTAGCAGAACATGTAGATATGCAACTGTATTAGGTAATGCTGCCCCATCATCACGAGTGAAGAAATATGAGCTTTTTTAGTTTTGGGGAATTTTGCTCCAAATGTCTCAAACAAAACTGCTCTTGATGATGATGCCACAATGTGCTCAGAAATTGCCACAAGTGGTGATTACCATCCACAACTATACTCAACAGATGAGTGCTCAGTGCTCATTCCATTATCTTCGTTTCAGGATGTTTAAATCCGTCCATAAGTTCTTACACGTTCAAACGACACTTGGAACTACATTGCTGCTCACCATCCTTATTCTAAATTAACAATAATAGTCTTTGGCACTGCTACTGACTATTATAGAGATTTGCATCAGCTCCTCAAGGATTCTTTGGAGGCATCAAGTGTAGCTCAACAACAGATAAAGTACATCACAGTCTTTATATTAGTTTTCAACTTCAACCACGATCCTTGGACCTGTTTGGAGCAACCTTCTCTTACCATTGAGTTCATCCTCTAAAACACCATGAACTCAAGGTGCACCATGGTCTTTAAGAGACCTCAATCATGGCTTGCCATATGGCAGCCACTTTCATCAACTTCAATTTTCTTCACCCAAACTTTCTTCTTGATCTTAGTCTTTTCATAACTTGTTCCATCTTCTCCATTTGCTCTGCTTGGTGAGTTGTATGTTAATCTCCTCATGAATGGTCTTCTTGGATTTGCACACTCCTTGGCTTTATGGCCAACACCATCGCAATTGAAGCATCTTAATGGGTGGCAATTTGCAGCCACGTGTCCAATATGATTGCATGTCCAACATCTCACTTTATCATTAGGGCTTCCAACCCTTCTTCTTTCATGGAAACAATTCAAGGCCTTATGACCATAATTAGAGCAAGAAAAGCAATATCCATCAAAACTATTTTCATACCTTGATATTTGGCTTGGAGTTGTCTTTCTTCTTCCAAATGAATTGCTTTGATGAGTGAGAGCAGCTTCATGAGTCATTAGTGACCTTCCAACTTCTTTGTTGTCATGTGCAGGTATATGGGATGCATCCTTGGTCATTGATGGACCAACTTTTGGAGTCTTTGGAGACCACTTGTCTTCTTCTAGATTGTCTTCTATCTTTTTATATCCAAGGCCAGTTTTGTCATGGGGAGACCTTTGGCAATCCAATAATTTATCCAACATGATGGAGCTGTTGTTGAACTTCTCATGATAGTTTGTTTTTTCAATTTTCTTCTTGAGTCCAACAACTTCCATCTCAAGCTCATCATTTTTCTTCTCCTTTTCATCTAACTGATTTTTCAAGACTTCTTCAATTCTCTTGTACTCATCCAACTGAACCTTCAAGTCAAGATTAGCCCACCTTGTCTCTTCAAGTTCTCTATGATCCACATCAGTCTTTTCTAGTTCATCCTTCAAACTTTTGACCTCAAGTTTTTTATCTTCTAACTCACTTTGCAAATCTTTGTTCTTGATCTTCAAGCTCATGAATAGAGCTTTGGTCTCCTCTTGGTATTTTTCAAATGCCCCCATAATCCTCTTCTTAAGCCTTATGTTGGATTTGACATCCTTATCCAATAGAGTTTTTGCAAATGCCTCTTTGAGTCTTGACAACTCATCTTCTTCAACCTTAACTAGAGCAACTTCATTATTTTCAGAGTTATTGCAAATGGAAGAGTTCTTGCCTTCACTAGTGCTTGATGCTTGAGCCTTCTTCTCTTCTTGATTTTCATCTTCAGATGTCTTGACTTCCTTCTCTTTGTCAATGTTTTGAACCTTCCTTTTGTGCTCTCTTTCAAGTGTGCTCCAGAGTTCATTGGCTGAGGTATACTTTCCAACATCTAGTCTTTCCTTTTCTGATTGAGACAAGGCCACCAAGATTAAGCTTAGTCCCGTTTCATTGCTTTCAAGTGGCTTCTTAACTACTCCCCCTTCAATTGATTTCCAGATGTCATAGCCCTTTGCCACTGCGTGATGCTTCATTCTGATGATCCAAGACTCATAATTTGGCTCATTGAGCAATGGAACTCCATCTTCCAAATAATACTTCATTTCTTCTTGCTTTGTTGATCCTTCCATATTGTGTCTACTGATTTCCTTCAAGCTTGTTAGGCTTATGTTGAAGGCCTGCTCTGATACCAATTGTTAGACACAATGCTCACTGGAGGGGGGGGGGGGGTGAATCAGTGAGCTAGGGCTCAATTCCAAATTCAACTTTTTCTACCAATTATTTCACATTCACTTCAGCATCATATTCATCAATGAATTATATATCAGTAATTAACTAATCACCTATCATTCATCAATTAAAAACACAACATCATCAACACCTTGAGCAAGAGACACATGATATAATTGTAATGTTTTTGTATTTGGTTCAACGGCTACAACCGTGAGGTAATTCTGCTACAACTGAAACAATCAGCACCAACTCATCATCTAGGACCCAGCCTAGGTTTTCTTAGATCCTACTAAGAAAGAGATACAAGACCCAACTTGTAAGTCAGCATACAGTAATCACATTACACTTCATCAATGCACACGTTACATCGTTACTATTTTGCCCACATATCATCAAACTCTGTCCATACTGTCCAAAGACACACCTTGTCAATTCACAGCCAACATCTTCCAAGTCATTGTTCAGTATATTACAATTCTATTCATGATCACTGTCATACATATATCAGCAACATCAAATCATCATCTTATCATTTAGCATTCTGTGCAACCACTGAGATCATCATTGTTCTGTTCATGTCATCAATATCTCAGCATACAGCCTGTGATTTGTCATGTCCTTATCTGCTGCACTATAACATTCTTCTCAGCATCAAACTCATCTACATATGTCATCTAACTGTCCATCATCACTGATTATGACTTTCTCATATCAAATACATCTTCACACTCTGTCCCAAACATGTCATGATAAGTATAGCTGGTAATCTTTCCACATATCATACTGTCCTTAGCATCAAACTGTCATCAACCATAGCAAGCATTCTGTCCATTATCATGTCACATATTATTGTGCCACCGATAATATTTTCCTGTCCACAATCATCATCAAGTGTTCAATCATTCTACTGTAAGTTCATCTTTATACTGCATCAATTAGCTGCCCAGAAATCAGTCATGTCTTCATCCTACTAACAATCAACCTTGTGATGCCTTAGTGAAGCCCAGAAAATTCAAAGATAAAGCTTGATTATCATGTTGCTGCTCCTCTGCTTCTTAACGAATTGTCTTATTGCATGAGACCCCCGAACTCAGAACTCTTCCACTTCACTGAAGTATTTTTCACACCCAGAATTTGAGCTGATCAAGCTCTGCTGCTACCTTAGTAACTAACCCGAAATTCTGAGCAATGTCTGTAGTATTATGTGAGGCTGCCACAGAACACAGAGTTGTCCACCGAAATCAGAGATAGATGTCATACAATCTGAACTTGACTGTGGCTGCCTTAGAGTACAAACCCAAGCTGCTAATTCTTCATTGGATGCCCAATTACTTCCTCTACACCAATGAAATTGCCTAAGAAAGGGGGGGCCTGAAAATCAGAGCTTGTCACAAATTAAAAAATTGCTGTTGCCACAGTTACCCAAATTTCTGAGCTGTTCAGTAACTCATCCGAAAATTCAGAGCTATGTAATCTCAACTGAATTTTCTTTCTAATGAATGAGGTTGTTGGCCCATATTTATACTTGTTCCAGCATAGAAAATTAATTTGAGCCGACTCGTATTTTTTATTTTTCTTTTGAATTATGGAGCCGACTTTGCATCAATTGAGTTTATTTTTTGATTATTATAATTTTAAATATAGCTAGGCCGACTTCCCTCATGAATATACTTTTGTTCCACATATTACTCATCAAATATCTTTGATATATTGGCACAGTCTTCATGAAAATGCACACACGGGTCTTTAACTTGTCTTTCAAAATGTGCCATGTAACTTCCACTGAGATGCCCGCAATTGGTTCATCTTTCTCTAGCAAAAGCCCGCAATGCAACATAAATATGCCCACTGTGATAAGAATGTGATGCCCGCAAGCCTTGAGAATATGTTCTCCAGGACTTACCCAAAATGCCCTCCACGGGCTTATCAAAATGCACTCCATTGTCTTCCAAATGCACTCTGGGATTTGTAGAATGCACACCATCCATTGTAGAATGCACACCAGGGCCTTCCAAATGCACGCCATGGTGTCCTTGTCTATGCTTTCCAAGCCATCATCTTTTGCCATGTCATTCTTGTCATGTCTCTTGTCCACCTTGGCCACCAAGCCAGCTTTTCCATGCCCACATCATCTTCTAATTACCATAGTATGGGTCATTTGAGTCATTGGGTTCCAGTGGGTCCAATACCCACATCTGATGTCCTTGCCTTCATGTTCTTTGTCCATCAATTTCAAGCCAATGCCAAGTCACCAATCATGCTTCTTTGTCATTAATGTTGTCATCAATGACAATATTCATCAATGTGAAGGAGGGCGCATTCTTCAAGGAGGGAGAAGCTCGTACTGCATCCGGTAGAGCATTTGAGAAGATGGGAGTGGTACAGAATCCTTTCCTGGTGAAGAGGGAGTGTTAAAATATTAACCAGGAAAATGACCGGAGATAAATGCATGCAAAAGGTTTGCATGCATGCATGCAGAAGTGAGTTTTGCATGCAACTATTTTAGGTTTTTGGTAAACCTAACTTCACAGTGAGATGTTATAAGGAAGATAGGAGGTGACTGTCTTCATCAGTGAGATCATTGATCTGACATAGATCAAGAGAGAGGAGGACGACTTCACATGTGAAGGAGGGCGCATTCTTCAAGGAGGGAGAAGCTCGTACCACATTCGGTAGAGCATTTGAGTGTCTGTAACTTGCAGAGTATCTTCGTCTCAGAGATTGAGGAAGATCAGTGACGATCAGAGCTCAGATCTGCTGCGATCTGATTTAGTACGAGTCTTTCATTGTTGGAGGGAGGGCGCACTTGTGCATGCAGAGGAGGGCATTTTGAGTCACAGGGCAGTCTTCAGAGTGAGCAGAGTAGAGTTGAGGATAGAGACAGATAGATCAGGCAGAGGCGGATACAGGGACACTCAGATCTAGTTTTCCAGTTTGGGCTTATCTCTTCCGTGCATGCATCAGCTGGATGCATGCAAATCTTGAGTTTGCCTGAAAAGATTACTGAGGTAACCCTGTAACCCTCAATTGGTTTTTGACCATAGAGTGGTCCTTGGCCAAAATCTATTCTCCAACTCCAAAAAGGTAAAAAAACAAAAGAGAAGAAAGAAAAAGGCAAGTAAAAAAAAAATAAATAAAAAAAAATAAAAAAATAAATAAAAAAGAAGAAGAAAAGAAAAGAAACAAAAAGTGATTTCGTTGATTTGGCTTTTGGCCAAATAATTAGAGAGTTTCTCCAAATTAGGTCTTTGACCTAAAGAAAATAAAAAAAGAAAAGAAAAGAAGATAGTGAAAAAAGACGTAAAAAAAAAGATAAAAAAGAAGAAGAGAAAAGAAGTAAGAATAACATTCATGAAACCACACATGGTTTTATGATAGTGCACATGGTTTTGTAAGCCCTTGGTTTTATAAAACCCTCCCTTGGTTTGATCAAATCAACTCTTAGTTTTATATATTATTATAATAATATTAGTATTATTATATAATATTTTAATTTTATTAGAAACTTATTACTCCACCTTTATAATAAAAGTATTTAAATATAATACTTATTATTTTTATTCAAACAAAAATTACAATAATATCATTATTATTTATAATAATATATATTGTATTATTTCAAAACTCTATACCCCTTCTCTTCACAAAAAATTATAATATTTATTATTATTGTCAGTAATAATTAATATTATTAAATAATTGTAATCAATTACAATTATTTTATAAAAAGGGGAAGGAAGCCAAAAATCAAGGAAAATCGGCAATCATTGAAGAGTCAAACATCAAAGGAAGACCAAGTATCATCGGAAGTCGAGACCATTCACCTTCGAACGAGTCAAAAAAAAAAATCAAAGTCTCTGAAGATATTAAAGTAGTCACTGGTGCCAATTGTGGAAGAATTATGGAACACATATATAAATTCAAATTTTGGACTAAGTGTCTTTATTGCGAAATGGAATTCCAATATCTGACAACCTTTAAAAATTACAATCGCTCTTGTCCAATATGTAATAAAGGTTTTTTTATGAGGGATGATCTAGGTCACTCACAATCACAATCACAGTTACGAACAGTTTCGACCAAGCTAGAAAAGTGTGAACTAGCTAATAGTGTTCTACAACTCCAGTTCGACAATCAAAAACGAATTAATGGTTTTCAAAAACATTAAATTACTACCTCAGAATTACGAATTCGATCATTGGAAGAGAGTAGAGAAAACCTCAATAAAAATTTATTAGATAAGAACGAGAAAATATCACATCTGGAAGGTATCATTCAAAAACTTGAAGACCAGATAAAAAAACCAAACAAAGTCAAAGAATATCCGTATGGAAATAGTGTCGACTTAGAAGAGGAAATTAGTCGTCTAAACAAAGTCGTCAAGGACAAGGGAGATGAATTGGCACAAGTACATGAAAGGTTAGAAAATCAAGAAACATAGTTACGTCATCATCAACAGCAAAAAGAAAAACTCCAGCAGCAGTATGACGATAGTAAGAAAACACATAAGTTGGAATTGACAAAAATCAACAAGGTGTTATCAAGCAATACTGAAGAGATTTTTCGACTACGAAATCATAACAAAACATTGATTACAAAGATCAAAAAATTGAAAAACAGTAGCAAGAGGGAACACTTCGGTGAAGACTTCCAAGGAAGAATACTAGAAAAGCAAGAAGAAAAGCAGTGTCTAAATAGTCGTAATCAGGAACTAGAGAATCAAATCAAGAGTTTAGAAATTGACAAAAAGTCGCAAGATGAAAAAATCGAAAAGATTCAGAATCATAACAATTTACTGGAGAACCAAGAAGCGCAAATCTAGGAAGATGCATCCAAAAATCAAATCAAGAAAGTGAAGACAGTCCTTGCCGCAGTCCAAAAGAAAGAAAAACAAACAACACATATGCCTTACAGACATCCTAATTATAATCGTCATGTTGACCAACGACAGGGTCAAAATGAATATTCACAGAAGACTTATGTTGACATGCGAAAAGATCGACATACTAAGCAACAGTTGAAACGACCCGTCCCACAAAATGATCTTAGAGCTCCGATAAAAATAGATCTGGGATGGACTACAACATATACGATGTGACAATTCTCCTTGGGAATCCATAACTCGTATCGTCTCATTTCATCAAGTGTCGCAATTACAAAAAGGAAAGGACCCCGAGAAGACAGTTCAAGGGAATTCATACATTGTTTTCAATACAGCTTTGAGGACAAAGCTTCCCTTAAGGGGAAGGCAATGTAACAAACATAAATGTTATAAATATTAACATTTAATACTAAGTAGGTTAATTAGGGTAACTAATTAATTACTCGAGAGGTGACTTGAAAAGTCACCTCCCTTCCCACTTAGGGTATAAAATACCCGACATTAATTCTTGTAAATCATCTTATATCTTACATCCATTCCACTTTACATTATTTACTTGCCTTACATGGCATTTCTACGTTACTTGTATTTACTATTCTATTAGTGGGAACTTTAGTTCTTTCAAACTAATAATTAATAATTTATTAATACATTTAATATACGTTAGGTATTTACATAACTTCAATCTACAACTCCACCACCACTCAAGAATGCTTCGACCAAGGTTAGTCCATTATCTCATCAAAAAAATCAAAAGAAATAAGCAAACTTAAGAAACATTAATCAACCATTGTGAATATATTCATATAAACAAGCATGTGTAGGATTCTAGAAAGAATATCATAAAGTTTATCATTTTCCATGCAACAAAGTCCTTGTATCTTCAAAGTAAACCATGTGTTTTACTAATATGGGCCAAATAATGTGCCATTTCAGGGGCCCATCACAAAAGTCAATTGTAGGTAATGAAAACAGAAATATACAGGTGCACCTAAGAGAAAGATGCCAATCAGAAGAGAGTGTCAAAATTAAGTGGACCTAAGAAAGATACCTATCAGAAGAGAACCAAAAGATGCCAATCAGGCTTATAACACTTTTATTCAGATCAAAGGAAGACTAGAACCACAAGATGTACTCACAAACGTGTGGAGGTCTTAATATTAAATATGCATAGGGAAAATTCAATGTTAAAGACAAACTCCAAAATGTATTACAATCCAAGAAATATTTTTCCTTTGCTCTTGTCCATGTTTCTCCAGATTCTAGCATGTACAACTACATTTTGTTCAAAAAATTCCCATTGTCCTACCATTGTAAATAAACTGTTGCAAATTTCTACTTGCAGATGTGAGGGTTCTTACAGTTGCCTACCTTAAAAAAATTTGTCATATGGATCTCACACAGCTGCTGCAATTTGAGAATTTCCAGAGTCTCATATGTATTCATTTCACGAGGTAGAAGCCACCTTCTGCCATCCACCAGTGGGTATGCTGTTTGTTACCACCTTAGTGGCACTTAGTTGGATTTCAAGAGAGCCGACAAAGATTGAACAAGGATACTTGTTCATATTTAGAGTTCAGAAGTCCATACATGCCATTATGGCCCTTTTTTATGTTTTTTCTTAATAAATTGCATGTTCATACCCTCTTGGGGAAATTGTAATAAATGATGTAGCATGATGACCTTTTGTAAAAGGCTTGGCCTTCTTAAGACTTAGTCATCAAACTAATCACCCTAGAGTGTTTTTTCCTTGTTAATTATGCGACGCTTTTTAGCGATACATAATTTTCGAGTTTTTCACTCAAAGTCCTCCAAAGTTGGGGTGGTGAAAGTGATGATTATTCCTTGGGAGAGTTATTAAAGCCTATGGTCTTGACTTTTGAAGACTCGAGTCTATGTATATTATCATGTTAGTCATAATCCTAAAGTTTCGTGAACATGCGCTAAGTCCCCCATAGGTTTTTTTAATTTTTCAGTTTTTTAATAAAATCATCGATAAGGTGTATTTTAAATGTAAAATTTCAAAAAGTCATAAAACTGGGTCTAGGGGGGCAAATTTGTCACGGGGATGCTCGTTTTTGGACCCAGAACCCCCACTTAATCCCTAAACCCACTTTTGAGAGTAAAATTGGTGATTTTCAATTACTAATTTTTATTTTCTCTTGAAAATGACTTTTTGGGTCAAATAATTGGGAAATTTGGAGAAAATCCAATCCCTAAATCAGTGGTAGCTTGTCTCTAATGTGTCCAAGTCAGTTGGCACTTTGTCTGGGTCAATAAATAAGTTGTTGGAGCATCTTTTCCAACTCGTAATGTGGATTTCAGTGGTTTCTAAGTTTGAGGAGAGAATCTCTCCAAGAGAGGGTAAAATTCCCCATGAGGGTGAGTTGTTGGAGCTTGATTTGACATATGGCAACCTCTTATCTTGATGAGGAACACATCTTGGGAGGTGGCAGCCCCATTGCACTTGAAAGAGACACTTGCCATGCTTTCTCTCCTCCCCAAATCCACTTGGATCCTTGAGAAATGTGCCCTCCTAGGGTTTGGAGCCCATTTTTTCTATAAAAGCGAGCCATTTCTCTTCTCTTGGAATGGAAGTAGTGAAGCTCTGCTGAAACTTTGTATGATCATGTTGTATTGTTTATGAACAAAGAAATCTTTGGAGGCTCATCATTGGTGTAGTGTGCTTCATGTGTGGATGCTTTGTTCTCAAATACTTATGAGGTATAATCTTTCTTAATTTCTTCTTGCTTTCATTGGATAAGCTGTGGGCCTACATAGGGGAGATACCTCCTAGTAGGGTAAGGGTGCATTCTTGTTTGATTTGTACTCGAGTTATTTGTTAGTGGTAGATCTATTGGAGATGCATGCATTCTTGTTTGATTTGTACTCTAGTTATTTGTTAGTGGTAGATCTATTGGAGATGCATGCATTCTTGTTTGATTTGTATGCTTTCTAATCTTCTATTGTTTGCAAATAGCCTCATTTAACCATTGGTTTTGTGCAAGGATTGTTAAGCTTGCAGGTAGCCTTACTTAAGGGAGGAGAAGGAGCTTGCTTGCATTCTCCTCATTTTCAAGTTCTTTCAAGGACAGACACCCTCTACATTCCACCAAAAGCAAAGAAATTTCAAGCTTCTTCATTCTAGTTTTTGCGATTCTTCACCTTCCTTCTCTTAAACTAAAATCTACTTTATGGTTACTTGGTTATGGGTTCCTCATATGATAACAAGTATATATCAGATTTAGAGCTGCATTCATAAGATTACTTGTTATTGAAAAGATATAGATTTAAAGTGCTTTACTTCATTCATAATCTTAAAGCTTAGATCTATGGTTTTAGTACTTGAATTTGCAAATTTTTCAATATTTTTCCAAGTACTAAGTAGTGTTAGGTTTTTATTTTAGTTTTGTTTAAACCACTAACATTTTAACAACTTTAGCTTGCTGTTTTTGTCATTTATAGACAAGTCAAGCGGAAGTGCTGATGAAAATTTCAAGATTTGAGCCATCCAAAGCACCTCCTCAGAGCCCTCTCCAAAAAGGGCCTTTTTCCATCTCTTTTCTGTAACCTCTTTCATCTGAACTTATAAGGATAAAGAGGCCTTCTTTAATAAGGATAACTTATATTGTAAAAACATTAATAAAAGGAGCAAGTGGGCTACACAACACCCACACCCCTTCCCCCATTGGGGGAACCTGTATTGCCTCCTTTTTGGTGTGATTTTTCCTTTTGCTTTGGTTTTTTGATACTAACCCTTAGATTAAAATTTCCTTTCTTGCAAGTTAGTTTAGTTTTATTTTTGCAAGATTAAGTTAATTTAGTTTCATTTTGCAAGTTTAGATTAATTTCCTTTTTGCAATCAAGTATCGAACCCAATTTTGTGTTTGCAAAGTATGTTCTCACCACCACCTAAAGGATTTTCCGATTAGTGGTGGATGATCAGAAAAGTGACCTTAATCAGTAGTAATTAGTACAACACTATTTGCTTTATAAGTTCATTTACCTTTTTTCATCACATCTTTATTTTACTTGCAAAATCAGAATGAATATTTGGCATTACCCTCCGCGTATGCTCTTGTCCATTGCAGACTAGTTTCAGCTGGTCGGACTTTTGGAACTATCAGAAACGGGGTCTTGCATTTCCTAACTTTTCACATCTAATTAACAACATACTTTTAATAAAAATCAACTCCCCTAAACAGACAGAAATCCAGCGTCGGGATTTTTACCTTCTGTGGGCAAAGTTTACAAAGAAAGTGGGAACAACTAGATAGTGACCGCGAGGCTACACCCTCGATTGGTGTAGTGTTGGACACACCCCCGCGACTCCGATCTAGCCCACAATTTCTTCTGAAGAACCACATTGGGCAAAGTCCGGACATATTCCACATACCTTATAGGTATATCGGAACCCCCTTCCCATATTCCACTCATCATAATAATTCTGAAAGTTTGCATATTATTTATGTCCACTGCATTAACCTTTATTTTTACATTTATGTATTTTTTAAATATAATTTTCCACTTATCTTTAATATATTCAAAACCCATTTTTTATATATTGTTTATATAAATTAAAGCATTACATAACTCCTTAGTTGCATGGGTTCACGTACCCGAGGGTAGGGTTCATGTCCCCGCACCGGGTTCACGAACCCACATCTTCGATTCGGGTTCGGGTTCTTGGTTGGCGAACCCATACGAACCGGGTTCTTGACTGAAGAACTCGAGACACCGGCTTGAAAAATGGATTCGTTTGGCTTAGAGGGGATGACGTACCTTGATTTTTTAAGCAGTGAAATAAATAAAAAGGAAGGGGGAAAGGTGCCCCCCCCCAAACCTAAAATTATGACCCCCGAACTCTTCAAACATCATAATTTTCCATTCAAACATCTCATAATCATTTCATTCAGCAACAACAATGTTTGGTGAAGAGCTTTCCACGGCGACAGTGTTTGGTGAAATCGTGAAGGGCTTTCCACATTGAATAAAGAGACAAACTTACACTATTACAACAAGGAGAATCATTGAATGAAATCATTGTTGATTGTTTTCTGAATTTTCTATTTTCTATTTCATGTCTGGAAATGCCATTGGCCCATTAGACAAATTTTGAATGTAGTATGACAATGGAATCATAATATAACTTCCACTTCATATCAAATTTTATGTTCCAATTTGAATGTTGAATGAATGATGAATCATTGAATTATGAAGAAATATGCATGTGACATGTTTTTATTTTTAATTTTATTGTTTTGTTACAACTACTTACATATATATATATATATATATAGTACCCCGACGAACCCAAGTACCCTATTTAAAAAAGTGGCATCCCTGTCCCCGCACCCATACCTCCACCCGCCCCCGCACCCATGTTTCCTGGCAACCTAGCATAACTCTATCTTTATCATTTTAATTTTCACATTGGGTTTTGTTACAGAACTAGCATGTGTGATAAAAAAATTAAAACACCAAAGAACAAAGCTGCCCACTATCACCTTGATAACCACCTCTCTGCAATTTAGGTTGGCTCTTCTCCGACTTAAGGGAAGCTTCCTGAGGATTAGGATTGCTAGGCTATGGCAATGCCAATAAGGGTACAAGGTGATTTGAAGAGTTAGCCTTAGCGAAACAATTTTTTGGTCTTTTTGTAGTATTAAAGGAGTGATGGGAGGACCAAGAAGACTTGTGCCAATCCCTAGGGAAAAATGTAGTCAAAGGGAACAAAACCAATGAAGGGAGAAAGTTTATGAATGGTTAGGGTAGATTAGATCCCTTGCAGTGCCAACTAACAAACCCCAACATATTACAACATGAATGTGGAAATCTCTAGGAGCTCCCTTGTGGTGCCAACTCAAAACGATGTTAACTAGAGTGTGCTTCATACAATGAAATGTTACAAGTTCTTACTCTAATGATGATTGGAAACAATGTAATATTCATGCATAAAACATCAAAGAAACAGATTCTTCACTCATAACCCTTCCAATGAAACAAATTTGCCCTTCTTATGACCCTATTAACATGTCTAGGTATTCGACACTCACATTATCAACATTAAAGATGAGAACAAGGAACCACACTTACAAATAGAGAAGAAACCCTTAACTTCAAAATGCTTCGCAAAAGATATGTCAATTAGGTTCCAAAAGAGAAAGAGCTCTCAAATCCCAAATGAGGAGGAGGCCCTCTTATATAGGAGAAGAGCTCAACTTCCTTTACGATAGAATAATCATACATTGATAGATCCAGACTAGATTGGAGTAAACAATGAATAACCTCCACTAAAACCCTAACAATCTCTAACAATGTCCAAAGTATGAGGTGGTCAATGCGACATGTACAATGTCCAAGATGCATAAGGCCCAAGAGAGAGGGTGCACCACTAGATCTAGGTCAAGCAATGCTGAAAAGAGGTTAGATTTAGGGCTTGACCCCTTAGATCCCTCTAACAACTCAATGCTCTCCTCAAAAGTGGTGCCAATGGTCCAAGTATGTGTCAATAGGATCAAACCAACTGCTAGAAATAGCTCCAAAAGGTGAAAAATGGCCTTAATGGTGACACTAGTGTTTTCAAACCCCTTGGACTCTCATTGAGTGTACTATAGATTTGGAAAGGTCTTGGAAATAGCTTCCCAACCATATATGGCACTTCTAGATTGAACTAGGAGGAGTGAGATCTACCCTCTGGAAGATAGGATACCAAACTGATGAAAAACAACCCAAAAACCAGCAAAAAGGGCTTGAAAGATTACTCCAGCACTCCCACACTACTTGGAATTTGGCTGAGCTCTCTACATTTTTGGAAAGGTCTCGAAAAGAGATTTCCAACCATATATGGCACTTACCAAACAATGCTAGGATGAGTGAGATCCACCCTCCTGAAGATCGGGTACCAAACTACTGAAAAACGGCTTGAAAACCAGCAAAGATGGCCCAGAAAGATAACTTGATTACTCTAACGCCCTGGAGAACTAGGTTGAGCATTGAGCACCATGAGATAGTCCATGAGATAGCCCATCTGAGCTAAGGTGTTGGAGAAACAAGGGTTTGAATACAAAGCTCTGTTTTGCACAATTCACCCTGGAAACGAACATGCAAAACCAATTGCAAAACCTTGAACCAATCATCAAATCTCCATGAACATCCAAAAGTTGTCATCCAAGGCATCAACATGCCACCTCCATGAAGTTTGTGATGAAAATTACAAGTGGACAGCCATGCAAAATGGTGGGTACAAGTTCCACCATAGCTTGTATGCCTTATCCTTTTTTTGTTTTCTATTCATCTTTCCCATGTGCCAAACTCACCGGCCACATTCTTGTGTTGATGTGCCCATGATGAATTAATTGTTCACACCCCTCCTTAAATACCTTATGCTCTTAGGCTTTGACCTTGCAAATGCCAACAATTTTTGTATTTGATGCCATATTGAAGTTGCACATGACACATGTGACTGTAAATATATTAGATCCAGAGTTCACTACTCCCTCTGGATCGCCCTGAGATCTCAAGTGGTATGAGTCTCTAAATCAATATATGCTCATAAAGAAATAAACTCAAACAACTAGATCTGCATTTACCAACTAAACATAAATGCAATCAACCACATAAACAATAGATGTACCCTGGAACCCTTGTGGGAAAAACCAGCTAACTATGGGGCTATCTTCTCCCTCGAGCCCAGAGCATATAGATGTATAAATGACAGTACAATATAGGATTACCTCAATCGGTAACTCAATCCCTCTGAAATAGGACAAACCTCAAATTTGCATGCATCCAGCTGATGCATGCACTGAAGAAGTAAGCCCTAATCTGTCAAACTGGATCTGAGTGCTCTGACGGTGCCTTTGACTGATTTGCCCTCTCTAGATCTCTCTACTCTGATCTGCTTGCTCTGAAGACTGCCCACTGATGAAATCGACCTCCTCTGCATGCACAAGTGCGCCCTCCCCTTTGGATGTCAAATGCTTGTACTGCTCTGGATCTCAACAGATCTGAGCTTCAATCGTCCCTAACCTTCCTCAAATCTTGAGGCAAGGCTATCCTGGAAGTCACAGACTCCTAATCGATCAATCCAGCTCACAATGAGCTTCTCTCCCCTCAGGAAAAACGTCCTCCTCCAAGAGAACTCGGCCTCCTCCAATCTAATCAGAAATCACACTGTGGAGCTCTCTCAGCTCATAGTAATGGGTGTCTGGTCTCACTGGAATTGAAGGTCACTAATCTAGCTCAGATTTGACCTTCCTAGCTCCTGCAACAACTCCTCTCTATCTCAGAAAGTCGCCCCACATGGACAGCTATGTCCTCCTCACTCTAGCGGTATCTCTCTTTGATAATACAACTGAGTAACCTCGTCTGGGGACCCCCTACCTCTATAAATAATCTCATCGATGAATTGGGTTTGCCAAAACCCTAATTCCCGGTGCATGCAAAAAGTCACTTTTGCATGCAGCCTCTGAATGCTGCCAGGTCATGCAAAACTCATGCATGCAAAGGTCAATCTCCCCTAAAGCTCTGCATGCAGCCCTCACTGGACTCATGCTACTGAGTAGAGTGCCTCTACTCCATCCTGATGCCTATGCAGCTAATGTCCCTCCATGTAAGGCATCTGAACCATGGAGGACATCTCAAAGTTACCATAATCTAATAGTGACATACTTGCAAAGAGAGGAGAGAGAGAGATATTCAACAACATTCAAACGTGTTTGAAACTCAAGAAATAGAGATGTCTCTTGACATAGGTTATGAAACTACTTGTATAACTATAAAGTGACATGTGATAAGTAACTTTTAAGTCACTTTGTTACGTTCTCACATTCGTAACATATATAAATTAAAGCTCTTCTGCAAGCATAATGTCCTAAGCTATACAATACGTGATATGACTGTTGTAAAATATACTCGGATAAAGAATAACAAATATAATTGCTATGTCTTTTAAAGAGGCATAATTGTTCTGTTAAACAATATGTTCCAATTCTCCCAAATGCAAAAAAGTATTGAGAAAATGATAGGGCTAGTTGCTTAGAGGTAATATTAGACCACTATTTGATTGTAAATGCCCCAAAACCTCTTCAAGCACCTTTGGTACTTGAAATGTTTTCGGGTACCAAAACAAGTGTTGTGGGCGGGAATTTCTTACTTTGTAGCTATAAACTATGAGTCAACAAGATTTAAATGTTAAACCTATTTTGTATGTTAGGAAATTACTGTTAGTTATTGCGAGTATATTTTTTACTTTGATATGACAGTGATGAAAATTAAGAAACAATCTTGCACTGGCGTGTCTCCAGCAACTAATTGGATGGAACCTGATACTAGGTTGTAGTTTACTATGCCATTTAGTTGAACGAATGTTGATCTAGTCATTAGTCATTACATAGCATCTTTTATGTGATAAATTGTTATGCCTGTTTCTTTTAATATACTTTGGAATTTTATGCAAATTTGAGAATGTTGAAATGTCAGTTGGATCCATTAATGAATATGATTTTTTTTTAAAACAAGTTAGATAATGATTCTATGTTTGGTTCAATAATGACATTCTTTCCCATGTTGCAGGCAAGTTGAAGATTATACTCGTCAAATTGCAAGTATCAAAGCACAAATCAAATTGGTTTGTACTTTTGGGGCTACCATAATAATCAATTTCTCATTTATCTGGGTTTTCGCACATCTACCACATGGTTAGAGTATTGGCTTAAAGTGGGCCTTTGTCTAAACTTTTAACTCATGGTTTTGTCTAGAATTTGAATCAATGACTACCAACTTTTCTTTCAATACATTTGTTACTAGATCTATTTTTATTCTCTATTCCAGTATGTATGGTTCTTGTTTGTCTCGATTCTTCTAGACATGTGCAGGCAATGCTAGCTATAATAGGCTTAAACCTAAACTTCGTTAGAATTCTTGGCGTAGTCTGTACATGTGGCCTTGGCCCATTCATATGTATCATTATGTACTTCTCATTATAGGTAAGGCTATATTTTATTTCATTTATTGTATACTAGGTTTACGGTTAAGGCCTGCCTAGTGAAACCTGATATGTAGGCTCAATAACCCTCTTGGGGTGTGTGCCCTTGTTTTGTGGGCCCTTAATCCACTCTTGAAGGGATGCCTCACTTGAGTTGTGTATAAATACACAACTCAAGCTCTCAATTGTACTATGTCATCTTGTGATCTTCTTGATCTGAATGAAATACAAAGTCTTATTAGCCTAAGGGCACTTAATTTTGACATTCTCTCTTGTGATTGGCATCTTTCTCTTGGGAACACTTGTGTATTTCTATTTTTAAAATAGCTATTAGAAACAGTCACTCTGGACAGGATTTGGCCAGTTTGAACTGGTCCAATCCTTTAGTGCTTGAACCGGACCAAAACACTGAATTGGTTGGTTAAGACCGGTTCAGCTGGTTCACAATTGGTTTCACTGGTTGGTTCATATTGGTTTTGGTTGATTCACAATCAGTTTAGAGCCTTTCATAGCCGATCCAAACTCGTGGTTTTGAGGGGTCGAAGAAATGAAAAATAAGGGGAAAAACAAAAGAAAAACGACCCCCCCCCCCCCTCTCTCCCAAACCCTAAAACAAGCAAACTTCACATATTTGGTGTCTAATGGTTTGGATTCACACACACACACACGTATATATATCCAGAGAAAAATTAGTATTTTTATTACTATGATGTATAAAAAGTAAAACACATTCCTCATAGCACTGATGCACCAGTACAAAAAGTGAGTGCCTTTTTCTTTCTTCCACAGAAACAAACAGCTAACCTGTGACCAAATTAAAACTGAGCAACAGACCCCCTTAAGAAAAAAAGACAACAACTGCAATCCTTTGTTCTGAGAAAATGAGAGGATCCTTAAGATATTGTCGAACCTCAAAAAGGTGTACTAGAAGTGCAAAATGCAGTCATCCAATAATAAGTAAATAGTATATAATATAAAGAGGCATTATATTTTCTGTATTCGAGCCTTCTAAAGAAGAGTTCCCAGCTAACCTGTGACCAAATTAAATCTGAACAGACCTCCTTCAGATAAAAACAGCATATATATCCTTTGTTAATTTAAAGAGCCATTATATTTTCTGTAGTCATGCTTTCCAAAGAAGTGATTGTCAAGATATTCCTAGCTGGTAGTAGAAATCCTTCTTTAGAAAGACAATCCACTTCCTACTTATGTTCTTGGAAGATGTGCATAATAGCTGTGTTACCGGATCCACCACCCCAGTGTCTAGGATCCGCGGATCCAATACGTATCTGGATCGGATCCACCTAGGATCCATCATGGAAATGTATCCCCTACTGAAGGAAATGTATCCTGGTCCTATGCAACGGATCCTGTGAAAAATCAAACATTTCCTGAAATTTTCAAACGGATCCTGAAACTTCCAGTGCTTCTATGTAGTATGACCCATTGATCCCCCCAAAAAATTGCTTTTTAATGAAAAACTTAAAAAAACGCTACAACTAATGGCTAAAAGTGTAAAACCCATTCCTGCTGAAGGTCTGATTTATCCTTATGTCAAGATCTGCTCTTGAACTCTGATATATCAATATCAAGTTCTGCTCTCAATGTTTTTCTTTGATTTATCTTTATGGTCAAGGTCTGCTGTCAAGGGCTGATCTATCTTTACGTGCTATGTTGTTGCTCACTTAACCTACATTGTTATGTAGTCTTGCCATAGTCTTCAAGAAAACCACTTTCTTCCCTGCTGATAGGGACATGTGGATGTGGCTCACAAAAACACAATTATACCTGCTTCAAGTTCATGCTGAAATGGTTTTTAAAATTATCAATATCAATCATGGTTACAACTCATCAAATTATCCGTTATGGTGCATGAACTCTCTTTTTTGGCAATAACTTATAGTTCTACTCTTGAGTTTCATGAATAGTTTGATTCTTCACTCTATATTTTTATTTATTATATAAATATTTTTATATTTTTTTGTACTTGCCGCTTCCCCACCGTATCCAGATTCTGGGTTTTAAAAAATCTGGTGAATCCGTATCCGGATGCTGGTAACTTTGCATAATAGTGAAACTGGAGAAGACCAATATCACTTCAGAAGTGCAGCAAGCTCGAACAGCTTAATATCAAGAATCTGCTGGGAGCCTTGCATCCATTTCACCACCAAAGAGGAGTCACCAAAGACCTGAAAGTATCTGATCTCTGCCTCAATTGCAAGTTTTAACAGTTCCTTTGAGGGCCTTAAATTCTGCTTTATTGTTTGTTCCTGGTCCACTGTTTGCCTTCGAAGTGATATGGTGAGAGTCTGAGAAAGACAGCTTCCCCCCTAACCCACAGATATGGTTTGGTCTCTTATGCGCTCCGTCAAAAAACCCATGCCTTGGACTTATCTATCAGCAAGGTCCCTAGTTGCCTGGGGACTTTTGGTTTTGGGTCTTCTTTGCATAGATTAAAAGCAGATACAACCTGTGCCACAACTTGGAAAGTGGGAATAAGTTTGTCTTCAAAGAGGGAGGCATTTTGAGCCAGCCACACACTCCACAGGACCAGAAAAGGCAAAGGCCTGAAAGGATTGAGTTCTGATCTATTGTACCAAGTAAGCAACTCTCCATACCGTCACCGTCCCAAAGGTCCCTTTGTTTCTTCCAATTAGACATATCCTTCCATACTTGCTGAGAATAAGGGCAGTGGATAAAGAGGTGAGAGGTGGTTTCATCTTCTTGTCTACAGAGCATGCAGATTCCAGGTCCATTGACGTTCTGCTTTTGTCAAGCTTTCCAGGTTAAGACCTTATTTCTCAATGCAATGCACATAATATTTTTTTGGAGCCTCTGCCTTCCAGATTTTTGACCACCACCAGACAGCAGGCTGACAGGCCTCAGATAGTAATTGCTGGTTACCTAATTTAGCTGCAAAATAACCTCTAACTTTATTACCAGTCCAAACTAAGGAGTCTGAATCCTCCGGGACGTGAATGTGAGCTCAGAACAGTTCTTGCACATAAGCATTCCAAGCATGTGCCCATTCATCCTGAAAACCCAACTCCCTTGAATTCTTCCAGCCTTGAGCTCATATGTCAGTCCTTGAGAGTTCTGAAAAATCACTAAGAAATCTTACATTCTGTCATCTAGTGCTTGAACTAAATTCTGATCAAGAAAGATTTGATGGCCACAGCCCATGATGGCGTCCTCCCCAACCCTGAACGCAGTGTCACACCCGACCTTCCAGGCCAATAGTCTGCCAACAAGCGGGAAGGAAGAGACCAGACCTTTTCAGTGATTCCATCTGTCCCTGTATGGATCGTGTCTGTACCGTGCACTCCCAAATGCTGTTTTCCTCCATCACTCGTTCTTAACATTGCTCTTACCTCTCAGGCCAATTGCATAAATCACTTGTAGGATTCCTTTATTCCACTTTTAGCAATGCTGCTATTTCACTTTTAACAATGCTATTGGCACCCATACTGGTTTGACTGGTTGTATTAAAGTCAAAATCAGTTCTTCAATTGACTTTCTTTATCATGATTTCTTTTGAAGTCCCCATGAGCCGTCACACTGGTTCTTCAAAAATCTTCCCAGATCCTGGCCAGTCCCATATGTCAAAGAATCGGCATGTCGATGTGTTGGAAATCGTATGTTCGTTTGTTTCATAAAATATTAATTGGTACGTGCACCGATTAGCAGAAAATTAATAGCTTTTATATATGTTGCCTATTTGATTGTGTTTCCTTTATCTTTTTCCTTTTCCCAAGTAATATTATCTCTTGTTTCCTCTGCATTAATTTGGAAGTGTATTGCTTTGGAGACAGTTGTGAGAAATTAGAATCTTATTAAATTCTTCTGTTTCAGGTTTGCGAAGGTATCAGGGAACTACTCAATATTCCGGCAGATGCTCATGGTTCACGGAGTAAGCATTAAAATGGATCACGGAGTAAGCATTAAAATGGATTATGAAATTCTTAGTGGGAACATTTTTCAATGGAACCTACAATTCCCAGAAAGAAGATAGGAAAAACACGCCTCTCTACTTGTGTTGATATTTTTGCCTAGCAGTATATTGAAGAGGCAAAATATTTGACTGCACCTCTTCATCAGCAGCCCAATTACTTAATCATTAATGTAAATTATATAATTGTATTCATGAATATGAAATGATGTGATATTTGTTTAACACTACTCAAACTTTTGAAATTAAAATTCATTTTTGAGAAGCAAGCTACTTTTACAAACTAAATAATTTTACTTAATCATTAATATAAATTATATAATTATATTCATGAATATGAAATGATGTGATATACACTACTCAAACTTTTGAAATTAAAATTCATTTTTGACAAGCAAGACACTTTTACAAACTAAATTATCAGCTACAGGACTAAATTCAACTAAAGTGGATTTTAGTAATATATCCGAAGTTGAATAAAAATGGAGAAATATTTTCTTAGAGTAATGATTTTAGTGTTATTTATTCTTCAGTACATATATATAAACTCTTATTTCATATCTCATTCAGGTCAACAAAAGTGTTGAAATGTTGCAGAACTTCAGTCCCCGCCCTCACACTCAACTATTTGAGGTTTCTGTAGCTCCTAGCCATGGATCGACAATTTCACTGGATCCAAAGATTGTTAAGCAAAAAAATTTCAAATTAAAAATAAGATAACAATAATGAAGGGAAGAGTGGAACAATAGAGAATAGATGGCACTTTTGCATGCCTCATGTTACTCATATTGTATGCGGCCTTACATCTGTGATTTTTATCACATGCCAGAGGTTTGCAGGATGACACCGATGGAGCATATGATGGACTAGGGGTACATAGTTGATGCACACTTTCATAGAGATTGTTTCCCTTATGACAGCTTTGCTTGCACCATATCGCTTAGCTTTGAATATTGTGCTATCAGTTGATTGATTTTGATTGAGCATCTTGGTTAGAGGACAACCATCCATCTCATCCTTGGATTGATTACCATATATGATGTTTCTTCTATTGTGTTCTATGTTGATCTAGCCTTTACATTGTTAATGTATGATGAAACATGGCTCTTGTAGAGGAATGCCCTAGGTCATATGGATGGACATTCTTGGCACATTTACGGTATATTTAGCATATTCATCTTCATCTGGAGAGAGCACTATACCTTTGCATAGTTTTATGATGATCTGGCCTTCCAAAGGGTGTGGGACGTTAGTGATATACCTTTGCATAGTTTTATGATGATCTGGCCCTCCAAAGGGTGTGGGACATTAGTGATATGTGATGATATTTGGCTTCATTAGAGGGACGCTTTAGCACTTCTGGACTTATTTGACACGGGGTTTCCATCTTGGCATTTTTGCATTGTATTCTAGAAGAGCGCTCCTCATATGCACACTTTTCTAGGCAACTTTAGGCCTTTCAACGACTGTTTGACATGGTATTGCATGGTTTGATCATTATCGTGTGTATGCCCTTGCTTATTTAGATGATCTTGGCATAGTGGAGTGCTCCATTGATACCTTCTTATTGACACATGTTGAGGCGTAGTTACATATTATTAGTTTCTTTTTTTGTTATTTGTTTTGTAAAATATATTTCTTATATATATAGAAAATATCTACAACTAAAGGTAAAATGGATGGTATATTCAATGAAATTCATATCGTCTTCTTTAAAACAACTAACTAAAATGGCTATAAAATGAGAATAAGTGGATTGGTCTAACATTTTGGCATCTTTAATTAGCAATGCTCCTTTTGCCAAAAATTGCATACATACTTCATCTTACCATAACTGACACAACACACCCGAGAAAGTTTGAGAACTAGCCTCATTTTTAATAACATATTTGCAATGAAGTTTCTAGAGAACATACAAAGCATAAACTCTCAAGTAGTATCAAATACCAGTGAAGGAATCTTGAATCATAGATCTAGAATCATCCAACAAAATTACCCACTAATGCAGATATCCTTGTACAATACTTGCTAGTTGAGATTGAATGTAACAAGCATAAATGTATAAATATACAATTTGAAATAATAATAATAATGATGATCATTAATAATTAACAATTAATGAAAGGACACATCCTATCTTAAAGACATGATCTATTGAAAGTGTTGAAATTTTACAATAACACAAAAACTGATTTGTCTCCAATAAATTTATTTACCACAGATTAATGTACATTAATTTGAAAGCAGTCAAATCTGAAATTTATGAGCAGAAATACATTGAGCTATAATATAGAAATGTAGTGGAAATGAACAATAGACAACCACATTTAACCACACATTTGACATAGTGATTTTCTAGGAAATGACCCTAGAAAAACCCCAATTGAAAAACCAATGGGAGAAATTAAAAAAAACCCAAACAAAAAACCAATGGGAGAAATTTTATTAAATGCGTCCACATAATTTTTTGAGTACAAACAACAATAATTAACAATAATAATGAGTGTACTTTCCTTATAAATTGTGCCCAACTTCTTGGAAATTGTGCTAGTCACATGTATGACTTGTATGGATTGTATGGCCTCCCAAGCAGTATAAAGTGTTGAAATTCATGCCCAGATTCTTGTTGTATGGTCCCTTGAATCTTGTGCTAGAATTTTGTTGTACAGATTCCTCAAAATTCATGCCTCTTTGTTGTACGAACAATCCTCGATTTTTGTCCAAGATAATAGCTATATGGCTTGCAATAAATGTTAGATTTGTCTTCGGATTTGTGCCTACTTCTAGTCTTGGAAAATGTGCCTTCTCTGTTGCTCCTCTTCCTCAGCTCTTCAATAGCTGTTTCATTCAAAACTTATCTCACCACTCTCCTTGTGTCTTTTTTATAATCTCTAATGACTCTTCAACGACTTGCAGATGTCAACGGTCAATATTAGTTCTTGGTCTCACTAGATATATGGGAAAATGGCTCGAATCTCTTCCTTGAATGTAAATATCACTTGAAATACATAATGTTTCGAGCTGTGGCTCTCACGATATGATTATTACAGAGATATATAGTAGCTAACATGTCCATGAAGTCAAAATATCAGTCCTTCACTAACTATGTGCAACACAAGTGTGTTATGCAAAAGCTATTGGGGAAAATGACAGCATTCATACATAGTTTGGCAGTTTTACATGGCTTTACTTGGATATTCAACCCGAGGTTCATATGAGCATCAAATACAGAGTTCAGACATCATATTACAAACAAATGGAGCCCCTTGGACTTCCACAAAGGTATTAGCATCTCATCATGTGCACCCTTCTTCCAAGAGCAAGAATATAGAGAGAAAAGTGAGAGAGATGTGGGAACAAGTTGAAGGAGAAATGGTCATGAGCATCCATGTAGTTTCAACCTGCAACAAATGACTCCATTGTAGCTCCAAATGAAAGGTCCGAATGGCCTCTCCAATTATCAATTAGGATGGGAATCTTGCACCCTCGAAATTGGTACTAAGGAAAGTAGAGTAAAACACTCTACTAGCATGGACAAGCTATGCTCTCCAATTTGCAAAATGAGAAATGATCAAAAGCTCCTCCCTTTCTTTGTTCATGTCTTTTATAAACTTCCCAAGTCCTCCATGGTTCGAATTCCTTCCAAAAGTCTCATGCCAACTCAAGTTGGAAAGAGTCTCCATCTTCCCTCAATTCGAATGGGGAAGCTTCTTGGCTGCCATAACTCCCTTATGCACCCTCTTGGAGGCTATTTTTAGCCCTGACATGTCATATATGTCATATGTCAGCAATCAGGTTTGAAATTTGTCATAAGTGTCATAGAATCTTCATCATTGTTGTCATAGGAGTTAGGGAATTTAGCTCCAAATGTCACCATTCTTCTAAGATGTCTTTTCCTCTTCCATGGGAGTTTCTCTTCCACTCCAATTCGACTTTACGTGATTCATGCCATGAATAATACCTCTTCAACTCCCCCAAGTATGTTACCCTTCATCTTGAACTCGAATTGGTGAGAGAATAATGCCAAGTGTAGTGGGGAATCTTGGCACATGTGGGTCCCACGACCTCTTATGTGCCATCATGATCCAATGCCACCTTATTTTCTTTTCATTATTATTTGTTTGACCCATTTAATGTGAATTTGTAAGTCTAATGTCATTTTGGGTATTGTAGCTCCCTTATTCCAACTTTTAATGCTTCCACCCCCAACCTAGGGAACTAGTAGTTTTCCTTCATGATAGTTCATTTGGATGGGTATATTACAAACTTTGAATTGAGAATTTCTCTTGATGTGACCCACCTTGTCCATTTGGATCTAATTTTACATTATTACTAACTTGGACATCTTTCTTGGCAATTATTTGACCCTTAGCATCAATTTGACAAACTATCATGAGTATGGCCAAGTGGCTTAGGCCATTGTGACCCAATGCAAAATTTGGGGACATGAAAAATTCTCCCCTCCCAATATTGTTTGTCCTCAAGCAATTTCAAACATGGATGTTGAAGAACCTGCTTTCTTTCCAAAACTTTACTTCCAAAACTTTCTTTCCAAAAATCTGAGTAGTGGCACTCATGCACTACAATTGTGTGTTTCCAAAAGCAATGAGATGTGGGTTTTCTTTTTCATATTGATATCCCCTTTAACATTACCACTAAACACAAAAATATTAATTAAATCCATCAAAACTAAGTTTGCACAATTATTCTTTACCTCTTTTATATTTTGGAAACCCTTTCTATATCACTGTATAATTCTATGAAGTTGCCCAACTTTGAGTCTTCAAGATTCCATGAAAATTTTAGAGAGGAACCACCATGTTTGCTGCTGCACTACTCTGATTAAAATCACCTTATTAAGTGGGGACCCAATCCCCTATACTACTTGTTTTTCCAAAAAATTGAAACCAATGAGACTAAAATTTATCCCAGGGTCCCATTGCTTGTATTGCACTCCAACAATTAGGAGTGCTCTGCAACCCATACCATCAGGTAAGAGAATTCCTGGATCTCATTTCCTTGTATGAATTCTTCCAAACATCATAAGTACAAAAGATAGATCATCAAAGTACATAGAAACATAATAAAAATGTACATCAAGGAGGTGCCTCATCAAATAATCATGAAAGTGCTTATACCTCCAAGTAAGTAGACCACCATTTTCCAAGTGCATACAAGCATCAAGTGACCAATCCAATCTATTCCAATGACAGGTGAGGATCCCATATCTTATAATGCTGCTCCAAAAGGATGTAAGATGCATCAACATAGTCAGCCATGTATTCTTTTATCCAAGAAGTGAATGAAGAATTTCCACTAAAATCTGAACCAAGTAGGGAGCAAAGAAAACAATGAACCTTCAAGGAGCTCATAGAAGTACCATTTGTGCATCCATGAATATATGTATCATCAAGAAATAACAAAGGATGTTGCTTCCAATAAGAATTTGCTCCAATCATATATCTCTTCACCCAAGTATTGGATGAAGTTCCTCCAACATCAATTGAACTAAGCAAGGAGCAAGGAAAATCATGAGTCTTCAAGTGACTCAAGTGATCATCATAAGTGTATCCATGAAGATATGTATCGTCATAAGGTAAAAGAAAATGCCGTTGCAAATGTAAATAATAAGGTGCTCTAGTCATGTCATCATCAAAATGGGAGATAGGAGTTTGATACTCCTCATGTGGCACCATTAGAAAAAGACCTCTCACCCAATTGTCATCCCCAATTGATGTGGCAGAAAAAGAAGTAGGGGGTGAAGAATTATGAACCAACCTTAACTCTTTGCAACTCTTACCCAACGAAATCTTTAATTCATCTTCTCCATAATTGGCTGGTCCAACTATTGTGAGATCATGTGCCTCCTCTAAGGCTTTGCAACTCTCTACATGAGGAAACTCATAATCCCTCTGAACAAAGACAAGTGCTTGTCTTCCTTCTTGTTTGAGTGTAGCATCACCCGCATATCAACATGTACCTCATGTTCTACCATCACATGCGGTTCCTCCTTTGTACATAAATTCTTTCATCCATTGAATTATTATATGATATGTAGGAGGGTGTAAAAGACATTTGCAACTTCTCTTGCAGTTGCTCAATATGCACCATAGATTTTTGGAGTGTATTTTGGGTGGGCTCCAACTCATTTGAGACTTGCCATTCTCTTTTGCATCCTTCAAGGTTATTCCATGATACAAACCAACAAGCTCAATTAAATAATCTCTATCAGAAAGCAAATTAAAAAAATTACCTTTGGTATCCAACATTGCCTTTTGGATTTTCTCCATGTCTTCAGAGGAAGAATTCTCCTCCACACACCAACAAAATTTCGAAACCAATGTATGTGTGTCATGGAGAGTTTTCATGGCCTCTTGAATCTTCTTTTCATCCATCTTCAAGGACAAAGACAAGTGCTTGTCTTCCTTCTTGTTTGAGTGTAGCATCACCTGCATATCAACATGTACCTCATGTTCTACCATCACATGCGGTTCCTCCTTTGTACATAAATTCTTTCATCCATTGAATTATTATATGATATGTAGGAGGGTGTAAAATACATTTGCAACTTCTCTTGCAGTTGCTCAATATGCACCATAGATTTTTGGAGTGTATTTTGGGTGGGCTCCAACTCATTTGAGACTTGCCATTCTCTTTTGCATCCTTCAAGGTTATTCCATGATACAAACCAACAAGCTCAATTAAATAATCTCTATCAGAAAGCAAATTAAAAAAATTACCTTTGGTATCCAACATTGCCTTTTGGATTTTCTCCATGTCTTCAGAGGAAGAATTCTCCTCCACACACCAACAAAATTTCGAAACCAATGTATGTGTGTCATGGAGAGTTTTCATGGCCTCTTGAATCTTCTTTTCATCCATCTTCAAGGACCCTTCAAGAAAATGAGGCTCTTGCAAATGAACTTCCTCATCTTCTTCCTTCTTGCTTGGACCAACTTCAAGAAGCTCAAGTGATGATGGGGAAGTTGATCTTGGTTCTTCTTCAACTTCTACAAGGTCTTCATTTTCATGCTTAATGGAAGTTTGGTTTGCAACAACATTTTCAAAAGTGATCTCTATGTCACCAACATAGAGATGTGAACACCCATTAGTAGGTACTCCTTCATAGTTCAAGCATCCATCAGTAGATGCTCTCTGATTCATGTCCAAGGTAGAATGTATCTCGGAATGATATTCAATATTTTCAATAGAGTCTTCTTCATTCTCATGTGATGTCTCTTCATATTTTCCAGAGTCACTTGGGAGTGACTTTCGACCCTCTTCATGTAATGCTTTTTTTGCTTTACATATTTCAGAACTAGGTGGCTCATGGATCTCCTCATTTTCACTCAAACATATATGATTTTCTCTCCAAGGCATTTTGCAAGAAGGGAATAGACCTTTCTTCACTAGCTCCACATCTTCATTTTTGGGCCTATTTTCAAACACCCAATCAGCAAAGTCTTCAAAAGGAATGGACTTTTGTATATCTCCCTTCAAAGCAAGATATGATTGATATTGTTGAGGCAAGGTTTTACATGTTGCTCTCAATATTTGTAATTCATTCATAGAATTATCCTTTGGTAGTGTGACACACTCATCTTCATCAGATTCAAGGTCATAAGAATAACCCTCATTCCTTATTAAATTGTAAGAAGTGTTGCATGATGGCACCTTTTCCTCATACCATTCACATTCTTCTTCATATTGCTCATAAGCATTGTACTCATAGGATTCATCATAATAGTAAGACATGGCTGCAAATTATTCTTCAATGTATGATATTAATGTACAGGTACAAGGACCATGCTATGATACCACTGTAATGTCCCCAATTTGGCCAATTTTCGAACCTTGGACTAGTGAAGCTCCAAACTGTCCCAAATGATCCCAAATGGTTTCAAATTATGTCCAGAGTGGATTGAGGTGTATTAGGACACCCTAATTCATCTATTATATGCTTGGACACCTTCTAATTACCTCAGCAACTTGCATTTACAATTAGAGAATAAAAAACAAAATTACTAAGAAAATCGATGTTGAAACCCCCCAAGGGTAGATGGCTCCAAAAGAATCCTAAGGATTTCGAATTGGGATTGAGAGTGTTTGAAGGGTATTAGGATATAAAAATGAACCTAATGGGTGCTTAGACACTATTAAAATACTTTTGCAACATTCATTTAAGTTTAGGAGAAAATAAGGAAATTTGCTAGTAAATTCGAGGTTCAAATCCCCCAAGGGTAGAGGTCACTAATGGCTTCCCAAATGCATTACGAAGCTCCCAAATTTTAGAAAAGAGACATGGATTAGTTATATGACTTCAATGGGAACCCAAATGCATCATTAATCAGTTCATAAAGGCTGTTGCAACTCTCATAAATCAAAGATTGGTAAACATGTCTTAACATAGGGGGAAATGAGAGAAAAACGCTATAACTTGCTATGAAATTTGTGAGAAATGTTGCAAGGATTTGCATAAGGTGTATGAAAATTCTTTAGTATATTAATGGCTCTCCAAAAAACAATAAAACCACATATATTTACTGATACAAGTTGATACCAAACAACTTCAAGCTCTCTAAACAAGATATATGGGAAAATGGCTCGAATCTCTTCCTTAAATGTGAATATCACTTGAAATACATAATGTTTTGAGCTGTGGCTCTCATGATATGATTATTACAGAGATATATATAAGCTAACATGTCCATGAAGTCAAAATATTAGTCATTCACTAACTATGTGCAACACAAGTGTGCTATGGGGGGAAATGGCACCATTCATACATAGTTTGACATTTTTACATGATTTTACTTGGATATTTGACCTGAGGTTCATACGAGCATAAATTACAGAGTTTAGACATCATATTATAAATCAATGGGGCCCCTTGGACTTCCACAAAGATATCAACATCTCACCATGTGAGCCCTTCCTCCAAGAGCAAGAATATAGAGAGAAAAGTGAGAGAGATGTGGGAACAAGTTGAAGGAGAAATGGTCACGAGCAGCCCTGCAGCTTCAACTTGCAACAAATGACTCCATCGTAGCTCCAAATGAAAGGCCTGAATGGCCTTTCCAATTTCCAATTAGGATGGGAATCTTGCACCCTCGAAATTGGTACTAAGGCAAGTAGAGTAAACACTCCACTAGCATGAACAAGCTATGCTCTCCAATTTGCAAAATGAGAAATGATCAAAAGCTCCTCTCCTTCTTTTTTCATGTCTTTTATAAAATTCCAAATTCCTCCATGGTTCGAATTCCTTCCAAAATCCTTATGCCAACTCAAGTTGGGAAGAGATTCCAATGTGTGCCACTTGTTCAACAATTCCTAGTCTCCATCTTCCCTCAATTCGAATGGGGAAGCTTCTTGGTTTCCATAACTCCCTTGTGCGCCCTCTTGGAGGCTATTTTTAGCCTTGACATGTCATATATGTCATATGTCAGTAATCAGGTCTGAAATTTGTCACAAGTTTCATAGAATCTTCATCATTGTTGTCATAGGAGTTAGGGAATCTAGCTCCAAGTGTCACCATTCTTCTAAGATGCCTCTTCCTCTTCAATGGGAGTTTCTCTTCCACTCCAATTCGACCTTACATGATTCATGCCATGAATAATACCTCTTCAAATTCCCCAAGTATGTTACCCTTCATCTTGAACTCGAATTTGTGAGAGAATAATGCCAAGTGTAGTGGGGAATCTTGCCACATGTGGGTCCCACAACCTCTTATGTGCCCTCATGATCCAATGCCACCTTATTTTCATTTTATTATTATTTGTTTGGCCCATTTAATGTGAATTTTTAATTCTAAGGTCATTTTGGGTCTTGTAGCTCCCTTATTCCAACTTTTAATGCTTCCACCCCCAACCTAGGGAACTAGTAATTTTCCTCCATGATAATTCATTTGGATGGGTATATTAAAAACTTTGAATTGGGAATTTCTCTTAATGTGACCCAACTTGTCCATTTGGATCTAATTTTATATTATTACTAACTTGGACACCTTTCTTGACAATTATTTGACCCTTAGCATCAATTTGACAAACTATCATGAGTATGGCCAAGTGGCTTAGGCCATTGTAACCCAATGCAAAATTTGGGGACATGACAGGTCACATGAGGCATAATGTGGTCTTTCACTGCATCAAGAAGAATATGTTTTTCCTTCACATTATTCTTGTTATATTCAACCAAAGAGTCAAGATCAGTGGGAATCATGACAATTTCTTTGGTTATATCCCATAACTCAAATTCTTCCAACAACAAAGTGATCCTATACTTCCATGGAATGAAATTGGATGCACCCTTCAGCCTATCTTCATACCGCAAGCCAAATGTCAAAGACATACTCATTGACCAACCAACAATACACTCAAATTTGCTAGGTGAAATAACTTAGCAATACCCTTGCTTCCCCTTGTGTCAAATACTAGTTTCTCTATTCATAATCAGAGCTCGAGCTCTGATACCATGTTGAAATTTCATAATAACCCAAAAACTGATTTATGTCTCCGTTAAATTGATTTACCACGAATTAATGCACATTAATTTGAAAGCATTGAAATTTGAAATTTATGAGCAGAAATACATTGAGTTATAATATGGGAATGTAACGAAAATGAATAGTAGACAACCACATTTAACTACACATTTGAAATAGCGATATTCTAAGCAATGCCCCTAGAGAAACCTTGAAGGGAAAACCAGTGAATGAGAGAATTTGTATTAAGTGATCCCATAGAATTAACAACAATAAATACAATGTACTTTCCTTAGAAATTGTGCACAAATTCTTGGAAATCGTGCCATAGTCATCTATCCGACCTGTATGGACTGTATGGCCTCCCATACATCAATAAAGTTTTGAAATGCACGCCCAAAATATTGTTCTACGGTCCTGCAAATTATGTGCTAGAATTTTCCTGTACGGATTCCTCAAAATTCATGCCTCCTCTCTTCTATACTAAAAGTCCTGTTGTAGCTGCAACCCTTTCCCCAATTTTGTGTAAAATTAGTGCCCCTCCTATCTTGAGCTCAACTTTTAGCTTTATTTTTGTTTTTGTTGTCGTCTTTTCCCAAAGATTTACTTGTAGTTTAACTTTCCATAGAAGATTTGACACTTAGAAATTTTTTTGATTTTGATTGTTTCGGCGACTTGCCAAAATCGCAGCAAAACAATCAAACCATCTTCTAATTTTGCATCGAAACGATCGGGTTAGTTTCTAGTTTCGTGCCGACACAATCAGATCTACTTTTATTTTTTTGTCGAAACGGTCGGGTCCATTCCATCTTTGACATCGTAACAATCATATCATTTCCAAGTTTTACGCTGAAACTTAATAATGCTTTTTTTAGGTTTGCTTGAGCTGTCATTTAAAATTAAAGGTTTTCAAGTTGAAGCTTTGATCGCACAAAATTTTGAAGTTTAGTTCTAATCCCATTGCAAGATTTAGAATTTTTTCATGAGATGGGGTGTTTCGCTGCTATTTTGGGTTTAGACCCGAAACATGTCGGAGTCGTATCCATTTTGGCTCCAAAACGGTCATTCTAGGAAAAATCCCCCCCTTGACCCAGTTCCGCATAGTGACTTTTTTTTTTTTTTTGTGTCGTTGAGTTATGCCCAGTTCCGTCGGGGTAGTATTGGATTTGTCACCGCATATATCGATGTAGAGTCGGGTTTGTCGTCGAAACTACCGGTGTAAACAATATTTTTCGTTGATAAGCATCAACTTAGCTGTTGTTTCTATCACCTTTGGGACGCTCTTAGCTTATAAAGGAGATTTTCTTTAAAGGAAACAACATTCCATTGCTTTGTAAAGAGATCGTCACCACATAAGTCATTAACCGAGTTTAAAAGCTTTAGTTTTTTTTTTTAAATCATATTTGTTGGAAAGGAACCCCATTATACTCCCAACTTTGCCTGCTAAACGTCGTTTAGTCACTCGAGCCACCTGGATGAAGAATCTTTCCAAGTCAACCGTTTGCTCAACAGCGAGTGGATCGTACCTCTAGGTAAGTGCTTCTTATCTTCATCTTGTGTAATTTTACACTTGTCATTTAAGGTTTGAAAGCTACGAGAGAAGATCTCATTGGGTAAATCAATTCATTTCCTTTCGAGACTTAATAAAACCTGGTTAAACCCTAGTTTTATGCTTGCGGACTATTAAACAAACTTGGGAATTTCTTAAAACCCTAACAATTGAAGCCATAAGATAAGCGTACACTTGCTTGTCATGAGAAAAGAACGCCCTGCAGGCCCTAATCCTTTACCCGTATTGGACGCAGTTTACCTTGTTGAAATTGTACCTAGGAAGTGCTCTCCTAGTTATTTTATGCCTAAGTAATTAATGAGCGAAAAGGGGACATGACCCTTGTATTAATTGCTTGAGATGAGCAATTAATTCACTTTATTGTTATAAAGTGAATTTTGATTTATTTAAGTGGTAGTTGAATAAAAGTAATTTATTGAGAGAATTATGAGCATTTAATCTCATCCATAGATCTAAGCCAATGTGGGCCCTTGGATTAGATGACCATTCAACTACCCTTGAGAGGCAAACCAAAAGACATGGAATTTGAATTTAAAGGCATTCCCTCTACCATTGTTAGATATCCAAGAAGAGAGTTTTTGGTGAGAGGCACATCCCAAGAGAGTTGGAGAAGTGGAGATATTCCAAGAGAGTTGGAAAGCAAGTTCCAGTTGGATTTTGAGAGAGATAAAGTGGTTGTTTGAGATAACATCTAGGTACAACACGGATTCCAAGACAATACATAAATTATGGGTACATTTTTCGTGAAGAAAAACAATGGCACGCATTTCCAGGTAGAAGCACAAATTTCGAGGCAAGTGCATAAAATTAATTCCATATAGTCCGTACAATCCGTACAGTGCACAGAAATCGAGGTCTGAGATAGGCACAATTTTTGAGGAAGAAAATTAATTTATGGGCACAAATTTCGAGGTCCGTACAGTTAGTCTGTACAGTCCGTACACTGCTGGTTTGACACCAATTCCAAGATAGAATTTCTTGGTTTTGCCGTTGAGATAAGTTGTAATTCTGCTGTTGCAATTTTTTTTTTTGCTGAAGAAATAAAATTAAATACCTCTCTCTCATAGGTTTTCCCTTCGGGGTTTTTCCTGGGCCATTTTGGCTAAAATATCTTAGTCTGAAATATTTATGTGCATGGCTGTTATGTTCTATCTGTTCTCAGTATTTTTGTAGTACTTATGTTGTGCTTCCAGTTCAGATGTGGTTATGAGTGAAATTTCATTTTCAACTGTCTATGGTTGAATGAGATGGGTTATTAAACATTGTTAATCTTAGTTAACTTGGCAGCCTGTTAGAGAAGTGATATTTCTACATGGTATCAGAGCCTTATTAAGGGCAGATTGACAGTCATAAATTTTTCAGACATCAGGGCAGAGTGTGTAGAAGTGAATAATGGCTTGCATCCAGTATGAAGATTGGTTGGAAGGGATTTCCAACTACTTGCAGTGGAAAGCATAGATGATAACGGTTCTCAAGGAGAACAAGTTATGGACCTTCGTCAGTACCGCAGTGGTTCCTCCCTCAGCTGATCCTATAGCCCTTGACATACATGAGGTGAAGGAGGCTAGAACGCAGAGATTGCTTCTAGATGGTGTTCGAGATCACCTCATTCTTCATTTGGAAGAGAAACATACTGCCAAGGAGATGTGGGATACTTTGAAAAATTTGTATGAGAACAAGATTGAAAATCGTAAAATGGCTTTAAAGGATAAGCTTCATGGCACAAATATGGCGAGACGTGAGAATGTAGCCTCTTACCTCACTAGAATTAGACAGGTAAAAGATGAACTGAGTGTAGTTGGTGAGGTGATTCTTGATCCCGAGCTAGTGCGGATAGCCCTAAAAGGCTTCACTAAGGAGTGGGATGTGTTCGTGATGTGTGTAGTTGGAAGAGAGAACTTTCCCTCTTGGGAAAGACTGTGGGATGATTTTACTCAGGAGGAGATCCGAGAAGGGTCTCAAGGGAAGACTGAGTAGGATACTGATGAGCAGAGCGTTTCCTTATCAACGAAAGGCAAGAAGTCCAAGAAGGGCCCGGGAGGGGATAAGCAGCAGAGGGATGAGCAGAACAGGGACTTGAGCAGAGTCAAGTGCTATGCATGCAATGATTTTTCCTATTATGTAGTCCAATGTCCTAAGAAGAAGAAGGGAAAGCAGGAGAAAGAGGAGCAGGTTGCAGCTATAACAGAGATTGAGTGTTTTGCTACACATTTTGAGAAAGAGTTCTCTCTTGTCACTACTATTTCGAGTTGCGACAGTAATAGACCAGTTGATATTGGGAAGTGGATTGTGGATAGTTCCTATTGCAGTCATATGACTGGGAGGCGAGATTCCTTCCTCACTTTTGAGACTATTCCAGAGAAGCTCGTACAGGATAGAGATGGGATAATGCATGCATTTAGAGGTTTGGGATGAGTACTGTTCCATCTTGAGTTTGGAGAGATTCTGGATATTACAGGAGTACGTTATATTCCAGGGCTACAAGACAGCAGACTTTCAATTCCAGCCTTGGAGGGAGCAAGATATGCAGTATTGTTCAAGAGTGAGCACATACTCATTTATGTATTGGGAGTGGATCCAGTTGACCCTGTGCTTATAGGTCATCGGAGAGATGGAGAGTAGTGCGTGGTCAGCCTACAGTTGGAGGATCTGGGTGGATAACAGATCCTGAGTTTGAGACAAAAAGTGAGCAAGATGCTTCGAGGATTGATGTGGCATTGATTAGTCAGTCCGCAGTTCATAGGATAGAGCGAGATGCTCCAGATATTATTGTGGTACCAATTAGTTCATCTTCTATTAAGAGGAGTTAGCAAGAGGCTACTTCCTCCAGTGCTGGAAAGAGGGTCAGCGGGTATGACTTGTCACTGATGGATGAGCGAGATGAGATGTCCCGACATGAGGAATCAGTGCAGGATGCATGACAGATTCCATAGACAGGGGGAGCTTCTACTATTGATAGTATGAGACTGGAAAGAGGTTATGGCAGAGGATATGCCAAAAGGTCTTCCCGTGTGAAGTGGAAGCACTGATCTTTGTAGCTCAGGATGATGTCCTTCATGTGATGATGTCTTACATGAAGAGACACTTGATTTGACATTTCTAGAGAAGAGTTTAGAAAGGGTGGGCATCTTCGATATTCTGCGAGAAGCACATGAGCACACTTTGACATTGTGCGAGAAGAACATGAGCACTTTACCAGCTTTGGTGGGGAGGCAAGTTATCTTCTTCAGATATGAGTTGGTTGTCAGTGAGAACATCTTCCTTGGTAAGGGGGAGTGTTGAAATTGTACCTAGGAAGTGTTCTCGTAGTTATTTTATGCCTAAGTAATTAATGAGGGAAAGGGGACATGACCCTTGTAGTAATTGCTTGAGATGAGCAATTAATTCACTTTATTGTTATAAAGTGAGTTTTGATTTATTTAAGTGGTAGTTGAATAAAAGTAATTTATGGAGAGAATTGTGAGCATTCAATCTCATCCATAGATCTAAGCCAATGTGGTCCCCTTGATTAGATGACCATTCAGCTACCCTTGAGAGGCAAACCAAAAGACATGGAATTTGAATTTAAAGGCATTCCCTCTACCATTGTTAGATATCCAAGAAGAGAGTTTTTGGTGAGAGGCACATCACAAGATAGTTGGAGAAGTGGAGATATTCCAAGAGAGTTGGAAAGAAAGATCCAGTTGGAGTTTGAGAGAGAGAAAGTGATTGTCTGAGATAGTAGCTAGGTACAACATGGATTCCAAGACAGTACAGAAATTCTGGGCACATTTTTCGAGAAGAAAAACAGTGGCATACATTTCCAGGCAAAGGCACAAATTTCGAGGTAGGTGAAAAAAATTAATTCCGTACAATTCCGTAGAGTCCATACAATTCCGTATAGTGGATGAAAATCGAGGTCTGGGATAGGCACGATTTTCGAGGCAAAAAATTAATTTCTGGGAAAATTTTTTGAGGTCCGTACAGTCAGTCTGTACAATCCGTACACTGCTGTTTTGGCACAAATTCCAAGACATAATTTCTGGTTTTTGCTGTTGAGATAAGTTGTAATTCTGCTGTTGCAATTTTTTTTGTTTTGCTAAAGAAATAAAATTAAATACCTCTCTCTCACAAGTTTTCCCTTCGGGGTGTTTCCTGGGCCATTTTGGCTAAAATATCCGAGTCTAAAATATTTATGTGCATGGCTGTTATGTTCTATCCGTTCTTAGTATTTTTGTAGTACTTCTCTTGTGCTTCCAGTTCATATGTGTTTCTGAGTGAAATTTCATTTTCAGTTGTCTATGGTTGAATGAGATGGGTTATTAAACATTGTTAATCTGAGTTAACTTGGAAGCCTGTTAGAGAAGTGATATTTCTACATACCTGCTTAAAAAAATTTAAAACCTAGTCGACGGAGTTGCTTTCAACGTGACTTCAACCGGAGATCTCCCATTTCTAAACCTCTACCAACCCTCCTTTGCCTATGCAAGTGCGTGAAGTAGTGGTTGAGGACTAAGTTAAGATGAATCCAATTGGTATTAACATTGGAGTCTCATGCTTAATCACCATTTGTAAATGAAGGAAGGTGTAGCTCAATCCTGAGTTCGATGACTCATTTTCCATCGCAGTCATATGCTTGAAAGGATATTAAAACTAACTCTTAGCTTTCCTTCCAAATATTTGCATAATAGAAGAGTCTTATAATTTACATTTTGCGTCACGAGTAGTTCTTTACCGAGAACAATGTGGTGAATTGATTGATAGTATGGACCTTTTGGCTTACATGTTAGTTTCATTTGGTGGAATTGATTGAAAAGTAATGAATATGTTCTATTAGTAAATATCATGCTCGGTATTTTCTTTGAGATCCTCATGTTATCATTCTTCCCAGAATAAATCTACTTAGTTTTGATATCAATGGAGCCTATGATCCATGATGCTTCTCTTATGTAGTAGGGTTCAAAAATGGACAAGAGGACTTCTAAGCATAATATTAAGTTGGTGGAATCGGATTCGGATGTAGGATGATCCCAGAAACAACAGATACACCCATGGAAGCTCAGTTCAAAGACACCAATTCTACCACAGGGATAGCTCTTGAGTACAAGTGGGGTGAGATTTATCCCCTAATAAGAGATCAAAACATACCCGACACAATAATAGAGAAAAAATTGATATACTAAAATATCAAGAAGTTTGGTCTTCCTAAAGGTGCCACATGCCTGGAATTATTCCCATGTTCAGAAGTGATCAGATGGATTCTTCCATATGTAGATGGAAAATCTAGGATCATTGCAAATGCGAATGGAGATGGTTTAGCTTCGTTTCATCCTACGCATATAAGCAAAGCCTACAAACTACCAGTGCCCAAATGTTTCCCGACAGATGATTGGGTCAAGAGTGTAAAGATAGAACATTCGGATTGTGCAAAGAAAATGTTAACCCTAGGCAAACAATTGAGGCAAAGGATTAGTGGAGAGTATGAAACCAAGAATCTGAGAACTCCATTCAAGGTTGTTGCTATGCTTCTATGTAGAACATATGGGAGAGAAAATGCAAACATTTACAAGCTCAGTTGGATTCCAATGTTGTACCATGTCACAACACATGACACCATATTCAATTGGGAAGACATCATTTCATAAAATATGGCTCAAGCTATAAAAGATGCTCAGGAAGGGATAAAGAAAAAGAAGGTCGAATTCTACATATCTTCATATCTTATTGATTACATCCTCATTAAGAAAAAGAAGGTCGAATTCTACATATCTTCATATCTTATTGATTGCATCCTCATTAGGAATCCTTTCCCAAAACTTGGATGCTTTTGGATTCCAAATGAGAATTTGATTTATGTAGCTTACTAGATTATGTGGGCTCATAAACATGCAAGCTTTTACAAGATGATTTGTGAGGAATTTATGATACCTCTATACAAATTGATTTTCAACGAAGAACCCAATTTCATGTCAAATGCATCCCTCGAAGTAATAAGTGAATACGAAGATTACTATTTCACTCCCGAAGGAACATATTTCTGCATGTATGGAAGCACGAAAGCCCCTCACTGATGCCCATATATGCCACATATTACATTATTTTTAAGGAGGTAGTGAGGCAGGTATTTATCAATGGTATCGGGCACTTTCTGAAAGATCATAAGAAAGCCTCATATCCACCACTTCCATTTGTGGTTGGGGCCTATAAGTTCAACAAAGTCAAGGGATTTGTGAAAGAATTAGAGGCTTACCATTTTGGAGAGAAGATCTTTGTTAGAAATGATAGTCAACAAAAAGTTGCTAAGCATTGCTTATCATGAAAAATCAATTTTGAGAATACCGATCATTTTTTGAAGGATGAAGAGGTATATAGAAGAGAAAAGAATATCACATATTTGAACAAGAGGTTCGGCAGGAAGATAGAGGCAAGTTCCAGCAAGACAAAAGAAGTTGAAGAAGAAGTAGTGAAAAAGAAAGCTAATGCAGAAGCTCTGGAAGCAGAAAATGCAAAGAGGTTGCAAGAAGAGGAGCTAGCTAGGAAGAAAGAAGGAAAAAGAAAACAAGAAGAAATAAAAGAAGAGGAAAGGAGGAAAGAAGAGAGAAAAATCAGACAAAATGGCTGCTGAGCAAGAAGAAAAGAGATTAGAAGTAGAAGCACTAAAGGAGAAAGTTGAAGAAGAAGAGCGAGTCAAGAAAGTTGTGGAAGACAAGAATTTGCAGGAGGAGAGTGGGAAACAAGACATGGAAGTAGATAATACTACTAATCCTGATACATAGGTACCTCTTACAAGAGGTCATCTCCGTTTGGCTGAGCTAGGACTCACGCCATTTACCCCTCAAAGCAATACTCAGTCACCAAGATGGAGACAATAATTTTATATCAGAAAAGGAAGACCATCTTGAAAAGAACAAAGAAAAGATTGAAGACTACCACACAACCTGACATTGTGACCATACAAGAAAGTATAGTGATGGAAGGCACAAATAAAGACCCTAAATTCACAGCTTCAATAAATATTATTGCTGCGCAAGCAAATTAATGCAGATAATATTGACAAACTGATTGAAGATTTGGAAAGAAGTAAAGCCAAAATGATTGAACTAAAGGACAATTTAGTACAAGCCCGGAGTGAGGGAATAGAAATGAGAAGACATCGAGATGCTTTGGAGTTATAAAAGGAGAGAATCTTGCAAACTATTCAGCGTCTTGAGGATGAAAATGACTCTTTGAATGTACAATTAGTAGTCATGGAAGGTGAGAATGTGGACCTTCAAACTCAAGCAAGCACATTACAGGAAAAGGAGGCTCAATTAGACCAGCAGGTTGAGACTCTTACCATAGAAAAGGGAGATTTGTAAGCTCAAATAGCAGAAACGAATAAAGAGAAGGAGTCTTTAATGGAGTAGCTAAACTCTGCTCAGAATCAAAAGCAGGCTTTAATGCCATTCTATGAATATGTGTCTATATTATAGGAACAATTGTTTAGTTATTAGCAGTTGATCATTGAGCAATCATATGAGTTGAAAACAATGGTGAACAAACTTAAGCAAATCTCAGACGAAGCTGCAACTACTCGACAAAAGCTCACAGAATTCTATAGCAAGGTGAAAAGATTAAATTCTTGGAGAAAAAAAGGCAAAATAAATTTCTCCGAATATGCCTATAAGGTCCACAGTTGAGCTCAAGCTACACTGCACACTATTGGATAATTTTCAGAAGGAAGATAAAAAGTTACAGAAAGAAGTGAATGAGTCCATCACTAAATGTGAGGATATTCAACAAGGCATTTTCAAGGCTTTTGGAAAGTATCATCTACCCTCTCCCGACACCATTGAAGAATTAGTACCAAAAGAGCAGTGTTTAGCATAGCTAAGAACTATTAAAGATGAATATATCATTGCCATTAAAAGTATGGACACCTTCACTCCAGAAGATCTCAGGGATTGAATCGCAGAAGCCACGATGAAGATTTTTTACTTAGGAAATGGCCACACCGCAACAACTAAATGACTGAATGATATGGTCAAAGATATACCTCTTCATGAAGTAGCTTTGAAATTTTTAGAGTCTCAGCAACTAAATGTAATAGCTTATGAAAGTGGTTTATGGGATGATTACATCCAAAGTCAAGCAAACGCACCATCAAACTGATGTATATTGTAATTTTATTTTTTATTTTATCCATTTATGTTGCAATCACAAAAGACAAAATAGTGGAAAACCAAAGGGTTGAAGGGAATATGAAGTGATAGGTCATGTTAAGATAAAATTTTGTAAATATAAATAGGAGAGACTAGATGAGGAAGGGGCTTTTAGCTTTTGAAAAATTGGATTAGTCTCATATTGTAAGAAACTACTTTCTACTAATGAGAAAAGACAATTTTGCTCGGTGAAGGTGTACATGGATTATTGTACGAACATATGTGAATGAATGTGCAAAATTATTTCTTCCATTGTTCATCAACATACTGTAAGATCTTTCCTATTCCATTGGATTATTCTCATGAATTGTGAATCATCTTACTGTTTATAAATATGAAATGCAATTTTCTGTGTATTTATGATTAATGGATGAATGAATGTCATAACAAAGCTATCTTTGTATCAATATTATTCTGCAACTGTTTATATATTTATTTCAACAGCTAATTTATGAAGTTATAATAGACAGTTACAGTCATTACTCTAATTTTAATTTTGCTCCTTGCAAGGATAGATTAGATTAGATAGATTAAATTTATGTATTTTGATAGGATAGTCTTGGTTGATTGGTAAAACAAGGGTGGTGAAACAAGAGGTAAGAACCTGCGCATCACCTTGTGAGACCTCTGTTTACCTTTTACACAAGCATAAATAGGACCATATGCATTTATAATTAGGACTTTGTATTTGCATACATAACAATAAAACTTAAACGGTGGATCGGGCCATAACCGATAAATTTATAACAACGACATATCCTACCGTAGCCATACCGTAAACCAAACGGATTCCCCCCCAAATAGTGAATAGTCTAATTGAGACTTTTCATTGAGGAGAATCCCTATTGTTGATGCAAGGATTTTTCCAGACGTCAATAAGTCCTCAATTTTTATGCAAGATAAAAAAATGTACAACTTGCAATTAATTTACAATACGACCCACAATAAGTGATGGAATTGTCTTGGGATCTGTGCTTACTTCCAGTCTTGGAAAGTGCGCCCTCTTTGCTTCTCCTCTTCTTCAGCTCTTCAATAGCTCTCTCATTCAAAAATTGTGTCTCTCCACTCTCCTCGGTATCTTTTATAATTCCTCTAATGACTCTTCAGTTATCTCCAGATCTCAACGGTGAAGATTAGATCTTGGCTGCACTAGATCTACGGTTGTGACTTAATCTCTCATTGAGATGACTTAAATCACTAATGTCACTCAAACTTTATAAAAAGTCACTTAAGTCATTAAAAATATAAAAGTCACTTTAGAAAGTGCTCACCTAGAGAGTCACTTTTGACCACTTCTACATGCTAGACACATAACCTATGTAGAAGTACCAATCCAAGCTGCAAAAACTAACAAAAAAAACATGACTTACCATTGTGTCCAATTAATAATATAAGTACATTGTCACATGGTCATTGTATCATCATCTCGTTATTCATTATTCAAATATATTCTCTGACTTTTGGCCACACTCATCAATTTTTAGAGTTTCTATGAACCCTTGGTCTTTGACCAAAATCAAGCCTATGCCATCAAACGTTCAAAATTTATATTGAAGAAAGAAATTACTCCAATGCAAAGAAATTCTGTTGGAAGTCCCCAAACAAAAAAAACACCAAGAAATAGATTTGCAACAATTTAAGATTTGGATCGAAACGAAAGAATAACCGTGAGCTAAGTCAGACAAATATGTAGAGGAACGCTTTGCTGCAAAAATAAGAAAAGAAAACAATAAAAAACCCCATCATTATCAACAACAGTGCCAATCTGTAATAGAAATAAGTCGCCATTTGAAGCCATGATCACTGAAGTTCCGTCGTTTTGGCCAGATGTCAGTGTTGACGACACCGATGACAACATCAGAGTCGTAGTCGGACTCCAGCCACAAGGATCACATAAGTGGCGTATTAATAAATTGTAAAACAGGTAGTTAGAATAGAGACGTGGAGGGGTCATGGAGATCGAGTCAACTAACCGATATGTGGGGCTTTTCCCTTCGAAGTGGAACAGGTTGTGTAATTTGTTATATTCTATTTTGGTATTGTTAGCAATAGACTTTCTTAAATGGAGACGTGATAAGTGGAAAAATAAAATTGAACATCCTAAAAATTAGGTCAAATTTTCGTAACAAGGCAAGGTGAACGTGAGGTAACCTCTTAAAATAAAATACAAATGATTACAATTTTTTCCAATATTTAAATCTTGAATAAGATATTTCATATTAATTAAGAAACTTATGAAAATTCAATGTAAAAATAGACTCATGTATAAAATAATCATGGAATAGTTTTCCATGCTTCCCACACCTTGGCACCTCAATTAATAGGTCTCTCTATCATGAACAAACTAGTAGATCCTTGCTTGTCTAGAGAAGATAATATAAATCAACTGGATCAACAAACTTCACAATCAATCGAAAAACTACATATCTTAAACATATAGAAGATCATATAAATCAACTAGCTCAACAAACTTCACAATCAATAGATAAACTGCAGATCTTCAACATATAGCAGCTGAATTTGTTAGAAACAATTTAAGAGTTAGTCAAATCAGTTACAATTGTGCAACAACGCCTCTTCTTCAATAGATCTCAATATTCTCAAACAATAGTTTCAACACTTCCTAGATAAACTTTATCTAGTAGTAGATATACATTCAATAGCAACAAAAGTCAGATCCACCTTATTCGTATGGATCTTTTCTTCCGCAATTCAATAGTACTCTTCTAAACACCTCAGTTGCAACACTCTAATAGATGTTACATTCTACACACATCAATGACAGATCAAAACATAAAATCACTCTTGCAAGTCATTTTACCAGCTACACATCCAACCTTTCTCACTTCTTATCACAAGATCTCTCTCTCTCTCTTTCTTCACAGTTCGATTGCACTCTCAATCGATCGTGATTTCTATTCAATTCATCAAGTGCATAAAAGTTTGGATATGCACATCCATCACTAGTAAATATCCACCATATCTATTAATATCGATGTCTTGTACCTACGAGCATCTTGCTTTTGGAGTTTACACAAAAATCATCTTCTCAAACATGCAAATATGTTACTTATAAGATAATTTACTCTCTAAAACATCGAGCACTGATAGATTACTGTACTTGCCAATGTTTGGAGGAATAATGACTTCCAATTCATTATCAAATAGCTACAGGTATACCAAAGAAGTCAACCTTTGGAATTCAGTTGGAATGATTCCTACAAGTTTATTGATAGAGAGGTCCAACTTCGACAAATAAATAAGTTGGATTAGCCCTGTTGGAATGATACAATCGACATGATTTTCAAACAGGTGCAACAACTGAAGATTCTTTATGTTGCTTAACTCAACTAGGATAGTTCCAGTCAGCTTGTTCTCAAACTTGTCAAATGCAAAAACTTCTTTCTTTCTCACTGCAATAGCTTTTTGCTTTGATTTGTTCCTGTCACTTTTTTTGCACTGTCACAGACTATGCCACCTATGGCTCTTATTAACAACAAAATTTTAATGTTTTGTTTTGTGCAAACCAAACAATGAATATTGGGTTTGATACAAGTTCATTTTAACCATATAGATAGTCAAGCCATAATAAAAGGCTATATTAAAACAAAGAAAAGATTAAAGTTTTAAATAAGTACTTTTTTTAAAAAAGTTAAAAAGAGTTTAAGAAAAAAAATGTAATAAAGAAGGAAGATTTCCTCGTACTTTTTCAAAAGGGATTATTCAATAAAATGATATTAACATCGTCATTTGTATGGATGACAAGAAAAATTATATAAGTGTTGATATCGCCAATCAATTATTAATTCTAGAATCAAATATCTTTGAAAAGAAAAATACTTGGGACGAAATGGAATATGAAGTTAAGGACATCAAACTAACAATTTATGATTATAAATTCATATCAAAATTTGATGTTACATCTATGTTTGATAAAAATGTTGACCTAATTCTTGGTTCAACTTGGTTAGGATCATTGGGTACATTCATTTTAAACTTGGAGAAAAAAAATCTAACATTTCCCTATAAGAAAATCAAAATAGCATCGCAAGATGTTACTATGAAATCAAGCTCAATAGTATTCTCATCAGAAGACCTGAAGGATGTATAAGAAGAATCTTTCATGAGAGCCAGAAGTTGATACAAAGGTTGCAGGATCAACAGAAGGAATATGACAAGGTCATCATTGAAAAAGACTAAGAAATTTCTTGCCTAAGAAATCATAATCAGAAACTACTTGCAAAAATCATGAAATCCAAGGAGAAAAAGCAGTGTTTTCAAAAGTTAGAACAATAGAATCAAGATATCGTGAAGGAATTCAACAAGAAGTTATCAGAAACAAATCAAGAAGCTTCTAGCTTAAGGAATCTTAATCAGAGGTTGCTTGAGCAAATCAAATTATTAAAAAAGACGTAGTAAAAAAATCTCGACCTTAAGAACAAAGTTGAAAAGCTAGAGAACAATGAAGAACTTTCATGCTTAAGGATTCATAATCAGAGCTTACTTACCCAAATCAAGAAGCTAAATAAGGATAAGAAGTCGCTGTAGGGGAAGCTAGAGAAACTTGTCAATAAAGAAACAATGATTGATCTTGTTGAAATAAAGAAGTCATCAGAGTTCAAAATTGATACATTAGAGAAGGGAACCATTACAAATCCAATTGAAATCATACCTATCAATAAATCACTAGAAGCATCAAAAGTTGAAGGTTTCGAGAACATGACACCAGATACACGCATACCCTATTGTCATCCTAATTACAAAGGTTATCAATGAACTATCCGAAGAAAACATCAATATGTAAAGTTGTAGAGATCCTACTCTATTGACGAGAAGTTCAAGTATGAAATATTATCATCCTCCAAATCATAGAAGTCAATGCCAAACAAAACCACAAAGATTAATTATGGTGATTTGACTCTTAAACAATTCAATAACTATGTTCATCACCTAGAAGATCATATCGCCTTGTGTCCTCAACAACGATGAACGTAAGAATGAAGAATCTTGAGAAGACATTACAAGCCAGAACAAAGAAAAAATTTGTATGCTTTCTTGAACTTTGGTTGTCATTGATGTCAACTGATGTCAAATAGGATTCAATATCCTTGTTCTAGTTTGAAGAAGTATATGAAATCCAGTTTGAAGAAGTACATAACCAGGTTGAAGAAGTATATGAAATCTAGTTTGAAGAAGTACATAACTAGGTTGAAGAATATATGAAATCTAGTTTGAATAAGTACATAAGATACACGCTCTAGTTATGATACTTCAAAGGTAAAGTCAAAAGCGTTGGTCGGAAGCAAGTATACAAGTATTTTAAGCGTGCAAGAGTCTTGGAAGCAAGAGGTGGTCAGAGAAGTCAAGTGTGCAAGACCCACATGTGATGGTACTTCAAGGGCACAATACCCCACATGAAGTGGTTCCCAAGTGTGCAAGATCCACAATGCAAAGGACCAAGTATGCGCAAGACCCATAAGGTGTGATACCTTAGTGGCGCAGAATATGACAAGTGGTAGTAGTGTGAATTAAGCTTGATCGTGAAGCATGGAAGAATGGACGCTATGACCAACTTGTGGACATACTGTCTGTGCAGAACAAGTATAAATAAGAAGCCAAGTTGGAGAGTTGAAGTAAGCTTGAAAATGTGAATGTGGGTAGTGCTATGATTTGGCAAGCTTCTAATTTTGGGGTATCAATGGCTCATGGAACCGGAACAACATAATCTAGCAGAAGATCCAGATGCGCAAAATGCAGCACAACAAATGATGCGCTGAAAGATGAAGTGGTTTAGCTAAGATGGATGCACGATGACAGAAGAGTAGCACATCAGAAGAGGCGCAGTATGAAGAGGTTTATCTAAGACACGTGCGTAAGAACAGAAAGGCAGAATCGCAAATAGTACGCAGAAGGTCACGGTTTACCTAAGACAAATGCACCAAGATAAAAGTGTTGCATAGCCAAGGGTGTGCAAAATGATGTGAGTGATCTGATACAGATGAGTGAAGTCAGAACAACAACACATGACAAGATGCAAAGTATCAGTTGTGTTTGCAGATGTGCAGAAACAGAACGGTATGCTGAACCAACGCGTAGATTACAGAATGTTATGAAGTATGAGATCAAGTGTGTAATGTTGATGTAGTGAAGTGAAGTACGTGATACAGTTCAACGATTACAAGATCTCAATATACAAAAGGTGCATACAACAAAATGAACTGTAGTTAATCTGAAGAGTGCACGGATCAGTAAAACAACAAAGAAGTTTTTTGTACAGCCATATCAGGGCGGACGGATGGGAAAAGGAACAGGGGGTTGGTGCCTCCTTCCAGTCAAAGTTGGTAAATCAGGGAGTTCGTGCTTCCTTCAGGTCGGTGCCTGTAAAACTAGGGGATTGGTGCCTCCTTCCAGTTGGTACTGGAGAACTTCGGAAGTTTGTGGTTCCATGAATGTAATATTTTTAATATAGGAGAGCATTATGTGGTTTTCTCCCATTTGGGTTTCCACGTAAAAACTTTGGGTTTTTTGTTTTGCACATATGTGGATGAATGTTATTGTTTATGATGAACGCATAATATAACTTCTATTTAAGTTTGATAAGAAGTGAAAATTTTTCATAACTGCGCTAATACTGATTCACCCCCCCTCTCAGTATTAATAATATTCCAACATGCTTTGAGGACAAAGCATTTTAAAGAGGTAGGCAATGTAACAACCATAAATGTATAAATATATAATTTGAAATAATAATAATAATAATAAATTAATGATTAATGAAATGGCACATCGTATCTTAAAGACATAACCTATTGAAAGGACATCACTTACCATTGTGATCAGTCAATGCTATATGTACATCACCACATGGTCATTGTATCATCATCTCATTATTCATTATTCAAATGTATTCATATATGGATTTCTGTAATTTATCATGTGTGTGGATATTTAGTATATGAACAGGAATTGTTCATTTCATTGAACTTGATCCTAACAAGATCTCGAAAAGGAACATTCCCATAAAATGTGCTTTGATGATTCTAACTTTGAGCAAAAGAAGCATATGCCATCAGAAAGGCCACTTTTGGCCAAACATGTTTTGGAAGGAAGACCTTGATTGATCACCGACCAAGCACACACATGAGGTTTATATGACACACTTATCAACCAGACACCATGCAACCATTGAACCCAACAACTCTTGGCATACCACTGAACCCACTTGGCATTAAGAAAATGACCTAACACATCTTGATGTAGACCATAGTAGAGTTAACGAGAATCCTATTGGGTCAAGGATGATTGGAACTCCACTCCCAATCTCTCTAAAAGGGGCTAGTCATATCGATATTCATCTTAAAATGATCCTTTCAGGGTATCTCCACAAAAGTGGGTCGACCTGTAGAAGGAAATGTAAACTCTTGAGCCATTCAATGCCAATCCTTCCAAGTATGAGCTACATTCCCAAAGATACCTCCAAAGGAAAAAAAAATGTATACTTAGCCTCCTTGCTTGAAAGCATGGAAGGTAAAATATACAAGTACTTTCTTGTACTTTCTTGCTTCCATCCCTCTTGGACAGATCCCATCTTGATCCAATACCTGACATCTTTCCTACGAGGCATACTTGCCACCCTCCTCTGGGTTTCCCAAATACTCCTGAAGATGAAATGCCCTAAAATTTGAAAATTATGAGGAGTATATATGATATCACATATGCCAAATGGAACCCTGCCTTTGCTGACATGCTAGGTTTAAATAAATTTGTGTTGCATCAAAACTTTCCAAGGAGATGCACCCTCCAAACATCTAACTCCATTTAGTAGCCAAAATGTTTCCTTGGGTTGTAACTTCAGTAAGATTAAGGACGTCTTCATATTTGGGCATGACATATACATCACAACTAGGCATGAGGATATCACAAATCCCATCATACTTGGCCCACAAATATGATCAAAAAATTTGTTGTAATTGGAGAAACTAAGTCCTATTGGGGAGCCAACATGACACATAGTAGATATGGGAGGCTGGAAGAATCCTTCTCAATATTGTCAACTTACCTACGAAGGATAGATCCTTGCACTAACAGAAAAGTAATGTTCACTACAATGTCTCTAGGCACCAATTCCACATAACAACCAGAGAGAGATCAACACCAAATGGAATACCAAGATATCTCACAATAACAATCAATGCAATAAATTTCAAAGCAGTTGGAATCCAAGCAAGTAGATCATCATGACCAACTCACTAGTAGTTATAAGCCTTGTGGTCAATAACAACAACCCCTAATGTTGACTTGTTTAATGGGATTGTCCCCTCACTTTATGGATCTAGTGAGGTATTTGTTGACCTTGCACATAATTTTTTGCTATCTCATTATGGATTGTCCCCTTACTTCATGAATCTACTAGTTGGCACATGGTTTGATGGACTTTAGCATATTGGAGCATGAGCTTGTTAGCCTTGGAGGAGACACCCTTGAGGACTTTGTTATTTTGTGCTTGTTTTTAGTATCCCAAGACCCTTGACTCCATTATGAAATAAAGCACTCTGCTTCGTTTCACACATTTTCATATTCTTGTTGAGACGTCTCACATGGAAATGCCACATGTGCGAGTTGGAAGAAGTCTGCTTGTTTCATACCCTGGATAAGGGATATGTCCACCTTGAAGAGGAGACATGTGGCATAGCTTGCTCCTTATTTTATGCATTGTGTTACAGCTTGAACTAACATGTATGATTAAAACCCCAAAGAACAAGGCTAGTCAAACTATAGCCCAGAGGCATTACCCACTATCACTTTGATAACCACCTCTATATGATTTAGTTTGGGTCTTCTCCAACTCAAGGGGGGATTTCCTAGAATAGGATTAGTAAAGCTTAGACAATCATGCACAAGGTGATTAGGAAGAGTAGCTTCAACAAACAATTTTTAGTGTTGTAGTATATAGAAGCAAAGGGGTGATGGGAGGACCATGAAGACTAGTGTCAATACCCAGGGCAACGAAGGAATGTAGTCCAACAAAGGTTTGGGAAAATCATATCTATTTGCACGTGCCACTAATAAACCTTAACATGCTGAAAATGAATGTAGAAATAAGCTAGGATATCTCAAGAACAATGCCACATCAAAACAATGTCAACTAGGGTGTGCCTTATACAAGGAAGTATCACAAGTTCTTACTCTATAAAGATGACTCAAAACAATGTAATATTCATACATAAAACATCAAAGGGAGATGGAGGAATATAAATCTGACATAAAACCCTTCCAACGAGACAAATTTTCCTTCTTATGGCCCTATTAACAAGTTCTAAGTTATTCTGCCATCCATTAGCAACATTAGAAATAGGAACAATGAAGCCACACTTTGAATGGAAAAGAAACCCTTACACTTCATGCTGCACCATGAAAGATATGTTGATTAGGCTCCAAAAGATAGAGAACTCTCAAAATCCAACCGTGAGTTACAAATGAGGAAGATAATCTCTTATATAGGAGACCTCCACTTATTTTATGATAAAATAATTAGAAACTCCTTAAATCTAGCCTAAGGTGGAGTACACAACTCAAAACACTCCACTAACTCTAACAAACTCAAACTAAATGCATAAAATGGTGGTTAAAGCCACATGTACAATGTATCCATCAAGAAAGATCCCTGAAAGAAAGATAACATGCCATGTCAAATACTCTTATGTCCACAAGAAAACCTCCAAGAAACATAAGGCCCCAACAAGGAGGGCACCTTCACCAAATCGGGGTTGAAATACTGAAGCAAGAGCCTCAATGTCCACAAAACCTCCAAGAGCAAGAAAGGCCCTCTAAAAGTGGATGGACCTCCATGAAACAAGGAGTAAGCCCAATAAAAAGCCTCCAAAGCCAGCGCTCAAAGGAGAAGTATGAAGAGGTCCAGACTACAGTGATCCAAGCCTCCAAAGGCCAAGAGGGAGCGTTCCAACAATAATATGCCCACAACCAAGGAAGAAATCCCCAAGTTCTCCCCAATGCCAAATGTCTTCCAAGAAGAGTGCAAAATACCCAAGAAAAGAAAATGAGTTCTAGAAGAAGACGGCCTGCCTCAAACGAATGATAAAATGTTTCTCAAGGGGACGGCCCCTAAAAATTGGGCAAGAAAACCCTCATAACCGAATGCATTGATAAATAAACCCTCTTAAAGGCTGGTCGCTGCACAAGAAAACAGGTTTCAAGGCTGCTTCATTTGTGTTCATACCTTAAACAGACCAAAGGTTATCTTCATGCCACTTTCCAGCCAAATCGTTCTGACTAAAAGATCTCCAAATTGGTGATAGAACTCCAACTTCCAAATCTGAAGATTCATCTTGTTATAAAAATCTGTCCACAAATGAATCTGGAAAGGGTCCACTCTATGTGTTGAACTGTTTTTGATTTATTGTTGTTTGAGATGAGCCTCCAGTGTTGTTGCTACAGGAAATCACTACTACTCATGTTGCTCAGAATATGCCCAGGATCGCACAAAACCTATCCCTCACTACTTCAAGTTTGATGTCAAATGGAGCAATATCCTTAAATTATGTTTGATGCATGTCATTTTCATGCACAGTAGGCTCACGCATTCTTTTCTTCTTGCAACTCCAAACCTCTTTAAAATCTTCATTTTTGGATACGACAATAGGAAATAGCTCTGTTGTTTGGAAGGGCTAGCATAGTCAAGGAAGGTACTTCCCTCAGCGGTTACCTTATGCCTGTCTCAAAAATGATCCACAAGCATTCAGAATAACCCAGAGTTTGCCTTTTAATTATGCTGAGTATGCACGGAAGGTTCATAGCATGTACAGGATTGAAACTTAAACCAATGGACCGTAGTCAACCGATCCTTTGTTGTTCTTAGTTCATCCATCTTGCATCGAATGCTGCCTTTTCCAAACTTCAAAAGTCCCATATTCATTTAATTGCACAGCTTGTATAGTTGACATAATAACTCTGCTTTCTTCACCATTATTGTTTGAAATGCCATATGCATATGAACTATGAATGAGTGCTTTAAGTGGCCTGGTGTCTTGGTTTCTAGATTGGATGTAGACAGCCTGGACATATTCTCAAGCCAGTTTAATCACCAATTTTTTTTTGTTGAATATACCAACACGAAGATCCTAGTTCCTCCATGAGATATAATCCCCCTTGGAATGTGCAAAAACAAATTTATATGTCGACATCCATGCAAAATGGGGATCACACATTGTTTGACTTGTCATTTGAGTTGGTTATGATACATTCGTACTTTATTGTTTTCCTTGGAAAAAAAATGGATTTAGCAGACTCCAAGCTATTATTTATTTATTTTATTAATTTGCTATTTTAGTGTAAAGGTTGAGCTCCCTCATTCGTTTTCATAGTTGGATTTATTTTTGGAGAAAAAAGTGGATTAGAATTTACTAATGCTATTTTATTGTAAAGGTTGAGCTCCCTCATTCGTTTTTCATGGTTGGATCAGTAGGGCAAATTCCTCATCATGTAGGAGGTGGAAGTGAAGGTACATGCAAGTATATATGAAGCTTTCTTTCAAATTAGATGATTATGGTATCGTGTTTGAGGGTTTTTTGAGTGCAATACCTCTTCTCAGGTATTTATTACTTCTTACTTTTTATTACATTTTATTAATGGTAGGCAATAATATGGATATTATTTTTTACTTTTTATTATTACATTTTATTAATGGCAGACAATAATATTATGGACAAACATGGACAAACCTATTTCCCTAGTATTATTACTTTTTACTTTTTATTATTACATTTTATTAATGGCAGACAATAATATTATGGACAAACATGGACAAACCTATTTCCCTAGTATTATTACTTTTTACTTTTTATTATTACATTTTATTAATGGCCAACAATAATATGGACATCATACTGAGCTGTAGAGCCCCTAGACACCACCAGAAATGATCTATTTGAAAACAACTATTTGCACCTGCACCTGAGAAGTAAGTAAGTAAGTAAATGTGATGATTTTATCCCTCCTAAGCCCTTGATGCAATCTTGATATTGGAGAAGATTTCCGCTGCAATAAAAGAATTTATGTGGCAGATGTTAATGGATCTTTTAATCTTTGACGAATTCATGGTAAATTTCTGATCTCGTGCATCTCATAGTTGTTAACTTGATAAATTCATCAGGCGTGAAATAGTTGCATAAAAAATGGAGAATAATTCCAGCACGAGCTAGCGGTTAACAGTTACGTTTATCCTAGCAGCAATCCTGGCAGTCTGGTGGATATATTGTCAAATAGTTTAATGAAGAAGCAATATGGTGCATCGATGACGGCTTTCTCAAACAAGTTCTTCAACAAAATGTGACATATTCTTCTGCTCAGTTGGTGGATCGATAATATTCTTATGTATAACGCTGGTAAACATGGCAATGAATGTAAGCAAACGATGATTATCTGGCAGAAATTGTGAGCAAAACGTGGCCTTAAACCCTGCAATTTGTTACTCGTTCTGGTAATCATTAATAATTTTATGACAGCAGATAGACAATTCCAAAAAGAATGCAAATAATGTTCCCCTTTTGTTGCGAAATGATACTGAAGATCGATGGTAGATCTTCTGACCTCAGGATTTCATGGAAATGTTAATGTTAACATGTCCCAGTCACAAAATTAAAGATAAACATTAGACTTATATACTTCAGTTATTTTCAAATATGATTATTCACATTTAATTTGAAGCCGTCAAATAAGTGATTCGATTTGGTCTAATAAAGTGGTAACAAGATAACAAAATGCGTTGAGAATCGTTAGTGATAACGATTCTTTGCTGGAAATAATGTGATAAATCTGGTGCAATCTTATAATATGTGGTGTTGTCTTTAAAGAGCGTGATTTGTGAACAAAAATATGTGATCTGTTTTACATGACGTGGGAAGCTAATTGAAGTTTTAACGAGCGAGTAGATTCATACTTCAAAAATCTGGCATGTGAAAACCGTATTTAAACTACAATTAATTTCTAAATGTCCATAGGATCAAGCGACCTCTCCTTCTCTTCCAGAAATCGCTTCTCTTTTATTTGACATGCAGCAGCATAATGTGGCTTCTCGGGAATTCAATGCAAGATGATATCCTCCTTCATTTTAATAGATTAAACCAATAATGTGGAAGTCACTTTCCTTCATGGAATTCTTCTAACGTATTGGCAATGCTTGATAATCAGAGTTTGTTTTCTACAAACTTGTGCAATTCTGACGTGAATCCTCTCATTAAAATCTGCGCAGAGATAAACAAGAGAATCAAATAAGTTAGTGTAAAAAGCGTGCTTTTCTTTTATAATATTTGGTGATGCCCTTTTTGCAATTAACACGAAGAGAAGGTGATGTTGATCTGTCAAAGGCAAACATCAAACCACATGCAAAAGAACTAGCTTTATAATTTTCGATTCATGCTAAAGTCACCATTAAAGTGGTTCCAGCCAAAACTTTTTATTTCTTTAAACAAACAAAAGTAGTCAAAGATAAAATCGTGTACCCAAAGTTTTCATTTGATATAATGAGCTTTGGTTATATGTGAGTTAATGAAGTTTAAGTAACCCAACTACATTCGTTTATTTAAAAATAATTTGATAAAAGCTATATGGTGAGTGTTACTATGGTACTAGTATTAGCGTACCTGCATAGGTGTCCTAGGGAGAGGGTGTCTTTTTTTTTTTTACCAGAAGGGGTGTTTAACCAGCTTTTTCTGAGGTAAGGCCTACAATAGGCCATCTTTAGATTATTTTATATTATTTTTGTTATATTTTTAAACATTTTTAAATATTAAAGTGACCTTATTTTGAGTAAAGTAGTGTGAGATCATATAAATTCAATCTCCTCACTTCATTTTTAGACATCAACTTTTGAGATAAGATCATTATGTCTTCTATTTGCCCTAACTAGGGCTCTTTGAAGGGATCTACTCCTTAATGAAGGTTATTTTGCAAGTTTGAAGCATTTCTTGGAAGTTTTACTATTTTAATGCCATTGCTAAGGTGAAGCTAGAGTGTTTTGCTTAACACATGCACTTGGAAGTATCTATACTTTTAGTTTGATGTCTCTTTGTCAATTTATATGAAAGTGATGCTTGTTAGGGTTGGATGGAAGCCATTGTTGCTTCATTTTGTCTTGATTTGCATTTAATTTTTATCATTGGTCACCATCACATTCAAGCTTGAGCTTTAGGTCTTCAAGTTTTGCTAAGCCAGACCCCCTCTATGAATCCTAGAGATTGTTGAGGTGAGCCCTAGTTTGCTAAGCTTGCCAAGTACCATCTCAAGGAGAGTTACTCCTCTCATGGATGCCCTAGGTTTGGTGAGTAGTTTTCTCTTCTAAACCCTAGTTGTTCATTTACTCTTTAACCTAAATTTTCTGAGTTTGTGTAAATTTCTAAATATTATGTTAGCTCATTTTTTTTTGGTAATCTAGATCTGATTTTTATTTTGTATATATAAAAAAAAAACCTAAAACCCTCGAAATTCATAAAATTTCAAAAATCCCTTTTTTTGGCCATTTTAGGGCCTCCCGAAATTTTCGGGCCCTATAATTTCAGACCACCTCACCATCTTCCCTTTCCTCCATCCCTTCTTTATTCCACTTCATTTTCCCTCCTATTCTCAATCTCTTCCATCCCTCCTTTCTCCTCGCTCGTTGCCCTTCCCATTGCTTTCTACAGTCAAAACCTTATATTTTTCCACAGCTAACACAGGTCTGCAAAAAGTTTGCAGACCTTGTGTTTTTCCCTTTTCCCTTGCTCTACACACACACAAACAGAAAATCAATTTAGCACATTAAATTTAATTAGTAGTGATTTAATTCCCATAGTTATTTCCTTGCCATTTATTCACGTTTTGTGCTCCTTTAAAGGTTATTTACTGTGCAAAATACAACTCAGAATTTTAGTTACAGATCTGAAGATTACACATTAGATGAATTAAATTGACCAGTCATTTGATCTTTTTACTGGTTGTTAATGAATGGTACTCTACCTTGCCTTACAATACATTGGATTTTCTTTACACTTGATGCATATTTACATGACAAATGTTGGTGAGTGACCCTTTCACTAAAGTTTCTTTTGTTTCATAGGTGAATGGTAATGATATTTCTTGGAGTTAAGTTAGTTCCATAAATTATAAAATTATTGTGTAAATCTGAATCTGACCTTAACCTACAGCAGATCTGGAAATTACCTTTTTTTTACCTATTGATAATTGAAACTTGGTAAGAGTGAATGCTGGTTATTGACAAGGGACGCTTGTGAATGCTAAAGTGTCTATTGGATAGTGGAGAAGTATTATGGCTGACCTAAATTTCATGTTATGGTGCTATGTATTTACATACAGTTCTGAAGTTATTTTTGCACGTAGCAACACATTTGATCTTTATGGTGATTATTTGGCATTTGAAATTTACCTTAATTTGGACATGCCCTACTTGTACTGCTGCGACAATTACCTTATATATGCACTGATTTGAAATGATCAATTGATCCTGATCTTGACTGATTGTTTGTTAGTATTGGCTCTTTAAACATATACATTGATACATAAGACTCTTGGACCAAGTAATTCTTAAACTAGTTTACATTTGTGGGTAATACACACTCGTTTGATAAATATTGATTTTTACACATATGACTGATATATCTGATTAGTGAATGACTTTGACAACTATCACTTAATGCATGTGTGATCCTTGGTTGAGGTTTGTTAGCAATACAGTCTTTTGATCCAATATCAAGATTATTTTTACATGCGTACACGTTCTTACATTTCATTGATTGAACTTGAATGCACTTGACTCCATATAGGCAAGTTGGTCTAACTACAAATTGCATAAAGAATATATTTTTCGTGGTTGTTTTAATGTTCTACAGAATTCCATAAGGACACTTCTCCTTGGAGGTCTCGACATCAGAAGAAGTTAGAACAGTGGCCGAGGTGACATTGGGTCACTGATCTTATTTTTGCTTACTGGGAATTAGCTCTGCTAATTTCCTTGGTAATAGCGAGCTTTTAAGAAAAACTTCCCAATAAAAGCTTTAATTTTGTATCCAAATACATTCTTGCATTCTTTTTAACCTTCAAACAAATCTATGAGGTTTTGATTTAGTTAATTTGACTTGTATAATGTTCAAAAGCACTACTTTATATAAAGTCAATCATATACCCATGTTAAGTTTTATGTTAATGATAACAAAGTGATGTTTAACTTTGTTGTAAGAAATTGAATTAAAATGGGGTTTAGGAAAAAGAGTAACCTTACATTAAAAAGTAGAACTTTATAAAAAAAATGATAATTTAATTTAGAAAAATATCAACTTATCTTATATTTTAAAATATAGATTAAGTTGAAAATGAGTTTGAATTAAATTATTTAATGTGTTAAAAGATAAAAATTTACAAGCATAATTGTTAAATTAATGTTTGTAAAATTTGATAAATCATTCAAATCCAAAAGTAGTCAGTTCGATCCCACTCTTCAATATGCACTGTGTCTACATGTAATACAAAATCCTCAAAATTAAGCATTTCAATCATTTACCTTCATCTACAAAAATGTTCAATTAATAATTGATAAAGTGAAGATCAAATTTTGCAAAGTTGTTGAAGCATGAATTTAATTGAATTTAATCAAATTGAAGCATGGGATCAATTTAAATGTGTTGAGATAAGGGTATGTGAGCATGATTGAGAAACCATAAATCCTGGAAATTCAAGCAACCAAAATACAAACATTGCAAGGAGTGAAGAATTAAAGAAATAAAACCATGAAATCATCTACCAAATCAAACAAGAGAGCAAGTATTCAAATTTACATGGGGGCCCCTTTATTTCGCAAAATCAAGGGGAAGTTGTTGGGGTGCCAACACATTGTTTGCCAACTTTTTCCACTTTCATAAATTAGAAGGAGCCATAAATTTATGAGGACATAAAAATAACTTTTGATAATTCTAATATATCAATTTCTTCTTTAAATGAAAGTTTAAGTAAAGGTGAAGAAAATTGCCATACTCTCCAAGACACGACAACTATCTCAGAAGTGAAAGAGATTGAGTCTGAAATTTGTGATCATGCTATCGAAAATCCTTCTCCTAATTTAATCGAACAAGTCCAAAATCCAATTCTAGGAGATTCTATTAAATAACTCTACCGATTTTCAATTAGTTCTTGAATCTCCTCTTTATGAAAAAGATCTCATATTTACCTTTTTATAATGAACATGATTATGTTTTAGATAACTTGTTGTGTTAAAAAATTTCAAAAGAGCATACTAAAAATAATGATCAGTTTGTATTTTGAGAAGAGACAATTACACATTCACTATCAAATACAGATTTTGTAATAGATGACCAATTTTCTTTTAAAAGGAATTCTTTATCAAGAGAAGCTTTTCATTTCCTTTCATCATCTACTTACTTTTCATTGTACCCTGGTATGTTTGATGGTTGCGCTTCTCATATGAACATTTCATATCCTTTGGAATTTCAACCTGATTGACTAGATTCTAATAGGGTGCAAGATGATAATAGCTTATGCTTAGGAGATTAAAGGAGTGAACCTTGTTCTCATCAATATTATGGTTTATTGTCTTTTACATGGGAAGAAAAGAATAATTCAAATAATATTTTTTCAAAATTCCTCCTATTGATTCATCGCCACTTTTAATCAATAAAGAATATTCTTATTTAAACGATAAACTAGTTGAGACTGGAATTTTTAATGTAACAAGAAAAAATATTGGATTGTGAAATGGAGTAGGGTTTTTTGGTTATTGTTTGTGCTTTAGGTTTTCTCCATCTCCATGCGATATTAGACGTTGCCTGGTCCCAACCATGGTGGCACTAGGGGGGAAGGTAAGTATTCTCCCCATTCCTATCGTGACGTTGCTAGACTTCGATCTGCAACTTATCCAACCACCAACAAGATTCAATGGCGGTCGAATGGGGTTGAGAACCTGCCCACTTCAGTCAAACCCAGACTAGAAAAAGGAAAGGGCAAGGAATGAAACAGAGAGGCATCCACCCTAGATCCAAAGGTGGATCAAGAATGGGATCCAGGGAAATGCATACCTCAAGGTGTTGAAATGTTGAGGTATGTTGTGCTATCATTTCATTTTGAACGATAAACACAATACATGAAAGATCATTATTTAATCGGCAAGTTCTTAGGGCTATGGCCATCAGAGAGAGACCTGATCTAATGGATTGATTTGTGGTGGAAGCGGAAGGGACACTATGATCTGCTTATGGGTTAAAAGGGGTTATTTACTGCCGTGTTCCACAACCTGGAAGACTGGAATCACATATTTGAAAATGGACCATACTTGTATAACTTTGTTGGACTCTTCCTAAGAGATTGGACGGGAAAATTCATCCTGAACAAAGAATACTTCACACATGAACCGATTTGGATCCGTCATGTACTCACTCCTACTGGAGTTCTGGTTGTCCGAGATGCTATAGGGAATCGGGAACACCCTTGGTAATTTTGTAAAAGTATATGAAGCAACTAAGATCAAAATATACACTTCTTATGCTCAAATCTGTGTCTATCTAGATATATCACAAGCCCTCCCTGGAGAAATTTTTCTCTCAAGGCACAATGAGGACTAGATCTAGACAATAGACTATGAACATATCCCATTTAGGTGCTAGAAATGTCATTCTCATGGGCATCTCTTCAGGTATTTCCCTCTCAATATCATTTAGAGGGCTTCTGAATTGGATGTGCATGAAGACAAGGAAAACTTCATTCTGGTTTATGGAAGAAGGAGAACTACCCGCAAAAGAATAAGAGGCAAGACAAGGAAAAAATGTATTAGAAAATAGGTTGAAAACCTACCCTCAGACCCTCGAGTAGTTGTAGAGAATGAAAAAAAAGAGGAAAAACGACAGGAGAAGTAGCCACCAAAAGCAGTAAAAGAGAAGCTAAACCAACACATGCAACCAGAACTGATACTGGATGAAATCACGGGGATAGAGAACAAGGAACCCACATCCCAAGAAATGGAAGACATTGAAATGGACGACGAGGTTGATTTAGACTTAGAATATGATGATAATGAATTGGCAGGACTGAATCTAGAGAACATTGTAGAATCATGTCGAAAGAGAGACTACCAAGCGGTCTCAATTGAGAAACTTACAAAGGTCCATAATGTTTTTCTCAACTCCAGAGTAGGATAAAAAATTATGCTCAACTCGAATCTTGGAATAGCCCAGGTGCCTAACAAACCCATAAAGAAAAACCCAAAGAATTACAAGCGAAAAGGAAGAAAACCCACAAAACAGTTCATTGAGGAATTATGGAGGTGCTCACACGCACCTTCATCCCCATCTCTCCCAAAATATGAACCAATTAAGATACAATATTGGAACATAAGAGGAATAAATAGTAGGAGCAAGAAAAGGCTCTTGCGAAAATGAGTTACGGAGGAACAATCAGAAATCGTTTTACTACAGGAAACTAAATGTTCAAGAAAGGAGGCCAAACACATCATGTCTAGATGTTGGATAAATGGGGACATTTTGACAATTGATGCTCGGGATTTTGCAGGGGGCTTGCGATCCTCTAGAATCCAATTTCTGAGGGGATACAAAATTCCTTCTCCACCCACTAGACGATTTCTATTTGCTTGAAGGTACTAGAATTGGGAGTCTGTGGTGCTCTAACTAATGTGTATGGGGCCCAAACTCTTCAAGGGAAGATTATAACCTTCCTTCAAGGATTAAAATATATAAAAGAGATGATGGGAGAATAGAATTGGATCTTGGGAGGAGATTACTACATGATCACATCCCTGGACGAAAAGAAAGGAAGCATCCGAAGGCTGGACAAGGATAGTGAAGAATTCGGAAACACTATTCAAGAGCTTCAACTAATATACATGAACACCATCAACGAAGTATGTACATGGAGGAATAGATGCTCAGGATCCCACCATGTATCCTACCGCCTGTATAGATCCTGGTAAGTGACTCTTTCTTCATTTCAAGGGTTTCCCGTGAAGCTTCCATCATCACTTTATCAGGATCTGACCATTGGCCAATCAACCTTTCTGCTAAAATTGGTGGCTTAGCCGTCTACAAGCCACTCCGATTCGAAAAATTTTGGCTCACAAACAAGGAGTTCTAAGAAAACCACAGTACTTGGTGGGAAGATTCTTTAGTGTGAAATTACTCAATGTACATATTTTAGCAAAAGCTCAAATGCTTCAAGCAAAAACTCAAACACTGGAATAAGACTAGCTTTGGTAATATTTTCCAAGAAAAGAGAGAACTAGACGCCCAGTTGAGACAAACTCAACAATATATCATCTCTAAGGGTCGTACTATGGATCTCGTTGTAAAGGAATAATCTATGGCCCAACAAATTGTAGAACGCAACTCTTAGGAAGAAGTCCTTTGCCGTCAAAATTCAAGAGTCCAGTGGCAGCAGAATACCATATTCTTTCACCAATCCCCTATCCAAAGAAGACATGTCAACCGAATACACAAATTGAAGACACCCCAAGGGGAAGTGGTTACTGGTCGAAAGGATATAGTAAAAGAAATTCTGCATTTATTAAAGGATCTAATGACTGAGTTGAACGAAGACCATGGGGATTCCATACGAAATATCACCTAGCATATCCCTCTCACTGTCACGAAGGATAAAAATGCAAACCTGATGAGGCCCATAACACCGGAAAAAGTGGATAACGAAATGAAAGAAATGTCATTGGGGAAATCGCCAAGATCGGACGGTTTCACCACAGATGTAAAACCCCTAGTTTAAACCCCATAATTTTGTTAGTATAATTTTGTAAAAGACTAGGAGTGCCTGTAAGGCAGAACTCATGTTGTATTTTTCCTTGTTAATATAAAAATTAAACTGGTAGTGGCAGAACCAACACGTTGAATGAATAGGGACTCATGTATTCACCTAGGTCAATGAGGGGGAGTTGAATAGCCTAGAAGGGGGCTAATTCATAACCTCGTGTGCCTTGAAAACCTTTAAAAATAAACCTTGTATCTTTTCACTAAGCATAACACTTGTTTAACCTTTAATTTTGTTTTAAGAGCCAATTATGTTTAAAGGGGTGTGTTGGCAGGCAGTTTGATGAGGATGTGTCGTGGTACCGCTGACGTTGCGACACGTTGGATAAAGGCGCGAAAGGAGTATTTTGTACCAGAGTAGACCGCAGTTGGCGGATTTTGGGTCACTTGGACCATGTATTTTGTAATATTGAGTCAAGTAGACCGCAGTTGGCGGGTTTTGGGTCACTTGGACCATGTATTTTGTAATATCGAGTCAATTGTACCGCGGTATGAGGGTTTTTGGGTCATTAGACCAAGTCAGTTAGTCGATTGTCCATAAGTGTCGGTTAGGAAAGTGGACAAGTATTTTAATTGGCGAAAGCCTATAAATAGATGAGAATTGTAAGTGTTAGAGAAGAAGTCGATGGATAGAAGATAGAAAGAGAGCTGCATGCGGAGATCGACAGAGAGATAATGCAGGAGTTACGCAGAGATTTATGTACTGTTTTTGGTTTGTCACAATAATATAAGGATGATGATTTGGTGCAATCTGTGTGTAATGTTGCTCGATACTTATGTTATTGCCTTTTCTTGATGCAATTATCTGTTTCTGTCGCTATGATGTGAATGCCGCAATGATATGTTATAGATATCTGTTTACTGTAATGTTAAATGCTGTGATTAAAGTGATAGGCTATAACTTCATGATGAATATTTAGAATTGTTGTTGGTACCATGCTGCTGCAACTCGCGTCCTCCCTCGACGGAAACATGGTTCTGTCTGCTCTTCCTGGACGCCTCAAGTGAGACCTCATCCGCTCTGCGAGTGTTGTTGGGTGGGCTCAAACCTGCCCGGGCCGGTGCCCAGGGAGACTGCGGTATGTGTCAACAGTTGGTGAACCCCTGTCGACTGTGAGGTCGCAATTTGGTCAACAAATGGTTCCATTGCCGGGACCGTGTGCAGAGTAAGAGGAGGTCATGTTGTGGCACCTGACGAAGCCGAAAATACAGAGCTAGTTTGATCAGAGACTATGGGAATTTGCTAAAAAGGAAAGTCGGAACATGCGACTAACAGTCGATCACTGGTTGGGAAGGTATATTCACGACGGTCCGCACGAATGGTTCTTCTCTGAATTCCCGATTATTTTGTATGAGTGGTTGTCGAAACTGACCTTCCAGAAGAGAAATTTCCAGGGTGGTGAGCCGACAGCTTGGACCCCGGAGTTGATCCAGGAGCTGCAGGAAGTCGATAATAAGGCATCGCGGGCTGTTGAAGTCTGGCTTGATAGCATCTTGGAAGGATACATTACTGAATTCACGATTGACACGAAGAAATCCTATAGTGAAGTTGAAAGATACTTCTTTAATGGACCGAGGGGAAGGTTTTTGCTATCACTCCAACTGTCGATTAAGATGCTAATCTGCGAGAAAGGTATATTGAAGATGCACCTTGATCAATAAGCATCCTGGTGGGCGGAGGCCGTGGGTATCACGACTGTTGGGGGGCAGTCGAAGGAATGGTAAAGGGGTATATGGGTGCAGACCATGAGGAGACTATGAGTGAAGCTGAGGAAGAAAGTGGCCTTACGAGGGGAGGAGCAAGGTTCCGACAGGAAAAGAGGCAGAGGATAGGAGAAGGTCCTGCTGCGATCGGACTGCAAGACCGTGAAGGAAGGCCACATGGGACGAAGCGACCTCACAGTCCTGACAGGGACAACCAGGCTACGCTCAGGATAGAGGCAGGACCAAACCCTAGCACAAACATACCCACCCGTCCGCTCAGTGACTCACAACCAGCAAGAAATACCGCTTCGACACCACCAAGTTCGTCGAGTCAGCAGAAGTTAATTGGTAGTAGTACAACGAAAGGAGGAAGGAAGCCCAAAATGGCGGGTGATGATGCGAAATTACCGTTGTTCCATGGGAGTGCTACAGACAATCCCTAACAGTATTGGTTTTTGTGTGAAGCAATCTGGACCATGAAATAGGTCACTGATGATAATGCTAAGAAAGGGCAGTTGGCCACGACCTTGCGAGGTCGTGCATTAGATTGGTTCATGAAGTTTATTTTGGTTCCTACAGGAACACCGAAAAAGTCCCTGGATGAGATTCGGGAAGGACTGATTGCTAAATTTAGACGGCCTAAGTCAGAGGCTCAATACATTACTGAACTGAAGGAAATTAAACAGTATCCCAATGAGACAGTATGGGATTTCGATCAGCGATTCAAGACGTTGATGGAAAAGGTTATTTTTGATATGAGCGCTGTCCAACATAAAGAATGGCTCATTGCGGCACTATTACCCCACATTCAGCTGCCGCTGATGCAGCAAAACATTTCGACACTTAGCGAAGCTCTAGAGATCGCAATGTGATTGGAAGCGTCACCGATTGGAGATAATGCAGCCGGGATGTTGCAGATACAGACACAGCTCGCCAACTTGACTATACAGTTGCAAGATTTGAAGAAGAACAAGGAACAACACGATGAAGTATGGTGTACGCGATGTCGACGAGAGGGACATGCGAAAGATGATTGCGCAGATTTTCGTAATTATTTGGTCTCCGATGCGCCCAATCCGTTGAATGGCGACAGTATGCCATGGTGTCGTGTTTTCCAAGTGTTTGGGCACAGTCACGATAATTGCCCGTATATGCATAAAATGGTTACAACTCCGCGGAATATGTATTGCACCTTCTGCAAGTCGGTAAGACACGATGACAAGGATTGTCGTGCATATGGGTTGCTACAGGAGCGAATGTGTGATGCATTCTATGTCAAAGATTATCAGCGCGCCACACCGCTACAGCCGCAGGTAGCTCAGCTGATACCTCAACCACAGATGCAGTTTGTACCGCAGCAGCAACAACCACAGCAGTTCGTACTGCAATATACACCAGTGAACCCCCCGCAGCCTCAGTACGTGCAACAACCGCAGTATGTACCACAAGGGCAAGGGATGCTGCCAACACCCGCGCAGCAACAGTTCAATCAACCTCAGTACCAGCAGCAGGGCGGCTACCGTGGAGGATACCGGGGCGGACGCGGTGGCGATTTTGGTCGTGGAGGAGGAGGTCGAGGTAGTCGTGGACCTGTTCAATGTTATCACTGTGTGGTCTGGGGACATTACCAGCGTGACTGCCTATTGCTACAGAACTAGTGTACCTTCTGTTGCGGTAATGATCATACGGTTGAAAATTGTCCACAGTTCATTGCATGATGGCAGGATAGGAACGCCCCACAGCTATAGAATCAAGCCCAGCTGCAACAACCAGTGCAGAATCAGGTATAGCAGCCAGTACAGAACCAACCCCTGTGGCCACCGCCGAACGCCAATCAGAATGTAAATCAACCAGGAAACCTGCAGCAGAACCAGACACAGGGTGCCAATATCGCGACTATTTCTGCAGAACTGCGACCACAAGATGCTTCGGTGGCTGTTGTCACTCGTGGAGGCAAGACGACTGGGGAAGATGGTTCGCAACCACTGATTCGGCTGGCTGGTCAGAAGATGGTACCCTTCGACATTGATGCCGAGCGAGAGACATTCCTGGAGGCACATCGCACGTTGGAGAAAGACCGCAGTAAGGCTGTTGTTTGCGATATGCTGCCTGTCTTTAATGCCACATCAGATGCCGATCGACCACCCCAAGGGATATTGAAATTTTTTCTCGAGAGTTGTCTGTTGTTGGCCCGAGACCCGGTTGCTCTGGTTGAGATTGAGGGATGGTTACAGCGATTTCAGAAAGGACGGTAGGAGTCGGTTGTAAACTCTTTACAGCGACGGAAAACTGGCAAGGAAATGCGAATGAATATTCAGATTGGTGATTATGATGTTGACTCTGTGATTCTTGACCTTGGTTCGGATGTTAACATCTTAACCAAGCAGGCGTGGCAAAAGATGGGGAGTCCCCCATTGAGCTGGTCTCCTGTGCAGCTCCCGTTGGCTAACCATGCGAAGGTTACACCTATTGGGAAGGTTCCGCGACTCACGATTGATATTGAGGGCATGAAGACTTATGTTGACTTCGACGTCATTGAAGTAGTTGAGGGAGGAAGTTCCTATCCTGCACTATTGGGGATAGGATGGGCTAACGATAGTGGAGCTGTAATCAACTTCAAGAAGTGCATGATGACTTTTGAGAATCGTGATTTTCAAGTCGTAGCCCCATTGGATCCGGCTGAAGGACGCCGATATGTTGAGCCTGTAAAAGATGATGATCTCACTGCTTGGGATCATGCATTCAACATTTCTGAAGATTATATTCATCCTACTATCCAGGGTGAGATGGAGTGGCACAGCGAGAGTTCTGCGTCTTCCGACTCTGATGATGCTTTCAAACACTGGCAGAACCGGATGCATGAAGTACTGTTTCGAAAATGTGGCTTAGTTACGCAGTCTTTATGTCATGTTGCAACAGAAACAGTCACACTGCTTATCTATGAGGGGTTGCCTGACCTCACTAGCTTTTTGGCGGAATTTGAAGAACGGGTCTCAAAACCCCAGCGATTTTTGGCATTAGCAGAAGCATTGAAGGATGCCCCAACACGCTAGTGGGAAACACACAAGAAGTTCATTACTGATTGGTCGCAGTGTCAGAGGTTGATGATGGTTCGGTTTGGCGACACTGAGGTTTATCACGCTGGCAAGTATGATGGGCGGAACAATCCCCAAGATCATGTGATGGAATGTCAACGGTTATGGAGTGCGCAACCCCGCGATGAGTAGGTCCATGCTTTTATCCATACTTTAGATGAGATGCCGCACTCATGGTACACCGCAGCTGAGTTGCGCCGAGAATTTACAACATGGGGAGAATTGACGGTCTACTTCACTCATACGTTCGCGTTCGCGGATGCTAACCCTAATGTCCATAACGCCTTACAACTCATCCGCAATGTGGTACTTCAAGTTGTTCCAGTAGCCTACCCTGTGGATCCGCACTCTGCTTGTCAAATGCAGTCTCTCATGGAATGTTTCAATATCAGTGGTGGCCCGGAGGACGATGATGATCCCCAGAATGTTAACATTCCCGAATCTGAAGGAAGTCGCGATGTGGTCCCACCTGTTGCACCATGTACGCCGTTCAGTCAACCATTGCAAATCCGCAAGATGAATATCGGAACCGAGGCTACTCCCAAATTTGCCAATGTTGGAGATTATTGGGATGATGAGATGATGAGTAAAGTCACTGAGTTACTTCATGAATTCCAAGATGTGTTTCCTACGAAGTTTTCTGAGATGAAGGGAATACTAGGCGATTTAGGCGAGATGAAGATTCCCTTAAAGCCAGATGTTAAGCCGGTTCGACAGTGACCTTATCGGTTGAACCCGCGACATAAGGAAAAAGTCAAGGTAGAACTTGATCGCATGTTGGATGCTGGTATTATCGAACCTGTAGAAGAATCCGAATGGATCAGTCCTATGGTGGTGCAGGACAAGAAAACAAGAGAAGTGCACATTTGTGTCGACTTGCGGAAGTTGAACGATGCCTGCTTGCATGACCCTTTTCTGACCCCGTTTACTGCTGAAGTACTTGAAGGAGTGGGTGGCCAGGAGATGTACTCTTTCACTGATGGATTCTCTGGCTACCATTAGATTTGCATTGCCAAGGAAGATCACCATAAGACAACTTTTGTTACTGAATGGGGTTTCTTTCAGTACACGGTCATGCCATTTGGTTTGAAGAATGCACCTGTGATATTCTCCAGGGTTGTTGTTGCCGCATTCAAAGACTTTATTCAGAATTTTCTGCAGGTATATATGGATGATTGGACCGTTTATGGATTGATTCACGATCATCTGGCTAATTTGCGGTTAATGCTTGAGCGATGCCGACAGCACCAGATATCACTGAACTTGAAGAAATGTATTTTTTGTGCTCCCTTTGGAATATTGCAGGGTCATATCGTGTGTAAGCAAGGATTGTTGGTTGATCCAGCCAAGATTGCGCTTATTTTGGGGTTGCAACCGCCAACCACTGTTAAGCAGTTGCGCGCCACCTTGGGTCATACGGGATATTACCGCAAGTTCATTAGGGGTTATGCTACGATTACTGCCCCTATGGAGATGTTGCTAAAGAAGGACGCGGCATTCCAGTGGAGCCCGGAATGTTAGGATAGCTTCGAAACGCTCAAGGCGAAGATGGCGTCGGCATTGATTTTGGTTTTTCCGGACTAGAGTAAGGAATTCCCTGTCCACGTTGATGCCTCCTCAGTTGCATTAGGTGTTGTATTGGCTCAACCAGGAGAAGGCGACATTGATCATCCCATTGCTTTTTCCAATTGGAAGTTGTCTTCTGCAAAACGCAATTACACCACCACAGAACGCGAAGGACTGGCCATGGTTTACGCGCTGCAGAAATTCAGGAATTATTTGTTAGGTGGCCACTTTAAAATGTTCACTCATCATTCTGCATTGAAATACTTGGTCAATAATCCTGTGTTGGGGGGGAAGATCTGACGGTGGCTACTGTTGTTTCAGGAGTTTGATTTTGAGGCTGTTGTGAAGCCGGGGCAGTTGGATGTTGGACCAGATCATTTGTCACGGATTGATACAGGGGAGGAACCGACTAATATCAAAGACGGGTTGTTGTATGCCCAACTATTTCACGTTTCCGCTGCTGATCAGTACTTTGATGAAATCCTTCAGTTTCTGGTGACTGGCATCGCGCCTGATGACTTTACCACCACTCAGAAGAAGTAATTGGTCGTCAAGGCTGCTGACTTTCAATTGATCGCGGGAGAGTTGTATAAATTGGGTGTTGATGAGATATTGTGCAAATGTGTCTTGCCTCATGAGAAAGCGCAGATATTGGCTGAGGCACATGGTGGAGTGGCGGGAGGACATTATGGTCGTCGGGTGACTACCCGAAAGGTATTGCGTGCAGGACTTTGGTGGCTTACATTACATAATGATGCGACAGATTATGCGCAGTCTTGTGATGTTTGTCAGTGAACTGGAAAGCCATCCAGACGTGATGAGATGGCGCTGCTACCTCAAGTGACATTGCAACCGTTCGAAAAATGGGCTGTGGATTTTGTAGGACCGATCCATCCACCAGGGAAACGCACAAGTGCGCGATATATTATCACAGCAACATAATACTTGACCCGATGGGCTGAGGCAGCACCTGCAGTTGATTGCTCTACCGCAATGGCTGCTCGATTTTTGTTTGATCACATTATCACTCGATTCGGATGCCCTAAGATATTGCTGAGTGATCAAGGTAGCCACTTTCTGAATCGCACTATCAGCGCATTGATGGATGAATTGCAGATACAGCATAAGAAGAGTACACCCTATCACCCACAGGCGAATGGAACGGTGGAGGCGTTTAACAAGGTATTGGAACACGCATTGACAAAGGTGTGCAATGCGAACCGAGACGACTGGGATTTGAAGGTTCCAGCGATATTGTGGGCCTATCACACCACCTATAAAAGGTTGACTGGTCAGACACCTTTCAAGCTGGTATATGGGAAGGAAGCAATTATGCCTATGGAGTACATTGTTCCAAGTCTACGAATTGCGGCTGTTACAAGCATGGATGATGTTGCAGCATTAGATGAACTTCCAGCACAATTGATGGAGATAGAAGAGGATCGATTTATCGCCGGCTTTCACCAAGGGGTGGAGAAGGACCGTCAGAAGGCATGGTATGATCGCCACATTAAAAATAAGCAGTTTCAGCAAGGTGACTTGGTGTTATTGTACGACAACAAGTTTACGAAACATCCAGGGAAATTGCAGATGCATTGGCTGGGTCCCTATCGCATCAATAGTATTACTTCAGGAGGAGCGGTTCAGTTGCAGCGATTGGATGGGGGGATGCTCCCCAAGCTGGTAAATGGACACAGGTTGAAGCCCTATTGCTCGGGCTTGGAGCAGTGTGATGTCTGAGTCACACGGGAAAAAAAAAAGTGTGTTGCAGGTTGCTTGGTGGCAGATGGCGCACTAACGGAAGAGGGTATGCGTAAGTGGAAGAGGCTTGTGCCACCAGATTAGAGTAGTCAGAGACTCATGGCAGTGTTGCGCTCAGGCTCGATGATGGATTTTGCACAACGGATTTGGGAGAGTACGGTGAAGTGGTGTGATTACTGGCCACCCTCTCTACACATGATTGCCCCTGACTGATTTGGTTGGGTTCACACATGACGACGGCATGTTTTTCATATAGCACGTTGGGCCGATATGATCAGCACAATGTGAAGAGATTGCTCACACGTTGGCACGTAGGATCTTTGATGACAGTATGGTCACCCCCCGGTTGTGTCAGTTGATAGGTTCACACACACAGATGAGAGGTAGTAGGACATCCTTCCCACCATCATGACCCGGGAACGGTCCGGCTATAAGTAGCCGAGGCAGCTGGTAGCTGCTACAACGAGGTTGTTCTAGAATAGCATGGTTATGCTGGTTGATCAATTTGCGAGTTGAGTTGTGAAGAATTCCAAGGAGGTTGTGGAAATGCTTCACTTTGTTTCCCGTGGCTGCACCCCAGGGGCCCTGCGAGCCCGAACGATGAGTGTCCCTGAGCGCCTCGATATGGCGGGTGCACTTACCCTGTGTATGCCCAGGATGGTGCCAGGGTGACTGCGGTATGCGTCGACAGTGAGGTGGACCCCTGGCCGGTCCCGCATGATTCAGTATGCAATAGTTGTTCAAAGGGTTGTGTTATTTTCGATCAGAACGCTGGTTGGGGTGGTAACTCCATGACTTCAGCAGAAGACAGGCGCTAGCGTGAAACAGATGTTCTAGAGTCTTTTGCCACTCCCGCACCTTGGTAATGTTCGTCCTCTTCTCTTTTCAGTCTGCACTCTTCCATGCGACTGGAGGATGAGTCTGCGACGTACCTGACAGTGAGTCGGGGGTTGCCCAATCTTGTGTAGGGCTTACAGAATTGGTATCCAAGGATCTATACAGCCGAAGGAAGGAGACAACATTGCATGATCCAGACAGCAAGAATAGATGCAGTTGACGTGGCTTGAGGGCGAGCCACAAGATTGTGTTGGGGGCCTGTTGGCAGGTGGTTTGATGAGGACATGTCGCGGTACCGCCGATGTTGCGACACGTTGGATAAAGGCGCGAAAGGAGTATTTTGTACCAGAGTAGACCGCAGTTGGTGGGTTTTGGGTCACTTGGACCATGTATTTTGTAATATCGAGTCAAGTAGACCGCAGTTGGCGGGTTTTGGGTCACTTGGACCATGTATTTTGTAATATCGAGTCAATTGTACCGCGGTATGCGGGTTTTTGGGTCATTAGACCAAGTCAGTTAGTCGATTGTCCATAAGTGTCGGTTAGGAAAGTGGACAAGTATTGTAATTGGCGAAATCCTATAAATAGATGAGAATTGTAAGTGTTAGAGAAGAAGTCGATGGATATAAGATAGAAAGAGAGCTGCATGCAGAGATTGACAGAGAGATAATGCAGGAGTTACGCAGATATTTATGTATTTATTTTGGTTTGTCACAGTAATATAAGGATGATGATTTGGTGCAATCTGTGTGTAATGTTGCTCGATACTTATGTTATTGCCTTTTCTTGATGCAATTATCTGTTTCTGTCGCTATGATGTGAATGCCGCAATAATATGTTATAGATATCTGTTTATTGTAATGTTAAATGCTGCGATTAAAGTGATAGGCTATAACTTCATGATGAATATTTAGAATTGTTGTGGGTACCATGCTGTCACAACTCGCCTCCTCCCTCGGTGGAAACATGGTTTCGTCTGCTCTTCCTAGATGCCTCGGGTGAGACCTCATCCGCTCTGCGGGTGTTGCTGGGTGGGCTCAAACCTGCCCGGGCTGGTGCCCAGGGAGACTGCTGTATGTGTCGACAGTTGGTGAACCCCTATCGACTGTGAGGTCGCGATTTGGTCAACAGGGTGGTTAATGGAGGTTAAGGTGGGAAATTAAGGAGTTAATTGACAAGTGTTGTTGGGGTGAGCATGCATACAACGAAAGAATGTGAAGAGGAGAGAAGAGAAAATTTAAGGAAAAAAAAGAGAAAACAGAGTGGGCAGCATGATAATGCAAGAGTGTTGAAGGAAATTGGGACTAAGTGGTCGATTGGAATTGCTGGAGGACAGAGAAATAAGTCTAGTTCCAGAGAAAAGTGTCCAATTCATCCAATGTTTGTGGCAGTTAGGTTGGTCGAGAGTACCTGTGATCCCAAGCCTATTTTGTTAACTTTTTGGTTGATAATTTACATGTGATTTGCCTTAGGTTGCACCTGTGACATGGCAATGGTGTAAGAAATTATTTTAGTGGAATTCTACGCACAAAAGTAGTGATGTATTTCACTGTGGTGCTAGTTAGAATGAAGAGAAGGGAAAGGATTGCACAGTTGGCATGGATTTGGTAACAAACCAGTAAATCTTGTTTTCCAAATGAGGAAATCCTGAGAGAAACATGGGACTGGTGAGAACCTATGGTGAATGCATGAGTCTCAGTCGGGGATGGAGTCCTGCTTAGAGAATAACGAGAAGAACTAAATACGATTGGGTGGAGTGTGGATTCCACGAAGCCAGTTTCCTGTGTTAAACCTTTTTGCAGATAAGTTTAATACCTAGAAATTATGTTTAAATTCCTGAGAGGTTATTTAATTAATTATCGATTAAAGATTTGCATGATTTTCTTGTTCAATTCCCTGAGTTTGGATACAAGATAAGAATTTACATTTTATTTGGTTTAATTCATGGGCATGAAATAAGTGCAAGTTTAATGATGTGATATTGCTTGGAAATTTATGCAAGCTTTTCCTTTAATTAAGTTGAAGTAAAAATTTCATTTCCTGTAGAAATTGTTTATTTCCGGGTTTAAAAAGGCAATGCTTAATTAATCTCTGTCGAAGAGAATAGTGCTTGGAAAAATTAGAAGGATGGATAATTAATTATTGAATTTTTTATCCATTTTTATTATTTTTCATAAATTTTATCCATTTCTATTATTTTTCATTAATTTAAAATTTTATGGCAAAAAGAAAATTTTATTGCCTATGTGATAGTTTTGTTTTACCGCACAACTCCTAAGTTCAAGGAAATAATTATGCATTTGTTATAAGATTTAATGGGTCTTTTAAAATATGTTATGCTTCCACTATTTAATTAGAATTAATATGAACTATAAAATGCATTACTCAAAAGGGTGTGTTACAACTTGGTATCAGAGCTAAGGTTTCAACCCTTCGCCTATGTTATATGTTTTTCCACTTAAAGTATTGTGTTGTATTATTTATTTAAATCTATATTATGAATGAATTAAAGTTATCTGTGCGGTTAATGTATATTACATTATGCATATGAATTTAGATGTGAACTAATAAATCTGGATAAAATTTCATATTGTTAGAACAGTACAATTTTCCAGGCCTTGTAATTGCTAGTTGCCAGAGTAGTGGGCAGGCAGAATTTTAAGATGGTCGAGAGCCCTAAAATATCACAGTTTTTTGAAGCAAGGATACTGCGTGATGACCAAAGGACAGATTCCAATGGCCATCGGTATGAAATGGAACCCAAGGAAGTGTTCCAGACATTAAAATATATTCAGGAAGAAAATGGAAGGTTTTTTCATTATATGGAGCATCAGAGTCAATTCAATCAGGAATGATACAGAACCTTATGCAACTAACGACTCAGATGCAACAGGTATATTCTATGGAAACAAGAGAAGGTGAAGAGTCCTTGAACATAGGAATCCCCGACAGATATCATTACTCAAGAGATAGGAATGTAATTCCAAGGAGGGAGCATTCGCCTTATCATTCAATGGGAATCAATCATGGAAATGTGAAATCTGAATTTCATCACAAGCATAGCTCTAAAAGACAACAGAAAAGAAAAAGAGATGAAAATGTCTACAAGCTGAACTAAGGAAACTTAAGCCTCATACCTTCAATGGAGAGAAGTCTAGGGAAGTTGCATAGATGTGGCTTCAAGAGATGAAAAAATATCTACAATTACATGACTATTCAAACAATCAAGAAGCCATGATTTCCATTTTTAACCTTTAGGGAAAATCCTACCGTTGGTGGAAACAATTGAAGTAGGTAGAAGGTCTAGAATAAAGAAAAATATCTTCGAAAAGATTCTAGACATACTTCAAGCAAGAATATTTATCAGAATAGTATTACGATAAGAAGATGCTTGAGTTATTTGAACTCCGATTGGGTAACATGATCATGGATGAGTATGACAAGAGATTTAAGCTATGTGGATTTCATCCAAGAGGATAAAGTAAAAATCCAGTGTTTCCTTAGCGGTATATCGGCATTCTATAAATATCGAATCAATTATGATGAGCCTCTTACATTGAAAGAGTGCATAAGGAAGGCCAAGTGCATGTACGAACAAGGTAAGAACAGGAAATACCTTCATAAGAGCTGGAAGAGTAATCTAAAGGTAAAGCATGAACCAAGGAATAAGGGATTTAATCCCTTTGGTGGTAAGCAGGAATTCTCCAATTCTTTCAAGTAGCCACATCAGAAATTGGAACCAAGGATAAATGAACCTACAAGACAAGGGAAGTTTGCATCAGTTAAATGCTAAAGGTTTGGAGGAGACCACTATCTCAGCAATTGTCCTGAGAAAAAGAACAAGGATGCTAGAGGTTATAATTTGAAGGAGGCATCTATAGTGGGGGACGTAGCTCGTAACATTTCGTGAATCTATGCAGCTTTGGAAAATCGTGAGGCGAATCATCAGTCATCAATGATAGAAATCGAAGGTAGAACATGAAGGGGAAATTCAAGTTCAACCCATCCGCATATTGGACAAAAGAACCAAAACGCTTTGTAACAGGGCCAACAGACAAGTAAAGGTCCAATGGACCCACTACAGTCTTGAAGAAGCGACTTGGGAGCTGGAATATAAGATGAGGGAAGAGTATCCCCATCTGTTTAAAGACTGATAAATGTATATGAAGTGTTGAAAGTTTATTTCGAAAATTTTGAACAATATGAACACCGAGGACGATGTATAATTCAATGGGGAGGGGAATGTAACACCCCTAGTTTAAACCCCATAGTTTTGTTAGTATAATTTTGTAAATTACTAGGAGTGTATGTAAGGCAGAACACATGTTGTATTTTTTCTTGTTAATATAAAAATTAAACTGGTAGTGGAAGAACCAACACGTTGAATGAACAGGGACTCATGTATTCACCTAGTTCATTGAGGAGGAGTTGAATAGCCTATAAGGGGGCTAATTAATAACCTTGTGTACCTTAAAAACCTTTAAAAATAAACCTTTTATCCTTTCACTAAGCCTAATCCATGTTAACCTTTAATTTTGTTTTAAGATCCAAATATGTTTAAAGGGGTGGTTAAAGGAGGATTAGGTGGGAAATTAAGGAGTTAATTCACAAGTGTTGTTGGGGTGATTATTCATACAATGAAAAGAATGTGAAGAGGAGAGAACAAAAAATTTGGGAAAAAAAAGAGAAAACAGAGTGGGCAACATGAGAATGCAGGAGTGTTGAAGGAAATTGGGACTAATTGGTCGATTGGAATTGCTGGACGATGGAGAAATAAGTCCAATTCCAAACAAAGTGTCCAATTCGTCCAAATTATGTGGCATTTGGGTTGGTCAAGAGTACCTGTGATCTCAAGCCTGTCTTTTTTAATTTTTGGTTGATAATTTACTCTTGATTTGCCTCTGGTTGCACCTATGATATGGTAATGATGTAAGAAATTATTTTAGTGGAATTCTAAGCACAGATGTAGTGATGGATTTCACTTTGGTGTTAGTTAGAATGAAGCTAAAGGAAAGGATTGAAAAGTTGGCATGGATTTGGTAACAAACCAGTAAATCATGTTTTCCAAGTGAGGAAATCCTGAGAGATGCCTGGGACTAGTGAGAACCTATGTTGAATGCATGAGTCTCAGCTCGGGGGTGGAGTTCTGATGAGAGAATAACGAGCAGAACTACCTGTTGGTAGGTGGTTTGATGAGTCAACATCGTGGATGCTATGCAAAGCCAAAGGTACCGCGAAAGGAGGAAAGCAGCGTGCAAGGCGGCAGTAGTTTATGTAGTTTTGGGTCATTTGGACCGCGTCTTGTGTATTTTGGGTCATTTGGACCGCATTATATCGGTTTTGGGTCATCCTTTTGTAGATTTTGTTAAGAAGTAGTTAGGCGGTTGCCTAAGTGTACTGTAAATGTAAAGGCACAAGCCTATAAATAGATGTAGGATTGTAAGTGTTGAGCCACCAAGATATAGTTAAGAATTGAATATTTGATAGCGATTGAGAGATATATGAGCTGATGAAGAGTTATATTGTTGTATCTGGGTTTTTGCGAAGGTGAATATGATATGACAAAGTTTTGAGAAGAATCATTGTGTCTTTCCTGTTTCTATGTGGTAAATGCATTATGCGATATGAATCTGTGAATGATGCGATGTTTTCTTGCTGCAATTAATGTTTTATTGTTATATTTGTTGTGCATTTATGATTATGTCAATGATGAGATATGTTGAATGATGCTGCGATTATGCTTAATTCCTGAGTTGAATGCTTAGATTTATCTCTGAATGTTAGAATGTCACAACAAGTTGATTAGTTGATGCACAAAATCCTCCTTCATTCGGCGGAAACATGGTTCCATCAGCTCTCCCTTGAACATCTCGGGTGAGACCTCATCTACTCCGAAGGTGTTGCTGGATAGGGTAAAACTTTTCTGGGCCAGTGCTCAGGGAGATCGTGGTGGTTCGGGTGTCGACAGTGTGAGAAACCCCTGTCGACTGGGTTTGTGTCAACAAATGGTTCCGTTGTTGAGACCGTAGAGCGAAGTGAAAGGAGGATATGTTGTGGCATCCGATGAGACCGGAGATCCAAGATTGGTTCGACCTAAAGTTGCGAGAGTTCACCGAAAAAGAAAATAAGAACCCTAGGTTGTCGACAGATTGGTGGTTGGAAAAGTACATTCACGGCGGTCCGCACGAATATTTTTTCTGCGAGTTCCCAATCATCCTGTATGAATGGTTATCAAAATTGACCTATCAGAAGAGGAACTTCTAAGGTGGTGAGACGATAGCTTGGACGCCATAACTGATCCAGGAGCTACAATAAGTCGACAACAAAGCATCGCAGGATGTTGAGGCTTGGGTCTACAGTATATTGGAAGGTTATATCACCGATTTTGCGATTGATATGACAGTCTTATAGTGAAGCAGAAAGGGAATTCTTCAACGGACCGAGAGGTAGGTTTCTGTTGTCACTACAGTTGTCCATTAAGATGCTCATTTGCGAAAAGGGCATACTGAAGATGCACCTAGACTAGTAGAACCTTGGTGGGAGGAGGCTGTGGATACCGCGACAGCAGGGGGGATGGTACAAGGAATGATACAGGGTAGATGGGTGCAAGTTATGATGAGACTGTGAAGGAATCCGAGGAAGAGAGTGGTCTTACAAGGGGAGGAGCAAGGTTTCGACAAGAAAAGAGGCAGAGGACAGGAGAAGGTCCTGCTGCAATCGAAATGCAAAGCCGCGAAGGAAGACCACACGGGACAAAGCGACCTCACAGTGCCAACAAGGACAACCAGGCTAGGCCCAGGATAGAGGCAGGACCAACCCCCAGTAGCAACGTGCCCACACCTTCGCTCACTATCTCTCAACCAGGAAGAAATCCAACTTTAACACCACCGTGTTCATTGTGTCAACAGAACTTGATTGCTAGTAGCTCAACGGCTGTAGGAAGGAATCCCAGGATGGCGGGCGAAGATGCAAAGTTGTCGTTGTTCTATGGAAATGGAACAGATAATCCCGAGCAATATTGGTTCTTATGTGAAGCAGTATGGAATGTTAAGAAAATTACCGATGATGAGGCCAAGAAAGGACAATTGGAGACAACACTTCGAGGTCGCGCATTGGACTGGTTTATGAAGTTTGTTCAAGTTCCCGCAGGCACCCCAGAGAAGACGCTAGAAGAAGTCAGAAAAGGATTGATTGCAGAGTTCAGAAAACCCAAATCTGAAGTGCAGTATATTACAGAACTAAAAGAGATTAAGCAATATCCCAATGAAACTGTGTGGGATTTTGACCAACGGTTCAAAACATTGATGGAAAGGGTTAGCTTTGACATGAGCGATGTCTGACACAAAGAATGGTTCATCGTGACATTGCTACCTCACATTCGACTACCGCTGATGCAACAAAACATTACAACACCGAGTGAAGCTCTGGGGATTGCAATGCGGTTAGAAGCTTCGCCGATTGGTGAGAACGCAGCAGGCATGTCGCAGATTCAGACACAGTTGGCCAACTTCACAATACAGTTGCAAGACCTTAAAAAGGGTAAGGAACATCGTGAAGAGGCATGGTGTACGCGATGTTGCGCAAAAGGGCATACTAAGGATAGCTTCCCAAACTTCCGCAACTATCTGGTATCTGGAGCGTCGAACCCATTGAGTGGTGGAGGTATGTCGTCGTGCCGCATTTGTCGGGTATATGGGCATCGACATGAGGAGTATCAAAGATCCCTGAAGAACCAAAGGAGGGTCTGTTAGCATTGAACCTTGTTCTACAGTCCAGGTATGTCTTTAAGTTTGTTGAGGATGGAAGCACAGAACCTTCTTCATTGTCCGAATCTTCGTTGTCCAAAGAATGCAGAAGATGGTCACAAAGCCGATGAATTTGTATTGTACATTCTGCAAGTCCGTGGGACATGAAGACAAGGATTTTCGTGCCTATGGCTTGCTTTAGGAGAGAACGTACAACGCATTCTATGTGAAGGACGACCAGCGTGTTGTACAACAACCACAACCGCAGCCACAAGTAGCCCAGCCACTACCTCAACCACAGATGTAGTTTGTACCACAGCCGCAACCACAACAGTTTATGCCACAATATACTCAGATGTCGATGTCTCTGCAGCAGCCACAGTACTTTCAGCAAGGATAAGGCGTTCAGTTGCAACCGAATCCCATGCAGCAGCAGTTTCCTCAACCACAGTATCAACAACAAGGGGGATTTTGTGGAGGATTCCGGGGAGGACGCAGTGGAGGATTTGGTCGTGGAAGAGGACGAGGTCGCGGACCTGTCCAATGTTACAATTGTGGAGTGTTGGGACACTACCAGAGAGATTTCCCACAGTTGTAGACCCAGTGTACGTTTTGTTTTGTTACTGATCACACTATTGAAAACTGTCCGCAGTTGATTGCGCGGTGGCAGGCAAGAAATATACCACAGTTGCAGAATCAGAACCAGTTTCCAAATCAGAATCAGCCACAGAACTAGAACCAGCGTCCGAATCAAAACGCCAATCGAAATGTGAATCGGCCTGAAAACCCATCGTCAAACCAGAATCAGGGACCAACTGTTGCGACAATTTCAGCAAAGCCGAGGACACAATATGTTGTTGTTTCTATTATCACTTGCGGAGGCGCGACAACAGGCAAAGATGGTTTGCACCATTTGATCCGGATGGTTGGGAAGAAGAAGGCATAGTTTGACATTGATGTTGAGCGTGACGCATTCTTTCAAGCGCGTAATGCAATGGAGAAATATCGTGGTAATTCAATTGTTTATGACATGCCCCCAGCTTTTGATTCAACTTCGAAAGTAGGACCATCGTGTCAATATGGCACTCTGCAACACTTCTTTGAAAGTTGTTTATCGCTGGCACGCGATCCTAATGCACTTGCTGAGCTCAAGATTTTGCTGCATCGACCGACTAAGGGACGAAAGGATTCCACGGTGAACTCCTTACAAAGAAAGAAGACAGGCAAATAAATGCGCATGAATGTCCAGATTGGGGATTATGATGTCAATTCAGTTATTCTGGATCTAGGCTCTGATGTTAACATATTGACAAAGTAAGCATGGAAAAATATGGGGAGTCCAATGCTGAGCTGGTCTCCTGTACAGCTGTGATTGGCTAATCAGGCCAAGGTGACACCCATTGAGAGGGTTCCGCGCCTTGTTGTGGATATTGAAGAGATGAAGACATATGCAGATATTGATGTCATTGAGGTTGTCAAAGGTGGAATCTCCTATCTTGCATTGTTGGGGATTGGATAGGCTAATGACAGCGCAGCAGTCATTAATTTTAAGAAGCGGATGATGACCTTTGAAAATCAGGATCTCTGCGTCATCGCTCCATTGGATCCGACTGAAGGGCGACGATATGTTGAACCTGTCAAGGATGAGGTTGTAAGAGGATGGGATCATGCATATAAAATTTCAGCATATTACGTCCATCCAACTGTTGGGGGAGAACTTGGTTGGCGCAATTCCAGCTCTACGTCTTCTGACTCGAATGATGCTTTAGAGAATTGGCAGAATCGTCTGCATGATGTATCGTTCCGAAAGTGTGGGTTGGTCACCCAGTCATTGCGATGTGTTGCGATTGAGACTGTTGAGTTGCCGGTATATGAAGGACTGCATGGATTGTTTGAATTTTTGGTCACATTTGAAGTTAAGGTGTCAGAACCACAACGGTTGGTGGCGATAGAGGAGGCGTTGAAGGCTACTCCAACACAGTGGTGGGCGACCCATAAAAAAGTCAATTACTAGTTGGTCGCAGTGTCGAAGGTTGATGACGGTTCGCTTTGGCGACACATAAATATATCACACCGGAAGGTATGATGGGAAGAATGACCTTGGCAGTCATCTAATGGAATGTCATACTTTGTGGGCTTCGTGACCAAGAGATGAATGGGTCCATGATTTTATCCATACTTTGGATGAAATTCCACGATCATGGAATGCCACAGCTGAATTGCAAGGGGAGATTACCACTTGGTTAGAGTTGACAGTTTTCTTTACTCATACCTTCAGCTTCGCGGATGCCAACCCAGATGTCCATAATGCTTTGTAGCTCATCCGCCATGTTGTTCTAAAGTTAGTTCCAGTGGCATATCCTTTGGATCCACATATGCACTGTAAGATGCATTCGATGATGGAATGTTATAATATCACTAGCAGGCCGGAGGATAGGGATGACCCGCGGAATGTCAATATTCCGGAATCAGAAGGTAGTCGCGATGTGGTAGCTCCTGATGCACCGATAGATCTGATTAGTCAGCCGCTGAAGCTCAGAAAATTCAACATTGGGACAGAAGCGAACCCAAAGTTTGAGAATGTTGGTGACTACTGGGATGAAGCAATGATGATGAAGGTCACCGACCTGTTGTTGCATGAGTTCCAAGATCTGTTCCCTACGAAGTTTTCTAAGATGAAGGGAATCTTGGGGGATCTAGGGGAGATGAAGATTCCGTTGAAACCTGATGCAAAACCAATTAGGCACCAACCGTATCGCCTAAATCCACAACATAAGGAATGGATCAAAGTTGAACTTGATCGCATGTTGGATGATGGCATCATTGAACTAGTTGAAGAATCAGAATGGATTATTCCAATGGTGGTCCATGACAAGAAGACAAGTGAGGTCCGGATTTGTGTCGACCTGAGAAAATTGAATGATGCATGCATGCATGATCCATTCCCAACACCGTTCACTGATGAAGTACTGGAGTGCATGGGTGGATAAGAGATGTATTCCTTCACAGATGGCTTCTCTGGTTATCATCAGATCAGAATCACAAAAGAGGACCGCCACAAGACGGCATTTGTGACTAAATGGGGTTGTTTTTAGTACACGGTGATGTCGTTCGGGCTAAAGAACGCTCCTACGATATTCTCTCGGGTTGTTGTTTCTTCCTTTAGGGATTTTATTCAGAAGTTCTTGCAAGTTTATATGGATGATTGGACAGTGTATGGCTTGATCAACAATCATCTGGCAAATCTGCAACTTATGTTGGAGCGCTGTCGACAACATCAGATATCACTGAACTTGAAGAAGTGCATTTTTTGTGCACCATTTGGGATATTGTTGGGTCACATTGTTTGCAAGAAGGTATTGCTGTTCGACCCAGCAAAGATTGCGCTCATTCTGAGCCTAACACCACCTACCAATGTCAAGCAATTGAGAGCGACGTTGGGACACATCGGGTACTATCGCAAGTTTATCCGGGGTTATGCAACAATCATGGCCCTATGGAGAAGTTGTTGAATAAGGATGCGGTATTATTGTGGAGTCTCGAATGTCAAGTCAGTTTTGAGACGCTGAATGCTAAGATGGCTTATGCACCGATCTTGGTATTTCCTGACTAGAGCAAGGAATTCCATGTCCATGTGGATGCATCATCAATCGCGTTGGGTGTAGTGCTCATGCAACCAGGGGAAGGGGATCTGGTTCACCCAATTGCTTTCGCAAGTGAGAAGTTGTCGTCTGCATGAGTCTCATCTCAGGGGTGCAGTTCCGATGAGAGAATAACGATTAGAACTACCTATGGTTGGGTGGAGCGTGAATGCCACAAAGCCAGATGCCTGTGTTAAACCTTTTTGTAGATAAGTTTAATACTTGGAAATTCTGTTTAAATTCCTAAAAGGCTATTTAATTAATTATCGGTTAAATATTTGCATGATTTTCTTGTTAAATTTCCCGAGTTTGGATACAAGATAGGAATTTACATTTTATTTGGTTAATTCATGGGCATGAAATAAGTGCAAGTTTAATGATGCGATATTGCTTGGAAATTTATGCAAGTTTGTCCTTTAATTAAGTCGAAGTAAAAATTTCATTTCCTGTAGAAATTGTTTATTTCCGGGTTTAAAAAGGAAGTACTTAATTAAAATTTGTCAAAGAGAGCAGTGCTTGGAAAAATTAGAAGGATGGATAATTAATTATTGAAATTTTTATCCATTTCTATTATTTTTCATAAATTTTATCCATTTCTATTATGTTTTATTAATTTAAAATTTTATTGCCCAGGTCTGTGTGATAGTTTTGTTTTACCATGCAGCTCCTAAGTTCAAGGAAATGATTATCTTTTTTTTATAAGATTTAATGGGTCTTTTAAAATATTCTATGCTTACACTATTTAATTATAATTAATATACACTATAAAATGCATTACTCAAAAGGGTGTGTTACAACAGACTTCTTCCATCATTGTTGGCCCCTTGTCAGGGATGAGGTTTGGCATTTGGTTGAGGACTCTAGATGCTCCAAGGAATTCTTTTTGGCTCTGAATGCCACATTCATTTCTCTCATACCCAATGAATACAAAGCTAAAGATCCAAAAAAAATCAATCCTATAGCCCTCTGCAATGTCATATATAAGGTCATCGCGCTCCGGCTGAAGCCACTATTTCTGAAACTCATCTCTCCAAATCATAAGGGCTATGTAGAAAGACGAAATATTATAAACACTATTATCACATATCACGAAGTGATTCACTCTCAGCGAGTGACAAGAACTCAAGGTATGCTCATTAAATTGGACCTCCCAAAATATTTTAACAAATAAGTTGGTAGTATATGAGAGTTGTTCTAAATGTCGTTGGATTTGATCATCTTTGGATAAACTGGGTAATGAACCTCCCCTCCTCTTCCTTATTTTCTATTTTTCTTAATGGTTCCCCCACAGAAACATTTTCCCCTTCAAGAGGTATCTACCAAGGTGACCCACTCTCGCCCTTTCTTTTCATTCTTATGGTGGAAGGTCTCAGTAGAAGGATAAAACTTGATATTCTTGACCACTCCCTTATTCGACTTCCCCTCCATGGAATGTCTCCTCCCCCATCCCATAGCCAATTTTTTTTACGACACCCTCCTAATGGGATCCCCCTCTATCATAGAAGCTACCACCCTCCAAGCTATTCTTAATGACTTTATTGCAGCCTCGGGAACTTCGATTAACAAAGCTAAACCTCATATCTTCTTCTTCAATACTCCCCTAGATATTCAACATCACATCTCCAGACGTCTCGGTTTCTCAAGGAGCACCCTTTCGTCCAAATACTTGCGCATTCCTCTTATTGATAATTCCCTTGGAAATAGTTCATGGGAAGATATTCTAACCTCCTTGGAATTAAGACTCTCCTCATGGACTTTTCGAACTCTAAATTTTCCTAGTTGTATAAGCCTTATCAAGTCTATCTTGCAAGACATTTCTCTCTATCTTTTTTCTACTCTGGAAGAATCCAAGGCCATTTTAAAGACGATATGCAAAATTTAGTGAATTTTTTTATGGACCTCTACTGGAGAAGGGAAGAAATGGGCATTGGTCAAATGGACGGATCTTTGTTTTCCTAAATGCTCTGGTGGTCTGGGATTCATAGACCCTGAAACCGTGAACCAATTTATGAGTACCAAAGTGTGGTGGTGTTGTCTAAAAAGGCTAAATGATAGATAGGAAAAATTATGGTGGGATAAATATACCCCCAACATGCTAAAAAATGATCTGGTTAGGTGGGAAATGTCGTAGCAAGGATCCCTGATATGGAATGCAACATGGTAGTACATAGATTTGATATGAGATAATTGTCTCTGGGAGATACAGGATGGAAATTATGCTCACTTATGGACAGACTCCCGGTAACAACTCCCTCGCCTCCAAGTAGATGACTCTCTTCAAGGCATAATGGAGAACATCAATGGCTACCATAATCATATTGTTTCTCAATATTGGAAGCAGTCCCATTCTGATAGTAACTAGCGGCAATGGAAAGTCACAAATGTCAAGATAGGTACTTAGGAGCATGTGGATATCCAGCCATGGATGGATGAAATCAAAAAAAGAAGGATAAGGATTAAACAATGCTAGGACATTCTCTGATGGGAGTACTCATCATCAGTAAAATTCACTGTCAAATAGGGCTATTCTCTTAAAAATGGGGCTCATCTTTTGAATAAGGATTTGATATGGGAACGATCTGGAATAATGGCTATTGGACTAAAATCAGCTCCTTCCTATGGCTTATGGGACAGGGAATAATCCTCACATGGGATAACCTACAATGTCATGGTTTCATTGGACCTTCTAGCTACCATCTATGCTCCCAAGACTCAAAAACAATCAATCATCTTCTTAACAGTTGTTCCTTTAGTTCTCAGATATGGGACCAAGTGGTGGCTATCATGCGCCAAATTGATCGGCAAAGACATAATGCAACATGAACTCTGATTGCATGGTGTAATAAATCCTACAAGAACCTAGTCATCAACAAGATATGGTAGTTAATACCAAGATTCCTCATGTGGGAATCAGGTAAAGAGAGGAACCAATGAATTTTCAAGGGCACCCATCTCTCTCACTAGGAGGTATGGAACAACATAAAAAGGAACATTAAGGAAATTTGTGTTCTCTCCCGATGGACAGAAGCGGAATTTGACAAGGATCTTGGAGAAAAATTATTTTGAACTAGTGGTTGACTAGCCCCTCCACCTATGTCGCCTATAAACCTTCTCTGGTTTCTCCTCCCAATGCATCTTCATGGAATGCCCCTGCTCAGGGTTTTATTAAGTTAAAATTTGATGGAGTCTCAAAAGTGAACGCATGGAATGTTTGCTATGGAGGAATTTTCATAACATCTTGTGGGGAGATTCACTGCACCTTTTTGGGGGATATTGGGACTGAAATAAACAAGGAAAGAGAGTTGTGGAAGTCTATTCAATGGCACGCAGATTTCCTTGTAACACCACTTCCTAAAGCTGGTTGTTGAGGGAAATTCTAAATTAATAATTGATATGCTCATATTCCTTCAAAAGTACGGCATGCCACCCACTAAGATTGGAGCACCTCCTTGCTTCTGTAGATGACATGACACACTCCTAGCTTTCCATCATCCCTTCTAAGGTCAAAATATCTACCAACAATGTGGCGGATCATCTGGAAAATAAGGGGGTCGAATTACAAGAAGAATATATCACCCAAATATGGCCATTAGAACATCCAACCACACTATCCCTTCCTTGTCAATATTTGGTCGAACAAGACTGGCTTATCCCGAATGGGGTGAATGCTAGGTGAGGAGAGTGCATCTATGGTGAAAGGACAAGAGGTGATGGGGAAGTCCCATTGGCCAGCGCATTGTATATGGTGTCGATGTTGGTCTCAAGGAAACATTAAACCAACCCCACTCTCAAGAGACATCATGTACAACACGAACGAGCGTATTCACTGGTCGTTTATAATGAAGGGAGAATTAGAGACAATGGTTGATAAGCCACCTATAAATGGAGAGAGGGCTTCATTAAAACCTTCATTTTCCACCAATATGAGCTCTGGCGATTTTCTCAAGTCTTAGCGAGCTCAGTGCGGAGGTATACAACTTGCTTCTGGGCTCTTGGGTGGTGGAGGAAGCCGAAGGATGGTTCACGAATGACATAGATCCACCATCCATCTAGGACATGACTGTCATGCATAGATCCAAGACACGAGTTACAGGAACATTTCCTGAAACTTGGCTTCGATAATTGATACACTATTGGACATAAGGAATGGCATCTGATATTAGAAGGAGGATTCACGGAATAGACTGCAGAATCTTGGTCATCAGGTGCAAATCATGATTGAATGGTGTGTTGATATCTCCGAGCTCTTCCGTCTCCACTAGCCATTTCTTGCGATAGTCGTGGATCCCAAGATGGAAAACTCTACACATAACACGAAGGAAGAGAACAAACCTGCTCACGAGGTGATGAACATACTTGCAGCCAGACGGCCCGAGGTTAAGGAGGAAGCAAAGCAATTAGAAATAAACAATTGATAAACATTAAATAAACAAGAAAACCAGAACAAAAAATATGATAGGGGAAAGAGGGCATAATCCTGTTCAACTTTATTATTCACATGAACATAGCTTAAATACAATGTTTACAAGTAACTACCTTCAACTATCAAGTAACAGTGAGGTTGTTAAGCTAATTAGTACTTCATGATTAGAGCTAGCTTTCTAACAATCCCCCCTCTTAATCATAAGTTCGTACAAAAGTACCTGCTAGTAAAAAAAATTAGTGCAAGAGCTGATATCACGTCCATGTATTCAACTTGTAACCCATGGTTTGAAACCTCATGGATGTTGATGAATATTCACCTAAAAATGTGCTAAATGGATGCCAAAACCAAGTGACAACCTGTAGGTGTTCATTGAAGTGAAACCAAAAACCGATGAGAGCAGAAACCCCTAAAGAGAACTTAGTTGGCTTCAATGTCCAACACATCTCATAACCTGAAAATGCTTGACAAATCTGAATGTGCCAAGCAAAGATGCACGATCCGAAGATCATCTCTGTAAGTGAACAAATAAGTTCACAAAAAAGCTCTAAAAAATAACATATATATACTGTCAATAATCAGTTGACAGAAAAAAGTGTCGAAAGGCATCCAAAACTTGTATCCCTAACCTTTATCCATCAAATTCATGTGGGTAGTAAACCAGGTGAATCACTAGTACTATCTGAAATCTATGATCCAAAGTCATTAAAAATCAATCCTAAATCCATCATCTCGGAACCATAATCCATACTTAATCATGATAACCTGTAAACAATCCTCAAAAGTGGACTTTGAAACTTGAAGTTGTAATGTCCCCAATTTGGCCAATTTTCGAACCTTGGACTAGTGAAGCTCCAAAATGTCCCAAATGATCCCAAATGGTTTCGAATTATGTCCAGAGTGGATTGAGGTGTATTGGGAAACCCTAATACAACTATTATATGCTTGGACACCTTATAAGTACTTCAGAAACTTGCATTTACAATTAGAGAATGAAAGGCAAAATTACTAGGAAAATCGATGTTGAAACCCCCAAGGGTAGATGGCTCCAAAAGACTCCTAAGGATTTCAAATTGGGACTGAGAGTGTTTGAAGGGTATTATGACATACAAATGAACCTAATGGGTTCTTAGACTCTATCAAAAGACTTCTGTATCATTCATTTAAGTTCAAGAGAAAATAGAGAAATTTTCTAGTAAATTCGAGGTTCAAATCCCCCAAGGGTAGAGATCACTAATGGCTTCCCAAATGCAGTACACAAACCTCCCAAATTTCATAAAAGAGACATGTATTAGTTATATTTCTTCAATGGGTACCCAAATTCATCATTAATCAGTTCCTAAAGGCTGCTACAACTCCCATAAATCAGAGATTGGTAAACATGTCTTAACATAGGGGGAAATGAGAGAAAAACTCCATAAATTGCTATGAAATTTGTGAGAAATGTTACAAGGAATTGCTTAAGGTGTATGAAACTTCTTCAGTATATTAATCTCTCTCCAAATATCAATAAAACCACATATATTTACTGATACAAATTGATACCAAACAACTTCAAGCTCTCTCAACAAGATATACGAGAAAATGGCTTGAATCTCTTCCTTGAATGTAAATATCACTTTAAATACATAATTTTTTGAGTTGTGTCTCTCATGATATTATTATTACAGAGATATATATAATCTAACATGTCCATTAAGTCTAAATAGAATTCCTTCACTAACTATGTGCAACAACAAGTGAGCTATGCAAAAGCTATGGGGGGGAATGGCACCATTCATACATAGTTTGGCATTTTTACATGGTTTTACTTGGATATTTGACCTGAGGTTCATATGAGAATCAAATACAGATTTCATGCATCATATTACAAATAAATGGGCCCCTTGGAGTTAGGAGTTAGGCATCATATGCATCATAAGTGTCATATAATCTTCATCATTGTTGTCATAGGAGTTAGGGAATCTAGCTCCAAGTGTCCCAATTATTCTAAGATGCCTCTTCCTCTTCCATGGGAGTTTCTCTTCCACTAAAATTTAACCTTACATGATTTGTGTCATGAATAATACCTCTTCAAATCCCCCAAGTATATTACCCTTCATCTTGAACTCAAATTGGTGAGAGAATAATGCCAAGTGTAGTGGGGAATCTTGCCACATGTGGGTCCCACAACCTCTTATGTGCCCTCATGATCCAATGCCACCTTATTTTCTTTTTATTATTATTTGTTTGACCCATTTAATGTGAATTTGTAATTCTAAGGTCATTTTGGGTCCCGTATCTCCCTTATTCCAACTTTTAATGCTTCCACCCCCAACCTAGGGAACTAGTAATTTTCCTCCATGATAGTTCATTTGGATGGGTATATTACAACTTTGAATTGGAAATTTCTCTTAATGTGACCCACCTTTTCCATTTGGATCTAATTTCACATTATTACTAACTTGGACATCAGTCTTGGCAATTATTTGACCCTTAGCACCAATTTGACAAACTATCATGAGTATGTCCAACTGGCTTAGGCCATTGTAACCCAATGAAACATTTGGTGACATGACAAATCATCGCCTCCCAATATTGCTTATCCTCAAGCAATTTCAAACATGGATGTTGAATAACCTGCTTTCTTTCCAAAACTTTGCTTCCAAAACTTTGAGTAGTAGCACCCATGTACTACAATTGCGTGTTTCCAAAAGCAAGGAGATGTGGGTTTTCTTTTTCATATTGATATCCCCTGTAACATCACCACTAAACACCAAAATATTAATTAAATCCATCAAAACAAATCTTGCACAATTACTCTTTACCTCTTTCATATTTTGGAAACCCTTTATGATACCACTGTGTAATTCTTTGAAGTTGCCACTGAGTTGCCCAACTTTGAGTCTTCAAGATCCCATGAAAATTTTAGAGAGAAACCACCATGCTTGGTGTTGCACTACTCTAGTTAAAATCACCTTATTAAGTGGGAACTCAATATCCCATACTACTTGTTTCCCCAAAATAATTTGAAACCAATGAGACAAAAAATTATTCCAGGGTCCCATTGCTTGTATTGCACTTCAACAATTAGGAGTGCTCTCCAACCCATACCATCAAGAAAGAGAATTCTTGGATCCCATTTCCTTGTATGCATTCTTCCAAACATCATAAGTACAAAAGATAGATCATCAAAGTACATAAAAACATAATAAAAATGTACATCAAGGAGGTGCCTCATCAAAGAATCATGAAAGTGCTTATACCTCCAAGTAAGTAGACCACCATTTTCTGAGTGCATACAAGCATCAAGTAACCAATCAAATATGCTCCAATGACATAGGTGAAGATCCCATGTCCTATAATGCTACTCCAAAAGGAGGTAAGATGCATCAAAATAATCAGCCATGTATTCTTTCATCCAAGAAGTGAATGAAGAATCTCCACTAAAATATGAACCAAGTAGGGAGCAAAGAAAACAATGAGCCTTCAAGGGGCTCACAGAAGTACCATTTGTGCATCCATGAATATGTGTATCATCAAGAAATAAAAAAGGATGTTGTTGCCAATAAACATTTTCTCCAATCATATATCGCTTCACCCAAGTATTGGATGAAGTTCCTCCAACATCAATTGAACTAAGCAAGGAGCAAGGAAAATCATGAGTCTTCAAGTGACTCAAGTGAACATCATAGGTACATCCATGAAGATATGTATCATAATAATATAAAAAAAGGATGTTGTTGCAAATTTAAATAAAAAGGTGCTCTAATCATTTCATCATCTAAAGGAGAGATAGGAGTTTCATACTCCTCATGTGGCACCATAAAAAGAAACTTTTCACCCATACTTCATTAGGATGAATGCTGCAAAATATGGATGTGTAAGATGTAGGAGAATGAACCAACTCACCCAAATGATCAGAATATGCAAAAGTGTCATCATGTGTAGGCTCCATAAGGGTAGGATCATGCACATCCCTCAAAAGGGAAAAAATTTCCTCATAGGTTGGTTCAAAGGTAGTGGAATCATACACTTCTTCAAAATTTGTGTAACCATTTCCAAGAGGCAACTCATGTTCCTCTTCCACCACAACAAGTGCTTGGTTCTCATCAAGCTCATATTCAAACACATCAAGAACCTGCAAGTTGCCATGTTTGTCATGATCCATCATGTCATGAGAATCCTCCAAGCAATCTACCATTTGATAATCTAAAACATAGGAGGGAGAACAAGTATCTTGCAACCTATCAAGACGTTGTTCATTTTTCATTTTGAGGTTATGAATATCCTCATTATTATTCAAGTATGCTCCATGTAACCATTCATTAAGCTCAACCAAATTGTTTTTATAAAAAAGCAAAGACATGAAGTTACCTTCGATGTTGCACATTGCCCTTTGAATCTTCTCCATATCTTCAAGGAAGGATGGATCCTTCAATAAAGAAACTCTCCAACAAGAATTTGACACCAATGCTTGAGTGTCATGGAGTATGATAAGGGTCTCTTGGATCTTATTTTCATTCATCTTTAATGACCCTTCAAGAAAAAGAGGCTCTTGTAGAGGGACCTCTTCTTCTTTGTCCTTTCTGCTTGGACCAACTTCATTAAACCCATGTGGTGATGGGAAAGTTGATCTTGGTTCTTCTTCAACTGCTACAAGGTATTCATTTTCATGCTTAATGAAAGTTTAGCTTGCAGCAACACTTTCAAAAGTGATCTCTATGTCCCCAACATAGAGGTGTGAGCACCCATCAGCAGGTACTCCTTCATAATTCAAGCATCCATCGGTAGATGCTCTTTGATTAATGTCCAAGGTAGAATGTGCCTCGAAATGATCTTCAATATTTTCAATAGAGTCTTCTTCATGCTCATGTGATGTCTCTTCATATTTTTCAGAGTCACTTGGGAGTGACTTTCGATCCTCTTCATGTACTGCTTCTTCTACTTCACCTATTTCAGAACTAGGTGGCTCATGGGACTCCTCCTTTTCACTCACACATATATGATTTTCTCTCCAAGGTATTTTGCAAGAAGAGCATAGACCTTTCTTCACTAACTACACATCTTCATTTTTTGGCCTATTTTCAAACACCCAATCAACATAGTCTTCAAAAGGAATGGAATTTTGTACATCTCCCTTCAAAGCTAGATATGCTTGATATTGTTGGGGCAAGGTTTTACATGTTGCTCTCAATATTTGTAATTCATTCATAGAATTATCCTTTGGTAGAGTGACACACTCATCTTCATCATATTCAAATTCATAAGAATAACCTTCATTCCTTATGAAATTGTAAGAAGTATTGCATGATGGCACCTCCTCCGCATACCATTCACATTCTTTGATCCGCATCATAGTTGGCAAGTCATCAATGTCGATACAACTTCGACAAGTTTCGACTCAACATGAATTCGACAAACTTCGACAGGTTTCGATTTCGACACAACTCCGACGAGTCTCGACTTCGACATACTGTGACATGTTCCGCACAGTTCGCGACATCGACAAACAGCGTTGACATGCGACCAGCGACTGTCGAATTGCGACAGACTATCTCTGTATCTTCTAGTCGACTATAACGGTTGAACATTTGAACCGTTCTAAATTCTTCTTTGTAACTGAATGTAATGGGCAGGCACCCAAGCATCTCAGAATTATATATAAGCATGTATAATATTGTAACATACATCAGTTTTGATCTGTTTGCAAGTAATAGAAGAACAGTTCGCATTCCTTAATATTGTCTGTGCATATTGTGTTTATCTATGTTGCGTAATTCTGCTTTTCGTCATTCTTCTTATACTTAGTTGCTTCCGCCATAACAAAGCCGAATCATTCAGTTGAACTTTTGTCCCCCTCGTGCTTCCTGGACACGACCTGGATCATTGGTATCAGAGAAATTAGTTTTTGTTCATGCTTAAGTTCTGCGAATACACTTCTCTCGAAGTTACCTAAATTATGCCGGTTCAAACTCACTCGCAATCTCAGCAATCCAAGCAGACGCAATCTCCAGAAATGAAAAAAGAAATAGACGATAGCCATGCAGCCGGCGAGACAGTACAGCTTATTGAGCAAGCTCTGGCTCGACAACGGACTAAAATGTTCGCCCAGTTCAACGAGATTCTCTTGCGATTCGCTTCGACATTCGTAGGATCCTCGACGAGAAATCACTCCGATAAGATCAGCCCCTTCAAAGTGAAAATGAATCTGGACATACCGAATCTTGAAGGTAAGATTGACGCAGAATCTGTCGACAATTGGGTGCAACAATTGGAATCCTATTACGCTGTAAATCAACTCTCTGAAGCTAAAAAAGTCACCATTGCGTCCTTAAAGATGTCAACCTCCGTGCACTGCTGGTGGGAGAACCTCTCGACAAAGATGGAGAAAAGCGGAGACCCCATCGACACATGGGACAAATTCTTCGAACACATCCGGAAGGAATTTTACCTACCTAAATACCTCGAGCAGCAGTATAAGAAATGGCAGCAACTAAGGCAATGGAAATACCAATCAGTACAGAGTTACACCGACGAGTTCTATCGACTCATGGCAAGACTTGGCATCCAAGAAGAAGAGAAATTGTTTGTTTTGAAGTACATCAACGGATTGTCCTAGTACATCCAGCAGGAGATGGAATTTTTGACTGTCACTGCGCTCGCGGATGCATTCCACTATGAGAGCAAACTGGAAATCATACTCAGCATCAATCACATAGCCTGGCCCTTGAATTAGTTGACGAAGGGAAGTGGGAAAACTGTCTTCCAATGGACAGCAACACATCAAGCAGCTTTTGAACAACTCAAACATAGGCTCTGCACTGCACCAGTACTTGTGTTACCTGACTTGCATAAGCCCTTTGAGATTGAGACGGATGCATCGTACTATGCCTTGGGTACGGTGATCACTCAGTCTGGTCACCTAGTCGCTTTTCATTCTGAGACTTTTAACGACACAATTAGAAGATACTCGACGTACAAAAAATAATTGTATGCCATTGTGCAAGATCTCAAGCAATGGAGGAATTACATCCTTGGCAAGGAAACGGCCATTCTCACTGATCATAAGCCTCTATAGTTCGCTTCAACACAATTTAAGTTGCAAACAAACTGGATACTCAAGTGGATTAATTACCTACAACAATTCCAGTTGGTGATTAAGTATTGGAAAGGTAAAGCTAACTCCGTCACCGATTGCCTCAGTCGACCACCCTTTACTCTCCTTTTGACAGTGATGAGTATGCAGGGATATGACATGACCACTTGGCCATAGTTGTACGAGGACGACAATGACTTCTCAGCATTCTATCGACAGTTACAGAGGAACAAGTCATCGACCTCAGACTCCGACTACTTCCTAAAAGACACCTTGCTATACAAGCTTGGACAGCTTTGTGTACCAACCGGTGAGCATCGACATCAGCTCATTTGGGACGCGCACTACAGCAAGACTACAGGACACTTTGGAGTAGCAAAGACACATGCTATTTTGCAGAAGTAATTATTCTGGCCTACACTTAAATCCGACGTCAACAAGTACATTCAATCATGCGTGGTTTGCGCCATTGCTAAGCCACCTAATCGACGACAGCGATTGTACACACCTTTGCCAGTTCCTAGTCGACCATGGGGATCTATTTCTATGGACCACTTGACAGGTTATACAACTACCAGACATCGGCATGACACGATCTTGGTAGTAGTTGACCGATTTTCCAAGATGGTCATTCTCATACCATGTAAGAAGAACATGACAGTGCAACAGACTGCTCAGCTCTTCTTTACACATGTTTGGAAACACTATGGTTTACCCACAACCATCATTTTCGACCGAGATGCCAGATTTGTCAGCATCTTTTTGGAAGACCCTATGGAAACAGTTGGACACACGACTGTCATTGTCAACAACTTTTCATCCTTAGACCGATGGACAGATAAAAGTTGTAAATTTCCTTGTAGTACAACTGCTTCACATGTACAATCAGAAGCATCGACGCACATGGGATGATAGTCTTCCATACATTCAGCACAGCTACAATCGTGCTCAACACAGCTCTACAGGAAAGAGTCTATTTGAGATCTGTTATATATTTCAACCCTCAGCGCCTATCAACTTGATCAGCTCCTCAACACAGCCAAACTCCGACACAGACCACAACCAGCGAGAAGTTGATAAAGCAGTCAAGTTTCGAGAACAGATTTGCGACATCCAGAAGCAAGCATGGGATATGTTGCACAGAGCAAACTAGAAAACTAAGGCCCGACACGACAAGCATCGTATTCCTCATACATTCCAAATTGGGGATAAGTTCTGGCTACATCTTAAGAAGGAGTGCTTCACTGGTCCTTTCAAGAAGCTCAAGCCTTTGTGATATGGTCCATACAGTATTCTTCGACAGATTGGAGAAAACGCTTTCCAGCTCGACATTCCTTCATGCCTGGATCTTCATCCAGTCTTCAACGTGGATCTACTTCGACCTTACCATGCACCCTTGTTGGAACATAATGACTTATCAACAACAGAACCCGAAGACATCCATCCAGATGTTTAGGAGCCTCTTCCTTGCAACACCATTGTGGGATGACGAGTATGCCTTACAAGGACGAACACAATTCCCTTGTTTCAGGTTGCCAAAGCTGGTCAGCTCCCATCTCAAGGAAAGTGGTACTTTGTTACTGAAATAACCGACAAGTTTCCTCACCTTCGCGAGCAAACAATGGGGTCCATTGTTTCTTAAGGAAGGAAGTCTGATCCGCATCATAGTTGGAAAGTCATTGATGTCGATACAACTTCAACAAGTTTCGACTCGACATGACTTCGACAAACTTCGACAGGTTTTGATTTCGACACAACTCCGACGAGTCTCAACTTCGACATATTGTGACATGTTCCGCACCTTCGACATGTTCAACAACCTCATAGTTCGCGACATCGACAAGCAGCGTCGACATGCGACCAACGACTGTCGAACTGCGACAGGTTGTCTCTCTATCTTCCAGTCGACTGTAACGATTGAATAGTTGAACCGTTCTAACATCTTCTTTGTAATTTAACGTAACAGGCAAGCACCCAAGTGTCTCTGAATTCTATATAAGCATGTATAATATTGTAACATACATCAGTTTTGATCTGTTTGTAAGTAATAGAAGAACAATTCGCATTCCTGCATATTGTCTGCGCATATTGTGTTTATCTATGTTGCGTAATCCTTCTTTTGCTCATTATGCTTATACTTATTTTCTTCCACCATAACAGAGCCGACTCATTCAGTCGAACTGTTGTCCCCCTCATGCTTCCTGGACACGACCCAGATCATTCTTTTTCATATTGCTCATATGCATTGTACTCATAGGATTCATAATAATAGTAATGCATGGCTGCAATTTATTCTTAAATGTATGATATTAATTCATGGGTGCAAGGACCATGCTCTGATACCATTGTAATGTCCCCAAATTGGCCAATTTTCGAACCTTGGACTAGTGAAGCTCCAAACTGTCCCAAATGATCCCAAATGGTTTTGAATTATGTCCAGAGTGGATTGAAGTGTATTAGGACACCCTAATACAGCTATTATATGCTTGGAAACCTTCTAATTACTTCAGCAACTTGCATTTACAATTAGAGAATGAAAGGCAAAATTACTAGGAAAATCAATGTTGAAACCCCCAAGGGTAGATGACTCCAAAAGACTCCTAAGGATTTCGAATTGGGACTAAGAGTGTTTGAAGGGTATTAGTACATAAAAATGAACCTAATGGGTTCTTAGAAACTATCAAAATACTTCTGTAACATTCATTTAAGTCAAGAGAAAATAGGGAAATTTGCTAGTAAGTTCAAGGTTCGAATCCCCCAAGGGTAGAGGTCACTAATGGATTCCCAAATACAGTACGAACCTCTCAAATTTCAGAACAGAGACATGGATTAGTTATATATCTTCAATGTGCACTCAAATTCATCATTAATAATTTCCTAAAGGCTGCTACAACTCCCATAAATCAGAGATTGGTAAACATGTCTTAACATAGGGGGAAATGAGAGAAAAACTCTATAACTTGCTATGAAATTTGTGATAAATGTTACAAGGAATTGCATAAGGTGTATGAAACTTCTTCAGTATATTAATGGCTCTCCAAATAGCAATAAAACCACATATATTTACTGATACAAATCGATACCAAACAACTTCAAGCTCTCTCAACAAGATATATGGGAAAATGGCTCGAATATCTTTCTTGAATGTAAATATCAATTGAAATACATAATGTTTAGAGATGTGGCTCTCATGATATGATTATTACAGATGTATATAGAATATAGCATGTCCATGAAGTCGAAATAGCAGTCCTTCACTAACTATGTGCAACAACAAGTGAGCTATGCAAAAGCTATGGGAGAAAATGGCACCATTCATACATAGTTTGGCATTTTTACATGGTTCTACTTGGATATTCGACCTGAGGTTCATATTGTTGGGTATGTTATATCTCTTCACATGGTCGCTGCGTGTACAACACGATCCCTACGGCACTATCTAATCCCGGTAAAAGGGATTAGGGTTGTAACCTAATTTTGGGTAAACGAATTAGGGTTTTAGATGCTGCGGAATACCATTTATTGTATTGTACATGATTAAATAAACATATAATGAAAAAGGAGCTATGCGGCTCTAAGTTTTGCTGGTTTTTTCTCGGTTAAGGGTTTCCAGGTGAAAATCTCTGTGTAATGTGTGTGCCATTGTGTATTTTATGTTAATGCTTAATAATCGTATAAGTTTGTACTTCATTGTTAAGGTTTAAAACTTACATTTGGTATTAGAGCATTTTTTGGGTTCAGAGGGACGCCTTTGTTTCCAAGGGTTTGGCTCGATCTTGGATTTGTGATAAACCTGGTTTCAGTGGGAGCTTTGCAGCGGTGATTTATTTTTCTTTAAAGAATGGCGAGCAGTTCTAGATTCGAGATTGAGAAATTTAATGGTCAGAGCTTTGAGCTATGGAAGCTCAAGATGGAAGATCTTCTGGTAGATAGAGAACAATGGATCGCAGTAGATCCAGGTACCATGCCCTCTGGTGCGGTAAAAGAAGAATGGGAAAAGCTGGAAAGAAAAGCGAGGAGCACCATTCGTCTTTGCCTTGCAGATTCGGTATTGGTGAACGTATCTGGAGAAGACAGTGCAAAGAAGCTATGGGATAAACTGGGAAGTCTATATCAGTCAAAGTCCCGGGTAAATAAGTTATTTCTATGAAAGAAATTGTACCTTCTGAGGATGACTGATGGAGACTCTGTTTCAGAGCATCTAAACGCCTTCAATACTCTGGTAAGTCAGTTGACATCTGTTGGTATTACAATTGCTAATGATGAAAAATGTATTAGTCTGTTGTGCTCTTTGCCATATTCATGGGATAATCTGGTTATAGCTATTGGGAGTAATGCAACCACGCTAAACTTCGATGATGTGGTTGCATCCCTACTATCGAAGGAAATGAGGCGGAGATCCATAGATAGTTCAGCCAAGGATGCCTTATTTGTAAGAGGTCACCCTGGAGATAGATCTAAAAATAAGTCTTCAGGTGGTAGATCTAAATCTCCAGGACCTTCTGTAAGAAAATGCTGGAAGTGCGGTAAAGCTGGGCATTACAAGAAGGATTGTAAATCCAAAAATACTAATAAAAGCAGAGGACCTAATGATGCTCCATCCGCATATGGGAAAGAATCTACAGAGGAAGGAGGAGATGTGTATCTGGCATCTTCAAGTACACATGCAGAGCATGATTCGTGGTTTATTGACTCAGGTGCGTCTTATCATATGACTCCTCACAGGGAGTGGTTTTCTGAATACGAAAAGTATGATGGAGGAGATGTATTTCTGGGAGACAACTCAGTGGCGAAAATCATAGGTCGAGGAAAGATCAAGCTACTGCTCAAAGATGGAAGGGTTAAAACTCTTCCCGGGGTTCTGCACATTCCAAAGCTGGCTAGAAACCTTATATCTGTAAGTAAAATGGATGATGCAGGTGTGAAAACATTATTTGAAAAGAACACATGCAAGATGGTTCGAGAATCACTGGTGCTGATGAGGGGAGTTCGGATTGGAACTCTATACAAGTTGTTGGGAAGCACCTTCAAAAATGGATGTAATAGTACTATTGTTCCTGAGGGTAAAAATGAAGGAGACAGAGTCCTTACTGTCTCTAGTGAGAAGACATCGCTATGGCATCGAAGGCTGGGACATATTGGAGAGAAGGGTCTTCGACTATTACAAGGTAAAAGTATGGCTGAAGGCATGTCTGATTTCACATTAGATTTTGATTTCTGTGAACATTGCTTATATGGTAAACAGAATCGGGTAAGATTCTCATTTGGTGTTGTAAGAGCTAAAGGAATCTTAGAGTTAATACACAGTGATGTTTTTGGACCTGTGCCTGTTCCATCACTTGGTAAATCTGTGTATTATGTTTCATTTATAGATGATTTCTCAAGGAAAACTTGGATTTATTTCCTGCGTAAGAAATCTGAGGTTTTTAATAGATTCAAAGAATTTAAGGCTCTTGTAGAGAATCAAACTGAGAAGAAAATAAAAGTACTCAGAACAAATAACGGTGGAGAATTCTGTGAAAGTGAATTTGAGGAGTTCTGTAAAACGTGTGGAATAGCAAGGCAAAAGAATACTCCATACACATCTCAACAGAATGGGGTTGCAGAAAGGATGAACAGGACATTGATGGAAAAGGCAAGGAGTATGCTCAGTGGTGCAGGGCTAACACAACAATTCTGGGCAGAAGCTGTTGACACTGCGTGTTACCTAGTGAATAGGACACCCACATCAGCGTTGGTTGGCAAGACACCTCATGAGGTTTGGACTGGTAAGAAACCCTCTCTCTCTCATCTCAGAGTGTTTGGGTGTGATTCTTTTGTACATGTTCCAAAGGAGAAAAGGAGCAAGTTGGATAATAAAGCGAAAAAATGTATCTTCATTGGTTACAAGGATGGAGTGAAAGGTTACAAGCTGTGGAACCCAGTAAAAAGGCAAACAGTTTACAGTCGAGATGTGATCTTCAGAGAAGTTGAAAGCACTTCCAAGATTGAGGATGTACCAAAGGAAAAGGATTCAGAGAAGCTACACTTTGATATCAAGGATGAAAGAAGTGACTCTTTTGAGGAACCAGATTCGTCTGAATCAGATGAGGAGGCAGAATCGTCTGAATCAGATGAAGAGGCGGATCCACAGACTCCGGTATTGAGGAGATATAACCGAGAAAGAAGGAAAGTTGAAAGGTACAGTCCCCCTGATTTTCATTCTAATTTTGTGCTATCTATTACGGATGATGATCCTAGAACTGCTAAACAGGCAATGGATTCAGAAGATAGTAAACTATGGAAGAAGGCCATGATAGAAGAAATGGATGCCTTGGACAAAAATGAGGCATGGGATCTGGTTGAGTTGCCAGAAGGAAGAAAGCCTATTGGAAGCAAATGGGTATTCAAGAAGAAGTTAAATGCAGCAGGTAAAGTGGAGAAGTACAAGGCTCGACTAGTAGCGAAAGGTTACTCCCAAATTGAGGGCATCGATTTTGGTGAGATTTTTTCACCTGTTGCAAAATTGACTTCTATTAGATTTCTTCTATCTATTTCTGCTGCTTTTGACCTTGAAGTAGAACAGATGGATGTAAAGACGGCTTTCCTACATGGAAATCTTAATGAAGAGATCTATATGAAGCAACCAGAACGGTTTGTGGTGAAAGGAAGAAAGGAGCTTGTCTGTAAGCTGAAAAAATCTCTCTACGGATTGAAACAATCTCCCAGAATGTGGTATCAAAAATTTGATACTTATATACTGGGACTTGGTTTCTCAAGAAGCAAAGCTGATCACTGTGTTTATTTTAAGCTAACTGGTGATCATTTTATTTATGTAATATTGTATGTTGATGATATGTTGCTAATTGGAAACAACAAGGAAATCATCAAGGATGTCAAGATTCAGCTGTCATCTGAATTTGACATGAAAGATCTTGGTGCTGCAAATTTCATTTTGGGCATGGAAATAAAAAGAGATCGTGAAAACAGGAAACTCTGGTTAAATCAGAGGAAATATGTTGAAACGATATTGAAGAGATTTAATATGCAGGAAAGCAAACCAGTGAAGGTGCCCATTCCTATAGGTGTAAGGTTATCTGCAGAACAGTGTCCCACTACACAAGAAGAGGTAGAGGACATGTCTCATGTTCCCTATGCTAGTGCAGTTGGCAGTCTGATGTATGCCATGGTCTGTACTAGACTAGATATAGCCCATGCAGTGGGATTTTTGAGTAGATACATGTCAAAACCAGGAAAGGAACATTGGACTGCAGTAAAAAGGGTCTTCGGGTATTTGCGTGGCACTACAGATTTTGCAATCTGCTACCAAGGAAGACCCAGTCTAAACAGAGAGATAGATATACAAGGATTTGCTGATGCTGACTGGGCTGGAGATCTTGATCACAGAAGATCTACAAGTGGCTATGTTTTTAATCTATTTGGAGGAGCAATCAGTTGGATGAGTAGAAGACAAGTTGTAGTTGCACTCTCAACTACAGAAGCTGAATACATGGCAACTACCCATGCAAGTAAGGAAGCTGTATGGTTGCAAAGATTGTGTTCAGGTATTGGTTTTGTTCAGAATGCAGTAAAAATTGGCTGTGATAGCTCAAGTGCAATATTTCTGGCAAAGAACCCTGCTTATCACTCGAGGACAAAGCACATTGATGTGCAGTACCAGTTCGTCAGAGACATGGTTGAACAAAACAAAGTGTTGCTGGAGAAGGTTGACACTTTGGTAAATGTTGCAGACTCTTTGACAAAGTCTGTGAGTACTCAGAAGTTCTCTTGGTGTAAAGAGAACATGGGCATTGTTGCCCTGAATTGTTGAAGTCATAAATTTCTCCTGTATGTGAAGAGAACAACAAGTGGGAGAATGTTGGGTATGTTATATCTCTTCACATGGTCGCTGCGTGTACAACACGATCCCTACGGCACTAGTACTCTATTGGGTTGCTTTTTGGGTTTCTTTTTGTTTTTTTGCGATTTTTGACCCATTGTACTCTATCTAATCCCGGTAAAAGGGATTAGGGTTGTAACCTAATTTTGGGTAAACGAATTAGGGTTTTAGATGCTGCGGAATACCATTTATTGTATTGTACATGGTTAAATAAAAATATAATGAAAAAGGAGCTGTGCGGCTCTAAGTTTTGCTGGTTTTTTCTCTGTTAAGGGTTTCCAGGTGAAAATCTCTGTGTAATGTGTGTGCCATTGTGTATTTTCTGTTAATGCTTAAGAATCGTATAAGTTTGTACTTCACTGTTAAGGTTTAAAACTTACACATATGAGAATAAAATAAAGAGTTCATAAATCATATTACAAATAAATGGGTCCCCTTGGACTTCCACAAAGAGATCAGCATCTCACCATGTGCACCCTTCCTCCAAGAGCAAGAATATAGAGAGAAAAGTGAGAGAGATGTGGGAACAAGTTGAAGGAGAAATGGTCATGAGCAGCCCTGTAGCTTCAACCTGAAACAAATGAATCCATTGTAGCTCCAAATGAAAGTTCTGAATGGCCTCTCCAATTTCCAATTAGGATTGGAATCTTTCACCCTCGAAATTGGTACTAAGGAAAGTAGAGTAAACACTCCACTAGTATGGACAAGCTATGCTCTCCAATTTGCAAAATGAGAAATGATCAAAAGCTTCTATCTTTCTTTCCTCTTGTCTTTTATTAACCTCCCAAGGCCTCCTTAACTCGAATTCCATCCAAGAGACTCATCCCTACTCAAGTTAGGGAGAGATTCCCATGAATGCCACTTGTCCAACTTTTCCTAGCTCTCATCTTCCATCAATTCGAACGGGGGACTCTTGGCTGCCCTAACTCCCCTCGTGTTCCCTCTTGGAGTCTATTTTTATCCCTGACATGTCATATATGTCATATTTCAGCAATCGGGTCTAAAATTTGTCATAAGTGTCATAGAATCTTTATCATTGTTGTCATAGGAGTCAGGGAATCTAGCTCCAAGTGTCACAATTCTTCTAAGATGCCTCTTCCTCTTCCATGGGACTTTCTTTTCCACTAGAATTCGACCTTACATAATCCATGCCATGAATAATACCTCTTCAACTCCCCGAAGTATGTTACCCTTCATCTTGAACTGAAATTGGTAAGAGAATAATGCCAAGTGTAGTGGGGAATCTTGCCACATGTGGGTCCCACAACCTCTTATGTGTCCACATGATCCAATGCCACCTTATTTTATTTTTATTATTATTTTTTTGACCCATTTAATGTGAATTTGTAAGTCTAAGTTCATTTTGGGTCTTGTAGCTCCCTTATTCCAACTTTTAATGCTTCCACCCCCAACCTAAGGAACTAGTAATTTTCCTCCATGATAGTTCATTTGGATGGGTATATTACAACTTTGAATTGGGAATTTCTCTTAATGTGACCCACCTTGTCCATTTGGATCTAATTTTACATTATTACTAACTTGGACATCATTCTTGGCAATTATTTGACCCTTAGCACCAATTTGACAAACTATCATGAGTATGGCCAAGTGGCTTAGGCCATTGTGACGCAATGCAAAATTTGGGGACATGACAGAAGTCGACAGCCTCATCAATGTTCCCACCTATCAAATGAAAGGTGATAAGTACTTAAGTAGCCCCCCCTAAAATGGTAAAGGGGTAATCAAACTTCCTTTGAACGGAGTCTGAAAACTGGATCTTCAACTCAAAAGACTATAGAAAAAAGTGTGTTCCTCGATCATCCCATGAATCATCAATTCCTGAATCAAAACACTCATGTCCATCTGCAGTAGTAAGATCACCAATCAAACATGTGTGTACTTGTATATGGATCCAACTATAAGAGCACTCCAACAACTTGGCTTCCAATGACTAGCACCCAGTATTCATCCATTCAAAAGGTACTTGTTTTCATTGTTCCTCTTCTTCCTGACACATGTTAGAGAAGTGATTTGTCTTCCCACAAAAACTACATGGGTGAAAATAAAAACACTGAAATTCCTGATGTCCAACTCTGTGACAATGTTGGCATTGTTCGAGTTCTTCGTTCAACAAATCATCATCATCATGCATATCAACATTTGCATTACCACCCTAATCAATATTGTGTACCTGTTCTTGTTCCATACCAACATTTGTATTAAACAAAAATGCACCACTCACAAACTTGATTGGTTTTATATAGTTAGGAATATGAAAAATATCATCATCATCCTTCTCATATCCTATACCATATATGTTACGTTTAAACTCAATTTCTTACTAAGGACAAAAAAAATATGTTGATCCTTATGGTCATCCTTTAAATCATCCACTTTATCAGCTTTGGTGTCAGTGTCATTAGTGAAAACTACATTGAACTGATGCTCACAATCAACAGGTACATGTTCATTGTTTGAATACTTAGTGACATCATTGTCATCTAATTTACTATCAAACAATGGATTATGTTGAAAGAGAATTAAATCAGACTTTTGATGTCAAACAAGACTTAATTCATTTGTTAACAAGTTGTTTTGAATTTTGAACATGTCCACCTTACTATGCATCACTTGTAGACAGGTAAGTACATACATAACAATTCCTTTCTTCAGTGAAATTATGGGTCATGGAGCTGTGTCGCTTAATGAATGTAGTTGATGAAACATGTCTTCGATTTTTACCATTCTTTTATTGATATGTACCAATTTGAAGACAAGTGTGTTTCCAATTGCTTATGCGTTTGTACTTTTATTTGTAGCCTTCGAAAAATGAGAGTGATTTTATGTGTAGAAATAAAATCCATCACATGGGACCATGAAACACATACAATGTTCCTGAAACCCCCTTATTCAATTTCAAGTGGGTCTAGGATGCAAATACAAAATGTCAAGTTTATTAAGTAGATGGATGTAGGTGCTTCTCATGAACATGCAATGCCTGTCAAAAAGCCTTATTACTCCATACAATGATATCTTATAACTCCAAGTACAAAAAGATAAATATCACCTTATAACCCCTTCAAAAACACCATATAACTTCTTATGACTCCATCACCTTATAGCACCTTACAAAAATGCAAGCTTATAACCTCTTATATACAATTATAGGAATCACCCTTATAACTCCAATAACATCTTATAACCTCTTTATAATTTTTCAATGCAACAACCTTATATCTCCTAAAAACATTTTTTTCTTGACAAAATAATATCGCCTTATAACTCCAAAGCTAGCAGACAAGCCCTTATAACTCCAATTACATCAATTATATGCCTCTTCAAAATATAATATATGAAACTCTATACTCTCCTTTCCAAATAGAATTAAAACCTATATCACTCCTTTTTTTTTCACGCGGAAAATATCACCTTCCCGCTTTTCCGAAGGAATCAAGGAAAGCTAACACATGCACGGGAAATCCCAACAAACTTCCCCACATATCATGGATGGTAGGTCGAGCAAGCCAATCATCCAAACCAGAAAATGTCTCGATGGAATGGAACTCGGGTGATGAAATGAAATCCATCTAGCCCTACCCTTATCCCTCCTTTACAATCTAGGATTTTAAAATTAAATAATCTAACACCTTATCCCTCCTTTACAATGTAGGGTTTTAAAATTAAATAATCCCGCCTTTTTAAGCCAAAAATATTTCACCTTCCCGTAAAAAAAATGTGCTAATAAGACAAATAAATTGCATACATCCAAAATATGTGCTAATAAGACAAATAAATTGCATACATCCAATGAGAGATTCACTTACAAAATTTTATGCATGCATTCCACACGTCAAATCATGCTTTCACCTTCATCATTTTTGTAGATTCTTCTCGTATTTGAAAAGGCTTCATTTTATTTTCTTTACAAACCAATGCTTTCTTCTTTGGCCAAGGCCGACTCTTGTTATCTGCGTAACCACTGGTTTCATATCGGATTCACAACTCTGGCTCCTTCACTTTCTGTGCCCTTTTGAAAAAGCTTGTTCAGAATTACTCATTTCACACCCGTGCGGAATCCCCTACAATCTATTATCTGCTTTCATTTTCATTATCAAATTCCTTCATAGCACTCAAGACAAGAGGGAAGGTCATGGTGACAGTTGTGACTGATCACAGTAGAAAAGAATAAAATTCTTTACAACTTCTTAAAATGAAAACAACATTACCAACAGAAGCAATTCGCGTCTGGAAACTGCGATCTAGACATGATAGTTGCTAAGCTGAACTTGAATTTTCACGATTTCAATCTTTGCAATGGAAGTGCAGAACCGAAGTGATCGCTGGCTTTGTAATGTAAACTTTCATTAACACAACTATAACATAAATCTTCCCTTCGTCGTTCTCTTAACAATAATCAGAATCGACCAATGCAGTTATGGAAATTTCTTCCAATACTATCTCTGCAAAACCATGTCCTGCGAGTAGGGCACGTCCCAATCCAAAAACTAAAGGACCCTAAAAGCCTCCTATCGGTTTCCTATTTGCGGTGACCTCTTCTGAAATGCGACCAAAACCACTACATTATGATCCAACTGTATTCGCCAACGAAGACTTCAGGAGTTTATATCAAAGAAAGCACATGACGGTTGCTATAGTGGTGTCCGACTGCGTCACCTGATTGGAAAATTTATGGTATACAATTGCCACATGAATACCACCTTCCAACTTTTCATGAATCTCTCGAACCTCTCATGGAAAATCTACCAACTTTTCAGGAATCTATCGAACCTCTCATGGAAAATCTATCAGGCCCTTGAGACTTAAGGAGCTCTGATACCACATGATAAACATTAAATAAACAAGAAAACCAAACAAAAACGATGACACGCGAAAGAGAACATAATTCCATTCAACTTTATTATTCACATGAACATAGCTTAAATACAATGTTAAGTAACTACCTTCAACCGTCAAGTAATGGTAAGGTTGTTAAGCTAATTAAAGATTTTATGATTAGAGTTAGGTTTCTAACAACAATTTGGCAACGGAGGAGAGCCCACATATGCTTCTACCAATAGAAGCAAACCCTCAACTTGGATAGTGGCGAGCCCCCGCGGAACAAGCAGCGTCTGTTGCTCTTTGAGGTAGATATCGTGGACGACACCTTTTTGCATGCATATGGTTCAACTAGTTTACAAACCTAGATTTCTCAATGCTATATGCAAGTACTTTTTGTTAGCATTAGTCTAGAAATTTCTGAATACTACATGTCTTTTTGTATGGGGCCTAATAGTGGTAGTTAGGAAGTGTTTGGAGATTGTTATGAATTTTTTCCTTTTGACTCTATGCCTAAGTTGTTTTCTCTCGTTGAGAAGCTCATTTTTTACTGTATCTATTTGTAAATTTTGCGAAGATATAATGCAAGTACTAAATTACAAAAAAAAGTTTAATGTAACTATTTGTGTTAATGGTTCTCATCCTTTTAATGATAACATGCTTAATATGACTAGGGATGATAGCTCGTACACCATATCAGATTCAAGTCATTCATCACATGAATCACTTCAGTTTCAACCTATAATTGTGTTAGATTCTCATTCTTTTGGTACAATCTTTGAAACAAACAATTTCATTCATAACGACGATTACTCATCTTTAGATTTGTCCCAACATTGTATGTTTCATGATAGGATTGCATATTGGCTTGAGGATTCTTACCTCAAGAAGTTTTCGATCAATGGTAAGGCCTTATTGTCTTCATTTATGATTAAAGATTCGAATGGTAAGCACAATGCATTTTGTTTAATCTTTCTCTTACTCACAAATCATTTCTGGTTTCTAATTGGGAATGGTTTAATTCTTGTAGGATTAAAGGTGCTTTGGAGGCTTCACTGGTTATTTGACTTTACTTGACATTTATTGTATATATGTACTTTAGGAGTAGGTTTAGCTTAGTTTGTTTTAGTTTGTTTTCTTTTGTCATAAGTAGGTTGCTTCTTTCTTAATAATGTGCACTTATCAAGCGATATGTCGATTTCAGGATGAGGACAAGCTATCGTTCAAGGAAGTTCATATTACTATTTATCTATCTTAATTGTTTATTGACTTGCTTTTGATTTTATCCATTAGACATTTCACTTTAAGTCTTATCTCCATTTAATAATTAATAATTATTAGGACTTAATTATGAAATGATTATATGGGCCAATTAACTAAAAGTTTTGAGGAAATAATTTTTTAAAGAATAAATGGTAAAGTATTTGATCCTACATAAATTTTCAATATCTTCTGACATGAAGCTTTATGAATGTAGCTCACTCATTTTGTAGTTGTTGTCATAAACTGCACAATTTAGGATTTATCTTTTTCCATTTTGGTTTTCCTTTTGTAAATTATGTTGAATCAAAGGGTCTAAGAAATCTTACTCATCACACACTTGTCCATGACACATTTTTTATAAGGCCCATTTTAGACCCCAAATTTCCTCTAATGTCGGACACTATCTAGCATAGTGCCAAAAATTCCAACAAGCAAAGCAATTCACTTTGCTCAATTATTTCTTATGATCACCCTGTTGATTAGCCCCACCCTTAGGACCCTTCTTGAACTTCTTCTTCTTCACTTTATCTATCAACGCCACATTCTCCTCATCTTCCTTATTGTGATATGAACTGCCCTGCACATATCCTCTCTAGGTCTCCTCCTGAATGAATTCATCCCAAAGACGATCCCAGGATGGCATATTTTCTCTTGCTACAATGGCCTCCACAAAAACATCCCAAGGCTTGGCCAGGCCATTCAAGGTTGTCTGCACTAGCTCATTGCCAGCAACAACCTCCCCAAATGTTCAAAGCTCATCTCTCACATGTGTGATCCCAGTAAGGCAAGATGCAACATTTTCCGTTTTATCCATCTTAATGCTCTTCAATTTTTCTCTGAGTACCATCTTTTGGTTTTCATTGGAATTCTAGTACATGTGGTGTAAGGCATTCCACATTTGATAAGCATAGTGCTTACCAATCACATGTGGGATCACATAATCTTTAAATGCGTCAAGGATAATACTCTTAGCTTTGATGTGCTTCTTCTTCAAGGCTACCAAAGCTACTGCATCTATAGATGCGGGCACCACCACAGGATTAGTTGGAGTGTTGTTCACAATATCCCACAACTCATTCTACTGCAAAATCAACACAATCCTCACTTTCCAAGCACTAAAATTGGTTGCCCCGTCCAACCTATCCTCTAAACTCAACCCAGTGGACATCTCATTGAAAATGATAGTCCAAAAGCTCTGCCAAGTGAACAAAAGTGTCTCTCTCTATAAGTCTAAGAATTCAGCTGGTGTATTCTGCTCAACTTCTCTTCAACTCAAGCTCATATACCATGTAAAAAAATTCTCTTATTTTCCCCAACCCAGTTTCAAGTTTCATTGTCCATTGTTTAATGCCCAACCCATTCAATATGACTACTGCAAATGAATTATTACCCATAAATAAACTAGAACTGGAAACACATGGAGAAATTTACAAATATTTTTTAGCAGAAAATAAATGCACCCACACACATAAAAATTCTAGACTCATAAAATTTTAGGCAAAAGCCTAAGGAAAAACACCAATGGGGAAAACCTGTGAGAGAAATTTTATTTTCTTTTTTAGGAAGAATTGTACAGCAGTAAGGATCTCATCAATTTCAATAACTTATCTCTACCTAAAAGACTAATTTTTCTGCCTCGAAAACAGTTCCAAAATTCCTCCTCAATTTTTTGTGCATTGCACGGTCTTCACCTCAGTATTTGTGCCAACAGCTACAGTAGTAATTAACCTTGAATTTTGTGACCTACTCTGCTTGGAAATTCGTTCCCTCTTGGCTACAGAACACACTGTACGAACTACTGAAATTATGCACTATACAGCCTCATTAAATTGTTGAACCTGCTCCTCAATTTTTGTGCCAGTAACTTGGGAATGTGTGTTGATGTTCTTCTTGAATTTTGTGCTAGCCACCTAGAAAATTGTGCCTCTATCATGTTGTTCGATTTGCCTTGGAAATTGTGCCATCCTTCTCTATCTCTCTCTTGTGTTCTCCTCTTCTCAAGAAGTCGAGCTCCTCTCCCAATGCTCATGGAAATAGAATGAAGTGCCCTTACTTGACCCAAGCCTTTTGTTTGCTTAATGACGGTAATTGAAAGGTCACAAGATCCAAGAGCCCACATTGGATCTTGTGATGTCAAATCAATGGAAGAGATAAATTCACTTTTTCTCTCCATAAAAAAATCAATTTCTCTCACCTCATTAAATATTTCAAAAGTCACTTTAAAATTCATAAAGTGAAATTAATTTCACATCTCATGAAATTAATGCAAGGGTCATGTCACTTCTCCCCATTTAATGACTTAGGCACAAAGTCACTAGGGGAACACCTCCAAGGTACAAAAATCAACATTGAATGGATTGGAAGCTTGGATGACCGAAAAAGCACCAATGGTAGTGCATACTTCTTGGGCGAGAGCTTAGTCTCATGGGGAAGCAGAAAAAAAAAATCTTCAATGTCTCTTTCCATCGTCGAAGTAGACTACATTGGTGCAGTTGAGTGTTGCACTCTGATTTTATGGATGAAAAAAACCTTGGAAGATATCAAGGTTGAATATGATCAACCTATCCCTATCTCCTGTGACAATACAAGTGCCATAAGCATTTCAAAAAAAACTAGTCATGCATTCAAAGACCAAACACATACCAATAAAATATCACTTCTTGAGAGAGCAAGTGTGTGACAACAAAGTCAATTTGGAATATGTAAGTTCAAAGGAACAAATAGCAGACATATAGTAAAGAACTAATGAGGATGACAGGGGGCGCTGCCACCAACGAGGATGAGAAGGAAGATTTGTGGATTGTCTATAGTAGTGCTAGGGAAGTCTTATCACTCAATTGAGCAAACATTTTTGAAGGATAGATTGACTCATATGGTGAGCATCCTTGAGGACAGAGTTTGTACTTCTTGACAAAACTAAGACTGATGTTTACACACTAATTTGGATAGCCAGAAGAGCATAAAGAACAGTTTGTGGAGCAATTTTGTGAATAATGACAGTGAAGAACCATTCTAACAAGCTCAGTGGAGCTAATTTACCAAGCTAAACATCAAAGACTGGCTTCCAATTTCAAGCTATGATAGAGGAACTAAAAGCCTGATGATCTCGAATCAAAATCCAATGTTATTTATAGGGTGAACAAAAAGACTAGTAATTACATCTGACAAGGGGAGCAAGAACAAAGATTATCATTGAAAAGAGCTGAGCCATACAAAATCATGATGATTGGGGGAGCCAATTAGGTCAAATTCAGAGACAAACCCTTTGCCATTAATTTCAAAGGGGGAGAGTGAAGACAAGTAAAACCACAATGAAAACAAGGTGAGTACAACTTAAGGGGGAGATTGTTATGCACAGTCTAAAGAGGAAGTGTTTTACGGTAGGTTGACATCAATGCCAAAGGTGGAGATTGTTGGCAAAAGTTATCATTGATGTGAACAGGTTCAGAGATCTGTTGAGGCCATTAATGTAAAAGTAACAGTGATAATGATGATGCACAATGAAAGTCTTGAATTGTTGTTCAGTACCCAAGTCTTGTTGCAATACCAGTTTCAATACCAATTCTAATACTAGTTTCACCACCGATTTTGGCACAAGGAAAATGACAAGCATGGAGATACGAACGATACATTGGCCTCACAAGAACCCATGTCATGTATTTAACAAGTAACAAGATTGGAAATGATCATCAAAAAGTGGCTTCTACAAGTTCTTGTACTCCTCATATAGCTTTGATATCCAAGCTCATTCATTGGCAACATTTTTAAAACAAATGGTTAACATGTGGACCATGAAAAAGTCAAACTACTAATCTCTAAAAAGTTAGCGTGCCAATGACAAAGCATCGTCTGAAAATGCAGGAGGAAAACCATCAATAAACGTGAAGTGTGGTAGGGTATCTTTCCTCTATTCGTGTTTCCAAAATCGTAGGTTGCATGCCTTAATTGGCCAGAACACATTGGTCTTGGCCGCACAGGGATCGATACAATTTTGAAAACCTCAAACCGTTTCCAGATTGCTTCATATGAGTGGCGGTCGAGGATCAAAGTCTGGTTCAATGCCCATTGTTTACAAGCTGTAGAAAAAAAATTTAGGGAAAATTAGTCCACTTCTGAACAAATCAGCTAATCTATGAAACAAGTCGACCATTCAGCAAGCACATACATTCCGCAATGTGTTGGAAAGACAGGGTCAATTGGTTAAGCTTCCATGAGCAGTGTTGGTCCACATTTGAACAGATCAATCCACTTTCACAGTATCTCAACTCTTCTCGGTCCTGGCTAACCTCGTGATGTTCAACGTATTGAGGCCATGACCATATATAAATATATGGTCATTTTCTCAAGAAATGAGGGGGAAGAGTGTAGATCAATCACTTGTTGATCTAACAACAAGTGCAAGGGCAGAACAGAGTGCAAGAACGAGTTGATGTGTGTGAGATAGAAAATGAAGACATAATCCAGAAATGGAATCTATTGAATAACTGGGCACGTATACATATCGATAAGGTGAGACAGGAGTAAGCAACGAAGAAGCAGAGATCAACAACTCATTGATCTGAGACAAGCAGAGGAGATAAAATAATTACTTGTCTTTTTTTGTACCTATGCACATTAGTAGTAAAGGAGACATCTACATGAAGGAGACATCTACATGAAGAAAAAAAGAGCGAAGAATTAGCAGCTAAGTTGAAAGAAATCAACCACTCAGAGGAAGACAAATTTTGAGGGATTTAATCTTTGTACCTATACACAAACCAAAAGCAGCTGAGGAGGTCAAGACTCTGGTTACAGAACTTCTAAACACCCAGTTGCAGACCGTGTGTAGCAATTGAGAATAAGATCTTGTTGTATTTTGAAGACCTTGTCAATTAAAATATATAACAGTATTTGGGACAGTGTTCTGGGTGGATAATTGAGCATAGAAGTTTGGTAGAGTCACAAATCTGGCGACCATACTGGGGAAGAACATTGCTTTGTAGTGTCAATTTGAATGTTGTTTTCAGTTGATTTCTTGCCAAGCCTTTTTCATTTGTCATTTGCCTCCTAAGTTGGTTTCACCATCAGATCTTCACTTTGAAGAGTCTGATTACCTTCCTCTGAGTTTGTACTTCTTATTTTCAAACTAGTTCATTGCTCATTACTTGGAGATTTGGCTCATTGTTGAACTTGGATCTCGCCTGTCGCACCTGGTCAGTGTACTCAGAGCAACACTGTGTCATTTTTTTATCTTTGTTCTTAGCCTGTTAGTCTGTCGTTGCAGCCCTTCCATTTATCTACTACGACGTCGTCGCACTTCCCGCACTGGTGAACTGCGACATCGCACTGTGTACAAGCACAGACTACGCCGATCTGCCATTTTTTCCATACAGGCACCCCTTCTCCATTTCTGAATTGAGTTTTCGTTTGTGTGCAAACTCCTCTACACTGTACCTTCCAAGAAAAGACCCTTTTGTCCAACAGTGTTTTGTTTGGCTTGTTTGTATTGGTTTTTGGGTCTTTTGAGATTTGGATTCATGTTTGGCCCTTTGAGTCAAAACTAGTGTTTTGCTTGCATTTTTAAGCGAAATGGGTTCTATTTTTGAAAAAAAATCCCCCCTCATGGCCAGGGGGGGCCATGAATCATGCATCCTTTAGTCGTTTGACCCATCTCAAGGTTTTGAGATCATTTTTGGTTTGGCGTGATTGGCTTGTTTTAAAGACTTGAAGAGTGTGGGATATCCATGTCTTTTTTAGCCTCTTTTTCTTGGGGTATGCATCTTGTTTCCCTTACATGCTGAGCTATTCAATTATTTTTTGGGAAAATTGATTCTTTGTCTCCACTTTAGTTCAAAGAAAAACTTGATTTTGTCACTCTTTTTCTATATTCATGAAATTGGAAAACATAAGTATTCTTCTTGCTTTAATTTAATCATTTGAAATTCTTGGTCTCACACTCATAAGAAGAAGAAAGATTCGTTTCATATTTGTATGCATTTGAGTTAGATAAGATTGTTAAGTGCTTTCATTTGTCTTGCATTTGACTGGAAATGTTTGTGGAATCCTTCTTTCCATGGCTTAGATGTGTCTTTTTCGAAGTGTAAAAAGATAGGAAATGAGTTATAATTATTGCATTTGTTAGATTTGAGCCTTTCTTGAGTGTCTTTGAGTTGTTTGGGTGCTTGCCATTCTTCTTTGGGAATTTCTGAATGATTAGAATGTTGTAGATATTCTCTCACTTTCTGTATATAGATATGAAAAGTGATTAGTTATCAAATTCCATTTTTGGTACATGCAATTGAAAATTGAAAGTGCTTCATTATTTTGTCTTATAAATTGTTAAGATTAGTTGCATCTTTCATTTTCTTTGCGCTTTTTAGCTGATCTTTGCATAAAGTTAGCTGGTCTCTTTCCGAACGATTGTGCATTAGACAGCACCACTACGGATTTGAGCTCCCACGTACCTTGCATATATCGGAAGACACCATTAGGATTCCTGAAACCAACTGAGTTAACTTTTTGGCCGTCTTGGCGGAGAAATACACCGAAAACAACACTCGGGGAGCTACTACGCACGTACCGTCCAGGTAATCGGATATGCAGGTAAAGGTACGGTCCCAATCCTCCTTGCCGCGTCATATTGTTGAACCCTGCGGTATATCGCGAGTTGCGAAGCCTTGACAATCCTATGAGGTTCCAGACTTTGAATCCACTCCTATTCACACAGTTTGCTTGTTGCTTTTAGACTTGAGTAGTGTTTGATTTGTGTGGTACTTTAGAGACTCTTAGGAAGTTTAGATATGGAATATTCTTCCAGGACTACCAACCAAGGTGCCCCTTTCCAAGGTATGCCATTTATTATTCCCCCTTGTGGAACTGTTGGTACTCCCTTTATGGCTACGTTGAGTCTTCCTGGATTGACAATAGGATTACCGGTATGGTTATTCTCCAATCCAGTTACACCGAGTGCACCAATTGTGTCAAACCTAGGTCCTTCACCACATGAGCATCAATCTCATGGTGACCCTTCTCCTTCTCCATCGAAAGTTGAATCGACTTCCATCTCTTCTTCTTCTCCTACTGATAACTCTGATGTTAGTAAGAAGGCGGGTAAGAAGAAGAGGAAGAAAAGGAAGATTAAGAAGAAGAAGGATAAGAAAGAGACCAAGCGTTAATCATCTGCCTCTAATGGCACTCATTCTATGAGAACACCTCGTAAGCCCATGTTCCCTTGCAAACTTTGCAAGGGTGATCACCTTCTCAAGGATTGTCTCGGTCTTTCCCGTGTGTCAAAAGTGTGGTCCAAAAACCCCAAACCGCTTGTATCGTCAACCTCTGACCATCGTGTTGATGACACTCCCTCGACCAGTGACCCATTGGTGAAGGATCGAAAGGGTAGAGCTGCAGACCCTTGCTGGATATGAAAGAGAATGCATCGTACTTACCTTTGTCCAAGCATGGATGAAGCTTCACAGTGGTTGGAAGATATTACTAGTTCTCAACAGGTGCTTCCAACAAGCGATAGTAAGTTGTCCCTCGACCCTTTGCTGGTTGACCAAGTGATCAATTCAGTTTCATCTGTAGTTGATCCCACTCTTCCTCCCGAGAGTGAAGTGATCGAGTCACTGTCAGCTCCACTTGATCCCGCTATTTCATTGGAGAAAGTCCATACTAAAGCAATCACCATGACACAATCTTCGTCTCATTCTTATCTTCCAAGTGAGAATGAATTGGAAACCGTTGATGTTTTCCTAATCAGTTCAGAATGTTCTAGGTAAGGGGAAACCCTGTCCATTCCTACAAGACCCCCCCAAGTACTGAGATCATTTCCTTTGATTGGAATGGTCTAACAGAATCTCGTCTTCCTTCAAGTATTCCTTTTCAAATATCTGTAGGAGTTTCCGATAAAGAAATATTTCGTACGATAGTTGATGAGGGAGATTCTGTTAGTATTTTATCCTCAACTGCTTGGAAAGTTATAGGTTCCCCTCATCTTGTGCCAGTAACTGACCAGATTTTGGCTTTTAATAGAAGGCCTACCAGACCTTTAGGGATGCTCCCACAGTTACCTGTCACGTTGAGAGGTAAAACTGTTTATGTTGATGTCATGGTTGTCCAAGGTCCTTTAGATTTCAATCTGCTCCTTGGACGTGATTATGTCTATGCTATGAAATTTGTAGTGTCCACGCTCTTTCGAGTGATGTATTTTCCTCATCATGGGAATATTGTGACCATTGATCAGCTTTCCTTCGTGACACCCACTCATCATATGACTCCTAGTCATCAGACTTCCCTGAATGTTCCACATGTTTTAGTGGTTTCTTCCCCCTAAGGATGGGGGGTATGAGCATGGTTTATGTTATGTTTCAAGCTCGTTAAAAAATGAAACCGAACACTCTAACATAGTTTCCCTTTGGTTTCAAGCTTGCATAAAAATGAAACCAATCCAATGGAGCATAGTTTTATTCTATTTCAAGCTCCTTAAAAAATGAGATAGACCCCCTAAGCATAGTTTACCTTTGGTTTCAAGCATGCATAAAAATGAGACTAGCTTCACTGAGCAAAGTTCTATTATGTGTCAAGCTTGTTAAAAAATGAAACAACTATTTTCCCTTTGAGTCGAGTCTTCTCGTAGACTTAGTACCTGAACCTTCTTTTCATCCGCCTATGCCTTAGGCGAATGAAATGAAGCTTGGGGGTCATGTCTTCAACCTCTAGAAGTTACATTGAAGTCAACTCGATCACCTCTCCACATCATGTTGGAGCTAAGTCACTTACTTCTAGCAATCATGCTAGGGGCATGTACCAACCTTTGGATATCATGATGGGAAGACTCCACCATTGGGAACATTTTCGAGCATACTTTCTTTCTTCTTTTTTTTCGAGCTCGCTAAAAAATGAAACAGTACCTCTAGAAATCATACTAGAAGTAAGTCGTCAATTTCTTGTGCTGGGGCAAACTTTCCAACCTCTGGCCGTCATGTTGGGAAGAAACCTGCCAATGGGCATTATCCTGAGCATAGTTCATTTTCTGTTACAAGCTCGTTAAAAAATGAAGCAAACATCATGAGCATTTTTCCAACCTATCTTCGAGCTCATTAAAAACAGTAAGATGGCATTTGAGCTTACGTTTCACTCTTTTCGTGCTCTGGTTCAAACATGAAAAGTGGTTTGAGCTTACTTTTTACTTTTTCGTGCTCTGGTTCAAATATGAAAAAGATTCTGAGTGCTTTTGATACCATTGTCATGCTCGTTAAAAATTTGAGTAAAAAGGTGTGTCTAACAAGTATAGGTTTATGAATTTATCCGGCCTCACTAGACTATTTAGGGAAAATGAACTATGCTGAGTTTACTTTTCCTTTGTCGTACTCGGTCATCAACCATGACAAAGTTGTTCATGGAGTCCTTTTAAGCTCTTTCCAAACTCCCTAAATAGGAAAAGATTGCCAAGCGAACTTGATTCTTTCATGCTTGTAAAAAAAATTTAATGATCGTCGTTTTGGTGATAGTTTACCCCTTTTTCGAACCAGGAAGCATTATTTACGAAAAAGGAATACTCCAACTAACCATGGTTGGAAGAGTTGTCTCTCGTGTTGTTTTACCCTTTTTCAGGCGAAGAGACTAACTTTATGAAAAAGGACCTTTTGGAGTCTCCTTTAGTTCTTTTCAGACTCTCTAAACATGAAATGACGCCGAGTTTTCTTTCTTTGGACTCATTAAAATTCAAACATTGAAGGGCCCATTTTGGGATGAAACCCTCCTTTTCTAGGTTCGTAAAACATATGGGATTGGACTCATCTATGAGATGAGATATACCGAGCATCTGGTTACCCTCATCAAGCTCGTCAAAAACACATGAGGCACTCATCAATCATGATGGGGAAAAAGGGAAGATTTTGTGTTACGTCTTAATTATGACAATACATAGTCACTCTTGAACATGGAACTCGTTTGCATTTGCATTCAGTACTTGGATAATCTGTTTGTCTTCGAGTCTTGGCAATTCCATGAGTCACGTTGCTCCTTTGGGTCAGTGAAAGAATGCTTCCACCATTAGTTGCAATAGGGGTTGGTGTCGTTCTCATCATGTCAATACTGCCAAGTCATGCCATGCCCATGTTCAAGAGACATGTGTTACTCATCATCTGCAGTCAGTATACCTTCGATCATGTTGGTCTACCCTGAGTCGGTCTTGCATATTACTCTATCGTCCGATCTACTCCAAACATCTGTTATCGAGTTTCATGTCGATGATGGGGGATTCATCATGGCCCTCCTTCAACGGGTTCATCCTCATCGACTTCAAATCATCATCCGAGGATTGAACTTAGAAACCAACCAAGTACCTTGGGCCTGCATGCCTCAATGGCAGGTTATCTCGCTTTCAACATGAGTTTACCTCATTGACTCTTGATTGAAAGATTCCATTAGGCATTCGACTTCAGCTCATTGATTCACGATAGATGGTATGTACTGTGATACCTTGGGGATCATTGACATTATTGGTGATTCCCATCACACTTGTTAACGGTATACATTAATGACTGGTAATCAATTGGTTTCTACCATGTTCGACTCCAAAACATTGTAATCACATGGATAGATTCATATCATTGTGGGTTCAGCTTGAAGACCCTAGGGGAGTTATTTTCTACCCGGGTTGCAATGGAGATTGTTTGATACGCACAGATCCACTTTGTATTGGCCATGGCTGTGTTGTCAGTTCATAGTTACATAGATTGTAATATCCCCTTTTTCAAATTTTATTAAAATGCCCAATTTTCCACTTTTTTTCCCAATTTCGACCTTTGACTAGTTTTACTGTTTTGACCTCCAAATCAACCCAAATGCTCCCAAATATTCTGTAGGAGTGTATGAATGGTATTTAGACTTGAATATCAGGTTCAGGGATGTTTTATGGCCCTCCAAATACTGCTGCAAACTTGATTTGTATTCTGATCAATATATGTAATTTTGACTAGTAATTTGTGCATCAAATCCCCCCCGGGTAACACTGCAAATGGCCTTCCAAATGCCTCCAAACTCCCACAAATTTATGAACAGAGGTATATAATGTTTTAAGTATGTTATTAAGGTCTCATATGCACCATTAATTTATTTTTACTACTGTTCTAACTCTCTCACATTCAACAGCAAAAACCCCCAATTCGACCCTTGGGGAAATGGCACTATTTCACCTCCCAATACAACTAAACTGAGTAAAAATGCTTCAAATGCTCAAGTATAGTACATGAAACTTGTAGAATACATCCATGGAAGTATATTGATCACAAATATATCATAGAATCATCCATCCATTCGAAATAATCAACATTATAGTGTCATACATCAATGCATTGGGGAAATGGACATTGTTTGCTCATTAATCAATAGTTTTGCATACAACCAGTGGGTATTTCGACCTAAGACTTTCTGAATATTAATAACAGAGGATATGAAGCTATTACAATTAGAAATATATAATGAGAATCTCTCTCAAGAATCCCAAGTGCTCACTAAAAATGCCCTCCCTCGAGGAGCACGAATATGCCTTCAAAACTAGAAATGGTGGAGAGAAAGTGCTGCACTAAACCAAACCATGAAACTTCCTGTAGCTGCTACCTGCAAATACAAACTCCATTAAAGCACCATGAAAGACCTGAGTGGCCTCTCCAAACACCAACTTGGATGGGAATCTTTCACCCTCGAAATTGGCTAAGGCAAGAAACTAGTCATCCACTAGCTCTCTCTTCACAAATGCAATTTTTCTCAAATCATCAAAATCCATTCTCATACTTGATTTCTACATTTTATAACCAACATTAGCCTTCAAGGGGTCAAAATCCTCTCAATAGATTAAATAATTTTTCATTTAGAAAATATTCCTCATTTGCCACTTGTCTCCTAGTTCCAACCTTCCATCTTCTCCCAAATTCGAATTTGAGTCTCTTTAGATTCCTCCAACTCCATGAGCGCCTTCTTGAGCCTATTTTTGGGGTTGACATGTCATAATGGTCAGGTGTAAGAAGTCAGGTCTGAATTTTGTCATAAATGTCATAGATGCTTCATTATTGTTGTCATAAAACTAGGGAATCTAGCCCAAGTGTCCACTAGTCTCCAATTTGACTTTTCCTCTCCCATGGAGGTTACTATTCCATCCCATTTCGACCTAAAATGCTCAATTCCATGTGTTATGACTTACCAACTCACCCAAGAGTGTTCACCTTCCCATGAATTCGAATTGGCAAGAGAGAGCTGCCATGTGTCATTGAAAAATCAAGCTAGTGTGGATCCCACCACCTCCATATGTCTCCAAAACCACTTGCCACCTAGAATTTCTCTTGAATTTATTTATTCATCATATTTATTAAATGCTTGAACCCTTCTAATGTCTAAATATCATTTATTAGTTTCCTTATTACCATCCCACATGTGCCCATCCAACCTAGGAAACTAGTAGGATTGATGGGATTGTCTTACTATGCACTTATTTGAATGGGGACATTACATAGATCCACTTTTGTATTGGTCGTGGCTGTGTTATCATCTCATCATGGATCTACGATTGTGTCTAGTAGCCATTATTGTGTTCAGTCGGTCTTTACTATCATGGATCTGCAGTGTATTGGTCAGTAGCCATGTTTTGTATTGTATGAGACTTGTGGATCTCAGGTCATTTTTGCAGCAACTCCTTCCAACCAACAAGTCTTTTCCATTTTTCTTATTACAAAGCATTTCACCTGTCTCATTCTGCCAGCTTCATGCTTTGGGGGGAATTCTGTTACACCAAAATGTCGTCACCCTTGTGCAAGTGTCGCAAGTGTTGCAAGTGTCGTCATCATAACCTAGTGTCATCACCATGAACGTTGCAAGTATCGTCATTATGACCAAATGTCGTCATCATGACCATTGTGATAATGTCGTCATCTTGACCATTGTTTAAACTCTTTGCTTTGAACCCTAACCTCATTATGGGCTAAAACACATCCAACTGAGAGATTTCCCTGCCTAGTTGACCTCTTTGAGTAGGCTGTCGCACTTTTCCTTCATTTAGGGTGTGACATCGCAATTCTTCATCCTTGTTGAGTTTACAACCTGTTACCATAGGTGTTCCTACAAGAGAGCATTCAGCCATCCCAAACTTGCTTAGCATTTCCTTCGGGTATTTGGTCTGAGATATAAAAATATAGTTTGGAGTTTGAGTAATCTGTAATCCTAGGAAAAAAGATAGTTCTCCTATCATAGACATCTCAAATTCTCTAGCCATATTGGCTGCAAACTTCTCACTTAGCCTATCCAAATTGCTTCCAAAAATAAGATCATCAACATAGACAATAGTGATTAATAGATGATCTTCTTCAATTTTGAAGTAGAGATTGTTGTCGGTACTACCTTTCTTAAATCGTTGTTCAAGAAGGTATGTGTCCAATCTTTCATACAATGCTTTAGGTGCATGTTTAAGACAATAGAGTTCCTTTTTTAATTTCTAGACATAATCTTCTTTACCAAGTTCTTCAAAACCCTCAGGTTGTTCAATGTATACTTCTTCCTTTAAGGTGCCATTCAAGAAAGACGACTTTACATCCATTTGATAGACCTTAAATTTTTTATAACATGGGTATGCTAAAAATATCCTGATCAATTCCATTTAAGCTACAGGTGCAAAAGTTTCATCAAAATCAATTCCTTCCATTTGAGCATGTCCTTTGCAGACTAGTCTTGCTTTATTTCTAATGACTTTTCCACCTTCATCTAGCTTATTCCTGTACACCCATTTAGTATCAATTATATTTTTGTTATTTGGGCGTGGAACTAATTCCCAGGTTCCACTTTTTTTCAATTTGATTTAATTCTTCTCTCATGGCATTGTTCTAGTGTTCATCCTTGACGATTTCACTAAGACTTCTAGGTTCAGTTGTAGAAAGTAATGCCAGATTTATTCTATGTTGTGCATGTCTCAACTACATTCCTTCTTCAATATTTCCAATAATAAGGTCTTCAGGATGATCCCATTTTACAAATCTTAGTGAGGGTTTTGTACCTTTCGAGGAAGGTTGTTCATCTTCAACTCGTTCCTTTCGATCAAACAGTTTCTTTGTTGTTTTATTTGGTATTTCTTCCTCATCATCTATGTCCTTTGTTTCAGTTTTTGGTATTTTTTGTGCAAGATCTTCATCGACTACCACATCTATACTTTCAATTATCTTCTTCAGTCTCTTATTGTAACATTTGTAGGCTTTCGTTTTAGTCGAATACCCCAAAAATATGCCTTCATCAATCCTGGAATTGAATTTTCCAAGATTGTCATTAATAATCTTTATATAAGATTTGCTTCCAAAGATTTTGAAATAATTCATTGTGTCTTTTCTTCCTGTAAATAACTCATAAGGATTTTTGTCACAGTTAACTCTTATTTGTGCCCTGTTAATGATGTATACAGTCATTCCTACAGCTTCTCTCCAAAAGGTTTCTGCAATATTTTCCTCAAGTAGCATGGTTTGGGCCGCTTCTTGAATCGTTATGTTCTTTCTTTCAGAGACATCGTTTTGTTGAGGTGCACGTGCTGTGCAGAATTTTCTCCTTATTCCATGTACTTCACAAAAAAAATAAACTCACCAGATGTGAATTCTCCACCGTTGTCAGATCTAATACACTTAATTTTATGTTCGCTTTCATTTTCAACCTTGGCCTTAAATAGTTTGAATTTCTCAAAAGCTTCTGATTTGATTTTCAAGAAGGTAACCCACGTCATCTTGGAATAATCTTCAATAAACAACATGAAGTATAACTCACCCTGAAGCATTTGAACTCTTGCAGGTCCACATAAATCTGTATGGACTAACTCCAATGGACGTGATGTTGATTGATATGCTTTTTCCTTGAAGTTTGTTCTTGTTTGCTTTCCATGTTGGCATGACCCACATAGATTGTTTGCAGGTTTAGTAATTTTTGGCATCCCTATGATTGCGTCTAACTGACTGATTTTAACAATGTTATCAAAATTCGCTTAATTGTTGCTACATGTGATTCTTTCGGACTCGCTTGGTATCTTGCCACCATCCCAACAGCTTGCATGATATTGGGTCTTCATGCAGTAAGATAAAGTAGACTTCCTATCATTGACTTGTAGAATGTGGCATCAACTAAGGGAGATTCTTCATCCTTGTTGAGTTTACAACCTGTTACCATAGGTGTGCCTACAGGAGAGCATTCAACCATCCCAAACTTGCTTAACATTTCTTCAGGTATTTGGTCTGAGATATAAAAATATAGTTTGCAGTTTGAGTAATCTGTAATACAAAGAAAAAAGATAGTTCTCCTATCATAGACATATCGAATTCTCTAGCCATACTGGTCGCAAACTTCTGACTTAGACTATCCAAATTGCTTCCAAAAATAAGATCATCAATATAGACAACAATGATTAATAGATGATCTTCTTCGAATTTGAAGTAGAGATTGTTGTTGGTACTACCTCTCTTAAATCCTTGCTGAAGACGGTATGTGTCCAATATTTCATACCAGGCTCTAGGTTCCTGTTTAAGACCATAGAGTGCCTTTTTTAATTTCCAGACATAATCTTCTTTACCAAGTTCTTCAAAATCCTCAGGTTGTTCAGTGTATACTTCTTCCTTTAAAGTGCCATTCAAGAAAGTTGACTTTGCATCCATTTGGTAGACCTTAAATTTTTTATAACATGAGTATGCTAAAAACATCCTGATCAATTCCATTCAAGCTACAGGTGCAAACGTTTTATCAAAATCAGTTCCTTCCATTTGAGCATATCTTTTGCAGACTAGTCTTGCTTTATTTATAATGACTTTTCCATCTTCATCTAGCTTATTCCTGTACACCCATTTAGTATCAATTATATTTTTATTCTTTGGGCATGGAGCTAATTCCCAGGTTCCACTTTTTTCAATTTGATTTAATTCTTCTCTCATGGCATTGTTCCATTGTTCATCCTTGACGGCTTCACTAAGACTTCTAGGTTCGGTTGTAGAAAGTAATTCCAGATTTCTTCTCTGTGGTGCATGTCTTAGCTACATTCCTTCTTCAATATTTCCAATAATAAGGTCTTCAAGATGACCCCGTTTTATAGATCTTAGTGAGGTTTTTGTACCTTTCGAGGAAGGTTTTTCATCTTCAGCTCATTCCAGTCGATCAATCTGTTTCTCTGTTGTTTTATTCGGTATTTATTCCTCATCAGTCAAGTCATCATCTGTGTCCTTTGTTTCAGTTTTTGGTATTTTTTGTGCTATATCTTCTTCGACTACCACATCTATACTTTCAATTATCTTCTTCAATCTCTTATTGTAACATTTGTAGGCTTTCTTTTCAGTCGAATACCCCAAAAATATGCCTTCATCAATCCTGGAATTGAATTTTCCAAGATTGTCATCAATAATCTTTATATAACATTTGCTTCCAAATATTTTGAAATAATTCACTCTGGATTTTCTTCCTGTCCATAACTCATATTGATTTTTTTCATAGTTAACTCTTAAATGTGCCATGTTAATGATGTATACAATCGTTCCTACAGCTTCTCTCCAAAAGGTTTCTGCGAGATTTGCCTCAAGCAGCATGGTTCGGGTTGGTTCTTGAATAGTTATGTTCTTTCTTTCAGAGACATCGTTTTGTTAAGGTGTGCGTGCTGTGCAAAATTGTCTCCTTATTCCATGTCCTTCATAAAAAAATTAAACTCACCAGATGTGAATTCTCCACCGTTTTCAGAACTAAGACTCTTAATTTTATGTCCACTTTCATTTTCAACATTGGCCTTAAATAGTTTGAATTTCTCAAAAGCTTCTAATTTGCTTTTCAAGAAGCTAACCCAAGTCATCCTGGAATAATCATCAATAAACAACATGAAGTATAACTCACCTTGAAGCGTTTGAACTCTCGGAGGTCCACATAAATCTGTATGGACTAACTCCAATGGACGTGATGTTGATTGATATGCTTTTGCCTTGAAGTGTGTTCTTGTCTTCTTTCCATGTTGGCATAACCCGCGTAACTTGTTTGCAAGTTTAGTAATTTTTGGAATCCCTCTGACTACGTCTAACTAACCGATTTTAACAATGTTATCAAAATTTAGATGTGCTAATCTCTTGTGCCAGAGCCAGTTGTAGTCATGTTGACTAACTAGGCACCTTTCTCCTTTTATTTATCCTAAAACATAAACACTACCTGCTTCCCTGATTCCTCTTCCTATAATTTGTTTAGAACCATTTCTCCTTATATCACAGTGGTGAGCAAAAAATGTAACATTGTAATCAGCATCACATAATTGTCCAACGCTCAACAAATCATGTTTTAATCCCTCAACATAAAGAACATTTTGTGCCTTTGCATTTTCTATGAAGGCCACAGTCCCCTTTCCCAGGATTTTTGCAATTCCATTATCTCCAAATGCTACATCACCACCTCTATCCCTTTTTAAAGTGAGGAACTTGCCTCTGTCTCTAGTCATGTGCTTAGTGCAGCCGCTATCAATATACCATTTATTTTCATTTTTCTGAGCATAGAGAGCTATCCCACAAATGCCATTTGTCATTCTTTCTTCATTAACAATTTCAAGTCTACAATTGTCAAATGTGTGACCAAAATCTTTGCACTTGGTGCATTCCAACTCTTGAGACAGTACGGAGAAGGAGTTGTTGTTTTGTAAGTAAGTCTTCTCAAAATGTTGTCTTCTGGGAGGGTTTGAAAACTCCTCTTAGGTTCTATACAATCAATAGCCTTGTGTCTAAATTTATAACAGTTATAGCAATAACCAAAAAATAAATTTTGATACCTGGAGAAGACTAGTCTTCTTGAAGTCTGAAAGGAGAGATTGGTTGCAGCTACCTTTGGCTCATTTTCTTGTCCCATGTTGATTTGATGGTCATCTGGTTTGTTTAGGCAGAATACTTTTTTGTAACATTTCACATTCTTTTTCCCTCGGAGGTAATTGTCTATGTGCTTCCGTCAGGGGCTCTCGAATCTTCTGAAGATTAACATTAAGTTGAGTGATGGCCTTACCGATTTCCAGGACTTGCTAATTCAGTGAGCATTCTGCTACATGCTACTTCACTGTTTTTATGTATTCAATTCCACTTTTGTTACCATCATGTTTCTGCTGCAACGGTAGGTTTGGTTTCATAATTTTTTCCTTGAGAGAGTTGATTTCCTCTTCTTTTCTTTTCTATACCAAACTTAGTCTTTTTTCCAATTGATTCTTTGCAATCTGATGATTTTGTTCTTGCTTTTCATTCACATTATTTAGATTCTCAATTTCTTCCAAAGATGCAACGAGTTATGCATCAAGATACACAAAACCCTCATCATGTTTTGAGAGATCTTCATTGTTTTCCTGTGCTAGATAGAGAATCTCGTTTTTTTTCTTTCAAGAATAATTTTTTCTTCTTCTTCTTCTTCATCTGAAACTCCTTCATCTTCTACCTTGGTGAATAGTGTATGTTTGTTAGCAAATCTTTTGTCTCCAAAATTTCTCCTAGGATTTATTTGCTTCTGCATGTCCTTTAAGGGACACTTGGCTGCAAAATGTCCAATTTTACCATAGTTGAAACATTTTAATGGAAGCTTGCCCTTATATCTTCATGTTCCTCGTGGAAGTCTGTTGAGAAAGTTAGCTACCTCTTCATCTGAGACCCAGTTATCTGAGGAGCTGCACTCATTGTTGTGATTGTTCTCCTTGGTCACCTTGACTACTGCCTCCTTTTGACTTGGATCTTGGATTCTCATTTTGTAGGAAACCAAAATGCCATGTAGTTCTTCGAGAGTTCAATCATCTAACTTTTCTCAGACTTCTATGGCTGAAACTTTTGGATTGAACCTTAATGGGAGTGTCCTTCGGACCTTTTGTACTACAGTAGATTGAGTTATTGTTTCACCCAAGCCTTTCATGGTATTAACAATCTCTTCAACCCTTTGAAGATCTACTGCAATATTTTCTTCTTCAGCCATTTTTAGACTCTCAAACAGAGTCCTATATGTCTACAATTTGGCTTGTTGAACTTTCGAATCCCCTTGATAGATGGTGGCCAATTTTTCCCATATCTCTTTTGTTGTTGAGTAGTTAATTTATTCAGAAGTGGAAGGCCGAGTTTTTGGTGGTTTGTATCCATCAATCACACTAATCCAAAAGTCGAACCCCATGGACATTAGATATGCATTCATCCGCTTACTCCAATAGACATAGTTATTTCCATTGAATTTGGGGACATCCCTGAACTTGTGTCCAGCCATTTCCTGTCACGTCCCCATTTTGACCCCCTTTGTAAATGATGTAAATATTGTAACTTAATCATGGTGAGGAGCTCAAGGCCAAGGCCCCACCATTGATTTAGCGTTTATGTATCGGCAATTAAAATAGATGCCTATGGTTCTTGTGCGAGATGGGCACAATGTATATAAGACATCATGTAATTACGAATTTTTAATGAAAAACCCACAACCGGCTATGCAATGCAACAAAAGAGATGGGGCATGACTCTACAAGGAAAAGGGAGGGAAATTATTCAAACCCTTGAGCCAATAGTATTAATCCATGTGTCAATGGGGAAACCCATAAACCACCAACTACCCATTTTGTCTCATGTACCCAATAATTTAATTTTTCCAAGAAATTGGTTAAGGCAGTTAATGCCTTGGGAATGAAAGAGTATGGGCAAGCCATTTTCGTGCATGGGCAAGCCATCAACCTGGAATTTCGTGTTTTGCCTCCTTTGGCAAGAAATCACCCACGAAATGGTGCCCAAAGCCATGGGGAATGGGGAGTCTTCATTCATTCACGCAGTGGGAGCTATCTGGGTCATTTTCCTTCACGTTTTTCAGCAAAAGCTTGCATTTTTCCATGCCTGGGAGTTCGTTTTTGCATATGCAGTAGCCTGGGAGGGAAGGGCCACGTTTTGGGGACTGTAGGGAGGTCGTTTTTGCCCCTGAATGTCCAGGGACGTTTTTCTAAAAACGGATTTGGCTTCCTGGGTCATTTCCCAACTTCCCATTTTCGTTTTTGTGGGTTCCCACGTTTTTCTAAGTCAGTTGAAACCCCCTCTCATGCATCCCACTGTGGAAAACGTTTTCTTCATGCCCAGCAATTGTGGTTGTTGTTAATGGCATCATGTTTTGGATTTGAATCTGTAAGCAAGAAACTGGAATGGTAGTGGACAGAATTAGCTTGATAAACCTAGTGTAGGGGATATCCTCTCAAGAAGATCAAGAGGGCTGGCTACTTTTCTATGCACACCCTGAGAGCACTAGAAAGGAAGGTATGGCTTGAGGGACTGTGTGGCAGTGAAGAGAATACTTCCTGGTGTTGGGTGTGTAGGCATTGTGAGTGCCAAGCTGAACAGATCTGGGAAGGGTACCCATAGCTCTGTGGTTGAGCTCACTAGCTTAGCAATTCTTCCTCCCCATCTCCTAGCAGCCTGATAAACCCAATTGTAGATTGGCTTGGCTCATTTTGGTGTATGCTTGGCTATGTGTGAGTCTGTTGTTCCCTGGTCCCTTGTAGAGATCATGCCCAGCTCGGGGGTGGCAGTGGTGCTGAGAGATTGAGGAGCACACTGGCCTACGGTTGGGTGGAACGTTGCAGTTGTATAGCCAGTTGCGTGGGACTGCCTTATTGAGATAAGTATTCTCTTGTGTAAATTGGCAATTATCATTTGATGAATGTTATGAATGTATGATGGATGTGAAATTCTTAATATTCCGCTGTGATCTTCTTAAAAACCATACATTTCCATCTATCTCTGTTATATTATGTTCATGCTTATGATTAAACGTTTCATAGGGCTAGATGCCCAGTTTAATATCGCATCTGTTATGCATTTGTATATGTATATATATTCTTGTTTATTTGAATGCTTGCTGAATGAGAATGGGGCTGGATGCCCGGTTTAACCGTCACGATCCTCTCCATCTAGCTGGTTGGATGGGAGGGGACGTGACATTTCCAAGTGTGTTCTGATATTCCCTTCAGGTGTTCAAACCTTAAAGAAGGGCCTGGCTGTGATACCAATTGAGAAACAGACACACAACACTAAGAGGGGGGGTGAATTGGTATTCTAGTCACTTATCTGATTTTTATTGATGAACTGATCTAATATAAAAATTTCAATTCAAATACTTAATCACTGAAACAATAATGACACCAATAATTTATATATGACAAAATTATATTTAGAAATATGTGCTCCAACACAATCAAATTAAAATTCAGAAATATGTGTTCCAACACAGTGAGAATGTACCAGTTGCAACTGGTATAAGAGGCTTCAACCTCTTATTATTTCGTTTTCAGCTTCAACTGAATAAATTACAATAGGATTCAACCTTTTGTCACCCTTGCTCCACCCTTCCACCCAAACAAGGATTTCATGAAATTCCTTACTGCACTGATGACCCCCAATATTTTCAACGAAAATATTAGAGACTTCAGATTTGTTGTAACTCCTTAAATTGCTCCACAGGTTGTCACTTCCTCTTCTTGATTTTCAGCCTCCTCCTCTTCCCACCTTCCTGCTCCTCAGTCCTCCTCCTCTTCTTCCCTCGAACTTATTATCTTACTATCACCAAATTCCACACTTGAAAAACAAGAATTTGTTCTTTATTTACACTTGTTCTTCTTCTCAAAATTGTGGAGGTCGACATGTCAATATCATCATTTAATAATTCAATTAGATCAAGTGATATATATATATATATATTAGCCACATCATCATGCCATATCATCTCTTTTTCATGTGGTCTTCATCTTCCTTAAAGGATGCATGCAGCTCCTTAAAATATGCCCGCATGAGGCTCTTTTTTCATGCCTATCATATGCCCGTAGGCTCTGCTTAATATTCCCGCAAGGGCCTCCACATTTATGCCCGCAAGGGACATTTTGGAGATGCATGCATGGGCCTCTGTTATGCCTGCAAGGGTCATATGAAATGCCCGCAAGGACTATTTCAAAATTCCCGCAAGGGCTATTTCAAAATGCCCGCAGCCTTATGTAGATGTACGAAGCTTCATGTGAATGCCTGCATCTGCCTTTGGAAATGCCCGCATCCTCATGTAAATGCCCATAGGTGGTCTTCAAATTTCTTGTCATCAACCTTGTCGTGCTTCTTTGTCCTCCAAATCATCCAAATCACCTTTTCCATGTCATTTAGCTTTCTTTCCATGTCATTCATGCTATCCAAGTCACCAATCATGTCTTTATTCATTTGTCATGTCCTTCATTGTCCTAGCCATGTCAATATGTGTGTTCTTCATGTCATTGTCATTGTCTTTTGTCCATTGCTAGTCCTCCATGTCACATTTATCTTGTGCCATGTCTTGTCTCCATAACCTTTTCCACTTGTCATGCTATCAATGGTTTTCCTTTGTCATCAATGACAACCATATTCATCTATCTCCCCCTTTTTCATTGATGGAAACCAAACTTTCTCTCCCCCTTTGACATTAATGACAAAGGACCAATCAATCTATTCATCAAAATTTTCATACTGCTCAAGAAATACATTAACCATCAAAGACAATGCTTGTGGTTCCATCTTGGCATCTTACTTGCTAAGCTGGCTTCTCCCCCTATCTGATCTATTCTTGTAGCTAGTTTCTCCTCCTAAACTCTGACCTCCTCCTCAAGAGTTGATCCCATGATAGGTTCCATTCTCATATGACACCTTCACACATTACTTAAAAATAGTCTTGGAGGGAGATAACTCCCAACCTCTGTCAAAGATACACAAATGTATCCTTAGGCAAGCGTTTGGTGAAAATTCCAGCCACCTATTCGTTTGTGCTCACATACTTGAGTGTGACTTGTTGTTCATTAACCTGCTCCCGTAGAAAGTGATATTTAATAGCGATATGTTTAGACTTGGAACGCGTCACTGGATTATTTTACAAGCTTATTGCACTTGTATTGTCACAGTTGATTGTGACTGGTTGATCAAAATGAATTTTCATGTCTTCCAAAGTCTGTTTCATCCAAATAATTTGAGTGCAGCATTCAGCAACTGCAATGTAATCAGCTTGTGTAGTGGATAATGAGATTGAAGACTGTTTCCTACTCAATCAAGAGACAAGACAATCTCCCAAAAAGAAAGTATTTCCACTTGTACTCTTTCTATCTTCCAGACTGCCTGCCCAGTCAGCATCAGAGAATGTTGTGAATTCAATATGTGAATTCTTGGGATACCTGATCCGAATTTTAGGGGGCATATGGTCTAAATTCGGATGTATAAGCCATAAAAGTATTAAATAGAGAGGCCACCCTCTCTCATCCATGGTATTTAGTAGCACATAGTTTTGGCTCATGGTATGGTCTCAAGACACATTATAATAATGCTATATAAAGGCCTAGCAAGCCTTCTCATAATAACAAGTTACTCATTTGGTTTCTCTCCTATTTTCTATTGTTCATTGTGAGATTATTTAGATCTAAGTGAGTTATTGGTAATTAGTTTTAGAGGTGGGGCTCCTCTTTGAGCCTCACCTCCCATTCACTTCATGTATTTTTGTTCATGCTTATTCTTATGCAATATTAGGGTTTTCATGTGAATTTTATGACAGATTTGCATGCTTAATCTCCTCCTCTCTCGGCATTCAAGCCTTCCAGTTCTCAGCTCCCAAGATCCGGATCAATGGTATCAGAGTGGGTACGCTCTCCATTGGGACAATATTTTGAAGGATTATGCGGGTTCAACGGAGGTTCCACAACCTCTATAACAACCCATGCTTTTCTACAAACCCTTGGCATCTCTATACTCAACACTCTCACATTCAGCAAACTTTGAACAGGCTCCATGGTCTGCACAGGAGGTTTCAGAGGCTCTACCATAGCTCATCGGAAAGGTATTTCTGTCAGCTCAAATGGGTATTTCACAGAATTTCATTTTGTTTTCTGGTTTGTGAGATATGCTTGTTTGAAGTAGCATATGTTTGTACACAATGCGGCCGGACGTACAAACACTTTAAACAAGTGCTACAGACTCCATATAACGTTTCAGAGGCTCTACCATAGCTCATTGAAAATCTCTTTCTGTCAGCTAAAATGGGTATTTCACGGTTTTTTATTTGGCTTTCTGGTTTAAGAGATATCATCGATTGAAGCAACAGATGTCTGCAAAATAGTGTGTGCGCGTCTCTTGAGCTTCAACAAACATTGTCTCAATCTCTGGGCCACCCCAGAGTAAGTATGTTATATGGATGGAAAGGTCTCTTCAAGATCTCAAATGGGTCTTCAATGGCATTCAATTTTAGTACATGCATCAGAAGCTATGAATTGATTTGCAGCAAGACATCAACTGCACCAAAGATCATGAATTTTTGATTTTTTAAAAATCTTAATGTAATCATGGTTATGGGTCAACCACACAAAACCCATGGTTATGGGTTAACCACACAAAACCTATGGTTATGGGTCAACCACACAAAACCCATAGTTATGTATTGTAATCATGGTTGTGGGTCAACCACACAAAACCCACAGTTATGGGTTAACCACACAAAACCCTTCTCTTCAGTGGAAACAAGCTTGTCATTGCCACCATGGTTATGGGTCAACCACATAAAACCCACGGTTATGGGTCAACCACACAAAACCCATGGTTTTGAGTCAACCACACAAAACTCTTCTCTTCATTGGAATCAAGCTTGTCATTGTCATCATGGTTATGGGTCACCCTTGCAAAACCCATGGTTATGGGTCAACCTCACAAAACCCACGGTTATGGGTCAACCACACAAAACCCTTCTCTTCATTGGTAGATAGCACATTGTAATCATGGTCTCTTTTTAGCATGAAATGATGGGGACCACCATTTTCTAAGGGGGGAGGAATGATCCGGATTTTAGGGGGCATATGGTCTAAATTCGGATGTATAAGCCATAAAAGTATTAAATAGAGAGGCCACCCTCTCTCATCCATGGTATTTAGTAGCATATAGTTTTGGCCCATGGTATGGTCTCAAGACACATTGTAATAATGCTATATAAAGGCCTAACAAGCCTTCTCATAATAACAAGTTACTCATTTGGTTTCTCTCCTATTTTCTATTGTTCATTGTGAGATTATTTAGATCTGAGTGAGTTATTGGTAATTAGTTTTAGAGGTGGGGCTCCTCTTTGAGCCTCACCTCCCATTCACTTCATGTGTTTTTGTTCATGCTTATTCTTATGCAATATTAGGGTTTTCATGTGAATTTTATGACAGATTTGCATGCTTAATCTCCTCCTCTCTCAACATTCAAGCCTTCCAGTTCTCAGCTCCCAAGATCCGGATCAATACCATAACCCAAATTCCATTGTACCTTTGAGATATCTGAAAATTTGCTTAACCGCTGCTACATCTGATTCTTTCGAACTGGCTTGGTAGCTTTCCACCATCCCAACATCTTGCATGATGTCAGGTCTTGATGTAGTAAGATAAAGTAGATTGCCTATCATTGACCTGTAGAATGTGGAATCAACTGAGGGAGATTCTTCAGCCTTGTTGAGTTCACAACCTGTTACCATAGGTGTGCCTACAGGAGAGCATTCATCCAAACCAAACTTGCTTAGAATTTCCTTCAGGTATTTGGTCTGAGATATAAATATATAGTTTGGAGTTTGTGTAATCTGTAATCATAGGAAAAAAGATAGTTCTCCTATCATAGACATCTCAAATTCTCTGGCCATATTGGTTGCAAACTTTTGACTTAGCCTATCCAAATTGCTTCCAAAAATAAGATCATCAACATAGACAATAGTGATTAATAGATGATCTTCTTCGATTTTGAAGTAGAGATTGTTGTTGGTACTACCTCTCTTAAATCCTTGTTGAAGAATGTATGTGTCCAATATTTCATACCAGGCTCTAGGTTCTTGTTTAAGACCATAGAGTGCCTTTTTTAATTTCTAGACATAATCTTCTTTACCAAGTTCTTCAAACACCTCAGGCTGTTCAGTGTATACTTCTTCCTTTAAGGTGCCATTCAAGAAGTTGACTTTACATCTATTTGATAGACCTTAAATTTTTTATAACATGAGTATGCTAAAAGCATACTGATCAATTCCATTCGAGCTATAGGTGCAAAAGTTACATCAAAATCAATTCCTTCCATTTGAGCATATCCTTTGCAGACTATTGCTTTATCTCAATGACTTTTCCATCTTCATCTAGCTTATTCCTGTACACCCATTTAGTATCAATTATATTTTTGTTCTTTGGGTGTGGAACTAATTCCCAGGTTCCACTTTTTTTAATTTGATTTAATTCTTCTCTCATGGCATTGTTCCAGTGTTCAACCTTGAGGGATTCACTAAGACTTATAGGTTCAGCTGTAGAAAGTAATGCCAGATTTCTTCTCTGTGGTGCATGTCTCAACTGCATTCCTTCTTCAATATTTCCAATAATAAGATCTTCAAGATTGATTCTGTTTTACAGATCTTAGTGAGGGTTTTGTACCTTTCGAGGAAGGTTGATCAGCTTTAGCTCGTTCCCTTCTATCATACTATTTCTCTGTTGTTTTATTTGGTATTTCTTCCTCATCAGTCAAGTCATCATCTGTGTCCTTTGTTTCAGTTTTTGGTATTTTTTGTGCTAGCTCTTCATAGACTACCAAATCTATACTTTCAATTATCTTCTTCAATCTCTTATTGTAACATTTGTACGCTTTCTTTTCAGTCGAATACCCCAAAAATATGCCTTCATCAGTTATGGAATTGAATTTTCCAAGATTGCCATCAATAATCTTTATATATTATTTACTTCCAAATATTTTGAAATAATTCATTGTGGCTTTTCTTCCTACCAATAACTCATAAGGATTTTTGTCACAGTTAACTCTTAACTATGCCCTGTTAATGATGTATACAGTCATTCCTACATCTTCTCTCCAAAAGGTGTTTGCGAGATTTTCCTCAAGCAGCATGGTTCAGGCTGCTTCTTGAATAGTTATGTTCTTTCTTTTAGATACATTGTTTTGTTGAGGTGTACGTGTTGTGCATAATTGTCTCCTTATTCCATGTACTTCACAAAAAAAAATAAACTCACCAGATGTGAATTCTCCACCATTGTCATATCTGAGACACTTAATTTTATGTCCGCTTTCATTTTCAACCTTGGCCTTAAACAGTTTGAATTTCTCAAAAGCTTTTGATTTGCTTTTCAAGAAGGTAACCCAAGTCATCCTGGAATAATCATCAATAAACAACATGAAGTATAACTCACCTTGAAGCGTTTGAACTCTCGCAGGTCCACATAAATCTGTATGGACTAAATCCAATGGACGTGATGTTGATTGATATGCATTTTCCTTGAAGTTTGTTCTTGTCTGCTTTGAATGTTGGCATGACCCACATAACTTGTTTGCAAGTTTAGTAATTTTTGGCATCCCTCTGACTGCGTCTAACTTACTGATTTTAACAATGTTATCAAAATTGTGATGTGTTAATCTCCTGTGCCAAAGCTAGTTGTTGTCATGTTGACTAACTAGGCACCTTTCTCCTTCTATTTCTTGTAAAACATAAACACTTCTTGTTGACCTGATTTCTCTTCCTATAATTTGTTTAGAATCATTTCTCCTTATATCATAGTGGTGAGCAAAAAAGGTAACATTGTAATCAACATCACATAATTGTCCAACGCTCAACAAATCATGTTTTAATCCTTCAACATAAAGAACATTTTGTGCCTTTACATTTTCTTTGAAGGCCACAGTGCCCTTTCCTGGGATTTTTGCAGTTCCATTTTCTCCAAATGCTACATCACCACTTCTATCCCTTTTTAATGTGAGGAACTTGCCTCTATCCCTAGTCATGTGCTTAGTGCAGCCATTATCAATATACCATTTATTTTCATTTTTCTGAGCATAGAGAGCTATCCCTGGGAAAGGGCACTGTGAAGGCCACAGTGCCCTTTCCCAGGATTTTTGCAGTTCCATTTTCTCCAAATGCTACATCACCACTTCTATCCCTTTTTAATGTGAGGAACTTTCCTCTATCTCTAGTCATGTTCTTAGTGCAGTCGTTATCAGTATACCATTTATTTTCATTTTTCTGAGCATAGAGAGCTATCCCACAAATGTCATTTGTCATACTTTATTCATTAACAATTTCAAGTCTACAATTGTCAAATGTGTGACCGAAATTTTTTCACTTGGTTCATTCCAACTCTTCAGACAATACGGAGAAGGAGTTGTTGTTTTGTGAGTAAGTCTTCTCAAAATACTGTCTTCTAGGAGGGTTTGTAAACCTCCTCTTAGGTGCTCTACAATCAATAGCCTTGTTTCTAAATTTATAACAGTTATAGAAATAACCAAAAAAGAAGTTTTGATAGCTCGAGAAGACTGGTCTTCTTGAATCCTGAAAGGAGAGATTGGTTGCAGCTACCTTTGGCTCATTTTCTTGGCCCATGTTGATTTGATGGTCATCTGGTTTGTTTAGGCAAATTACTTTTTTTTGTAGCATTTCACATTATTTTCCCCTTAGAGCTAATTGTCTATGTGCTTCGGTCAGGGGCTCTCAAATCTTCTGAAGGTTAACATTAAGTTGAGTGACAGCCTTACTGATTTCCAGGACTTCCTGATTCAGTGAGCATTCTGCTACATGCTCCTTCACTGTTGCTGTGTATTCAATTCCACTTTTGTTACCAGCATATTTCTGCTGCAACAATAGGTTTGGTTTCTTAAGTTTTTCCTTGAGAGAATTGATTTCCTCTTCTTTTCTTTGCAACACCAAACTTAGTCTTTCTGCCAACTGATTCTTTGCAATCTGATGATCTTGTTCTTGCTTTTCAATCACATTCTTTAGATTCTCAATTTCTTCCTGTTCATGTATATGTAACTTTGGAAGATATTCACTTGTATATTGTATGTATTACATGTGTACCTTATTGTATTACCAACAGAGATGTATTATCCCTCTGATTGGAAGTGTTGTCATGTGTACTTGCAAGTGTCGCAAGTTATATTGTAAGTGTCGTAACTTATACTTGATGGGTTATTAGACCACCTTGATGGGGTCAACCCTGTATGAGTTATGTGGGTCAAATTGTTATTAGACCACCCTAGTGGGGTCAGCCCAGTCAGCCTTATGTTATGTGGTTAAGTTGGGGCCAACCTAGTTGAGTAAAGGTCAAGTGAAAGTAAGTGTATAAATAGAGAGTGTGTCTCTCTCATTTTACACATTATATTATTCACTCACTTCGCATTAGTGAGAGAAGAGGAGGGTGCGCACAAGTGGAGGAGGATCATGCTGCTAAAGATATCTATTTCTTCGGTTTGATCATGGTGATCCTTGTATTGATGTGTATTCTATCTCTGAGGAAGTTGCGGGATATTTCACCTTCTTGGTTTTCCCCGGTGAAATGTTTTGTATCTCTTGTCTCTTGTCTCTTATGCTTGATATGTTGTACATGTTGTTCTTTCAGTTAAGATCCTAGATCTATTGAATTAAATGATGAAAAACTAACATGGTATCAGAGCTACCCTGAAGGAAGGCGTGGTATGGCATTTATGAGACTTGTTGCACTTGCGACAAATTGGAAGCTAGGGCCCGATATAGCAAAAACCATTCATTGTGGAAATTTTGCTATAAATCCATTTTGGCAAAGGTTCAGGTTCTGAAACTTCTACATATCGTAGATAACTGTTATCACACCATAGTAGCAGGGCTACTATTCTTGTACAGCAGATATCTGCACATTCCAGAGCTTCCTTATTCCAGAGCATGGCTATATATTTTGGATCACTTATGATCAGAGCAGTACATTATTCAGATTTTATGACCTTGTGTCAAGGCTGAGCCTTGAGAGTTCAGATTTGATGACTGATGTGACCACTTATCCCATTACAGTTTCAGTTCAGTGCCTAGAGATATATTACAGCAGTGTTTCAGATGATGCATGATGATGATTATTATGATGATGTTGTATGATCTATGGATATGTTCTCACTGACTGTGGATTATTATCTTGTTGATTTAGTCATGATCATGGCATGTGCTTGGTATATTATTCCTGATGTGGCAAACTATTTAAAATGAACTGTAAATCTTAAAATGGACAATTGCTTGCACTTTTTAGGTCATTTAACAAAACTTACTGGTATTTTACCTTACATAGACATGGTCTTTCCCCGACACCAGTTGTCTGCTAGTGTAGGCTCCATATTCACTTGCCTCCATCCATACATGACCTTCCTGTTTGACTTTAAACCCTGACATGTCTCATTTGACTTTCTGATACTGAGGACTTCCCCATTTTTCTACCTCTGTGTTTTGACCGCATCCCTGTTTATTCAGTGTCTCGGCTCTGAGTTGGTGACAGAACTTGCCTTTGGTGAGTTGGATTGTAGGCCTTGGCTCGAACTCCCCCTAGTCACTTGAGATGTTGTTGGCTAAAACTGAAAGCTCATGTTCTACCTATGGAAACTAAAAATTCGCCCATGGAAACAAAAAAGGGCAAGAGCAGTGAAAAGCTAAAAAAATATACTCCTCGAAGAGTATAAGAAAGGTCCAAAAAGCAATAGTTCTTAAAAGCTATATCTAAAAAATTGCTGACCTTGTATAAATATATGAAAAACATGCCCTGGATGCAAGCTGCAACTAGTTGTGCTTCTCAGCACATCTGAAATCCGAAGGGTTATGTAGGCCAAAAAGGCCATGGAAATAAAATTGAATGATCCTAATGAACCTGGATCAACTTGATGTAGACATGATGCCTAAGTTGAATAAACACTCTCTAAACAACTTATCCATTTGTGAGGCACAACCATCCCCCGTGTTCTTTTGTCCAGCACAGAGTTTGTAGCTTCCCCCTTCTCCCAGTCCAAAGTATTTTTGAGTTGAGTTAGACAAGTCAAACCCTTGGCTCAACCTTGCTCCTAGCCTTCATCCTTTACTAGCAGATTGACCATGTCCAATGGGTGAGTTTGTCATTTGAACTATGGTGCAAGTAATTTATTATAACAACGGAATATATTAACTTGATTAATGCCACTGAATGGAATTTATACTTTGAGCTTAGCTGTGGGAATGATTAGAGAAACATTGTCTTAATCTACTGATGTGATTTATCCTTGATTATATATTCTTGGGATCCGTGATGATGTGGACCATGTATGGATGATTATTGATGATGATTTATGGTCCCACATGTTTTGATGATGATATCATATGATGGACATATGATACAGATGATGTTTGATCCAGTTCAGCAGGTTATTATTATTTCAGATCAGCAGATTATACATTGTCCATATATGGTGGACCCTACAGCTGGCCCATTAGGGCAACCCAGGGTGTATGAGTACTCATTCCTAGTGGATTTGGGTCTTCTGGATCCATTGAGACACTTATCTTTCAGTTCCGGGCACGTCTGACAGTGATTGATGCAGTTTTACACTTGTTGACCAGATTTGGGGCTGATTTCCCAGCCTGAGCAGCAGGGGCCCCGAGAGGCCAGTTCACCTAGGGCGCTGATAATGGAGGGGGTGGTCCAGCCACTTGTTATTACCATTTATCCCCCCTCCCGGAGAGCCTGGTGGGCTCAGATGGACAGCGCTAGCACCCTAGGAGGCAGTTTTGGCACTTTCACAGTTCCCGAGGCAGTTAAAAAATGGGATAAAGTGGTCACTGAGGAAATCGATTTGGGCAATTGAGGCAAGGTTTTGGCATTTTGTTTTCACAGAGGTCTTCCAGGGTGATCTCACTATCTTCCAGTCAGTTTTCACCATGTGGGTTTCTCCAGATTGATCACAGGAGGACATTTACTGCTCGACTGTCATGGATTCTGAGGACAGTTTTGGTCATTGTCGTTATATTGGACATATTTTATTATTTTATTGTGCCTTGGGGTGAGCTAGCAAGGATTTATACCTCCTAGCCCCACCATGTGCTTATTTTATCATGTCCTAGTCATCATGAGGTGGATTATTGTACTTTCTACCCCTCTTGTGGGATGACGTCACCCTCCATTGTACCATTTAGTGAGGGCGCTATTGTTATGTTGAGTGATCCATGTGATATTATGTTATGGGTCATCCTAGCCATTGATTGTATGATGAGATCTTATAATCTCAACCACTCATTTGATGTAGTATTGTAGAGTGGTATAGGGTTTTGGTCTTTATTATCCTATATAAGGAGGAGACCCCCCATTGTATAGCTCACCTTTGGAGCTCTGGAATATTGGAATAGAAGATTTTTTGTGGAGCACATCTCTCTTGCATTTTGGATTCTCTTGCATATTGAATATAAAGTATCTCTTCTATGTATCATTGTGGATTTTGGTGTTTTTGCTAACCTTTTGACAGGAAAGTCGAATTGGAGAGAGGAGGGCGACTTTTTGAGGGTTATTGTTGGAGGGATCCACATATTCTCTCTTGGGTTGATCTTGTGACAGGGAGTATCATTATTGTATCTTCGTGACATAGTTGATGCTTTCTATTACATCTTTCTACCATTTTCATAATCATCTTGCTTGACTTGTTTCTTTGATCTTGTCTTGTAGGAGGAGGACGATTTGGCTATCTTGGAGAAGGGCGATTTGGTTGGAGCACTTGGATCTCACTCTTGAATATAAACATAGGAGAATGCTATCAACTTGCAAGGTGGCCATAAGCAATTGAGGTAAGATCTACAAGGTATGTGCCTCTTTCATCCATTCTATCTCCATTGGTCATAAAACCCTAAATTAAATCAAAACCCCAATTTTGGTATTTTTTTTAGATCTACTTAGATCCACCCTTGCATTTGAAAAGATATTAAGAACCCACCTCTATAGGATCCACCCCTAGTTGGATCTATAGTTTGGTGGTGATTGGCTAAAAATTGACACATTTTTCAATGCAAAAAGCCTTCTTGAACCTAAATCGATTTTCTTGAGAGAGGCTTGTTGGGTAGGATCTAGCACATGGGTAGGTGAGATCCCACTTGAATTGACATCTATACACTTGATAACCTATACCCATATCCTTACTTTGGTGAAAACTACCTTGTGGACATCTCTCCATGTTTTGAGGGGTTGACCCCCCCCTTTTGATCTTCTTGGTACCTTGAAACTTAGATCTACTAAGATCTACCCATTGGATTTACTTGAAACTTTGAAGGAACATAGATCGGGGTACTAACATCCCGGATCTACATTTTGGTGGCCATTGGACTTGGTTTGGTCCACCAAACCCATCTTTTGCCCTTCCTTGAGAAAGTCGCACCCCCTTGAAGTTTTGAGTTGGACCACTTCTAGCAAGTGGGTGGTTGAGATTTTCAGAGATTTGGAATGCCCATGCCTTGAAACCTAGGTCTAGACTGTCCTTTTGGCCCGATCTACCTTGGGGATTGCATTCCTTGTTTTAAGGAATTGTGGTCCACTTTTGGTCATCACTCAAAAACCTAGATCTAGTAAGATCTAACCATTGGATCACATCCATTTCACTTGACTTGGCTTCTAGGTGTCCCGATCTACACTTTGACATCTTTCTTGACTCCATTAGCCCACTAAACAAGGCACTAGTCCATCACCAAGCAAGTCGCACTCCTTGGGATTCGTGTCAAACCTTAGATTTAATACATGGGTACTCCTAGAAATAACTCAAACTCATAGATCTAGCCTAGATCTAACCTATAATACCAACTTCACACTTAACTTTACCTTGTGGGTCCACCTAGAACCATTTTACACTTCCCAAGAAACTAGACCCACTTGTGTAAACAAATGGTATTATACCTAGTCATCATACCCCATCATGTGGCCTAAACAATACATAGGTTGAAACATTAACAAACTCTTACACCTCCTTCAACCATACCTTAACCCATAGGTCCACTTAGCCTTGCATTGGTTTCCGTAACTCATTACTTACCTACCCATAGAAACCTTTGTTTGGGTCCAATCAACTGTGATTGGGGTATAGGGTCTCCCCCTTGGTCTAGTTACACCTTGACCTAAAGCGAAGAGTGCCTCGGTTGACGTGACTCCCATCTTGCATTGGGAACCGTGGCATCTCTTGGGTCACCTCTTTAGTTGCCTGACTCCTCTACCGTCCCGGATGGGATATCTCTAGGGGCAACTACAAGTTGTGTGATAACAATAACATCCCCATGTACCTTGTGTACGAAGAAAAACATCTGATTCATTGTACTTTGTGATTTATGATCTGTACAATCTAGGGTTTCTACCTCTTCCAGATCTCAGTCATAAAAAGGTAACCTAGGAAAAAAGGTCACAACTTGATCTAGGAAGCTCCAAATGAAATTTCGTAAAATGTGACTGGTAGTGCACGGACTGTACGTTCACAGGTCCGATGTTCAGAGGCTGAAGTTGGACCAGTGACACACGGCACACCGTACAAGTCCGCTCTCCTGTTTTATCACATAAACATGTCACGTTGCGACACTTGGCATAACCCTCTCTCAGAGAATCCAATTGAGGTCAGATCTGTGGGGTTGGAAAGATGAAAGGTCATGCTACCAAGTTTCATACCTTGTGGATTCGTAATTTCAGAGATGCACCAGAAACAATCAGGTGCATATTTCTGTCAAAACAGAATTGGATTCTGAGCACCTTCATTCTTAACTTGTCACAGCTGCGGGAATTTAGGGCTTCGGAGAAAGTTGAAATTTTTGGAATCGGAGACCACGGCTGAATGCTCCTCATCAAAATCAAAATTTAGAGACCAAGATCAAATTTTTTGGTTGGGAAAAAGGTCGGGCTTGATCAAACCCTAGTTTGGGATTTTGATCGAAAAGGTGGAAAATTAGGGATTCTGCAAAAGTTGGAATTTTTGAAATGTGTGACCACGGCTAGAAGCTACTCAGAAAAATTGAAGGTTCGAACACAAGATCAAACCTTTTGGGTGGGTAGAATACTGGGCTCAATCAAACCCTAGTTCAGGATCCTGTCTAGAAGATCCGGAAGTTTCAAAGGCATTTTTGAGGGGTCAAATTTTGAAGATTTCAAAATTGAAGTATACTAACTTGATCAGCTCAGAAAGGCACATATTTGCATCCAATCAGAAATTTGAAATTCAAAGTTTGAATTTTTAGGGTTTCTCTGACAAACCCTAATCCAGTTCCAGATCCAGTTTCAGCAAATCGAAGTGGATTGGGTTAATCCTAGAAGAGAATGAATTGGACACCTAGATAAGTGAAGAAGTTCCAATTCTAGAGGGAGATGAGGCTAAGGCCTTACATAAGAATGCTACAAGCAATCTCAACAGGTATGACTTGAGGAGATACAGGTATGTTCATGATTAAGTTTATGATATGTTTGTCTTCATACTATTTAGGTTAGTACAACCTTGATTAATGTTAGACTTGTCTTATCATCCTAGTAAAAGTATGAATGCATGTGAATGATAGAATACATTCATTGGTTAGGGTTATAACACTTATGATTGTACTAATGCACTGTGGTGTTGTATGAGGATGATATTGTCCGCTAACATGAAAAGTACAAATCAAGTTCTAGATCAAGAACATATGACCATGGTGACATGAAGACAAAGACTCATGGATCACATAGAAGCTCTACTTATGAGGTATGTATAATTTGGTTCTACAATGCTTAACCTATGAGATATGCAGGTTACTAGCACAAATCATTGAAGAGAACAAGAAGAAATTACGCGGGTATGTTAGACATAACTAGCTAACATGATAATCCAGGTGTGTTTTTCCTATATCAAGTTATAACCCTACCTTGTGTTAGGATCTCTTATATAAGTATACGTTTGTATGATTGATGATTGTTCATGAAGTTATGAGTTTGAGTAATCATGGGATTATGCATATTATTTTTCTTACTTTGATTAATGATATGACTAACCAGAAGAGTCCTATGGTCAAATAAGAATATGCATGTGTAATAGAAATCCTCCCTAAAACCTTGAATACTAATGCTTGTGATAAATTACCTGTGTGTGAAATGATCATGACCATAGATGTTAAGAGTATTTAGGATCATAATGTTTTGATAGTATTGAGATTATACTAATGAATGTATGATTATGTATGAGATCTTGAGGATAACACAATGATGACACTAGCGCACACTTAAGCATGCATAATGGTCCAGGATGAATATAAGTTCAAGGACAGGTAATCCAAGAAGCAAAGATCCAAAGGGAGCACACTCCAGTAGTTCCTGCAAGGAAGCAAAGATTGAGAGGGAGTCCACCCTACAACCAAACAAAGATAAGTATTTGAATTGTCATTTCTTGTATATATGATTACTTAAATGATGTTGTCCAGTCATGTACATACTTATGTTTCTAGATTTAGAATATGTATTATGCATATTAGAAAAGTTGCATTAATGAACAACATACTACTAATATGCAAGTAACGGGTAAGTGGCTTATGGTACTGTACAACATTCCATTGCTACTTATCTAGAATGAAACCTCTTTGCTAACATGTTGGGAGTTGTGCACACTCTTAACAAATGTTCTAGTAGAGATGGAAGGCATCTAGAAAGTTATGGGATATGGATAAATGTTGTATTGAATCATTAGCTAAGATAATTGCATGATTGTATGACATGTGTCTTTATGCATAAGAATGTGTTTTTTGAAAAATTGTGAGAAGTTTCTAATCATGCAATTGAATCTTACTTGTAGGAAAGATTGTGTACAATCACCTACAAGAACAACAACATTTGTTCCAGCAATGAAGTTCGGGAAAACTATCTATTGGAGATATTGAAGAATCTAAAGTTCCCAGGATTCGGGATGCAGTAATAGAAGAATTCCATGATCAAGGAATACTAGTCAATCCTAAAGAATGATGTTTGGGATGTGGTCCCAAGACCAGATGGGAAGTCTCTTGTGACTTCCAAGTGGATCTATAAGATCAAGCATGCTGCAGATGGTAGCATAGAGAAATACAAGGTGAGGTTTGTTGCTCGTGACTTCTCCCAGAAAGAGGGAATAGACTATGAAGAGACTTTTGCTCATGTAGCCAGATGCACTTCCATCAGAACAATACTTGCTCTGGCTGCAGTGATGAAGTGGAAGATACACCAGATGGATGTCAAGATAGATTTCTTGAATGGTGTAAGAGGAAGTGTATGTGTGGCATCCACTCGGTTTTGAGACACATGACAGGGAGTCATATGCATGCAGATTGAAGAAATCCTTGTATCGCTTGAAGCAAGCTCCTAGGACTTGGTATGAGACGATAGACAACTTTCTATCCAGTTTGGGCTTTACCAAGAGTAAAGTGGATTCCAATATTTACTACAAGGTTGAGGAAGGGAATCCTATGATACTACTACTATATGTGGATGACCTGTTTGTTACAGGTGAGGATGGGTTGATTTCTGAAACAAAGAGGAAGCTTGCTGCCGAGTTCGAGATGAAGGACTTGGGTATGATGCATTACTTTCTAGATATGGAGGTGTGGTAGAGTGCAGATGGAATCTTCCTTGGACAAGGGAAGTATGCAGTAGAGATCCTGAAGAGGTTCAAGATGATGGACTACAAGGCCATGGCCACACCTATGGCATCGAACCTGAAGCTTTTATGTGATGCTTCATCTGATCTGGTTGATGTCACGGTGTATCGTCAGATGATTGGGTCATTGATGTACTTGACGAACACGAGACCATATATTTGCTTTGCGATGAACATATTGAGCCAGTTCCTGACGGATCTAAGACATGTTCACCTGATTGTTGTAAAGCATATTCTGAGGTACCTGAAGGGTACGGTTGACTATGGGCTCAAGTATGATGCAAATCAAAAGTTTAACCTGGAGGGTTATGTTGATTCAGATTGGGCAGGCAGTGCTGGAGATAGGAAGAGCACTTCGGGGTGTTGCTTCAGTATGGGATCAGGTGTGATCTCTTGGTTTAGCAGGAAGTAGTCCTGCGTAGCACTGAGTACAGCTGAAGCAGAGTATGTCGCAGCTTGTTCGGCCAGTTGTGAGGCAGTATGGCTTAGGAAGCTATTGTCTGAGTTATTTGATCTCTCGTTGGATGCTACCTGTATCTATTGTGACAACCAGAGTTGTGTGAAGTTGTCAGAGAACCCGGTGTTCCATGACAGGTTGAAGCACATTAAGATCAAATATCACTATATCTAGGATATGGTGTAGAGAGGAGCAGTGAAGCTCCTGTATGTTGCGACGGATGACCAGGTTGCGGATGTGTTGATGAAACCACCAGCCAGAGTGAAGTTTGAGTACTTCAGAGAGAGGCTTGGTGTTCTTCAGATTGAAGATATTTAGAGGAAGAAGTGATGGGACACATTTGCAGGAGCCATTCCAAGCATGGTGAGAGGAGGATCCTTCCCATGGCTATGGATGTAAGCGCTATGTGATGAGCATCAGGACAATGCTCCAGTTACTGCTTTGGATATGCATCAGTTGGATGCTTTGTATGATCAGTTGGATCATGTATGATGACATGCATCAGGACGATGCAGTGACGATGATCAAGATGATCATGTGTGATGAGTATCAGGACGATGCTCCATATGATATGCATCAAGATGATGTTGTGACGATGATCAGGATGATCATGCGATGATGATGAGCATCAGGATGATGCTTTGTGTGAGGATGATCAGGTTGATATTGAGTATCAGGATGGTACTCTATGGATGTGGATAGGTTGTGCAAGGGTATCATGTAATACATCCTGGAGATCCGTACAGGTTGTTGATCCGGATTTATGTGGGAACGAAACAAAAGATAGCATATACAGAATCATATACAAAGATATATTGCAAATAACACAGTGATACAGCAAACACATATTCTATTAAATAGCGGAAATAGAACAGACTGTAAAATGCAATAGCTAGAATGGTGGTAGCTATCTCTAAGAAGAGATGTGGCCGCTATGCTCATTCGTGCCAAGATGAATACAAAGAGAGGCCGAAAGGGCCTATTTATCATAAGCATGAGGGAAAGAATCCCAAACATCCAAAAACCTAACCCTAGAAGATGAACCGTCATAAAGTTTGCGGCCCCAAGGTGGTTAGTTGAACAGTCAACTTCCCGGGGTCATAACTTTTGCATACGATCTCCGTTTGGGGCGCTCGGTGGCCCGTTGGGAAGGTCTGTCCAAGATTTACAACTTTCGACTGGGCCCAAATGCATGCTGGAGGCAACCATTTGATCCCCCAAATCGCCAAAAAATGTCGTTTAGGGCCTCAAAATGGCTCTGGAAGTTCAGGACCCGAAAAACTGCTAAAAATAGTAATTTACCAAAATTGCCAGAAGACTGTTTTGAGCCAGTTGGAAGAGGTGGGACGCCACCGATATCCACCTGGATCAGTTGTGCTAGTCACGTAAAAGGCCTCGGATGCTCTTTAGGGTTCTTGCTGGGAAAGACACCCTTTTAAGGTTTTGCTAGACCACATGTAATACGTCCTGGAGGTCTGGACAGGTTGTGCTAGTCACGTAAAAGGCCTCGGATGCTCTTTAGCGTTCTTGCTGCACAAGACACCCTTTTAAGGTTTTGTGGAGATTACATGTAATCAGTCCTGGAGGTCTGGATAGGTTGTGCTAGGCACGTAAAAGTCCTCAGATGCTCTTTAGAGTTATTGTTGAGCAAGACACTCTTTTAAGGTTTTGTAAAGGTCACATGTAAAAGATCATGGGAGATCCGATAGGTTGAGTTATGTGCTCGTAAAAGGCCTGGGATGCTCTTTCGAGGTTTTGTTAATGCACGTAATTAGTCCTGGGATCCACAGGATGCCCAGCTCGCAGAGATGATGAAGATCTACAGGAGGCTAGGCCTACATCCAGCATGAAAAAGGGTTGGCTCTATAGAACTTCCTATGACGAGAAGAATTATGAGATAGCCCAGTGATCGAGATGTCGAGTACAGCAGCAGTGATGACGATGATGCTCCATGATCCAGTGATGATGATCCAGCTCCAGTATTGAAGACTTGGTTGATATGTATTGATGACCTATTGTTAACACCTAAAAAGTGCTCACTAGCTCATTCCCTTATTCACATGACCCATTTGTCCACTTTTCCACCATTTGAGCCTCTAAAGCCACCAAAAGGTCACCAAAAGACCTTAATACACCCCTTTTCCCACTCAAAATGATTATTTTTCCTCAAAAAGCATAAAAAAACCCTCAAAAAGGGTCCAAAATTCGCAAAAATATTAAAAAGGGAATAAAAATATTCAAAAAAAAAGAAAAAGTATCTAAACCATGTTGGTCAATACCATTGGTTTCCTCAAAACCATAATGGTATTACTTACCACCAAAAACTATAAAAAGGTGGTAGGGGCTCCTCACTTTCGATCCATCCATCATCCTATCCTCATGCTGCCAAAATCTCCCATGAGCTTTTGGCCATTATAGCTACCTTGGAGAAGGGACCTTTGGAGTTTGGAGCTGCTCACCCTTGGAGCTACTCAACATCTTCACCACTTGGAGGTATTACCATTGCAAGCACTTGCTTTCCCTTATTCTTAATACAAAGTTATTCTTTATTCCATTTATTGTTCTTGTTTTCAATTTAAAATTTTATTATGATATGCACATGCTAGTTTAGTTTTAGTTTTAGATTTATAATTGTTTTTGCTTTAATATTTGAAACTGCTGCTACTAGTTAGCAGGTGCCCATAGCACTAAGCTTGGTTGCAAAACCAAGCCAACAGTTTTTGGCGACTCCGCTGGCTTAGAACTCTTAGATCTCAAATTTTGCTTTAGATCTTAGTTTTTGTTAGTATTAGTAAGTTTAATTCATAGATCTGCCACCCTAAACAGCATATCCATTGCTGTTCTAGATCTTGGCCCATTCTATTGCCATTAACAGCCCAAAATTTTCAATTTTCGGGTTCGTTTTTCGACGTCCGTGTACGACTTTCGCCTCGCGTCTTTTTGCCCAATAGTCGCGCGGCTCATCGCGACTGCGCGGCTCTTTTCCGCGCAGCTCACCGCGGCTTCGTGGCCAATTTGCGCGCTGCACTTCGCGGCCATTTGCCGCGCTGCACATCGCGACTGTGTGACAGAATCCCGCGCTGCACATCACAGCTTCGCGGTTAAAAACCGCGCTACCCATCGCGACTGTGTGACAGAAACCCGCGCGGCCCATCGCGGTTGTTCTTCTAAAACCCGCGATGCAAGTTTTTTCAATTCGGCCAATCCGTTAAAGAATTAATTTTTTGTTGTATTTTCTGCCCATTTAGCACATTTTACAGTATTAAAATTCCTGCATTTTTTACAGCCATACAAATATTTTACTATTTAGAATGCTCCTTTAAAAAGTCTTTTTAAAAAAAAATCAGAAATTGAAAGAAGGATTTATTTGCATTTTATCTAGATAAAATTTTTACTGTTTACTTCCTTGATAATTTTCCCATAGCAAATTTTAAAAAGAAATCCATTTATTTCTTGAATAATTCATATTATTTGCTTTCCTATTTCAAAGATCCTTTGTTTTTTGAATAGTTTTTGCAAAGCATTTAATTTCAGTTTATAATACCACACGTGCACCCACTCAAACACATAATTTAAACTGAGCCTTAAAATTTACCCTAACTTCAACCAACTTTTAACCCCACTTGGGAAGCACTTAAAAGAACTTTGTAGTTAGGTAGAATTGAGGGGATAGGTGTTCCAATAACACCCCTCAGTTATTACATTTGAGACATAGATGTTGTCCATTAGGGAACCAAAATCTCCTAGTATTTTTTGGCACGGTCACAACCAGTTTATCAGAGGGCCTCTCCCCTAGGAGGGTTGAAGTCGCGAGGATGGTTCCGGAAGCCTGAGTGGAATACCGAAATCCATTCAGTAACCGAAGGCTACCATTCGCAGTTCTCAGGATATCCCTATATGGGGGTATTGCGGTAAAAGGACCAAACGGCAGATTTACCTTTTCTGAACGTGTCATGAACGGATTATCCTAGTTGCCATTCTTTAGGATTGATTACCCGGTGTCCCTCCCGGTAGGGGGATATCTAGCCGTTGATTCAACACTCAATATTGTATGACTTGGATTTCATCACCTTGCAGAGAATATCGTTTGTTGATTCACAATACTTTTAGTTAGGTGTTTGCATGATACAATCCACCTTTGGTCTAGTAGCACCTCTTTTTTCTAGAAGCTGTTTGACTATTGGTATTCTGACCATTTTTGTTGCATCCCTCCACTTATTATAGCACAGCTGCTATAATAAGTGCCTTTTGAGGTTGATTTTTTTGGCCTGAGAGCCTTTATTTTCACTCCCCTTTTTGCACCCTTGGTGGCATTAGGGCTTCGAGTTTTTTATACATTACCACCTTACACTGAAAATGTTTAAACAACAAAAACATATTTCTCACCATTGAGAATTTTAGACGATCTCGTCGTCTTCAGGGTGAACCCCCAGAGTTCAGTCTACTTGGCTCTCCACGTCACCGACGTCGAGCCTTATCCCTTGACTCGACACATCAACGGCCAAACATACTGTCATCTGATTCTGACACGCCTCACTTCACATCTGATTTTGAGGCAGAATCCGAAAACCCTACTGCGTTATTCCCAACCAACCTTATGGTTGGAACACAATTCGACCCACTTTTTACCAGTACCATAGGAGATACATCCACACCTTCTACTGCGGTGCCATCCATGGCAACAACCACCCCCCTAGGTATGCCTAATATGGGGGACACCCCACCTTTAGGAATGTCCAACACAGGACTACCTCCTATTATGGGTATGCCAAACAGGGGTCACACCCCCTCTCATTACCACAACCCAGATCCCAGGAATCCCTACTACTATTCCTAACCCCGGTGTAACCCATGTTGCACTTGGAAACGCTGGCCCATACCATACCACAGCAGTTGGAGGACACATACCTTCAATACCTAGCATACCCTTAGGGGCTACTGGACCACTACATCATGCCACCATGAATAGTCATGTCCCAGTCATTATGCCACATCCATCTGCTAGTTTACCTTACATGGCGAGTCTGAACTTACCAGACTTAGCCAGGTTAACCAACGATCCTATCCGACACGACCCTTGCGTGGCCTCACATGCCCACCAAACTCCCCTCCGACATCCCTAAGTTTGAGGGAAAGGCAGGTGAGGACCCCCAGAACCATATTATGTCCTTCCATCTATGGTGTTCCTCCAACTCCATAGTGGACGACTCTGTCCGCCTCCGTCTGTTACAGTGCACCTTCAGTGGCTCTGCAGCTAAGTGGTATATCGAGCAGCCCCATGGGACCCACACCACCTTTACCTCCCTTGCCTCGACCTTCCTGCAGTTCTTTCAGTTACCTGTCCGCTATGATGCGGGAGTCGAGATCCTACTGTCTTACAGACAGAACATGACCACCCACATCATTGACCACATCCATGAGTGGCGTCGACGCCGAAGCCTCTGCAAAATCATGTTAGACGACCGTATCTTCTTAGATTGGTTTCTAAAATCCCTCCTCCCTCTCATTTCCAAGGATGTGGCATCCGAACGACCCCAGTCTGAAGAAGAGGCCATCCTCAAAGCCCAACAATTTGACCTCATTTACGCCCAGTCGGGTTATCTATATACCATTATACCAGATGCCCCTCGGGGCGATTCATCCCAACACGATGCGTCGGGGGCATCCCATGCCGCAGATGGCATCATTGGTGGTATTGCCTCGCATCCCCAACCCTTTTCCATTGCACATCCTAGCCATGGCCCCGACCTTTCGCGGGATACATCTCAATCTGGAGCAACCAATTCATATGCTCCCATGACACATCACCACCATACCCACGGACCCTCATGTCCACCTCAGTGCTTTGGTCATGCACCACCCGCATACGCCCCCCCAGCCGCACCTCAACCAATGTATTACCCACAGCAAGCTGCAACAGCTAACCCAACACCTCCAATAGCTCAGGGTTACCAACAACCCCAGCAGGTAACTGGACCACCTCCAGCCCCACCAGCTTATTATGCACCGCAACCTGCTCCAGCACCTGCGGTAAACCAAAATCCTCTCGTTGCTCAAGGGCAAGTGTACACACAACACAATCATCCCCAGCACCAAAACAACCAGTGCAACCAGGGTGGGAAACAAAACCGTGGAAGAGGACGTAATCGCGGCAACAACCAACAAAAAAATCAAGGTCCACCACCTCCCAATCCCCCAAATAACAACAATGTTGCTCCTCTCAACCAGAATCCGGATTGTCACCCCAGGCAGCCTAAAAACAATAACCTCATAACAAACCACCATTGTTCTATATGCGGGGTCTATGGCCATTACACACATGCTTGCCCACATTTGGAGCGAGCTCGGCAACTCTGGATTGACGATGCCCATCGTCAAGGACAAGCGGCTCCTCAGGCGCCACCCAACCCTCCACCACCTCAACATCAACCTTTGGTGCTGCAAAACCCCTTTCCAACCCAAGGCGTAGTGAACACTCAGTCGTTAGCTCCCCCTCAGGGAAATGCGCCACCACAACAAATCACTTATACTGCTCCTGATCAACCCATGTTCGATTCAGATACCCACCACTTGCTAATGATGTCATCCATAGATGCCAACCTCCAAACCCGCCGGAATCAATATGGATCTACCCCTGAAGCCCCTCCCGCCGACAAGAACACTAACGTTCATTCCACGGATCAGACATTACGTATACCTCTGGCTCCACTCGATGGCGCTTCTAAAGCACCTCGCTTCCCACTTCGTCGCATCAACAATAATCCCAATGCTCATGCTGCGTCGAATTACAGCATTGTAGATGACTTAGCCCAGTCTCGCGCAGCCATGTCTACTTTAGAAGTCTTAAAAAACTATCCTTCACAGCACAAGACTTTGCTCTCTACCATTGGCGCTATTGACCCCAATGATTCACAACTGATGGCATTCGATTCAGACCAGTCCGAACCACGCCTACCTTCCACTTTAGCATTCCAAGTTTCTGTTTCCGTTCGAAATCTTGTCATCCATCGGTGCATTATCGATGAAGGTTCCTCTACATGCATTATGTTCACATTCGTTTGGCAGAAGTTGGGATCCCCTACTCTCCAGTAGTCCACAACTACGTTGCGAGCCTACGACGGTCGCTCGGCTCAACCCCAAGGTATCTTAGCTAATGTCCCCGTCCAGCTGGCTGGTAAAACCGTGCTCATTGACATAGAGGTCATCAATGCCCAATTTGACTATAACCTCTTACTTGGCCGCAGCTACATGTATGCCATGCGGGTTGTTGCCTCATCCGTTTTTCGTACCATGATGTTCCCTCATGACGGACGCGTGGTCAAGGTCGACCAACTCACCTATTACGATCCCAAGGCCCCCGCTACACCTGAAAATGTTCTCCCTATGGTTGAACAACCTGTTTGTGGTGCAACTAGCTCATTTGTTTCCTCCGTGGGACCCGGACTTTACTCCGACGCGCCGCTGAATTCTACATTCCAATCTATTCCACCACCTTCACCGGAGACCCACGTCGCTGACCTCTATACTCTTTCACACAATACACAAACACCCGACAATCAACCATCCTTGTTACCTAAACCACCATTGGTCCCTAGTCACATTGGTGTTACACCCATCCACACAATCCCCTTTCTATTTCCTCCCTCAGGCGTAGTAAGCGCTCCGGTTATGGTTACCCTTAGTCTCCCCGGGTTAACATTGGGATTACCCGTGTGGTACATTTCACCTCCTGTTTCCCCGCCGACACCAAATGTCATCCTGCAACCGGTGCAACCCATTGTCACTTCTACTTAACCACCTCCTGGTATCACTACCCCTTCGTCATCTGCGAATCCCCCTCCTCTCATCAGGCCCACAACCATACACTGCGGTACCCCCACCCAAAGCAGTTAAACCTCCCCCCGTGTTTCGTGCTCCTCCTAAATGCTCGTTGTGTGATGAGTTAGGCCATCCAACTCATCAATGTCCACAGTTACCTGCATTACCGGAACACATGCAAATGCTTGACGACGACCCCAACATCCCGGTTGTCAAAATCGACTCAAACCCCAAGACTCGTGACAAATCACTGTGTACCAACCACCCTTGTGCAATATGCGATATTTATGGCCTTTACTCACATCACTGTCCTGATATCCCAGATTACAGAGCAGCGTTGTACGAGTTGAATAACGTCGACTTAGAAATATCTCCGCCCCTGATCGAGGAAATCTACCCTCTCGTATCATCCTCATCCGGAGAGATTAACACCGTTTATATGATCTCTTCGACTACTACTCCCTCATCAACCAATTCGACCACTCAAAGTTTCCGCAATGATGAAGAGATTCTAGAGGCTCTTACTACCCCTGATTACCCCTGGGAAGATATGCACCATCGTTCATACTTCCTCCCAGAAGAGACCTCATCCACCACCGCTACCCAATTCGCGGTTCAATCCAAAGATTTCCCTCCCACTAAAGTCTATTAGTTTAAGGATCCTATTCCTACTCCTGATGCCTTTCAGGAAGGTAACATGGTCAATATCTCACCCGTCATCCACATCAATATCTCTAACCCACCTTGTGCCCTTGAAATCATTACATTAGGATCCTCCTGCAGTGAGCATGAGAGTGGAGAATACAAAAAATTGTTCCAAGAATTATGTGATGTCTTTGCTTGGTCCTATACCGAGATGCCTGGTCTTGACCCCACCGTTATAGAGCACCACATTGACACACGGCCTGATGTACCCCCCGTTCGTCAAAAACAGCGACCCATTCATCCCCCACCATCTTCCTCCTTGGAAGAAATTAATACCGTTTACACGATTTCCACTGGATACCCCTCTATCCGGTCGACCCCTGCCATTGATCCCTTTCACACAAATGTTCCACTCTGCTACGTCGGTTTCCCTGATGGTGCAAGCCATTGGTCCCCTAATTTGGCCTTCGCGGCTTGGGTAATATATTCCCCTTCACATGAGTTGATCCACATCGACGGAGTGTGTTTAGGTGCTGCCACCAACAACCAAGTTGAATATGATGCCGTGACCGGTCTCCTGGCCGCAGCTCTCCAAATGAGCATACATCACCTTAACGTTTTCTTGGACTCACAACTCCTTGTTTCCCAGCTCAACAATGATTACCAAGTACGCGATCCCTATCTTTTCAGAAAACTTTTGCGCACTAAACAAATGATTCGACCGTTTGAATCCATTTCATTCACACATGTCCCAAGAAACCTCAATAGTGTAGCAGACCATATGGCCAACAACGTACTTGAATGGCACACCAATCAAATCATTTCATAAAGAAAATGCATCCACGTACATAACATGTGCCTCCACGGGCATATACCAAAACAAAATGTGCATCCACGTGCACAACATGTGCCTCCACGGGCGTATACAAAAAATCAAAATGTTGCATCCACGTGCATAACATGTGCCTCCACGGGCATACAGAAAATCAAACATGCCTCCACGGGCGAACAAAAAGACAACAAATGCATCCATGTGCATACATGACTATATATCAACATCATATATATATATATATATACATCATAGTATAGTCAAAACATGAAATAGGTGCCCTCAGCACCCAATATACAAAAAGAACATCAGTCGTACAAAAAAGAGCTTCCCCGTATGCTCATCAGCATTTGGGGGCAAATACATATCATCTAATCATCACGGTCTCTAGGCTCCTCTGGCGCATCCTCTGCCGGTCCCACTGGATCATGCCGAGCCCGGACTCGCCTCTCCGCCAGCCCCACTGGATCATCCTGTAAACGAATCCTGCCCTCCGTCGGCCCTGCCTGAATCTATGTGGCAAGGCCCATATATTATACACACTTGCCTCGGACAGGGGGCATACATTCTGACCGATTCAGAAGGCAACCCCCTCCGCAACCCACGCAACGGGTTGTACCTCAAGCGATTTTACCCATAGTAAACCGGATGGACACCACCATCCATTACAGAACTTCATGACAGTCCTTTCCTTTTCTTGTTTTCACCAAGTCCATTTTTTGACCATTTTTTCACGCACTCGTTGCCTCGGTTTGCGTGCCACATCGGTCGTCGCCCATTTTTGACGAACCTTATATCACCGGATTCAGTTTTCCGCGCTCGTGATGATGCTTGAGGTCATTTCTCGCTCTCACCTCCAGATTTTTTGGGCATTTTTCCCATGACCCCTCGTCGCCTCGATTTGCGTGCCACATTGGCCATTGCCCCTTTTTCACAATCTTTATGTCACCGGAACCATTTTTTTGCACTCATAATGATGATTGAGACCTTTTCTCGCTCTCAGCAATCCCTTTTTATCGGTATAATTTTATCCCTTTTTCGGGCCGAGCAATCCCTTTTACAAAAAAGGCACTTAGGGAGTTTCTGTTAAGCTTTTTTCTGACTCCTAAAACAATGAAAAGATCGTCGAGCAACCTTGCTTCCTTTCATGCTCGCCAAACGTATCTGAAAGGGCATCTACCTGGTATAAGTTTACCCCTTTTCCGGACCTTGTAGACTAATTACGAAAAAGGAATACTCTAGTCACATCAGCTAGAAGAGTTCTCCATTTGCATCATTTTATGCTTTTTCGGGCCTTGGAGACTAACTTACGAAAAAGAACACCAATGGAGTCCACTTACCGCTTTCAGACTCTCTAAACATGAAAGCGACCACGAGCAATCACCATCCTGGGCTCGTAAAACCAACAGGACAGTAATCATAACCACTGCAGAGTCTTCTTATCGTTTTCAGACTCCTTAAAAATGAAAGCACCAATGAGCACGAACAGTCCTGGGCTCACAAAATACACAGGACAGTACCATTTCAGAGCAAACTTTTATCCCTTCTTCGAGCTCATTAAAACTATGAAGAAGATCCCAATGGTGCTTCTCGGCGCCAGAACAGATCACGTCTACTCATATAGCAGCTTCCCCATTTTGGTCTCCTTTGTTCAGAGTATTCTGCAGTATGTCACCCTGAGAACCCCTCGACAGCACCCATCAGCTTGATCCCCCAGATTCAACACATACCCTTCAGTCCCTAAAAGCTATGATCCCCACACCTACAAGTCAATTCCCTACGCTGCCAGGTCAACCATGTCATCATGCTCTGAACAAAGGAAGGTTGAGTCTACCCACTCTATGACCCCAGTTACTTCCCATCCCCACAAGTATGTAAGTCCTACCATCAGTACTACCACACTTCAGTTCTACACCTAGCGCTCCTATCAAGGAAACATCATTGCATTGTTAGTTGCTGGTCTCCCTCTGTCGACGACAACCAAATTTATTCCAGAGATAGACCTAGAGGTCCCTATGTCTTGGACTCATCACCATTTACGATGAGTGCCTACGAATCATTTCGAGAAGAGTCCTCAGTGCTTCTCCCAATGGTTGTTTCTCACATGCTCGACTTCAACACCTTGATCGCATCGTTGAGACTCGCACAGGGTATTGGTCCGTTCAGTTATTTATTCAAGACCCCGGATACCAACCGACTCTTCCACATTTGAGAGTCTACCTATGGATACAACCAGTTACATTTTTTCTATAGATATCCGGGTTGCACATGGCGACAGTATTCATATGTACCACAGTTTTTATACTCCCTCGAGTATACAAGTACATATACTCCCCAGAGATGGCTCACAGTCATTGAGTCCCTACAGATGTTGAACACCTTCAGTTTCAACAATTCATCAACCCTTCTGAGACCTTTTTCAGAACAATGAATGATTTATTCCAGTGTATCAGTTATTGAGATTAGTCATGTTATGATCATGAGTACATCCAAAAATAATGTCCCCTCTGGACAATTATGATGTACCAGTATATTTTTTATGTATTTTTCAGGTCCCCCTTCTTGGGACTAATTGTTATGTATATGTCTTGATACGAGCATGGGTATGCCCGCCTCGTCCATTATCAGAGATTATTCCTCATTCATATTGAGGCCTTGTAATATTGTTTTTTTTTGCATCTTCCAAGGGCTGTGGATCCAGTCTCCAATCGGTCTCTTCTCCTCCCCAAACCCCAGAAAAACGACAAAAGAACTATGATGTCTATCGGCCATACGATGAGCTCCTGCCCTCACACATCAGGGGGCAATCTGTTAACACCTAAAAAGTGCTCACTAGCTCATTTCCTTATTCACATGACCCATTTGTCCACTTTTCCACCATTTGAGCCTCTAAAGCCACCAAAAGACCTTACTACACCCCTTTTCCCACTCAAAATGATTATTTTTCCTCAAAAAGCATAAAAAACCCTCAAAAAGGGTCCAAAATTCCCAAAAATATTAAAAAGAGAATAAAAATATTCAAAATATTCAAAAAAAAGGAAAAAGGAGGGAAAAGGTACCTAAACCATGTTGGTCAATACCATTGGTTTCCTCAAAACCATAATGGTATTCCTCACCACCAAAAACTATAAAAAGGTGGTAGGAGCTCCTCACTTTCGATCCATCCATCATCCTATCCTCATGCTACCAAAATCTCCCATGAGCTTTTGGCCATTGTAGCTACCTTGGAGAAGGGACCTTTGGAATTTGGAGCTACTCAACATCTTCACCACTTGGAGGTATTACCATTGCAAGCACTTGCTTGCCCTGATTCTTAATACAAAGTTATTCTTTATTCCATTTCTTGTTCTTGTTTTCCATTTAAAAGTTTATTATGATATGCACATGCTAGTTTAGTTTTAGTTTTAGATTTACAATTGTTTTTGCTTTAATATTTGAAACTACTGCTACTAGTTAGCAGGTGCCCATAGCACTAAGCTTGGTTGCAAAACCAAGCCAACACCTATGTCAAGAGAATACCTTCCTAGTTAAGAGGGAGTGTTGATGTATATGTAACTTCGGAAGATATTCACTTGTATATTGTATGTATTACATTTGTACCTTATTGTATTACCAACAGAGATGTATTATTCCTCTGATTGGAAGTGTAATCATGTGTACTTGCAAGTGTCGCAAGTTATATTGTAAGTGTCGTAACTTATACTTGATGGGTTGTTAGACCACCTTGATGGGGTCGGCCCTGTATGAGGTATGTGGGTCAAAGGGTTATTAGACCACCCTAGTGGGGTCGTCCCAGTCAGCCTTCTGTTATGTGGTTAAGTTGGGGCCGACCTAGTTGAGTAAAGGTCAAGTGAAAGTAAGTGTACAAATAGAGAGTGTGTCTCTCTCTTACACATTCTATTATTCACTCACTTCGCATTAGTGAGAGAAGAGGAGGATGCACACAAGTGGAGGAGGAGCATGCTGCTGAAGATATCTATCTCTTGGGTTTGATCATGGTGATCCTTGTATTGATGCTTATTCTATCTCTAAGGAAGTTGCGGGGTTTTTCACCTTTTTGGTTTTCCCCGGTGAAATGTTTTGTGTCTCTTGTCTCTTGTCTCTTATGCTTGATATGTTCTACATGTTCTTTCAATTAAGATCCTAGATCTATTGAATTAAATGATGAAAAACTAACACTTCCAAAGCTTCAATGAGTTCTTCCTCGAGATCCACAAAACCGTCATCATGTTTTGAGAGATCTTCATTGTTTTCATGTAATAGAAACATAATCTCGTTTTTTCTTTCAAGAATAATTTCTTCTTCTTCTTCTTCTTCTTCATCTGAAACTCCTTCATCTTCTACCTTGGTGAATAGTGTCTTTTTGTTAGCAAATGTTTTGTCTCCAAAATTTCTCCTAGGATTTATTTGCTTCTTCATGTCCTTTAAGGGACACTTGGCTGCTAAATATCCAATTTTACCACAGTTGAAACATTTTAATGGAAGCTTGCCCATATATCTTCGTGTTCCTCTTGGAAGTCTATTGACAAAGTTAGATACCTCTTCATCTGAGACCCAGTTATCTGAGGAGCTGCACTCATTGTTGTGATTGTTCTCCTTGGTCACCTTGAAAGTTGCCTCCTTTTGACCTGGAACTTGGATTCTCATTTCGTAGGAAACCAGAATGCCATGTAGTTCTTCAAGCGTTAAATCATCTAAATTTTCTTTGTCTTATATGGCTGAAACTTTTGGATTGAACCTTAATGGGAGTGTCCTCAGGACCTTCTGTACTACAGTAGATTGAGTTATTGTTTCACCCAAGCCTTTCATGGTATTAACAATCTCTTCAACCCTTTGAAGATATGTTGCAATATTTTCTTCTTCAATCATTTTTAGACTCTCAAACTGAGTCCTATATGTCTGCAATTTGGCTTGTTGAACTTTAGAATCCCCTTGATAGATGGTGGCCAATTTGTCCCATATCTCTTTTGATGTTGAGTATTTCATAACTTTGAAGAACTCGGTTTCATTAAGTCCTACTAGTATGGCATTCATAGCTATAGCATTATTTTGACATTCTTCAATTTCTTCAGAAGTGGAAAGCTGAGTTTTTGGTGGTTTGTATCCATCAATCACACTAGTCCAAATGGCGAACCCCATGGACATTAGATATGCATTCTTCCTCTTACTCCAATGGACATAGTTATTTCCATCGAATTTGGGGACATCCCTGAACTTGTGTCCACCCATTTCCAAGTGTGTTCTGATATTCCCTTCAGGCGTTCAAACCTTAAAGAAGGGCCTGGCTCTGATACCAATTGAGAAACACACACACAACACTAAGAGGGCGGGGTGAATTGGTGTTGTAGTCACTTATCTGATTTTTATTCATGTATTGATCTAATATAAAAATTTCAATTCAAATACATAACACTGAAACAATAATGACACCAATCATTTATATATGAAAAATTTATATTTAGAAATATGTGCTCCAACACAGTCAAATTAACATTCATAAATTTGTGATCCAACACAGTGAGAATGTACAAGTTGCAACTGGTATAAGAGGCTTCAACCTCTTATTATTTTGTTTTCAGCTTCACCTGAATAAATTACCATAGGCTTCAACCTGTTGTCACCCTTTCTCCACCCTTCCACCCAAAAAAGGATTTTATGAACTTCCTTACTGTACTGATGACCCCCGATATTTGCAAAGAAAATATTAGAGACTTCAGATTTGTTGTAACTCCCCAAACTGCTCCACGGGTTCTCCTTTCCTCTTCTTGATTTTCAACCTCCTCCTTTTCCCACCTTCCTGCTCCTTGGTCCTCCTCCTCTTCTGCCCCCGAACTTATTATCTTACCATCACCAAATTCCACACTTGAAAATCAAGAATTTGTTCTTTATTTATACTTGTTCTTCTTCTTAAAATTGTGGAGGCCAACATGTCAATATCATCATTTAATAAATCAATTAGATCAAGTGATATTTTTACTTCCATATTATCCTCATCAAAATATATATATAAATATCTATATTAGCAACATCATCATGCCATATCATCTCTTTTTCATGTGGTCTTCAGCTTCCTTAAAGGATGCCCGCAGCTCCTTAAAATATGCCTGCATGAAGCCCTTTTTTCATGCCTATCATATGCCCGCAGGCTCCACTTAATATGCCCGCAAGGGCCATTTTGGAGATGCCTGCATGAGTCTCTGCTATGCCCGCAAGGGTCACATGAAATGCCTGCAAGAGCTATTTCAAAATGCCCGCAAGGGCATAAATGACCGCAACCTTATGTAGATGCACGCAGCCTCATGTGAATGCCCGCATCTGCCTTTGGAAATGCTCGCAACCTCATGTAAATGCCCACAGGTGGTATTCAAATGCCTTGTCATCAACCTTGTCATGCTTATTTGTCCTCCAAATCATCCAAATCACCTTTTCCATGTCATCTAGATTGTTTGCCATGTCATTCATGATAGCCAAGTCACCAATCATGTCTTTATTCATTTTCCATGTCCTTCATTTTCCTAGCCATGTCAAGACGTGTGTTATTCATGTCATTGTCCTTGTCTTTTCTCCATTGTTAGTCCTCCAGGTCACCTTTATCTGGTGCCATGTCTTGTCTTCATAACATTTTCCACTTGTCATGCTATCAATGGTTGTCCTTTTTCATTAATGCATTGTCATAAATGAAAACCATATTCATCAATCTCCCCCTTTGTCATTGATGGCAACCAAACTTTCTCTCCCCCTTTGACATTAATGACAAAGGACCAACAAATCTAGTCATCAAAATTTTCATACTGCTCAAGAAATACATTAATCATCAAAGACAGTGCTTGTTGTTCCCTCTTTGCATCTTACTTGCTGACCTGGCTGCCTCCCCTATCTGATATATTTTTGTAGCTAGCTGCTCCTCCTAAATTCTGACCTCCTCCTCAAAAGTTGATCCCGTGATAGGTGCCATACTCATATGACACCTTCACACATTACTTAAAATTAGTCTTGGAGGGAGATAACTCCCAACCTCTGTCAAAGATACACAAATGTATCCTTAGGCAAGGGTTTGGTGAAAATGTCAGCCACTTGCTCGTTTGTGCTCACATACTTGAGTGTGACTTGTTGTTCAGTGACCTGCTCCCGTAGAAAGTGATATTTAATGGGGATATGTTTTAGACTTGAATGCATCATTGAATTCTTTGACAAGCTTATTGCACTTGTATTGTCACAGTTGATTGTGACTGGTTGATCAAAATGATTTTTCATGTCTGCCAAAGTCTATTTCATCCAAATGATTTGAGTGCAGCATTCAGCAACTGCAATGTACTCAACTTTTGTAAAGGATAATGAGATTGAAGATTGTTTTCTACTCATCCAAGAGACAAGACAATCTCCCAAAAAGAGAGCATTTCCACGTGTACTCTTTCTATCATCCAGACTGCCTGCACAATCAGCATCAGAGAATGTTGTGAATTCAATATGTGAATTCTTGGGATACCATAACCCAAATTCCCTTGTACCTTTGAGATATCTAAAAATTTGCTTAACTGCTACTACATGTGGTTCTTTCGGACTAGCTTGGTATCTTGCCACCATCCTAATAGCTTGCATGATATCAGGTCTCGATGCAGTAAGATAAAGTAGACTGCCTATCATTGACCTGTAGAATGTGGCATCAACTGAGGGAGATTCTTTATCATTGTTGAGTTTACAACATGTTACCATAGGTGTGCCAAAATGAGAGCATTCGGCCATCCCAAACTTGCTTAGCATTTCCTTCAGGTATTTAGTCTGAGATATAAAACATAGTTTGGAGTTTGAGTAATCTATAATCCAAGGAAAGAAGATAGTTCTCCTATTATAGACATCTCGAATTCTCTAGCCATATTGGCTGCAAACTTCTCACTTAGATTATCCAAATTACTTCCAAAAATAAGATCATCAACATAGACAATAGTGATTAATAGATGATCTTCTTCGATTTTGAAGTAGAGATTGTTGCTGGTACTACCTCTCTTAAATCCTTGCTGAAGAAGGTATTTGTCCAATCTTTCATACCAGGCTCTAGGTGCCTGTTTAAGGTCATAGAGTGCCTTTTTTTATTTTCCAGACATAATATTCTTTACCAAGTTCTTCAAAACCCTCAGGATGTTCATTGTATACTTCTTCCTTTAAGATGCCATTCAAGAAAGCTGACTTTACATCCATTTGATAGACCTTAAATTTTTTATAACATGAGTATGCTAAAAACATCCTGATCAATTCCATTCGAGCTACAGGTGCAAAAGTTTCATCAAAATCAATTCCTTCCATTTGAGCATATCCTCTGCAGACTAGTCTTGCTTTATTTCTAATGACTTTTCCATCTTCATATAGCTTATTCCTGTACACCCATTTAGTATCAATTATATTTTTGTTCTTTGGGCATGGAACTATTTCCCGGGTTTCACTTTTTTCAATTTGATTTAATTTTTCTCTCATGGCATTGTTCTAGTATTCATCCTTGAGGGCTTCACTAAGACTTCTAGGTTCAGTTGTAGAAAGTAATGCCAAATTTCTTCTCTGTGGTGCATGTCTCAGTTGTATTCCTTCTTCAATATTTCCAATAATAAGGTCTTCAGGATGATCTCATTTTACAAATCTTAGTGAGGGTTTTGTACCTTTCGAGGAAGGTTGTTCATCTTCAGCTCGTTCTTGTCGATCAGATTGTTTCTCTATTGTTTTATTTGGTATTTCTTCCTCATCAGTCAAGTCATCATCCATGTCCTCTGTTTCAGTTTTTGGTACTTTTTGTGCTAGATCTTCATCGACTACCACATCTATACTTTCAATTATTTGCTTCAATCTCTTATTGTAACATCTGTAGGCTTTCTTTTCAGTCGAATACCCCAAAAATATGCCTTCATCACTCCTGGAATTGAATTTTCCAAGATTGTCATCAATAATCTTTATACAACATTTGCTTCCAAAGATTTTGAAATAATTCACTATGGCTTTTCTTCATGTCCATAACTCATAAGGAGTTTTGTCACAGTTAAATCTTAACTGTGCCCTATTAATGATGTATACAGTCGTTCCTACAGCTTCTCTCCAAAAGGTTTCTGCGAGATTTTCCTCAAGCAACATGGTTCGGGCAGCTTCTTCAATAGTTCTGTTCTTTCTTTCAGAGACACTGTTTTGTTGAGGTGTACGTGTTGTGCAGAATTGTCTCCTTTTTCCATGTACTTCACAAAAAAAATTAAACTCACCAGATGTGAATTCTCCACCGTTGTCAAATGTAAGACACTTAATTTTATGTCTACTTTCATTTTCAACCTTGGCCTTAGACAGTTTGAATTTCTCAAAAGCTTCTTATTTGCTTTTCAATAAACAGCATGAAGTATAACTCACCTTGAAGCATTTGAACTCTTGCAGGTCCACATAAATATGTATGCACTAACTCCAATGGACGTGATCTTCATTGATACGCTTTTGCTTTGAAGTTTGTTCTTGTCTTCTTTCCATGTTGGCATGACTCACATAACTTGTTTGCAGGTTTAGTAATTTTTGGCATCCCTCCGACTGCATCTAACTTACCGATTTTAATAATGTTATCAAAATTTAGATGTGCTAATCTCTCGTACCATAGCCAGTTGTTGTCATGTTTACTAACTAGGCACCTTTCTCCTTCTATTTCTTCTAAAACATAAACACTTCCTGCTGACATGATTCCTCCTCCTATAATTTGTTTAGAACCATTTATTCTTATCTCACAGTGGTGAGCAAAATAGGTAACATTGTAATCAGCATCACATAATTGTTTGAAAACAGACATTACGCAGGAACAGTAGAGTTTCAAATTCGTTTAACGAAGCTCCTCCCCACTCATCACATAATTGTCCAACGCTCAACAGATCATGTTTTAATCCCTCAACATAAAGAACATTTTATGCCTTTGCATTTTCTGTGAAGGCCATAGTCCCCTTTCCCAATATTTTTGCAGTTCCATTATCTCCAAATGCTACATCTCCACTTCCATCCCTTTCTAATGTGAGGAGCTTGCCTTTGTCTCCAGTCATGTGCTTAGTGCAGCCGCTATCAATATACCATTTATTTTCATTTTTCTGAGCATAGAGAGCTATCCCACAAATGTCATTTGTCATACTTTCTTCATTAACAATTTCAAGTCTACAACTGTCAGATGTGTGACCAAAATTTTTGCACTTGGTGCATTCCAACTCTTCAAACAGTACGGAGGAGTTGTTTTGTGAGTAAGTCTTCTTAAAATATTGTCTTCTGGGAGGGTTTGTAAAACTCCTCTTAAGTGCTCTACAATCAAAATCCTTGTGTCTGAATTTATAACAGTTATAGCAAAACCAAAAAAGAAATTTTGATACCTGGAGAAGACTGGTCTTCTTGAAGCCTGAAAGAAGAGATTGGTTATAGCTACCTTTGGCTCATTTTCTTGGCCCATGTTGATTTGATGGTCATCTGGTTTGTTTAGGCGGATCACTTGTTTTTGTAACTTTTCACATTCTTTTTCCCTCAGAGCTAATTGTCTCTGTGCTTCGGTCAGGGGCTCTCGAATCTTCTAAAGATTAACATTAAGTTGAGTGATAGCCTTACTGATTTCCAGGACTTCCTAATTTAGTGAGCATTCTACTACATGCTTCTTCACTGTTGTTGTGTATTCAATTCCACTTTTGTTACCATCATCTTTCTGTTGCAATAGTAGGTTTGGTTTCTTAAGTTTTTCCTTGAGAGAGTTGATTTCCTCTTCTTTTCCTTGCAATACCAAAGTTAGTCTTTTTGCCAACTGATTCTTCGCAATCTGGTGATCTTGTTCTTATTTTTCATTCACATTCTTTAAATTCTCAATTTCTTCCAAAGTTGCAACGCGTTCTGCTTCGAGATCCGCAAAACCCTCATCATGTTTTGAGAGATCTTCATTGTTTTCCTGTGCTAGAAACAGAATCTTGTTTTTTCTTTGAAGAATAATTTTTTCTTCTTCTTCTTCTTCTTCATTTGAAACTCCTTCGTCTTCTACCTTGGTGAATAGTGTCTGTTTGTTAGCAAATCTTCTATCTCCAAAATTTCTCCTAGGATTTATTTGCTTTTGCCTGTCCTTTAAGGGACACTTGGCTGCAAAATGTCCAATTTTACCACAGTTGAAACATTTTAATGGAAGCTTGCCCTTATATCTTCCTGTTCCTCTTGGAAATCTATTGACAAAGTTAGCTACCTCTTCATCTAAGACCCAGTTATCTGTGGAGCTGCACTCATTGTTGTGATTGTTCTCCGTGGTCACCTTGAAGGCTACCTCATTTTGACTTGGATCTTGGATTCTCATTTCGTAGGCAACCAGAATGCCATGTAGTTCTTCAAGCATTAAATCATCTAACTTTTATTTGTCTTCTATGGCTAAAACTTTTGGATTGAACCTTAATGGGAGTGTCCTCAGGACCTTTTGTACTACAGTAGATTGAGTTATTGTTTCACCCAAGCCTTTCATGGTATTAACAATATCTTCAACCCTTTGAAGATATGCTGCAATATTTTCCTCTTCAATCATTTTTAGACTCTCAAACTGAGTCCTATATGTCTGCAATTTGGCTTGTTAAACTTTAGAATCCCCTTGATAGATGGTGGCCAATTTGTCCCATATCTCTTTTGTTGTTGAGTAGTTCATAACTTTGAAGAACCCGGTTTCACTAAGTCCTACTAGTATGGCATTCATAGTTGTAGCATTATTTTGACATTCTTCAATTTCTTCAGAAGTGGAAGGCCGAGTTTTTGGTGGGTTGTAACCATCAATCACACTAGTCCAAATTTCAAACCACATGGACATTAGATATGCATTCATCCGCTTACTCCGATAGACATAGTTATTTCCATCGAATTTGGGACATCCCTGAACTTGTGTCCACCTATTTCCAAGTGTGTTCTGATATTCCCTTCAGGTGTTCAAACCTTAAACAAGGGCCTGGCTCTGATACCAATTGAGAAACACACACACAACACTAAGAGGGGGAGTGAATTGGTGTTGTAGTCACTTATCTGATTTTTACTGGTGAACTGATCCAATATAAAATTTTCAATTCAAATACATAATCACTGAAACAATAATGACACCAATAATTTATATATGAAAAAAGTATATTTAGAAATCTGTGCTCCAACACAGTCAAATTAACATTCAGAGATCTGTGTTCCAACATAGTGAGAATGTACCAGCTACAACTGGTATAAGAGGCTTCAACCTCTTATTATTTCGTTTTCAGCTTCAACTGAATAAATTACAATAGGCTTCAACATGTTGTCACCCTTGCTCCACCCTTCCACCCAAACAAGGATTTTATGAACTTCCTTACTGTATTGATGACCCCCAATTTGCAAAGAAAAGATTAGAGACTTGAAATTTGTTGTAACTCCCCAAACTGTTCCACAGTCAGCCTCCTCTTCTACCCACCTTCCTGCTCCTCGGTCCTCCTCCTTTTCTGCCCCCGAACTCATTATCTTACCATCATCGAATTCCACACTTGAAAAACAAGAATTTGTTCTTTATCTATACTTCTTCTTCTTCTTAAAATTGTGGTGGCTGCCATGTCAATATTATCATTTAATAATTCAATTAGATCAAGTGATATTTTTACCTCCATATTATCCTCATCAAATATATATATATATATATATATATCATCATGCCATATCATCTCGTTTTCATGTAGTCTTCAACTTCCATAAAGTATGCCCACAGCTCCTTAAAATATGCCCGCAGGCTACACTTAATGTGCCCGCAAGGGCCTCCACATTTATGCCCGCAAGGGCCATTTTGGAGATGCCCGCATGGGCCTCTGTTATGCCCGCAAGGGCAGAAATGACCGCAGCCTTATGTAGATGCACGTAGCCTCATGTGAATGCCCGCAGCCTCGTGTAAATGCCCGCAGGTGGTCTTCAAATGCCTCATCATCAACCTTGGCATGCTTCATTGTCCTCCAAATCATCCAAATCACTTTTGCCATGTCATTCATGCTAGCCAAGTCACCAATCATGTTTTTATTCATTTGCCATGTCTTTCATTGTCCTGGCCATGTCAAGATGTGTGTTCTTCATGTCATTGTCCTTGTCTTTTGTCCATTGCTAGTCCTCCATGTCACCTTTATCTTGTGCCATGTCTGGTCTTCATAACCTTTGCCACTTGCCATGCTATTAATGGTTGTCCTTTGTCATTAACGTATTGTCATCAATGACAACCATATTCATCAAACTGAATGGGAGAATGCCATGGAAACCGAACATGTCTATAATGAAATACCATACTAGCAATCTCACATATCTTCCATAAGGGAAGAGACCATTGGTTGCAAATGGGTGTACAAGGTCAAGTACAAGGCAGATATCACAGTTGACAATTGCAGGGCACAGTTAGTTGCAAAAGGGTTCGCTCAGTGGTAGGGGACTAACTATGAAAAGACCTTTGTTCCTACAAAAAAGATGAGCACCATCCAACTAGTTCTAGGCATGGTAGCACAGTTTTGATGAAAGGTCCATTAGAAGGACGTGAAGAGTGTCATCCTCAAATGAAATTTGGAAGAAGTTGTTTACATGTAACAACCACAATAGTTTTAGATCTTAGGGAAGGAGCATCTTTTTTGCACACTAAAGAAGGCTCTATATGGCCTGAATAAGATACTTAAGGCATGGTACATTGAGATTGACAAGTACTTAGATGAACATGGGTTCCAACAGGGTCCTTCAAATTCCAATATCTACATTAAAAGCATTGGTAATGCTATCATTCTACTACACCTATATGTAGATGACATCATTACCACAAGTTGTGACACAAGTGCTATCAAACAAATCAAATATAATGTGTAAAGCTTTTGACATGACTAACCTAGGCCTCCTTAATCATTGTCTAGGTGTAGAGGGTTAGAAAACAAGTAGTGATATTTTTATCTCACAAACAAAACATGCCAAGTGTTTGCTTGGCATGCTCAAAATGACAAATTGTAAGATCTCGTCTACACCTATGGAGAAAGGACTTGAAGGTTAATATAAGCAATCTACAAGCAGCTATTGGGGAGCTTAATATACCATACAATCCCTAGCCCCTATTCAAGCTACATCGCAAGCTTCATTTCCATAGGATTGGACTGCAACAAAGTGGGAGTTGAAATAAGTGAAAGGAACACTCAACTTTTGCATTCTACACAACAAAAGAAAAACCCTAGATTGTGTGGATATGTAGATTGAGATTGGGCAAGTTTTGTGGATGATAGAACAACTTATTATGGATATGTATTCAGCCTTGGCATGGGAGCAATGACATGGACCAATGTGAAACATGATGCAATAGGCCTTTTTATCGATAGAAACAAAAAATATCGAGAAGCGACAAAAGGAGTGTGTGAGACAATTTGGCATAAGTGGGATGCTTTTGAACATGAAAATAGAACAAAGAGGACCAACACCCTTACTCTATGACAATCAAAGGGTGCTCAAACTAGCCAAGAATCCACTCCTCCCAAAGCATACCAAGCATGTTGAAATACATTATCGTTATCATCCTCTTTTGAGAGATAATGCATGGGGAGGATCGAACCCCCGACCTCTTCTCCACCAAAGTCTCCACATTATCCGGCTAGCCATTATCTCTGCGATTGGTTCTTAACCCTATGGGTCACTACTTCTATTTAAACTTGAACTGCTTGTTATTTTTAAAAAGGGCAGGACCGAAGGCTAAGCCCTCGGTCCCATGTGTATATTTTATTACAACCAACATTAAAATACTATGCCGCCAACACATGCCACATGACCAACCGCCGCGAGCCAACACATAACAAACCACAATACCATATGCCAACAAAATCGTGTTATGGGGAAAGGTCCGCGGGTTTGAACCCGTGACCTCCTCCCAACATGCCAAGCGCTCTAAAAATTGCACCAAAGGCGCCACTTGTTAAGGGATGTGCATATTTATTGTTTTAAGTTTGATTTTAGAGCGGATTTAACACCCAAAAGGACGCGCCTCCCTTTGGCCTAAATTTAAACGAATTCAATCTATTATATGGTTTCTCTTTTAACCATATATATTATATTTCGAATTTGTTTATTGTTTTTAAAACAAAAAAGGTATTTTATAAATATTTTGCATATATATTCTCCATTTTTAATGGATTTTTATTCCATTTTAAGTGGGATTGAATATTTGTAAATCCCATTCAATTTGGGGATAAGTTATGAAACTTTGGGCTATAAAAACAATGTAATTTGGCCATGGAAAGGCATTGGAAGATACATTGAAGTTTTTGGTGGTATGATGCCAAATTGCCTTTGAAGGCTTTGTAAGCTTTGCTCATTTTGTAAGAGGCTTTTTCGCCACTCTTGGGAGATTTTGGAGTGTGAGGACTTCATTGTTGAAGCCTAAGTCTCTTTGTAGCAGTTTTGAAGACTAATAAGATCGTTCCTCAATAGCGCTGGACCCGGAGACGTAGTCCATCAGAGACTAACTCCGTTATCATCTGCTGTCCACATTCTTATGGTTAGCATCATTTGTTCATTTATTTTTAAGCCTTTGATAAGCTTGTTATTTGAAGTATTTTTATAAGTTGACTCGTTTAAGAATTCACATGCAAATTCAAGTGTTAGTAGATCCTGTCATTTTCGGATCATGGAGGCACAATACAATGATCAGGATTTGGAAGAACAGAATCAATGTATTTCAACTGAGGATGAAAAAGGTCAAATATCACTGTATCTGGAAAATTGCAACAGTGAAAACTTGTAAGTATCACTTAAATATGATTGAAATATATATCCATCTTCAGGAAAACTATCTCCATACTTCACAGCAAAATGTAATCATACCACATTTTCTCTTCTGGAAAATTGCAACAGTGAACTTTTAAGCATCTCGTAAATATGATTGAAATATATATCCAACTTCCAGAAAAACATCTCCAAACTGCACGGCACAATGTAATCATAGCACGTTTTCTCTTCTGAATAAGAAATAATATGTTGAGAGCATTTGTTTCTGAAAAAATCTAAATCAACCTAATTCTGGAATATATCAATTGAACAAGTTACAACTTGATGACATTCTGTCGTTGGAAGGCAAGCATATGTGCTGCACAGCACTAGAAATTAGTATACACAAACTCTTCAAATATGCAATAGAGTCATGGTAGAAAGCCACTTTCAAGGGTTGTATCCTGTATATAACCGACTCAATATGCATCTCACCACTTTATACTATGCCTGAGTTGGAGGGACACTAGTGCGAGCACCATGCCTTCTCTCCTTCTTAAATCGTGCTTGGTCTGGATCAAAACCACCTTCCTTCGCTCCATAAACAGCCCAAGATGGAGTAGGAGCTGTGTAATCTTTGCTGTTAAAGGCTTCTCCAGATGCAACCTATATCAAAATGCATAGCTTATCTCAATGAGTATGTAAAGAGAAGTATATTATATATTCTAGAATTCCTGCATTCTTTGCCCAGAAGAATGACATGCGACAAGAAAAGATGACAAAACAAGTGATTGTGCACATATGAAACTCACCAAGTCATGGAACCTTTCATAGTCAATCCAAGTAAACCACTGTCCCTGCACCTTAAATTTATCTGCATTTCCCAACAGTACACAGCAAGAATGTTCATGCTCACAAGAAAGCTCGTATTCCCCTTTAGTCCTTGCCACTAGAGCCTCTGCAAAATCTTTAACATCATGATGCCATGGAACATTTTCCATAGTTAAGGTAGAAGTCGTGGACCTACAAACACACAAAGGTTGGCAATTAAGGAATTCCTTGAGAAAAGATGATCTGATGAAATATAACTGAAGAGTATTCTCCACACTAAGCATTGGGTACAAAGCATCTTACGAGCCACAATAAGTAACACCCTTGATCTCGATAAAGTCTGGTTTTCCAAGTTTAATTAACTCTGAATATGCATCTAATTCTTCTACATTCCAGCCTTTGACCAATGTCAAGCGATAAACAGTTCGCTGTTGTTTGTCACGAAGAGCCTTCAGTGAATCCTGAGATAAGATTATCACCACCACAGAAGATCCAATTAATCTAGTATGAATAATCCCATACCCAGAGCCTCTTTCTCCATAAACCAACAGCAGGATTCTGTAGATGATATTAGCAAAAGTGATTTTGAATGAATTCACGCCAATGAGAAGAGTATTAAATGCTTACCTCAAGTTGCAAAGCAGTTCAGAAAATATTAAATGCTTACCCTTAGTTACCCTTAGTATACTTACCCTTAGTATAGCAAAACACTAAAAAACACAACTCAGAAGAAAACTAAGGATTTTCTTTAATTGTAAAAACTTTGAAACTGAAAAAGGTACAGAATGTGAATTTTACATTATACATGTATCTCTATTATATTGGGGAACAAGTACAGACATCACCTGAACAGTTGAAAAGATCACTCACCCTAGTATACGATACTTGAGAATATGTCCACAAGTTTGAGATGGGATCAAGACAGTTCCCCAATTAAGTATATGCATTACAGTAGTCACTAAGGTAGAATAATAATAATGAGAGCATTTGTTGAGGCCTCTTGAGCTGACAGAATTTATTAGCGAATTTATTATTCCTAATTATTCCTTGCATTTAAATAAAATTAGGTGATGCATTATAGGCTTGTGAATATGGATGACATTATTTTTCTTTGCATAATTTTTTAGATTCAACAAAATTCATCTTTGTAATAGAATCCAACTCAATTATACAATGCCCTTGGATTGTCTCATAAAGTAAACTAACATCTGTTATCTTTACTATAATAAACCGCTAACTATTACCTGAATGAACCAATCATAAAATATATACACTAAAAAGCACAGCGTATATTAACCTGGTATGAGAACTAGATTATTTCTTTATACAGAAATGGGTCACTGGAACAGATAATGTGGTTTCCTGCACGGCTAGGCTGTTCAAAGTTCAAACAATCACTAATCCAGAAAAAACCCTTCCAGTCTCTTTGGATTTAGAATCGTGCCTTAATTTGAATTTAAAAGTTTGTGTGCTTGATCTTATATTGAACCATTCTATTACTGTACCTCAATGGTTCATAAGGGACATGTCCCCCAGTGGTCCAAAACATGCCCTACATTTCACGGATGGGACGACAGCTTAGGGACACCCCCTGTGAAAGGGAATGCTGGTGTGTTCTCCAAATACCACAAGGGATGCTCAGACATCCCCTGGCATGACTAACAGTCCCAAAAAAACAGCAAAGAAAAAGATTTTTTTGCTTTTTTCCTTCTTTTAAAAGATGGTTCCCACTATACTTTCTAAGGCATCCACATTCCCACTAACACCCAAGGCCTTTAATTTTCAGTTCGCAAGTGAAGAGAAGAATTTTCATTTTCTAATTTCAATTATGTTACATAAAACTTCTATTATTTCTATCGTGTGAAATGATCATGTACAGAAGAATCATTATTACATTTCATTTAATAATGAAAAACAACAGTTCACCTGTTTGAATTCAAATGGTGTCATGAGAAGTTGCATTGTGCTTATTTTCAATTAATCATTAATGACCAAGTGACTAGTATTTTGAAAGAAGCCATGCTAGAATAAACAAGCAACAACAGCACTAGACTAAAGCAGAGCTGAAGCAGACTCATCAAAGTACTCTTCTAGGCAATAACGAACAGACCTGCAAATCAAATATATCAATGACCACTATGAAAGAAAAGAATCGGAACCATGACAATATAAAATGCACGAAGAAACTTCTTTACTAAAAACTTAAAAGTAACAATCAAGATTCAGAGCTAACCTGGGAAGCCAGGTCCCAGAACTACCACGCAAAAGTGAAAAGTTGTAAAAAGAATAGCAACATTGCAAAAAATTAGGACAGAATCACATGACCTCCATAACAAAACAAGGCAGTGAACACAACCCAAAACACATTATGAAGAAAGAACCTGTACAAACTGTATAACACAAACCAAGGTTACAAGAACCCAACCGGTGGTCGAACCAGCTGACCCCAAAAACCTGAACTGGACCAGAACTGGACCAAAACCGGGAAAAAAAACGGACCACAAAACTGGTCAACCAAAACTAGAAACGGATCACAAAACCGATCCACCAAAAATACATAAAATATTCAAATTTTGAAAAACTTGCGTGTGTGTGTGTATCCATGTGAGTCCAAACCATTATACACAAATTTCCAAATTTTCACATATCTATAACGAGTAAGAGTGTATAAAACCGAAATAGCACTAAGTGCACAAATCAAAATACATCTACAAAAAGGCTCTAAATGGCCTATATAGTCAAAAAATAACTCTGCAGTCCTAGACTTGATAGTCAAGAGTCATCATCTACATCCTCAACATGGGGATTCTGGGCCTCGGCCACCCGGCTTGACTCCCCTGGTCCAAAAGGCACTTGTCCAACATCAATATTCACATCCTATTTGATATAGAAGTGGGTCCGAATCCATCCAAGAAAGGTCTTCATTGTCAAATGCTTTTGGCTGAGTCTCCACAACCCAATCAGATGAGGGATCAACATCTTCCAAGAATATGGTGTTGGATTCAAGGGTCTTGTTCAGCAATTGGTTGTGTCTCAACCTAAGGTTGTATTAAACATATCACATATCATTCAACCATTTCTGCTCTAAACTATTTCACTTCTTGGTGTGTATACGCTCAAAAACACTCCAATTGCATTCACAACCAGAAGCACTGCATGTTTGGCTTGTTAGAATTCATACATTCATAGCATAATAACATAAATGCATAACCAAGATCACTAGGAGAAAGACAAAGCACAAAACTATGAAGAACCTAACAACAATTAATTAATGAAAATACACGAGATAGCAGAAATAATAGAACTCAGAATCGCTTTTATTGATGGCGGGCCACTTCGAGGGGGCAACCTCCTTTGAGCAAGCTCAATACAAATAACTTCACGGTACCTTCATTAGTCTCAGCACAAACTTATATACTAAGTCTAGGCACCAATACCATGTGTCAATATAAACCCTAAGCCAATACAACTATGGATCAACAATTACTATGGGACGACTTACAAAGCATATGCGTCCAACAACAATAAGACAAACTATGGATCAACAAATACTACGGGACGACTTACAAAGCATAAGCGTCCAACAACAATATACTAACAAAGTAAATAGAAGGGTTGGCATGGGTTCCTAACACCCCCTCTCCCTTAGAAAAAGCTTTGTCCTCAAAGCTTTGGATGTGGAAATTGATGCAGAATCTGAAGGAGTGATTCCCCTGTAGCATCCTCGGGTTGCATTCCGGGCCACTGACGCCTTTTGAGTTTCAGGGAGGGTTGCTTGGAACGTTGTAGATGAAGAAGAACCATATCAGCTACGTGAAAAGTGCGCTCAAAACAGTGTTGATCAGCTTTTTGTTTCAGTCGAATTCTTGCCATGTGAAGATTGTCCTGCAGAATGAGAAGAATCTGATCGAGGTTTCGAAGAACCGAGTCAATTTCCTGAACTGGGGAGCTGCTGAGGGTGTATGGAAGAAGAACTGGCGGTGCCTATCCATAATCTGCTTCATATGGTGTCCTTTTAGATGTGGTATTGTATCACTGAAGCGCTTCTACGAAATCCATAGAAATAGTTGTCCAAATCTGTATAAAGATGGGCAAAGGTTCGAGCAGTCCCAAAAGGAGTGTCGTTTCACCCTTGTTGACCTAGCAAGTATCACAGTCAGCCACCATCTGTTGAATTGTCATTTTCAGTCCCTCCCAAAAGAAATTACATTGCTCCCGGTCATACATTTTGAGGAACCCAAAGTGCCCTGCTGATGAAGAAGCATGGAGTTCATAGAAGAGAGAGCCTTATTGAACAGATTGCAACCAATTTGGAACAAGCAAAAAAATAGTTGTAAGAGAAACTGGGTCATCAAATGTGCGAGAAGGAGCATCTGCCACCATATTGTCCTTACCCTTCCTATAAGTGATCGCATAGGCATAACCCATGAGTTGGATAACCCATTTCATGTGTGTTGGGGAGGAGACCCATTGTTCCAGGAAATTTTCCAAACTCTGGAGATCAGTCTTGATGCAGAAATAATTCCCTAATAGGTATGGCTACCACTTCAGCAAGGACACCTACATATCTATCCAAGGAAGTAGAGGAGACCGTTGATGGGTGCATCTGAATGTAATGGAGTTGAGCAATGACACCATGTGAATTCTTCTTAAGGATCTTTTCCAAGTGATGTGAACTGATGATGCGGGGAGACCCTTGTTGTAAGCCCTTAAATTTGTGTTGTTTCCCATTGACTGAAAACTGCATCCAAAGTTCAGCAAAATCCCATAATATGGGGCCAAGTGTGCGTAACCATTGCACGCCCAAAACCACATCACATCCGCCTAGGGACAAGGCAAACATGTCAGAGCGCAGGTTATAATCTTCCAGAGAGATACACACATTGTGACACTTCCCCTTGCAAGGTAAGGTGCCCCCATTAGCAACCATGACTTCAAAGTTGGAGCAAGGATGGACAAAACAATCAGCATGTTTGGCGATCCGAGGGTCAATGAAGTTATGAGTGCTACCAAAATCAATGAGTATTGTAAGAGGAAGTTTCTTGAAGTAACCCCAGACCCACATTGTTTCAGGGGTGGTGACGCTGGATAAAGCATGGAGAGATATCTCTAGTTGTTCATCCTGATATGGGGGGTCAATAGGGGGCTCTTGAATGTCAACCTCATCATCCATTGTATCTGGAGCTTCTTCACCAATTTTAGAGGTAGGCGGAGAATCCATATCCAAGAGATAGAGCTTTTGTTGAACACATCTATGTCCCCGAGTGAATTTCTCATCACAATTATAAGAAAGCCCTTTTTCTCTGCGTGCCTGCATCTCTGTTTCAAACAAATGCTTGATAAGAGTTGGTCGAGGAGCTAGTGGGATGGGAGGTCGTTGAGAACCCATATTTCGGAAGGCAACAAAAGTGGGTTTGGAGCGTTGTTGGGTTGCAATCTTGTCTTCTGCCAACTTAGCCAACCTTAGCACTTCCATCATTGTGTTGGGACATAACATTTTAACCTCTGACCGGATTTCATCCTTAAGACCATTGATAAAACAACTCCTGTAGAATTCATCAAACAATCTTTCTGTGTGATTGGCTAGTTTCTCAAATTCTATCTGATACTCACTCACAGTGCCACTTTGACGAAGTTTAGTGAGTGCTCCGGTGAAGTCATCAAAAGCACTAGGACCAAATCGTTGTAAAAGGAGTTGGCAAAAACCTGTCCATTTTGGCTCGCCATGAGCCTTGATGTACCAACGGTACCATTGAAGGGTTTCCTGTTCCAAATGAAAGGATGCAAGTGGAATTTTTTGGACATCAAAAGTATTATGCAAATTGAAATATTGTTCTGCACGATAGATCCATCCAGTCGGACCAGTACCATTGAAGAAAGGAAATTCAAGCTTCGGACCATGAAAACTGCTAGAAGAAGAGAACCCATTGGTTGCAGAAGATTCTTGTTGTCGGTTATTGTTAATCGCTGAATGTTGAAGATGGAGGCTGAGAAATTTTTCATCTAGATCTTGGAGTTTGGTTTGGATGGCTGCAAGTGTTTCCTCCATGGTTTTTGCTCATGCGCGGGTGACAACCATAACCAGGCATTTTTATTTTTATTTTTTTTGTTTTTTTGGGGGGAATGGATAGAAAAACACAAACAAAAGCTTATTTAGTAAAGGGAAATTTGGATTTGGGAAAAACTCGGATGGGTAATTGGGGTTTGACTAGGTTTTGGACACTTTCTAATGGATAGGGAAGCAAAAAATAAGAATTTCAAAAGCAGTGTGAAAGAATGAGATGTTAGACACAATGCTCACTGAGAGGGGGGGCAAGGGGGTGTGAATCAGTGAGCCTATACTTAATCAAATTTCAACTTTAATCACAACCTTATATCTTCATTCACACATTCACTTTCATATCATGTTCATCAATAACCTATTTCATTAATCATTCATCAAGTAAAGCATATAATGATCAACACATTCCACAAGAGAAACAAGATGTAGTTTGAAATCTTTTGTAATTGGTTCAACGCCTACAACCGTGAGGCAATTCAGCACCAACTCATCATCTAGGACCCAGGATAGGTTTCCTTAGATCCTACTAAGAAAATGATTACAAGACCCTGCTTGTAAGTAAACATACATTCATCACATTACATCAATTATATCTTTGCATTGTCAACATGTCATCAACATCTCAGCATGTCCATAACCTATCATATCAACACTTTACCCATGTACATCCATAGATTTCATCAAACTGTCCAACATCATATTTCTATCCATATCAGACTGTCATAACCCAACCAAACATTCTGTCCCTGTAACATTATCAAACTATCCATTATCATCATCATACACATATCATTAGTCAGCATTCTTCAGCATTATAAGCCATTATCATCTTCAACATTTTGTTGCCATATCACCAGCATCTTTACCAATCAATCTTCAGCCATCAAACATATCATTCTGTTCTGGAAATCATCTTCAGCATTCTAACCAAAAGTATGTCTTTATGTAGCCCAAAAGTATCATCAATTTGTCCATGATTATGTCAATATTCTGCCATAGTGAAACTCAGAAAATTCAAAGATAAAAAATAAACTTCATTCTGCTCCTGCTGCTCTACACCAGTCCGAAAATTTCAAAGCAGTTACCCCCCGAGTTCAAAGCTAGAAACCACGAATTTTCCACACACCAAATGAGTAATTCTCCACGTGTATTTATATTTGTTTTCATCAAACTTTTGGGGCCGACCTGATTGTTATGTTTTATTTCATATCAATTTTTTGTTTCCTCAATTCATGTAGGCCGACTTATCAATTAATATCTTATTTTATCAAATAAGATATATTTTTATTTCCATTTTATTTTATCAAATGATATATATATATATATATATATATATATATATATATATTATTTTATTTCCACGTTATCCTTATTCAAATATATATATATATGGTCTTTGATCCCATAAGCATGGTGGTCTTCACATGCCCTCACTGTTTTTCAATGTCTTTGCCGAGTCTCCACTTCATGTTTCCAAGTCATCTTCAAATGTGCCTTGATCTTTATGCCACATCATCTTCAAATGACCACAGTATGGGTCATTTGACTCATTATGTGTTTCTATGGGGTCCAATGCCCACACCCACTGTAATGCTTGCCATTTCCTCCATTTTGCCATGTCATCTTGCTAGTTTACTTTGTCAAGTCTTGACACCATCTAGGGTGTTTACTTCAATGCCACTTCATGCTTGCTTAGTCACTTCTTGTCATTTCAAGTCTTCCATGTCTTTGTATCCATGCTTGTAATTGTCTTCCATGTCACCTTTTAGCCTTTGTCATTAATGTATTGCCATCATTGACAATCATTTTCATCATGAGAAAAATTGTCAAAGAGGGACACAGAAGCAGAAATAGGGGATGAACACGGTGGCAAAATTTGGAGGCAAGTGGGTGAAAATTGAAGAAGTTATGGCAAACCCTAAAAATAGACAAATGTGAGATTTCTGGCTTTGGGAAGTAGAATTTGGGATAGGGTCCTCCGGAATGAAATATGCAAAATGGGATTGCAAGGGTGTTCGGGAAGTTTCAAGGGAAACAAAGTTAAAACAAGGGAGATATGGCGAAAAAACGGAATTTTTTTTTTCCAGAAATGGATCTGCAACGGCGCGGAAGGGATCAAAACAATTGGATCTGAAACAGCGCGGAAGGGATCAGCAACAGATGGATCTGAAACAGCGTTGAATGGATCGAAAACGGCTGGATCTGAAACAGCTTTCGGAATAGATCTGGAACAACTTGGAATGGATCTGAAACGGCGTGGAAGTGATCGGCAATAGTTCAGCTGAAAATAGATATGGACCCCAGGTATGTTCGACATCCTAACAGTTCAGGGGTTTCACTCGGCCACCAATGTTGTCTGACGGCTTGCGTATTGGGGCAGTACCCCTCACTCCACGGCTCAAGTAAAACTGATAACCACTTTGCCACAAACGACAGCTCTTAGTTTACCTCACGGGTGGGAACTAGTCAATCAGGTAGGGGTCGTTGCCCTTTTCGCTGGCAGGTCCTCTCAATGGGCCAGCTACTTTGGGGTTCCTGTGGTACTCCTCACAATGAGTTTTAGAGCTTATGCCCAAGTACTTCCCACAGTTAAGCGGGTAGGGATTATTCTCAGATTCAAACTTGCAACAGATGCGAAAAAACAATTTGGTAGAAATTCCACCCAACAAGCCCAAGAAAGTGCTATGATACCAGATGTGAAGAACCTGCAACAATTAATTAATGAAAATACACAAGATAGCAAAAATAATAGAACTAAGAATCGCTTTTGTTGATCGCATAACACTTCGAGGGGGCAATCTCAATACAAATAACTTCACGGTACCTTCATTGGTCTCAACACAAACTTATATACTAAGTCTAGGAGGCACCAATACCATGTGTCCATATAAACCATGGGCCAATACAACTATGGATCAACAATTACTACGGGACGACTTACAAAGCATATGCGTCCAACAACAATAAGACAAACTATGGATCAACAAATACTACGGGACGACTTACAAAGCATATGCGTCCGACAACAATATACTAACAAAGTAAATAGAAGGGTTGACATGGATACCTAACAAAAACAATAACACAGAGTTTATCCTGGGAAACCCAAATGGGAAAAACCCAGCAACCTTCATATAGAGATGATAATCCCGAGATCAAAGTACAAATGATAAAAGAGAAAAATGTGAAAATGTCTTTCACAAGTAGAAACCCCAAAACAACTTCCTCCTCTAGCTTGTGCGAACTTCTTCTCTCTCCCAAGTGATGCGCAAATGTCAAGTGAGTGAATGTATTAAAGAGGTGCACTTTACCTCTTATTTATACAAGTGCTTACATGAAAAATACCCTAACCGGGCCGACTTCACCTGGGGGCAATAAAAGAATTATTATTAATATTTTTCTTTTGCTTATTTGCACCCCGAGGTCCCCGAGGTTTACATTGGTTCTTCATGTGTTTACATAAGTAATTACATCAGGTTCATCTCCATTAGAAGGTACAATCAAGTACAATGAAAGTACAATAAAATACAATGAATAATATCTTCCGAAGTTGCACAAAATCCAACACTCCCTCTCAACGAGGAAGGTATTCTTCGGTCTTCATTTGCATCACGAACATATGGGTTTCATCTTGTACATCCATTATGTCTCCATCATCTCTATACATACTGAAGGTTGTCCACACAGTCTCAGTCCATCGAGAAGTGTCGTCATGCATCATCTTCACCAGTCATTCGGTGAGTCCAAGAGAATCACTCAATCCTAGATTCAGGAGAATCTCTCAATCTTGAATATCTGAAACATCTTAACCAGTCTTTCGATGAGTCCAGGAGAATCACTCAATCCTGGATTCAGGAGAAACTCTCAATCCCGAATATCTGAGGCATCTTCACCAGTCCTTCGGTGAGTCCAGAAGAATCAATCAATCCTTGATTCAGGAGAATCTCTCAATCCCTAATATCTAAGACATCTTCACCAATCCTTCGGTGAGTTCAGGAGAATCACTCGATCCTGGATTCAGGAGAATCTCTCAATCCTGAATATCTGAGACATCTTCACCAGTACTTCAGTGAGTCCAGGAGAATCACTCAATCCTGGATTCAAACGAATCTCTCAATCCTGAATATTTGAGACATCTTCACAAGTCCTTCGGTGAGTCCAGGAGAATCACTCAATCCTAGGTTCAAGAGAATCTCTCTATCCTGAATATCTGAGACATCTTCACCAGTCCTTCGGTGAGTCCAGGAGAATCACTCGATCCTGGATTCCAGAGAATCTCTCAATCCTGAATATCTGAGATTATCAGTTGTGCCATCTCTCATATATCATTTGCTACCTGTCTGTCTCATCTGCCGATGGGGTCCTCCCATACTTCGTTGAGATCTCAGACAAGCAAATGTGCACAACCATCCACTAACTGTCCGACTCATCTGCCTATGGAATTTCTCCCATATCTGGCTGAGTACCAGGACTGTAGAGGTACCTGTGCAATCACACGGCCAACTATTGACTGTCTTACTCATCTGCCTATGGGATTTCTCCCATATTTGGCTGAGTAATTGGAATGCAGAGGCACCAGTGTCAACCCGACCAACTACTGGTTATCCTACTCATCTGCCTACAGGATTTCTCTCATATCTGGTTGAGTAACTGGACTGCAGAAGGTACCTGGGCAAAGCAGGGCAAGCATCTCAATGTCATCTTTCCCTCTCAAGGAGGGACACTTTCTCTTCGACTCCAAGTCTTCGGCGAAAGTATTCGAACTTCATCCTGAGAAGGGCCTTGGTGGGAACATTTGCAGTCTGGTCGTCTGTCTAAACGTACTGTAACTCGACCACACCTTTCTGCACCATATCACAAATGAAGTGATATCAAATCTCGATATGCTTCAACCTGTCGTGAAATACAAGATTCACTGACACACAGCTCTGGTTATCACAGTGAATCACAGTCGGCTCTGGAATATGGCTGAACAATCCTGCCAGAAGTTTACGAAGCCAAACTGCTTCTCAAGTTGTTGTCCTAGCAACCATGTACTCGGCGTCTGCAATACTGAGTGCTATTGAGTTCTGCTTCCTGCTGCACCAAGAAATAACTGCAGAACCCAAACTGAAGCAACATCCGGAAGTACTCTTCCGATCTACAACACATCTGGCCCAATCTGAGTCTGTAAACCCCTGCAATATCAGGTCACAATCTGAAGCATACTTCAATCCATATCCCACAGTGCCACGTAAGTATCTGAGCACATGTTTTGCAGCAATCCAGTGAATCTACCTCGGTTCGCACATGAACTGACTGAGGGCATTCACAGCAAAACATATATCTGGTCTGGTGTTGGTCAAATACATCAATGACCCAATCAACTGGCGATACATGGTGGGATCAATCAAATCAAAATCTGAAGTAGAATCTCTCAACTTCTTCCAATTTGCATCCATCGGAGTAGCCATGGACTTGCAGTCCAACATCTCGAATCTCTTCAGTATATCAATAGTGTATTTTCCTTGTCCTAGGAAAATCTCTTTCTGCCTCTGCCATACTTCTAATCCCAAGAAGTAATGGATCAATCCAAGATCTTTCATTTCAAACTCAGAGGCAAGATTCTCCTTGCACCATGCAATAAGTTTCTCATTTCATGTGAGAAACAAGTCATCAATATATAATACTGAAATCAATGGCTCATCATCTACAACCTTGTAGTAAAGGTTGAGGTCTACATCATTCTGATGCACCTTCCATATCATGGCTGAAGCAACAGCAATGATCGATCTGACAGAAGTATTTCAAACCACAGGAGCAAATCTCTCATCATAATCGACTCCCTCTTTCTGAGAGAATCTTCTGGCAATAAATCTGGCCTTGTATTTCCCATATGCTCCATGCTAAGTCTGTTGTGCTCATCTAGGTCTTTTCCGACCTACTGCAACATTTCTGGGGATATCAACCAGATCCATGGAATCGATAGGTTCATCCTTCTCTGCCAACTCCCTCTTGAACTTGAGGGGGAGATGATCTCATCTCCTTTGGTTCTAGCATTTCATTATCGATCTCCATGTCTAATCCTCTGCCTTTCCTGGCAGTTATTTCTTCTTCAAAGGTCACATCCCTACTGACTTCAATCTGTCTGGATCATGGGATATAGATTCTGTAAGTCTTTGAAGATTCATTGTATCCCACAAAGGTTCCCTTCTTTTCTGAAGGTTCCAACTTGGGCACATGTATATAAACTGAAGAGCCAAATATCTGAAGGTGGCTCACTGCTGGTTTCACTTCTGTGAAAGCTTCCTCCGAGGTCATCCTTCTAGGCTGAGAGTCATATTCCAGGAAGCTTCTTGTTGAACATCAATGGGATTCATATGTCCATCAGAACAAGTCTTCTCTTGTAGGCCAAATCACATGGTCTTTTCCCTACAAGTCAAATCCCGACTGATGATCAATGACATTTTATAATCAAATGGAAAAACAAATAGTTTACACAGGCATCTTAGCTAATACTTTATCACAACAATCATGAACATGTCTAACAAACACTTCTGGGAAGTATCTAGATGTCTGTTATCTCCACTAGAACATGCCTTCAAGAGTGTGCACTACCCTAAGCATGCAAGAAGGAGATATCATCTAGACTAGCTTCATGGAATGTTGTGTACCTCATATGCAGAATGAATATAACAATGTAAACTATATCAACTGCTCAATACACTTCCAGACAGATCTGCATATAATGAAGACAAATAAGACAAAACAGATCTATGTAAGCAAGAAAAACAAATACTTATCTCTTTTTGTTTTTGTGTGTGGGCTCCCACTGCCTTCGTGTGGGAACCAAGAGAGATCTTTGTTCTTGCAATCTGGATCTTCATATCTTCTAGAAGAGGAACTCTGAATGATCATCATTCCTTGACTTCTTTATGGTCTTGAACATTTTCCTAGTAGTCTTCTTTCCTGAAATTTGTGGAACTAAATGATCTCTTACTGAGTCCACTAGAGTCCTTCTTCTCTGGCATCATTCTTCCTCCATCGGGATTTTTTGTCTTCTTCGGCTTCTGGTTCAGGGACCTTCTCATTTACAATTTGTAATAGGTCATTTTCTTCTAGTAGTGGAAGAACCCTAGACTTCCAAGAGATAAAGTTGGATGCTCCTTCCAAACGATCTTCAACCTTCATACCAATCATCTTGACTGCAGATCTGGTTCAAAAACCCTAGTAGGAGCTCGATCAAAAATGAAAGTTGATAATTTGAAAAACTGAAACCACAGGTAGATGCGCCTTGCCAAGGCGAGTTGAATTGAGGTAGGGCTGATCCAAATCCGTGGAGAGAAGTAGGTCAAAACTTAAACCATAATTTCTGCTCCAGCTGCAAAGATAGGTCAAAAATTGAAAATTCTCGGAATTGAATTTCGTCTTCACCAAAAGATGCGCCTTGCCAAAAACAAAATTCCCATGGCTCTTTTTCTCCAAAATGTTGGGTGAAGACTTCACAAAATGAAACCCTAGTTCTGGCAAGGTTCCGACATTGTTTCGGCAATGGCTTCTTCTAGAACTGCTCTGAAACCATGTTAGAATTCATACATTCATAGCATAATAACATAAATGCATAACCAAGATCACTAGAAGAAAGACAAAGCACAAAACAATAACACAGAGTTTATCCTGGGAAACCCAAATGGGAAAAACCCAGCAACCTTCATATAGAGATGATAATCCCGAGATCATAGTACAAATACTTGTGAAAATGTCTTTCACAAGTAGAAACCCCAAAACAACTTCCTCCTCTAGCTTGTGCGAACTTCTTCTCTCTCCCAAGTGATGCGCAAATGTCAAGTGAGTGAATGTATTAAAGAGGTGCACTTTACCTCTTATTTATACAAGTGCTTAAATGAAAAATACCCTAACTTGGACGACTTCACCTGGGGCCAATAAATAATTTATTTTTAATATTTTTCTTTTGCTTATTTGCACCCTGAGGTTTACATTGGTTCTTTCATGTGTTTACATAAGTAATTACATCAAGTTCATCTCCCTTAGAAGGTACAATCAAGTACAATGAAAGTACAATGAATAATATCTTCCAAAGTTCCACAAAATCCAACATGGCTCAATATCCTTACTCCAAAATTATGCAATTCAGGGCACTGGCTACCAAATTGTTGCCATGAATAGGTTGCATGTAAAGACAAAGAAGATTTAGCAAATGAGTTTAAAAATTTGGCTCAATTTCTGCCATGAATAATATAATTTAAAGACTTTGTAATTACTTACCTAGTGGAGCTTTTGCTCTACTTCGTATAGCCATAACCATGCCAAAGATACCAATACTCTCAATGAAATGCAAGTGATTGTTGTGTATCCCATCTTGTTTACTGGGATCAGAGACCATGCGCTCAATGCATTTGTATAATCCTTCTTTTACCTCCCCATCTGCTTCAAAATCTTTTGTGTAATGGTACCTTCAGAAGAGTCAAGAGTTAAGACAAAAAATTTATCAATGAATTTGAAACTTTGGTTAAACTTTGCAATTAAAATTTAATAATATAACTTAAAAACTTTGAAATTACTTACCCTGGATTCAAGTAATAGCCTACAACATGTAAAGGCCGGTGGAATTATTTGTTCCATCTTTAATCAATGATTTTCCACAAAGAAAAATACTTTTGTCTTTTACCCCCATATGCTTCCTTTATTGCCGCCTTGGCCTGATCCATGGCCTCATAAATAAAACCCATGGTTGGTTTATCACCATCCACCATTCTTCGGACTTTCACAAGAGGTTAACTAAATAGTACTAACTCCTCTGCCTTTTTCCAAAAAGCTTTGTCATATACTTTATCATCAATGTCTTTGCGTTCGGCCTTCTTGCTACGTTGAGATGCATTCCACTCATCACAGGAGAACATTTTCCTCAAGTTGGCTTTTTGCTCGATCAAGGATTGCAACATAAGAAAATTCATTGCAAATCGTGTGATAGCTGGCCTAACAAGCTCTTTTCCATCAATGTTTTTTTCTCACAAGGATCAAAACCCATGTGTGGTTGTAAATGTATCTTGTTATGCATTTTTCTTGTTCCACACACTTTCTCACCAACTCAATTTTCCCAATATCCTAGAGCATGAGGTCCAAACAATGGGTTGCACATGGAGTCTACCAAATGATGGGATGTTTTTCTTTTAACAACCTTCTAGCTGCATCATAGTTGGAGACATTATCTATGATAACCTATACAACATTTTGCACCCCCACCTCCTCTACTACTTCCTCCAAAAGATGAAATAGTAATTGTGCATCCTTCACTTGATCAGATGCATCCACTGATATAAGGAACATAGTTCCTTTAGGGAAAACAACTAGGAAGATGAGAATGGTCTGGGACCTTCCATCAATCCATCCATCACACATGATTGTGCACTATGTTTTACTCCATGAATCCTTGAACTCTGTGAGGTATTCATGTACTCTTTCAACTTCATTTCTTAAAAGTGGCCCCCTACATCCTCATAACTAGGGCCCTTGAATCCTGCAGCATGCGAAGCTACAGCATCCAGCATAGGTTAATAATATATAAACCTTACACGTTGAAATGTATGTTTGCATCATACCACCATCTAGCAATGCATTTCCAAGTAGCCTACTTTTTCTATCTTCTTCCATTTGGCATCAATGGTGGGCTAAGCACTAATACAATTGCATAAAATTATACATAATAATTCAATTGCACTAATTCTTCCATTTGTTAGTGTTTCATACAATTATAGCATAATAATTCAATTGCATAAAATCAATAAGATCACTAGAAGAAAGACAAAGCACAGAAACAAAGAACATGAGAATTAATCCTGGAAAACCCAATCGGGAGAAAACCAACAACTTCCGTATAGAGATGAATAATTCTAAGAACAGAGTACAGAGATGAGAGAAAAAAGTAGAAAGTCTCTCTAACCAAAAACCCCAAAAATAAGCTTCTCCTAGTTGCAGGTGCGAGCTCCTCTCCAAGTAGTGCGTGAGTGAATGAACAAATGAGGCATACGACCTCTCTATTTATACACATGCAAAAATTACTTTTTCCCTTTCTAGGTCGACGTGACTTTTCCCAAACTAGACCGACCTGACTGGGCCCACTGTTTTGGGGCAGTTTACCCACAGGACCGACTTGTCTAATTTGACAGGGCCAACTTGTCTTGGGGGAATATAAAAATACATTTAATAATTGGTTTCTTTACTTAATTTTCTCCCCAAGGTTTACATTGATTCTTTCAAGGGTTTAAATGATTAATTACATTAAGATCAATTCCCGTACGAGGTAGAAATAATTACAATAGAATATAATAAGAATAACTTCCGAAGTTGCACAAAATTCAACACTCCCTCTCAACACGGAAGGTATTCTTCGGTCTTCATCAGCATCACAATCCTCTGGGTTTCATCTGTACATCTATATTGTCTCAATCATCTCTATACATACTAAAGGTTGTCAACACAATCTCAGTCCTTCGAGAAGTGTCATCATGCATCAACTCCATCAGTCCTTCAATGAGTCGAAGAGAGTCCCTCCATCCTACCTAGATGTCCAAGAGATAGGCTTTACCATCTGTTATACCATTTGTTAACTGTCCGTCTCATTTGCCGATGAGATCCTCCCATACCTGGCTGAGAACCTAAACGAGCAGAGGTACACGACCATCTACTACATGTTTCTCATCTGTCAATGGGGTACTCCCATACCTGGCTGAGAACCTGAACAAGTAGAGGCACCTATGCAATCATCACACAACCATCTACTACCTATCTATCTCATCTGCCGATGGGATTTCTCCCAAACCTGGTTGAGAACCTGGACGAGCAGAGGCACCTGTGTGTAACCCGACCATCTACTACATGTCCGTCTCATCTTCCGATGGGATTTCTCCCATACCTGGATGAGTAGAGGCATCTGGGTGGAACCCGACCATTTATTGCCTGTCTATCTCATCTGTCGATGGGATTTCTCCCATACCTGGCTTAGAACCTAGACAAGTAGAGGCACCTGGGTGAAAGCAGGGTAAACATCTCTATGTCATCTCTCCCTCTCAAGGAGGGACACGTTCTTTTCTCCTCCAAGTCTTCAACGAAAGTATTCGAACTTCATCCTAGGAAGAGACTTGGTGAGAACATCTGCAGTCTGGTCATCTGTCGAAACATACTGTAACTCGACCGAACCTTTCTACACCATATCACGTATGAAGTGATAACGAATCTCTATATGCTTCGACATGTCGTGGAAAACATGTTAGATTATGGTAACTTCGGGATGTCCTCCATGACTCAGATGCCTTGCATGGAGGGACATTAGTACCATAGGCATTCGGATGGAGTAGAGAGTGAGATGCACTCTACTCAGTGGCATGAGCTTAGCAGGGGCTGCATGCGGAGCTTCAGGGGAGATTGACCTATGCATGCACGAGTTGTGCATGACCTGCCAGCATTTAGTGAATGCATGCATGCATCGGGAATTAGGGTTTTGGCAAACCTAATTCATCGGCGAGATTATTTATAGAGGCAGGGGGTCCCCAGATGGGGTTACTCAGTTGCATTATCAGAGAGAGATACTGTCAGAGTGAGGAGGACGAATCTGTCCATGTGGGGCGACTTTCTGAGATAGAGAGGAGTTGTTGCAGGAGCTAGGAAGGTCAGATTTGAGCTAGATCAGTGACCTTCAGTTCCAGAGAGACCAGATCTCCAGTATTGTGAGCTGAGAGAGCTCCACAATGTGATTACTGATTAGATTGGAGGAGGCTGAGTTTGCTTGGAGGAGGACGGTTTTCCTGAGGAGGAGAGGTTCGTTGTGAGCTGGATTGACCAAGTTGGAGTCCGAGACTTTCAGGATAGCCTTACCTCGAGATTTGAGGAAGGTTAGAGACAATCGGAGCTCAGATCTGTTGAGATCCAGAGTAGTACGAGCATTTGACATCCAGAGGGGGAGGGCGCACTTGTGCATGCAGAGAGGGCCAATTTCATCAGTGGGCGGTCTTCAAAGCCAGCAAATCAGAGTAGAGTGATCGAGAGAGGGCAGATCAGTCAGCGTCTTCATCAGAGCACTCAGATCCAGATTGGCAGTTAGGGCACACTTCATCAATGCATGCATCAGTTGGATGCATGCAAATCTAGGTTTGTCCTAGTCAGAGGGACTGAGCTACTGGTTGAGGTAACTTTGTATTGTATCTTCTTTTATACATCTATATGCTCTGGGCTCGAGATTGAGAAGATAGCCCCATAGTTAGCTGGTTTCTCCCGAAAGGGTTCCAGGGTATATTTGTTGTCTATGTGATTGATTGCATGTATGTGTTAGTTGGTAGATGCAGATCTAGTTGGTGAATCTATGTTTTTATGAGTATGTACTGACATTGAGATTCATGCTACTTGAGGTCTCAAACTGATACAAAGGGTGTACTGATCTCTGTATCAAATATTTACAATATTGGATTCACTGACATCTACACACAGCTCTGGTTATCACAGTGAATCACGGTTGGCTCTGGAATCTGGCCAAACAATCCTGCAAGGAGTTTACGAAGCCATATTGCTTCACGGGCTGTTGTACTAGCAACCATATACTCAGTCTCTACAGTACTGAGTGCTCTTGAGTTTGCTTCCTGCTGCAATAGGAAATCACTGCAGAACCCAAACTGAAGCAACATTCGAAAGTACTCTTCCTATCTGCAGCACATTCGGCCTAATCTGAGTCTGTAAACCCCTACAATCTCATGTCACACTCTGAAGCATATCTCAGACCATATCCCACATTGCCACGCAAGTATCTGAGCACATGTTTTGCAGGAATCCAGTGAATCTGCCCCGATTCACACATAAAGTTGCTGAGAGCATTGACAACACATATATCTGGTCTGGTGTTCGTTAGATACATCAAGGACCCAATCAACTGGCGATACATAGTGAGATCAATCAAATTTGAATCTGAAGCAAAATCCCTCAACTTCTTCAAATTTGCATCCATTGGAGTAGCCATGGACTTACATTCCAACATCCCGGATCTCTTCAGAATATCTATGGTGTATTTTCCTTGACCATGGAAAATCTCCTTCTGCCTCTGCCATACTTCTAATCCCAAGAAGTAATGCATCAATCCAAGATCCTTCATTTCGAACTCAGAGGCAAGTTTCTTCTTACACCATACGATAAGTTTCTCATTTCTAGTGAGAAACAAGTCCTCAACATAAAGGACCAAAATCAGTGGCTTATCATTCACAACCTTGTAGTAAGGGTTGGGGTCTGCATCACTCTGATGCAACATCCACCCCATGGATGAAGCAATAGCAATGATCGATCTAATGGAAGTATATCGAGCCACGGGAGCAAATGTCTTATCATAATCGACTCCCTCTTTCTGAGTGAACCCTCTTACAACAAATCTAGCCTTGTGCTTTTCAACACCCCCGTTTGCTCCATGCAAAGTTTGTTGTGCCCATCTAGGCCTCTTTCGGCCTACTACAATATCTCTGGGAACATCAATTGGCTCAACTGGATCAATGGAATCAATGGGTTCATCCTCTTTTGCTAATTCCCTCTGAACTGAAGGGGGAGATGATCTCATCTCCTTTAGTTCTAGGATTCATCATCGATCTCCATGTTTGATCCTCTGCCTTTCCTCACAGCCATTTCTACATCAAAGGACACATCCCTGCTGACTTCAATCTGTCTGGATCCTGGGATATAGATTCTGTACGCTTTTGAAGACTCCCTGTATCCCACGAAAGTTCACTTCTTGCCTTAAGGTACTGTTATCACACAACTTGTGGTTGTCCCTAAATGTGATCCTATCCAGGATGGTAGAGGCGTTGGACAACTAAAGATGTGACCCAAGAGATGCCACGATTCCCAATGCAATTGGTTGTCACGCTAATCGAGGCACTCTTCACTTTAGATCTAGCCTAAGCAAGACCAAGAGGGAGAACCTAGCTAACCTATGAAGGCTAGCGAACCTACTCAAGACCTCCTAAGGAAATGTGAATGATGAAATAGGAAGAGATCAAGAGTGAATAGATCTAGATATAGGATTGAAGAGGCTTAGGAGATGGAAAAATGTTCAACCAAAGAATGATTAGGCCACTTATGGGATTAGATTAGTCGATCTAGATAGATCTAATGCCAGATAGAAAGACCCAAGTGGGGCCCACCCTTAAAATGTGGAAAATGGTCAAAATGGGGCCCACAAGGTAAAGATCAAAGTGAAATGGCACTAAGGGGTTGCTACTCAATAGATCTGTGAATTTGATGAGGAATAAGCAATACCCACGTGATGGATCTAGCAAAATCCCACCTACCCAACTAGTGCGCCCTCCCTTGGAGAGGCCCAGTGCCTTAAATGAGGGGGTAAATGGAGTCGGATGCCCACCAAACTTTACATCCAAGATTTATTAATTATTTACTAGGTGGATTTTAACTATTAAGCCCAAGCAATTGCTATATCTCACCGAATCTAAAAAATAAAAAAATGAGGGTTTTGAGATATGAGGGTTTGAAGTGACCAATGGGTGAAATACATGAAAATGGATACGTACATTGTAGATCTTACTTCAAATACTTGCGGCTACCTTGTACATCGATGATCCTTGCATTTAGTTACAATTCCAAGCTAGATCCAAGTGATTCCAAGCTAATTGTCCAAGTCCAAGGAGGAAAAACGTCCTACTTCACCTGCAAAACAAACTACATAACGTGAGATTTGATTTACAAATAAGCAAGATCTAAGCATGCCATATCAAAAGAAGTAAATCAACGGACAAAGCACAATTGAAAAACTCCCTTCAAGATGAAAACGTCTTTCCCGAGGGGGATGTGAGAAGCCCCAACAATCTTCCCTCCAAGCAATTCGCACCCCTACAACAGTTCAATTCGGCATCCCTCTGTAACTATCAAAATCACCTGTGATCAACCAAGATGTCTAAAGCAAATGATGTATAATCATGTACAAGAGCATCCAATCAAAGCAAGAGAAGTAGATCCACAAAGATAGTATTTTATTCCAATATTTCCAGAGTCCCAAAGGTGCCTTTACAATAGGGGGGTCTCTTCCTTAAATAGGAGGAGAGAGACCAAAACCCTAACCACTTTATGAACAAGTGGTTGAGATCAAAAGATAAAAACAATACAATCAACGGCTAAGATGAGCAGATACAATATAACATGGATCCACTCACATGAGGGGGGGTGTGCACTCACTAAAAGAAGCCCTAGGGAGGTGCACACCACATAAAAGTGACTAAAACATAAGTGTGCCACATAAGATGACAAGGACAAGTGACTAGGAGCACATGGTTGGGCTAGGAGGCTTTATTATCCTTCACTAGCATCACCCCATGGCACAATGATATAACATATGACTCAATAACATGTCCAAGTGACTAAATGATCAAATCCTGGCCCCTCAACTGAGAGAAGAATGCATCAAATGACAAACTGGTGAACGTGTGGACCCCACTGAATGCTACAAGTTGATCTAGGAGTGGGATACACCATAGATGACCTTTGAACAGACCTCATGCCAAAACCTTGCCTCAATAGCTCATATCGATTTCCTTAATGACCTTTTTATTCCATTTTTATTCCACCTGAAAAACCATCAAAATGCCTGTAACCCATTGTCGGATTCCCGGGCACAAAATCTGACTGTACCATCATGTCTAGAGAGGGGGTAATATGGTAATAACAAGTGATCGGACCACCCCTCTCCTCTGTAGCAACCTAGGCAAACGTGCCTCATCAATGCTGCTACTGGACATGCCATTTATGCATGGCAAACTGGCCAAACGGTGGAAATCTGACAATATCATCTCTGCGAGTGCATGAAACTGATAATTGAGTGTCTCAATAGACTCAGAAGGTCCAAATCTACTAGGGATGAGTACCCATACACCCTGTGGCAACATGTAGGATCATCTGTAGCCTCATCCATACCCGGAAAATAATAATACAATGGTTTGGAAATAATAATAACCAATAAAAACTGCATCAACCATGATTTGAAACCGGTGTCCACTGTACAGAGCCATCAAAGGTGTATCAAAGGACCATTTATCATCATCATTGGTCTAACTCATCACGGATCCGAAGGTTGACCAGGTTAAACTAGGTTTTACCAAGTCAAGACTGATCAAAATATGACCCAAGCTGAAAAATCATACTGCTGCAAGTGCAAATGGCTAAGATGCCAATTTTAGTGAAGATACCCAAAAAATATTTCCTCCACAAAATTTCGCACTTTTCTCCAAGAGTTGCGAAATTCCAATTGATGAGCAAATGAAATGTTTTATATTCTATTTATATATAGGTCATAGAGGAAATTTATTACCTCAAATTGGGCCGACATGCAATTCAAAATTACAAATAATTAATTTTTCTTTTGTTTGGTCGGCTCACCCAAGAAGGTGGGGTACACCAACTTCAAAAATTCATATCTCTTCAACCGTAAGGAGTTAGAAGATGCTCCACATATCAATGGAAATGGCTTGATGAGGACTATCTCCCTATGATGGGTTTATTTGCAAATTCTTGGTATAATACACTTAAATTATTCAATATGTCCACGACGTCAAAGACCCCACACATGAGGGTGCCAAAGACCATACCACTAACTACAAGAGTTTCAAAGTCTTCTTCAACATATCAAGGCACACCCGTGGGATCTACCTCCATCTACATCCGAATATCCATACAACCACAAATAGGACCATACATCACCATGGTTCAAGACCCAAGGCACCACATGCAAGGTTTTCAAGGACTCTTTCAAGGATATCATATAATATTTAAAGATACTTTCCATGGACTTCAAGCCCATCACATACGACTCCATCACCAAGTGATGAGGGCATCATGACCAAGGATTCTATCATATCAAAGGCTCCAACAATCATGGGATTACAAACCACCATATGTATGGATTCCAAGACCCAAATCATTTCCAAATGCACCATCAATGATCATATAGTGTCCAAGGGTCATCATGCCGCCATTTATGTGGGTGCCAGACCTTCTCATGCATAATGACCATCTCCAAGGGTTCCATGACCCCAACAAGGGATACACGGGCATCAAGATATTTGTCAAGGGTTCTAAGTCTTCATCAAGTCATTAATGGCCACATCATCACCTTTAAGGGGACAAGGACCATTAAGCCATCAAATGTGGGTCCAAGGACTTCTTCAGGGCTTCTTCATCAAGCAAGGGGATTCATAGGCTTCTTCAACCACCTCAACCACACCAGGAGACCTACAAGGGTCAAGATCCATCATGACATCACCTGTGGGGTTGCTAGACCTTCTCCTGGGCTACCATGACCTCAATAAACACAAATGACCACTGAAAGGTTCATTTGGACTCTTGCAACTTCTTCAACACTTTTGTAGCGTATTGGGGCATAAGTTGTGGTACTAGGGAAACAAAGAAACAATTGGGGAAATGCAAAACATCTTTGGGGTACTTAAACACTCTACAAGGTGTTCAGGGCTTTTGTCATTGTCCCAAGGGCTCCAAGGGCTTCAAACTTGGGCTTGGACAAGATCAAAAGGTCTCCTTAGACATTGACAATTACTTAACCCTCAGGGGCTCCTCAAGGGGCACCAAGACTCAACTATTGGCATCAATGACCAAGCACTGTTGGCATCAATGACAACTTAATCAACAATCTCCCCCTTTGTCATTGATGACAACACTCAAACTCCTTTTCAGAACAATCTCTCCTTGTCACAGTTTCTCTCCCCCTTTGGCATCAATGGCAAAGGGAACATCCTTTGACAATACAGCTCCCCCTCAGGGCATGCTCCCCCTGTCAACAACTTCTCTTCCTTTTTGCATCAATGGCAACGAGAACTTTCTTTAGCAATACTGCTCCCCCTATCACTGGGCACTGCTGCTGCTTATATGCTAGAACCAACTACTGTAGGATAATCAAGTACATAGCTCCTTTTACACTTCATAACACTGATCGATAGTCTTCAAAATGGTATTGGGTTTTTCCCAATATTTTCATCATTTCTGTTTTGATCATTGGTGCAATCTACTGACTTTATTTTCCATACTTTGGTAGGCTGATCACTGTTCATGACATTCGGTTGAACTTGCTTTCTTCTCCAAACTTTAACTTCTCCCTGCATCCTGCAATGTTTTGCAAAATGACCATAATGATAACAATTATAACATTGAACGGAAAACATACCTTGATTTATATCTGGAATAATTCTGTCATGAGTTCTGCAATGGATGGCTTTGTGACCATAGTTGTTACACTTGTAGCAGTGACCACTGAACATCATGGGATCTCCCTGAGCAAAGGATCTTCTTTGTGATGCAAGTTCTCTGTTTCTATTCTTCCTTGAATCTTGCTGATCATGGGATCTACTGAAAATATCTGTATAACTATTAGCCTTTTCTTCTTTTTCCCTGGAACTTTCACTTTCTTCAATGTTCTTTTCAATCTTTGAATTTGTCTTCAACTGAGCAACTGCCTTGTTCAGTTCTTCCTTTAGAGAGAAGATTTTCAATTCTTGCTTTTGACAAATTTCTATCTTTTCTTGGAGTCGTCTTGTTAGGTCTTCTTCAATTTTCTTGACTTCTTCTATCTGTTCTTTCAGATCAATGACAATACTGTCTTCCATCTGTCCTTTTATTTCTTGATTTTCTTTTCTGAGTTCTAAGAGTTCCTTTTCAAAGTCAAAATTCGTCAGACATACCTTTCGTAATTCTATCTTCAAGGATTTGATTTCATCTTCTTGTTTTCTTCTTGTTTTCTTCTTATTTTCTCTTCAATCTCATGATTGAAATGAATTCCTGTTTTGTCACTTGGATCTTCTTTCTGACTGGCGGATCTTTCCTTCTGCATTTTTTCAAGTAAGATACTGATCTCACTATCTTTGTCTTGAAGCTTGCGAGTCAATTCTTTCTCCTTATCTTCTAGTTGTCTTCTGAGCTTGTCAATTTCTTCTGATTGTCTTTTATTTTCAACAGCAGACTTCTCAAGTTGATCTTTCAGAGAGTTGGATATGGCTTCTTTGATTCTGGTAGCTTCTTCAACTTGGAGATTTAGATCAATTATAGTCTGTGTGGCTTTCTCAGATTCTTCTTGATTCCTCTTCTCAGATTTGTCCAATTGTTCTTGTAATACCTGGTTCTGTTTACAAAGTTTCTCAACCTTTTGCAAAGCATTAGTAATATCATTGTTTAAACAGTCATTTCCATCATTTATCAAGAGACAATGAGATTCATCACATTTTGATGTATTACAATCTATGAATTTTGAATAGCACTTATCCTCTATACTCGATAGACATATTTCTTCAAAAACATTACAAATAGGGTGTTCAATAGACTTACCTTCATACTTACCTGGATCTTGTACTGACCTTTCTATGGAGTTGTCATCTGCTTTATGTTCTTCAATGGAGTACAGTTGATCTAACTTCAGTGACAATTCTTCAATTGAGTTGCACTTTCCTATTTTCTTCTTTTGGAGATCTGTCAAATCTGCAGTCATGAGTTTCATAACTTCTTCTTCATGTTCCTTAGAGGAGTAGAGATGTTCTATTTTGAGCCATAGTTCCTTAGCAGTGTTGCACTTTCCAATATTCTCTTTTATGGAATCTGATAAGCCTTCAAGAATGGATTCCATAGCCATTGAATTATTTTTCCTTGCTTCCTTCTGAGCTGTTGTTTTCACTTTCTTTGGATGATTGTACCCAGTAAGCACTGACTGCCATACTCCACTGCCTTCTGCTTCAAGATAACCTTGCATTCTTCTTTTCCAGATCAAGTAATTTGTCCCACAAAACAATGGTGCTCCATTCACTGAGAACCCCATGGTGTGTCAAGGATCTCCTTCCAGCTGGTAAGGCTTTCTGTGAAGGACTCGCTCTGATACCAATTGTTGATTAAGTTGTCATTGATGCCAACAGTGCTTGGTCATTGATGCCAATAGTTGAGTCTTGGTGCCCCTTGAGGAGCCCCTGAGGGTTAAGTAATTGTCAATGTCTAAGGAGACCTTTTGATCTTGTCCAAAGCCCAAGTTTGAAGCCCTTGGAGCCCTTGGGACAATGACAAAAGCCCTGAACACCTTGTAGAGTGTTTAAGTACCCCAAAGATGTTTTGCATTTCCCCAATTGTTTCTTTGTTTCCCTAGTACCACAACTTATGCCCCAATACGCTACAAAAGTGTTGAAGAAGTTGCAAGAGTCCAAATGAACCTTTCAGTGGTCATTTGTGTTTATTGAGGTCATGGTAGCCCAGGAGAAGGTCTAGCAACCCCACAGGTGATGTCATGATGGATCTTGACCCTTGTAGGTCTCCTGGTGTGGTTGAGGTGGTTGAAGAAGCCTATGAATCCCCTTGCTTGATGAAGAAGCCCTGAAGAAGTCCTTGGACCCACATTTGATGGCTTAATGGTCCTTGTCCCCTTAAAGGTGATGATGTGGCCATTAATGACTTGATGAAGACTTAGAACCCTTGACAAATATCTTGATGCCCGTGTATCCCTTGTTGGGGTCATGGAACCCTTGGAGATGGTCATTATGCATGAGAAGGTCTGGCACCCACATAAATGGCGGCATGGTGACCCTTGGACACTATATGATCATTGATGGTGCATTTGGAAATGATTTGGGTCTTGGAATCCATACATATGGTGGTTTGTAATCCCATGATTGTTGGAGCCTTTGATATGATAGAATCCTTGGTCATGATGCCCTCATCACTTGGTGATGGAGTCGTATGTGATGGGCTTGAAGTCCATGGAAAGTATCTTTAAATATTATATGATATCCTTGAAAGAGTCCTTGAAAACCTTGCATGTGGTGCCTTGGGTCTTGAACCATGGTGATGTATGGTCCTATTTGTGGTTGTATGGATATTCGGATGTAGATGGAGGTAGATCCCACGGGTGTGCCTTGATATGTTGAAGAAGACTTTGAAACTCTTGTAGTTAGTGGTATGGTCTTTGGCACCCTCATGTGTGGGGTCTTTGACGTCGTGGACATATTGAATAATTTAAGTGTATTATACCAAGAATTTGCAAATAAACCCATCATAGGGAGATAGTCCTCATCAAGCCATTTCCATTGATATGTGGAGCATCTTCTAACTCCTTACGGTTGAAGAGATATGAATTTTTGAAGTTGGTGTACCCCACCTTCTTGGGTGAGCCGACCAAACAAAAGAAAAATTAATTATTTGTAATTTTGAATTGCATGTCGGCCCAATTTGAGGTAATAAATTTCCTCTATGACCTATATATAAATAGAATATAAAACATTTCATTTGCTCATCAATTGGAATTTCGCAACTCTTGGAGAAAAGTGCGAAATTTTGTGGAGGAAATATTTTTTGGGTATCTTCACTAAAATTGGCATAACTTTCTCATACGGAATCGGAATTACAAAATTCTTGGCTCGTTGGAAAGCTTGTTACGAGGGCTATGTGATGACATGATATAGAGTTTATTTTGGTTTTTCTATTGTTTCTTGACCTTATGATCTTCAAAAAGGTATGGCTCATGCTTCTAGGTTTCTCTTGTAATGGCACATGTCTCTCATGGATAGAGTTCATCTTTGATATTAGTATGTGAGCCTATATATTGGTATATATATTTGAAGTCATTATGGAGGATATGATGATGAAGTTGCATACCTTTATGCTATGATATTATACACTTTATGATGATAATGCATGTGATAATGATGTACACTCTATGAAGTTGATGCACTCCTATACAATATGATGTACATGCACACCATAGTGTGATGATGCTCTGCTAAGCATTATGATGTATACTTGATGTTGGTTTGACAAGTCATCATTGACTTAGCATTCTTCCATTGAATTTTGAATAGTATTATATTAGGACTATATTGACAGTACTCTTTGACTTAATTGATGACCTTCATTGAGTTGACAAAACAATGTTGTAAGGGTTTGTCATTGACTAAGTGGATTGACCTAAGATTGACTTGTTAGTGGTTGACTATGAGCCTTAACTGTTATCTGAGTAACATTGGCAAGTTGATGATTTGACAAAGTAAAGGCTGTTTGATTGATTTGATAATACTTCTCTTGATTGATTTGAGATGTGATTGGTTTTGGGCAATTGTTTTATTCACCATTGACTTAGTAAGTCAATATTGATCTTAAGTAATTGGCATTCCAGTATTGAGAAACCATTGACTGTATTTGATTTAGTTAACATTGTATGAGACTGGATATTGATAAAAGTATCCATAGGTGGTATAGCATTGACCAAGTTGGTTGAAGACATGATTGTCTTACAGTTTGTTGATTGCTTGTTTGAAGTTGTCCGTCAAGTTCTGCTTGACAATGTTGCCTGTCAAATTGTGAGAATAGTTGTGATGTCATTGAACTAAGTATGATTGGGTGAGTAAAGTTATGGTTGTAACTCTATCTTGACCAAGTAAGAAAGTAGGTTTCCCATAGAGCAATTATGGACAGGTACATGATCAGATTGACACAGGCATATGATTAATTTGGCACAGGTACATAAGCAGCTTGGTACAGGTTTGGCATAGGTTGCCTTATGTGCAGTTGGTCTAACTCAGATTGGTTGAGTTGTATGAGCAGTTGGTTTGACCCAAGTGGTCTGGTACACAGTTGGTTGAACTCATATTGATTGATTCAAATGATGTGAACAACAGATTGATTTATGCAGACAGATTGATTGGTATAGCTGAGATTGATTGGTACAGCTAGATTGGACAGATTGAGTGTACAGGTTGATGAACAATGTGGCACAGTTGTGATGATCGGTGGACAGTTGATGAGCAATGAACAGTTGATGAGCAGTGGTCAGTTGATGAGCAGTGAAAGTGGTTTTTCAGTGTGGTACAGGTTGTGCAGTGTGGTACAGGTGTTGGATAGCAGGTCCACAGGATCAGTGCAGTTTGTGGTTTAGTAGTTCAGTTTCTATCTTCATATCAGGGTGGCAGGATTGGGCAAGGAAATTGAGGGAGCTAAGGCTTCCTTCAGGTTGTAGCCTGTAAACCAGGGGGTTGTAGCCTCCTTCCAGTTGTAGCTGGAGAATTGAAGTCTTTGTAACAAAGGGGGTTGTTGCCTCCTTCCAGTAGTTGCTGGTAAATTATTATTATAAAGGCTTCCGTGGTTTTTCCCCCAGGACTTGGGTTTCCACGTAAAAATCTTGTGTACTGTGTTTTTCTATGCTTCCTATGTGATGATGATATGATGAGCTGTAACTGTTAATAATGTTGATGATATAATGATAATGGGATAATGCATTAATGAATGATGTATTGAATAAGCTGCTGATGATTGTTAAAGTTGAAAAAGTAATAAAAGCTACACACACTGTTCACCCCCCCCCTCTCAGTGTGCTCCGTGTGTCCAACACCATTTATCATCATCATTGGTCTAACTCATCACGGATCCGAAGGTTGACCAGGTTAAACTAGGTTTTACCAAGTCAAGACTGATCAAAATATGACCCAAGCTGAAAAATCATACTGCTGCAAGTGCAAATGGCTAAGACATGCTCTTTTAATCAATTTCATAGCAAGACTTAAAGTACTAAGCATCAATTCACTGGCAATTAATTAATAATAGCATAAATCATAAGTTCAAATAATTATTTACTTTACAAAAGAACCCCAAGGATATACTCATTCTGTAGACATGATCAATTTGCTAGCAAAGGGTGAGGGTGAAAAATGCAAGGCTAGGCCAAAGGGGATGACTTAACTGACTCAACATTGTGATACTTTGGATAAGGGAAAGGGAATACACACTTAAGCATATGTCAAATAATAAACGCACGGGGAATGGCAGTGTCTCACAAATGGAATAAGTTGTTTAGAGGAGTGCTTATTCAACCTTGGCAAATGTCTACAAATCACATCATTATATTTCATTTCCTTGGCCAACAGTCTTTGGATTTAGCATATATTTATATTTAACCACTGCTTTCACTTTTGGGGATTTTGCATGTGCTTAGAAGCACAACTACTAAAGCTTTCATCCAGGGTGCTTTTAGTTTCCAAATCATTTCATTTCATAACCCTTTTGGGGATTTTGCATGTGCTTAGAAGCACAACTACTAAAGCTTTCATCCAGGGTGCTTTTAGTTTCCAAATCATTTCATTTCATAAATCTTTTGGGGATTTTGCATGTGCTTAGAAGCACAACTACTAAAGCTTTCATCCAGGGTGCTTTTAGTTTCCAAATCATTTCATTTCATAACCCTCTTGGGGATTTTGCATGTGCTTAGGAACACAACTACTAAAGATTTCATCCAGGGTGCTTTTAGTTTCCAATACATTCAATTTCACAACCGTTTTGGGGATCTTACAAGTGTTTAGCAACACAACTACTCAAGCTTTAATCCAGGGTGTTTATTCATTTAAGTTTCCACAAATGATGGTAGTATAATTTGCTTCAGGTTTTAGCCAACACAACTCAGGCAACTAGGGGGACTCTCTACAATCAAGACCAAACATCGGGGCAACCCACTAGAGTGATCAAGGTATCAAATCCAACTCACCAAAGGGTAAGTTTTATTGCCAACTCAAAGACGAGACACAAACTAACAAGGATGTTATCCAACATGGAGGCAAAAGTGGAGAAGTCCTCCATATCACAAGCTAAGGTGTAAGTCAGGGTAAAAACCAAAAGTGGGAAAGACAATGAATGGATGGGAAAAGTGAAAGTGATGCCTAAGCTAGCAAGCCATAAAAGGTGGGAATGATCATGTCCACAATCCTATGAGGGTAAAACCAATGAGTATAAAACAAGAGCTTCTACATGTAAGTAATACAACCATTAAGATAATCGATAACAACCATATTCATTTTCTATAGATATACTTCCAGATCATGATTACTATATACTAAGTCAAGCTATCAAAATGACCAAAAGAGCAAGATAATAACACCAATGCACATCATATACCTGTATCTGCTATAAGGATCACCTGTAACCACTAAAAGACTGTTGCTCATACTCTGGGCACTGCACTACTCTGTATGGGATAAAAGGTCATCTCGGTCATCAAATCTGAGGTCAAGGGGCTCATTCGTGGCATAAGGTCTATTACGTGTCTGATCTGGGGCTGCTCTGAAGTGTGAGTGATCATAAGTAATACTGCTCATCATAGTTGATCTCACTGAAACTGTGTAAAGGAAAAGCTCAAAAATATATATTGAGTTGCTCTGCAACCATGGTAGCCCAGCAACTATGGATGTGATAACAGGTCTGTCAATAATAAATAATCATAAAAATCCACCAAACCATCATATGAAACATGTGTCTGTTGCATGGAACCATCAAGTGGGCATCAAAGGACCACAAATAATCAATCTCGAACATCATCGATCCAACTCATCTCGGATCCTACAGTTGACTTGGTCAAACTAGGTTGACTAGGTCAAGATTGACCAAAATAATGACCCAGGCTCAAAATGCCTAATGATGCAAGTGCAAATGCAGAAGATATGCTCTTTTAATTATTCTAATAGCAAGACTAAAGCATAAAGTAGCATTTCACTGGCGATTAAGCAATTAACACATAAAATATAAGTTCAAAATTAAAACAATCAATCACTCAGAACAGACCCTCAAGAATATACTCATTTTATAAACGTGACCATTTTGTCAAGAATGGGTAAAGGTGGAAAATGCAAGGCTAAGATACAGGAATGACTTTACAAATTCAACACCATGACACTTTGGATAAAAGGAAAAGCGAGACTCACTTAAGCATATGTCGAATAGTGTACACACAGGGAATGGCAGTGTCTCACAAATGGAATGAGTTGATTTGAGAGGTGTTTATTCAACCTTTACCAAATGTCTACAGCTCACATCCAAGCTGGAACCAGCTCCGTGAATATCTTTTTTAGAACCACCGTGACTAGGTGCACAGTTAACCGTAACTTGAGGTTATAGGGGACACTTCGAATTAGTTGTCCCTTGCTCCATCTCACATCCCAACCCGTAGGCTCCGTGAGGTATTAATCCTTACATTTTTATAATGGCCAGCAGTCTCTGGATTTGGCATATATTTAACCACTGCTTTTCAAGGCTTATGACCCTTTGGATTTTTCATGTGCTTAGAAGCACAACTAATTGCAGCTTTTATCCAGGGTATTTTTTCATTTCATTTCATAGCGCTTTTTCATTGTGCTGAGAAGCACAGTTTTAATTTATTTCCATGGGCTTGCACAAAAGATATAATAATAGTTCACACATGCATGTAATGATGGTAGTACATTTTGCTTCAAGTCTAGCCAACACAACTCAGGCAACTAGGGGGATCATCCACAATCAGGACCAAACTTCGGGGGAAACCGACTAGAGAGTTCAAGGCATCAAATCCAACTCACCTAAGCTCGGGAACCAACACCAGGGGTTCTCCTGGCCCAAAAGGATCAAGGCTTCGATAAGTTTTGTTGCACAACTCAAAGCCGAGACACAAAACAACATGGAAACTATCCAACATAGAGGCAAAAGTGGGGAGGTCCTCCATATCACCAGTTGAGGTGTAAGTCAAGGAAAAACCAAAAATGTAAGAGAACGGATGGATGGGGAAAGTGAAAGGTGCTGCCATAACTAGCAAGCCATAAATAGTGGGAATGACCACGTCCATACTACTTAAGAAGGTAAAACCAATGAGTGTAAACAAGAATTTCTTACTCTGAGTAATTAGATCACTTAGACTCTAGACAGTCAATAAAACAACCATGTCCATATATATATATATATATATATATATATATATATATATATATATATATCACCAAATCATGGCCACTAAATACAAGCTATAAGATAAGCAAAAGAGCAAGGCAAACATATCCAATGCACAAATATATCCCTACTGGGCTATATACCTATATCTAACATCTGGATCATAAATTGTCACTGGAACACTGTTGTTGTATAACTCTGGGCACTATCACACTGCTTTGTATGGAATAAGAATGGTCACCTCAGTCATCAAATCTGAGGTCATGAGGCTCAGTCATGGCATAAGGCTTGTCATGTCTGCTCTGGGGCCGCTTTGATACATGATTGATCATCAACAGAATACTGCTCATCATAGGTTGATCTCATCAAGAATGTGTAAAGGCCTGGCTCAAAAATATACAAGAAACTGCTCTGCAATCATGGTATCTCGGCTACTATGGATGTGATAACAAGACCAAGAAGTGCTCAAAGAATATTAAAAGATGCACACACACACACATGAATCTTTTAACATCACTTGAATGTTGTTAAAAATAAATCTTACAATGTCCAACATAAGAAGGATACATAAAAGAATCTATCTATCTATCTCAGTGTTACAGGACTTGCGAGTCAAATCGAAAAACTTGTAAGTTTGACTCGACTTGGCAACAAAACAATCTGAACCAGCTCAGGGCAAGCTTAACTTGGGCTGACCGTCTAAGTCATAGGATTAGTCGTTTTCGATTTCTCTCTCTTAATTGATTATGGTCGACGGTGGATGGTGGTCATTTTCGAGGGTTTCGAGCTCTCTCCTCTCCTCTATCTCGACGACGAAAGACACATTTGTTCCTGTGGGTTTCCTCTCCTCTATCTGTGTGCCCACAGACGTTGTGGGCTTGATGGCGGATTTCATTTGCTCGACGACAAATTTTAGAATGGCATGTATCATCGAGCACTCAACATCGGTATTCTTTCGGCGGGCACTCGACATCGAGCATCATAACCGGCCGGCAAGGCATCCCGTCAAGGATTTTATTATATATATTAGAGAGAGAGAGAGGGAGATTCTTTATATGTTATATGATTTTGTTTGTTTTATGTTATAAATTAGATTATGTTATTTCGTAAATGTTATTTATTATATATATTAAATATACTTTTCTTATATATAATATATAATTATATATGATATGTTAATATATAATAGAATAGAATATATATTTTAATAATATTTATATTAGTGAATTTAATGTCTAAGAATTGATATATTTTGGGCATCTATTTTGATATATTTTGAGCATCTATTGGACATCTATTGATATCTTGCAGTATATGGGCCTAGCTATTTTTAATATCTATGAAAATTATTGTTTCAATTCAAAATATGTGCATATATTTAAGTTTTTGTATTTGTCGTTTCTTCCCAATCCGATTCAAACTCTTCACTCTTTTGCCTCATCGATTTATTGCCGATTTCAACCATAAAAGATGACTTGCTAAAAATGGTAAGGAAATCGCAGAATTGCATCAAGATTGGAGGCAGCACCAACTCGGTCTTCTTAGCCTTGATCCCAAAAGAGAAAGGTGCTCTAAGCTTCAGTAGATTCCAGCCTATCTCCTTGTGCAACACAGGCTACAAAATAATTACCAAAGTTTAGCCATGAGGCTCAAAAAAATTCTGCCAGCCATCATTCCAATTAATCAAGGGGATTTTATAAAAGGGCGTCAGATTTTAGACAATCTCGTGTTGGTGCAAGAATCCATTCACTCAGGTTGCCAGAGAAAAGAAAAAGGAATGGTCATTAAGTTAGATTTCGCCAACGCCTTTGATAGAGTCAGGCACGAGTTTCTATTCACAGTCATGGAGAAACTTGGCTTCTCTTTAAACTTCACAAGTTGGGTGAAAGCTTGCATTGCCTCCCCATGGATAGCTCCAATGGTGAATGGTCGCCCAGCGGATTTCTCCCAGGCCTCAAGAGGTCTAAGACAAGGATGCCCACTGTCGCCTCTCCTCTATGCCATTCAAGCTTCGGTGCTTAGCTTCCCACTGGGCCAGTGTCAACAGATCCAGTGTCTCTCAGGACTTAGGATGGTTCATAATGTTGAAGATATTAACCATGCACAGTTTGCAGACGACACCCTGCTTTTGGGAGGAGCAAGCGTGAACACTGCAAGAAATTTCAAGAGTGAGTTAGACAGTTACAAAGAGGTTTCAGGTAGCAAGATAAACTTTCAAAAAAGCATGATATACGGGTGGAACTGCTCCCCTAGGGAGATGATTGAAATTACCAAAATCTCAGATATGGAAGGTGTTATCACACAACTTGTAGTTGTCCCTAATGGTATCCCATCCGGGATGGTAGAGGATATGGACAACTAAAGAGGTGACCCAAGAGATGCCACGGTTCCCAATCTAAGGTGGGAATCACGCCAACCGAGGCACTCTTCACTTTAGATCTAGATAAATCAAGACCTAGGGGGAGACCCTACTACCAATCAAAGATGATTGGACCCAAACAAAGGTTTATAGAGATGAGTTAATGGTAAGTTACGGAAACCAATGCAAGGTAAAGTGGACCTAGAAATTAAAGTATGGTTGAAGGTGGTTTGAGAGATGATTCGTGTTTCAACCAATCTATGATTTAGGCCACATGATGAGCTAAAAAGACAAGATCTAGTACCATGTGTTACACAAGTGGGACCCACTTCCTTGGGATATGTGAATGGCTCAAATGGGACCCACAAGGTGAAGCTTAAGGGATGAAATTGGTACTAAGGGATATGTAGGAAGTAGATCTATGGATCTAAGTTAAATTTAGGAATACCCACATATGGGATCTAGGGTTTGACACAATTCCCAAGGAGTGAGACTTGCCTAAGGAGGGCTAGTGCCTCGTTGGATGGGTTAATGGAGTCAAAAGATATGTCAAAGTGTAGATCGAGACACCTAGTAGGCAAATCAAGTGGGCTAATTGGGATGTGATGGTTGGATTTTGCTAGATCTAGGGTTTCATGATATGACCCAAGTGGACCACAATCCCTTAAAATAAGGAATGCTACCCCAAGGCAGATCATCGAAAATTGATACTCTAGACCTAGGTTTCAAGGTATGTACTTTCCAAATCCACAAAAATCTCAACTACCCACGTCCTTAAAGTGGGCAAACTCAATCACCCAAGGAAGTGCGACCTTGCTCAAGGAGGGCTAAAAGGTGGGAAAGGTGTGTTAAAACAAGTCCAATGGCCACCAAATTGTAGATCCTAGTAGTTTAGGCAATGTTCTATGTGGATCTTGAAAATCAAGGGGATCCAATGGCTAGATCTCCATAGATCTGAGATTTAAGTGGGTCACCAAATTGATCCAAGTGGGCATAACCCCCAAAATGAGGAATGCTACCCCCAAGGCAGAAATCAAAGAAGTGACACACTAGGGGTAGGTTATCAAGTGTGTAGATTGCAAATCAAGTGGGATCTCACCTACCCATATGCTAGATCTAACCAAACAAGCCTCTCCAAGGAAGTGTGATTTGCCTCAAGAGGGCTATATTGCCTTGAAAAGTGTGTAAATTTTAACCCAATCACCACCAAACTATAGATCCGAATAGGCGTGGATACTATAGAGGTGGGTTTTTAATATCTTTTCAAAAGCAAGGCTAGATCTAAGTAGATCTAAAAAAACCAAAATGAGGGTTTCAATGAATTAGGGTTTGTGACCAATGAAGAAGAATGGATGGAAATAGGCACATACCTTGTAGATCTTACCTCAATTGCTTATGGCCACCTTGCAAATTGATAGCATTCTCCTATGTGTATATTCAAGAGTGAGATCCAAGAGCTCCAACCAAAACGTCCTCCTCCAAGATAGCCAAATCGTCCTCCTCCAAGATCAACCCAAGAGAGACTATGTGGATCCCTCCAACAATAACCCTCAAGAAATCGCCCTCCTCTCCACCAATTCGACTTTCCTGCAAGAAAACTAGTTGAAGAACCAAAATCCACAATGATACATAGAAGAGATACTGTATACTCAAGATGCAAGAGAATCCATAAGACAAGAGAGATATGCTCCACAAAGAAGTGTTCTATTCCAATATTCCAGAGCTCCAAAGGTGAGCTATACAATAGGGGGTCTCCTCCTTATATAGGATAATAAAGACCAAAACCCTATACTACTTTACAATACTATATCAAATGAGTGGTTGAGATTAAAAGATCTAAACATACAATCAATGGCTAAGATGAACCATAATAACATAACACATGGATCACTCATAAAGTGATGACGTCATAGTCTAAAAATAATCATGGAGGGTGACATCATCCACTAAAGGGGGTACAAGTACAAAAATCCACCTCATAATGACTAGGACATGACATAAGGAGCACATGGTGGGGCTAGGAGGCATCAATCCTTACTAGCTCATCCCCAAGGCACAATAAAATAATAAAATATGTCCAAGATAATATAAATGACCCAATCTGTCCTCAAAATCTGTGATAGACAAGCAGTAAAAGACCTCCTGTGATCTCTGTGGGCGTACCCACATGGTGAAAACTAGTTGGAAGATAGTGGGATCACCCTGGAAGACCTCTGTGAAAACCAAGTGCCAAAACCTTGCCTCAATTGCCCAAATCGAATTCCTCAGTGACCACTTTGTCCCATTTTTTAACTGCCTCGGGAACTATGAAAGTGCCAAAACTGCCTCCTAGGGCATCTGCGCTGTCCAACTGAGCCCACCAGGCTCTCCAGAAGGGGGGGTAAATGGTAATAACAAGTGGTTGGACCACCCCCTCCTCATATAGCACCCTAGGTGAACTGGCCTCTCATGGACCCTGCTGCTCAAGCTGGGAAATCAGCCCCAAATCTAGTCAACAAGTGTAAAACTGCAACAATCACTGTCAAAAGTGCCCGAAATTGAAAGATAAGTGTCTCATTGGATCCAAAAGACTCGAATCCACTAGGAATGTGTACTCATACACCATGGGTTGCCCTAATGGGCCAGCTATAGGGTCCACCATATATGGACAATGTATAATCTGATGCTCTGATGTAATAAATAAAACTGTTGCACTGCATCAATCATCATCTGCATCCTATATCCATCATATGGCATCATCATCAAGAGTATGTGGGTCCATCAATCATCATCTATAAACATATGTAGCCCACATCATCGCGGATCCCAAGAAATGACCATAGTCAAACTAGGTTTGACTAGGTCCATATATAACCAAGGAAAAATCATATCAGTAGACTAAGACATGTTCCTCTAATCATTCTCACAGCTTAGCTCAAAGTATAACATCCATTCAGTGGCATTAATCAAGTTAGCATGTTCCTTTATTATATGAAATTACTTGCACAATAGTTCAAATGACAAACTCACTCATTGGACATGGTCAAACTGCTAGTGAAGGATGAAGGCTAGGAACAAGGTTGGGCCAAGAGGTTGACTTGTCCAACTCAACTCAAAAATACTTTGGACTGGGAGAAGGGGAAAGCTATAAACTCTGTGCTGGACAAAATAACACGGGGAATGGCTGTGCCTCACAAATGGATAAGTTGTTTAGAGAGTGCTTATTCAACTTAGGCATCATGTCTACATCAAGTTGATCCAGGTTCATTAGGATCATTCAATTTCATTTCATGGCCTTTTCGCCTACATAACCCTTCGAATCTCAGGTGTGCTGATAAGCACAACTAGTTGCAGCTTCCATCCAGGGCATGTTTTCAAATATATATAAGGTCAACAATTGTTTAGATATAGCTTTTAAGAACCATTGCTTTTTGGACCTTTCTTATACTCTTCGAGGAGTATTTTTAGCAGTTCATCGCTCTTGCCCTTTTTAGTTTCCATGGGCGAATTTATAAGTTTCCATAAGTAGTACATGAGCTTTCAGTTTTAGCCAACAACATCTCAAGTGACTAGGGGGAGTTCGAGCCAATGCCAAACATCGGGACAACCGACCAGAATGATTTAGGCCTACAATCCAACTCACCAAAGGTAAGTTTTGTCACCAACTTAGAGCCGAGACACTAAACATACAGGGATGCAGTCCAAACACAAAGGTAGAAAATGGGGAAGTCCTCAGTATCGGAAAGTCAAATGAGACAGGTCAAGGTTTAAAGTAAAATAAGGAAAGTCATGTATGGATGGAATCAAGTGAATATGGAGCCTAAACTAGCAGACAACTGGTGTCAGGAAAGACCATATCTATGTACGGTGGTAAACCAGTGGGTTTTGTCAAACAACCTAAATGTGCAAGTAAATGTCCATTTTATAATTTATAGTTCATTTTAAACAATTTGCCACATCAGGAATAATATACCAAGCAGATGATGTGAACATGACTAAATCAACAAGATAATAATCCACAGTCAATGATAAAACATCCATAGGTCATATAACATCATCACAATAATAATCATCATATATCATCTGAAACACTACTGCAATACATCTCTAAGGACTGAACTGAAACTGTATGGGATAAAGGGTCACATCGATCATCAGGCTCAGCCTTGACACAAGGTCTAACATAAGTCTGAATAATACACTGCTCTGATCATGAGTGATCTAAAAATATACAATCATCATAGCCAAGCTCTGAATAATGGAAGCTCTGGAATGTGCAGATATCTGCTAAGCAAGAATAGTAGCCCTGCTACTATGGTGTGATAACAGAAGGATCGGTGGCTTGGGAGTCCTTCAAATATCTTGGAATCCCAATCTTCAAAAAGAACCCCAAAGTTGCACATTGGACGCCGCTTCTAGAAAAATTGAAAAGCAGAATTCAAGCTTGGGGTGCCAACTAGTTAAACACAGCAGGGAAGTTGGTACTAATGAAATCTGTGCTTATCAATATCCCTATCTTTTAAAATTCAATCTTGTTGGCCCCTAAAACCTTCATAAGTAAGCTGGATGAGATATTGAGGAGGTTTCTGTGGGAAGGGGGAAAACAAAATGAGCAAAAGCTTCACTTAGTGAGCTGGAAAAAAGTCAAAAAGCCATTTATGGAAGGAGGCCTTCAAATCCAAGACATAGCCAACCAAAACTTAGCCTTGGGCGCCAAATTGTTGTGGAATATAGTTTCCGGTAAACCATCCTGGAGCAAACGAGTGCTATGGAAGAAATATTTCCAAGGGCAGCGAACAAGATGTTTAGACCATCCGCCGAGAGTCCCAAGAGGGTCCCCAATCTTCATGCTGTGCCTAAGAGCTGTGGAGTGTTTCAAAGATAAGTTGTACTGGATCCCAGGTAATGGCAAATCTATAAGAATCTGGGAAGACCAGATCCTTGGAGATCCACCTCTAAACCAAACTGAGGAGCTGGAGAACATTAAAGAGTGGATGCAGAGCAGAAATCTTCTCACCTTGTGGGACATTTCCAGTTGGGGGTCCAACGTGGACAGAAGTTGGGAGTCATGGGATCTAGGAGGCTATCCTGGAAATTTAGAAGAAGAAGCCTGTAAGCTCATTGATCTGCTCCAAGGGAAGTCCCCAATAAAGGCCTTAGCAAAAGATAAAAGAGGTTGGGGCACCACCTCGGGCAAGTATTCGGCAGCAGAAGGGTATCATGCTCTCCATGTGAGATTCCATATGCACCTCCAGACCCCTCCCTCTGGAAATCCTTGTGGTCTTTCAATTCCATTCCAAAGATTGATTTCTTCACCTAGACTCTGGCACACAGAAGCATCCTAACCTGTGACAATTTGAGGGGGTGGGAAGGGCCCTCTAAATGCCCGTTGTGTCTGTTGGAAGAGGAAAATGCTGATCATATGTTCTTGCTCTGCCCATTCGCAAAAGAAACGTGGAGTGAAGTTCTGAGGATGAGCCTGGATAGGATTGGCTTGCCAGATAACCTTCAGGACATGCTAAAGAATTGGGTCGCTAGCTCTCCATTTCGACTTATTAAAAAAGAGCTCTTGAAGACTTGTTAGATGTGGATACCAAAATTCACCTGCTGGAAACTATGGCTCGAAAGGAATAGTAGAATATTCAGAGACAAAAGATACAGCTCTTCCAAGGTAGCGTTAAAAGACAGAGCCATGATGGGAGAAGCGTTGGAAACTAAAGTCAGCCTCAGAAACGCTAGTGCTCTTGACGCTGAAGAAGGCCAGTGGCCGACAGATTTAGTTCCAAACCATTAACTCAAGACAGCCCCCATCACTCCTCAAACTGCTATCTGGGAAATTCGATTGGAGGAGCAAGAATTCATCAAGTGGAGATCGAATCTGGAGGATCATAGCCTTTTCTTCAACGGAGCTTCAAAAGGGAACCCTGGAGCGGTCGGCGGTGGGGGGTTGCTCCTGAGTCCTTCTGGAGGTATCGCTCTGAGTTTTGCCTGGGGGCTAGGCCAGGACTCCAATAACAGAGCAGAGGCACTTGCTCTATGGCAAGGTTTGAAGCAAGCCTTAAGGGAAAACCTCAACTCGTTGGTGGTCTTTGGCGATTCGAGGATTATAATCCAAGCAGTGATCTCTAAAAGAAATTTGTCCCAGATTCATCTAGCTTCCTTGCTCAAGAAAATTCAATTGCTGGTCTCCAAGTTCCAAAAGATTCGCTTCTTCCACGTCCTAAGGGGTCTAAACGCCTTGGCTGACCTAGAAACCAATAAGGGTACGCTCCTGGGCAGGAGTCAATTATCAATCGATGGGAACGTTTCGTTTTGTAATATTCCTTAATAGACGTGGCGTTTTTGACCGGTTGGTCCAGAGAAACCCTCATGATCCTGAGATACTACTTATGACAAAGAAATCAAATCCTATGCAATATCTACAAGCTCGTCAGACCCACTGCCATATCTCTGTGCAGATGCGATATCTTTTCGATTCAAGGTTAGATCCCATCGTCAACAGAAGTAATGTCCTCCCAAGTCAAAATCGGCAGAATCCCCCTGACCTCTCTGAGGTTAAAAACACTACACCAGGCAGCAAGAGGCATCGATCGAGCATTTCTTCCTCCAGCAAGGTGAAGTTTTCTCTGAGTCTAAGCAATATACTCCTCTCAAGGATAGCCCTCATGGCAGAAAACTCATATCTGGGTTTGTCCCTGGAGGAGAGATTGACAGAATTGCAGACCGCAATGGCTAAGCTAAAGAAGCGGGTTAAAGAGCAAGAATCAAAATGGGACACGCTCGTCAAAGAGCTTTCCGAGCTTCGAGAGGAGTTTACATAAGCAAAAGAAGCGGGGGATGAGTTTACTGATGCAACGGAGGTGCAGTTCAAAGACCAGGCAAATACAAATTGTGATTTCGACAATAGACTGTGCATGCTGGAAATCAAAGTCAAGAAGCTGGCCCGTTATTAGGTTCTGCCCAAGAATGATGATGACTAAGCAGCTGAACTTCCTTCATCTCTTCGTCGATTATATTTTTACTCCTCTGTTATTTTCTGCTGTTATCTTGCGCGACAGATTGTTGCTAACCGGGGGGTCTTCCACCCGGAATTTTGTAAATCTGCCTGCCTACCATCCCACTATTAATAGTTGTATAGAAGAGATGAAGCATTATTGTGTCAAAGTACCCAGCAGCTGTTTTGCCGGCCATTAATTCCAAAAAATATAACCGTTTCTGTCTAAAAAAAAACATTGATCTATCTATCTACGTATATAATGAATAAGTGGGGTACAACGAACTTTGTGACCGTATACCTGATAAGCATTGACTAGTTACTAAGGTGAAAGGTTGTATCCCTTAATTTATTTAAATAACATTATTATTATGTAATGTTTATTTATGTATTTTATATTCAATACATTGCCTCCGCCTTCAAAGATGCTTTGTCCTCAAAGCATAATCTAAAAAACGTTATGTCTTTGTTCTTGCATGTAACACTTTCACTTGATGCTCTGTTCCAAATGCTCTCATGGTTGAAGAAACAAAACAGTATGATCTTCGAAATGCTGAACAGAACTGTTGCATTGTATATGGATCGACCCATCCCATGTCTATCTTCATTGAGACCTTTTATTGGTCCATTGTTTGGACAGTACTTCTAGTCTTATGTTTCCAAGCAAGGTGTTGATTTGGTTGCACCCTGTTTTAGAATTGTGATTCTTTGGAATGCATGAAGAATGTCATCGATATTCATATTGCTTTTGTCATTGGTCACGATTACTCTTGTGATTTGGATAATGAAAAGACATCCTTCTATCTCGCGTCTTGACTTCAGTGCTAGAACATTCCTCTTTTGATACTTCAAGTTATTTATTGGTTGATCACATTCATTCACGCACACTTCAAGTAATAGTGTCAATCACGTAAATCACAGATTTAGACAGCACTTATTTTTACCACTTAGCAGAAGACACTAGCTTCTGCTAGCTTACTTGGCAAATTCGGATTGTCAAGTAGGAAATGTTCAGCATTTGGCAGCTGTCCACTTCCTGTTTTTAGTTCTCTTCCAGAAGATTCTTGGACTCACATACACCCCTTCGGATTAAGGGGGAGAATGTTGGAAACCTAATCCTTGCGATTTTGATAAATTGTACTTGGTTGTCATTGGCAAATCTGAAGAGTCACCTTGGAGTCCAATAGCTTGGAATATGAAACCAAGCGTCACTCCATGTTGTATTCATATGTAAATTCTCTTAATGCAAAATAGTGTTTCACACTTATCTTTCATTGGATGTTCCAACAAAGCGCAACATGTTGGGATTGCAAAAGGCTGAGGATCTTGTATTTGTGCATTCAAAACTATGCCTTGTGCCTTGTAGGGGTGAAAAATATACAAGTGGGTCTCATAAAGACTGCAATGTGGATGCAGATTGCCCAGACTTGGAACTCTCTCTTGCTGCTCTTGATATTGGTTATGATGCCTCTTCTTCCAATCCACGCTCTACTTCTGCTGAACAAGGATCTTGTCTTATTTTTGTTGATGAGGATGAGGATGAGAACATATAAATGTATTGGTCTTTAGCTCATGTTTTATTTCATTTTCAGCACATATAGCCTCATTTATAAAGGTTGATTTGGATGTATAGCCTCATCTAAAAATGTATATATATATATATAAGCCCGATGGGTTAGCTCAAGTGGTTGAGTGCTGTGAGTTGGTAAACAGAAGGTCTCGGGGTCAAATCCACGGGTGGCTATGAGTTGATATATAAGGGCCTCACTTGATGTCCCTATTGTCCGCCAATATGCACACCAGCAGCGGAAATCTTTTGAAAGCTGTCTCTTCACTACAAGTGAGAGAGGTGTGGCCTTGGGGGCAAGCAATGAGCCAGGTACTGTCACCTGAATCCCAGCTCCTCCGTTTAGGCAAACTCCTAACGAAGCCAAGGGGGGTAGTCCCTAAAAGAGAGTTTTACTAAGGCTCTTGTTGTTATAGTGTTTTCTTATGTAGTGATGCGGATGGGTGTTGTTTAGGAGTTTTTTTTGTGGAATGAGAGACAAAATAAAGCTTGAAAAATAAAACACAAGATAAGATGCAATCCACGTTGCGAAACAGTATATAAAGACTTGAGATAATTAAGAAGCATCCACAGATAAAAATTAAATGACAAAAGGAGCAGTGCCTTATCCAATGGATAATGGAGTCAAAATAACAAATGTAGTGATGAGGGATGCTGAAAAGTAGTCTTGATAGTAATTGTTCGTGAGATCGTTGTGCAAATTATCTTGGTAAATTTCAAAGTTTTAGTTGTCTTGATTATTAGGGCTAAGACCAAAGGTATCAAAAAGATGGTAGAACCCTACCCAAGAAAGATACTGGCAACCCTAAGTGACCTGTCGGAAGCACCCAGATTCAATAAGGATTGGTGTCCAATGTTTGAACCGCCCCTCAGTCTGACAGTGGGAATCCGGCGTCACCTCTCGTGGGAAGAACAGTATTTTGCCTTGGTTGAGGTTTTGGGTAAAAATTTTAATTAAGTTTATCGATCGTAATTACCAAGTCTTACACCTTTCTGAGTACTAGCCCAACCGTTTCCGGTTGGCAAAGCATACGGGTGTAGGACAAACCAAGATAAATTAATTAGGGGTGTGTGAGTGGAAAATTTTATTATTAAAAGAACCTTGTTCAACTCTCCGACAGAGAGCGCTCTTGACTCGGTCTTATGACCACAGTTCAAGAGACTTGCTAAGTTAACAATGCCTAATGCAGGGATAATGCAAGACTAATATGCCCTCCGATAGAGGGTGCTCTTGACTTGGATTTGGCCAAGTTCAAGAGACTTTGGTTTATTTTAAGGAAGCAAAAGTATTTGTGTTGTGAAAGCAGCAAAATAACTTTAAAAGATGAGTCCACTTGATAAACTTGAAAGATATAAATTAATGCTTAACAAAAAATACTTGCGAGATAAATAAATCTAGTGTTCTACCACACAAACTTTAATCTACTAGGTGGGATTGATCTCCGAACAAGATCAACCACTAGAAGCCACCAATCCTGGAAACCTTCCAGCTAGCTGGATGTCCACAAGAAGTTGATGGGGGAGCGAGAAGCTACCACAAAACTATGTGGCCTTTGGGATACGATCCCAAAGTTAACTATTCTCTGGTCAAGGATTGGAAGAGAAACAAGATAATAATAAACAAAGATAACTCTAAACTACCCAAGAATCTCTTTCAGGTTCAAGACCCTACTCGGGAAAGCAACGGGGTAAGTAGAATATGGAAAACAAATAACCGAATTTACTTAGTGAAATAGAAATTAATCTAAGAGCATGGAAACATAAACTAAGTCAAATCAAAACACAAGACCCAACACTCTTCACCAAATGGGGAAGAAGACCCAAAAGTGGAGACCCCCTCCACTTGAAACTTTTTATTAAACTGTTACAGATGCCTTGGGTTTAAAACCTTGCAAGGTCTTTGAGAAAGATGATACTTGGAAAAATCTAAGAAAAAAGCAATTTTTTTTGCTTGCTTTTACAAAGGATAATTATGTCAAATTTTGCTCATTTTTATGGTTTCTTCTCTTTGATCCTTTGCTTGGATCTTACTTCTTCAAAGCTTTTCAAATCTCTTTCTTTCAAAGCACCTACACAAGCTTGAAAAAGATACTCAACATGCACCCATTAAACGTCAGAAATCAAAATGGAATTTGAATCTACCAAGTCCAAACTTGAAAAATAAAGCCTAAAACATAAAAGTCATGAAAATTTTGTTCGAAAAAGTTTGTATGGGAAAACGGACCAGCGAACAAAAGTTGCTCTAAATATGCTAGAAAAGAGATCTAAGACTTAAAAATTTTAAGGAAAATTTTATGAAAATTTTTCTATCTTAAAAGGGAAACTAAATGCAAACTTAACAAGTGCAAGAATGAGATCTAGTATGATTTTAAGACTATCTTTTCAATGCATGAGATTTATTTTTAATGAGATCTAACTATGCAAAAAAACATCTACCAAATAACCAAGTATGAGATCTAACACTAACTACTACTAACTCCTTTGTTTTGTTGTTTTGATGTGACTTAAGGCTTAAATGGGAGTCGACGAGGACAAGAACTAGAAGAAAGATGGCTAGGACGAATAGGGTGAAGGGTAGAGACTAAAAGGAAGGGGAGGAGGCACCTAAAGGCTAAGACGAGAGGAGAAGGATGACCCTTCTAGGATGGACGAGAAGGCAAAAGAAGACCAAAACGAAAGGGGGAGGAGACAAATGAGGAGAGGGGACGAGAGCAAAAGAGTGGGGCTAAAGGACGTAAAATGAAACTAGGGCAAGGAGGAATAGGCTTAGCAAATCAATGGGAAAAGGGGATCAAGGAGCAAAAGACAAGGCTTGAAGAGAGAGCCTTTAGTGACAAGGTTTTTAAAAATAGAATTTTTGGTTGATGAGAAACCTGAGAAGAGCTCTTCCTAGCCTTCTTAAGATGAAAAGATCTTGAGATTATTGTAGATCCTGCAACCACAAAGTGTTAGGCCAAAACTTGAAGATGAACAAGGGTTTGATGCAACCGAGCTCTTACCCCTCTTCACTTTAAGCAACACCTAATCACAAACCCAAACACTCAACCAACAAGTGAGATCAACAATGCTAGTATGCTAGAAATATCAAGATTAGATCAACAATTTGTATAACCAACTACTCATGTCCATTTAGATCTTGATAAACCATGCATAAATAACCAACTTAAATTATAAATGGTTACTCTATTGTACTAAAAATAGTCTTCACAAGCTAGCCATTGATCAAATACTATGCATAATCAAGAGATGGGTTTAGAGAAGATGTCACCTCAACAAGAGATGAATTCACACCAAAGATTGAAAGCTCATGGACCTCCAAAGTCGAAATCTTTATTGAAAATATTAAGCCAAAAGCATGTTACAAATTTTTGCAGAGTAATCTTGCATCAAAGTCTCCATGAGATAACAACCCAAATGGGCCTCTCTTTATACTAAAACTAAAAACCTAAACCCTAATTCGAATTGGTGGTGAGCAATGAAGTCGAATTCCAATCATGCAAGGCTTGGAGCAAGAGACATGGCCAAAGTCGAGTTGGTGTTTGGTGAGATTGGCATTATGTGGCAAACTCGACTTGAGGTGGGTGGGAGGTGAGAGCATTAACCAATGGATGAAATACATCAAGGCAAAGGCGAGTTAAGGTAGAGGAGGCGTGATCCATGTGGTGGGGCGAGTTGAGGTGTGATGAAGACATGTGGAGGGTATTGGGTGCTAGCTCGAATCTAATGGAAGCCAAGGCCACACGTGATTGCATGGGAAGCATCACAAACCAACCAACAAACTCCAACAAGGTTCAAACTCGAGTTTAATGGGGATTGACGTGAGGATTTTAGGAGATGCGAGTGGGTTGAGGCATGAACACGTGGTAGATGGGTAGATAGAACTCGAGCCATGGAGGGAACCAAGCTTATGGTAGGTGTGGTGAGTCATGAGGGCGCCTACCTCATCATAAATACAAAACCACCAACCCAACCAATAACTGACACATCACCAAATCGAATTTCTATGAAGGAGGGCGAATTAGCTTGGGGAGATTCTTTGCTGGTGACTGGATGGGCTTGGAGTTGATTGGAATCTTCCTAAATGCTCATTGCCATGTCATTTAGCCCTTTATTTTAATCAAATTGATTAATTTTGGAGAGATTTGGATTATCTCCAAAATAATCAATTTTATTATTTTAATTAATAATTTCTCTGTAAATGACTTTTTAGAGAAAATATTAATTACGGGGCGGAATTGACATCCGAAAGTTGGGTTTAGCTGCTCCATGGGTCATGTGTGATTTTTGGCTTATGAAACGAGCCATCAAACACTGAAATCGGACCCCGGATGACTGACATATTACAGACTCAAATTTCTCTATTTAAACTATAGAGAAATTTAATTAAAATTTAAAAATAATTAAAAAATTAAAAACCCCAATTTCGACGCGTCCGGTAAAATTTTTTCGAAATTTTTTCTGGGGGTCCTAGAGAACTAAGACATGACCAGAACCTATTCTAATAGTGTCTAGTAGGTTTATACATTATAGTTGGACCCTAATAACCCCCCATGGCCAAATTTCCAAAATCGGGCATTCCAGCTTTGGAGGAAGCGGGAGAAAAACCAAAAGATTATATCTCGCCTGAAGCAAAGTATAATCTGACGGTGAAAAAACTCCCTGGAATACCTTAGTTGTTTAATCCAGTCATGGGGAACCGAGCCACTCAGACCCTACTAGCACACTTTGATACAAACCCCCATGGGGCCATGGTCATGTCGACTCAAAAACAAAACTGGCTAAACCCAAATATCTGAAACCCAGATACTCTAGAAGTGAACACTGATGTGTTCCAACACTGGCGGCTCAATAAGGTTTCAACCATTTGTACAAAATAGGTGATAACATCTGGCTCCAACTGCGGGACGTGTGCTCGATCTGGAAATTATGCAAGGAGAGGATACGAGAACACCAGAATCTTTGGTTTATATATATAACCTGTAAAAACATCTCAACTTGACAGAAAACCTTCAGTAGCACATGTGTTATGAAAAAACCAAAATGAAATATCAACTATATTTATTTTGAAAATAAATTCTATATACTCAAAAATTAAAATGCAAAAAGTAAATGCTCACTTTGAGGAGCTTTATTTTTCCTATTCTAACATAGCATAAAAGAAAATGTTAAGTATAATCAGAAATCCAATGTAGCCATCTAAGCATATTATCAATATAATAATTTTTTACCTTGTCTCTGGTTACCAGCCAGAGCAAGGGAATGCATATCATAAAGTGCAAACCTGCTTGAATCTTTTGAATGGGAGGGCTGGATGGGGAATCATATATAAGCGATAAACACTTGAAGTGCTCCCAAATATGGTAGGTCCCTCGGCAGGCATCCTCTATCCAGAACAGGATAGGAGGAATATACTCAGGATGACAAGACAGTTCTGATATCTCATCATACTGATCTGAAAGGCTGTTCTGAAAATTATTTTCCGTGGAAGTGTAAGCCCCAAGCTGCTCCAAATCATAAGGAATCTCTGTATGTAGAAACAATGGTTGAGATTGCTCTTTAATAAGTTGTATCTGATCTGACTCTTTACTACACTGCTTTCCCAAGTCCTCATTGTTGATACTTATGCATGGCTCTAACTGCTTCTATGAGGAAATAACATGCTCCTCTTCCATGTCTAAATGTCCCATACTTTCAAGATCCACACTCCCCTCTCTAGATACATCAAAAATAGGTTTTTCAATGTATGTCCAATAGTCACCATCCATATTTTTATCAAATATGGGGGGGTCTTCATGATTTTCATTATATTCCATGTTGTGTCTATCCTCCTCGTGCTCATAATCTTCTTCTTTAGAAAAAGGATCACCAAGAAGGAAACCTTCCAAACTATCACTATCAGATATATCGCAAACTTCTTTATGAATTTCAACATGGGCTTCTGCAATGGTTTCTTTTGGAGGGGGATCAGGAGTACAAATGTGCTCATCATCACTGAAGTAGTCTTGAAAAAATTCCCATTTTGTATCATCCTCTGTTGTGGTGATATGAGGAGGGTCTTCAATAATATCTTCAATGAATGGTTCCTCATGCTTTTCTTCAATGGGATCATCATGAGTCTCTAACAAAGGAGTGTCATACATCATATTTGTATTGGATAACTTCGGCTTTCCCCCCTGAAATTCTATTGAAGGAAAGAAGGAAGCAAGAATGCATTTAGTGTAAAACTCCAAACCATTATATTCATGCCATTGACTCAAAAACACCTCAATGAAGTTAATGAGGGAAACAATAGATCTATCGGGAAGGCCCTCATAAAACCAACATGAGGCATCCTCCTGTAGGGAACAAGCAAACATCTGCATCATATGATCTTCATGGCATATGCCCTGCTTCTTCATTTGTGTAAGGAAAGTCAAAACATGGGTTCTGGCTGAATAATTTTCTTTATGATGACAAAACCTAGGAATGGAATAAGATGTCTTTTTATCCTCAAATTCATTTGGAAAGCCTGGAATTCTGAAGTAATCAATGGGCGGATGTGCAAGGGAGATTCGAGCGGCAAGTTCTCTTCTCTCAATATCCATGTCATAGTAATTCGGATCTTGGTTTGGACTGATCATGGAGAAACTTAAGTACTGAAGGAACAGAGCTATCCAATAATGAGCTTAAAAATTTTCTGTATTTGTATGGGCTCATCTACACACAAATCTCAAACAAAATATGAGATACAAGGGTTTTATCCCTTCAATGGAGTCACCATGTGAGAATAAAAAAATATGCATTTGAAATACTCATAAAAGTTCTATTTTTTATTTGACATTTTATCAAAGGAAAAAGGTTAGTGGCTAGAAAAATTTTATTTTGATCTCTACAAAAAAGACTATGGATGTCTAATACAGACTCAAATCCAAGATTTTCAAGGATCCTACGAGAAACTAGCTTATTCAATCTCCTCCTATAAACCTTTTCAAGTTCAAGGATGAAACTGAGTAAGCCTACAGAGTTTCTTCTAGTTGAATACCTTGAGGTGTTAACTGACAGTGGAGTCGCCAGGTGAATCCAAGTCTAATTTCAGAGAGTCATTAAACTAAAAAACTACCAAAAAGAAAAAAGGGCAGTGGAGTCGCCAGACAGATTTGAGAATCTATCAAAAGGTAAACAAACTAGAAAAAACTAAGGTCGTCCAGGAACAAAAAGATTTGTCCCCGGCAACGGCGCCAAAGATGTTGTCCGCCAATATGCACACCAGCAGCGGAAATCTTTCGAAAGCTGTCTCTTCACTACAAGTGAGAGAGGTGTGGCCTTGGGGGCAAGCAATGAGCCAGGTACTGTCACCTGAATCCCAACTCCTCCGTTTAGGCAAACTCCTAACGAAGCCAAGGGGGGTAGTCCCTAAAAGAGAGTTTTACTAAGGCTCTTGTTGTTATAGTGTTTTCTTATGTAGTGATGCGGATGGGTGTTGTTTAGGAGTTTTTTTTGTGGAATGAGAGACAAAATAAAGCTTGAAAAATAAAACACAAGATAAGATGCAATCCACGTTGCGAAACAATATATAAAGACTTGAGATAATTAAGAAGCATCCACAGATAAAAATTAAATGACAAAAGGACCAGTGCCTTATCCAATGGGTAATGGAGTCAAAATAACAAATGTAGTGATGGGGGATGCTGAAAAGTAGTCTTGATAGTAATTGTTCGTGAGATCGTTGTGCAAATTATCTTGGTAAATTTCAAAGTTTTAATTGTCTTGATTATTAGGGCTAAGACCAAAGGTATCAAAAAGATGGTAGAACCCTACCCAAGAAAGATACTGGCAACCCTAAGTGACCTGTCGGAAGCACCCAGATTCAATAAGGATTGGTGTCCAATGTTTGAACCGCCCCTGAGTCTGACAGTGGGAATCTGGCGTCACCTCTCATGGGAAGAACAGTATTTTGCCTTGGTTGAGGTTTTGGGTAAAAATTTTAATTAAGTTTATCGATCGTAATTACCAAGTCTTACACCTTTCTGAGTACTAGCCCAACCGTTTCCGGTTGGCAGAGCATACGGGTGTAGGACAAACCAAGATAAATTAATTAGGGGTGTGTGAGTGGAAAATTTTATTATTAAAAGAACCTTGTTCAACTCTCCGACAGAGAGCGCTCTTGACTCGGTCTTATGACCACAGTTCAAGAGACTTGCTAAGTTAACAATGCCTAATGCAGGGATAATGCAAGACTAATATGCCCTCCGATAGAGGGTGCTCTTGACTTGGATTTGGCCAAGTTCAAGAGACTTTGGTTTATTTTAAGGAAGCAAAAGTATTTGTGTTGTGAAAGCAGCAAAATAACTTTAAAAGATGAGTCCACTTGATAAACTTGAAAGATATAAATTAATGCTTAACAAAAAATACTTGCGAGATAAATAAATCTAGTGTTCTACCACACAAACTTTAATCTACTAGGTGGGATTGATCTCCGAACAAGATCAACCACTAGAAGCCACCAATCCTGGAAACCTTCCAGCTAGCTGGATGTCCACAAGAAGTTGATGGGGGAGCGAGAAGCTACCACAAAACTATGTGGCCTTTGGGATACGATCCCAAAGTTAGCTATTCTCTGGTCAAGGATTGGAAGAGAAACAAGATAATAATAAACAAAGATAACTCTAAACTACCCAAGAATCTCTTTCAGGTTCAAGACCCTACTCGGGAAAGCATGGGGGTAAGTAGAATATGGAAAACAAATAACCGAATTTACTTAGTGAAATAGAAATTAATCTAAGAGCATGGAAACATAAACTAAGCCAAATCAAAACACAAGACCCAACACTCTTCCCCAAATGGGGAAGAAGACCCAAAAGTGGAGACCCCCTCCACTTGAAACTTTTTATTAAACTGTTACAGATGCCTTGGGTTTAAAACCTTGCAAGGTCTTTGAGAAAGATGATACTTGGAAAAATCTAAGAAAGAAGCAATTTTTTTTTGCTTGCTTTTACAAAGGATAATTATGTCAAATTTTGCTCATTTTCATGGTTTCTTCTCTTTGATCCTTTGCTTGGATCTTACTTCTTCAAAGCTTTTCAAATCTCTTTCTTTCAAAGCACCTACACAAGCTTGAAAAAGATACTCAACATGCACCCATTAAACGTCAGAAATCAAAATGGAATTTGAATCTACCAAGTCCAAACTTGAAAAATAAAGCCTAAAACATAAAAGTCATGAAAATTTTGTTCGAAAAAGTTTGTATGGGAAAACGGACCAGCGAACAAAAGTTGCTCTAAATATGCTAGAAAAGAGATCTAAGACTTAAAAATTTTAAGGAAAATTTTATGAAAATTTTTCTATCTTAAAAGGGAAACTAAATGCAAACTTAACAAGTGCAAGAATGAGATCTAGTATGATTTTAAGACTATCTTTTCAATGCATGAGATTTATTTTTAATGAGATCTAACTATGCAAAAAAACATCTACCAAATAACCAAGTATGAGATCTAACACTAACTACTACTAACTCCTTTGTTTTGTTGTTTTGATGTGACTTAAGGCTTAAATGGGAGTGGACAAGGACAAGAACTAGAAGAAAGATGGCTAGGACGAATAGGGTGAAGGGTAGAGACTAAAAGGAAGGGGAGGAGGCACCTAAAGGCTAAGACGAGAGGAGAAGGGTGACCCTTCTAGGATGGACGAGAAGGCAAAAGAAGACCAAAACGAAAGGGGGAGGAGACAAATGAGGAGAGGGGACGAGAGCAAAAGAGTGGGGCTAAAGGACGTAAAATGAAACTAGGGCAAGGAGGAATAGGCTTAGCAAATCAATGGGAAAAGGGGATCAAGGAGCAAAAGACAAGGCTTGAAGAGAGAGCCTTTAGTGACAAGGTTTTTAAAAATAGAATTTTTGGTTGATGAGAAACCTGAGAAGAGCTCTTCCTAGCCTTCTTAAGATGAAAAGATCTTGAGATTATTGTAGATCCTGCAACCACAAAGTGTTAGGCCAAAACTTGAAGATGAACAAGGGTTTGATGCAACCGAGCTCTTACCCCTCTTCACTTTAAGCAACACCTAATCACAAACCCAAACACTCAACCAACAAGTGAGATCAACAATGCTAGTATGCTAGAAATATCAAGATTAGATCAACAATTTGTATAACCAACTACTCATGTCCATTTAGATCTTGATAAACCATGCATAAATAACCAACTTAAATTATAAATGGTTACTCTATTGTACTAAAAATAGTCTTCACAAGCTAGCCATTGATCAAATACTATGCATAATCAAGAGATGGGTTTAGAGAAGATGTCACCTCAACAAGAGATGAATTCACACCAAAGATTGAAAGCTCATGGACCTCCAAAGTCGAAATCTTTATTGAAAATATTAAGCCAAAAGCATGTTACAAATTTTTGCAGAGTAATCTTGCATCAAAGTCTCCATGAGATAACAACCCAAATGGGCCTCTCTTTATACTAAAACTAAAAACCTAAACCCTAATTCGAATTGGTGGTGAGCAATGAAGTCGAATTCCAATCATGCAAGGCTTGGAGCAAGAGACATGGCCAAAGTCGAGTTGGTGTTTGGTGAGATTGGCATTATGTGGCAAACTCGACTTGAGGTGGGTGGGAGGTGAGAGCATTAACCAATGGATGAAATACATCAAGGCAAAGGCGAGTTAAGGTAGAGGAGGCGTGATCCATGTGGTGGGGCGAGTTGAGGTGTGATGAAGACATGTGGAGGGTATTGGGTGCTAGCTCGAATCTAATGGAAGCCAAGGCCACACGTGATTGCATGGGAAGCATCACAAACCAACCAACAAACTCCAACAAGGTTCAAACTCGAGTTTAATGGGGATTGACGTGAGGATTTTAGGAGATGCGAGTGGGTTGAGGCATGAACACGTGGTAGATGGGTAGATAGAACTCGAGCCATGGAGGGAACCAAGCTTATGGTAGGTGTGGTGAGTCATGAGGGCGCCTACCTCATCATAAATACAAAACCACCAACCCAACCAATAACTGACACGTCACCAAATCGAATTTCTATGAAGGAGGGCGAATTAGCTTGGGGAGATTCTTTGCTGGTGACTGGATGGGCTTGGAGTTGATTGGAATCTTCCTAAATGCTCATTGCCATGTCATTTAGCCCTTTATTTTAATCAAATTGATTAATTTTGGAGAGATTTGGATTATCTCCAAAATAATCAATTTTATTATTTTAATTAATAATTTCTCTGTAAATGACTTTTTAGAGAAAATATTAATTACGGGGCGGAATTGACATCCGAAAGTTGGGTTTAGCTGCTCCATGGGTCATGTGTGATTTTTGGCTTATGAAACGAGCCATCAAACACTGAAATCGGACCCCGGATGACTGACATATTACAGACTCAAATTTCTCTATTTAAACTATAGAGAAATTTAATTAAAATTTAAAAATAATTAAAAAATTAAAAACCCCAATTTCGACGCGTCCGGTAAAAAATTTTCGAAATTTTTTCTGGGGGTCCTAGAGACCTAGGACATGACCAGGGTCCAGAACCTATTCTAATAGTGTCTAGTAGGTTTATACATTATAGTTGGACCCTAATAACCCCCCATGGCCAAATTTCCAAAATCGGGCATTCCAGCTTTGGAGGAAGCGGGAGAAAAACCAAAAGATTATATCTCGCCTGAAGCAAAGTATAATCTGACGGTGAAAAAACTCCCTGGAATACCTTAGTTGTTTAATCCAGTCATGGGGAACCGAGCCACTCAGACCCTACTAGCACACTTTGATACAAACCCCCATGGGGCCATGGTCATGTCGACTCAAAAACAAAACTGGCTAAACCCAAATATCTGAAACCCAGATACTCTAGAAGTGAACACTGATGTGTTCCAACACTGGCGGCTCAATAAGGTTTCAACCATTTGTACAAAATAGGTGATAACAGTCCCCATCGGGTTAGGCTCCGTAATCAGAGCCGGTGGGGTGAGACCCCTACAGGTGGGCCCCCTGTGAATTCTTCCCGTGGACGTAGCAACTCCTCTCCAGGTTTGTGAAACACATTGAAAATATATATATATATATTGTATTTTGTATATACTGCATCTCCACAGATGTACCCATTTTGGGGGGTCACATTTCCAGACATTCCCATTTCGGAAACTTGGAAATGTTTCCAAGTTTTGTGCAACTTAGCAGCACATTAAGTTGTGTCAAACAGTTGAAATCTTACAACAACAAAGTGTATAACAGCAATTTGAAAACTTTGAAGAGATCATCATTAGAATGATTTCTACGTTGTGCATAAGTTATAACTAACAGCAATCTTCAACTGCTTCAAGCATAGAATCATAAACTACTTTTACAAGAAAGGCACATTTTGCTTAGTTAAACTCGGAGAATATTTTAAGAGATCTTCCAATAAAAACTAAATATGCACCCTGAGATCCACTACTCACAACAAAGCGCTCCCAGAAGTCTCCAAACAGAGGTCTATCAATGGCCTTCAATCTTTCCTTTGTTGCCGCATCCACACTTACATAAAGCTGCAAGTTTGCACTGAATGTCAGATATTAATGTCCAATGGTAAACATTTACAACTTTCATCAGAAACGTTTTTCCTGTGCATGGAAATTTCATACCTGTGTTATAGGTTTCAATGATTTAATCGCCTCTGGAAATTGTGCATTTGTCACTAAAAAGGTAGAAATCCGCCTTCTATGCAATTCATCAATCAGTGTGTTGATCTCAGGGTACATGATAGGCTCACCCACAAGAGAGAGAGCACAATGCCTAGGAGTCAGGCCTTCAGTCAACCTTTCCTCCTTCACACCTGCAGGTAATATATAACTATTTTATCTTCCGTAAAACCTAAAGAATGCAACATCACAGGCAGATAAAGAGTTGCTATGCATCTGGGAATTGGAATATGTGCATTGCAAGTGATTAGTGCTAGAATATATGCAGTCAAAAACAATACTATTATTACAGGCAATTATTAGTTAAATTATACATTTGAAACATATATTCGGCAAAAAACATACAAGTTTGGATTCTTGGAATAGCACTATAAATCCAGATTGACCAATAATTAGGATGGAGGATTTCCCCAAAGGTTCCTATAGGAATAGTATACTGAAGCCCAAGTACAAAGTGTCAGGATGTTCTGACAATCACTGCAAAAGATTATTACAAAAGTGTCAGGAGTGTTAGTATGAATTAACATCCATGGAAGATTTCCCTGAAGGTTCCTATATATGGAATAGTATGCTGAAGCACAAGTATAAAGTGTTAGGACGTTTTGCAACCACTGTAAAAGATTATTAGAGAAGTGCCAGGAATGTCAGTATGACTTCACATCCAATTCATACTGCATCATTGCTGAACCTAGCTTTGTTTGATCCATCTTACTTAAGTATTCATACCAAGAAACAAAGTATCGACATATGCCCAGTCCAAGTAGAATGGGACTAGAAAACATTCCAAAATTATTTTTTCAAAGTGAATAGTCATCAGCTCATTCAAAGTAAAGTATGTTGTCCAATCAGTGCACACCTACCTGGAACACCTTTCATTTGCTTTATCATCTTAGTATGTTGATCTATAGCACCTTCAACAATTTGTAAGGGATCATCCATTTTCCATCGCCAGCTCTTTCCTACAGGATTGGTGTGATGCCTCCAACAAAATACACATTTGTTGGCACAAGCCAAGCTAGGTGTTGCTTCCATGCACCTGTCCATTTATAGCATTCAGAACTTGATTTCAGGTATTTGCAAGGTAAAAATCCATACCAAATCAGTTATCAAAATCATAAAATGTATTTCAGGGATGCATGTGAGACATAAGAAAATAGGTCTTTGGTAAATTACAAAGAAAATAAAACATAGAACAAGGTGCATGGTGAATGTAACAGTCCCCAAAATGGCTATCAGTCTTTGAAACAAAACAAAAAAACCTATGCACAAGTAGCACGCATTCGATACCTGTAAGATGTCAAACCAGAGGAAAAGTTCAATCGAACAAACAATGCTAATGCTATAAATCCATTCAAACTAAATACAGTGGACTAATACAGAGATTCAAAGATCTTTCATATATAAGAAAACTCAGAAAGCACTGTCCTTGAGATAACATCAAAGAAAAACAAAAATGCAATAATGCAGGAGCTTGTTAGGCATTGCACATAACAATATAATATTATTTACTATCATAATTCAGCCCATGTTGAGATTCACAAATAAATGCAGGGAAGAAAATGGAACCAAAACAACCCAAATTCTGCAGAAACTCTATCACAAGTGTGTTAGATTGAAATGAACACGGTTTATTTCCAAGCAAACATCCAACATAAGAAAGACAGTAAACAGAAATCCATATATGATAGTAATAAATAATATATATAAATGATTGAATGATAGAATATGTTACAATGTCATGGGACGATATGCTTAAATAAGCATTGACTAGTCACCATGGTTGAAAAGACATGCCCCTTAGTTAGGAAATGAGTCTCTTCAGTAATTATTGATTTATTATTAATAATCATTATTTATTATTATTTATTTACTAGTGTTTCCACATATATTGTATAAATTACATTGCCTACCCCTTTAAAATGGTTTGTCCTCAAAGCATACAAAAGTTATGTCTTTGTTCTGGCTTGTAATGCATTCTCAAGATTCTTCACTCTTAAGTTTGTCACAGTTGATACAAGATGATGTCAGATTAGATAAGATAATTTAAATTTTAATTAATATCCAACAAATTGTTAGATTTTGTAGCTCGGACAGGTACTTCTACATTGGTTAAGGTGTCTAGCATGTAGAAGTCGTTGGGAAAGTGACTCTCTAGACAAATGTACTTTATAATATTTTATGTTAAAGGTCAATTGTATTGGGTGGTATTATCATAGTTGCAAACATCGGCGAGAAATCGGCAAGGTGCCGAGAAATCGCGAGAATTTCCTCTAGTGCCGAGAAATCGCGAGAATTTCATCTCGCTAAAAATTTCGAAAAAAAAATGGCCAAAAAATCTAGGCGACTTTCCCAAGAAATTGCCGATAAATCGTCGAGTTGATGGAAAAACTTGGCCGGCACGGACTGTGGGTTTAGAAAAGCGATTTCGTCTTTTTTTTTATTATTTGGACATCAACTGGGAAGAGGAGAGTCAACGACATTGGCATCATTTTACATCTGCCCAAGGAGAATTTTGCACCTGATTTCACTCACCATCAAGGATCTAATTTGTGGATTGGACATTGCCATTTGGAGTTTTTTCCACAGTTATCACAGCTGAAGGTATGTAAAAAAAATTGCCCATCATTTCACATTTCTCCAAGATGGATTCTTATTGTTTTGCAATGTCAATGTGTTTGTCATCTTCATGATTGATTTTTAATGGATTATAAACCATTTTTTTTCCACCTGTTATGTTAATTTGCAGCAGTTATGCATGCCAAAAAGCGTTTTTTATTATTTTTTCTTGCCCTAGGTCCTTAGAAATTCTCACAAAATTGTCCATTTATTTTCCCTCTTCAAATCAAAGCTTGAATGCTAAATGTATCTTTGATATTTTCTCATTTTTAAATTTCCATCAATCACATATGCTAAAAGACGTTTTTTTTTCTTTCCCTAGGTTCAAACTTCATTTTTTCCATATAGAAAATGCCAAAGGCTTTGGATCCATTTTGGTAATGGGGCACACCTCTTGACCCACTCAACCAGCAAGTTCTTACTTGCAATATATGTGGGAAGAGAATGATGAGTGGGATAAGCAAACTGAAATACCACCTTGCACAAATCGCAGGGCTTGATGTGGGACCTTGCAACCAAACAACCCTAGAACTCATTGCTAAGGCCACACAAGCAATTGAGGGAACTGTGCAAAAGAAACAATACAATGAGGCCGTGAGAAAAGAACTTGCTTCAAGATCCGAGTCGGTAGTGAGAGTGGGCGCTAGTGGGACAGGTGCGGATACCCACTCACAATCACATTCCACAATGACTTCGGCAACATCACCTTTCCTTGTGCCAAGATCCACACTTGGTGCACAGCCTTCTATAAGGTCCATGGTGAAAGTAAAGGAGAAAGCAAAATCAAACAAATTTGTGAGTCAATAACTGCTATAGAGTGATATTCTATTCAATTTTGCCAGGAACCCAATTTATGTGTCCATATTTGAGGCGGTTGCTATTGTTGGACTTGGGTATAAGCCCCCCACTTATGAGGAGTTGAGAGGGACCCTCCTTCAGGATGAAAAGGTTGATTGCACTTGGAGGTTGCAGGAGCTTCAAGAATCATGGAGTTCTCAGGATGCACTATGACGTCAAATGGTTGGACCGATTTGAAGGGTAGGACCCTTCTCAACTTCTTAGTCCATTGTCCCTAGGGGACTATGTTTATCAAATCCATGGATGCATCCGCACATATCAAAGATGCGACTTTACTATGTGGCTTTTTGAATGAGTTCATCCAAGATATTGGCCCGCAACATGCTGTCCAATTCATAACGAACAACACTAAAAACTATGTAGGATGCTTATGGCCAGGTATCCTAGACTATTCTGGACTCCTTGTGCCACTCATTGCCTTGATTTTTTCGACAAGACGATGTTTGCAACTTTGGTATTTATTAGCCCATGGTACTGGAGGGCCCATGGTATTGACTATGGTATTTGCATAAAGTGAATGTTATAAAAGTGTCTATGGAGATTGTAGACATAGATCATCTAATCACTGTCAATGTGTGTGAGATACATTGAGAGTGAGTGATCAATGAGTGATTAGATCTAAGAGAGGGATTCTCTTAGAGGCTTTGGAGAGAGGGATTCTCTCAAGCTAAGATCAGTGAGTGATCATATCTAAGAGAGGGATTCTCTTAGAGGCTTTGGAGAGAGTGATTCTCTCAAGCTAGGGTTGTCTTCAGTGATTGAGGGTTTGGTATAGATTGTAGTGGGAGTGAGTCAATAGGGTCTTTGTAGCTCTGTAAACTATAAGTGTTGTTTTAAATTTGAAATAAGAAGATAATTTGTTGCTAGTTTTCCCCAGGGATAGGGGTTTACACAGTAAATCTCAATGTGTTAAATGCATGTGATTTCCTGTGTTTATTTTTCCGTTGTGTTATTATTTAAGTTATCAGTGTATTTTTCATTATAATTTAATCAATAAATTATTGAGGTCAAAGATTAGATCTGATAATGAAAAGTTAACATGGTATCAGAGTCAGTGTCGAGGCCAAGGTAGCTCTGGGTAGGAAAATCATCATTTGAGTCATATTTATGAGATAATAAAAAAGGGAAAAGGTAGTACAGTCCATACGACCATCGTACTACCGTATAGTCGCGTCGCGGATATGATGTGGATAGTCACATGAGGTGACTGATGGTTGCTCATGGGATGACAAGAAGCTAGCAGGTGGATATGCAGGGAGTTAAGTTGTTTGTGCGAGTGTATTGTTGCGCAGATCGTGCCGAAAGACGGGCGGCGAAAGCCATGAGGCAGCAGATTCGACAAAGGTAGCAAGTGATCAATCGAAACAAGGCAGCCTGTTCTGGACTCCTTGTGTCGCCCATTGCCTTGATTTTTTCGACGAGACGATGTTTGCAACTTTGGTATTTATTATCCCATGGTACTGGAGGGCCCATGGTATTGACTATGGTATTTTCATAAAATGAATGTCATAAAAGAGTATATGGAGAGTTGTAGACAGATCATCTAATCACTGTCAGTGTGTATGAGATACATTGAGAGTGAGTGATCAATGAGTGATTAGATCTAAGAGTGGGATTCTCTTAAAGGCTTTGGGGAGAGGGATTCTCTCAAACTAAGATCAGTGAGTGATCATATCTAAGAGAGGGATTCTCTTAGAGGCTTTGGAGAGAGTGATTCTCTCAAGCTAGGGTTGTCTTCGGTGATTGAGGGTTTGAGTACAAATTGCAGTGGTAGTGAGTCAATAGGGTCTCTGGAGCTCTGTAAATTGTAAGTGTTGTTTTAAATCTAAAATAATAAGATAATTTGTTGCTAGTTTTCCCTAGGAATAGGGGTTTCCAGAGTAAATCTTAATGTGTCAAATGCATGTAATTTCCTGTGTTTATTTTCCCGTTGTGTTATTATTTAAGTTATCAGCGTATTTTCGATTATAATTTAATCAATAAATTATTGAGGTCGAAGATCAGATCTGATAATGAAAAGTTAACATGGTATCATTGTATCGAAGTTGGTGCCGAGGCCGCGGTAGCTCTAAGCAGGGAAATCATCATTTGAGACAGATTTACAAGATAATAAAAAAGGGAAAAGGTAGTACAATTCATAAGACCATCATACTACCGTACAGTCACGTCGTGGATATGTTGTGGATAGTTACATGAGGTGATTGATGGTTTCTCATGGGATGACAAGGAGTTAGCAGGTGGACCTGCAAGGAGTTAAGCAGTTTGTGCGAGTTTATTGTTGCGCAGATCCTACCGGAAGACAGGGGGCGAAATCCATGAGGCAACAGATTTGGCAAAGGCAGCAAGTGATCAACCGGAACAAGGCTCAAATGTGGAGAGCGGCCACGAAGTAGAGTGTGCCAACGTGAAGGTCTAGGGCGGCAAGAGTTAGAGCCACAAGCTGAACAACAAAGGACCAACAATTGAGCAGTGGACTAGCATAGGATGGCGGGAGACCAGCCGTTGTGTTAGCTGCTGGAGTGTTAATGGGCATCGACAAGAGTGTTAAAGAAATGTAACTGCGGAAGATATTCTAAATGTATTTGTCTATTGTGTTGCTGCCTAAAACACACTTGACCACGGGTAAGTCTCTCAACCGCCATGTGTGTTCCTGAAGGCAACTATGAGTGTAGAACCCAATGTCACCTCCGTCCTAAACTCCTTTGGTTAGACCACAACTCCTAAAGGTCAAGGGGGGTTGTCCCTACTTACTAAGTTTCTTTTAAGAGTTGTAAATTATTAAAAGTTCAAATGACATGCAAAAGTGTAGAGAGGCAATAGTTTCAATGACAAGCAAACCTTTTACACAGTAAACCAAATACAACTGCAAGAGAGAAATAAACAATTAGATAACAAGACCAGTGCCTACTTCTTGGGCTATGGAGTCACAAAATAAACCGGATTACCAAATATTTTCCAATAGCACTAAATCATTCAACACATCACATTAAGCATCAATTTGTAGAAAATAAACAAATTACTGAACCAAAGATGCATATAACAAGATTCACCCAATAATGAAGTGCTTTCGAAGTAAAGTGCTTGTAAACAATAGTAATGTTGTGCAAATGGTCCTATATATTTTAGTTAATTTTAGGTCTCACTTCAACTTAGGGGATTAAGGTTTTGCTGCAAGAAAACTAAGGTATTCTATATGTCTACCCCAAGAAACTATCTCTTTCGATTTGAGAGAGATTGTCGGGTGCTCAACCTGAAAACACAAGGTTCTCAACTAGCTCCACGGGTCAATCCCAAAACTTGTTGGGTGCTCAACAGGAGGACACAAAGTGTCACGAGGCTCCCAACAGCCTCTACCCCACTAGCTCCACATGTCAAGTCCCCTTTTCTCGGTATCTAATAAAGATATATTTCTGAGTGCCTATTATTCTAGCCAACTCAAACCATTGCCCTTTCTTGTCAACCAAGATCGGTCAAACTGGCAAGGGGAGTGATTACGGGGCAAGAATCGGGGCAAAAATTAAGTTTTAACCCTTTAATGAATAAGCAAATACCAAAGCAATGAAAGCCAACGCGATTTTACAAGGGAGGCAAAGCCTTCTCACTTGTAAGGAGTGGGCGAAATGAAATAAAAGCAAACGCAATTTCACAAGGGAGGCAAAGCCTTCTCACTTGTGAGGTGCGGGCAAAAAAACTTAAAACAAAAGACTTAGAAAACAAATTACAAGCCACCACTATATTGCATGGATGGGAAAAGCTTCTTCTCATGCAAGGTGTGGGCAAAACAAAGCAAGCCAACGCGATTTCACAAGGGAGGCAAAGCCTTCTCACTTGTGAGGTGCGGGCAATGTACATTATAACAAAGGAAAATAAATGCTAAACCCAAGCTAATTACAACTACAATGCAAGGGTGGCAGTGCCTCCTCTCTTGCAAGCAATGGAAAGCAAACTAAACTAAGCACTTTGAATTTGAAGCAAATATAAGAAAGCACGCCCAAGAGACTCTCTTGGGCTTGTTACAATGATGTATATTTCAGCACTTAGTAAACATGAGAAAAAGAAAGGGAAGAAGGTGATTTTGACCGTTTTCTTCCAAGTAGCCGAAATAGTGGATTGTGGAGGCCCTTTATGCTTAAAGATGGTCAAATTTGGGTAGCATAACTCCTTGGAAACGTGCAGACCTGCTAAAAAACAGCAAGCAAAAAGGTCACAGAAAATGCCCAAAATCACTCTTGGGAATGTTAGTATATCATACAAAATGTTACAAAAAATTCTGAAACTTTTTAAGTAAAATTGCACAAGATAATAGCATGTAAATGAGATTCAAGATCTGATTTTTATATATAAAACATGTAAAAATAAAATGTAGGAAATTTAAATGAGAATGGAAGAGAGAGTGCTCATTTGCTCTTCCAATGCTTGGAGAAGTGGGATGTCCGACCAAGGAATTTCACTCTCGAAGCCAAGTAACCTGCAACTTGTAAAATGTTTGCTACACACTAAAAGAAAATGTTAGTACCTAATGAAGAGCTAAGAAATCATAAACTTCGACCAACAAGCGTATGAAGTTCTTAACTACTAAACAGGAAACTCGTAAGATCAATAGCAACAATACTAAAAATCTTACCAAAGCAAAACAGTTTGCTTGTTTGGCCTCCCCAAGCATGAGTAGCTATGAAGTGCAGAAGCAAACCACCATCACAGAGCAACACCTCACCAAAACTCCTCTAAAGAATTTTTATTACCAAGCCAAATGGCTGAAAATTACAATGACCCAAAAATGGGGCAAGATGGAAGCAAGAGAAGTGAAAAAATAGAAATGGAGCAAGAGCATGAGAGATTGTAACCCAAATGAGGAGGAGCCTCCTTAAATAGGAAAAGAGAGAGGGGAGAGTTCCTTTGCATAAATGACATTTGTCACTTGGACAGAAAGGGGGCCCATGGAGAGAGGTGCACTTCCATGGGTTAAAAACAACGTTGAAAAAGTCGGACTCGGCAAAAAGTCGGCAAGGGTCCCGAAAACAATTTCTCGGCAACATCGGCGAAAAAATCGGAAAAAGTCGGCAAACATTAAAAAATACAAAATACATTCATTTTTTCAGAATTTTAAACATATAAAGCAACAATAACATCACATAAACACATTGGAACATAAATATGGAGAAAGCACTGATATATATCATCATCATGTAGTCATGTCAAATATAAAATGATACATCAAAGTCGATACTGAATCCTGAAAGTCTGAAAGTTTGAAACACCATAGTTGTCCAATCAAGGACTCAAAACTCAAAAGTAGATAACCAATACAAAATGACATCACATATATAAATGTATCTCAGGAAAACTAGTAGCTATCTATCTAATATCAATGCCCTCTTCCCCTTTTACGGGAAAAGGTCATGGGCCGTTTGTCAGGCCTGCCCCTAGCACTAGAAGTAGCAGCAGAAGACCCTGCCCCTGCATCTAACATCGGACGACGAGTGACGGATGGAGGACTAGATGTATCAATCGATGTAGGCGGTGGTGGCGATGCTAGCACATCACCCTCCATGGTGGTTCTGACCTCCTCCTCCTCCTCCTCCTCCTCCTCCTCCTACCCTTCCTCTCCCTCTAGCCATGTAGGTTCCTCCTCCATGATAGGAGTCTCAATCTCCACCCTCCAATCAGACAAAATATCAATATTGTCTAAGGCGATGGCATCAGCATTTGGTGTTTTATTTATCTGTGCCATCCATAAGCGGAGATTATAATGGACGTAGACAAAATCATTGAGACGTGTGAACTCCATCCTGTAAGAGGAAAATAATTTTTTTGTATGAGTCTAGAGGTTCAAGTTTAAAAAATTAATGAAACATAATTATAATATGTGAGGATGATAGATTCACAAATTATATTAAATGAAATTGATTTGTTGAAAATTTAAAGTCTAAGACTCTAACCTTCTGCGTCTCTTTGCGTGTACTTTTTCAAACACACTCCAATTCCGCTCACATCCTGAAGCGGTACATGTTTGGCTAAGAATCTTGATGGCAAATTTCCGTAAATTTGGTGTCCTTACACCATAGGTTCGCCACCAAGTAGCTACAACAAATAAGGAAATAAATAAATCATAATTCAAAATTTCAAATTTCAACTTGCAAATAAAAGTTAAACACTTTAATAACTTACCTGGCATGAAACTGGTCCTGTCACGAATAGCATCAACAAAGCTAAATACTCCAGTACCATCCTGATACACCTCTAACTCGCGATTGATTGCATTGCGAGTCTCGTAATCAGGTACCATCCTCTGAATACAAGTGAAGAGCCCCTCCAACACCTCAGCATCAAAATCAAATTTGCATTTGTAGGAAAATGCAAGGTTGAGGAAGAGTGATGCTGCATGAATGGGTCTATGAAGCATCCCGGTCCATCGACTATCAATCAACTCCCATAACAACATGTGCCTCTCGTGCCCCGGGGTACCCTTGCCCACATAATAATTCTGGATGGCCTCTTTGGCCCTATCCATGGCCTCATACAAATAGCCCATTGCGGGCTTATCACCATCAACAAGTCTCAAAACCCTTACCAAAGGTTCAGTCACCGAGCACACTTCCCCCACTCCTTCCCAGAAGGAGTCAGTGTACACCAACTTGGCAATGGTTCTCCCATCCTCTCTCCTACTGTAAGCACAATCACGCCAATCATCAGAAACAAACATTTGCTTCAACTCAAACTGATATCGAAGCAAGGACTGAAGAGTAATGAAGGTGGTGGCAAAGCGCGTGATTGTGGGACGCTTCAAGTCCCTATTTTTGGTGTGCCTCCTCATGAGGCTGAGAACAAAAGTATGGTTGTAAATGAACTTGGGGATGCTCTTAGCTTGATCAATCACCACCTTGATAAAGGGAACTTTCCCCATATCCTCCAGCATCAAATCAATACAATGAGCAGCGCATGGAGTCCAAAACAAAGCGGGGTGCCTCTCCATAAGCATCCTGCCAGCAGCCACATAATTAGCTGCATTATCCGTAATAACTTGCACAACATTGTGCACCCCAATGTCCTGTAGGAACCCATCTAACAACTCACATAAGAGCGCTGCATCTTTTACATATGCCGATGCATCGACTGATTTCACAAACAAGGTACCTCTAGGACAATGTACCAAAAAGTTGATAAGGGATCTACCCTTACCATCTAACCAACCATCTAACATGATTGTGCATCCAGTGGTCTCCCATGACTGCTTGAGCTCCTCCAACCTAGCACCGATGTCCTTCTTTTCTGCTTGAAGGATTGCCCGCAACTCATCAAAGGTGGCACTTTTATACCCTGAGCCAAATGATGCAATGGCATCACACATCGGCTGCCAAAATGGATTGTTTTTTACGATGCTGAGAGGTATGTGACTCCAGTAAAGACACCTCCCCATCACCCTGTCCACTTCTACCTTGTCATTTTTCTTTATCATTGCCTTGATAGAAGGTTGTGATCCACCTCATGTTCGTGGACCAAAATGGTGTGAGGCCCCCGCCGTGGCTGTGGAACCCCTCACACTACCCTCACTGAAAGTGGCAGATCCTGTTGCCCCCACACTTCTTGCTAGGCCAAAAGCTGCAATCTCAGCTCTGTTTGCGGCGATCTCATCCTTCTTTTTATTCTTTTCATGGATTGTGTCATGGGAAAATCTCATGATCTCTGGGGTCACTGCAGTACAAACACCAACATCATGCCCAGGGAGTTTAGCTAGATGGTATTTCAACCTGTTAACCCCTCCTGACATGTGATGCCCACACAATTTGCAACTCAAATTTTGCCTGTTTCCATCATCCTCGGGCTCACCATACTGCCAAAACGGATCCAATGGCTTTGGCATCTTGGAAAATGGAATGGCAGCCTCAAAATGCAAACCTAGGGCACAAAAATACAAAAACAAGAAATTAAACCCCATTTGAAAAAATTGCAACAATTTGGCTTAAAAAATCAGACATCTAAATTTATATTTTTGGCCATGAAAAATGATAATAAGAGGGTGGCTAAATATCTAAGAAAGAAAACATGCTATTCCATTCTAAGAATCTAAAACCCCCTTACATTTTGACTCTTTTTGATATTTATAATTTTATGGACATGGAACATTGGAAATCATTGGAAAAATGGCAAAAAAAAATAAAAGAATAGAGGAAAGAATATAGGCAAGCAAACATGCAAAAAAATCATAAAACAAATACAAGAAAATGAACCACTACATACCTGTGAGACGAATTGGTTGATTGGCAAAGTTTTGACTCTTGAAATTGAACCCCTTCTCCACAAAAATTCACAATGGTGAGCTTGGATGTTGTTTGGAGTCTTGGATGCCTCCAAAGTAGTTGATGGTGCCCTCTTGCCCTTCACACTCCTTCTCCAACAGTCAAACAAAACAAATGACCAAAAAAATTCACTTTTGACCCTTCAAACCGCGGCCGTGACTGCCTGGGTGCTTTTTTCCTTCGACTCGCGAGTTTTAGCAAAAAGTCGGCGCTTTTTTCAAAAAGTCGGGAATCGGCGATTTTTTAAAAAATCGCGATTTTTACTCGCCGATTTTTCGGCAAGGGTTTGACCTCTCGACTTTTTCAAAAAAGCGCGATTTTTCGCCGATTTTTTCAACGCTGGTTAAAAATAACAAATAATGGGGGGGCCCATGGAGAGAGGTGCTTTTGTCCTTTAATTTTACCTTACCCACATAATATAAACTTTAGAAACTTAACTTGGCCACCCCAAGTGACTTTAGGCACTTTTCCAAAATTTGTCTTACTAATTAATTGCCCAATTTCCTGATTTCTTTGACCGACTTAGGGAAAAGTGACCAAAACCTTAGCAAGACTTGTCTGAATGACTTGAAACTTGGTCCAAAGGTGTAGGGGGTTTCATGCCATTTATCTTGAGTACCCATACCCCTATACAACATCATAAAGGACCACTTATCCCTCTTTTGCAAAACAATTTTTTATGCTAAGGGACATTTTTAATTACCAAAAATTAAAAAAACCTAAGTAAAACTTAATGAAATTCCGCAAGGTTGGATAATGTCTAGCAAGGTAATATAGAACATCCCTAGGCCCCAATCACCCCATGGACTCAATCATTATAACGCCTTTCCCCACTTTGGAGGTATTTTTGAGTGAAAAAACTCAAATAATTAAAATCACTAAAAATGAATTTTAATTATCCAAGTGAAAAAACACTCGATGAAAGGACTTCTCTAATGATAAAGTCTTAGGTGACTAAGTTACACAAAACTTGACCCTCATGCCGACATATCCTTACAAAATCCCCCGCAGGGATGCAGAAATTTCATGGAAAGAAGATAAGAAGAAGAGTTGCCTCGCTTGAAAAAATCATTAGGTACTTCTTTCTCATTTTCAAGGCACATGGTACATGTGCATGGTACATGGTTGTCAACTTAGTTGGTTTGGTGGTCAACATATTGTATTATTGTATTCCTCCTTCAAGAGATGTCATTGATGTAATTGATAATGTAAGAGTCGTTGAAAGAGCCAATGTAAACCCTAACTGTTAGGTCGGCCTGGAAATAAGTAGAAAATAATATTTTATTGAAAAGTGTACAGGTCGACCCAGTTAGGTGAGTTAAAGCCGACCTAATTAGTAAAAAGGTCAAGTCACTTGTTAAGTATAAATAGGGGATTGAGTTTCTCATTTGTAACACTCATCTCACTCACTCAAGTTCACATAGGAGAGAGAGAAGTTTGCACAAGTGAAGGAGAGGAGTTGATTTTGTCTTGGGGTTTTATCTTGTACTTGTGAATTCTATATTAAGGAAGTTTTTCCAGGGTTTTCTCCCTTGTGGTTTCCCCGAGAGAAATATGTGTTCTTTGCGTTTGTTATGCTTCTATTTCTTTCAGTGGTTAGATCGTTTAATGTTATTATGCTAAACAAGTGAAAAACTAACATGGTATCAGAGAAGGCCTGAAACAAAACATTGAGCAACCTCAGCACCTGCAGAAACTAGGGCTTCTTATTCCAAGAGCTCTCTCAACATATCAACTGAAAAAGAGGGTGCATCTAACTCGCCTCACTAGGGTGCATCTTTCTGTCGAAGTAGAATTCAATTCCGAGAATTTTCAATTTTGGGTTCCCCACTTCAGCCCGAAGAACTAGGGCATCAAGTTTTTGGAACATCTGCTCATAGATTTAAAAAAAGGAGTACTTTGCTCAACTCGCCTTTTGGAGGGGCATCTGTTCATCCAATTAGTTTTCCAAAATTCTGAAGTTGGAAAATTAGGGTTTCTCTGTCAAACCCTAGGGAAAAGAAGAATCAATTTTCAGAAGAACAACTTTATTGGTAAGTCCTACATCTATTCTATTTCCATTTGAGGTTCTCATATTATCAAAATGACAAACAACACCAAGCTTGATGAAAAGCTTGAAGGAGCTAAGAACTTTAGGGCATGGAAATATAGAATCATGCTCATTCTTGAAGAACATGACCTAGAAGGTTTTATAAAAGAGGGACTTACAGAACCAGAAGGAGATGAGGCCAAAGAAAGACACAAGAAGAATATGATCAAGGCTAATAGGATCATAGTTGATTCTATCAAAGATCACTTGATTCCTCAAGTATCCACAAAGAAGACTCCAAAAGGAATGTTCGATGCCTTGACCAGCCTGTTTGAAGGAAAGAACATCAATAGGAAGATGACCTTAAGAAATCAACTGAAGGGTATAAAGATCCCGAAGTCTGAGACTATGCACTCATACTTCTCCGGAGTGTCCCAGACCAAAGAACAATTAGAAGCTATTGGAGACATGGTAGAAGACGCTGGAAAGTGTGTGTAGGAGGAAGAAAGAATAGTAGCAAGAGACGAGAAATTAAATGATAATGAATATCAAGCTTTGGCAACTCATGCCAAAGGTAGAAGGAAAATAAAGAGTGATGTACGAACCCATGACCACTCTCCCAGAAGATCTCAAAGGAATAAGAGGTTCAAGAAAGACCTATCCTCAATTGAATATTACTCTTGTCAAAAGACAGGACACATTGCAAGAAATTGTCCATTCAAATCTGGACAACCTAAGAAGCAAAAGAAAAGATTTCATGCTCATGCAGCTGAAGATAGTGAATATGATGACGAAGTCAAAAACAAAGAAGATGAAGATTCCAATGAAGAATATGCACTAATCTCAGCCCTCACTGGTTCAGTATCTCATGGAAGTGATACTTGGCTAGTGGTCAGTGGAGCCTCAAAACACATGATGGGATACAAGGACTCTCTTTCACATCTCATGCAGAAAGATTCTCCACACAAAGTAAAGCTTGGAGATGACTACCAATATCCTATCAAAGGAATGGGAGAGGCTACTTACAAATTTGACTCTGGAAAGTCCATGAACATGAAGAAAGTACTATATGTCCCACGTTTGAAAAAGAACCCTCTTTCTATTTCAGCATTAGATAAGAAAGGTCTTAGAATTGCATTCATAGATGGTGAAGTTCTTGTGTAGCCAAAGGGGAAGACTATCAATGATGCAATCTTCATTGGAATAGAAGAAGGTGGACTCTATAAACTTAAGGGTCATGTAAATTCAGTGCTGATGACTTGTACAATGAGCCCATGACAACTATGGCATAGAAGACTAGCTCACGTACATTACAAAGCCTTACCAATAGTGAGTAAGGTGGTGACTGGACTACCAGAAATCCAGGTTGATCATGAAGGAGTGTGCAAAGGATGTGCATAAGGAAAAAGTACGAAGAATCCATTTCCAAGCAGTGACAGGAAAGCTAAAGGCATACTGGACATTATTCATTACGACATCTGTGGACCTATGTCTGCCACTTCACTAACCGGGTATGTTTATTATGCTTCTTTTATTGATGATTACTCCCGCAAAACATGGATTTATTTTCTAAAGAATAAAAATGATGTTTTGAAAAGTTTAAAGAGTTTAAGGCTCTTGTAAAAAACCTCTCTGAAAATAAGATCAAGATAATGAGGACAGATAATGGAGGGGAATACACTTCAGGTGATTTCAAAGATTTCTATAAACAAGTAGGGATTAAGAGGGAGCTTACTATTCCCTATAATCCACAATAGAATTGTGTAGCTGAAAGGAAGAACAGAACTATCATGGAAGTAGTGAAGGCCATGATCCATGATCAAGACCTACCCATGCATTTATGGGTTGAAGTAGCTAGAACCGTAGTTTATGTACAGAATACTATCTCTCACAGTTCTCTTGGCAACAAGACCCCAGAAGAGATGTTTACCGGTGCAAAGCCTGAAGTCAGTCATCTAAAGATGTTTGGATGTCCAGTATTTATCCACATTCCAAAAGAGAAGAGATCAAAGTTGGAGCCTTCAGGAAAGAAGGGAATATTTGTGGGTTACAGTGAGCAATCAAAGGCTTACTGTATCTACATCCCAGGATACCACCAGATTGAGCTTAGCAAGGATGTTACATTTTATGAAGACACGGCTTTCAACAAGTCTGAGAAGACTCGGGATGAAGAGGAGCATGATGCTCCTAGAGTTACAGAAACTGATAATGTACCAGACAGAAATATTGAATAGGAACCTATTCCAGAGGATCATGACATGGCAGAACCTCAAAGACCTAAGGAAACACCTCATGAGGAAAATCCACAGAAGAGAAGACCAGCTTCGGCGAGGGAAATAATACAAGATGCAGGAAGATATGGTGCCCCAAAAGGAACCAATAGAGATAGCAAGAGACCAAGGCCATATTCCAGTTATGTAGCCTTGATGTGTAACCTTGTTGAAGAAGAACCTACATGTTTTGAAGATGCAGTAAAGAAGAAGGATTGGTTGGATGCCATGAATGAAGAATACCAATCCATCATTAATAATGATGTTTGGGATGTGGTACCAAGACCTAAGGTTAAGTCAATTGTTTCATCAAAATGGATCTTCAAAACAAAACACTCAGCAGACGGAAGCATTGAAAAGTACAAGGCAAGGTTTGTTGCCCAGGGGTTCTCTCAGAAGGAAGGAATTGATTATGAGAAGACCTTTTCTCCCGTGGCCAGATATACCTCAATTAGAACCATCCTTGCCTTGGCAACTAACTAAGATGAAATGGAAGTTACATCAGATGGATGTAAAGACAGCTTTCCTGAATGGAAAAATATAATAAGTATACATCGAGCAACCAGAAGGATTTGAAACAGATGATAGAAAAACACATGTATGTAAACTGAAGAAAGCATTATATGGGTTGAATTGTTGAAGCAAGCACCAAGAGCATGGTATGGAAGAATTGATGGCTTCCTGATGAGCTTGGGCTTTACCAAGAGTAAAGCAAATTCTAATCTTTATTATAAGGTCATAGATGATGAACCTATGATACTACTATTGTATGTGGATGATTTATTCCTGACAGGAGAAGACAAGCCAATCACTGAATGTAAGAAGAAGCTTGCTGCAGAGTTTGAGATGAAAGGCTTTGGGATGATGCACTATTTTCTAGGTCTTCAAATATGGCAATTCCTAGATGAAATTTTCCTAAGTCAAGGAAAATATACTGTTGAGAACCTAAAAAGATTTGGGATGTTGGATTGCAAGGCCATGACCACTCCGATGGTGACAAACCTGAAGCTCCCGAATGATGCTTCATCAAAGACAGTAGGTGTCACGATGTGTAGACAGATTATTGGGTCATTGATGTATTTGACCAATACTAGACCAGACATATGTTTTGTTATGAACACCTTGAGTCAATATATGGTGGAGCCCAGACATGTTCACCTAATTGCAGCAAAACATGTGATGAGGTACCTAAAAGGTAGGTTGGACTATGGACACAGATATGCTTCAGATAGTGAGTTCAGACTGTACAGATATACAAACTCAGATTGGGCTGGAAGTGTCGAAGATAGAAAAAACACTTCAAGATGTTGCTTTAGTTTGGGATCAGGTATGATCTCATGGCTCAGTAGAAAGCAGCCTTGTGTTGCTCTCAGTACAGTAGATGCTAAAGACGTAGCAGCATGTTCAGCTTGTAGCGAGGCAGTGTGGCTTCGCAAGATGTTGGCAGGATTGTTCGATGCAAAGATAGATGTGACTAATATTCTCTGTGACAATCAAAGTTGTATCAAGATGACAGAGAATCCAGTGATTCCAGTACTTGCCTACTGAAGATCAATACTTGCCGACTGATACTGATGCCAGTCCTTGTCGACTGAAGATCAATACTTGCCAACTGATAGTGATGCCAGTCCTTATAGACTAAAGATCAGTACTTGCCGACTGATAGTGATGCCAATCCTTATAGACTAAAGATCAGTGCTTGCTGACTTATAGTGATGCCAGTCCTTGTCGGCTGAAGATCAGTACTTGCTGACTGATAGTGATGCCAGTCCTTGTAGACTGAAGATCCATACTTGTCGACTGATAGTGATGCCAGTCCTTGTAGACTGATGATCAGTACTTGCCGACTGACAGTGATGCTAGTCCTTGTCGACTGCAGATCAGTACTTTTCGACCGATAGCGATGCCAGTCCTTATAGACTGAAGATCAGTACTTGCCAATTGATAGTGATGCCAATCCTTGTCGACTGAAGATCAGTACTTGCCAACTGATAGTGATTCCAGTACTTGCCTACTGAAGATCAGTACTTGCCGACTGATAGTGATGCTAGTCCTTGTCGACTGAAGATCAGTACTTGCCGACTGAAGATCAGTACTTGACGAACTAAAGATTAGTACTTGCCGACTAATAGTGTTATCCCAGTACTTGTCAACTGGTGATGTTATCTCAGTACTTGCCAACTGATGATGTTATTGTTCCAGTACTTGTTTACTGATGATTGTCGTTGTTCTAGTATTTACTTACTAATGAGTGTTGTTCCAGTACTTGCAGACTGATGATTGATGTTGTTCCAGTGTTCATACAATGATGATGATGTTGATGGTGATATTCCAGCAGACAATGATGATGATGATGATGGTGGTGGTGATATTCCAGCAGACGATGATGATGATGCTGATGGTGATATTCTAACAGACGATGATGATGATGTTGATGGTGATATTCCATCAGACGATGATGATGATGTTGATGGTGATATTCCAGTAGACGATGATGATGATGATGTTGATGGTGATGTTCCAACAGATGATGTGGATGATACCCCAGACATATGATGATGTTCCAAAAACTTCCTACGACATATAGAGATTCACAAGTCAGTTGGACAGTTGTTGATGTTGTTGTTGTTCCCTGTGGAATACCTTCCTAGTTAAGAGGGAGTGTTAAAGAAATGTAACTACGGAAGATATTCTAAATGTATTTGTCTATTGTATTATTGTATTCCTCCTTCAAGAGATGTGATTGATGTAATTGATAATGTAAGAGTTGTTGAAAGATTCAATGTAAAACCTAACTGTTAGGTCGGCCTGAAAATAAGTAGAAAATAATATTTTATTCTAAAGTGTACAGGTCGACCCAATTAGGTGAGTTAAAGCCGACCTAATTGATAAAAAGGTCAAGTCACTTGTTAAGTATAAATAGGGGATTGAGTTACTCATTTGTAACACTCATCTCACTCACTCAAGTTCGCATAGGAGAGAGAAAGTTTGCACAAGTGGAGGAGACGAGCTGATTTTGTCTCGGGGTTTTATCTTGTATGTGTGAATTCTATATTGAGGAAGTTTTGTCAGGGTTTTCTCCCTTGTGGTTTCCCCGAGAGAAATATTGTGTTATGTGTCTGTTGTGCTTGTATTTCTTTCAGTGGTTAGATTGTTTAATGTTATTATGCTAAACAAGTGAAAAACTAACAAAGTGCAATAAATCAACAGCGGACGGACAAGTGTCGATAGTGGATCCGACTGACTGGTGACGCAGCAGCTCGGGCAATGGTGGGCACTACTAAGGGATCAGATCCAGCATGACAAGCCGCGAACAAGCAGCAGTAGGCTCGTAGGGACGAGCAGAACTCATGTGGGATCCATAAATAACCAATGTAAATAATGTAACGATAAAATCGTTTCTTATACAAATAACCAATGTAAATAATACAAAGGATACATAAATGGTCAAATAATCGAAGATATAATTGATAAGCTAAATAATGATGATTTACAACGAAGACGTAGCCGCATATATAGGGCTTATATGGTGACTACTCACCAAAGGTTATGTCTTAGTTAAATATAATTAACATTATGTTTTATTTTACTATTTATATTATTATATATATTATTCATATTGTTTTAATATTTTATTTGTTACATTGCCTTCCCCTTAAGGGGAGCTTTGTCCTCAAAGCTTATTGAAGACAAGGCTTACGTCTGATTTTTTTGCTTGTAATGTCATCTGTCATTTTTGTTTGTGTTAGTAACTGCGACTCTTGACGAAACGAGACGATACGAGTTACGAATTCCCAAGAAAAAATGTCACATTGTTTGTGAAGTTGCCCATCCGAGATCTATCTTCATTAGAGTTGTTTGTTGATTGTTTTGTTGGATGGAACTTCTCATTTTCCGTTTAGTTTGTTGATCTTGTGTTCTTTCTTCTATGAAATCATAACTCTTTTGTTTATGTTCATATTGACCATGTCGTTGGTCAAAATGACTTTTATAATTTGGGTGTCGATAAGGAGTTCTTATTGTTTTTTTTTAACTAGATTAACTTCTTTTTGAACTGTGACGATGACTGGATTTGAATTTGCTTCTTTTTCTTCAATTTGGATTTTTGAGTTCGAAGGCTTGGATGTCCTCTTCTAAATTTGCTCCAACTTGTTTTCCAACAATTCTTTATCATTTTTAAGATTCCTCATCATTTCTTCTTGCAATTTCTCATCATCTTTAAGCTTCTAAATCTAATCCATTAGATCTTGTTTATGCATCCTAAGATGACCATTCTCTTCGTTATTTTCTACTAGTTTCTTCTGAAGATTTTGATTCTCCTCTTCTAGCTTTTGATTGTCTTGTGCTTTATCCTTCGCCTTCTTGATTTGAAGAAGCAGTTTCTGACAATGTTTTAAAAACCGGAACCGGGAATCAAACCGGTCAGGGTCAACTCGGACCGGAACCGGTAATGAACCGGAGTGGTTTGATTTCAATGAACCGGACTATTAACAAAAAAAAAAAAATTACAATTTTAATCATAAAAATTATATTTAACATCCCAAGCTATATTTCAAACCATTAGACACATAATATGTATATTTGAAACCATTAGACACATAACATGTAAAGTCTACTCATATATATAAATTGGAAATCCATAAACCATGTATGGGTCACAAAATGGCACCAAGTGTACTACATAGTAAAGTCTCATAGCACTTATTTATTACTGTTTGGAGGGCGAATTAGGTTTAGGTTTTTTGTTTTTTTACTTTTTATCATTATAATTTACTTTATAAGCCCTAGTGTTTTTTTAGCTGGTCGGCCGGGTTATTATGGAACCGGCCGGTTAGGTCCGGTTAGGGCCGGTTTGGTAATGAACCGGCCGGTTCAGGACCGGTTCATTACCAAACCGGACCCCGGTCCGAGTTGACCACCGGTTTGGTGTTCCATTTCCCTTGGCCGGTCAAACCGACCGGTTCCGGTTCGAACCGGACCGGTTTTCAAAACACTGGTTTCTGATTATAATCTCTTAGACGGCAGATCTCTTCTTCTTTGTCCATGACAACTTTGTCAAATTCTTTCTGCATCTTCTCTCTTGATTTTTTATCTTCTTGTGAGATCACCTTCGAGATGTCTTTGAAGTCTTCATATGACACAACTCTTGATTTTGACTTCATTGTAACATCCTGCAGTGTGACTTGCTTCTTCTTATACGAGAACGTTAAAAACTTTTTCTTCATATTTAAGATGACTACTCCTAATGTTTCCATCCAGGGTGAACCCAAAATGATGTCGACTTCATTTAGATATATAGTCGTAACATTGAATTGGGATGTGAACTTATACTCATCAATTGTTAGTTGTAAGTCCGTAATTTCATATTGCTTCTCACCATAAGTATCTCTCTTTTTTATCACACCTGATTCTGGGACTAATAATTGATTTGCCAAGTTGTTGCTAATAAAGTTTTGTCATTGATGCCAACAGTGCCATGGTGAGGGCTTGTGGTGTTTTGGTGCCTCTTGTGGAGCCCCTGAGACTCTTTTGTGTTGTTGGAGTCTAAGGAGTCATTTTGTGGTTGTCCAAGCCCAAGCTTGAAGCCCTTGGAGGCCTTGGGACAATTACAAAGCCCTATTTACCCTTTAACTTGTTGGGTTGCCCTTGATAAAAAGTGCTTAAGCCCTAGTGTCACCCCTTCTAAAACCTAAACTTAAGCTTAAGCCATATTTAAAGATTAATAAAAATGATTAAATCAAAAGAATTTTAATTTAATAAAAGCTTTCTTGAATTTTTAATTAAAATTAAATTTGAAATTAATTACATGATTGGCCCATCATTATTAAAAAGAATTTAATAACTAATAATTAATAGAATATTATTTAAAGCATTAATTAAAGGATTGTTAAAAGGTTTATTAAAAAGGAATTTAAAAAAATTATATAATAAAAGATTTTAAACTTTTAAATTAAAGGGGGACGAAGAAAAAGTACTTTAATTATTTTAATAGTAAATCTAACTTTTAATTAAGTACATTTTGACAAATACTAATAATAACAAATCTTAATAATTAAATAATTAAGTTTTTTAAAATTCCTTAATTAAAGGATTAGGAAAAGGTGGTTTAATATTTAATTAATGAGCAAGGTCGCCCAGCTTTAGAAGACAATCATTTTAATAATTAAATGAAAAAAAATTGAGGAATAAAAATTATTTGAAATTATTTTAATCCTCCACGACTCCGCCCTATTACAAGCTCTCATGCAACATTGAGATATATATATATATATATATATATATAAACACAAGTTTTTCCATAATGAAAAAAAAAAAAAAAAGTGGTGAGCTCGTGTGGAGAAGACCGAGGCAACCTAAGACCCAAAAAACTTCTCAGCAGAATATTTTTTTTGGGTTTGACAGTCCAAGCTTGAAGGTTGATGAATTATTTGTGAGTTTTGCTGCTTCCTGGAGAGATCTGTTTTCTTTTTACTGAATACAACAGCCCGAGTTTGAAGTCCTAATCTCAGAGCTTGACAATCCGATTTTTGAAGGACAGCCTGAGTTTTTGAAAAAGATGACAGCCCGAGTTTGAAGTCCAACAACCACGAAGTCTTTTGGAGAAGATTGCTGCTGCTAACACAGTCCCGAATTTTTGCATGACAGTTCTAAGTATGACAGAGTTGACAGTCCGAATTTGAAGAATTTGACAGCTCTAATTGTTGAAGGTTGAAAGTCCTCATCTCAGAAGTTGACAGCCCGAATTCTTGAGGAAGTTGACAGTCTGACAGTGCCTTGAAGTACCTTGACAATCCATTCAGAAGTGATGACATGTAAGTTTTGTAATGTCTTGCATACCCTGTTTACATAGTACTCAGTCATCATACATGACAATGCTTACACAGTATGATCAGTCAAGAAATGTGCAAGAGTAATGTGATCAGTATGTTATAGGAATACACATGTATTATGAACAATGTGTAGTATTTGAAGACTTCACAAAGGAAAACAATGATACACAGTGACATAATCATTGCACAGTGACATGATATATTCCGAGATTTTAATGTGATGACTAGACAGTGATAAGGTACTGGGTTATGAGCAGTGGTTATCAGCAATGAAGACAGTGATCAATTTTGACAGGTCCACAGGTTCAGAAGTTCAAGTTCATTCTTCTTTAGGGTGGTAGGGTGGTGCTAGGGCTCACAGTTTTGTGAGCTGAGCTGTTGTAGCAGCTCGTCAGTTGCAGCTGACGAAGACTAGGGGTTGCAGCCCCTTCCAGTTGTAGCTGGAGAAGTTGTATTAAATTTGTAACCCCAGTTGATGCTGCGTCAAATTTTATCATAAAAGGCTTCCGTGGTTTTACCCCCAGGACTTGGGTTTCCACGTAAAAATCTTGTGCACTATGCATCTTGTTATTTTTCATGAATGTTGATGATATGATGCTATGATTGGTGATTAGCAACTTGCTCTTGATTAAAATTTTATGATAATTGGCAAATACTGATTCACCCCCCTCTCAATATTTCAACAGTTGCTAATGTGATTTTCCTTGAAGGTTGGACAAATAGCAATGCTAATACGTTTTCCTTGAATAGTCCCCTCAAGTTTTAGTAGGTCATTGACAATTTTTGAGGAGATCTTAGGGAATCTTTCTTGTTTTTTGTCACAAGATTTTATTTTATTATGCATGTTATCAAACGACATCTTTATCTTTGTATATGTTAGACACAATGGCACACTGAGAGGGAGAGTGAATCAGTGGGCCACGCGGGACACGTTTTATATACATATATATATTTTTTTTAAATATATTAAAATTTAAAAATATAGACATATAAATCCAAAAATCTTTAGAAACTAGAACATTTACAAATATTCAATAGAAATTAGAATCAAAACACATTAATGATTACACATTTGTCATTCACAATTCACAACACATTTGTCATTCACAAATCACAATTCACAACACAAATGACAAAAAGAAACTCAAAATTTGGTTTTAAAGCCAACCCGGCCGAACTTTTCCGCCGTTTGCGTGTCTTGTTTTCGGGACTCGTGTCCAACAGTTGGGACACGATGTCAAATCGTGTCCGATTCGACTTTCGGTCGTGTCCCGATTTCGGACACGACCGAAAGTCGAATCGGACACGATTTGACATCGAATCGTGTTCGATTCAATCCCCACGGGACACGCGGGGGGTTTAGGACGAATCCCGTTTCTTAGATGCCATGTGTGTTCTCCATGTCATCATTTCAGCCTTTGTCATTAATGTATTGTCATCAATGACAATCACATTCATCATAGTATACTTTACTATTCAATAATTAATTTTTCCCCACAATATATTATTACTATTATTAAAATTTAATAATTATAATATTATTAATAAATATAATATAATAATTATTATGATAATAATAATTATTATTAATAATTATAATAATTGTTTTTGGAGTGGAAGAATAATAAAAATGGTATGGATTGGGTGGTTGGGAGGAATGATTGTTACTATTATCACACAACTTGTAGTTGTCCCTAAAGGTATCCCATTCGCGATGGTAGAGGAGATGGACAACTAAAGAAGTGACCCAAGAGATGCCACTGTTCTCAATGCAAGCTGGGAGTCAAGATAACCGAGGCACTCTTCGCTTTAGATCTAGACAAGATAAGACCAAGGGGGAGACCCTATAGATAATCAATAGAAGACTAGCCAAAGCAATGGTTCCTAGGGGAGTGTGAAAGTTGAGTTACGGAAACCAATGCAAGTTGGACCCAAGGGTTTAAGTATATGATTGAAGAGGCTTAAGAAGTGACAATTGCTTCAACCAATGTATGAGTTGGGCCACCTAGGGGGATCAAAAGATAGATCTAGTACCATGAAATACACAAGTGGGACCCACTTCCTTGAAATAGGGAAAATGGTCTAAGATGGGTCCACTTAGTCAAAATTAATGGGAGATGGTACTATAGGGGATCTATAACATGGATCTATGGATTGAGAAAGATTTGAGAGCACCCAAGTGTGGGATCTAGGAAAAGCCACTAACCCCAAGAAGAGCGAATTACCCCAAGGGAGACTAGTGCCTTAGATCAAGGGGCCAAATGGAGTCGGATGTCCACCAAGATGTAGATCGAGATAGTCAAGGTGCAAACCAAAGTGGGTTTTGAAGATCAAGAACATCCAATGGCTAGATCTCAGTAGATCTGAGATTCAAAATGCATCACCGAGTGACCCAAGTGGGGCACAACCCTCAAAATGAGGAATGGGGCCCACAAGGTAAAAATCAACAAGGTGAAGCACTAGGGGTAGGTTATCAAGGTAGATCCATGCAAATCAAGTGGGATCTCACCTACCCATGTGTTGGAACTAGCTTAACTCACCTACCCAAGGAGGGCGACCTCACTCAAGGAAGGCTAGGTGCTTTGGGGAAAGGGTTAAATGAAGTCCAAATGCCACCAAACTATAGATCCGAATTGCTGTGGACACTATAGAAGTGGGTTCTTTTTATTATACCCAAACCCAAGCTAGATCTTAGCAGATCTAAGAAAAACAAAGATGAGGGTTTTAAGTTTTAATGGAGTTTGTGACCAATAGGATGGAGAACAAACGAAATCAATACATACCTTGCAAATCTTACCTCAAAGCTTCAGGCCTCTTAGCATATGGAGGGAGAAGTTTTTCCCTAATTACAATTCCAAGCTTGATCCAAGTGTCTTCAACCAAAAAACGTCCAAGCCCTAGGAGGAGAGATGTCCCATGAAAACCTGTAAATCAAACTACATCAAGTTAGATTTGATCTACAAATCCATAAGATCTAAGCATGGCATATCAAGAAAGCAATCAATGGACAAAGCACAATTGAAAACTCCCTCAAGATGAAGACGTCTTGCCCATGGGGGATGTGAGCAACCCCTACAATCTTCCCACAAAGCAAATCGTTGAGCTAGCTTCAAGCAATTCGGCCTTCCTCTCTTGATGTCGATTTCACTTGTAGAAGCAAAGAATGTCTAGAAACAAGATGCAAGAACATATACAAGAGTAACCCAATCAAAGCCAAGAAGTAGATCTCCAAAATATTATTTTCATTCCAAGTTTTCCAGAGCCCAAAGGTGAGCTATACAGTAGGGGGTCTCCTCCTTATATAGGATAATAAAGACCAAAACCCTAGATCTCAAAACCACTTTACAATACATGAAGATGAGTGGTTGAGATTAAAAGATCTCAATACATAATCAATGGCTAAGATGAGCCTAACAATATAACACATGGATCACTCAATACAAAGGTGATGTCATAGCTAGGAGATACAAAGTGAGGGTGATGTCATCCTCTAGAGGGGGCAAAAGTACATGGGCCCACCTCATATGACTAGGACATGACTCATAAAGCTCATGGTGAGGTTAGGAGGCATCAATCCTTGCTAGCTCATCCCCATGGCACAATAATATAAAATAATATGTCCAAATAATACAAATGATCACAATCTATCCTCAAAATCTATGAGAGACATGCAGAGAAAAGGCCTCCCGTGGCCTTTGTGGACCCCACTAACTGATGAAAACTGGCTGGGAGATGGGGGGTTCACCCTGGAAGACCTTTGTGAAGACCAAGTGCCAAAACCTTGCCTCAATTTCCCAAATCGAATTCCTCAATGACCCTTTTATTCCATTTTTAACCTGCCTCGGTAACTGTGAAGCTGTTGAAACTGCCACCTAGGGCACCTGTGCTGTCAAACTGAGCCCAACAAGCTCTCCAAAAGGGGGGTAAAATGGTAATATCAGGTGGTTGGACCACCCCCTCCTTGTACAGCACCCTAGGTGAACTGGCCTCTCATGGCTCTTGCTGGACAGGCTAGGAAAACAACCCCAAATCTGGTCAACAAGTGTAAAACTGCATCTATCACTGTCAGAAGTGCCCGAAACTGAATGATAAGTGTCTCATTAGATCCAAAAGATCCAAATCTACTAAGAATGTGTACTCATACACCATGGGTTGCCCTGATGGGCCAACTGTAGGGTCCACCATATATGGACAATGCATAATCTAATGATCTAAAATAATAATAAAACGTGTTGAACTGCATCAATCACCATCTGAATCATATGTCCACCATATGGTATAATCATCAAGAGTATGTAGGACCATCAATCATCATCAATAAGTATACATGGCCCACATCATCACGGATCCCAAGAATGACCATAGTCAAACTAGGTTTGACTAGGTCAATATACAACCAAGGATAGATCATATCAATAGACTAAGACATGTTCCTCTAATCATACTCACAGCTTAACTTAAAGTATAAACATCATTCAATGGCATTAATCATGTTTGCATATTCCATTGTTATTTATATTTACTTGCACAATAGCTTTAAATGACAAACTCACCCATTGGACATGGTTTAATTGTTAGCTAAGGATGAAGGCTAGGAACAAGGCTAGGCAAAGGGGTGACTTGTCTAAATCGAACTAAAAGACACTTTGGACTGAGAGAAAGGGAAGCTACACTCTGTGCTGGATAAATAACACGGGGAAGGGTTGTGCCTCACAAATGGATAAGTTGTTTAGAGAGTGCTTATTCAACTTAGGCATCATGTCTACATCAAGTTGATCCAAGTTCATTAGGATCATTCAAATTCATTTCATGGTCTTTTTGGCCTACATAACTCTTCAGATCTCAGGTGCCCTAAAAAACACAACTAATTGCAACTCGCATCCAGGGCATGTTTATATATATTTAAGGTCAGCAATCCTTTAGATATAGAGTTTAAGAACCATTTCTTTTTTTGGACCTTTCTTATACTCTTCGAGGAGTATTTTTAGCAATTCATCGCTCTTGCCCTTAACTCACGTGTGTTCAGAAACACATTCTAGAGTTTACAGTTTCCATGGGTGAATTTAAACAAGTTTCCATAAGTAGTACATGAGCTTTCAGTTTTAGCCAACAACATCTCAAGTGACTAGGGGGAGTTTGTGCCAGTGCCAAACATCGGGACAACCAACCAGAGAGATTTAGGCCTACAATCCAACTCACCAAAGGCAAGTTTTGTCACAAACTCAGAGCCGAGACACTAAACAAACATGGATGCGATCCAAACACAGAGGTAGTAAAAAGGGAAGTCCTCAGTATTAAATAGTCAAGCAAGACAATGTCAAAGGAGAAAGCCAAATAAGGAAGGTCATGGATGGACGGAGTCAAATGAATGTGGTGCCTAAGCTAGTAGACAAATAATGTCAAGAAAGACCATATCTATGCGAGGTAGTAAACCAGTGAGTTTTGTCAAGAAATCTAAATGTGCAAGCAATAAGTCCATTTTATAAATTGTAACATCATCAAGATAGTTCATTTTAAGTTTATAAAGTTTGTCACATCATGAATCATACAACAAGCTAATGCTGTGAACATGACTAAAGCAACAAGATAATAATCCATAATCAATGATCGGAAATCCATAGGTCATATCACATCATAATAATAATCATCATAAACCATCTAAAACACTGTTGCAATAACATCTCTAGGCACTGAACTGAAACTGTATGGAATAAAGGGTCACATTGGTCATCAAATCTGAACTCTCAAGGCTTAGCCCTGGCACAAGGTCTAACATAAGTCTGATAAAATACACTGCTCTGATCATAAGTGATCTCAAAATATAAGCTCATCATAGCCATGCTCTGAATAATCCAAGCTCTGGAATGTGCAGATATCTACTAAGCAAGAATAGTAACCCTGCTACTATAGTGTGATAACAGTTACCTTCCCCACCCAAGTTCAATTCTCACTTGCTTCTTGGTAGCCTTAAGATTTCTTATGCACTTCTAGCTTTTATGTTCTAACTTTATTATTAGCTTTCACAAAACCACCCTTAAGACTTCATATGCACTTATAGATTTCGAATATATTATTTTCACAAATGCTTCCAATATGGTTGGAAAATAAACCATGTATTGTTTTTAAGAAACCGCGTTTGGTTTCTATATTTTCTTTTCTTTTTACTTCTTTTACTTTTTCTTTTCTTTTTACTTCTTTTACTACTTTGTTTTTCTTTCTATATTCTCTTTTCGTTTTACTTCTTTGTTTTTGCTTTTATTATTTTCTTCTTTTTCTTTTCTTTTACTTTTGTTTTTTTCTTTCTTCTTTTTTTTACTTCTTTGGGCCAAGGGTCTGATTTTTGGACAAGGTCCTAGATTTTAAGGAAACCTAAAAATGGTGGCTACAAGCCTGGATCAGCAACGCAGCTCTGATACCAAATGAAACAATAAAATCGTTTCTTATACAAATAACCAAAGTAAATAATACAAAAGATCCATAAATGGTCAAATAATCGAATATATAATTGATAACATAAATAATGATGATTTACAACGAGGATGTAGCCACATATATAGGGCTTATATGATGACTAGTCACCAAAGGTTATGTCTCTTAGTTAAATATAATTAACATTATGTTTTATTTGATTATTTATATTATTACTATGCTGCACAAGTTTCTGGAGCATGGGTACGTGGGTACGAGTATCCAGTATGGCTAGAAGCTTTGCCCAAATTTGCAGGAAACGTTGGGTTGGGAGCGGCAATAATATATCTTAATTTTTTAAAATATATTCCAAAAATTAAGGATTTAAAAAAATATAATTGATTAAATTCATAGCTTAAACTATTTTAGCCTCTTAAGCCTCTAGTAGTGTCACGAAATTCAATCATTTTAAATTTGCTCACTCCTCTAGGTCCACATTATACAAAAATTGGGTTTGTGTGACCTAAAGTAAACCCTAACTATGCATGACTCTAGTGCCATGCTATGTTTACGAGTTTGTAAAGGAAAATTTGCATATATATGTGTGTGTGTGACTCTAGTGCCATGCTATGTTTACGAGTTTGTAAAGGAAAATTGCATATATGTGTGTGTGTGTGTGTACCTTCAATCTTTTCTAATTCCTTGTTTCAACTCCATCTCTATTATTGCTCCTAAGAGTGCTTAGTATTTGGGTGCCTTTGCATTTTGTTGATGGTAACTACTACTTACTTCTAATGTGAATGAACTTGATTGTTTCAAGTTCGAGTAACAAACTTTCAAAGTGTTCAGTATTTTGAGGTTGATGTGGTTTATGATCCTAAATAGCTATATCAATCAATATGAATAATGTAAGCTAGCTATAAACATTTGAGACATGAATTAAAGTTGTTCAATATCTTAGTATTGTAGAAAGATCCATGTTTATTCACTTAAGTACACTGGCAGCTTATATTTTGAGTATGAATGGATCTAAACATTTAAGAGGTGTGAGCTCTCTTAATTTATATAACCTTGAAAATTTTAAAAATGGCGTCATTGATAGATTCAATTGGAATTTTTATTATTGGTGATTTCTTGGCACAATAAACAGCAATCATTCAATTGATTTTCGACACTTTTCTTATGATTTTGGGCTCCACATGGTTGGGAGCTTGTAGAAGCTCCATGTCTGTTTAGGAGCTTCTGGAAGCTCCTAAACAGACGGAACTTCTACAAGCTCCCAATAAAAAGGGAGCGGCTAAAGCAAGTTCCCAAAAAGTTCCCAAGCTCCCAGAGAAGCTCTCGACAAAAAGGAGACGTTTCGTTCCAGCTCCCAAGCTCCCAGGAGCAGGAAACACCAGCTACGGGTTGCCAAAATCCTGGGAGCAGTACCCATGCAACTATGTATAATTATATATATTATTTATATTATTTTAATATTTTATTTGTTACAGTTATTATGCTAAACAAGTGAAAAACTAACAGAGGGCAGTAAATCATTATCGGGCAAACAAGTGTCGATAGTGGATCTGGCTGATTGGTGATGCAGCAGCTCAGGCAATGGTGGGCACTACTAAGGGATCAGATCCAGCATGACAAGCCGCGAACAAGCAGCAGTAGGCTCATAGGGACGAGCAGAACTCATGTGGGCAGCATGTAATCACGTGAGTCAGCCACCGTGAAGAATACAAACCGTGGGTTTGGGAGAAGAAGCAAACTCGGGTTTGGGTCGGTCGGCAAAAAGAAGAAAGTCTGCGAGCATGAAGCAATAAGCCGATGGATGTGCTGGGAGGTAGACGCCAGAGGAGCCGACAGAGGAGGTTGACACGGCTCTAATCGGGGACTGGACATTGGCGGATCAGGTTGAGTACAGTTGCAATCGACAACAGAAAAGTGCAGCACTCGTAGGTGTTGTAGAGTGCAGGCGAGCAAGTGCTGAGCTGCCACGAACATGTCGATCTCAAGCAAACCAAGGCTGCACGGAATCATTGGATTGTGGAACAGTCGACAGCAATGACAAGCAAGTGGTGGAAGGCAAGGCACGAGAAGAGTTGCAAGACCACCTACAAGGCAGCCGACAAGGCTGCCATGTCAACAACACGACCGAGCAGGCTTCAAGCAGCCTCGAGCAAGTTAAGAACTGCCCAAAAAAGCCTTCGACAAGGGCAGAAGTACCCAAAAAGTTGTTAGGCAGCTACAGGAACTTCGAGCAATTGTGTAAAGGGCTTGGGCAAGGGCAGAAATCACCAAGAACTGTCGGGCAACAAGAAGAAAAGCCTCATGCAGGCCTAGAAAGCAGTTGGGCAAATTGCAAAAATTTTGGGCATCCCAGTAGGTGACTGCGCAGCACCCAAGAAGGATCCGGGCAGCAAGCAGGACTCGGGCAAGTGGTGCATCTAGCCATATGACGAGAATGAGGTCGGTATTCCGTAGTGTTTCAGAGATAGACTCAGACTGCCATGTGGGTTGTGGCACTAGTACCATGCATGCAGTGAAGTGAGTTGGATGTATGACGTTCCAGCTAGAGTAAGGAGGGTCTCTAGAGGTAGCAGAAAAGTTGTTTGTTCCAAGGCTAAGTGTTAGTCTGCTCTTAGTATCATCCATGGAGGAAGTGGGGTATGTTGTGTTGTTTCGAGATGGACAAATCTTCATAGTTTCAAAGGGAGCAGGTACCGAAGATGTAGCAGTGAGGCTTGGCATCAGGGAGGGTGCATTGTACAAGTTGTTGGGACACCCTCTAGTAAAGTTCAAGGGAAGCATGGAGCATGAATTCGTGTCACTAACAAAGGGAGAGCGTGAGGCTTCTCTCAACGGGCCTACTTGGTATGTGATGACACTAATGGATGAGATGAACAGATTTCCTAATCAGAGTCCAGCACAGGTAACAATAGGAACTTCCAGTTCAGAGGGAGCAGCTACAGCAACAGAGGTTGTGATTGATCCTGTAGGAGGTTTTTCCAAAAGTACCTTCCTCGCTAAGAGGGAATGTTAGATTTTGTAGCTCAAACAAGTACTTCTACAGTGGCTAAGGTGTCTAGCATGTAGAAGTCGTCTGGAAAAGTGACTCTCTAGACAAATGCAGTTTATAATACTTTATGTAAAAGGTCAATTCTATTAGGTGATATTTATTAGCCCATGGTACTGGAGGGCCCATGGTATTGACCATGGTATTTGCATAAAGTGAATGTTATAAAAGAGTCTATGGAGAGTTGTAGACATAGATCATATGATCACCATTAGTGTGTGAAATACATTGAGTAACTGATCAGTGAATGATCAGATCTAAGAGAGGGATTCTCTCAAGCTGAGATCAGTGAGTGATAAGATCTAAAAGAGGGATTCTCTTAGAGGCTTTGCAGAGAGTGATTCTCTCAATCTAGGGTTGTCTTCAGTGATTGAGGGTTTGAGTACAGATTGCAGTGGGAGTGAGTCAGTAGGGTCTCTAGAGCATTGTAAACTGTAAGTGTTGTTTTAAATCTAAAATAAGAAGATAATCTATTGTTGGTTTTCCCCAGGGATTGGAGTTTCCAAGATAAATCTCAATGTGTCAAATACATATGATTTCCTGTGATTATTTTTCGGTTGTGTTATTAGTTAAGTTATCAATGTATTTTCGATTATAATGTAATTAATAAATTATTGAGACCAGAGATCAGATCTAGTAATGAAAAGCTAACACAAATGACTTCTTATCACAATTCTTGTAGCAACCTGAAATTTGAGATCCTGTCCAGGATGGCAAAGAACAAAGGTTGCTAAAGTTGTGACATTCAAGGATCCTACTCACCAAAGATGAAATGGTCGTCACATCAAGTAGGATTCGTGTCACGTTTATTTATTTGGAACATCGATTAGTGAACCAAGATGGCTATGGGAGAGACCCAAGTTTGGCTAAAGCCCAAACTCTACTACAGGATATCTTGGAAAGATATGGACTCTACTAAGTGAGATACCCTGGATGAAACCGTAGATCAAATGGACACCTATTGAGTGTGATTATATGGACTGATATAGTTTTATCAATGATTTAAATACAATCCAATTAAGTGATTCCTCAATAGTAAATTTAAGTTTAGTGATCTAGAGTGCTAGTGTTAGGATTAATGATCAATTTCGCTACCCTAGGGTAATTTGATGTGTGCTAAGAGTGTAATAAACAAGGTGGGATATTGATGGATTTTAATGACCTCCTAACACTAGATTATTTGCTTGAGATAAGAGATCTAAAAATTGGAAGAGTTCATAAGCAAGAAAGATCACACAAAACACAAGTTGACCCTCCAAACCCACAAGTGCGACTTGCCTGGAATGATCAATGCCTGGAAAATGGGCTACGGAGTCACCCAAAGATGACGCCCTAGGGAAGTTAGAGAATTAGGACTCTTATTGTCACGTCCCCTCCCATCCTACCAGCTAGATGGAGAGGATCGTGAGGTTAAACCGGGCATCTAGCCCCACACTTAGAAAATAAACGTTCAATTTAATAAGGAGATGAACATATGCGATTTCATCAACACTTGAAAATACAGCGGAAGTAAAATCATTTAACACATCCACACACATTCCAATATTTATCAAATGAAAATTACGAATTTACACAAGAGAATACTTATCTTAATGAAGTAGTCCCAAGCAACCAGCTACGCTTCTGCAACGTTCCACCCAACCGTAGGCCAGTGTGCTCCTTAATCTCTCAGCACCACTGCCACCCCCGAGTTGGGCATGATCTCCGCAAGGAAAAAGGGGAAACAGGCTCTCACATAGCCAAAGATATGCCAGAATCAGCCAAGCCAACCAGCAGTTGGGTTTCTCAGGCTGCTAAGAGATTGGCAGAGGTGAATTACCAAGCTAGTGGCTCAACCATGGAGCTATGGATACTCCATTGGGCTCATCAAGCCAAATCTGTCCTCTTCCACTCTTGAGGCTCTTGCTCACAGGTTCATGTCCAAAACGGGGTGCCTTTAACAACAAAACCACAATTACAGGGCATGAGGAAAACGCTGTCCACAGTGGGATGCATGAGATGGGGCTTCAACTCACTCAGAAAAACGTGGGAACACACAAAAACGAAATGGGAAGATGGGAAACAACCCTGGGAAGCCAATCCGTTTTTAGAAAAACGTCCTTGGACATTCGGGGGCAAAAACGACCTCCATACAGTCCCCAAATCATGGCCCTTTTCTCCCAAGCTGCTGTCTATGCAAAAACGAACTCCCAGGCATGGAAAAATGCAGGATTTGGATGCAAAACGTGCAGGGAAAGGCCCAGCTAACTCCAACTGCGTGAGTGAGTGAAGACTCCTTGTTCAGAATGGCTTTGGGCACCATTTCGTGGGTGTTTTCTTGCCCCACAAGCAAAAACACGATTTTCCAAATAGATGGCTTGCCCATGCACGAAATTGGCTGCCATACTCTTTCATTCCCAAGGCATTAACTGCCCCAACCAATTTATGGGAGAATTAAATGATTGGTCCATAACCCAAAATGGGTAGTTGAGAGTTCATTGGGCTTTCTCATGGAAACATGGATTAAACCATTGGCTCAAGGGTTTGGTTATTTTCCCTCCCTCTTCCTTGTAAAGATCATGCCCCCATCTCTTTTGTTGCATTGCGTAGCTGGTTGTGGGTTTTTCATTAAAATTGCATATTTACATGATGTCCGATTTTACATTGTGCACCACTAGCACAAGAACCATATGCATCTATCCTAATTGCCGATACATAAAACGATAAATCAGTGGTGGGGCCTTGGCCTTGAGCTCCTCACCATGACTAAATGACAATATTTACATCATTTACAATATTAATGCAATAGGGTCAAGCTGGGGACGTTACACTTATCAGAAATACCCAAGTGGCAGAAAATAAAAAATCTGCCTAGTTTACAAGATTATTTTTTGTATTTTTGTGTTTAGGGTTTGATTGTTGATCTTTATTGCTTAGACAATGGAGTGAGAAATTGCAAGAAAAACTTTGTATACTTACTTGGATCTCGCTGGTTGATGTAGATCCTTTTTCCTTGCTCCACGACACCAACACAGACCCTGGATTTTACCCCCAACGCATGCATTAATTCCTCAGAGTGCACCCTACCAAAGACAAAGAAACAATGTTAGCAAATGCAATAACAGTGATTCAAATAAAAATGGCAAAGTTATTGTGAAAACAAGAGATAATAAGAGAGAAATAGTAAAAGATAAACTAGCAAATGCAATAGCTATCTCATTCACAGTAAAACCCCCTTGTCACATTCAGCAAAGTCGCTCCACTTTAGAGAGTGTCTCCTCTCCAATTCGCATGGGTGAAGTCGCCCTCCCTATCAACACAAGATTTAACAATAGATATGCCCGAAAATAAAAATGGTGTCAAGATCTAGTGGAAGAAGGAGCTCAACAAGAAAGAGAAAGTCATCAAATCCATAGATAACCCAAAGACAAGTGCACAAGAATATTTTTCTATTAAGATCTTCCAAGAGCCAAAGTCCATTACAAATGAGAGGTGCTCTCTCTTTTATAGCTTGGAGAAGCACCAAATCCCTAACCACTTTTTTAATCAATGGTTAAGATTAAAATATCTAAAGTACATGATCAACAGTGGAGATATAATCTCTCGATGGCACATGGATCAACCTAGCCACTAATACAATGAGGGGGGTGAATTACCTTAAAGGCCCAAATACAATGATAAAATATAACATTAAAGCCACATGGTCACCTAGTGGGCTTAATTTACCCCTAGGGACTTTACATTACACTTTAACATGGATATAACATGATATACATAGAGTTCACAACAATAGAAGTCGCCCTCCTAAGGGAAAGTAGCCCAATGGGGGGAAATGAAGCATGTGATGTAAACTCAAGATGAAGTGCCATGAAAAGTGTCTGAAAAATCCTGAGAACCATGTCAATAAACACACAAGTCACACTTTGCCATTCACTAGTCCTTTGTTCAATATGCCATACCTTGGTCACTTTGATCATTTTAATTAATTGGCTGGAATACTCTATAAATCTCAAATAATGCCATATCTGACCTTTCCTTTGCCCAAACCGATAAACGGACTGCACCAATGGATCTAAATGCATCAAATCCACTAAGAATCACTAATCATACACCCTAGAGTAACCTTAGATAAGCTCTATAGACAATTTCCCATTTTTTAATTAAAAACTGGCTTAATAAATCCTGATAACTTTATAAGAACATATGTAACAAACCAATTTTCCTTATCTAAAGCATGGAATGGTCCAATTAGCCGCCAAATCCAAAGGCACTAAGATAATTATCCGGGAACCTATAGTGATATCCCGCAATGGAACATAACCATTGACCATGTCAAACTATGTTGACATGGTCCAAGCTAATCAAAAATGTGTCTGAGCAAAAACTGAAAGCTGCTACATGCAAGCAGCATTAGTGCACTTATTTTACAAGTACTGAAAGATGACTAAACGTTTAGTAACATCATACAATGGTGATCGACTCAAAATAAAGCAACAAGCAAGACTAATACTCCAAACAGTTACACAACCAAAGCAAAGTTCCAAGTACATACTTCAATTCACATTTATTCCAAATGTAAGTTATAGATCAATCCTCAAACACTATTATGGGTGTGGTGGAAAAAAACAACATAGGCTACAGTCAATTGAGGTTTGACTTTTGGAAAGACTTGATTCACCTTCAAAGATTTGGGGAGCTTAGGGGACCAAAGTGACATTTGTTGGACAAGAAGACACTAGGGAAGGGAGGTGTCTCACAAATGGATAAAGTGCTTGAAAGGCACCCTGTCGATTCTAACAAGTATCCTTTATTTGCATTTCATTGCACTTTGTATTTGATTTTCACTTTCATTTCACATTTGCATTTTCTTTAGGTATAGCATTGAAGCACATTTCATATTTGATTTCCTTTAGTTAGCTTTGTGACCAAAAGGTACCGGACCTGGAAAGCTTTGCAGGCGCCAGTACTGCCACGGCGTTAGTCTCCACTACCAGCGAGCGTCCATAGCCTTGACGGAATTGCCAAAGTAATGCCTTTTTACAAGCAAATAAGCCTTACATTATACAAAGGATGAGTGCTTACCCTTTTAGCCACTAACTAATTTCAAGAGGCTTTGACATTTCACTTTTAACATTTTAGGGATACTTGCTTCGATTCTAGGGAATACACTTTCGATGACTAGGAATACCTTACCCACACTCAATCCACCCGGATCTACGAGCAAAAAGAGATCAACGGTGTCAGCAAACTTTCGCCACACACATTAGAGCCAAGACACAAGCAAACATGGAGGATGTCCACACAAAGAGGTCACAATGGGAGAAGTCTTCAAGTTCATTAGTCATATCCAAGTCAAGGGTGTTTTCAGAACTAAATGGAGCAACTGATGAGCGGAATAGGAATGTGATAGTGGAACCAGAATAGGGGGAACTGATCTATTTCTTACATGAGGGTTACCTGAAGTGAACCCAATTGGTTACTTCACACTGGAATCCATTAGGACAAGGATAAATCCATTTATTGTTTATCAATAATTCATGTCTAGTGATACAATGGATGTAAAGGATAAATCCATATAATTCCTCAAGGAATAAAGATTTATTGTTTATTAATAATTCATATCTTGTGATACAATGGATGTGTATATAAATACACATCAAAGATGATACATGACCTAAGGGAAAAGGTACAACTATTATTAATTACAATAGTAAATATGAAATATTATCCTAAATTACTAATTTTATATATTATTATATAGATGTAATATACTTTGGGTATATTACAAGTCTTCCCTCTTTCAAAATTCTTTGTCCTCAAAGTGTCTTTTATAATTGTCACTTACGTAATATGGTTGAAGACTAGTGTAGCTATGATGCTCAAATCCTGGAACAATATTGGTGCATCGAAAAATAATCAATCCATTCTAAATAGATTCTGTCTTGAATTTTCTGATGATAAAAATTTGAATTTGATCTTCCTTGAGCTGAATAGACATTCAGTTCTTGCAATACGTCAAAACAATATGTTGATTCTTGTGTACTCCATTTTTTGTAATTAGGACGCCGATGTGATATCCTAGTACATTGATTCATCATGAACTTTGGTTTAAACTGCCCATGATGAACTTGAGTTGACATCTTGAAATTTGACATTCTTGTATTGACAGGCGAGATGATGTCTTCGTTAGAAGTTAGTGACGAAACTAAATTTGATGATGTCGAAATGTCGCTTAATTGTGGCTTCAATTTTGATGATGTCGAGATGTCATTTAATTGTGGCTTCAACTTAATTTCTAGATGTTCAATCAGTGACGAAACTTCCTTTGTAATGTCACTCTGATTTTGCGTTTTGAGTCCTTCTATTGAGGTTCCTTTATCTTCAAATTCAACCTCTGAGAATTTCCGCACTTCCACTGGATCGATTAAGGTCTCCTTATTGACCTTAAAGATTTGTATATCCTTAAATTTTAGTTTCTTTATTTCTGTGAGCAGAATTTCACTGTGATTCTTTAAACGATTAATCTCTTTATCTTTATTTGACAAGATTTTGTCAATATCTTTCTTTCGATCCTGCGTCTTTTGAGATTCTTGATCACACTAAATTGCGACATCTTAATGACTCAAATCTTGATCATTTACTTGTAAGTCACAATTCTTTGGTTTTTCTTCTCTTAAATTTTTTACTTCTAACAATTTCTGATTAAGGTCCTTTAGGGTAGAAGCTTCTTCTTCTTTTTCTAATAACTTCTTGTTGAGCTCTTGATTCTCCTGTTCGAGTCTATGAATGTCATGCCTCGTATCCTTTAATTTCTTGATTTGTGACAATAATTTCTCGCAATAAATTTTTAAGTGTAAATTTTCATCTTCTTTTTCTTCGAGACCTTTACACTTTTCTCGTTGTTTAGCTAGTTCATCCTCTACTTCTTGAATCTGCAATTGCATTTGCGTGACATCTGGTTGTTTTATAAGAGGAAAGACTTTGCCCCAGTTGGGGCAAGGTTGATTTGTATTTTTAAATTCCAATTTCCATTTAAATTTATCTGCACAAAATGGGCATTTTCATAAAAGGAAATTTTTTGTGGACTTCATTTTGGGTGCAATGTGAGGACAAGGTATTCAGGGAATGGTGAAGGTTTTTAGGGATTTTAACTATTAAAAATAATATTTATAATGATAATAATAATAATACTTATTATTAAAATAATAATATTACTACTATATAGTTTTGTGGAAAAAAATTAAAATATTAAGATTATAATTTTATCGATAACAATAATAATATTGATATTATTTGTAATATTTATACTTTTTTATATGGTAGAGGAATTAGGGGTTTTAAATATTATAGTAATAATAATTATTAATAATTATACTATAATATTTGTTTGGTTAGGATTGGATGAAATAAGGGTTTTTGAACCTAAGGGATGGTGGATGGGTGTATGAATATAAGTAAGAATGGAATCCTTAGCGTGGAGATAGGTGATAAAAACCATGGGTTGGTTTTAGAAAACCGTGTGTTGGTTTTATATTTTTTCTTCTCTTTTTTACTTTCTTTTTCTTTTTTTCTTTTACTTTCTTTTCTTTTTTACTTTTTCTTTTCTTTTCTTTTCTTTTCTTTTCTTTTACTTTCTTTTCTTTTCTTTTCTTTTCTTTTCTTTTCTTTTTTTTCCCTGAAAAAAGCCACCAGCAAGGGAACAATTAAGGCCACAAGCCTAAATTTTATTTTCCACTAAGTATTATTTTCCAAATAACTTTCTCTGAGATATATTGCCACCAACGAAAATACTAAAAAAAAATGGGCCACAAACCTCCACGAGTAAAATAAACCACGGTCAACAACCACTCGGATACCAATTGAAGTGACCCAATGGGTTACTTCACACTGGAATCCATTAGGACAAGGATAAATCCTTATAATTCCTCAAGGAATAAATATTTATTGTTTATTAATAATCCATGTCTTGTGATACAATGGATGTGTATATAAATACACATGAAAGATGATAAGTCATGACCTTTGGGAAAAGGTACAACTAATATTAATTACAATAGTAAATATGAAATATTATCCTAAATTACTAATTTTATAATTTCAATATTTATATTTTATTATATAGATGTAATATACTTTAGGTATATTACATTAACCCAAAGAAAAGCATATACAAGGAACTCGACACTAAAGCTATTTCAGTATTCAGAGTGCAAGTCCTACTAGAACAACTAATACATACCATGATCACCAATGTAAATGCCACCTAACATAGTCAATCCCCTAATACAAGTAAAATACATCCATGATATACCTAAAGCCGTATATCTACTCAAAAATTGTTGCTGACCTTGCAATCACTCTACACCAAAACTGAATGGCAAACGAAAAGGCATCGCCAACTGACTACTCTGATGAAAGTGAACCACGGCATAAACATATACCCCAAAAGAGGTCATGAAGAAGGCTCCACATGACAAGGGTGGCCTCGTTGTTGCTGCCCCCGAATAGTCTAGCTGAACTGATAAATATCATCCACCGATCATGATCTTTGATGTGCTCATCTCAAGTGTAAGGGCTGGCTGAGAAATGCCATCTGTTCTACAAAAATGTGTAGTAGCTCCAGCTACTAGAAATGTGATAACATGACCACAAAAGTAGGTCAATGGGACTAAAAGATACATCCAATGTGAACACAATGTGGCAATGTGAAGGCAGCTCATAGAAAATTATGAAAGCAAAATACAAGGAAGAAAAGTATACTCTAGGTAGGTGTTTGACTAACTAAATCACTACATCTAGCCAACACCAAAAATGAGTATATAACAGTGTCATAAGTGTGATGATACAAAGTGAGAATGTCTGAGACTGGAAACAGTTAGATGCTAGTAGAGAGAGAGAGAGAGAAAGAGATCTGAAGATGAAAGCAATGATGCCAAGGTTTCATGGCGTTGATGACCGAGGGAGAGGGGGTGATCGAGGCACTAGCTCACAGTCGAAGACCTCGTGCACCATAGTGGGATCTTGCCATATGATCCCGGGGAGAACATAGGATTGTGGGAGCCCTTCTCTCCTACCATCTGAGGCCAAAGGAAAGAAACTTCGAATAGATATCTAGCTGCTCAGTTAGGGATAGGAGGTAGTTTGAGGAGAGAGAGGCACCCCACTCTAAATTCATCTATCACTATGAGGATGTATAGTCGAATGTCTGGTCAAACACCTCCATACTAATTTAAAAGATATTGATCGACCTCTCGGGAGGGGAGGTAGAGGGGAGGCATGAGGTCTCACCACTCTACATTCTGAAGTACTCTGGAACTCTACATGTCTCGTGTTACCCCAATTTGATGAAGGAAAATGAAAGTATGATGTGATCCTCCTAGTAGTCCCAAGGTGGGATGGGGGCATGCAAGAATAGGGATCTATGGCTAAATATTTCCCTGATGAAGAGGGTTAGGCATCTCTGATCTTGATATTGGAAGAAAGTGGGGAGCGAACCCCTAAGTCCCTATAGAGGCAATGGTAGCTTCCACAGAACTCGTACTAAAAAGGGCACATGAAAATGAGGTGTTCCTTTCTCTAATGGCACATCTGGCATATCCTATCTAGTCAAGGAATATGGTGATCAGTCTCCACCCAGAATATGTGAAACCCAACCCAGAGCTAGCCCAAGGTGATATTGACTGAGTGCATCCAGTGTCGATGTGTGTATGGGAGGCAGACGATGATGCCATCCTGCAACGACAAGAAGTGCTCTAGATAGAAAGACATCTTAGGGCCCAAGGTTTTCGGAGGTGAGGTCCAAGTAACCTGAGTGTACAGTGTGAAGAAGTCCTCTCGAATGGCTTGATTCAGCGCTTATCTAGTCGACAGTAGATGGCCAATGCATCTAGAGAGTATCAAAAGAGGGGAGGCACTCTAGGTAATTGGTCATCAACTAGAGAAGCCAAGAAGCCTCTGAAAACCAACCTCGCACACAGCTAGTGTAGCAATCTGAAGCAAGGGCCTCTAAGGAGCAAAGTGCAAGGTAAGAGTACCTCTCTCTCCCAGAGATCGAGTCTTCGAAGGTCCTAACACTATGTAGGAAGGAGATCAGACAAAAAATGACCTCGAGACCATAAGGATGGATTCCGAACTATGCCTAGATCATAGGCTAGGCTAGGGAATTATACGTTTGCTTCGAATGATGCGTCTGAAAAGCATGACCTTAACTCTCTAAATTTGGGCCCATTCGAATTGAACCAAACTCGATCCCCAAATCTTTGAACCATAGAGGACTATGGGTCTGATAATCAGCTCCATGAGGTAAAGTTTGGACGAGATGTCTAACACTAGCCTTGGAAGCACAGACTCTCAATGAGGCTAGGTACCAATAGCATTTGTTAATCCTGGGCTAGAGGGCCTCTCACATACTGAAACATGTTCCTATGAACTAGACCCTTGACGAGGTGTACGTTATCAACTTATCATGATCTCAATCTCTTCCCCTAGGAAGTAGATATGTAACTCAGAAAGGAAGCTTTTCAATGAGTTGACAATCATAATCTTAGTTTTACCCAGGTTGACTGTCAACTGTCAAAGATCATAGAAGCTAGCAAGAGAGTCAAGATACCTCTACAGGCCTTTAGGAGTGGAGGCAAACAAGATCAAGTCATCGACAAAAAGGAGCAAGGAAATCAACCCCTGGTATCGAAGGTAGCCATCTCCCTCCTGGATGTGCTTGTGAAGGAAGGACTCCAGCTCGTCAATATAGATCCCAAAGAGAGTCGACGAAAGGGAGAACGTCGGCTTTACCCCAATGGTACTCTGGATGAAGTCAGAAAGGCCATGTGTTAATCGGAGAAGACCTAGAACCAACTCATACAATCTCATGATGGCTACCAATAGGGTCTCAAATAAGTCAATATCACAAAGTTGTTGGAGCAATGCCCATCTCGAAATTGTGTCAAATGCTTTCCAAAATTCTACAAAGAAACAATAGACTTTCTAAGAGCGATGGCGAGCCTCCTTAATAATGGATCTGAGTGTGAAAATGTGATCGATCATCTGATGCTCTAGGAAAAAACATGCTTGTCCTCTGGCCCTGAGGTGTCGACTCTCCAACTTGTTAGAAAGCCACAAATGCATGACCATGCCATAAAGCTTGGAGAATGTGTGTCCAACTATGATATTTCGATAGTTGTTGGGCTCAAAACTACAACTTGTTTTGTGGATCGGGTGAATAATGTGTCTAGTCCAAGAGTGGGGAAAATCGGAGCATAGCACATGGTTAAATAAATCAACAATGTACAAGTCAAGGGATCTGTTATCACACAACTTGTAGTTGCCCCTAGAGGTATCCCATCCGGGACGGTAGAGGAGTCAGGCAACTAAAGAGGTGACCCAAGAGATGCCACGGTTCCCAATGCAAGATGGGAGTCACGTCAACCGAGGCACTCTTCGCTTTAGGTCAAGGTGTAACTAGACCAAGGGGGAGACCCTATACCCCAATCACAGTTGATTGGACCTAAGCAAGGTTTCTAAGGGTAGGTAAGTAATGAGTTACGGAAACCAATGCAAGGCTAAGTGGACCTAAGGGTTAAGGTATGGTTGAGGGAGGTGTAAGAGATTGTTAATGTTTCAACTTATGTATGGTTTAGGCCACATAATGGGGTATGATGATTAGGTATAGTACCATGTGTTTACACAAGTGGGTCTAGTTTTCTTGGGAAGTGTGAAGTGATTCTAGGTAGGCCCACAAGGTGAAGTTAGGTGTGAGGTAGGTACTATAGGTTAGATATAGGCTAGATCTACGAGTTTAAGTTAATTGCAATGATACCCATGTACTAGATCTAGATTTTGACACGAATCCCAAGGAGTGCGACTTGCTTGGTGATGGACTAGTGCCTTGTTAAGTGGGCTAATGGGGTCAAAAAGTGTATCAAATTGTAGATCGGGACACCTAGAAACCAAGTCAAGTGGGTTGAGTGAAATCTAATGGTTGGATCTTACTAGATCTAGGTTTTTTTAGTGAGGACCCTAAGTGGACCACAATCCCTTGAAACAAGGAATACAATCCCCAAGGCAGATCTTGACAAAAGAGCAGTATAGACCTAGGTTTCAAGGCATGGGCATTCCAAATCCACAAATAACTCACACACCCACTTCCTAGAAGTGGACCAACTCAAAAAATCAAGGGGGTGCGATTTGCTCAAGGAGGGTCCAAAAATGGGTTTTGGTGGACCAAATCAAGTCCAATGGCCACCAAAATGTAGATCCGGGATGTTAGTACCCCGATCTATGTTCCTTCAAAGTTTCAAGTGAATCCAATGGCTAGATCTTAGTAGATCTAAGTTTTAAGATGCCAAGAAGGTCAAAAAGGGGGTTTCAACCCCTCAAAACATGGAGAGATGTCCACAAGGTAGTTTTCACCAAAGTAAAGATATGGGTATAGGTTATCAAATGTCTAGATGTCAAATCAAGTGGGATCTCACCTACCCATGTGCTAGATCTAACCCAACAAGCTTCTCTTAGGAAAATCGATTTAGGTTCAAGAAGGCTTTTTGCATTGAAAAGTGTGTCAATTTTTAGCCAATCACCACCAAACTATAGATCCAACTAGGGGTGGATCCTATAGAGGTGGGTTTTTAATATCTTTTCAATTGCAAGGCTAGATCTAAGTAGATCTAAGAAATACCAAAATTGGGGTTTTGATTTAATTAGGGTTTTATGACCAATGAAGATAGAATGGATGAAAGAGACACATACCTTGTGGATCTTACCTCAAATTGCTTATGGCCACCTTGCAAGTTGATAGCATTCTCCTATGTGTATATTCAAGAGTGAGATCCAAGTGCTCCAACCAAATCGCCCTTCTCCAAGATAGCCAAATCGTCCTCCTCCTACAAGACAAGATCAAAGAAACAAGTCAAGCAAGATGATTATGAAAATGGTAGAAAGATGTAATAGAAAGCATCAACTATGTCACGAAGATACAATAATGATACTCCCTGTCACAAGATCAACCCAAGAGAGAATATGTGGATCCCTCCAACAATAACCCTCAAAAAGTCGCCCTCCTCTCTCCAATTCGACTTTCCTGTCAAAAGGTTAGCAAAAGCACCAAAATCCACAATGATACATAGAAGAGATACTGTATATTCAATATGCAAGAGAATCCACAATGCAAGAGAGATGTGCTCCACAAAAAATCTTCTATTCCAATATTCCAGAGCTCCAAAGGTGAGCTTTACAATGGGGGGTCTCCTCCTTATATAGGATAATAAAGACCAAAACCCTATACCACTCCATAATACTACATCAAATGGGTGGTTGAGATTATAAGATCTCATCATACAATCAATGGCTAAGATGACCCATAACAATATATCACATGGATCACTCAACATAACAATAGCGCCCTCACTAAATGGTACAATGGAGGGTGACGTCATCCCACTAGAGGGGTAAAAAGTACAATACTTCACCTCATGATGACTAGGACATGATAAAATAAGCTCATGGTGGGGCTAGGAGGTATTAATCCTTACTAGCTCATCCCCAAGGCACAATAAAATAATAAAATATGTCCAATATAATAAAAATGACCAAAACTGTCCTCAGAATCCATGACAGTCAAGCAGTAAATGTCCTCCTGTGATCAATCCGGGCATACCCACATGGTGAAAACTGACTGGAAGATAGTGATGCCATCCTGGAAGACCTCTGTGAAAACCAAATGCCAAAACCTTGCCTCAATTGTCCAAATCGATTTCCTCAGTGACCACTTTATCCCATTTTTTAACTGCCTCGGGAAATGTGAAAGTGCCAAAACTGCCTCCTAGGGTGCTAACGCTGTCCATCTGAGCCCACCAGGCTCTCCGGAAGGGGGGATAAATGGTAATAACAAGTGGCTGGACCACCCCTTCCATCATCAGCGCCCTAGGTGGACTGGCCTCTCGGGGCCCCTGCTGCTCAGGCTGGGAAATCAGCCCCCAATCTGGTCAACAAGTGTAAAACTGCATCAATCACTGTCAGAAGTGCCCGGAACTGAAAGATAAGTGTCTCAATGGATCCAAAAGACCCAAATCCACTAGGAATGAGTACTCATACACCCTGGGTTGCCCTAATGGGCCTGCTGTAGGGTCCACCATATATGGACAATGTATAATCTGCTGATCTGAAGAAATAATAAACCTGCTGAACTGGATCAAACATCATCTACATCATATGTCCATCATATGATATCATCATCAAACATGTGGGCCCATAAATCATCATCAATAATCATCATACATGGTCCACATCATCACGGATCCCAAGAATATATATAATCAAGGATAAATCACATCAGTAGACTAAGACAATGCTTCTCCAATCATTTCCATAGCTAAGCTCAAAGTATAAATTCCATTCAGTGGCATTAATCGAGTTAACATATTCCGTTGTTATAATAAATTACTTGCACCATAGTTCAAATGACAAACTCACTCATTGGACATGGTCAGACTGCTAGTGAAGGATGAAGGCTAGGAGCAAGGTTGGGCCAAGGGTTTGACTTGTCTAACTTAACTCAAAAATACTTTGGACTGGGAGAAGGGGGAAGCTACAAACTCTGTGTTGGACAAAATAACACGGGGGATGGCTGTGCCTCACAAATGGATAAGTTGTTTAGAGAGTGCTTATTCAACTTAGGCATCATGTCTACATCAAGTTGATCCAGGTTCATTAGGATCATTCAATTTTATTCCATGGCCTTTTGGCCTACATAACCCTTCGGATTTCAGATGTGCTGAGAAGCACAACTAGTTGCAGCTTGCATCCAGGGCATGTTTTTCACATATTTATAAGGTCAGCAATTGTTTAGATATAACTTTTAAGAACCATTGCTTTTTGGACCTTTCTTATACTCTTCGAGGAGTATTTTTAGCTTTTCATTGCTCTTGCCCTTTTTTGTTTCCATGGGCGAATTTTTAGTTTCCATAGGTAGAACAATGAGCTTTCAGTTTTAGCCAACAACATCTCAAGTGACTAGGGGGAGTTCGAGCCAATGCCAAACATCGGGAAAACCGACCAAAATGATTTAGGCCTACAATCCAACTCACCAAAGGTAAGTTCTGTCACCAACTCAGAGCCGAGACACTGGATAAACAGGGATGCGGTCCAAACACAGAGGTAGAAAAATGGGGAAGTCCTCAGTATCAGAAAGTCAAAATGAGACTAGTCAGGGTTTAAAGTCAAATAGGAAGGTCATGTATGGATGGAGACAAGTGAGTATGGAGCCTACACTAGCAGACAACTGGTGTCGGGGAAAGACCATGTCTTTGTAAGGTGAAATACCAGTAAGTTTTGTTAAATGACCTAAAAGTGCAAGCAATTGTCCATTTATGATTTACAGTTCATTTTAAATAGTTTGCCACATCAGGAATAATATACCAAGCACATGCCATGATCATGACTAAATCAACAAGATAATAATCCACAGTCAGTGAGAACATATCCATAGATCATACAACATCATCATAATAATCATCATCATGCATCATCTGAAACACTGCTGAAATACATCTCTAGGCACTGAACTGAAACTGTAATGGGATAAGTGGTCACATCAGTCATCAAATCCGAACTCTCAAGGCTCAGCCTTGACACAAGGTCATAAAATCTGAATAATGTACTGCTCTGATCATGAGTGATCCAAAATATATAGCCATGCTCTGGAATAAAGGAAACTCTGGAATGTGCAGATATCTGCTGTACAAGAATAGTAGCCCTGCTACTATGGTGTGATAACAGGATCATATACCATGCTTGCAGAATTCGGCCTGGAGTCCTTCCTCATCTGCTGCTATGTTAGTGCTCATATCCCTAACTACTCTCATGACATCTCTCTTACAAAAAAGATGACATGAAGGGGGGGTGGGGGAGAAACTATGAATGGGGTGTTGTCCGAGAATGTCATAGAGGGAGGTCGTGTGGGAGAACATGGATTAGGGGTCTAGGTTGGGGAAGATGGCGTGGTGTTTAGGAAAAAGGATATGCAAGAAGGTTTTTGGGCAGTGGTAGAGGGCCACGCAAAGTTCATGTCTCCTCAGGGAGAGGAACATTTGCTTCTTATAACATAGGATGCGACAATAGGTTTTTGTAACGAAAGAGTTAAAATATTGTCTTTAATTGTTCAAGATTATATATGTGTGTGTGTGCTAAATAAATAATAAGATGATGATACAATGAGAAATGGCCTTGATATTTACAAGCCTCAAGGTGACACTTCACGTAAAGCTATGTCTTTATGTGAAGCACCTTTTCATAATTACAATAATAATATTCTAGGCTAACATTAATTACACTTTCTTATATGTTCATAGCATTGTCGCCTTCTTTAAAATAGCTTTGTCCTCAAAGCTATCTCGATTATCTTCATCTTCAATTTTGACATAAAGGCTAAGTAATAATATTTCTCTTTATCTTCCACTTTCTTTTAATAATTACCCTTCAAAAACTGTACAATATAAAATGCTTTTAAAACTTCCTTTGGAATAATTCTTTTCAATTATATTTGTATATATTTATCTTTAATGCATATATGAGAACCTACTAATATTTTTACCTCATCCATCCACATAAGGTAGTGACTAATAATAATATTTCCACATTATATAACTCTTTTATTCTTATTAGTCAACCTTGTGAGGACTAACAATGGCACTTGAGGTGCTACAGAGAGTATCCAAACAAGAAAGGCACCATCAACTAAACCTTGATCAACCCTAACAAATAAAAGAGAGTCATCCACAAAGTGGTTATTAATCATCTCATAGCCATCTAGAAGCATAATACCCTTGATCTTACCAGCAATGCAAGTTGCTTCCAACAAATACCCGAGAGCATACACGATCAACACATACAGATATGGTGTCAGAGGACAACCCTACCTAATAGACTAATGTAAAGCAATCTGAAGGGAAAAGGCCTTGTTCACGAACATAAAGGTCAAGGCATTGGAGAACAAAGTGTTCACCATGCCTAAATTGCATGAACCAAAACCCAAGCATGACATCATCTTCGAGATGGACCAATCAACCTAATCATAATCCTTGTCAAATTCAATCTTCAACATTATACATTGATGACATGTCTCTCTCACCCACTTAGTAGCCTCCAAGGCTGAGACCACTACACCAAGAATGGACCTCCCCTAGACAAAACCAATATGCTCTTGCCGAACCACGTGCCTCGCCACTAGACAAATTCTGAGAGCCAAAGCCTTTGCCATTATTTGTACGCAAATGAAAGCAGTGTGATAGGTCTCCAACCACCTATGGAGTCCCATGCAACATTCTTGTGAATCAATTTAATTAACCCATGATTGAGAGACTCACAAAGGTGACTAGAAGAGAAAACTTCAATAGCTAATCAATCAAATTCCTCCACAATGCAATCCCACATTGACTTATAGAACTCACAACGAAAACCATCCAACACAAGGAATTTGCCATTCTACAAGGACATCAACGCAGTAAAAAACTCATCTCTAGTAATATCCAAATACATTGTATCTTTGTCACCACACGAGACCTTGCAAGGGACCACCCTACAACAAGCATCTCAAGCAACAATCACACCATTTATCAATACATAGGGAGTAAAAATGGATTGGAATATATCACTTAACATACCTCTAATCTCCACAGGATCCTCGACAACAAACCATATGTTTTATGGAGACCAATCACCCTTTCCAACGCAACATTCCTTTTTAGGAAATCAAAGTAAAATTTGGACCCCTCATCCCTGCCTTGAATCCACTTAAGCCGAGAACAAACTTTGGCCCCAAAGGCAAGATACTCCTATGCACATCTCACAATCAACTCCAACTTCATTGATTCTTCCTAAACGGTGGCATTATGAATGTCCTTTTAAAGAAATATACATATCTCCTCTAACCATTGCTTGGCCACGCGCATCCCCTTCCACCTCCTCCGAGCCAACATCCTACCCCAACCGCTCATAAACTTAATCATACATCTCACAATAGCCTCCCACCATAGAACCCACCCCTACGTTCCCACTGGACAAGGGGAAAGATTCCACAACTTCTAAAGGAGCACAAAAATCTGTAGAGTCTAAGTGAGACGCATTCAATTAAAACATTGAAGATAAGGATGCATCTAAAGAAAGTAAAATCATAAACACAGATTGGATCGAACGATGATCTGATCCTGTAATCTCCATTAAAGCATCCACTAGATGAAGCTTGCCCAAAAACACAATCTCCTATCCAGGTCCATAAAATCTATCCAACTGTGCTTGTACTCTGTCCTGCCATAACAATAATTGGTTCATGTGAACCACCCACCATTGTCTAAATCATAGTTGCATGGGTGCCGCTATCGAGAGTTGGGGAACCCGTACCCAACGTTTCCCTGCTTTTGGTGTTGATGTTTATGTAGAGCATCGAAATATATTCTCAAGGAGTCCTAGATAAAGTGGAACAAATGAAGAGCACAATTACCCCAATAAAATGGGTAAAATAACCCTAGAAGATAAAAAGACAAGTTGGCTTGAAAGATAAATAAATATATAAGAGTCAAGCCGACCTAATTAAGGAAATTTCTAGTGAAAATAAGAATATAAATAGTGCTTTCACACTTGATTATTACAAAAAAAAGATCATATCTCTCTCTCATGTGGTGTGCACTTCTCTAGGAAGACAATGGAAGAAGACAAGAAGCATAATTTTGGGGTTATCTTATTATCTTATCTCTCTCGAGGTTCTTGTGGAAGAAGAGCACATTCTTGTGCTAAGGCTTAATCTTCAATATTGATATTGTTCTTGTATTGGACTAATTATTTCTTCTGAGAAAAGTTTGTTGGGTTTTCTCCCGTTTGGGTTTCCTAGGGTAAAATCTTTGTCTCTTGTGCATGGTTATCTTTCAGTGATCCTTGATTTTATTTATGCTACTAATGAATGATGATATTATGCAATGATGAATGTGGGATGACAATAATTAAGAATTGAAAGAGATGAAAATTATACTGCTACATCATTAAAAATCTAACAGGTTATGGGCCCACACCACACTCTCACTGTGCAATTGTCGAAAACTAGGGAATCCTGGTTTGGACTCCTCTCCAAAGATTGTCTTGAAAAGAGTTCTTAGGAAACTCGCCCTACGAGGGCACACTTTTCTATGGAGGCAAATTCCAGTTTGCAGATTTTTCAAGTTTGACCTAATTTCTATCGAGGTCAAGAAACTAGGGCTTTATGTTTTAAGCCCTTTTGATCACTGATTGGGCTTGACCTTAGCTTTCTCCAACTCACCCTAGGAGGGCGAACCTATCTATGGAAGCAAATTTCAGATCTGAGAAATTTTCAGTTTTGACCTAAATCCTACCAAACTGCTGAAATTAGGGTTTCATATTGCAAGTTATTCTGACCTTAGATTTGGAAGAAAAGGAGGTATATTGGGAGGGCGCATTAGCCTGTGGAATCAATTTTACCAAAATCCAAAGTTCAATTTTTTACCCTCTCCTATTAGGGTTTCTGCAACTGGTTCAATCAAGATGGTTGTTGGACTTAGAGTAGAAGACAGATTGGAGGGAGTCTCAAAACTACAGATCTTGGAAGAGTAGGATGCTTATGCTCCTAAATGAACATGATCTTATGAATCATATACTCGAAAATGTTCTAGAGCCAGAGGGAGCCCGAGAGAGAACAAGGCACAAGAAGAATGAAGCCATAGCCATGAGGATCTTGATGGACTCAATGGAAGACTACCTTGTTCACCTTTTGCAAGCCAAGACATTGCTAAGAAGATGTATGATGAATCTATACGAGAATGAGAACCCTAGCAGAGTATTGGCCCTAAAAGATCAACTTCATCACATGAGGTTCTCAAAGGATGATTTAGTTTCTTCTTATTTACTAAAAATCGCTCAGATCAAAGATCAACTAGTAGTTGTTGATGAAAGTGTCCCTGATAGAGATCTTGTGTTGACATCTATGGGTGGACTTCCTTCATAATGGAAGCCATTTGTGAAAGGGATATGTGTTTGTGGTCAGTTACCTACTTTTGATTGGTTTTGGTCAGAATGTATCCAAGAGGAAATAAGGGAGCTTGCCTTACCTCAAAGGAAAAGGAAGAAGAACTAGTCCTTGCAGCCAAAATTGGAAAGAAGAAAAGAAAGTGGAACAAAGAAAAGAAAGGCATTAGGTTAGATCAAAATCCAAAGATCAAGAAGGTTAAATTCAACCTCAAATGTTTTAGTTGTGGCAAGCTAGGTCACTTTGCTTCAGAATGTTGGAAGAAAAGAAAAGGCAAGCAGCATGCCTCTACTACTAATGTTGATGAAGGACTTCAACAAGGAAGTCGAGGAATGCAAAAGATGATGATCGTCGAAAAGGATATTTCCTTTCGTGCATCAATGATTGCAAGATCCAGGTTGCAGTGAGCTTCGATCAAGTAAGAAGATAAAGATCCAAGGACTCGTGATCTCTACAAGGAGGCGGAGATCAACAGGGAGCCCACAAAACAATAAAAGATAAGTATTTGTCATCTTTTCCCTTGAAGATCGGATCTGAATGTTCATAACAGTTGTATGCAGATATGTATTCCTAGAATTAGGAAGAATGTTAAAGTATAGCATGATGAGCATATTATGTATTGAATGTTATATGTTGCATAATATTCCATGAGATATGGATAGAGGTTATTCTAAAGCATTGATACTCACATAACTGTGTGAACTATTGAATGTTAAATGATTTGATTGATTATGAAATGTTGCTAATCATTTGACCGAATTTGACTTGTAGGGAAAGGCCATATGCTATGACCTACAAGAGAAGGATGAAAAATATGAAGTCATCCTAGTTGGAGATCCCATTGATATTCAGTATTCAAGGGAAAGCAGGATGCTCTGAAGCGAAAAGCTTCTAGGAGCAAGGCTCTTAGCTCAGGCTCCAGATCAGGTAGCAGGATGGCTTACGTGATAGAGGAAGCAGCTAAAATAGATGTGATGCTTGAAGAACAAGAGATTATTGTTCAACAGCAGATATATGTGGATCTAGTACATTCAGTCATATGTGGACAAATGACCCACAAGTCGAGAGGATCTCATATGGAGATTGACGGTTGGAAGCAAGAGGTCTTTCATTCAATGATTATGAGGAACAATTGGCTTCCAGTTGGAGTCATGGTAGATTCTAGAAGTGGTTTCAGCATTTACTTGTGCCATAGAGGAGAGTCAGTACGCTCTCTATTTTAGTCCTGGAGGACGAGAGATTCAAGATCAAGCATGTGCAGATGGAAGCATCATAGCCCTAGGCTTCTCTCAAAAAGAAGGAATAGATTATGCTGAGACATTTGCTCCGAGAGTCTGATCGTCGGTGCAAGATGGATTTGACTTGTAAATTTGGGATGAAAGATCTGGGGTTGATGCATTAATTCTTGGGTCTAGAGGTGTGGCAGGAACCTGATGAGATCTTCCTTGGACAAGGGAAATATACTATTGAGATCTTGCACAAATATGACAAGATGGACTGTAAGTCCATGGCCACACCTATGGAGACTAATCTGAAGAAGTCACATGACTTTGCCATATTCGACCATGTACCGCCAATTAATTGGTCCCTTGTTATACATGGTTAACATCAAGTCAGATATCTACTATGTAGTGAACACATTGAGTCGGCACATGGTCGAGCCGAGACAAGTCTATTGGGTAGCAACTAAGCATGTGTTGAGATATCTTCGTGGTACAGTTAAGTATGGATTGAGATATGCCTCAAGTGATGGAGTGAAGCTGGTGGGATTCATAGATTCAAATTGGGCTAGTAGTGCAATTGTCAAAAAGAGCACCGATGGGTGTTGTTTTAGCTTGGGATCAGTTATGGTTTCTTGGTTTAGCAAGAAACAAACTTTTGTGGCACTCAGTACAGTCGAGGCAGAGTACATCGCAGCCAGTGTAGTAAGTAAGGAAGCAGTATGGCTTCAAGAAGCTACTTTTAGATTTGTATGGTCATGAGCTTGATGTGATAGTGATATTTTGAGATTAAATATCAATACATCAAAGACATGGTTCAAAAGGGAATAGTTAAGCTCCAGTATATCTCCACAGATGAATGGATTGCAGATATCTTGACAAAGCCTTTATCCAGAGTGAAGTTTGCATACTTCCGTGAAAGGCTTGGGGTGGTGGAGATTCCCTTCTGCAGGAAGGGAGATTGATGACTAGTATGGTTGTTGATGAGGGACAAGCTGAGACTTGTACTTGACTCCCTTGAGGAGTGTATCCCTGTTAGGGATGGTTTCAATGAGGAACGATGTCCAATGTGGAGAGGACTAACACCTTTGGGGAGTGTATCCCTGTGAGGGATGGTTCTGGTGAGGAACGGTCTCCAATGTGGAGAGGACTCCTTTATGGAGTGGATCCCTGTGTGGGATGACCCCTTGGTATGGGGGGCTCCAGTGTAGAGCTAGGGAGCGGAGCAACTTGTCGAAATAACCGAGAAAGATCTAAGGGGACTACAGCCTCCTTGTCCAAACATGGACTAAAATTGTGGGCCCATAGGGATCGACTAGCTGTAGTTATAACCGTCTTCCAGTTGTAATGACTGGTAAATTGGACGAAGAGTCTTCATGGGGAGTGCAGCCACCTTTCGATTTGAGATCGATAAAGTGCTTGGAAGAAGAGTCTTCCTGGGGAGTACAACCTCCTTTCAATTTTGAAATCAATAAAGCATTTGAAAGAAGGGTCTTCCTGGGGATTGAAGCCTCCTTTTAAGTTGAAATCAATAAAGTGCTTGGAAGAAGAGTCTTCATGGGATTGCAACTTCCCTTGGTTTGAGTCCGATAAAGTGCTTGGAAGAGGTGTCTTCCTGGGGAGTTAGCCTCCTTTCAATTTGGGATTGATAAAGTGCTTGGAAGAAGTTTTTCCTGAGGAGTGCAGCCTCCTTTGGATTTTAGACTAATAAAGCATGAGGATGTGTTCCTCTATGATCTAGGTTGACCAGGATGATCAAATGGATCAGGTATCATCTTTGGAAAGATGATGTGGTTCCAGTGGGAACAGTTGTTCTGGTCAGAAGGACTTGATCAGAAGAGACCTTTCTTAAGATGACGAAATGTACGGGACAAGCCGTGACGATCAGATGATATCCATATGTGTTTCAGTGTAATGATGCCTCCCTAGCTGAGAGGGAGTGTTGATGTTCTCATGAGTGATCTATTCTTTATAGAGTGTCATGCCTTGTCTATGTTGCAAGGATATTTTATTTCCTTGTATATTAGACAAAGTCCAATCTAGTGTTGAGGTTGACAATTGGCTCTAGAAGTGTCTGGGACTTCTTAGAGTATGGTCAAATCAACATTAGAGCACTTGGATAAGAATGTGGCCGCATGTGATAGGCATCAACAATGAAAACTTTTCGATGATGAAGAAATATCCAAAGAAGTCAAGACAATCCATTGAAGAAGTCCTAAAGAACAATGAAGAAGAACGCCCAGAAGACGAACAGTGTTGAAGATCATGCAAGAAGAATACATTCCTTGCTAAGAGGGAGTGTTGATGTTTATGTAGCATCGGATTATATTCTTAAGAAATCCTAGATAAAGTGGAAGAAATGAAGAGCACAATTACCCCAATAAAATGGGTAAAATAACCCTAGAAGATAAAAAGACAAGTCGGCTTGAAAGATAAAATAAAAGATAAATAAATAAATATATAAAAGCCAAGCCGACCTAATTAAGGAAATTTCTAGTGAAAAGAAGAATATAAATAAAGTGCTTTCACACTTCATTATTACAACAAAAAAGATCATATCTCTCTCTCATGTGGTGCGCACTTCTCTAGGAAGACAAGGGAAGAAGACAAGAAGCATAATTTTGGGGTTATCTTATTATCTTATCTCTCTCGAGGTTCTTGTGGAAGAAGAGCACATTCTTGTGCTAAGGCTTAATCTTCGAGAATTGCATTGTTCTTGTATTGGATTGATTATTTCTTCTGAGAAAAGTTTGTTGGGTTTTCTCCCATTTGGGTTTCCCAAGGTAAAATCTGTGTCTCTTGTGCATGGTTATCTTTCAGTGATCCTTGATTTTATTTCTGCTGCTAATGAATGATGATATTATGCAATGATGAATGTGGGATGACAATAATTAAGAATTGAAAGAGATGAAAATTATACTTCTGCATCATTAAAAATCTAACACCTGGGAGCTTAGGAGCTGATACGAATCACTCCCTTTTTGTTGGGAGCTTGGGAACTTTTCGGGAGCTTTTCGAGAACTTGGTTCAACCGCTCCCTTTTTTCGGAAGCTTTTTGGGTGCTTGGTTCAGCTGCTCCCTTTTTTAAAGAGCTTGTAGAACTTTAGAAGCTCCCTATCTGTTTGGGAGCTTCTACAAGCTCCTTGACAGGTAGGGAGCTTCCAGAAGCTCCCGAGCATGTGGGGCCCAAAATTATAAGAAAAAGTGCCAAAAAGCAATTGAATCATCGTTGTTTCTCATGCCAAAAAATCACCCAAAATATATATATATATATATATATATATAAAAAAAGTGTCAATTGAATCTATCAATCATGCCATTTTTTTTATTTTTTTAAGGATTGTTAAATTAAGAGGGCTCGCACCTCTTGGCTGTTTAGATCTATTCACACTCGAAATATAAGCTGCGAGTGTACTTAAGAGACTAAACATAGATCTTTCTACACCAATACTAAGATAGTGAACAACTCTAATTCATGTTTTAAATGTTTATAGCTAAGGTTAAATTTGATTGATCTATAGCAATCATAAACAACATACAACTCAAAAAAACTGAAGACTTTGAAAGTTTGATGTTAGTTGGAACAATAAGTTCATCACATGAGAAATTACCATCTAAAAAATGTCGAGGCACCCAAGTACTGACCACTCTTCGGAGCAGTAATAGAGATGGAGTTGGAACGAAAAATAAGAAAAAATTTGTCTCATGGTTTATGAATCTATTGGTAGTTTATACATCTATAGATATGCAAATTTCCTTTACAAATTCATACAATGGTTTGAAGTTGTACATCAAATTTACAAAACATACCATGGCACTAGAGTCATATGCATAGTTAGTAAAGGGTTGATTTAGTGTCACATAAACTCAATCTATGTAACTTTGAATATGTATAGAGGTGTGAACAAATTTAAAAGGATTGAGCACATGCCACTACTAGAGGCCTAGGAGGCTAAAGTAGTCTTTTAAGTATTAGTTAAGAAATTAATTTATTAAGTTCTATTTCAAAAAAAATTGTGGTTTAATTTTTTTATATATTTTTTAAAAAAATTAATTTATATTATTGTCACTCCCAACCTGTCATTTCCTGAAAATTTGAGTGAAGCTTCTAGCCGTATCGGATACTCGTACCCACGTATCCAATGTACCCATGTTCCAGAAACTTGTGCAACATAGGTTTAAACCCTTTTGTTTCCAACTAGAATCAAAGATCTATAAAGCATCTTTATGCCTACACCTTCTCCAAACCATTTATCATCGCACCCATGCCATCACACCTATCCCAGTCCCACTACAATCCACTCTACCGCTGAAAGAAAAGAAGCCATCCAATCCCATAATCAGCCTTGATCCGAGCTAGAATTCTGAGCATACACTACGTAGAACCCTATCACCCATTCTTAATCAAAAGAGTGACCCAAACACATCTATTCTCCAGATCCAAAGCAAGTAAGAGATATGAAGCATTACACCACCACTCCCTGGACAATGATCAGAGACCCAAAAGAGCCCATTCCAACAATAATTCATCTTCTTCTTAAGCTCAAAACCAACTGACTAAACTTCCTTCAAGAAAACCACATCCAACCGAAATCTCTGTAGCAAAAACTCCACTAGCAACCCCTAGTTTTGAGGCCACAAAGGTGCCAACCGGACCTAAGCCTAAAGTTGAGGGGGGCATTTGCTCACCCTTACCCGCTTCTAGCTTAGATCGACAATGAGGCCAATCACAAGTCAAATGATCCTAAGCCTAACATGCAAAACAAGCATTCGGGAGGTTCAGGTATTGAACTTTTTATTGTCTAACAATGTTTATAGTACAAACTGAAATAAAGGCAGATAGCTTCTGCTTCAGGTCCACCTGAACACAAACCCTCGTAGATGCTCTAAAGAAGATACATCTACCATCTAGGATAAGAACCTTGCCAAACCAGTGGGAAAACAGATCAACAAACAAACACATGTTTGCCAAAAGGGAGGGGAACTCTATCCAAAGCAAATAATTGGCCTAACCATGCTCCTCTAGGTTGAAATCTACTCTCCAAGACTAATCATAAGCAAGAGAACATGTAATGTTCCATGTACCAAGCTGAAAGACATAACGAGCTACCACATTAGAGTTGAACAACAAGCACACATACTTCGCAACCAACCCCCAATAAGAATTCAACAAGATTCCTTTGGATTCCTAATTCAATAAAGTCCACCTATTGAGCACTTCCTCATCCAACACGCAACATAGGAAATAAAGAATGACTTCTTGGGACTCAAGGTGCAACCATGCATGCACCCTTTAAAATATTATTTATTACCTATCAAGAAAAAATTGAATTCATCTTGATGTACCTTTGGTTGTGTCATAGAAGGCTCCACAACTTGAGGCCCAATCACTAGAAGTCTAGAACATCATCCACCGAGAATCCACTTGAGTAGGCACGCTCTCATCCACATCCAAGTCCTCTACCTCTACCCCATGCCCAATCAATGTAACAGTGTTTGAAGGCGTCTCTGATGAGTGCAAACACTTGGCCACTAGAATCTCGCTGGAATCTCCACATACCCCATGACCTTCCACCAAAAAAGTCATCTAGTCCTCCTCAACACCAGAAAACCTAGCATTTAAAGATCAAACAATCATCCGAACTCTGCCCTCCCAATCAATATTTAAGGGAATGTAGCCATGAGGTCGCTCCCTTGGAGGACTCTGGCGATGATAAACATTTTCAAATCCATACAGATGCTTCAGACCTGCGAAAAAATTGTGAAATCCTATTTGAAGCCAATTAGGGTGCCTCCCTTCTTACTTCTTAGCCCCCTTCTCAAATCATGTTTGGTGAATTAAAAAATTATCAGTACGCGGAGATCCATACTTGAGTAGTCCACAGCTGTATGTGGGGGTCGAAACCCCCACTTATCTTGCATGTGGCCCTCTTTTTCCCTGCCTGTGGCCCTTTCTTTCCTTCCCACATGCCTCCTTTCTCTGCGGCCTATTTCTCCCTTCCCACAACCTGCACTTCCCTTTCCTTTCTACCTGCAGCCTCCTCTATCTGCCTGCGGCCTATTCCCCCTGGCCGCGGCTTGGTTCTCCCTACCTGCAGCCTGTTTCCTCCTGCCCACAGGTCTTATCCACCTCCATCTCCTCATCCCCTATCCACGCGTCTCCCTTCTCTTTGTCCTTCCCATCCACATATCCATCCCCCTCCCAATCCCTCATGCTCCTCTCATCTTTACTCTCCGCATTTGCAAAACTTTCATCTCTTCCACAAAACACACAATTAGATATAAGTAGAAAGATATTACCAGTCCTATACTCTCTTTGATTTTACTTTGGAAAATAATAGCCATTTTTCTAAATTTCATTACCTAAGCAATCCAGATGTCATAGACATGGACTTCGAATTGTCCTTTCCATAACAAACACACAATTGGATATTACAATCAGAATTCACATCTCTTGCATATCAGATTTGCCCTTATAAATACTGTGCATAAAAAATGTAAGTGCAGGAATTATTAAGGATTTCTCCAGAAATATCAACAAATGTAGGTACCAAATACGCATACACATTTTAGACCTCATTTGTTTTTAGAAATTTTAATACAAATACAACCAACTTATTTTCCATCTACAGAAAATTAAGCCACAGCAGACACTGATTAACCATCTTGTTATAAGTCTCGCATTGTTCAAATTCTTTCTACTGCATCTGCATCCTGGAGAATATCCCTAAGCTTAATAACACTGATTTTGAGTTTTTCACCATCTTTATTTTGACAACGTTTTTACTACAATACATATTTTGATTCTTATTGGTACTATTCCATATGTATTTGTTGACAGACAATCTATTTCTAGCTTCTTTATTTCACATTTATTCTAAAACTGAAGTTTCTTTCTTCAAAATTGTAGATAATTATAGAGTGGGTTACACTAAAAAAAATTACCGATGACTCTCAATGCCATAGAATGAGTGCTTGTAACAACCACCTCGTCCACGTAGTTGTGCCTTGGTCCATCTACATAGCTTTACTCCACTGTGAGAACCTATTATTTTGTATCCCTACAGAAACAATAACACAGATTTATATCATAAGTATTATCTCAATATGAGATAGATTGATTTTATATTTTTTCAAAAATGTTGTTTAAAATGTCACTTGCATATGAGACAGATTAATTTTATACTTTTTCAAAAATGTTGTTTAAAATGTCACTTGCATTTGTAGCATTTACTCTTGTTTAAGAGTTCATGTCATACACTTTGCACCATGTAGAATTAACAGTCAAGATAGTAAAGACGAAGCAGAGTGACAAGCGGTCAACACATGAAAATGAATTAGCACAAAAGGAAAAAAAAATGGCTGAATGTTGCCAAACCAAAGGGCCTGCATCAGACTGATAAAGTATTTGGTCTCAGCAGGTTTTGTCCCAAATTATGTGCAACTTCTTCATAAGAAAAATATGAGAAAGGTCGGTGCATGATGATAAATAATCTTGCCTGAAACCCTTTGTGTCAACAGCACACATATGTTGATGTAATAACATTTTAGGGGCAACCTACTAGAGAAGTAGTAGAGATAGGAGAGAGTTTAAGTTGAAATTCACAAGAGATAGACAGACTCAAATGGAATCAACAGAAACCATCATCCTGCAATCAAAATAGAATAAACCAGTATTGGGGCAACCCAGCTCTTGAAGAGATCAACCAAAGAGGTCCATTGTTACTCCTCATATTGTATGAAGATCACACATGTGATTGTCATCACATCACTTGTGAAATTTTTCACAAGGAATGATCTTGCAGTTTTTCATAGCTAGATATTTGGATGAGCTGGGAATACACTTGTGTTCTTGACTCAAAGATGTTGCTTCTTCATGGTTGAGTGGTGGCCAAGGTGGTTGGCTAGGAGGTTTGATGTGGTATCTTCAAGGTGATTATTGGTGAAATATCATATGCCTAACAAGTAAAACAATGCTCATATGATGATGCACTCCCTCGAATTGATGATTAAAAGGATACTTGACTAAGGTAATAAGGCAATTCACTAACACTTGAGTTTTTTATGGAATGGGAACCCATCAACTTAAAGTCTGCTTAAGTTTTAAAGTGTTAATAATTGTCCTTTTTAAGTAATGGATTAATTAAGTGTTTAACCTTAGGTTTTCTAAGGTTTTAGTGTAATTAATTAAAGTCAATGAAAAAATAGAATTAATCACACTGATTAACTAAAGAACCTAAGGTTTGCAATTGGAATTAATTTTAAAATCACTTAAAGTGGGGGGCGCTATGCACAATGGTCTCTCATACATATTAATTGAAGATTATTAAGGATGAAATGCTCCTAGATGGAATGCCCTAGGGGATTTGAAGACACTTCACATAAGAGATGACTTGTCATGATCCAATTATTAAGAATTTGTGGAGCACTAGTTTAATGAAGGATTTTAATTGATCTGCTTTGACTAGGGTTTTGAACACATGCAGGACTATAGCACTAACACCCTAGCCTCTTTTGTCTTGCTAGCACTTGGAAGGTTGATCAATGGATGATAAGCTCCTAGATGCCATGGAATGCTCCCTCCTTTGTTGATAAAAAATTCATCAAGAACACTTCCTAAGTGGGACGCATCCCTTCTTCAAGCATTAAGAAAATCATTTGATTGGTCAAAATGAGTCAAACCTTGTTGGGAGATGCCACACGTGTGGATCTAATTGAGCATTGCACATTCTTCAAAGAGTTAGTTGGATTTGCACATGTGGAAGGCTCTCTCTTGAGGGGTGCAATTATATTGTTGGTAGGATGGCTAACTCAAACCATTTGACTCAAGGAACTATCTCTTCTAAAAAAAACATTATTTTATTCCTTGGTCCAAGTTAATTACTCATTGCACATTTACAAGAAGTTGGTTAGATCCATTGATCCTCTCACATGGAAAGTTGTTACACTCTTGGAGGGTGCATCACTTGAAGAAGGGGTCTTTTTACTTGAGGAGCTTCTAGAGGACAAATTGTTAGAGAAGATGTCAAACATTTGTTAAGCATTCATTCACCTAGGCAAGCGCTCCGTCTTCTTGGTCTTGGAGGATCTAACCAACTCCACTGTTTATTATTTGATGAACTCTTCTCAAAGAATTGGTTAGGTGAGGACTATTATTGTATTATTTCCTTCAAAGAAAAAAATACATCTAACCACTCATTTGCTATTTCTAGAAAAAATAGTTGAGCAAATTGTGGATCTGGAAAGGGAAATTATTATATTATTGTAAAGGAAGTCGAGCTACACTGTCTATATAAAGGGTAGCCCTTCCTCGTCCTTTCTCATGGTTTGATTTTGGTGTTTTCTTCTCCTTGGAGCTTAATGGTTGTATTTTCTTGGAGCATATGTGAAGTGTAAGAGTTTTTATCCTATCAATGTGATGCTTATGTTTCTATTTCTAATGTTGTTAGTGATGTGTAGAATTGCTAGAACTTTTTTTTGTTAGGCCATATGAGAAGGGGAAGTGTTTTATGTGAGGATTCTCTCCCTCTATTTCCCTTCAATTTCTTATACATGATTGTATTAGCTTGCTCCTATTATCCTCTAGAGTTTTTGTCTGTAATACTTCATTGTGTAGGCCACACCCCATTAGCAATGTTTTGATGTAGCACCTTTTGGTGCACAGGCATTTTTCAACATGCCAGAGCTTCTTGTGGCATGCTTTAGGCCCTTGTTGTCTTAACCATTCACAAACTTGCCCTCTTGGATTAGCTTCTTGACTCCATTTTTGTTGGTATAAGCACTAATCTTTTGATTCTTCCATTGCTTTGATATTCTATACTACACTCATTTTGTTAATGCTTACTCTCCTTCTATCAGCTTGAGCCTCAATGCCATAGCCTTAGCAATCTCATGTACGGATAACCCCCTTAGAGGTGGCGGAGAGCCAACCTAAAGTTGGAGAGGGTGTTACTAAGGTGTGGGTAGCATTAAAAAAATAATTTGATTGGTCAAAATGAGCCAAAGCGCCTCTTAGCTACCCTTGGGTTTGCATTTTCTACTTGGGACTTTTTACACATTGAAGTGCTAATTCGGGAGGTCACTGGCACAACCCTAAACAAAGAAATAACCCAAGTACAAGTTCACTAGAAAAGGAAAGAAACCCTTGATGTTTTAAACAAAAGGGAGCACAAATATTGAGGGTGCCCTTAAGCAAATCACTTTGATAAACGATGAATAAATCACTTCATGATAAATTACAAATGAGAGTTGTGTATTTATAAACTTAAAAGGTGGTTTTCCTGAGAGGGATTATGACCTTATGTGTACAAGGTTGGCCTTAGCCAAACATAGATATACAATAATGATTACAATATAAGGTCAATTGTTGCCAAAACTGAAGCTTACACCATTTTCAACAATCTACGGATGAAGTTAGTCTTATTTTAGGTGATGTATTTTTCTCTGGAGGTGTACTTTCATCCTCATTAGCAAATTTTGAAACAAATTTTGCACTATCAATCTCTGGTCCTAACCAATATAAAATCATCAAAGTTTACTGTGAAATTTCTCCTCTTCCCTTGTGTGAGTGTGCCCTAAAAAACTGAAAAAAAAGGTTATGAGCCCTTGAGAAAAATACCCAAGCCTTGGGATTAGTTGGTGGGAAGACTGAAGTGGATAGCATCCTGGAGGTATATTTTAATCTTCATTAGCCAGCGTTGAAACAAATTTTGCACTGTAAATCTATGCTCCTATGAAATACAAAATCATCAAAGTTTAGTTTGTGCTCTAAGAAACTAAAGTGGTATGCCCGCAGGGGTGTAGCTCGACTAGCAATTCACTTGAAAATGAGATGTTAAGTTGTAATAGGGGTCACAAGTTCAAAACACACAGACTTACCTGTGCCCCATGCTTGTGGGTTGTGTGGGTGCACCTAAGGGTAGAGTGGTAGCAGACGGGATTGGATCCGTGGACCCTGTTACCAGACAAACTAGCAGGTCTAGTGTCCAATAGACAAATTTAAGGAGAGTGTGACCCAATGCCACCTCGGCCACACTTCCACAACTTCTAAGGTGTCATAACATCCAAAGGGAGAGCCCTTCTGACTATTCTGTAAGACACTTATGCAACAACACTATATCTTCTACACAATTTAATTAGACACCAATGTCTTTAAAGAGTCAACTTGATAATGACGAAGACATAGTATGTAAATAATAATGTGATGGATGTAAAACAAATACGTCAATGTTACTAGGAGAGCACTGTTCACATAACATTCATTGTAGAAATGTAACCGTTCAATCTTGTGAGACAAAATATGTATATTGTTGTAAGATAGGCAGTGACTTTCCAATAGTGAACAGTCCAACTATCATTCAATTATTTATGAAATCATTCACCATCAATAAGAAAGTAAAGCATTGGAGTGTTATAACTTCAATAGCAACCACAAATTGTGATAATAATCTACAGCAGTGAACAGTCTATTTATAACAGTGGTTGCAGCAGTAGGCAGTACAGTAAAGGCAAGAAAATTATGATATCCCAAAACAATGCCTAGTGTCCAAAATAACAATGCTGCTAAAAGACCTTTGTATAATTTATCTAACTCTGAAAATACAATCTTGTAGCATGCATTCAATGTGAAATTTCAGTCCTTTATGCTAACTCTCATTCAACAGTAGGTAAATACTTTTACTCACCCTTTGCTAACCTCTTGTATGGTCTATTTGATGTTCTTTGATGGCAGGTTTTAGGGCTGCAAGGAAAGGTGACAGTCTATTATAGTAGCAGACTTCAACAAAGAGATTAAAGAGGGTTGCAAAGGACAGGTAAGAGGCTGCAAGAGGGATGAAAGAGGCTTGCTTGTGCAGGCCGAGACCCTAGATGGGCAGACGAGGAGAGGAGGCATAGGAGAGGGAGAGCGAGGGTCTTTAAAGGATGACCGTGGTCTGAGATGAGGATGCCGAGGGTGTGAGGAGAGACCCGAGAATTTAGGAGGGAAGGCCAAGGGTGTAGGGAGGCAAAGGAGGGAAGGTCGAGCTCAATGATGGAGAGTGCGAGGTCTTTAGGGAGGAAAGGAGGGGGCCGTGAGGGCTAGAAAAAAGAGGAGCAACTAGGGTTTTAGAATTATGTTTTAGGTTTTAGGATTTTATAAAAAAAAATGGATTTTTGTTATAATAAACATAAATAAAACCTAATCTAAAACAATAAGTAAATTGTAGACCTAATTTAGCATGAAATTCAATATTTACAATTTTACACATGCATATGCAAGGGTAATTAGGTAAAAGATTGATAACTAAGGTTTTAATGGATGAGACATTTAACCCTAGCCCTAGAGGAGAGGTGACCAGCCTCCCTCTTAGAGTAATTTCTCCTTGTCTACTAAACTAGGGCTTCCTATAACAACCTCTAGGGTTTGTTATAGGAGCGTAATCTAGGAAAAAAATGGAGACCCAAGGCCAAACTTGGGAAAACCTCCTCTAGTGAGCGTTTTCCACCATGCAAAGAAAACAGAAGGCAGACAAAAGGGCCCTATTCAAAAAAAATGCAGCTCTAAGGCCACTATTCAATCATTCAAGAAGTAAGAATTCACCTACCTTGACCAAGCAAGGCTAAAAAATAGACTTACTTGAACTTTGTGTTGTTCCAACAATTCCCAACATCCACCAAGCATGAGCAAAACCATAGACAAGCATCTAATTTCATCCACAAGGCAAAGAAGAACCTACTTCAAGAGGTGCACATCACTTCCAAAAGAACTATCTAGGGTAAAAGAGAAACATAATAGTGTTTTATCCCATGTGTTATGATTTACAAATGAAGTGAGGAGTTGTATTTATAGTGTTCTCAACTCACTTTACAAAATAACCAGGCCGACAAGCCAAATAAAAGGTCAAAGTAAAAACATAACATGAAATAATATAAAATCGTCTAAAGATGGCCAAAAGATGGCTACCTGGGGTATTTCCCCCCTAGGTGCCTAAAAACTGCTAAAAAGGACTAAAACTGAACAGAAAGCTTCACTTTGAAAGGTGGAGTGAGCAAGGGGGGGGTCATCATGCCCCATCTAACCCCAATAATGCTGAAAACCCCTCAATGTCCCCCCTCTACAAGCATGTGGACCTTGTGACAAAGGATGACATCATCAAGGAACCCGCCCCAAGGAGAGAGGGCGCTCTGTTGGAAGGGGACCAGAATGGGTGTATAAGGTGACCGAAAGGGGAGGCAAGAACCTCAAAGCTGGAATGTTGTCATTAGTGTAGAAAACAAGCAGGGGGTCATGTGACCCAGTGACCCACCCCTAGGAGCCCCGGACACAACCTCAGGGCTACAAGCCCTAGAATGAGGCAGTCAGCAATGCCACTAAGAGCCCTAGAATGAGGCAGTCAGCAATGCCACTAAGCCATAGTACTCCTAAAGGAAGGGCCAAAGGGTCCGTCCATTGTTGAAAATTTACCAAGGAAGTGTTGTTCACCTTGTGTTGCCTTGGGGTGGACAACAACACTTTAAATGTGGTCCCTAGCATATTTTATAAAGTGACATTGACTCTATAATTATAAAGTCACTTTATAAAATAAAGTTGAGTTATAAAGTTTTAAATGTGACTTTAATGAGAATTAAATGTGTGAGTATCACTGTCTCATTTAATATTTAAAAAGTGAGTAAATGCTTTTTAATGAGAAAAGTGAGATTTAATCTTGGCCCTAGATCTCATCTAGTTATGTTTTAATCTTGGCCATTAGATTTGAAGATGAAGGTTACTCAAACAAAAAGGCTAGGGAAAGGCAAACCTAATTCATTATTCACTTTTGCTTCCACGAATTTTGGAGAGGAGAAGAGCAAGAGAGGAGGTCAATTTTGAGAGAGAAAAGACAAACCCTTGCACAGAAATTGAGAAGGTTGGAGAAGGGCACGAGTTTCAAGAGAGCAAGCACAGATTTCAAGATAAGGCCGTACAGAATCTATACAGCGAAAATCTGTACAGCAGCACAAATTTCAAGAAAATGGTAGCTCGTTTTTCAAGTTATGTATAGCATTAAATGCAGTCTGTACAGGCATGCTTTTCAAAGTAGCAAGTACAAAATTTATTGTTGACCGTACAAGCACAGAAAACGAGGTGGAACAGCAGCACAAAAATCGAGAAAACGAATTGTGCAGTCCACACGTGTAAGTCCGTACAGTCTAATTTTTGGCACTGTTTTCAAGGCAGTCATACAGTTATGTCAATGAGGTGCTGGCACAAAATTCGAGGCAACAGGGAGATAAGTACTGTTGTAAAATTTGGAATTTATCTTTAAAAGAATAAAATCTCTCTCTTAAACAGGTTTTCCCTTGGGGGTTTTATCCTGAACCATTTTGGTCAAAAATACCGAGTGAAAAATTTCATGTGTGTGGCTGTTATATTTTTCTAAGTAAGAAAAGTTGGGCTGCAAATTAATTTTCTGAGTTGTTTAGGTTGAAAGAAGTTCATGTGTTTCAAGCAAAAACAATTTTTATATATGTGAAGTATATGCATGTTGAGGTTTGGGCATTAAACTACATGCAGAGAAGTTTTAAAACTTGAAACCAAGTTGGGGTTCTAAAACTTTCAGCCATAACCACCTCTCAGAAAGTAGTGATAATGCCCCATCATGGCCCTGAAAAAAAAATATGACCCCTTTCCTTGGGCAAACATCTGAATGTGCGTTGGTACTAGTACCACGTAACACTAGCTCCAACTGCGGGACAGGTGCTCTTCTCGAGAGTGCTTGAGAAACTGTGAATCTTTTGGGTACCTATAGACCTGCACACATATCAAATATCCAAGGGCATTAAAAGGATCATGAGGCAAACACTTCCGTCATGCCTTGTTCAGTATAAAAAAATGGACTAAACAAACAAGCAAACTAAATGCAGATACAGCAGACTAAGACACCACTAATCAAAACACAACTAAGAAACGACTAACTAACTAACAGAAAGATAACAAATGTCAGATATCACCTATAAAATACCTCTTCAGTGCCTACCCATTGATAGGTAGAGGAATCTTTTCACCATCCAAGTGGCTTAGGCGGAATGCATTAGGACCTGCAATGTCAGTAATTTGATATGGACCTAGCCACAAACTTTCAAATTTAACATGCTTACCTGATTGTTCGCTTCTTTTGTTCCATAGGAGGACAAGGTCACCTTTCTGGAAATTGCACTCGCTAGCTTTCTTGTCAAATTTACCTTTAACTTTGTCTTGATGTTCTGTCAAAGGATCAAAGGCCTTTCTTTGATTCTCGTCAAGTTCTATCAAGTTGTTGATTCTTCTCTGGAATATATCTAGATCATTAACATTCTGTTGGAGGATTTTATGTGCAGGCAGCTTCAAATTGATCGGTAAGGTGACATCCAAGCCATACACCAACTTAGATGGGCTTTTCCGGGGTGATTCCTTCGTAGTAATTATATCTGCCCATACTGCATACTTCAATTTACTATCCCAACATCTCTTGTTATCGCCGACAGTCTTCTTTATAATACTCATCAAATTCTTATTACTTGACTCAACGAGTCCATTTCCCTAAGGATAGTAATTTGAAGAATGTGATAGTATAATGCCATAATCAAAACAGAAAGTAGATAACTCACCCCCACTGAAATCTTGTGCATTATCGGTTATAATCTTAGTTGGGATTCCAAAGCGGGTGATGATTCTATCTTCTAAGAAGTCTATAACCAACTTTGTTGTAGCTCGCTTCATCGAGATAACCTCGACCCATTTGGTAAAGTAATCTATGGCTGTCAGTATCCACTTGTGGCCATTACTTGAATACTCTTTAAACTCACCAATGAAATCAAGACCCCACTGCTAGAACGGTGCCTCAATTATGACTGGCTGGAGCGGCAAGGTTGCAAGTTTCTGTTTTCTTGTGAAAAGTTGGCAAGGCTGACGATTCTACACATACCTGTATACATCCTAGAAAATGTTGGGCAAATAATACCCTGATCTCAAGATCTTATGAGCAGTAGTAGAAGCAACATGATGACCTCTGCAAAGTCCTTGATGAAATTATTTCATTAATTCTTTTGTTTTGGAGGATTCAACACAAGTAAGAATGACCTCGTCTAGATTCCTCCATCCAAGACCCTGAACCCATTCTTCTTCTCCAGCTAGATCCACGAAACAATACTTGGAAGCTTTTAATTTCAAGGCCCTCTTCTTATGATCTAACACGTGACTAGGGCATGAGAGATTCTTCAGATAGTATACGATGTCTTTGTACCAATCTCACTTTGTTATTCCTTCCATAACGATCAAAACCATAGGGGGATGTTCTTCCTTTAAGTCAAGAGCCTCTTCATTCCCTTATGCCAACAGCTGAGCCAAACCTCTACCTTTAACTAACTTGGTAGGTTGAATTTCCAAGTCATATTCATGAATCTCCGTAATCCATTTAGCTTTGGCATTTAAACCATCCTGCTGCTTCAGTATTTCCTTCACTGTTGGATGCAGAACATAAGCAATAATCTTCAAGTACCCAACATATACCCTGAAGTGTTTTAATGACATCACCAAGGCATATGCTTACTTCTCCATCTTGTGATACTTCATTTATGTACCGGTTAAGGCTTTACTCATAAAAGCAATCGGTTGTTCTTCATTCTTATCATTCTTTTGTAGGAGGACTCCTGCAATAGTGTCAGTAGATGCAACAGAAAATATCTAAAAAGGTTTGGAGTAGTCAACACTTACCAATATCGGAGCTCGAGTGATAGCATCCTTGCTATCTTCAAATGCCTTCATGGATTCGTCAATCCACCTGAAATCCGCATCCTTTTTAAGCAACTTATTCAACGGTTTAGTAATCTCAACAAAATTTGGTATAAACCTATGAATAAAATTGATTTTTCCAAAGAATGATCTCAAAGCCTTCAAGTGTTTTGGTAACGGAATCTCTTTAATAGCTTTAACTCTTTCTGGATCTATTTTGACACCTTCTTTACTAACAACATGGCCAAGTAACTTAACCTTCGGTAACCCCCAAAACAGAATTTTTAGGGTTTAAAGAAATACCATACCTACAACACCGTTCAAATACTTGTCGAAGATGCTTGATGTGATATTTCCTTCTTTTAGTGTAAACAGTGAGATCATCTTCATATCTCTAAGATCTTCTGCATAATGTCCCTGAAGGCATAATCCATGGCCCGCTGAAATGTGGCTCCGGCATTCATCAAACCAAAAGGCATACGCAAGTACTGATATGTGCCCCATGGAGTGGTGAAAGCTATCATTGGTCGATCTTCTTTCTTCACTGCCACTTGATTGAAACCTGAGAAGCCATCTAGGAAAGACATCATCTGTGAACCTGTAATTCTCTCTAACAAGAGCTCCATATTTGGGAGCGGGTAGTTGTCTTTCTTGGAAACCGCATTAAGATTTCTGAAGTCCACGCATACTCTAATTTCACTTGTCTTCTTTCTGGTTGGTACCGGATTTGAAAGCCATTCTGAATACCTTATTAGAGCTATGATCTTAGCCTCAACCATTTTCTACAGTTCCTTTTTAACTAGTGGAGCTAGCTTCGAGTTTATCTTTCTTAACTTTTGTCAGTGAGGCTTCGCATTTTCTTCCAATGGTATAGCATGTTGAATGGTGTACTTGTCATAAGTTTTGAGCTCATCATACGACCAGGAGAACACATCTCTGAATTCCCGAACCAAATCTACCAATTCCTTTTTTTCCTAAGAGTCCATTGCTTTGCCAATTTTGATTGGACAAGGATCTTCTAGTGAACCAATATTTACTTCTTCATATTTGAGATCCTGAGTTGTTTCTCCCTTTTGTTTGCACCTATCATTTTTTATTAAGATTATATGCTGCTAAAGACTAAATTCTAACTTCATGAGCATTTAATACATTTTCACAATAGCAGCATAAAGAGGATCTCTGAAAGACACACAATCACAAGGTACACAAAAATTTATCTCGAGAAACCCTCAAGGGGAAGAAAACCCAGCAAAACTTCCTCAATATAGATTACCAAAGTACAATGCCCAAAGAAATAAGTCTCATAAGAAAGAGAGACAAAACCCAAACACAAGAGCGAACAGCAATCCTCCTCCTCCTTCGCTAGCCTTCCTCTTTATCTCTTGCGCAATGCTTGAGTGAGTGAATGGTGTAAATGAGAGGGAGACACTCTCTATTTATACTTTACTCTTCACTTGACCTTTTAACCTAACTGGGTCAGCCTCACTAACTTGACTAGACCGAACTCTCTAGGGCGACTCAAAATAATATTTATATTACACTCTTTTGAGTACTATTGACCCAACTTACAATGGAGGTTTTACCTCATGACTTTTACATGATCTTTTACATTAATGACATCTCGTAAAGGAGGAATAATACAAGTAGAATATTCTTCGAAGTTACATTATTTCAACACTCCCCCTTAACAATAAGGGTATTCTACTAACAACAACAACAACAGGTGTGGCTCTACACAACATCATCGGAAGGAGGGAGGAGGAGGCATCATCTGGAACATTGGCTGGTACATCTATAAATCATTGAAAGTTTTTCAACAACATCAATATCAACAACTGGAACAACTTGTTGTAACATCTGCAGCCCAGAGCTGGAACATCATCATCCGCAACACAAAGTTGGAACATCATCATCATCTTCAGTACAGAGCTGAAGTATCATCATCTGCAGCACGAAGTTCGAACATCATCATCATCTTCAGTACAGAGCTAAAGTATCGTCAGCAGCAGCACATCAGTATAAGAACTGATACATCAACAACAACAACAGCACGAGGCTGGCTCATCAACACATAGCTGGAATAATATCATCATCATCAACCGCTCAAGGCTGGAGCAACATCATCTCTGGAAACAGGTGCATCAACAACCAATATGATCCTTCCTTTCGAAATTTCGGGATCAAGTTCAACACGGGTGATCCTTCCTTTTGGAATTACGAAATCATGGACAATCCTTCCTTTCGGAATTACAGGATTCAATCCAACAACACTAGTGATCCTTCCTTTCGGAATTACGGGATCATGGACAATCCTTCATTTCAAAATTATGGGATTTGGTCCAACAACACTGGTGATCCTTCCTTTTGGAATTACGGGATCATGGACAATCTTTCCTTTCGGAATTACGGGATTCAGTCCAACAACACTGGTGATCCTTCCTTTCGGAATTACGGGATCATGGACAATCCTTCCTTTTGGAATTACGGGATTCAGTCCAACAACACTAGTGATCCTTCCTTTCGGAATTACAGGATCATGGACAATCCTTCCTTTCGAAATTATGGGATTCAGTCCAACAACATTTGTGGTGCTCAGACAATCCTTCCTTTCGGAATTACGAGACACAGTCTTTACGGAGCTACCACTACTGATCACAACACACCGGTACTCGGACGATCCATCCTTTCGGAATTACCGGATCATTGTCCACCAACCACATCTTTAGACAATCATTCCTTTTGGAATTACGAGATTCAATCTAAGGATCAACATTTAAGACTATCCTTCCTTTCGGAATTACGGGATCAAGTCTAAGGATGACCAATCCCAACTGAGCTACTATAGTATCATCAGCACTACTCCCCCTTTCGAGGGAAGTCCTTACGGACTACACCAAGCTTGTCACGGAAGTGTTCAAACTTCACACAAGACAGAGGCTTAGTCAACACATCTACAACTTGCTCATTTGTGCTCACATATTGGAGCTTTACAGCTCCCTTATGCACCATATCACGAATGTAGAAATACCAGATTTCTATGTGCTTCGATCTATCATGGAACATGGGGTTCTCTGTCATCTTCATGCAGCTTTGGTTATCACATAGAATCACTGTGGTATCCAACTCTAGATCGAATAGACTTGATAACAACTTATGAAGCCATATGGCTTCACAACCGGCGAAACAAGCTACAATATATTCCGCTTCTGAGGTGCTGAGAGCAACACTAGACTGCTTCCTCCTTAGCCATGAGATCATGGCTGACCCCAGACTGAAACATCCACCTGAAGTGCTCTCTCTGTCTGAGACACTTCCTGTCCAATCTGAATCTGTATAACCATATAGTCTGAAGTCACGATCTCTAGTATAACTGAGACCATAGTCTACCATACCTTTTAGGTACCTCATCACATGCTTTGCAACTATAAGGTGAACACGTTTAGGCTCAACCAAATACCGACTCAAGGTGTTCACGGCAAAGTAAATATTTGGCATGGTATTCGTCAAATACATCAATGACCCAATAATCTATCTGTATGGTGTTATATCCACTAACTCTGACAAAGCATCAGTCAACAACTTCAAATTTGTATCCATGGGTGTGGCCATGGCTTTCCATTCCAACATATCAAATCTTTTCAAGATTTCTACTGCATACTTCCCTTGGTTAAGGAAGATTCCTTCTGGGCTCTGCCATACTTCAAGACCTAGAAAATAATGCGTCAAGCCAAGGTCTTTCACCGCAGATTCTACAGCGAGTTTCTTCTTACACTTTGAGATTTGCTTCTCATTACCTATCAGGAATATATAACAATAATATGACAGGTTCCATAACCTTGAAGTAAAGGTTAGGATCAGCTTTACTTTTGGTAAAACCCAAGCTCGTCAAAAAACTATCAATTCTTCCATACCAAGCTCTTGGAGCTTGATCCACACAGAGCCTTCTTCAATTTGCAAACATGCGTCTTTTGGTCCTCAACTTCAAATGCTTGTGGTTGTTCTATGTACACTTCTTCTTCTTGGGCAAATCATGTGAGCAAGAGAAACTACCATATCTTTCATTTGATCTTTGCGCAAGTAATCCTCGTCATAATCGACATTCATTCTCATTATCCAGGTACGCTTGAGAGGTACGTATTTTATTCTTCTAACTTATCCATTTGTTCTCTAGATCTCAAACCCTCGTCTTAAAACCCTAGATTTTAGATCTGTTAAGGCGATTGCGTGGGCTTAATAATTAAAACCCACCTCTATAATAATTAATAAACCTTGGAGACCAAATTTGGTGGGCATTTGACTCCATTTACCCCTGATCTAAGGCACTCGGCCTCTCCAAGGGAGGTCGCACTTGTGGATAGGTGGGCTTTTTCCAGATCTGTGATGCGGGTATTGCTTGTTCCTCATCAAATCCATAGAGCCATTGAATAACAACCCTTCTAGTGCCATTTCATCTTGATCTTCACCTTGTGGACCCCATTTTGACCATTTTCCATATTTTAAGGGTGGGCCCCACTTGGATCCTTCTATTTGGCGTTAGATCTATCTAGATATACTAATCTAAACTCATAAGTGGCTTAATCTTTCCTTGGTTGAACATTTGTCCATTTTATAAGCCTCTTCAACCAAGCCCTAACTCCTTGAGTCCACTTATCCATCCTAGATCTAGATCTATTAACTCTTGATCTTCTCCTATTTTACTTTCACATTTCCCTAGGAGGTCTTGAGTAGGTTCGCTAGCCTTCATTGGTTAGCTAGGGTCTCCCCCTTGGTTTTGCTTAGGCTAGATCTAAGTGAAGAGTGCCTCGGTTAGCATGACAACCAAGTGCATTGGGAACTGTGGCATCTCTTAGGTCACCTCTTTAGTTGTCCAATGCCTCTACCATCCTAGATAGGATCACCTTTTGGGACAACTACAAGTTGTGTGATAACACTTCCTTAACAAAACTTCAAAAGATCATTCTCTTCTAGAATGAGTCCAATTATGTATTTTCAAGCACGGAAATTTTCTATGCCTTCCACCTTGTCATCAAGCTTAGTGCTTGGAGCCATCTTATCCCGAAGAACAGAAAATGACCAAAAATTGAAATTTCTCAAAAATGAAAACTGAACTCACCAAAAGATGCACTTGACTGAGGCGAGTATGCTGGTACAATCAATTTCTAAAGAATCCAATATTTAACCCCTGAAACTGGACTCATGAAATTCTAGACTGTAGTTTCTGGTTTTCTGGTTTTCCGGTTCCAAGTCAAACTAGGGTTTGACTTTCTGGAAGATCTGGCCACTGAAAAACTTCAATGTAGGTGCCAAAAGATGCACCTAGGAGAGGTGCACTTCCAAATGCCACTTGCACTCAAAAAGCCCTAATTTTCTTGCTCGGAGAAAGAGAGAGAGATTTACCCTAGTGAAAGTTGCTCTTTTCAGTCTAGCTCTGATACCATGTTAAGATTATATGGTACTAAAGAATAAATTCTAACTTCATGAGCATTTAATACATTTTCACAATAGCAGCATAAAGAGGATCTCTGAAAGACACACAATCACAAGGTACACAACAATTTATCCTGGGAAACCATCAAGGGGAAGAAAACCCAGCAAAACTTCCTCAATATAGATTACCAAAGTACAATGCCCAAAGAAATAAATCTCATAAGAAAGAGAGACAAAACCCAAACACAAGAGCCAACAGCAATCCTCCTCCTTCGCTAGCCTTCCTCTTTCTCTCTTGCGCAATGCTTGAGTGAGTGAATGGTGCAAATGAGAGAGAGACACTATATTTATACTTTACTTTTCACTTAACCTTTTAACCTAATTGGGTCAGCCTCACTAACTTGATTGGGCCGACCTCTCTAAGGAGACTCAAAATAATATTTATATTACACTCTTTTGGGTACTTTTGACCCGACGTACAATGAAGGTTTTACCTCATGACCTTTTACAGTAATGACATCTCCCGAAGGAGGAATAATACAAGTAGAATATTCTTCGAAGTTACATTATTTCAACATTTTTGTCAAATATCTTTTCCAGGGAGACCTTTTCCATGGGAATCGGATTGTATTCAGGTTCTTCCTTGGAATCTTCTTCTCTCCAATCAATCTAATTTTCTGAATACTCTTCCATATTTGCCATCAATCTGCAGATCTGTTTATCATCATCAAATACTTCCCAATCATCGAAATTGTTCGATACTGAAGGGCGAAACATTATTTTCACTTTCCTTGAATCTTGTACTGCATCAACTGGATCAAAAGTTGAGGCAAAAACTGCAAGTGCATCCATTGCTTGATTTTGTTCTCTCAAAGCTGCTTGTAAAGATAGAGACTGAAATCCTTCTGTGGCTAATCTGATTGCATCTCTTTAATTGCATCTTTTTACAAGAAAATTTGGCTTTGACTTAACATACAATGAGGTCAGAATCACCAATAACATGTAACAATTTTATACCATAATCCTTTACAATATCGAAACCAAGTAGAGGAGCTTCATATTCAATAGTGTTGTTCGTGCCATTAAATTCTAATCGAAACGAAAAACAATGCTCTTCATGTTAGTTTTGTACCTAGGGAAGTGTTCCCCTAGTGACTTTTGCCTAAGTCACTTAGAAGGGAGAAAAAGTGACCCTCACATTAAAAGCTACTTAATGAGACTTTATAAAGTTAAAGTCACTTTTTGATAAATCTTAAGTGGGTGAGTGAAATTTATTTAAGTGATTTAAATAAAAGGTATTTTCACTCTCAATGAATCTCAACCATCGGATGAGATCTAATCTCCATCGTTGGATTAGAACAACCCTAGGGTTTAGACAAAAAGGCTTGAGGGAGGCATTTGAGCTCACTTTTGAGAGATTCAAGAGGAGAGAAAGAGCTGGAGAGAGCAAGAGACCAAGAGCACGAATTTCAAGAGAGCATTTTAGCAGGTTTTCAGGTGGCACGATTTTCAAGGCAGCTTGAGGACATTAAATGCAGCACGATTTTAAAGGCAGCAACATTTAATATTTCAACACAGAAACCGAGGCATCCGTACAGCAGGTTGTGGCCACGATTTTCGAGGTATTCCGTACAGCACGATTTTCGAGGTGTATGGATTCTGTACCGTACGGATTTTTGGGCATGAAAATCGAGGTCCGTACAATTGTACGAACTGTACCAGTTTGGCACAGTTTTCGAGGCACAAATCTACACAGAAATCGAGGTTGGCACAGTTTTCGAGGTGCTAGAAATTAGCACAGATTTCGAGACAGTAGTGTGGCACAGAAATCGAGGCAGCCTCTATGTATTTTTCTGGGTGAAGATAAGTACATTTTTTGCTGGAAAAAATTATTGTACTGAAATTACATTTGCTGAAGAATAATAAATCTCTCTCTCTCTAACTGGTTTTCCCCGTGGGAGTTTTTCCAGGGCTTGATTTTGGCCAAAAATTTCTGAGTCCATTTTCACAAATATATTCATTCTATGGTTCTGCAGGATCTTCAACGTGGTGCTTTCTCATTGTTTCCCTTTGCAAAGTTATGTAGTTGCCTTCTGGAGTGGGAACTATAGCATATGATAGGTCCATTTGTAAGCTTCCTCCCAGATCTGAACCAATTTCTCTAGATAGAAGCATCCCCCAAGATTCTGGCAGGTCAATGACCACTATCCATCTTTATCGTTATGTTGGGATGCACTGCAATCATACCGGGACGTCAACAACAACTCCACAAACCTTCACTTCACGAGAATCCATGGCAGAAATGTTCTTGTATGGTCTTGAGATCTTCAATCCTAACCTTTTCATCGCAGCTAGAGGCATAACATTAGTAGATGCACCAAAATCAAACATACAGTTATGCAAAACTAAATCACCAATGCATAAAGAAATAAAGAAAGGTTTGTGTCCAGGATTCTTATTCTCTTTTGGCAACATGTTGGACAAGATGATTGGGGTGTCCTCACTTTCTTCAACTTGGTTGATTACTAGTTGCTTTTCTTGAAGGTGAAAGTGTTCAATGATTTGCCCTCTTACTGCGGGAACCTTTGCCAACTCGGACAATGGCACCGGAACCTTCATTGAACTTAAGGTCCCTGTGATGTCAATATTCAAAGGCTCGTCAGTAACCAAATCAATAGGAGCCTTACCTGTACTTACCTGTGGTGGGAGAGGAGCATTTGTTCTTTCTACACTTGCTGAAGGGTGCTTCCTGCACCTCTGGTAAGTATCACCTATAGTTATGTTTTTATACCACTTTTTAATTCGTTCCCGAGAAGGCATTTCCCCAAGAAGCTTATTTACCTTTTCTGCGTCAATGGAGCCTTTCCTAACTTCTTGCATCTGATCGTTAGATAAACTGAATTGCTTTCTTTCAAATAAATTGCATACCTCAAATCATCTTCTTAAAAAGGGATGTTGTTTCTTATGTATTCCATGTAATAAGCGCAAGTTCGTTCATCATGGAAGCTACGGCATGCTCTGAAGTAGTACGGAAAATCACTTACCATATTGGTTGGTTCCAAGGACAATCGAGGCCTTTGCTGTTGAGGAGGACCCTTGTAGAAGTTCTTCGGAGGAAATTTGGGTTGTTGATTTCTTTCCAACTGCACAATCCGGTTTTGCATAGTAGTATTTTGTTGGGTCATATCGACTCTTAATTGCTTCATTTCTTCAATTAGTATACTCATCGGATCTAAGGCATCATCAGAAGAAGAAATTGATTTGTTCTTCAGTTATGGTCCTGCTCTTCAATTCCTAGATATATCAGGCCTACCAACGGCTTTCTAAATGTCATCTAGAATTCTTACCTTCTTTTTCGCAGCTGCAATGTCATGTGGCCTGTCCAAACTTAGGTGAAACAAAAAGTCACCCGGGAAGGCCTTCAAATAATATGACAGAATCATCTGATCCGGAGGCTTGCAATTTGCAGGAAATTCTTTTACAACCCTTTCAAACCTACGCTCAAACTAGTCAATTGTTTCATTTTCACTCCTTATAGTCATTAGAGCATTATTCAACAAAACAAGATCCTTCTTTTCCTGCCACCTATCAAAGAACTTCTTTTTCAAGTCATCATAAGTAGATATATTTTGAGCAGGCAAAGACTTGAACCATTCATATGCCTCACCCTTTAAAAAAGCAAAAGCTTTAAATTTAACATCAAGATGAGTAGTATCAATAAGCAAAAAACAATGTTCAAGCTCTTCCCAATGTTAGGCAGCAGTAATGGCATATGTACCAGTAAAGACGGGAAACTCTTTGATGTCTTTAAACTTCAATATTGTATTAGGGTAACCAGCAGTGTTAGTGAAATCAAAAGGGGTAAAAGAAGACATATTTACTTGAGTAGTAGGATCAACAAATAATGTATGTATATCAAGTAAAGCATCTAGGGTTTGTTGATCACTTACCAACCTCTCCCGAAAACGATCTTTTCTCTTATGTAATATATGACTGAAATCAGGAAGAAGTGTACCTTTGAAGTTTGTTCTCGTTGAGTACCTTTTTGAATTATGTTGTGGTGAAAGCAGCAGGAGAGACCTGCAAAGTCAAACTAAACAAATCTCACCAAGGTAAGGAACAAAGAGCATACTTGATTCAATGGACTAACTTCTTGGTGGAGTCGCCAGATAAGATATGTATTGATATCAATGAGGACGTACCTTAAGACTTACCAAAATGTCATTCTTGCTCATATGAATCACCTCAACAAATCATGAGGTCCCCTACAACGGCACCAAAAATGTTACCGGACAAACTAGCAGGGCTAGAGTCCAATAGACAAATGTAAGGAGAGTGTGACCCAATGTCTCCTAAGCCACACTTCCACAACTTCTTAGGAGTGTCGTAACCTCCAAGGGGAGAGCCCTTCTGACTATTCTACAAGACATTTATGCAACAACACTATATCTTCTACACAATTTAATTAGTGACCACTGTCTTTAAGAAGTCAACTTGAGAATGAAGAAGACATACTATGTAAATAATAATGTAATAGATGTAAAACAAGTACATCAATGTTACTAGGAGAGCACTGTTCACATAACATTCATTGTAGAATGTAACTGTTCAATCTTGTGAGACAAAATATGTATATTGTTGTAAGATAGCGAGTGATTTTCCAATAGTGAACAGTCCAACTATCATTCAATTATTTATAAAATCATTCACCATCAATAAGAAAGTAAAGCATTGGAGTGTTATAACTTCAATAGCAACCACCAGTTGTGATAATAATCTACAGCAGTGAATAGTCTATTTATAACAGTGGTTGCAACAGTAGGCAGTATAGTAAAGGCAACAAAATTATGATATCCCTAAACAATGCTTGGTGTCCAAAATAGCAATGCTGCTAAAAGACCTTTGTATAATTTATCTAACTTTGAAAATACAATCTTGTAGCATTCATTCAATGTGAAATTTCAGTCCTTTATACTAACTCTCATTCAACAGTAGATAAATACTTTTACTCACCCTTTGCTAACCCCTTGTATGGTTTATTTGATGTTCTTTAATGGCAGGTTTTAGGGCTGCAAGGAAAGGTGACAGACTGTTATAGTAGTAGACTTCTACACTTAATATTTTTTTTGGTGAGATCTGTGATGTGCAGGTGTTTTCTTGAGTTGGCAAGAAGGAGGATCTTGTTTGTTTCCCCTTTTTACTAATCATTGTTTGCAAATATAGTCCCTTCAAACATCACTAAACCATCTTCAAAGCTTCGATTTTCAACAAGGATTTGTTCCATCTCTCTCTCTCTCATTCAAGAAAAAATCAAATTTTATGGTTACTAGTTACTAATCAAAAGTGGATCTGATTTACATACTGCTGTTAAAACTTAAATAAATCAGATTCTGTCATCAAGAAGTTTTATTTTTTCATTTCATAAAGAGTTTATTGTTCATAGATCAAAGCTTCTTGGTTATCTAGTACTTTCTTTTCAAAAACTGGTTTAAGTTGTCAAAATCTTTCAAGTTTTTTTGAAGTAGTATTAGATCTGATTTCAAAGTATTACCTGGCTGCCCTAGGGCTTGAAATTTGCAGCCATTAAAGGCTAGCAAAGATCCCAAGTAGACAAGCCCCATAGCTTGTTTTACTTGGTTACTTTTTGTCATTTTTACTTAGTTTTTTAACTTAGAATTTTTTGGGTTTTTTAGGAGGTGTTCCAAAAACACTCTTAAAGTGTTTTTAGGCATCTTATACTAATCATTGCTTTCTGGTTTGCAGCAAAAGACGAACAGGTAGGAGGAAGTGCTGCCGAAATTTCGAAGATCCAGACAATCCGGAGGACAAATTTTCATATTTTCCAAAAACGGTCATTTTTTCCTAAAATTTTGTAAGCCACCAAGTCACTTAAAGTAGACTGGGGCACTTCTCTAAATCATTGTAAACAAATATTAAACGAGAGCAAGTGGGCTAGCCAGCGCCCATACCCCATCCCCCCAGGGGTGGCCTGTGTCGTCTCATTTTCATGGCGTGATTTTTAGAGTAGTTTATTTCTATGTTTTCCGGCATTTAATAAAATTAATTAGGATTAAAATAAACCTTGTTGGTCCGTTCCACTGGCGGGCCACAAGTTCACTCATAACATAGTTTTTCACATTTTTTTTACAAACTCATAACGCCCCCCTTGCTTTCCCGAAGTAGGGTTTCTGTATGAGGGCTTGCCCGAAATACGTGCCTGAAAAGAGACTCCTGGGGTTTTAAAAAAAAAGATAAAATTTGGGTTCATAAATTTTTATTAAAATACCAAGGTCTTCTCCCGTATGCTCTGTGGCCAACTTGCAGCTCAGTCTGATCCAGTTGGTACACACCAGAAAGGAGGGGATGACTAGTAATAGGATCTAACACCGCCCCAATAAAAAATCCTTTTTGTGAAAATCCGGCACAACACGCATTTTGTTGTCGTGGGCAAATTTCCCAGAAGGCTTGGGATAACACTGAATAGTGACCTCTTGGAAACCGTTAGGCTTGCCCTCGTTGGTATAGCATCTGAACACCTCCTCGAGACTCCGATTCAGCCCAAAGCCTGAGAGGGAAGCCACGCTTCAAAATTCCGGACATGTTCCCCCGTACCTCGTGTATATTGGGAACCCACCTGCCATAATAAAAAGATCACATTCACATTAATTTTAAAATAAACCAAGAACACTCGCACAACATCTACTTCCCTGCTTATGCATTTGTTTATTGACTCCATTATAAGGCACTGGTCTTGCTTCAAATTTATTTTATAATTGACTAATGTGCAATTAAATGATGGTTATTTTTAAAATGGGAGTAAATGATGAATGACTGTTTTATTTGATCAAAGTATATGCTGTTTATTCTTGGTTACCAAAATATTTTCCTAACTCCTAGGTTAGAGGCCTTAGTTTCTTTTTATTTTTTAGGGTCCACCCCCCTTGGCTTCGCTAGGAAAGCCTAGACGGAGGAGTCGAGTCCCAAGTGACAGCACTTGACTCTGACTTGCCCCCAAGGCCACACCAGCAGCTTGAAGACTTCTGCTGCGTTTTCCCAGGTGTGGAACCAGGCGGCAACATTTTGGCGCCGTTGCCGGGGATAAGTCTTTTTATTCCCGGAATACGACTTTTGAGTTTTCCTTTTTGTTTTTGCTTTGTTTGATGAATCTTTAGATTAGATTTTTAATTTTTCATCTGGCGACTCCACTAACCTTTTTTCCTTTTATAAATTTTCAAAGAAAAGCAAAAATAGAATTCTTTGTGAGATTATTTAATATGCATATTTTTATTCTCACATGGCGACTCCATTGAAGGGATAAAGCCCTTGTTTCTCATACAGTTTGTTGAGAATGTTTGTGTGTAGATGAGCCTGATGCATTACAGTAAAATCTATAAAGCTCACCTTTTGACAACTCCATTGATTCAGTACCATATTTGCTCCATGATTACTTCGGAATAACATTGCTTGATTCTTGATATGGATGATGAAAGAAAAAAGTATGGTATTCAGGTTTCCAGTGCATTTCCTCCCATCGACTTCTCACACATTCCGGGTTTCCCTAACTCTGAGCCATATCTCCCAATTGATGGATACGTTGAGGCTCCGATTTTTCATGGAAATGGTGATTCACCTGTATTTCACATCATATCTTTTGTTTCACTGTTGGGTGAGGTCAATATTTGTCACGAGGATAATAAGATGTTGATGTTTGCTAAGTCCCTAAAAGGAGATGCATGGAGGTGGTATTTTGGTCTTCCTAATGGATGCATTACCTCCCTAGCAAATTTCTTTGCTATGTTTTTCCAGAGATGGTATGATGGTGATGGTGATATGATAAGTGTCATGGACAGAACTTTCACATACCTAAGTAACTTGGCAAGGCTGGATGAGTCCATGATTTCCATTTCTGAGCAGCCCATCCCAAGTGATCCTCTTGAAGAAGTTCATGAAGCTCCCTCGACTGAAGATTTTGTTGTAAACCATCCTCTTGTCAACATAACTGAAAATATAGAAGATATAGGGTGTTCCCAGCTCCCTCGACTGAAGATTTTGTTGTAAACCATCCTCTTGTCAACATAACTGAAAATATAGAAGATATAGGGTGTTCCCAAGCCTATGAAGATGATCACATATGTATTCCTGATTTACCTAAAGAGGAAGCCATTATAGAAGTTGACAAAGAAATTCATGAAGGGTCTTCAATTGAAGATGTTTCAGAACAGCTTCCTCAATTTGCCATTGAAGATTTGGGATTTCAGGATTACTTTAGTGAAGATGATGATGTTTGTACTTCAAATTCACCTACGGAAGCAACCATTACAAGAGCCTTTAAAGAAACTTGTGATGATTTTTGTATGGTTTATGATGACACTCCTCATTTTTCTCCGCATAGTGGTGAAGTCTTGGACAACTTTATACCTTATAATATCTTTCAAACCAAGCCTTCTGAGGATAAGTATTATGAACATGAGGATGGGCATGGCCAGGGTTGTGATGCAATAGACAAAGACTCCCCCTTCATTTACAAGGATGGGCATGATGATTATTGGACGGATTTAGAAAAACCCATCTTTGATATATCAAGAGAGGGGAGTGTTGATTTTGAGACCTTGGGGAATCTTGACATGGAAGAGGAACATACAGATACTTCTCATTATCAATCAGAGCCATGCATAAGTATTAGTAATGAAGACTTGGATCAGCAGTATAACGAAGAGTTGGATAGGATGGAATCAGTGGAATTTCAGTTTCAACCTTCATCAGCACATTCTGAGGTTCCTTATGATTTGGAGCAACTTGGGGCTTATACTTTCACAGAAATAAACTATCAGAAGAGCCCTTCGGACCAATATGATGAGGTAGTTGGTCTGCCTTATCATTCCGAGTTTTTTCTCAGCCCTATCCAGTCATGGGTAGAGGAGGCCTGCATGAGGACTTACCATTGGGGGAAGCACTTCAAAGATTTATCATATACCTATGATCTACCATCCAATCTTTCAATCCAGAATTATCATGCAGGTTTGCATTTTCTAAACAAGGTACCCTTGTTTTGGCTGGTAACCAAACACAAGGTGAAAAGTTTTTACATTGATAAAGTGTTAAGATGGTTGCATTGGATTTATCATTTTACTTAGCATTTATTTTGTTATGCTTAGAGTAGGAAAATAAGCTCATCAAGTGAGCATTTACTTTCAACATTTCTTTTTCAATACTTTCCTTTTATGTACTTAGAATTTTTCATTAGTCGTTTTTTAGTTTTTGAATAATGCAACTTATGGTTCATTGGCTTCTTATAAGAACTTGTGCTACTGAAAGGTTTTCTTGTCAAGTTGAGATGTTTTTACAGGTCATAGAAACCGGAGATTCTGGTATTCTCGTATGCTCTCCTTTCATGAAGACCGAATCGAGCACACGTCCCGCAGTTGGAGCCAGATGTTACCAGCTAAGTTGTACTTAGTTGGATTATCAAGCGAGCGGGCAGAATGGAACATGATACATGTTCATTTTTGGTGATTTGATATCCAGCTGGCCTGTTAAAGGCCCCCGTTTTTGAATTTTTCCCACATGTCCATGGCCCTGCGGAGTTTGTAATAAAAACATACTAGCATGGGGTTTTGTAAAAGACTTGGTTCCCTAGGACTTTTTGGCTAAGTCAGGTATTCCAAGGAGTTTTTTCACCTATCTATTATGTCTTGCATTAGTGCATAACATAATTAATTGGTTTTTCTCCTGCTCCTCCAAAGCTGGAATGCCTGGGGAGGCTGACGGGCCTTAGGGGATTATTAGAGTCTATGGGTCAATGTATATGAACATGCTAGGCGTTAATTTTGAGTCATATGGACATGTGCTAAGTCCCCCTAGGTTGTTTTTAATTTTCGGCGAGTTTTGGTTTTTCCGTAAATTGGGCCATTTTTTAATGGTTCAATTAAAAAATTTGTAATTGGCCTATAAGGGGCGTCTGGAGGTATTGTTTTGCCTTAGGGGTGCTCGTTTTCTAACTCAGAGCACCCCCTTAACCCCTAAACCCACTTTTCCTAATGTTTGGGTGCTTAAATTTTTACCTATGGCCAAAAAACCCAAAAAAGTCATGAAAAAATAAAAAAAGTGAAAAAAATGGCTCATAAAAATAATAAATTTTGGGAGTGATTTATGGACTGATTTTTTCAGCTATGTTTTAGGAGTTGTAAGAGCTGATTTTGGAAAGATTCCGGGCAGCTATATTATTGGGATTACTTCCCCATTTGAGGGGGGCATATTTCCCAAAATTGGGCCCCTTAAATCATGGAATTTGCAGCTATGTTTATGGGCTGTCACATGGCTGATTTTTAGCTGATTTGGGGCTGATTTTGGCAGCCCATTACATGGGAGTGGGCAGCCCCATTTTCTCCACGAGTTATGCCACTCATTCCACCCATTTCTCTCCATCTTTGGCTATTTAAGCATGGCTGCCCACTCCATTTTCTTTAGAGTGAGAATTGGAGCAAGAGACTTATGATTGTAATATTTTTTCTCATTTGAATAAAAGAAGACTTTGGAGGTCAGCTTGTGGTGTTTTGTCATATGTGGATGTAATATCTTGATTCCTTTTCCAATATGACTTGTGCATAAGTTTCATTCTTCAAGGGTGTGGTGTGCTCATCGGAAAGATTGTTACCAATCTATGAGATAAGTTGTTTTCAATTTGTTTATTGTAGCAGCTTAGTGATGTGTGCTTGGTAAGAGATTATTTTTGTATCTTTCATTTGTTTATGGATATGCAATCATAGTTTCTTGTGAGTATATATCTACACTTAATATTTTTTTTTGTGAGATCTGTGATGTGCAGGTGTTTTCTTGAGTTGGCAAGAAGGAGGATCTTGTTTGTTTCCCCTTTTTACTAATCATTGTTTGCAGATATAGTCCCTTCAAACATCACTAAACCATCTTCAAAGCTTCGATTTTCAACAAGGATTTGTTCCATCTCTCTCTCTCTCATTCAAGAAAAAATCAAATTTTATGGTTACTAGTTACTAATCAAAAGTGGATCTGATTTACATACTGCTGTTAAAACTTAAATAAATCAGATTCTGTCATCAAGAAGTTTTATTTTTTCATTTCATAAAGAGTTTATTGTTCATAGATCAAAGCTTCTTGGTTATCTAGTACTTTCTTTTCAAAAACTGGTTTAAGTTGTCAAAATCTTTCAAGTTTTTTTGAAGTAGTATTAGATCTGATTTCAAAGTATTACCTGGCTGCCCTAGGGCTTGAAATTTGCAGCCATTAAAGGCTAGCAAAGATCCCAAGTAGACAAGCCCCATAGCTTGTTTTACTTGGTTACTTTTTGTCATTTTTACTTAGTTTTTTAACTTAGAATTTTTTGGGTTTTTTAGGAGGTGTTCCAAAGACACTCTTAAAGTGTTTTTAGGCATCTTATACTAATCATTGCTTTCTGGTTTGCAGCAAAAGACGAACAGGTAGGAGGAAGTGCTGCCGAAATTTCGAAGATCCAGACAATCCGGAGGACAAATTTTCATATTTTCCAAAAACGGTCATTTTTTCCTAAAATTTTGTAAGCCACCAAGTCACTTAAAGTAGACTGGGGCACTTCTCTAAATCATTGTAAACAAATATTAAACGAGAGCAAGTGGGCTAGCCAGCGCCCATACCCCATCCCCCCAGGGGTGGCCTGTGTCGTCTCATTTTCATGGCGTGATTTTTAGAGTAGTTTATTTCTATGTTTTCCGGCATTTAATAAAATTAATTAGGATTAAAATAAACCTTGTTGGTCCGTTCCACTGGCGGGCCACAAGTTCACTCATAACATAGTTTTTCACATTTTTTTTACAAACTCATAACGCCCCCCTTGCTTTCCCGAAGTAGGGTTTCTGTATGAGGGCTTGCCCGAAATACGTGCCTGAAAAGAGACTCCTGGGGTTTTAAAAAAAAAGATAAAATTTGGGTTCATAAATTTTTATTAAAATACCAAGGTCTTCTCCCGTATGCTCTGTGGCCAACTTGCAGCTCAGTCTGATCCAGTTGGTACACACCAGAAAGGAGGGGATGACTAGTAATAGGATCTAACACCGCCCCAATAAAAAATCCTTTTTGTGAAAATCCGGCACAACACGCATTTTGTTGTCGTGGGCAAATTTCCCAGAAGGCTTGGGATAACACTGAATAGTGACCTCTTGGAAACCGTTAGGCTTGCCCTCGTTGGTATAGCATCTGAACACCTCCTCGAGACTCCGATTCAGCCCAAAGCCTGAGAGGGAAGCCACGCTTCAAAATTCCGGACATGTTCCCCCGTACCTCGTGTATATTGGGAACCCACCTGCCATAATAAAAAGATCACATTCACATTAATTTTAAAATAAACCAAGAACACTCGCACAACATCTACTTCCCTGCTTATGCATTTGTTTATTGACTCCATTATAAGGCACTGGTCTTGCTTCAAATTTATTTTATAATTGACTAATGTGCAATTAAATGATGGTTATTTTTAAAATGGGAGTAAATGATGAATGACTGTTTTATTTGATCAAAGTATATGCTGTTTATTCTTGGTTACCAAAATATTTTCCTAACTCCTAGGTTAGAGGCCTTAGTTTCTTTTTATTTTTTAGGGTCCACCCCCCTTGGCTTCGCTAGGAAAGCCTAGACGGAGGAGTCGAGTCCCAAGTGACAGCACTTGACTCTGACTTGCCCCCAAGGCCACACCAGCAGCTTGAAGACTTCTGCTGCGTTTTCCCAGGTGTGGAACCAGGCGGCAACAAGATCCAAGGCCAAACTTGGGAAAACCTCCTCTAATGAGCATTTTCCACCATGCAAAGAAGACGGAAGGCAGACAAAAGGGCCCTATTCAAAAAAAATGCAGCTCTAAGGCCACCATTTAATCATTCAAGAAGCAAGAATTCACCTACCTTCACCAAGCAAGGCTAAAAACTATACTTACTTGAGCTTTGTGTTGTTCCAACAATTCCTAGAATCCACCAAGCATGAGCAAAACCATAGACAAGCATCCAATTTCATCTACAAGGCAAAGAAGAGCCTACTTCAAGAGGTGTGCATCATTTCCAAAAGAGCTATCTAGGGTAAAAGAAAAACATAATAGTGTTTTATCCCATGTGTTATGATTTACAAATGAAGTGAGGAGTTGTATTTATAGTGTGTTGAACTCACTTTACAAAATAACCAGGTCGACAGGGCAAATAAAAGGTCAATGTAAAAACATAAACATGAAATAATATAAAAGTCTAAAGATGGCTAAAAGATAACTAGCTGGGGTATTTCCCCCCTAGGTGCCTAAAAACTGCTAAAAATGACTAAAACTGAACAGAAGCGTCACTCTGAAAAGGTGGAGTGAGCAAGGGGGTATCGTCATGCCCCATCTAACCCCAATAATGCTAAAAATCCCTCAACGTCCCCCCTCTACAATCCTGTGGGCCTAGTGACCAAGGATGATGTCATCAAGGAAACTACACCAAGGAGAGAGGGCGCTCTGCTGGAAAGGGACCAAAATGGGTGTATAAGGTGACCGGAAGGGGAGGCAAGAGCCTCAGAGTTGGAATGTTGTCACCACTGTAGAAAACAAGCAGGGGGTCATGTGACCCAGTGACCCACCCCTAGAAGCCCCGAACACCAACCTCAAGGCTACAAGCCCTAGAATGAGACAATCAACAACAGTGTTGCATATATTGTCCCGAGGAAAGTATCGACAAGGGTCCGGAATATAACTTCTCGGTGGTATCAGCGGATAATATCAGAAAATCTCGGAAGACCTCAAAAGAATACAAAAATACTCATTTTTCCAATTTTTAAAACATATAAAGCAACAACAACATCAAATAGACACATTGCTACATAAATATGATGATACAACAAATAAATAAGATGCATAAGATGCCAAGTGGTCATATATTGCTACTAAACTGAAAATTCTGAAATATGTTCCTGATAGGATGATACAAAAACTTAGCAATGGTAGAAAGCACAAATAACTTGATAATCCCCTCCTGATTGGTTGTTTGCGAAGATGATAGTGCACTCAGAGATAACAACATGAATGAGGGATACAAGTTTCCTTATTGCCAACTGAAAATACCAACTGTATGCTATAAGAAATACACAAGGAAGATGAAATTCAAAAGACTTTAATGAAACCCTTGCCATGAATGTAACTTTATTTTAGTGGAGATGACATGATGTAGACAGAGGGTGGAGAGAGGACTTCATAGAATCTTTCAATTCAATTTCAAATAATTTATATCATTGTAGAAATTTGCCATCAAATTTGGACTCACCTCTATAATTGGTCCATTTGGTGTTGGATGGCATAGTGTACATTGATCATCGTCATGGCCAGATAGGACAAGGATCTAGGACAGATATTGTAAATTCTGCCGATAATAACTTCAAATATCTAGATATCAATGCATTGAAAATTTGAAATCCATGACCTCATTTACTTTGGAAACCATCTACTCTAACTTCATAAAAAGCCAACCTGCAAACTTAAAACACAATTCCGAGCAATTTTTTGGCAATTTCGGTCAGCAGTCCGATATTTTCCAATTTATCACGATATATTCCCAATTTATCCCGATATATTCAATATATCGCAACACATTGAAAATATCGGAAATCTCGCGATATTTAAGATCCAATATATCAGATGGGGGTTTAACTCGGCGATATATCTGATATATTCGATATATCGCTGATATATGCAACACTAATGAGCAATGCCACTAAGCCATAGTACTCCTAAAGGAAGGACCAAAGGGTCCGGCCATAACCACCTCTCAGAAAGTACTGATAACACCCCATCATGGCCCTAAAAAAAAATACAACCCCTCTCCTTAGGCAAACATGTCAATGTGCGCAGGTACAAGTACCACGTAACAAACCCCATGTCACACAAGTACCAACCCCATCCCAGTTTTCAATTCCCCTAGTACCAGAAAAAAAGAAACTAAAGTGGTATCAAGGCAGTAAAAATATTTGTGAGCCAATGAGAAGAAAACTCAAGCCCTGGGGTGGGGGATGCATGGAGTAGGGGGATCAGACAAAAGGCAAAGTTTGTGAACTCTATAACACTTAGCTCACCCCAAACGATATCCATGAATATGTATTGTAGATTAACAGTCAGATTTATAAGGTTAAATCCAATGTTAACAAGACTCATTACTTCAGTTCTCAGGCTTCTACGTTCAAAGATTTGATTCCTAATGATAGACCACACTAGATTGGTCCAAAACATCGAGATTTAATAAACTGAAGCGATGGATCCGAAAGACAATCCTCGTCAAGACTCATTACACTTATGTTTTTAACGACCATTATTTTCTAAGAGGAGAAATGTCGCTCAGTAGCCACAAAATGCTACCATCAACCAAGACAAAGAGCAAAACAAAGATGGTTCATCACTTGATCCAGTAAGGAAATGTTGGATGTCATATCTTGAAGCTATTTCCATATCCCACACTATTGAAGGCAACTGCCTTGGATGTCGAACTTGGACAAGCAAAAAGAACAAAATTTCCTAGAGTTTGATGTTTTACCAAATTTGGAAAGTACTCTAGGTATATTGCATATTTAAATATTGAAGATTGGAGCTCAAACAGGAACTTTCACAAAGGTTGTCAAACGTGCAAAAAGTAGTTCGAGTAAAATCTATTTTGTAATTCACTTTATTAATAAAGTGAGTCTTATATTTGGTTGTTGAGTTTAATGGTGTATTTTTTTATAAATTAGTGATTTAGACTAATCTCAACTATACATCTCGCTGTGAGATTAGAGTTTTGGATGATTAGGGTTTCAGCTCAAGTATAAAGGTAGGTCAAGATAAAGTGTTGAGACACATTCATTTCACTCAAAGACAAGTTGTGTCGGTAGGTGATTTCATTTAGATATGGAGCAAAGTTAGAGCATTGGAGAGAAGACAAAGTTAGGAATCAGGTAAAGAACAACAGACAAGTCCATTCAGGGGAATTATATACAATCATATGCACTTATCAGTACATTCGTATGGAACATGTATGTATAGTCCTACAGACAAGCCATACAACAAGTTGCTTTCTCAATCATGGTAGGCATATTTTTCCTCGATAAGTGTGCAGATCTGCTTCATTTGGGTGTACCATATAGTTGTTAGTTTAACATTTTGTGGAGGTTCCCTTGTAAGCTTTGAATTGTTAATGAAAGTCAATTTGAAGGAGTAATCATCTATGTATTGTGTTTATGCTTTTGCTATTTACTTTCCAATTATATGTGTGATTATTACTATATGAAGAATTTAATTTCTCCAAGTAATAGTTTTGTTTTAGTTGAGAACATAAGGACAACAATCATCTAGGGTTGTAAAATTAACATGGTATCAGAGCTTCTCTAATTGAGAGAATCTAAAGAGTTTACAATAGTAGGTCAACCGTCGAAACTAGGACCAACAATTAGAGGGTTTCAGATGTAGTGTTTATTAGATTTTGAAGTATGTGTGCAAGATGGCATCAACAAGCCTCAAGTTCGAGGACAAGTTGGAAGGTGCCTCGAATTTCCTATCAAGAAATGTTAAGGTAATCCTTCTATTAGAAGAGAATGATCTCTAGGATATCATCAAGGATGTCGTGACTCTCCCAATAGTTTTGCAAGCTTTGGCAATTCACAACAAGAAACAAGTAATCCAAGTGGATGATCATGGATGCCATAAAGGATCATTTAGTCTCTCATATATTCAACAAGAAGATAGCAAAGGAGATGTTTGATGCCTTGGTTGGCCTTTACCAGAGTGAGAACATAAACAAGAAGATGATATTGCATAACAAACTTAGATATGTGGAGATGCCCACATAAAATGCAGTGAGCAGTTACCAAATGAAGGTCCCGCAGATTTGTGATCAACTTGCAACAATTGGGAGAATGTTGAAGACATAGCAGTGAACCAAGCACTGAATGGGTTCCCATCTCAATGGGAAACATTTGCCCAAAGTATTTGTGCTCAAAAGAATCTTCCCTCGAAATTATGTGGTATAACTATATCAGGAGGAGACTAAAATGGAGTCAAAGGCTAGCAAGCACAGGGGTGACAATGACCATGCCCCATTTGATCAAACAAAGAAGGGTAGAAGTACAGGACCCAACAATAATAAGGTAAAGAGTGAGGAGACAGCCTTACAACTAAGGAAGAATAACTTGAGTAAAATCAAGTGCTTTATGTCATAAGCAAGGCCATTATGCATCACAGTGTATAGAGAAGGGTAAAACGAAGCAACAGCAGCATCAAGTAGTAACCTCGGCTAAAACTCAGATGAATGAAGTTGCCTCCAAGTTCGGGAAGGATTTCTTGATGATATATTGCCTTTCTTCCAACATAGATTTGAAGAACGCTTAGTACGTGGACAGTGGAGCATCTAGGCATATGACATCAACATGTGAGCTATTTTCAAGTATAAACAAGCATGTATCAAGAGTTCAAGTCAAACTTGGTGATGATGCCAAGTATCCAGTAGTAGGAGCTGGTATCATTCCTTTCCAACTCCAGTCAGGTAACTCTTTACACTTTGACGATGTGTTGTTTGTTCCAAGTCTCAAAAAGAGTTTGCTTTCAATCTCGGTCATGGAAGATAAGGGCTTTCTAATAAAGTTCAAGAACCAACAAATCCTTATAAGACCAAAGGAGTCTAGCCCAAGTGATCAAGGTTAGGAAAGACAATTTATATAGGTTACAGGGTGAGCCTATTCGAGACCTAGTTCATAACACAAATAACTTGTGCAAGTTATAGCAGAAGAGGATGGGAAACACACATCATAGTGTGATGCCTATTATGAGGGAGATAATCACAACCCTTCCATAGTTAAGCATTAAGCAGCAAGGAGTATGCAAAGTGTGTGTGCTTGGCAAGCATGCAAAGGCTACTTTCCCAAGTAGTGAGCACAAGTCTAAGGGGATTCTAGACCTAGTGCATTCAGATGTATGTCAGTCAATATCAATAGCATCAATCAAGGAAGCAGGTACTATGTTTCCTTCATTGATGACTTCTCTCGTAAAACTTGGATCTACTTCGTAAAGACCAAGGATGAGATCTTTAGCAAGTTTCAAGAGTTCAAAGCTCTAGTAGAGAACTAGACAGGGAAGAAGATCAAAGTTTTGAAGTAAAGTTTAAACCAATGGGGGTAGTATGCCTTAAATGATTTTGAGGATTTCTACAAGGATGTAGGAATCAAGAGGGAGTTCATTGTTCTGTACAACCCACAACAAAACACGATTGCAAAGCAGAAGAACCAATCCATCATAGGGGTTGTTAAGGCCATGATACATGACCAGGATTTGTCAATGTTTCTGTGGGCAAAAGCATGCAAAACAACAGTCTGCATCGAGAACAGGTGTCCTCACATGATTTTGGAGGACAAGACACCAAAGGAGGCATTCATTGGTGTGAAGCCAAATGTAAGTCATTTCTACGCCTTTGGTTGTCCAATGTATATCCATATACCAATAGAGAAGAGGAACAAATTGGAGCCCTCCAACATGAAGGGTTTGATTGTTGGTTACAGTGAGGACTTCAAAGGCATGCAAGGTCTTTATCCAAGAGGAGAGAAAGATAGTGGTATGCAAGGATGTAAAGTTTGAGAAAGACTTTCCATCCACGAAATCTCATGAGCCTATTCCAATGATAGAGGATGAGGAGCAAGAAGCTCTGAAGGTTGAGCCATGGTCACCAATAACTTCTAGTTCGAGGCAATAGCCTTTAAGCTTAGAGGAGGAGCCACCAACTCCTACCAATTCTATCAAGAGACCTCGATAGTTCACTCAAACATTGAGGGATGCTTAGGAGCATGTTGAAGCTCCTAGGACCACATTCAAGGAGAGAAGACTTCTGAAGAAGTTCCCAAACTACATGGCGTTGATAAGAAGCATCATAGATTTCAAGCCTTTCAGTTTTCAAAAGGCAATAGACCAATAGGTTTAGAGGGATGCCATGGTGGAGGAGTACACCTCCATCATGAAGAATGATGTATGGGACATTGCGCCTAGACCGAAGGAGAAATTAGTAGTGACTTCCACGTGACTCTACAAGATTAAGCATGTGGCAAACAACAACATAGATAAGTGCAAAGCAAGGTTTGTGGCAAGAGGGTTCTCACAGAAAGGAGTGAACTAGGAGACTTTTGCTCCAATCACCGAGTACACTTCCATTAGAGCAGTGATGTATTTAGTTTCCATTAGGGATAGAGGATACATTAGATGGATGTGAAGACAACATTCCTCAATGAGATGATTGAGGAAGAGGTACATAGAGAAAGCTCAAGGCTTTGAGATCAATGGGAAGGAGTCCCATGTGTGCAGGCTTAAAAAGGCCCTGTATGGACTCAAGCAAGCACAGCGAACATGATATTCCAAGATCAACGAATACCTACAAAGTATGGGCTTCAACAAAAGTGAAGCGGATCCCAACTTATATTTCATATTTGTTTAGGCTAATCTACTTCTTTTGGCGTTGTATGATGACCTATTTCTTACAAGTTCATAGAAGCTCATTGTAGTGTGCAAGGCAGATATAGCAACCAAGTTCAAGATGAAGAACATTGGCATGATGCATTACTTCTTGGGGTTCGAGGTTTGGCAAACCAAGGGATGTTTTCCTTGCATGGTATTCCAGGATCAATGAATACCTACAAAGTATGGGCTTCAACAAATGTGAAGCAAATCCCAACTTATATTTCATATTTGTTTAGGCTAATTTGCTTCTTTTGGTGTTGTATGTAGATGACCTATTTCTTACAAGTTCATAGAAGCTCACTGTAGTGTGCAAGCCTGCAAGGCAAATATAGGAACTGAATTCAAGATGAAGAACATTGGCATGATGCAGTACTTCTTGGGGTTGGAGGTTTGGTAGACCAAGGGATGTTTTCCTTGCAAGGTAAGTATGCAATCGAGATATTGAAGAGGTTCTAGATGAGGATTGCAAACCTATGAACACTAATCTCAATAAGGTAACAACTTCATATTCAAATATGGTAGATCCCACATTGTACAAGCAGTTGATAGGTTCCTTGATGTATTTGGTCAACACTACACCAGATATATGTTTTGTAGTGAACACCTTGAGTCAATTCACGGTGGAGACAAGGCAAGGAAATTGGGTAGCAACAGAACATATGTTCACATACATGAGCGGCATAATGGAGTATGGTTGAGATATCTTTAAGATGGTGCAGTGATGTTGCAGGGGTATACAAACTCAGATTGGGAAGGTAGTTCATCAAACAGGAAGAGCACCTCAGGGTGTTGCTTTAGCTTGGGATCAACAATGATATCTTACTTCAATCGAAAGCAGACCTCTGTGGCACTCAATTCAGCAAGATGCAAAGTATATGGAAGCTAGTACTGCTAGTTGTGAAGCCATTTGGCTTCACAAGTTGCTTGTAGGATTATTTGATTAGAAAGTGGGTCCCAAGGTGAGTTACGGTGATAATCAAAGTTGTATCAAACTCAGAGAATCTAGTATTTCATGATAGATCCAAGCACATGAAGATCAGATATCACTTCATTTGAGACATGATTTAGAAGGTAGTTGTAAAGCTCCAATATACCCACAGATCAATAAGTATATGATATTCTGACCAAGCCCTTAGCAAAAGGGAAGCTTGAAGCATTTAGCGACAAACTTGTGGTGTAGAATTCCTTCCTCGCTAAGAGTAAGTGTTGAAGATTGTAGCTAGAACAAGAACTTCCACGCAGGTTTAGTGTCAAACAAGCCAAAAGTAGTTTGAGTCAAATCTATTTTGTCAATAACTTAAGTAATAAAGTGAGAACATTATATTTAACTGTCGAGTCTAATAAAGTGTTATTTTTATACAATAGTGATTTAGACTAATCTCAATCGTACATGTCACTATTAGATTAGGATTTGGGTATATTAGGGTTTTCAACTAAAGAGGTAGGTCAACATAGAGGTTAAGACATTCATTTCACTCAGAGACAAGTTTTTTCAAGAGATGATTTAATTCATCTAAGGAGCAGAGTTAGAGCGTCGAAGAGGAGTCAAAGTGAAGAATCAAGCAAAGAACATTAGGTAGGTTCGTACAAGCAAATTATGTATAGTCATACGAACATATCTGTATCGTCATATAGAACAAGTACATACTATCATTCGGACAAGCCATATCGCAGGTTGTTTTCTCAAGTCTTGTAGGCAAATTTTTCCTCAATAAGTGTGCAGATCTATTTCGTTTGGGTGTACCGTAAACATACAACTGTTAGTTTGACAGTTTTTGGAGATTTCCTTGTAAGCTTTAAATTGTTAATGAAAAGCTTATTTGAGGCAGTAATAATCTATCTATTGTGTTTATGCTTCTGTTGTTTATTTTCCAACTATATGTGTGATTACTGCTATGTGAAGAATTTAATTTTTGCAATTAAGTAACAATTTTGTTTAGCTAAGAAAATAAAGACGGCAATCACATAGGGTTTCGAAAACTAACATTAAATTGGGTCTTTTTTCCTCAAAGTTGATTTGTGGTAGTTATCTTTTAAAGGGGTTTTCACTGCCTAGATGTTTTTATTTATTTTTTTTCTTTCTTTGGGGTAAAAATTTCTTCTTTAAATTAATATACAAAAATGGCACATGCATTTTATAGAAAAAAAAGGGTTGTAAAAAGAACCACCACAAGTTAAGGATAAAGGCACAAAAATGTAGCCAAACAAACTTTGCCATGCAAAGGCAACAAAAATAGAGAGGTTTGAACTATCGTACATCCCAAGATATAGAAACATGAATAAACACAGCACACAAGTAGTTGGCCAAAGAGAGATCTCAAATCAAGTAGCAAATGGAATCATCCATCCTAGTATTTGTCCTCATCACGTGGTCCCCATCCATCCATTGTGGGCTCAAGATAGATAAGATAAGATAATTTTATTAATGTCTGACTAATGACCACAAAAGTAGGTCAAAGGGACTGTTGAGTACAATGATGTCAATACAATGCAGGAGTACCAAAAGGTCTCCTATAAAAGGCAAGATGCAAAAAAGTAAAGTGCAATAAGGTAGAGTAGTAGAAAGTGAAATTTGCCCCGAGGCATTAAGAACCCTCGGCCTTGAGCTCGGATACCTGCACTAATGATGGGGTGTATCGTAGGAGAAGAAGATCCAAGGACAAGAGGAACCAGAAGAAAGGAATTAGATATGTCATGGAATGGATCCATTTCTCCTACCATTCGAGACCAAATGAAGAAAGTTAAGTATAGACAATTTTCGTGAGGGGGACCTGGTGGGGCACCTAGATCGATCGTTGCACTGTTGACAAGTAGAGGTAGTACACCGAAGCTTCCATTCAAGATCAACCACAAGGGGCTCACATTCATCGTTGCTTTGTTTGGGTTGTTTAGGTTGCTTTGGTACAAAGATGGTCAAGGTGATGGAGAGAAACATGTCAAATCAAGGAAATTTTTTGGGCCTATGGTGGAGGCCAACTCCTTCGCCTTTCCCTACATTCACAAACAACTAAGCCTCCCCTATGATGAGGCTAACAACCACTGAAATCCCTTGACTAATAAGTCGAATGTGTCAGAAAGTACTCCTCTAGGGGGGCTTTACTCATGGTATAGGACGTGTTAGACCAAGAGTCCATACTCATGTGGATATGGAGAGAAACATGTCGAATCAAGGAAATGTTTTGGGCCTATGGTGGAGGCCAACTCCTTCGCCTTTCTCTACATTCACAAACAACTCAGCCTCCCCTATGTTGAGGCTAACAACCATCGAAATCCCTAGACTGATAAGTCGAATGTGTCAACAAGTACTCCTCTAGGGGGGGCTTTACTCATGGTATAGGACGTGTTAGACCAAGAGTCCATACTCATGTAGATGCACCACTTCCATCTCCAGCTTCCATTTCTCCACCCGAATTTGTAAATACAATTGGTCACAAACTAGGGATGCATAATGATAGGGAAAATTTGTGCAGTGTTGTGCATTAGTGAAAAGCACTCATTTCTTGTTTTACATAGATGATATATAACATATGCTTTGATCCAATTCCATGTTGTGTGAAATTCCCCAATCTATGGGACAGAATCTCCTAAAATGGTTGACTTCTAAGGAAGGTAATATCAGATGGGAGCAATTGACTACAGAGTTTAAAGGCCCAATCAGAGGTTGATATGGTTGATTTACAGTGGTACCAAAATAGATGCTTGATTATTTAATGTTTGCCACAATGGATATTTAGGTGGGGGCCCTCTATGTACTTTAGGCACTAGCCTATAGGTAGTTAGCTATGGATAATAACTAAAAGTTCTTTAAAAGGTTATTTTATTTTAATGAAAAAGTTTGTTATTTTAAAGGAAAGTGGGTGAAGTTTTAAAAATGAGATGAAAAGATTTTTATATTAATGTCCACAAAAGCCCAAATAAATCAAAGGGATAGAGAATAGATCAATGATGATAAGCCCATACAAAAGATATTTTGGGACTCTATTGGAAAGATGTTTGTTGATGTCGAGAAGAAGTAAAATCATTATTTTTCCAAAGGTACATATGGTTAATGCAAAATTATGCAATCTCAAAGTTTAAATTTAAGAAAATATTTTTGGTGAGAGAATCATGGGATATTGCTACCAAAAAGCACTAAGAGTAGACATCTAATAAAACGGACATAGAAGCACTAGCAATGTTTGGGATGACAATTTCATATGATGTCATTCAACACATCCAAGATGCAAATAGATAAAGGGAAATTCTAAACATGTGTTTGCAACAAAGCAAAAGGGCAAGGAACAAAAGTTTGACAAGGCAATACAAAGCACGAAGATTCAAAGAACAACAGTACCAGTTTAGGTAGAGGCGAGTGCTTCTACTAATGTAGGCCTAGTCGTTTGAAAAGAGAGTGTAGAATGAAGAAGTAGCATTCATCACAGTTAAAGAAGAAATGCATTTAAACAATTATGTTGAAAAAGAACAAGATCACAGTAGAGGAAGTTAAGGACTATAAAATCTTTGCTACTTCACATAAGAACGAGAGCACATCAAAGATGCATCATACATATACTTGGATACCAGTAATTATCTAGAACATTATAGAGAGTGGTTTGCAACATAAGATGGCAACAAACATTAGGCAATAAAATTCAGTTTGAGAGATGACAAAGTTCACATGGTAAAAATATTATATCCAAAACCGGTCGGTTCTAATTCAAACTATTTTGAGTATTTTTCAATCTAGTTCACACCATGAACTAGTTTGGGACCAATCCTTAGCCAAACTTGTTGATTCAAACACTTCAAGTTGTTCTTGGCATTTTTCAATCTATTTCAAACCTATTCGGAACTAATTCTTAACCAAATTGGTTGTTTTGGCACCCAACCCAACTCCCCTAAGCCAAACAAAAAAACAAAAAAGTGCAACCCCCTAAACCCTGATCCTCACCTATTTAAAGACTAAGACAACCTTAATTTACCTACACTCTTCTCATTGAGCATTTATGAGGGTTTAGAGATACTAGAACTATAGCAGAGAGTGTAAACACCCTCTATTTGCCTACACTCTTCTCATTGAGCATTTATGAGGGTTTAGAGATACTAGAACTATAGCAAAGAGCGTTGATTTGGAGAGATAATGGAATTGATTTGGAGTTGTGTTTTGATTTCGGTGGATATAGAACCTACATCAACGATTTACATATTATCTACAAGCTTGGAGGTGAAAGACGGATTGTACGAATGCATAGAGTGCAAAGTCCCAAACAAAAAAAAACAAAAAGTGCAACCTCCTAAACCCTGATCCTCACCTATTTAAAGAGTAAGACAGAGTCTATCTGCCTACACTCTTCTCATTAAGCATTTATGAGGGTTTAGAGATACTAGAACTATAGCAAAGAGCGTTGATTTGGAGAGATAATGGAGTTGATTTGGAGTTGTGTTTTGATTTCGGTGGATATAGAATCTACATCAACGATTTACATATTATCTACAAGCTTGGAGGTGAAAGAAGGATTGTACGAATGCATAGAGTGCAAAGTCCCTTCTCCAAGTGACCAGGATTCTATAAACAAAAAGCTCATGCATTACAATGAAAACAAAGGTACTGTTATACCAAATTGTATATGGGGATGTTTACCCTCATTGTTGCTGCACAGATCATGGTTGAGATTCATTTTTGTTAGAGCAAAGATGTCATGATTGTTGAGATGTTATCTTGCGGTTGCCATATGTTGCCTTGTGATAATACCATGCCATTATGTTACAGTGTCAGTTTCATGCCTTGAGGATATGTTATACTTATCATGGATATAAGTTCTTTATTGATGGTTGTACTAGATGTTGCTCATGTTACTTACACTTGATGATTCTGATAAGCATGGTTAGTAGAAATGTTATATAGGTTAGTAATTAAAAGTGGTTTTTGTTCTATGCACATGCCATTGACTAACATCTCTTGGTCCTTACAAGGACCATAAATCTCCTTTGGCTCCATCTGTGACTTGACCATCTCCATATCATTCCACCTTTGTGTCTTAAAACCATTGGCTAAGACTTGATAAATTGACTCTTGACTTCCCCTCTGTGACCCCTTCACTATTGTCCATATCCATATCATTCCACCTTTGTGTCTTAAAACCATTGGCTAAGACTTGATAGATTGGCTATTGAGTTCCCCTCTGTGACCCCCCCTTCACCATGAAGGTATCCCTATTTTCCCTAGTGTCTCAGCTATGTTGTGTTGCAACGATCTTGTGACGATTCAGGAAGATTCCTTGTAGACCCTTGGGGCCAACTGGTTATCAAGCAAAGAAAGTTGCCATGGAGCAATGTGCTCCCTAGACATTGAACAAGTTTCCATGTATCCTTGAAGTTGGTCAGTGGTTGGAAGGGTAGGTACTCTCCTTCAATTAAGAGGTACTGCCTATTTTCTCTAAACAAGCATTACTGGGCAACTCCGTCGGGCCTATGGACGAGCATTGGCAGTGGAGCTAAGGCCATGTCATCATTGGTGCCCAGGGCCAATACCTTTCAACCATTATACAACTAAAGAAGAAAAGAGAAGAAAAATACCAAAAGAAAAGAAAGAAAAGTGCAAAAGAGAAAGATCCAAAAGCAAAAATGAAAAAGGAAGAAAAAGAAGGAAAAGCAAAAAAAAAAAAATGGGGCTTGCTAAGGTCAAAAGGAGTAGTACCTCCTTACACATCACCCAATTGTGAGAAACATTCCCTAGTCTTTGCCCAATTGGTGAATGTCACAAACAATGTTGCAAACAACGTGTCGGGGAATATATCGCCAAGGGTCTGGAAAGAAACTTATCAAAAATATTGTGGAAAATATCAAGAATTATCGAAAAATATCAACAAAAATAAACTTAGATCTGAGAAGTTATGAAAATATAGGACAATTATCGAAAAATATCAACAAAAATAAACTTAGATCTGAGAAGTTATGAAAATATAGGACAAATTGGCAACACAAAAAACTCAGGAGAAATCGAAAATATCGAGAGAAATTGGACATATTTGTAACACTGGTCTTAGAGTTTTCCTTGTCTCCTTATCTTGAGTGAATTAGTCATCCTTGACCATATATATCTTAAAACCTTTTCAAGGATTAATCTATAAACATACACCGATTGAATGAGACATATGACATTGAGGATTTCCACCACATGTACCAGTGGTACACTGAGCCATCAAAGTGCTGGATGATATTTTGAATTTCTCTCCTTCGTTTTGAACATTATGTATGTCAAAATATTCTTATGCCATATTTTCATTCCATACTTTGTTTTTCATTTCTATTAAATTTCAATAACTCGACCTTTATCCTGACCTTTGTGGGTTAAAGTTCCCCTATGGTAGCAATTGGAGGATTAGGAAAGCAATTGTGGGTGAATAAACCAAAGTTACATTTTGCTTGGGTCCTATGCCTACAATGAGAAGCAATCGATGTATTTGGAGTATGGATGATTTCAGTTCTCTCTTACCATGTTTAAGATTTTCTTCGACTCAACCTATCTCTATTTAATTTCAACCTTGAATTCTTCTTAGTCCTATTTGTTGCCAACCCATTTTGCATTATATGCTCTCATATCTTTTCAATTTTGGTGTTTAATTATATACCAATAACCATTTTCTTCCTTGTAAAGTCCATTATCTACGTACAATATGGTCAATTGGCGACACAATGGTACAAAAGGTACAACAACCTCCACAAGTTCTGACTTCCACAAATTTACAAGTTTTGAGCTCCACAAAATCTTTGCTTCACAAATTTCACAATCCACAAATTCTAATGATGATTTACAATGAATGGATCCAGAAAATCCAACCTCCACAAATTCTGATCTCTGACTCTCCACCAAGCAAGAGCATCATCACAAGCAACCACACATAAGCTATATTCAAAATGCAAATACAATACACATCCATGCAAGAACCTCTCGAGGTCATCTCATACACAACATCAACAACCTAATGGCATACTATTACATATCTCTATGCATTAATATGTACATCAACTGCCCCATGCAAATTGTGTAACAACATTCACTTGAGCTGCTTGTGGAAGAACTAGAACTTTGACATGTTTAATTTTTTCTTAAAATGTAAAATAATTAAATTTGTAGTATACTTGAATCACATTTCATTTTGATATCCTTGGTTTAAATTTCAAAGTTCAAAGTTTTATTAATGATTCAAACTTCAAATTAGGTCATAATTTATTTATAAATAGCTACAAACCATGCTTAATAGAATTTACTAATGGGGCATAAATCATCAACAACTAGCCACTAACCAATAATGCCGACAATTGAATTTTCTTCATATCCCACATCCTCTAGATCCCTAGTCAAGATGCTTTGCGAGTACTCATCACAATCAATTTGTAGCTCGGTTGATTGGTTTGTGAATCTAGACATCTCCACAAGGCCATTTGGTTGGATCTAGTCATCCACACATACAACATCATTTGTAAATTGCCCCCCTTTCTTCAATGAACCTTCCCAATATAGTGGGTTTGTCCAAGCAAGAAGATAAAGCATACTATGAATGTAAACCAAGTCTTTTTCCTTATTAGATCCCAATCAATTTCTCTTTGCTAAATGAATAAAATCATAAGTACCCCAATTCCTCTCACATGCTAAGAAACTAACTAATTATGAAAGTAACCTTATAGCAAAGACTTGTAACTCTTGGTCATGCACACCATGCATTTGCCTCCACTTCAATGGATCTTTAGCACAACTATCACAAAAAGCCTAATTTCCGCCAAACTCACCCTAATCTTTAGCACAACTATCACAAAAAGCCTAATTTACGCCAAACTCACCCTCCCTCACATGAAAATTGGGCAAATTGAGTTGGGATGAGAGATGCTTCCTTTGAATATGGACCATTAATCTTCTTTATTGTTGTCATGAATCCCTCCATGTCCCCTCTATTGTTGGATGGAGGCCTCGTTGTTCATTTAATATCATATCATTTGGATTCAAGGCATAATAGGATGCCATTTGAAAAAGCATGTTTGGACTGTCCTAACACCCATGTATAAATTGTTCTAATTGTGGATGTAGGTTGGGATCTCTTTCCTAAGATGGTTTGTTTTGATCTTCTTCCGCCAAGTCAACGTTTTCATATATTTCACCTAAACATGGGCTACTTGTATCCATATAATACGAAACTACTATTACAAGGGTCAACCCACATACCACATAGTAACAGGCACATCTTCCTATTTTTAAAGGGGTCAACACACCCCCATAACAAACTAGGAACATCCTCGTCATAGGGGATGCACCCCAAATTATGTAAAGGGGCACACCCTAAGATCATTCATCCAACACCTTAATTTCATACAAATGAACCCATGCATGCACCCAATGTGAGTGCATGCCCTTGATCCAAGGTGTATGCCCCCATTGCAAGTGTGCTCACCTAATGCGAGGTGTGTCCCCAATGCAAGGCACTCACTTGATGCAAGGTGCATGAACCTGGTGTGGATACAAGCACCTAATGTGGGGTGTGTGACTGTGAACCCAATGCGAATGCATGCATTTGAGGAGTGGGTTTGTGAAACCTTGCCACTTAGGTTCAAATAAAAGCTGAAACAACATGGCCAAATAAACCATTCACCTTGACTTCCACAAGACAAATGTAAAGATTTTGTTCGTCCCTAAGAAATCTCTCATTCTCACATTAGGTCTCTCTAAAATTCCATAATCAAGCTTCTGAGCACTGCAATTAACTAGTCCATTAACTGTTATGGTATTAGAAACAGTATAGCAGGGTACCAATACTTCAAAAAATAATCTTGAAACGTGAACAATACGGAAACATCAATTCTTGGGCACTTCTCTGCCCATGGCAGCGTTTGAACAAAACAACCATAGCATTTTTAAATAAAACCAAAGGAAAATGAAACAAAAACAGCACCTAAACCTTATAACGTGAATGTAATTTGATCTATAAAATTCAATAATTGCACATGGTGGACTCATTGTGGGTCTTTAATGGATTTGGATTCACTAAGATATTTCTTATACGCATAATATGGATAGTGCGGCAACAGTTTCTTATCCCTAAATCCTTCGACCACCTTTATCATTTTGTTGTCCCCAATTCCTTTCCCATTTCTTGTTTCTGGTAACATAGATTTAATTGGTCGTAATTTTGGCCTACAGTGATTCCCTCACAAGTGTTTGTGCAGGATGCCTGTGAATAAATAGATTATAGGCCGTTTGTCAGGTCGTGGTCCAGTGGCAACTTGGAGCAGTTGTGAAAATGACACAGGTTCAAATCCTGGTGGGCATGCTATTCACGTTGATCTGGGCTTTGGGCAAATATTGAGATTATAGAAGGTGTCATTCTTCACTCAAGTGCGGAAGGGTAAGAAAGGTTATTTCCGGGTTTGCTGTTCAATTCAAAAAGATGAGCTCTCCCATTAAAACAAACAGATAATAGGCCATTACAAGATTGGGATTTTTCAGCTACTCTGTGCTCAAAAGTATGGTTTCCGGGGAGAATCATAGATATTAAAGAAAGGAGAAAATAACTTGCACAGCTTCGTTCTCCTTTGCATAGCTTATTCATTGCTGTGGCATTATTCATGCAATCTGGAATTGCTTCTGTGTTTTAAAATGAGGAATGAAATATATAGAGTACCTGCTTCTCTAAGTTTGCACGGACGATAGGCGTAACCATAGCCTTTGGTCCATTATCATCGGAAGAATTGTGTTTGTCTTCATTAGAAACCCTAATAAGTCCATTAACCTTTCCAAATTGCTTTCTACTGACGCCATTTTTAACGGGGAACGAAGCTTTGCCGGCAATGTCTTCTAGATCAACCAAGGCCCCATCTTCAGGATCATTCTCTTTGTCTTCCTCTGAATCTTCACCGCTGTAATAGTCAGAAACCTCTTCAAGGAATCCATTATTTTTACTGCTAATTACCTCATGAGGCTCACTTGTTAAAGATTCCACAAGCAGACGGCTCCAGTTTCTGAAGGTCTCCTCTAGGTTTCCTTCGTCCTGGTCCCCTTCTCCCATGGGAAGAAGCTCCACTCCTCCAAGATCCCCCATTTGACGGTGAAACGCCCTCGCCGTCGCATTGTAGGTCGGGCCGTAGGCCTTACTGCCAACGCCAAAGACAGCAAATTTACAGTCAGAAAGAAGCCCCGCTCCGACTCTGAAATCCTTTGAGCTCTCTTCCAGCCACTGTGCAAAGAACGCTGCGTTGTCAGGCGCTTTTCCATCTTCCCATGTCGACGCAACTACGATCACGAGTTTCTCCTTGGATATGTCCTCCGGCTCATATGACCGTAGGTCGACAACCTCCGCTTTAATGTTATTCTCCAACAAAATCTTTGAGAGCCCACGGGCGAGAACCTCTGAGGTTCCTGTTTGGGAAGCGAACAGAAGCTTTCCGGACGTATTAGATCCACAGCTGGCGGAATTTGAACAATTCTGCTGGGGTTTAGCCGTGGAGGAGCTGCAGCAGCCGTTGGGTTGAGTGGAGGAGGAAATTAGAGACTTGGACTTGCAGCAGCCGTTGGGTTGAGTTGCGGAGGAAATTAGAGACTCGGACTTGCAGCAGGGTTTAGGGTTTATTTGCTGCTGTGATGGTAGATGTTTTCGACGGGATTTTCTGAGACGGGTAGATTTCCAGAGGCACCAGAAGGAGGCAGAGACGAGCGCCACCAATACAACGCGAGCTGTCACCGATGTAGTCGACTGCCTTGACTCCATTGCAAACCCTCGCTAAACCCCGCACTGCACTCTGTGGTCCCAAATTTAAACCAATAGGATCGACCGAAAGCCCTCGTAAACTCTTTTTCATGGGCGTGGCCCGCAAGGTTCCATGGTTGTGATCATGGTCAAGTTTCGGGAGCAATCGTAAACCTGCAATCCCGAGTTGTGGGAAGAGGCGATCCGCTGCCCATGCTATAGAGAGGTAAGGAGGCTGTCGCGGGAATTTGCAACTGAACGTTGCGAGGGACCAGCACAGTCAACACTTTCATGGGAAAGTCGATTTTCCCAGCATTTGATTGCATCGGTGTTTTGTATCGGTGGTGGTTCTCACTTTTAGAGTGAATCTCGTGCACATAACAATTGTAGGGCAGAGATGGCTTATGAGGCACTACCCAAACTCGGAAAAAAATTTGTTAATTTTGACTATCTTCCCTTACTTTTGCATATTTGTCATTATATATCACTCACTGAACGTGTTCAAAAACAAAATTGTTAATTTTGACCATCTTCCCTTACTTTTGCGGTTTTTGTCCATTATATATCACTCAATGAACGTGTTAGGTTGTGCACTAAATATTAACATGCACAAGTTCTAGTGTCGAAATTATACAAGAAGGGATTTGATAATGATTATTCATCCGGATATGGATATGGTGGTAGTAGGGTAAGGAGCTCTGCAACGAGAATGGGGTTAGGGATTATTACTTGTGTTTATAGACTTTTTGAATTGTTATTCCTATTGTAGGTTTGAAGTCAGTCATCCGATTAGGATGGTTTAGTACCAACCAAGTAAAAAAGTGGGAATTCTTTCTCTATAGGCCTCTGCACTAGTTTTTTCTGAAGGTAGATGTGAAGTACAAGTGTCATCATCCTCTCTGAAATGATCTTGAGATAGCTCCAAATCTTCAATGATTTTCATCTTGGCAATATGAAGAGGTTCCTCAATAACATCTTCCATCAATGGTTGCTTAAGATTTTATTCATCAACTTCTATAATGGCTTCTTCTAGTGGCAATTCTAGAATACCCATGTGATCATCACTAGTGGAATAAACTTGAGAACAACCCGCGTCCTCGATGTCCTTTCTCATCTCCATATGAGGAGGGTCTTTGCTAATATCTTCAATTAAGAGCTCCTCATGTGCTCTTTTTGTTGAAAACATGGCCATAATCTTTTCTATACCACTGTCATCATCATGCCACCGCTTAAGAAAAATCTCAAAGAAATTTGCAAGGGAGGTAATGCATTTATTAGGAAGCTTCTCAAAGAACCAATCATAAGCATCATCATACAAAGTACAAGCAAATATTTCCATCTTACAGTCATCATGACGGATGTTGGCCTTAACCACAACACTGAGGACAAATGTGATGTGCAAAACGGTCGAATCACCATTTCCATAAAAGTCTGGGGTATATTCAAACACCTCACTCGGGTCAAAATCTTCATTTGGAAAACCCGAATAACTGAAAAATCAATGGGATGAAATGTAGTGGTGATCTTGGCACCATACTCTTTTCTTTCATCATCCATATTAGGAACTAAGCAATGTCATTTTGAAGTGATCATGGAGAACATTTGGTACTGAATCAACGGAGTTGTCAGAATGATGAGCTTTTAAGTTTATTGTGTCGCATGGGCTCATCTACACACAACCAGTCTCAACAAATCTATGAGATATAAGGGTTGTATCCCTTCAATGGAGTCAACATGTGAGAAACAAATATATGCATTAAAAACTCTCACAAAATTAATTTTTTGTTTTACTTTGAAATTTTAAAAAAAAGGAAAAAGGTTAGTGGAATCATCGAGTGAAAGAATTAAGGTCTACTCTAAACATTCATCAAACAAAGCAAAAACAAAAAGTCGTGACCCGGGAATAGAAATGTTTATCCCCGACAACACGCCAAAATGTTGCCACCTAATACACACCTGGGGGAACACGACAGGAAACCTTCAAGCCGCTCAGTGTGTCCTTGGGGGCAAGTGAGATTCAAGTGTTGTCACCTAATTACTCGACTTCTTCGTCTAGGCTTACTCCTAGCGAAGCCAAGGGGGTGGTCCCTATGAAAATTAAACTAAGGCTTTTAATCTATAACAAGAGTAAAAGCCTATTATAGGAGTTAAAAGATGATGAGATGGAAAAATAACTCAACAATACATCATTGCAAATATTTAATCAACACTACACATGATTTGATAAAAGATACATTCACGACATTTTATAGAATTGATCAAACAAAATAGACCAGTGCCGAGAGATATATGTGTGCGATTGTTGTTGTGTAAGGTTGTGAAAGTATTGCAAGAGGCTTGTTGGTTTATTTTAAAATTATTAAATGAGTATTAAAGGAGTGGGTAAAATTGTTGGTTTGGCCCAACCAGATCTAGCTTCTTGGACTGAGTGCTTTAGCGGCTTAACCGAGTGTCCAACCAGGCGAAGATGAACCTTTTTAAAGTAGCCTACTGACTCTACAGTGTACACCAATGCAACCTCCCGAATCCGCAAAGAAAGATAAGTTTGGATTTTCCTATTTAAACTATGTACCTTACACATGTTTTTGATTAACCCAATTGTTCAGACTAAGTTGCAACGATCAAGACCATACTTTGGGTTTGGGGTGTTGGTTCATTTTATTAAAATTTGAAGTGTATGATTAAGCTAAACTAACCCCAAGAGTATATTTTCTTCACACCAAAATGGTGGAGTACTTCGGTAAAGCAAGTGGGGTAAATTTTAGTTTAAATTTTAAGAACAATAGGAGTAGCACAAAGTAAAGAATGATTTGAACAATTGATTGTAAGTCCTTTGAGGAAGCTTTGTGTGCTTAATGTTGTTGTTTAATTACTAATACTCACAATAAACTAATCTAAAACGAAAAAATAGAAAAAAATGAAAAAGTGCGAAGCCCCCCTAGGGGGATTGGGATCAGGCGTTGGAATTGCCTGCTTAGCTCTTTTTATTTTTTGAGTTACAATTGAAACTTTAAAAGAAACACTGCTTTCCCTTTATGATTAGGGAACAAGACAGTTTACAATTTATTGTGAAAACAAAACAATGCTTGGAAAGTTGGTTCTCAAGATGGTTATGGGAGCTTCAAAATGATTTTTTTGTGAAATCTTTAGCTCCAACCTGCTATGAAAGTAAAACAGACCAGCGAGTAATATTTGTTAGAAAAATATAATCATAACACTTTAGGAGTGTTCTGATAATACTAAAAAGGGTAGAAATGAAAACTAGCTACACTAGTATCTACAATTCATAGCTTTGTGTCCGAAGTTAGAGCATGCAAAGCAATAACCAAAGAGAATGTGAGGATACCTGTTTTGATAAACCTTCTTTGGTGTTGTCTTGAATTCCTTCTTGATGGGTGGAAATAATCCTCTGGAGTTCTGATCATTGCTTGTATGTTCTTCCTCTTTATTCTTGAATGTACTGAGGAGAGCAACTGCATAAGATTTTGAGCTAACTTGGTTTTCTTCTTGAGAATTACCTATTCCATTTTTGTTACTTGGATCCCTTTGCGTGGTTATAATCTTATCTAAGACTTTAGATCTATTTTCATATCTTGTTTGGATAAGTTTTGCATCAAGCTCTTTTCTTAGGTGAACTAATCCTGCCTCCACTCTTTCACAAGTTAGTTGTTTCTCTTTAAGAGACTTCTCCAAGATTTCTTCCATCCAATTTGCATCTAGGATTTGGTTTTTCAGGTTGCTCATGATTTTCTCCATCTTTTTTTATTTATGTTCATGTTTTTCCTTTTGTTCAACTACAAAACTTTTCAGCTGTCTATATTTGTTTTTGTATCTTCTTAATTCATCCAAAGCACTGAGTAGTTCTTCTTCCATATTAACCTCTGCTTCATCTTCTGACTCTTCCTTATGCTCAATTTCTTCTATCTCATTAGACTCTTCAATACCTAGAAAAAGGACTTCATCATCACTGTCACTAAACTCATATGAACTGCTTTTCTCTTCTTTTGAGTATAATTTTTTTTTTCCTTTGTAATTCTTTTTCTTATAGTGGGATTTTCCCTTTTTCTTGTATTGTTTATTTGTGTCATCTTCATCTTCAGAGTCTTTCTTGGGATAAGGACACTTGGCTACAAAGTGCCCAACTTTGCCACAATTAAAACATTTGAAAGGAAGCTTGCCTTTGTACTTCCCTGATCCTTTCTGAAGTTTCTTAATAAAATTGGCTTCTTCTATATCAGATTCTTCATGATGGTTGGGTTGAGGTTTTTGCTTCTGATTTTCTGTTTTCCTAAGCGCCTTGAAAGCTGCCTCTCCTTTTGGGAGGTTCTCATGACCTAATATTAACTCAGAGGTTGTGAGGATTCCATACAATTCATCCATGGCGAGTTCATCTAGTTTCTCTCGATCTTCAAGAGTGGACACTTTAGGATTATACAGCATAGGAAGTGTTCTCAGTATCTTTTCAACTAACTCACTATATGGCACTTCTACTCCCAAACCTCTAATTGCATTAACAATACTATCAACTCTTTCGAAGTACTCTGAGATATTTTCTTCATCCTTCATTTTTAGACCTTCATATTGTACTTTGAGAGATTGAAGTTTGTCCCTCTTTACTTTGGAATCTCCTGCATATATAGTTTCCAATTTATCCCAGAGTTGTTTTGCATTTCCACAGTTTAGTACTTTAGCAAGGACCTTCTTACTCAGTCCAACTTGTAGTGTATTTAAAGCCTTTGCGGGTGAAAACGCGAAGTTGGGTAACACTTCCATGAGAATCGAGCTCCCAAGAAACATAGCGGAAGAGTATTCGACCGAATAAACATAGAACCACTGGTCGAATTTACCATTCGGCTATGCATCGCACGCATTTTGAGGACACCGTTAATTTTAACGATTCACCGTTAAATGTGATTCGGCCAAATAATGGCTCACTTATTCGGCCGAATAACCATATTTATTCGGTCAAATAACCATATTTATTAGGCTGAATAAATATGGTTATTCGACCGAATAAATATGGTTATTCAACCGAATAAGTGAGCCATTATTTGGTCGAATCACATTTAACGGTGAATCGTTAAAATTAACGGTGTCCTCGAAATGCGTGCGACGCATAGCCGAACAGTAAATTCGACTAGTGGTTCTATGTTTATTCGGCCGAATACTTATTCGACCGAATAATTATTCGGCCAAACAATTGTTCTGCATAAAAGCTCGGCTGCTGCTCTCACTTGTCACTTTCACCTCTGCAGACTACTGGTCCCCGCTTGTCTCCCCGCCAGCAGCTGCTGGACCCCCTCCTGTTGCTCCGTTTGTAGTTGTCGCCTTTCGTCCCCGCCTGTAGCCCTTGCCCTGTTGGCCCCGCTTGTTAGAATCTGCCCTGTTGGCCCCGCGTTGTTGGCCCATCTTGTTCGTTGTGGCTTGTTGGACCCCGTCGGTTGTTTGACGTGGAGGTTTGTGGAGATCTGCCACCCTATCGATGTGGAGATCGCCACCTTCTCGACGTGGTTCTTCTTAGGTAAGCAGTTGTAGATTGTTTATTTTTTTTATTTTTCAGTTTTCTTTTATGTTTTGTAATGTTTGTTTTTATGTTTTGTAATGTTTGTAGGTTGTTGGGTTGGTCTGCTAATTTGGCTTCGTCCATTTGTTCGGCTGTGTTCTATTGGCCCAGCTAGTTGGATTCTACTCTGCTTGCCCTGCTGGTTTGCCCCGGCCTGTTGGACCTGGCCGATTCTTTGACGTGGAGGTTCGTTCAAGCTGCCACCTTTCTATTTGAAGTTCGTCACCTTCTCTTCGTTGTTATGTGCGTAGGTAATCAGTGAATTGTCGTTTGCGTTTTTCATATTTTTTTGTTATTTTTTATGCTTTAATTGGTTTTGTTTCTGTGCAGGTTTTGTTGGGCTATCTGCTGTGTTTGGCTTCGTTGGTTTGGTTTGCGGTTACCTGTTCGGCTGCTATAAACAAGTGTGCCTATTTTTATTTTTTTATAGTTTTTATAAGTTCTTAGTTTGTTTTTAATCACCCATAGATTATGGCATAACACATAATTGGGCAGAGTTCATGAACTCTGTCCAATTTGGGCAGAGTTCATGAACTCTAGCCTATCCAAATCGTATGCCGAAACTTATTTAAATATAAATACTATTGAGCTAGTTAAACTTATTGAGTTAAACTTATTTAACTATTAATTTTTCTTTTATGGCCAAAAAGAGAAATATAAACAGTATTGAGTTGCTTAAACTTGTTAAACTATTGATTTTTCTTATGTGATAAAAAGGAAAAATAAAAGTAGTTTTGAAATTCTATTTGCAAATGGTATTTTTGGTTTATGTATAGGTTTCCCTTTTTTGTTGAACTCTGTCCACATGGACAGAGTTCATGAACTCTGTTCATTTGGACAGAGTTCATAGATCAATATATTAGTTAAATATGATAAACCATGTTCATGCATAACTACAAACAAGACTAAACTTTACTTTAGACGTAATAAGAAAGAACTAAAGCTACTACATAGAAAACTTGTAAAAAACCCTGGCCTTCCAAAATAGCAAAGTCAATTGTATTATGCACTCAACAACATGTTTTATGAACGTCATGTGTACACATTATTCTTATGTATTTAGGGAATCCTTGTTATGAGGTATTGATATCAAAACATTAGAATATTATTCCACATATATATGGAAACATGAGACTCATTAATAATGTTAGCACGTTAATAGTGATGCAATGATATTAGTCCACCTAGTATTGAGTTCATGCCACGAATATATGGAAACATTAGACTCACTAATAATTTTTCCACATTAATAGTGATCCAATGATAGTCGTATACCTAGTATTGAGTTCACTCTAAGTTGACACTCTTTTGAGAATGTCATGCCTTATGATTGTGCATTTTGAATTGAGAATCTAATTGATGGAAAACAATGGTATTGGGTTTTAACCTTGTAAAGTTGACCATTCCTGGGATTATGTTTTTCTTTGGTTGCAACATGGCAAACTCGGGAAACATAATACCAAGAATCATCACCGTTATCAGGCTGAAACTCAAGACCATTGTGCAACATGACAAATTTGGGAAACATATCATATTTGTGAAACATAATACCATGAATCGTCAATTTTTTATGATTCTATGGAATAATGAAAATAGTTGTAAATATAATTTATGTTTAAATTATTAAAATATCAATTAAGATATTAATTTAAGATTTAAATTAAAAGTTAACATGTTCATGAACTCATTCTTTGACAAAGAAATGTAACCTTCACTTAGTATTTAAGTATATTGGTTCCATTCATTTTAAACATCAAAAACATTTAGAAGATTGGCACATTAATTCCTCATACATCCAACAATATTAGCTATACTCATTTTAAGAACTATTAGATGATATTAGGTATATCTAGGTTCTTATTAAATAACTTAGTCTCTTTAGTAGCTAGGTCTTAGAATTTGTAAAATTAACATGTAGAATTTGAATATGTAATGAGTGGATATTTGTGTAAGTGTAGACATTATATCAAATGGAAAGAGAGGATTTTTCGAGGCGAAAGCATAGGAGGTCTTCACATTCTTTTGGAGTTGGTGTTTCAATTGATAATCGGAGGTTGTCGACTTCCCCTCGAGATTCAAGTTTATTGTATAGTTCACACTCAGTTGATCATCGGCGAGGCGATAGGGGTACAAATGATTCCCCTTTATCTTCTGTGGGAGAACGCCAATCTCGACCTTCTGTTGGTATGAACATCAATATTTTAATACATGTACACAGATTGTTTTTTTGTGTACGCAAAGTTTGTACATGTTTACACAAAACTTTGTTTTTATTTGAAGCAGAGCATGGTTCAAAAGATGCTTGTAATTCTACAGAGAGGGATGAAGAGCGAGCAAGGGAGACGGATGAGGGTGCATAGCAAGGTTCCTAAGAGGCTCGTCATTCTACACATGGTGATGATGGTCGAGCCAGGACGCAATATGTTGAACTAACTGAGGGTTGTACACCCATTACAACGTATTCATTGAGGCATATAAGAATCTCGAACCAACTACAAATCGTTTTGTTGATTTGATGCGAAGACGAAGGGAACAAGTGATGGGTCCAGACAAGTGGGTTGTTGTGAAGGAGAGAGTGACAAAAGAACATGCCAAATCAATGTTTAACTTCAAAGAAGGTCTAAAGCGAGAAATGTTGAAAGTGCAATATTTCAAGCACCCTGATCTTGCACATCTACTATATGATCGGTTCCTTGCAGCCTATGATCGGTTTCCATGGAAGGATGAGGTTTCTCAATATTTTGCTAGATTTTTTTATGCGGGGTTTTTAAAAAAATATGAAGCCAGACTATTATTGTAGATATTTCTCCCTACGGATAGGTAGAAACTCTCTTAGGTTAAAGTAGACTTAACTGACTCTAAACTAAGACAAAAAGATAACAAATGCTACCTTGAATTCCTAGATCTAAACAAATATTTCAATACCATAATGCTGGAAGAAATGGAAGAGATCTGACTGACCTTTGATTTAATTGCTCGTCCTAGTTGTTGCTCCAATCTTCAAGTCCTCGCGAATGAACCTATTAAAATGAACCAAGGTACAAGCATATACAATTTTCTAGCAATCTTGAAACATATGTTAGGAGCTAAATCTGTAGCAGAAACAAATCATATGATTGAAACAAGATCAACATACACGATTTGGGAAACAAGACAAGTTATGTTTTATTACAAACTTGAAGTCACTTACAATGGTTGCTTGATGTCCAAGCCAACTCCCAGCTCCAAGTGCTTCCTCCTCTAGCTATCTCCACAAAGATTCAGGATCATAGGTTTGATGTCTCCAAGAGTCCTCCCCTTTGCTCATGGAAGGCTTCTCTCTTATAGTGTGTAGAAGGATTAACCAACAAGAGAGAAGAATGGATCTTGGGAGTATTTAGTGGATCAGAGCCACTAATCTGAGAAGGTGAGTTAGGATCGAATCAGGGATACCAATCCTAAAAAATCTCTCGAAGGTTAAGATCCCCCAAGCCATGGCAAAAGGGCTAAAAAAGGACTACCGCGCCCCTGCAACTGAGCAAAACGCGGTAGTACCACGCAGAAGGGGCAAAGCATAGCGCGGTAGTGGGGACTACCGCACCCCTAAGTTTGAGCAAGGAGCGATAGTGTAGGTATATGAAGTCTCAGTTGGGTTGATTCCTGACAGGACAGGTTTGTCTTCATGGGTCATCATCATTTTTTCCCTTCTAGGTGTTTTAGGTAGTTTGGGGAAGTGTCGTCAAAGGTGAAGGTGCGACACTGTGAAATATAGAGGTATAATAGATGCCCCCTCAAGTGTGAGGTCAGAAGAGACTAATGGCCGAAAGACTTTATAAATACTGTGCGGAGATAACATCGAGGGGAGCAACGAGGAGCTGAAACAAAAACAAAATGTCAGATATATACCATCGAGGCGAGCATCCCCATGCTCAGAAATAATTGACTGAAAGCATGGCTGCCGACCAATACATTGCAGATCTATGAGTACTGAGATGAGATAGACTGTGGACAAATCATGGCTACTATGAACAAGCGTAGATCCATGAGATAGTAATGACACAGCCACGACCAATACAAAAGTGGATCTGTGTGACAATACAGAGGACATCTCTATCGCAACTTGGACGCAATCAAACTACAAAGGTGCGTCCAGGGTCTTCTACTCGATCACAAATGATACGAATCTAGCCATGTGATTATAAGGTGTTGAAGTTGAACATGGTAGAAACCATTTGATTAACGGTCAATGATGTGAACCGTTAACAAATGCGAGGGGAATCACCATGATAACGATGATCCCCAAGGTATCTATAGTACATCTCAACGAAATGTGAATGAATGAGTTGATGTCGAGCATTCGAGAGATCGTTCGATCAGAGGCCAATGATGTAAACCTACTGTCGAACACGAGGAAACCTGCCATTGAGACATGCAGGTACCAAGGTACTAGTGGTTGATTCCTAAGTCCGATTCCCGGATAGTGATTTGGCGTCGATGGGAATAGACTCGTCGAAGGTGGGCCATAATGATTCCCACATCATCGACACGAAATCGGAATGAAAGATAGTATAGGACGATGAAATAATAGAACATGTACTGACACAACGAAGGTCTGACATAATGAATGACTCTGAAAAATGCAACCCTTTGAACATATAATGGCATGAAGCAGGACCTGGCAGCAGGGATTATTGATAGTAGAGGATAGACACCGAACGAGTAGGATCATGGCCAGAGAGACGACTTGGGATGATGACCATAACTCAGCAATACTAGATACCCAAAAATAGACAAGGGACAGACACATGCCATGTTCAAAGGTGACGACTGACAAGTTGCCAACAAAATAAACTCGACTTGTTTCCCATTTTCCCCCGACATGATGGACGAGTACCTCTTTGTTGTTTTATGAGCTTGAAGAGGATAACAGATGCTCAGTATAGCTCATATTATACATGAGTCTGATCTCACATGTTTTACGAACCTGAGAAAGGAGGGGTTCGTCCCAAGATGGGTCCTTCGATGTCAAATTTTAATGAGTCCAAGGAAGGAAAACTCGGTAGTTTTTCACATTTAGAGAGCCTGAAAAACTTAAAGAAGGCTCCAAAGTGTACTTTTTCGTAAATTTAGTCCCTCGATCCCGAAAAAGTGTAAAACAATTCCCGAGAGAACTCTCCCAGTCGAAGGTTGACTGAGGTATACCTTTCTCGTAAATAGTCTAAACGGGCAGAAAAAGGGGTAACCTATCACCGAATAGACGACCTTTCAAATACTTTTACAAGTGTGAAAGAGACAAGATCACTTGGCAATCTTTTCGAAACGAGGGAGTCTTGAAAAGGGCTTAAAAAGAATTCCAATGATCTTTTTCGTAATTTTTAATTATTCTGGTCCGAAAAAAGAATAAAATACAACCAAAATAATACTTTCCTCATCGTTTAACGAGCACGAGTAAAGTTGACTATGCTCGACACCATTTACTTGAGTTTGACAAGCATGACCCGGGTGTAAAAAGCGCTTGGAATCTTTTTCAAGTTTTAATCTAGAGCATGAAAAAGATAAAGTAGGCTCAAAATGAAGGTCAAATAAATAAATGAACGCCAACATCTTTAAAGGAGACCCTGTCAAAAAAGGCTCATGGAACCAGATATTAGCAATGTGAAATGGGCTTTATTTTAACCAGATAAAATAATGAGTAAAAAATAAGTGAAAAAGTTATATAAGGAAGAGGTAAATGTGGAAAGTTACCACTTCACTTGTGCATTTGCCAAAAGAGGAAATTTCACCCATTGAAGAGCAAAAACTTCAGGAGTTCATATCGGGAGATCCGGAGCACCGTTTCAATAGCTGTATGTGCCAGGTAAGAGCTTTCAAGCTCCTCTTTCATTTCATAGGTAGAAAACTTAATTTTCGTGGGAGAAAATTAATTTTTGGGCAGGCCCTAAGGGGCTTTTTTCGCCCTTCACAGTACCGCGTGCTCCCTGTATCGGGAAGCGCGGTACTGAGTGACAGTGCCGCACTGTAGTCTTAAGTAAGGGCGCAGTACTCTACAGTACCGCGCAGTCGTGTTTTCCCCAGGCGCGGTAGTGGCGAAAGTTGGGGAAAAAAAATATGATTTTCCTCAATTTTTTGACTGAGATCAGGCTTTCAAGTTGTTGATGAATGCTTCTTGTGGCTTTTTGCAGGTGTTTGCAATTTGTTTGAAGCAAAATGGTTAGCTGGAAAGAAAGGGAGCATGAAGTGGATGATTTATTGGCTGAAGATGACCAAGCAACCGTGACTGCACTGCGGGAATGTGGGTTGTTGAAATTCTTCAAAACCAAAGGTATCCGCAAGCAAGCAAAACTTCTCACCCACATTATACAAATGTGGGACCCCGACATTCAAGCTTTCCGGGTTGGAGTACATACCCTCGAGATTGAACTCAAGGATATTTATTTCCTCACAGGTCTCTCAAAGAGAGGGGCCCAGGTGAATTTTACAGGGTTCACCAACTCGGAGGCAAGCACTAATGCTTTGATTGCTCGTTATTGTCGTCAAGGTTCGGGGAAGAAAAGCGGTAAGGTGGTCATTAAGGATATTGTGGAACTTCCTTTAAAAACCGTGTTGTTCACCATCACATGTGCAATAGGGAGTACGAGTCCCCATCAGGCATCTCGTACACAAATGAATCTTGTTGTGGATTGCATGGCACCGACACTATTCAACTGGTGTGAAGCAGTATTGACCAATCTCAAGGAGCAAATGAACAAGTATAGGACTGGAGAGAACTCTCAATTTGGGTACGGGAGCATTTTGGTCAACTTCTTCTTGGAGAGGGTGCCACTGTTGCGTCCGCAGCTGACTATGCCCACCCGTCCACCTACCGAGCCACAGATGGCTCGATGGAGTGAGTATGCAGGATGGCTCGGGGGGACACAACGTTTGGCTTTTGGTGAGGACTTCTTCTCATGGCTCGAGGAACAGATTGTGATGATCAAGGACTACTCCTATGCGGGGGTGGACTTCCGCGAGGACATAGACTTGGCACTGCCGGAGGATGAGGATTGGGATAACTCAGGTATGACCTTCATTAATGTATTTTTTAATTTTTTAAATATATGATTTTTAATTGTTTTTGGGAATGTGTAAAAAAGATTTATTTATGTGCATGTCGCAGATCGTGGACCACAGAGGCCTGCAGGATACTCGTCGTTACGCCGAGGCGGCGACGAGCGCCGAGTTGCTTCGGACGAGGAAGAAGACGCGAACGAGGCGGGAGGGGTCTGAGACATAGAGCGAAACTTACAGGGTTTAACCCATGGGGTTCCGGCTATGAGGATAGATGATGTTCCTCTGCATCTTCAGCGACATACCGTAGGTGTGCCTATGCGTATTGGCCAACTCCTCCGTAGGGTGGCTCGGGCTATAGTTTTCTACCATCAGCAGTCCGAGGATTCTGAGGAGGCCGATAGATCTCCTAGATCTCCTTAGATAGTAGTGTTTATCTTTTGCAGCATGCACACGATATGTAGGCTTGAGAGCCAAATTTTTGTATGGGATTGAATCCCAAATTTTGTCTTTTGAACACAAACTTTATGTATTGGAAAAAACACTTTTATATGCAGTGATATATATACATGGACCTATTTTTATGATCTATTTATTTACAGTGACTTGTATGATGTATTTTTATGTGTGGGAAAGATGCCAATCCAAAATGTAGTTAGCTAATGAGTCAGCTACATAATTGAATTCTCTTGGTATATGTTGATATGAAATATAATTAAAAGATCATTCCAAGAGGCGTATCCTTCGAAATAAGCGAAGTAAAATAGGATCGCGGACTGTGTAGACATGATTCAAATGGGAAACCACGAGTTGCGAGTCTAGAAATACCAATAGGGAGTCAATTCCGAGGGAAGCAACCTCTGTTAAGAGTCCAATGACTGCATGGTACTCTGCAATATTGTTGGTTGCGGGACCCAAGCAAGCGGCTCCTGAAGATAACAACTCACCAGTGGGAGAATAAATTACCCATGCTGCGGAAGCGATGTTCCGAGGTGTCGGCTTGCACCGTCGGCGAATCCGTAATAGGCAGACATCTGTGCATAAAAGCACAAGTCAAGGTAAGTATGGATATGTGAGATCTGTGCGTGCATACAAAAGATAAATGAAAACAAACTAGGTACATTATGTACAAAAAGTATCTCGCGTAGGATGAACCTACGCGTAGAAACGTTTGAGGTACAGCCTGTTGCGGGGCCGTGCCAGTGGCATGCCGTCACAATCGACAAGTTCATAGGCTCCTTTCTCCAGAACATGTTTTACAACCAAGGGGCCATACCACATAGACTCTAGCTTTTATTTTCCAAGTTTATCATGCATTTGGTCATATGTGAGTACGAGGTTGCCTTCGTTGAAAACTCGAGGTTGAACGGATTTGTCATATTGTGCTTTGACGCGTTTTTTATGAGCTTCATTGGCTAAAGCAGCGTCTCGGTGAGTTTCATCTAGCTTGGCTAGGTATAGAAACCGTTCCTCTTCGGAAGTGGTATGGGGAAGTAGCTCTATGGCTATCTTCAGTGACGGGATTTCACATTCAATTGGTAAAATTGATTCCAGGCCATACACCAGTTGGAATGGTGTGAACCCTGTAGCACTTTTCACTAAGGTTCGGTATGCCCATAATGCCGAAAAAAGAGTTGAGTGCTAATTGGACTTATGAGTGCCCACAATTCGCTGAATCATGTGTTTCAGAACTTTGTTAATGGCTTCGACTTGGCCATTAGCCTGTGGGTAGTACGGGGTTGAGTTTTCATGACGAAAACCCAACTTGGCGCTCAATTCTTCAATCATATGGTTCATGAAGTGGGAGCCATGATCGGTCACGATGGATTGTGGGACACCAAACCTAGCTATAATGTGGTTGAATATGAACTGTGCTGCTGTTTTGCCGTCTTCAGCATAAGTAGGCATCGCTTCAGCCCATTTTGTGAAATAGTCAACAACTACTATGACATAGCTATTCCCCCTGGATGAAGTGGGCTTACAGTGCATGAAATCTATGCCCCATTTGGAAAAGGGGCCGACGGCAATAATAGGATGGAGTGGAGTAGGATGCGAGCGTGTCTTACTATGAAAGAATTGACAGGGTGGACATTTCTTAACCGTTTCAATGCAGTCTTTGAAAATCGAGGGCTAGAAATATCCCACTCGTAGTATCTTCTGGGCTGTAGCCATCCTAGAGAGATGACCACCACATGCTCCAGCGTGGCAATCATTAAGAACGCGTTCGAACTCATCTGAATTCAAACAACGTCGAAGAACGGTATCAACACCACACCGGTAAAGGGTATCATTAACTATGAGGTAGTACTTGGCATGATGTCGGATACGTCGACGTTCATCGCGATTGAGGTTGGGGCGAAAACGTTGGGTTTGGAGATATAATAAAATATCCCCGTACCATGGGTCGGACGTGCTAATGAGGAACAACGATTCATCAAGAAGAGAATCGATGGGCTCAGGTTGCTCAGTAGCACGGGGTAGGTTACAAATCAACTCAGCAAAGACCAAAGATTTCTTGGATTTGGCTTTGGCAAATTCCAAGTCAAACTCTTGTAGGATGACAATCCAACGAGAATATTTTCCCCCAAGCACTTGACGTGTGAGGATATAATACATTGGATTGAAATTCGCTATGACAGTAGTCTGGGGGAGTAGAATGTAATGACGAAACCTCTGGACAGCAAAAACTGTTGCCAGAGCTAGTTTTTCAACATGTGAATAGCAAGTTTCAGAGTCGAGAAGACTCTTACTAAGATAGTATACCACATGTTCTATGCCGTTATTATCTTCTTGGACTAACACCATACCGATGGTGGAAATTGAAGCTGCGAGATAAAGAATGTAATCCCGTGTGTAATTGGGGGGTTGAATCACAGGATCTTTAGTTAAGGCCGTCTTTAGATGATTAAAGGAGCGTTGGGCTTTGTCGTCCCAAATGAATGGGGTATTCTTCTTTAGAAGCCTCATATAGCCTTTTGTTATCTCGGCGAAATTTCAAATAAAACGGCGTAGAAAGTTTGCGTGCCCCCGCAAACTTTGAAGTTCTGGTATGTTCGTGGGGGAAGGCAGGGCTAGAATAGCTTCTACCTTCGCAGGGTCCAATCGTATGCTGCTTTTGGAGATTATGAATCCTAAAAAAATTTCGGCTTCAATGCAAAAGACGCATTTATGTGGATTCAAACGGATATTGTAGCGACGACACCTTGCAAAGACGGCGCCTAAGTGATTAGGATGATCTTCCCTGGTCTGAGAATGAGCGGGAAGGTCATCAAGATACGGCTCTGCAATATGTTTGATATCGTGAAATGCGTACGACATCGCCCATTGGAAAGTTGCCCTGGCATTGTTCAGGCCGAAAGGTAGCTTTCGATATGCAAAGATTCCCCATGGGCAGATAAAGGTCATTTTGTGCTGGTCCGCTGGGAGTATCTCGATCTGATTATAGCCGGAAAAGCCATCCATAAATGAAAAGATGACACTCCCGCCACAGTTATCGATGATTTGGTCAATGAACGGAGTTGGGTAGTTGTCCTTTGGACAAGCTTTGTTCAAGTCACGGTAATCGACACAGACTCTAATCGCTCCCTGTTTCTTGGCTACGGGAACGATATTAGATACCCATTCTGTTAGTGGGACAGGATAGATAAAACCAACATGCAAAAGTTTTTCAACTTCTACTTTGATAGTGGCTGCCTTACGGGGTTGGACGGGTCGGAGTTTCTGCCGAACAGGTCGGGCGCCAGGCAAAGTTGGAATCTCGTGGACCACGATAGACGGGTCTATTCCTGGCATTTCTTCATAACTCCAGGCAAAAACATCGAAAAGTTTTAAAGTAGGCAGTGTAGAACTCCATTTCGGTGGGAGTGCATGTCTTTCCAATATGAACATTTTCCACGACAACAGGCTTCACTGAAATGTCAATGGGAGTGGTTGCCATAAGGTTGGCCAAGTTTCCTTTGGAAAATAATTCATCAAGCGAAGTGGGAAACTTGTTTTGAACCATTCCAAGTGAGGTGCTGGGTCTTGTATCGAGCTCAAGCGTCTGGATGGTGGGAAAGGAAGATCGATGATGTAAATTTCCCCATGGTGGTTCATCACCGCACATAACCTCCATAATTGATTCGTCAGTGGAAAAAATCAATGTAAGAGGATCGATAAGTGGTGGGGATGAATGAGTCTCACTCGAGAGCTGTGCCACTGTGTGATGGGTAGAAGAATCGACCCAATCGGTGGCTAACTAGATCGCTTCATACGCTGCGAGGTTCCCATTTAACGGCATGGAGTTGCCGTAGTTTTCAATCTCAGTGGGACTCGGTATCACCCAAGAATCATTAAAAGGGGTGACATTCGATGATATCATGTTGACTGGCTGAACGTGGGACCCCATCTCTGGGAAAAATCCAATAAGGGAAGAATCCTTCATAAGACCAACGCCAACGTTTTGGAAATGGTACCGAGGTTTATCCAATAACGGGACGGTGTTGGCGGAGTTCGGATGAGAGTCTAGGATACAGTGATCTAGCTGATTTATGGTGACAATTTTCCCTTCATGAGGAAATTGCACGATTCGAAAGACAGTAGATGCTATGGCGGTCATGGCATAAAACCAGTTTCGACCAAGTAGAAGATTGTAATCTAATGGCGCATCCATGACTTCGATGTGTACAGATACTGTTTTGCCCCCCCAGTTCAACACCAATCGTGGGAATGAGTCCATAAGGTTGAAAACCGTGTCCGTCAAATGCTATGAGAGTAGTGGGAGACGTCGTGACTTCGGGTGAGCCTAAAGCTCTCCAACAATTCAAAGACATAATCGACGTGGAGGCACTCTCGTCTAAGACAGTGCGATGGATGTTGTTTCCATGGATTCTTGTATGAACTTGGAAGGCTAACTGAAGGGAAAGCCGAGGTTTGACATACTCCAAGTTAAACATGATGGTGTTTGAAGTATCCGGGTCCATTGCCCCCAGTGTTGAAAGTAAGGTTCTGCGCTGCATAGGGCAGTGTTGGAGAATCTCGAGAGTCGACATGGCGCATGGTGCTTGAGCTAAATCCTCAACAATGTTGTAATTTTGGGCAACTCGTGCGTTGGGATTAAATGTCGCCTTTCATATGGTGCCCTTGGGTGGGCATAGCATTGTGTCCGTAAGCTGTCTCTCGATGTGGAGATGGTCATTAGGGGGAGAGGTAGGAGAAGGATCTTCAACAGGAGACTTGCCTTTGGCTGTCTCTGACTGTTTGGTTGAACTTGGGGGTTTTCGTACGTCTTTGAATGAGTGGTTATGTGAATCTCTTCATTACTCGTCATCAGGATTTCACGGTTTGTGGATGTCTCTCCGCGAGATGGGTTGTTCGGGTTGCCCCCTTGTGGGGTTTCTTGGGCAACCATCTGTTGTTGTTGCTGAGGGAAAGGGTCGGTTAACACTGCCGGATGAGAGGATCCTTTAACGAATTTGTTGACTTCATCCTTGTAGGGACAGTCACGCGTGTAGTGATCATCTTGACAAATGAGGTAGGGAAACTTAGCCTTCAGATGTGGTTTCATGTCATTCTGGGTGGGTTGTGGCTTGGGATTCCCTTGTTGGTTAGAAGTTTTCTTGGATTTTCCACGATTTTTCTTCTTCTTTCCTCCGGATGGTTGTGACGTAGATTGAACTGCGTTCACTTCGGAGGAGACAGCAAGAGAAGTAGAAGCTTTTGGAGCAGCCTGGGGTGGAGTGGGGGAAGCAGGAGCTTGCTGTCTCGTCGGTTTGATGGTAAGCTGGGCCTTGACTGAATCGACAATACCATCGATAGGGGGTTCAGTGGCAGGCTTAGTTGGATCAGTAGTGACGTGGGTGGCGTGGGGAAGAAGTTCATGTAAAGTGCCGGATTGGGTATATACCAAATCCATGTACTGGGTAGCCGAGATGGCTTGTTCCTCTGTGACTGGCCCGCACATAGAAATGTCCCTGGCTATGGGAGGCAAGAATGACTTTGTGAACCAATCAACGAGAAGCTGATCCAGAATGGGTGCCTTGATTAGCCTACGGCGTCGACGCCACTCATGGATGTGATCCGAAATGTGCGTAGAGGTGGTTTGATGCAACGAGGTTAACAATTCTGTTCCAGTCTCATACCGGATGGGGAGTTGGAAATGGGTCAGAAATTGCATAGCCAAGGTGTTAAAATCATGAAAGGAGTGTTGTGGCAGCTTGATGTACCATTTTGTTGCCGTGTCGGTAAGCGTGCGCTGGAAGAGCCGTAGTCGAATGGAGTCGTCCATCAATGAATTGGATGAACACCAAAGATGGAAAGTCATCACGTGGTTCTTGGGGTCTTCCCCGGGCTTGGCATCGAACTTAGGAATGTCTGATGGAAGTTTGGCTGGGATAGGTGGCCAGTGAGGTTCATGCCATATAGGATCGTTGATGAGCCTCGACAAATCAGGTAAATCTAGCGTGGCCAAGAAAGGAAGTTGATGGTTGGGATACAAGTATGAGTAGTAACCGTACGACGTAGGGATGCCTGAGGGGCCCTGCATAGCATATTGCTACGTGTTGTACCCATACATGTTTCCCGCAGGATACTGCTAGAAGTTCTAGGGGTAGTAGGCCATCTGGTTAACCGGTTGTGTGTTGGAAGTCATTACTTGACTAGGAATCACAGTGGTAACTGGTTGTTGGATGTTCTGCTGAGTGGGGATGGTGGGTATGGTACCCTGGGGTTGTTGTGTCCCAGGAATGGTTGCTGCTCCTTATTGGGGAATGGTTCCCTGGGATTGTTGAGTCTTGGGAATGGTGCCACTACTTTGAGTAAGTGGAGGATTTCCTGTACCAGGGTTGGGGGGTGGCTGTAACAGTGGTGTCCATGGAATATGGGTTCCACCTTGATGAAGATGTGGTAATTGAAGGGATGGGTTCCATGGAGTTGTTGTAGCCGAAGGGTAGGGGAGGTCGGAATTCAAGTTGGGGGGAATTTGAGATTGCCCCCCGGTTGGGTTCCAGTTTTCAAATAATGAGTACCCCCCACTCTGTGGGATTTGAGATCCCCAAGAAGGAAGTGTGCCTGACGAGGGATGTTGAAGGTGAGGCCCGGTTGGAAAATCGGTGTGAGGTTGTCCGCTGCCAGGTGTGTTGTACATACCGAATTGAGCAGATGCTGCTGGTTGGGAGGGCTGTTGGATGATACCAGTGGGTTGCCCTCCAGCAGGTGGGTTGGATGGTCCTATGGGAGGAGCTTGTTGACTAGGAACAGGGTTCCCAACAAAGGGTTGTCCTCCAATAGGTTGAGTTGATGGCCCGATGGGAGGAGGTTACTGATTAGGAATGGGGTTCCCAACAAAGGGTTGTCCTCCAGTAGGCTGGGTTGATGGCTCGCCAGGAGGGGGTTGGTTGTTGGGATTAGTGGTTGCCACAGTCGATTGTCCACCTCTTGAAATGGTGTAGATAGTGGCCGAAGGTGAACCTCCAGTCAGTAAGGATGATCCAGCAGTATGACTTGATGTGCTTCTACCACTAGTAAGATGAGATAGTGTCGATTGGCCGATGGCGCCAAAGGTGCTGATCAGTGGAGGGGATCTTCCATATGTTACAAGCAGGGACGGGGAGAATACCGGGTTGTCCCTCATAGAATGTGCGCCAAACATGCTTGACGGTACTAAATGTGGGGAATTCAACCGAGGGGTATTGGGAGTTTCGTCCATAGTGTCTTGAACAATAGGAGGACCATCGAGGGCTAGGCACGGATTTGTGTCCTGTAAGGGATTGAAAGGGTGAGTGTTGAGCCCAGAATTAGCCCTTTGTGACCATCATTTATCATCTTCCCTTCCCTTGTCTTACACCAATTACCTTGGCAATTCGACTTATTTTCCTTATCTCATTCCCCAAATTACCAAGGTATGGCCGATTATTGTTTTATTGTATTAATACTTATGATTGTGATGATTAAAGCTGTGCATCTCTTAATTTGTGCTAACATGATGCGATTTATGAAGGTAGTGAGACAAATAGACTGCAGGAAGATCGGAGCTGAACAAGTCATGAAGGAAGGGACGTTCATTGCTTGTAGAAGGTTCCTTGGGGCTCGAATCGTCAATCAAGGCACAGTCGTGACAGGGCAGCTGTAACAGAAAGTGCTATCTTAAGTATGTCGCTGCTCGAGTCCAGCTGTGAGCTGGAAGGACCGCCACTCTTGGGGCAATTAATAACTCTCTCATATTTGGATATTTCAGTTCTGCCACGCATTGTAACAGCTAGATTATTTAGGGCGCCTGAAGATCAGAGATCTTCATGGCTGCCCAATTATAGGTTTAGATGTTGCAAGTTGTATGTATAAATATGGGGAATTGCCTCGACCGAGGGGTTGGACAGCAAACAATTAATTTATCTTGTATTAGCAGCCAAAGCCAAAACTGTGTACTCATTCTTCTGTTAATATAAGGAGTTACTTCTGAGTTAAAGAGAGTGTTGTTCAACCAGCGTCTCTGTGTGAAGACTGGGCCCGTCTTCCACAGAGATTGCTGAGTTAAATTAGGATTTCATCTTCCTTGTTGTGTGATGCTTTGTTCTTTCTTTTGTACGCAGCAGCAATATTTATTGTGTGGATTTCTCAGTAAAAGATTATATTTCTGTGAGATTGGTGAATGGTATAGAATAACAGTCGACTGAGTCAGGGTTGCTTTACACATTTCAATTTCTGTTCACACTACCGTGTTCATCCTATAGTTGAGACGTGATCCCAGAAGCTCTTACAAATTAGCTTTCCTGTTATGTGTTGATTGATCTTTATTTCACAATTCAGTTTCTTAGAGCAGTTGCTTCAGTTCCTTTCATTTGAAATTCTAGAGTAATGTTCAGTTCATGTTTTATGATTTCCAGCTTGATTAGATTAGACAAGTGATTATTTTAGAATGCGAATGAGATTTCCTTTTTGCAATCGTTGATTAGATCTGATATCATTTCTTCCTGATGCATAATAGAAAAGAATTATAATATAGCAGTTAGAAGGCACTTGGGATTGCATAGATTCTTGGGATGAATATGGGTGATAGAAGGTAAAAGTATTCACTTCTAATGGTTTTGTGTTTAAGCATATATTGTGCACTTATCCTTTGAAATAAAAAGACTTTCTCGGGTTGACAATAAATTTCATATACTCTGTGTGTTTGATATTTAATTATCTGCAAATAGAGTGCTTGACAGTGAGTTGTGTGTTCAGGGTTCGGAGGAAAATGAGGTATAGTAACGTTTGAAGGTCCGGAGCCGTCTGCATAAGAGTGATGAAACTCTGTGCTAGACGGAACATTGGGAGCTCGGTAGTCGGGAGGACGGGTAAGAGGGGGATATCTCGAAGCTGTAGAGAGCATTTGCTCTGTATCACGTTTGAACTGTGCTGATGCTAAAGGGGAGTTAGCTAGACTAACCATACTAGATTGGATCAAGGCCATGATCTCGTGTCCTGAAGGGAGGTTAGGGAGGGATATCGTACGAGGTATGTTGCTGGAAGAACCGGTTTCCTGTGGATGAACACTGGATGGTGCAGTGGTAACAGGTGGAGGTTCCGCCTGGGAAGTGATAAAGCCATAGTCAGGTTCAAAAGGTGTATCAGGAAGTTGGGTTTCTTTGATAACTTCGACGTATCCACCCTGGACTGGGATCAATTCGGATATATCCTGGTCGGATCCTTCGGTGGTGCCAACAGATCCTTCTGTAACATCGTAGAAAGTCTCTGGTGGAAGGCTAGTGCTGACATCGGGGAGGATGATGGCCTCCGGTCTAGTATCTTGGACTGTACTAGTTTCAACTGCTGTAGTGTCGTCCACTATGATAGATATATCTGGAATAATAGTGGGTGAAGTGATAGTGGGAGTCTCAGGTGTATTACTGCCAGCAGAAATTGCAAGAGGTTCTGAGACCGTGCTGTGAGTAACAGTTACATGTGGAACTGAAGATGTAGTGCATATCGGAAGTGGAACGTTCCCTCGGCCGGCACCGCAGCCAAGAGGGGCAGGAATACGTGATGGAGGTGGACCAAAGGTCCGTGGCGGCGGTGGTGGTGGTGGGCTTCGTCCCTGTACTCTTCGTGATCTCCGTGGTGGTTCCGACATAATGATAGATATATAAAATCCGGGAACAGTCTCGTAACAAAGAACTCAAAAACCCTAATGCAGTCGAGTGTGCAAAAGGGGAGCTAGAAAAAGCAAGGCTCGCAGGCCAAAAAAATAAGCTCTAAAATCTATACTGAGACCGACATCCCAGTAAGCGAGCTGAAAACAAAAATGGCCAGAATGCCAACAAGCAGTCACTAAAAAGAAAAAAGGACCCTCTATTAAGATGAGATAACAAGCAAACTTCCTAACTAAGAGCTGGAGACCTCAACAAGTTGTATCCTTTGCAAGGTGATGAAATCCAAGTCGAACAATACAATGTGAGAGACCAATAATGGAAGGATATCCCTCTACCGAAAGGGATCCTGGGTAAAAGAACCCTAGTAGAAAAGTCACTAAGCTACCTCGTTCATGACACGTTGGAAAAGGTTTTCGGTGCTTCTGCCTTATCCCCCTTGTATTATCAGTATGGTGGCCGTATAACACAAGGAAGACAATGATCGATGTTGCCATAGGGCTAAGTGGAGTGCGGCATTCCACAGAGTTCGTATAGTTCTCAATCTCACGGCAATTTAACCCCTGAAAGTTTGAAACAGTCAGGAGGCCCCTCCACAAACTGGTGTATGACCATGTCAACAAATACTAGAGGATTTTAGCTCCCTAGAGGACAACCACTATGTCTCAGATGATAATGATAAGGGGAAATTATTTGGATGCCTATCCACGGTGTCCTGCCTTACTACCGAATTCTTTTGATTTCCTCAAGTGAGGTTAATGTTGGTTTAGTTAGGGAGATTAATTTTAGTGGTTGTATTACTCAATCGAGTAAATGGACGTGAAAATGAGTGATGTTGTGATGACCCAAACCATGCAAGTGAGAATGAATCGAAATAAACCTTGTATTCGATGAAAACTAGCTATGGAAAAGAGAGAGTTTTTCGATCATAAATGCATGAAACTTTCACAAACAATGAAAAACCACTTCAAAACAAACTTTTTGTTTTCTTTTTCTTAGTAAAGCCAAACTGAGATAAACACTCTTTCAGATTTCACTGATCTACAACTATAATACTTCAAAATGAGAATTTATGTGGCAAATTGAATGGTTCACTTCCCAATGCATGATATTATAACTAGATCGTTTCAAACCAAGCAACGCAAATATTCTTAAATGACTCCAATATAGATTTTAATAACAATAATGGAAAAGATGGTATTCATAAGAATGTTGTGATTATGAAAATTTACACAATCCAGTAAAAATGAACGGTAGTAACAACTTGGTTGTGATGGGAAGATCAAGCCAATGTAATCAAAATGAAGGGGTGACCCAATATGCCAATAATGCCACTAACTCAAAAAAAATCAAGCTCACACTGAGAGATAAACAAACCACAAATGATTGTGCAATGGACAGGATAGTGGTAAGCAACATAAAACACCAAATTGAGGCAGAGAAGATCAAAAAATGACTCAGGAAACCAAACAAGAAAGAAAAAATGAAAAATTGCAGACACTACCCGCGTGGTATACACTGACTAACTCGCGGTACTGGTACACTACCGCGCTGGGTACGCGGTACTACCGCTCTGTAGGTAGTAATGAGGGAGCGGTACTGATGCTAAGGGTGGAAAAAAGTGCAACTTTTGAAAAAAATTGAATTTTTCAGGGGTGTTGCAGACCCAGAGGATGCACTGATCCCAGAGGGAGACAATATGTAGAGAGAAGGGGTGAATAGAGGTCAAAGAGACCAAAATTCAGTAGTGGTTTGATAAGAAAGAAAAACCACAATCAAGAATGACTGAAAGTGAAATAAATCAATCAAATGGGGTTCAAACCAACGAAGTCGCTAGTTTTTGTTGTAGATATTTCTCCCGACGGATAGGTAGAAACTCTCTTAGGTTAAAGTAGACTTAACTGACTCTAAACTAAGACAAAAAGATAACAAATGCTACCTTGAATTCCTAGATCTAAACAAATATTTCAATACCATAATGCTGGAAGAAATGGAAGAGATTTGACTGACCTTTGATTTAATCGCTCATCCTAGTTGTTGCTCCAATCTTCAAGTCCGCGCGAATGAACCTGTTAGAATGAACCAAGGTACAAGCATATACAATTTTCTAGCAATCTTGAAACATATGTTAGAATCTAAATCTATAGCAGAAACAAATCATATGATTGAAACAAGATCAACATACACGATTTGGGAAACAAGACAAGTTATGTTTTATTACAAACTTGAAGTCACTTACAATGGTTGCTTGATGTCCAAGCCAACTCCCAGCTCCAAGTGCTTCCTCCTCTAGCTATCTCCACAAAGATTCAGGATCATAGGTTTGATGTCTCCAAGAGTCCTCCCCTTTGCTCATGGAAGGCTTCTCTCTTATAGTGTGTAGAAGGATTAACCAACAAGAGAGAAGAATGGATCTTGGGAGTATTTAGTGGATCAGAGCCACTAATCTAAGAAGGTGAGTTAGGATCGAATCAGGGATACCAATCCTCAAAAATCTCTCGAAGGTCAAGATCCCACAAGCCATGCAAAAAGAGCTAAAAAAGGACTACCGCGCCCCTGCCACTAAGCAAAACGCGGTAGTACCGTGCAGAAGGGACAGAGCATAGCGCGGTAGTGGGGACTACCGCGCCCCTAAGCTTGAGAAAGGAGCGGTAGTGTAGGTATATGAAGTCTCAGTTGGGTTGATTCTTGACAGGACAGGTTTGTCTTCATGGGTCATCATCATTTTTTCCCTTATAGGTGTTTTAGGTAGTTTGGGGAAATGTCGTTTAAGGTGAAGGTGCGACACTATGAAATATAGAGGTATAACAACTATACTGATATTCATTCTGAATTTTATGGAGTTGGAAAGGGTCGAATATATGATCGAAAATGTGCTCTTAGAGACCCTACAACTCTTCGACCTCCACCCTAGATATCTCGCCCACCCAGGCTTGTGGCATTAAGATCAGAGATGGAGCCCGCATCCCAACTTGGGACAACTGCAAGGGCTTTTGTTGGCGATGGTTTATCGTCAGCATTAGTTGGAGTAGATGTGAGATTGGTTCAAGAGAGGGATTGTGCCACTATTTGTCAAAAGTTTGTTTATAAAACGAATGATGAGGTAGATGGAATGAGCATTGGAGATCTCATGGATTATGCCAAGGTTTGTCGTGACATAGCGTCAAATGTTATATCCAATGACACATCGAGTTTATGAGAGGTTTGTTGATTATGATATGACAATCTATTTAATCTTTTATTCATTTTGAATTGAACTTTTTGTTACATTATATGAATGATATTATGTATTTTTTGATGTATAGTAATAAGTACATTATGTAAATGTTTATTGGTTGCAGTTTTTCAGAATGATGAATGAACATTCTTTTCGACTCTCCATTAGTGAAAATGTAGAGCATATTGGAGATGTATATTTATTATTTACATATTTATAATTATGTTTGAACTTGATATGTTATCATTTTGTTGAATTTTAATTTAACTATGCATCTTATTGTTAATTTGACTTATTCATGCAGGTTTCTTTAGATACGAACTTTTAAAATGATTTACCATCTATTGTGAGCTAATGATTTTAATTCTTTTGTTTCAGTTTTAAGTTAATTGTTTTTTTGTTTTTTTTGCACTATATTTTATTTATTAACACAATTTAAATTTTAGAGGAGAGAGATAGGTTCTTTGCTGAATGCATTGGATATTGGCATAGAGGTAATTTTGTTCACACTTGAATTGATCTCTGATATAAGTTTAAAATTTTAATTTTTTTGGATTTAGTTAAAATTTGTTTAAGTAATTTATGAGATTCATAAATTGATTTTATACATGTTGCAGCTTGGGTCTCTTTAATCTTTTGGAGGCAAAGGGAAGACTCTAGTGGAGGATAATGGTGGACATGCATTTAGAGAATTTGATGTAATTTTGTTAATAATTGAATTGTTCTTTGATATATAAGTTTAATCTTTTAATTTTTTGAATTTAGTTTAAAAAATTGTTTAAATAATTTATGATATTCATAATCTGCTTTTATACATGTTGCACGCTCTAGGTTGAGTCTAAGGGAAGGCCCTAGTGGAGGATAGTGGTGGATTTTTTTGTTTGTTTGTTGATATATAGATTGTAGTTGTTTTGGACATCGACGAGATTTATTTTTGGACTATACATATGTACATTAAACTCACATGTTCATGAACGTTTTTTGAGGATTATATACATGTACATTGAACTTACATATTCTGTATTTGCTTTAAATGATCTACTTTTTTTTGTTAATTATTTAGCATATTTGGTGTGATAAAGATTTATAATATATTTTTGCATGTTTATGAATGTATGTATTATTAAATTTATGTATGGAATGTTAATAATGGATGTTTTGAAGTTTTGATGGATGCAATCTAAAGTTAGGAAATGTTAAGAATGAATGTTAAAAAATGAATGTTGAGAATGAATGTTATGGTAAGAATGACTGTTAGGAAAGTGTTGAATCCGAAGAATGAATGTTAAGGAAGTTATGATCGGTGCAATCTAAAGTTATGAATGATAAGAATGAATGTTAGGAAGTGTTGAATGTTAAGAATGAATGTTAGGAAGTGTTGATAGGTGTAATCTAAAGTAAGGAGTAAGGAATGTTAAGAATGAATGTTGAGGGTCAAGAATGTTTAAAATGTTAAGAATGAGTGTTAGGAAGTTTTAGGAAGTGTTGAATGTTAAAAATGTTAGGAAGTTAAGAATGAATGAATGTTAGAAAGTTTTGATTTAGGTGCAATTTAAAGTTAGAATGTAAAAGCATGTGAAGAAGTGTTCATGAATGAATGTTAGGAAGTTTCAATAGGTGCAATCTAAAGTTAGGAGTAAGGAATGTTAAGAAGTGTTGAATGTTAAAAATGTTAGAAAGTTTTAAGGATGAATGAGTTATGGTGTAAAATCTATGAGTTTGTTATGATGAATGTTTAAAATGTTAGGAAGTTAAGGATGAATCGATGTTATGATGTAAAATCTATGAGTTTGTTATGATATAAAATATTTTCAATGTTGGATATGTAAATAAGAATGTTAGGAAGTTTAAGAATGTTATTAAGTCTTGATAGGTGTAATCTAATGTTTATGAATTTGCAATCTAAGTTTTTATAGGAATTTTAAGAATGAATGAATGTTAGGTTTTTATATATGAATCTGCAATCTAAGTTTTTATAGAAATTTTAAGAATGAATGTTAGGTTTTTATAGGAATTTTACGAATGAATGAATGTTAAGAATGAATGTTATCTTTGAATGTTAGGAAGTTTAGGAATGTTAGGAAGTTTTGATAGAAATATGAATGTTAGGAAGTTTAAAAATGAATGTTAGGTTCAAAGTTCAGGAATGTTAGGAAGTTTTGATTGAAATATGAATGTTAGGAAGTTTAAAAATGAATGTTAGGTTCAAATTTTGATAGGAATGTTAGGAATATGTCAAGAATGAATGTTATGAAGTTTTAATAGGTGCAATCTAATATTAGGAATGTTAAGAAAGAATATTTGTTTGATATATAGAATTTTGGTTTCAACATAAAAATTGAATTTTATATAAATGATTCATATAAATTCAATTTTTAACTAATGATTCCTATTTTCAATGTTCAGGTTGATTTTCAGCGACTGAAATCATGGAAAATGGGGATTTAACTATTTTTTGTTTTTTAATCATAAGCAAAGATTATAGGATTGTGAAGCTTGTGCTAAATTAGAGCAATGATTTTAGACAACAATTTGATGAATTTTCATCGATTTGTTGTAAATAATCATTGCTTTAATTTAGCATAAGCTTCACAATCCTGGAATCATTGCTTGTGATTAAAAATCAAATGATCGTTATCTCCATTTGCCATGATTTTAGTTATGTGAACTTACACAAATGATATTTTAAAGTAAAGATTCGGGGCGGAGAGTGGGGACAACCACATCCGTTATCTCATCCCTTAAGTGGTCTAATAGACATATGGGGACCCGAATAAAGTATTTTACACAGAATTAAGACGAAATTACACATTAAAGTTTTCATTAGCAAATAATTTTTGAATTCATTTCAGCATACTAGAATACAATCATTTAAACTCTTATTCTATTTCCCATTCAAGATCATAGACATAGTTGAAAGAAAAAAATATATTGTACACAACATTTGACATGGACATGGACAAAAACATCGATCTATTAATTTTTGATATAGTTAAAAACATCGCAATGGAATGCCGTCCTCAATTATCCGTTCATGGTCATATTTGGACAATTTCCATTTTTTATTTTTTAATTGTTTTTTCAATGGAACCTGTACCAATTTGATTCGAGATGCACATACTAAATGACTATATTGACAACATATAACATCAGGTTCATAATCCTGAAAGTAGACATAATTTTCAGTCATATGGGTCTGCTGAAAAAAAAATAGCCCTTTAAAATGATGGATCATTTCTCATATATATATTCGTTGTCATTGTAGTCTTCCAATAACTTCATCTTCCTTCAGTGCATCGCATTAAATAATACTTCACATTTTCGTTGTTGTCTATCAGTGCAATCACAATGAAAACATTCCCTGTGCAAATTACAATTGACGTTAGGATTTTAAAATTAATTAATATACATGTATAAGGTGATGGACAAGAATGAACAATAGACAAAACAATTGTAAGATCATTACTTGCTCTAACAAGATCTGAAATTCTGTTGCCATCATATGATATTGCTATTTCTTTTGATTCTAATTCTTCTACGCTTGCTAGTGGCATTTTCCCTTTAGGATTAATCTCTGTGTATTTTCAATGTTTTACGTAGTTGTTCGTTATGTTTTCACAAACTTCTGTAGATTCAACATTTTCAGTGCAAATATGACAAAAGCATGATTGCTTTCTACTGTCAAATGCATACACGTTTTGGAAGGCTTTTGTTTGAATAGAGTGAAAATCTCTAGTCCCATGTATGGTGCTAGTGTCGTATGGTATTGATCTATTTATATCTTGGACCCCAACAAGCCAAAAAAACCTACACAAATGACAATTTTTGATGTTAGTGTACATTTTTTTAAATTGACAATTAATATAAATTAAAAAAATCGTGTACATACCTGCGCACATCTTTTGATTGTTGATTATAATCATGGCTTAGATGTGATTTACACCATTGGACAACCTCTGCAGCTGAATGAAATCGTGCAGAAGAATGGTTCATTTTCCATCTTCGAAGTGCTCTTTTTATGCATGCTCCTGCACCATCATGTTCACCTTTTCCATGTTGAGTTTCAAATAAATTCCAGCGATGTTTAATGTTCAATGCTTTATGAAGTTGACATAACCAATAAAATGATCGCGAAGATTTAAATTGTCTCGCACATCCATTCGACCATATCCAATGCTCATTGAATTTAACGTCACGTCCTTTTAGTGAACCGTAGAAAAGATTTTCAATACAATGCTGAACAAAATGTGTATCATGTGTACGATCATCGTTGATATAAAAGTGATATTCTTTAATCACATCTTGATTATCACACGTGCTTTCAATGCCATCAACATCCTGTTGAGAATGTCTATATAAAACATGGACAAATATCGAAACTTGGTCAGAATGATAGTATTCACTCTGTATCTCTTTTTGTGCAGCAAATGTGTAGTTTTCTGCAAAATCAACCACTGACAAAATTGTTCCTGGTGAAAAATTTTCACGAGACTGTTTGAATTGAAGGTCTTGCCATCGTGCTCTATGTGAATGATTGGTGTATTTATAAATTTCACTTTCAAAATTCTTGAGAAAATCTGTCACACCTATTTATCTTCTCGCAAATCAATTCTTTTGGAGTGTGCATCACTAGAAGTTGTAGCATAACCGATGTATTCATATATTCTCCAATCAACGGTTACATTTGACAGCGAGTAATCATTATCGATAGGATATTTATTGTGGAATAAGACCAGATTTCCACAACGATGACAATGTTTTCCATTGACACATTTCTTATTATAAAATACTTCATCATGATCTCTCTCACATAGAGTTTGAGATATGAATTCACGTACCGTGGGTGGAGGTGGTGAATTCGTCCAATTTGTTTTACCAAATTCAAGAAACATGTCGTAATATAATTGAAATTGCACATGATAACGACAACATGTGTCACGTATAGTAATAGGTCTAACATACCATGGTTTTTGTTGCACAAATATAGTTATTAACACATTAATTCCACGATGATCTTCCTTGAATTTATTGAATAATTGTACTTTTGTCATATCCATTATATGTTTTGGACTGCTTTGATATACCCCTCGGGATACTCTTTGTCGTATCACATCCCTTGAATTTGGTGAAACTCGAGCATGTGTCAACCAATATTCCTGTACAATATCTTTAACACCTGCTCCCATTCTATCTTTGTAAGGCTGTCTACAAATAATTTCCCAGCAAGCAAGTTCATCTTTTTCATCTATTTGCATTCTAAATTTGCTATGTTTGTATAATGGCTTTCTTGAGGTTCCAACTGCTTTTGCTAGTTGTGTTGTCAAATGTTTTTGTTTAGTACTAGCCAAAACAATTGCTATATGAATTGCTCTTCGTGCAACACTGATATCTTTCTTCCTGGATTTTCCATTTTTTTTTATTGCATCACCTATATTTTCTATCACATTATGTTTCAATTTCGACTCTTTGGTCGCCTTGTGAATACCCAATAATGACATAGCATCTTCTAACTTCTTGGTCACTAATAAACATCTCAAAATTTGTGCTTTCCCTGTTATTGAATAATTCTTCAGAACATCATCATAAAAATTTTTAGCACGATATCATGCAGCATGTATGGGTATTTTTTTTCCATATTTGTTGCAATCAACGTTTTCTAACATTTCATCATCAATGGTGAAAGTACCTATACATCAAGTTAAATTTAATTTAACATGTATCCAAAAATACAATTCATAATACATGATATATACATACCTGGTCCAATTTCTGGTTCTTGAACTTGATCTTCAATATTGACTTCATCGACATTAGTATGTAAATCACTATTTACATCTCCTGGTTTCTTCAACTTCAATTTGTTCTTCTTGTACTTTTTCAATTTCCATTTCATCAACATTATCATGTAAAACTGTATTTATATCTTCAATAATTGTAGCTTGCGTTTCTGTAAGGCTTGCTTTGTTGGCATGATATTTAAGTTTTTTTTTCTCTATTATCATCATCATCATCATCACATTTACGATCATATTTTCTTTGACGGTTTCTCTTACTGCCCATGATTGTTTAATCTATAAATGATAAATTAAAGAATCATCACTTTTACATGTTCCCAAAATTTCTTCTTGTATTATGCTTCTGTGGGAGTGACTTTTGGAACATCATATCCTTTTTCAACTACTGTCCATACTGCTAGTCCAATGGACATCATATAGCTTTTCATTCTAATCCTATAGAAAGCATAGTCTTTACCACCAAATAAGGGGACTCTAATTGACATCTTCATCTATTGATCCATTCTGATGTATATTTCTCTTCAAGTGATTAAACTTTCTAGTGAAGAGACCTGCTATGATACCAATTGATGGATTAGGTCCCGTCACTAAGAGGGGGGGATGAATCAGTGACACAATTTCTAAACCAATTTTTACTTAGTTAATTATGGTTTGCAGAAATAACAAATTTTAACACAATGATTTATCGGGGAACCCAATTGGGAAAAAACCACCAATACTTTTCTATTAACTGCAAAATTTGTTTTTACAATTTACAATAGAAGGAAGATGTTTTTCTTCCTCTTTGAATCAACACCAACTGATCAAGATGGACCCACACCCCTATTTAGTCAGTTACAACCGACAAGGAAACACCTACTTCCTTGCAGACACCAACCTTTCCTAGCTCCTCCCTGCCACCCTCTGTTTATAAATTTGGGAATAGGATATTCAGTCCTATGGAAATCTTCTGTATCAATTACTGGACTTAATAACTGATGCTCTGTCTCTTCTTGTTCTTAGTCTTTTATTAATCTTCGAGAGACACTTTTTCTTCTTCACATCTTAGCATACTTATAAATGTCTTCAAAACAACTCTTCATCAAACAATAAGTATGTTTCATGTAGTCTCACACAACTTCATCTAAATGACCATTGATTATTGCTAACACAATTATTAGTCAATTTTTAATCAACATAACACAATTATCATTCTTCTTTGGTTTAGTTCCATCTTTTAATGCATAAATGGTTTAACTAAGATTCAATCTAACTATGTCTTTGTGCAGGTTATTGTCTTTGTGTTTCTGCGGGTTTTTACTAAATTTGGTGATCATCCTTTGATGTCCTGCCTCTGCCCTTAAATAACGTAGCATCCTTCTCTTACAGCGATCAACGCAACAACATATCAGTATTCTTCTCTGCTCCCTCTCTGCCTTGATCTCTACCACTACATCAAACAAATTCTATATTTCTCTAGCAAAATAAAGCCGCGCTATCTTCTATTATAGACTCTGCCTCCACCATACGTTCGAATTCAAGAATTATTTTTTATAATCAATCGAACTAAAAACTGGATTTGATAACTGAAAATGATTTGCTGCAAACCGGTAATTAGCTAATGGACTTTGGTCAATTCATTACCCTCAAGAATTGGCAGTATGCCCAAAAACTTTGATAAAACTAACACAATATCATCGCTAACTAAGAAAATTAACACTTAAGCCCTTGATCACTCATGTGACCATCGTGTCAACAAATATAAAAAATATTAATCCAACGGACAAGATCATCTTCTCGGTAAAACGACGAATGTTGTCATTTTTTTCCAAAAAGGTAGGGGGCCCGATAGTTCATCCCGGGCTCCAGGCTGGTGACTACTCGTGGAGTCCAACCACCTAGATCCCCCACCATACCCTTTCACTACACGTCAAATAACCATAGTGATGATGGTGTATATAAACTCATATTACCTCAACTATGCTGCCAATGTGGGATAAATCCCAAAGACAAATTAATCGCCATCGTCAATCGCTTGATCAGACGGTTGTTGAGACTCCGCCTACAACTCTTTATTCTTATCCACTATGACTTGAAATCAATGCCCAAGTCTTCTTGTCAATTCAATTTCAAGCTTTGAAATTGTAGAGATCAAACTTCTCAAAATCCAAAAGCATCAATGTCCTGGACATTCAATCCTTCATCTGTTTCTTCCATGTCACTGTTGTCAATACCACCCATTTGCATAGCCTCTGTCTCATGCCCATCCTTCCCATCATAATCATTCTCTTCCTCCTCAAATTCAACCGCGATGTCAATGTAAGCATCAAGGGCTTCCCCTATTTCTCCCCTTGTTCCTGCGCCAGCCTCGCCACCAGCTTCCTAGAAATCGGTTATCAGTTTACCAATCGAAATGAGCTGGGAAAAATGTTGCACAGTATTTGGATTAAGAAGCTTCTCGACTTATCTGAATTCATAATGAAATGACCCTGAGAAACAATTAACCTCATCTTGCATTATCATTATTTACAGTTGCATCACCGAAGCCAAAAAATCATGGGATTTGTCCTCATCAAAAGCATATAAGGTATGTCCAATTCACTTCCCAGGGTATTGCCATATTGCCAACAGGGTCACAATCAATATAACAGGATCACATTCATTTATACAATCTTCCATCAATACAGAGTGTGCCTTTTTCAACAGGGTTTCATCTATTTGCCATCTGCCTTATCATCAACACCTTTAATCAGTTCATCAACATTATCTTTCATACCAATAGTTATGGAAGACATTAGAAGCTTCTTGCCATCAATGCCAACATGTATAATTGCCATATTGCCAACACTTGGATATGTGTTTTCAATGAATATGTTCATATGTATCAATGTCACAAACATATTCGTTCAATAATTCTTAAGATAATGTATGATTAGAGAACGTTATCATTATGGAAATATGGGTCTAAGTAATGTATTAATGGAGAATGTTATCATTATCAATTTAAATGGTTGAGAGCAAGGATTCATATGGATATTGTAATTGATGTTGTTTTGAATGGAAATCTACTTCTTATTAATGAATGACATTTTGCATGGATGAGAGATATAATATTATTCTTAACTCCATAAGTAATAAGTTGTTAAGGGTGTAACGCGTGCTTATTCTTAGTCATGAACCAAGCAAAGTGAAAAGGAAGGATGCGTGACAAATTAATCATGGAAGGTTTTTATCTTGAAATACAAATAATGGTTTAGATAATTATCATGCATGTACATGTGAGAAGAATGTGCTCCTTGCATATGTTCAAAAGGTGAACAAGCTTGGGCTAGATTATTAACTAGAAATGTGCGACAATTACACTGGTTTATATGAAATTAATGAAAATGTTTAACTATGATGATTAGTATTTTACGACTAACATATTTGTTTGTCAGACGACGGAAAGGAAAAAGAAAAAAAAAACCCATTTCCTCCAAATAGCAACTAGGATTTAGGGCGTGTTACAATTAATAAGATGTGGTAGTGCTAAGATGAAAATAAGAAAATGTATCTCCAAATCTATAGGTAGGAACTTCAGGTTCAAATCAAGATGAATAGTGGTGTAAATAGTCTAATATGTTGGAGGATCGAAGAAACTATACTTCATTAGGGTTATGAGATATTGATGTGGGGATTACTATCCAATAGTGTTATATCATTTTATTACTCATTGATGCTAAAACACCCCAGCATTCCCCTTACACATTAGATTGTGAGAAAATCCTTCAAAAAATTCATTTTTTGCTTGTGTACGTGAGTTGTTAGTTAGCAACATGTGTATATGGGTGTTACCCTTTAGCAACACGCATTGCATGATGGAGGAATTGAATCGGAGTTTCCTCAAGGTTTTATAGAATCCTTACCATCAATTTCTCATACATGTTGAATTCTCCTTTCTACCTAGAGTAAGTGGGGTTAATCCTATTTGATCCCTTTTATTCCTAGTTCGAGGAATACTGTGGAAGAATATTTATTAGTGGCATAAGCATGGAGAATCTAGATTGGTGATGGAGACACCTTGCTGAAGATTCAGGTATATCTTGATTATGTAATTATCTCTTGATTAATATATGAAATCCCTCTTGTTTCCTTGCCCCAATTTTTTGTGTTATTGATATGGTTTATGTGCATATAATGTTTTGTGGATTGAAGTGATATTGATCTATACAAATCAATTTACTCAGTTTAGCCAATAATTCAATTCTTGTTTTTATTACTACTTTTAAATAGTTAAAGGAATTTGAGAAGGGTTTTTGGTGGACTTGTGTGTAGGTACATTAAAGTTCCAGGATTGATCAGAAGATAAGCCTTGGAGCCATCTTCTTACAAAGTTTTCAAGTGTTAGGATCCAGGTGAGTGCACCTTTCCATTTCTTTGAGTTCAGTTTTGGTTGACAAGCTAGGAATTTAGAGTCAGATCTCCCTTTGATCTGTTAATAGCCCAAACCCTATATATTAGGTGAGTTCTTCCTACAACAAAAATGGTGAATCCACTAGGTACTAGTAATCATTGAATGATTCCTTGTAGGGTTCATTTTTTCCTTTAGTTCACAAATAGCTTTGGTTGATATTTGTCATTTCCTAAACTTTTTGCTAGATTAGACTTCACCAATATCAAGAAAAACTTTATTTGTTTTGCTCTTTTCACTCTTGTAGCTTGCCATACACTACTTGATTTTTGCATAGTAGTGTACTTATGTGCCTTTCTTTTTTAACAGTTGTGTACATACTCAGTTTGTTTGTGCATAGGTCATGTACGTATCTGAGTTGCTCTTTAGCAACCCACTTACAATCCTTTAGGGACTAGAAGTGCAAGCCATAAGTCTTTTGAATTGAGTTGTGTGGCTTTGTATGGTCAATTTGGAAAATACATTGGAGATGTTTGTGTGCTTTGATATGTAGTAGTGTCATCATTTAAGGAGTTATTTATCTTGGACATATAAGAGTTAGTGTGTGAAAACTATGTTGTCTTTTATATCCCTTGGAAAGTTCTAAATTGAAATGAAATTATTATTATTGAAGCACTATAGGTTAAATCACATTGGTTATCACTTTGCATTATAAATGATCTTCAAGTTGCATTAATTTCTCTTGGATGTATTAGATAAAAGCAAATTTTGTACCTACATTGAGTTCTTGGTTTGTTTGTTTGTTTACATTTTGCATGAGAAAGAAAGAACATCGTAACTTGCTTTTGCCTCTATTTTGCTTCTTGTCTGAGACAAAAAATAGATCAAGAATTTTCTTTCTTATTCTACCTTATAGTACCCCTTGAGTGTAATAAAAACCTCCTAGTAGATTCTTCTCAAGTTGTCTAGTACAGGATTGTTGAAAGGACAAGTATTGATTCATTTTTTGTTGTTCATTCTAGTGAAAACCCTTAAACATAAATCAATGATTTGATTTCTTTTGTGCATTGTAGGTGAATACATACATGTATATGAGAGCATTTCTTACAGAAACATTGGATTGAATTCCCCTTCTTATTATTTCACAATGAAGTTTCTTACTATATTTTAAAGCTAAGAAGCTTATACAGGTTGGGAGAATGCTAGCGAAGGTGAAGTCAATTGGCTAGATACCCATCCTTTGCATTTGATCGAATCATTCCAAGGATTCTTTTCCTCGACCAAACCTATGATAAGTTGAGATCATGACAGTCCACGAGACAATGTTTTACTTTGGAACTTGATAAAAATATCCTTTGAGGCCAAAACCCCACATTTGGCATATAAAATAGTATTCACTAAAAAGTTGGCTCCATAGCCATATTATGCATGAATTATGTGGGCATAAAAAGGTGGCTCTATAGTCATAACATGCATGAATTATGTGGGCATGAACTACTTTTCCTTCAAACAAAGCATTTTTGTTCACACAATCCTAGAATTTGGAAAATTGAACAAGCAATTCAATTTGTTAACAAATCCCACATGTGTGTGTCATATAATAATAATTAATTTCCAAATTTGTGCAGCTTGTGCAGAAATGGTGAAGATTTTGTAGCTCATTAGTTTTTTTCTCTGCAGCTTTTCCACCGAGGTTTGGAAGAACGTTTGTCTCAGGTTGAAGAAGACCTTTGTTTGGACCCATTTGGATTTCGAAAGTGCTTACCTCTTTTGGACTCAGAATTCCAGGTAGCTGAAAAATGTTCCCGGACTTGTGGCTTGGTCGATCTGGAACTCACGTAACTGGGCCATCTTTCATGATGACCATCCATCAGTGGAAGCGGTTGTGTTTTTTTTTTTTTTTCTGGAATTTCTTCTCCCATTTCAATATTTATCCCACTCCTTCTAAGAGTCCTAGCAGAGGTATCAAGCATATCCTTGAATTTAAATCCGCTTTTGGATTTTTTGATGGGGTGGCTATTGATTCTGGATGTGGAGCTAGCTTTATCATTTACTGTTAAGATTCAATATGCTAAGACAGAAAATATCAGCATTACAGTCCATTTCACAACAATAGAATATACAGGATCATTGAATGAACAACAAGCACAACATAAACACAAGAGACACAAATTTATCCTAGGAAACCCTCATGGGGTAGAAAACCCAACAAAGCTTCCTCAATATAGATGACCAGCAAATCCAAAGATGTAATCCACAACCATGAGCTCCTTCTCCTCCATAGCAGATCTCTCTCTCACTTATGCGCTAATCACAAGTGAGTGAATGTGTGTTAAATGAGGAACACACCTCCTCTATTTATACACAACTCCGACTTGTCTTTTACACAAACTAGGTCGGCCCCAACTTAACCAATTTACATAATGCTGACTGGGCCGACCCCTCTAGGGTGGTCTAATAACCCTTCTACCCACATGACTCATACAGGGCCAACCCCCACGAGGGAAGTCTAATAACCCAAGTTACCACAATCTCCACGGAGGAATACACATCTCCAGATATACAACAAAGTCCCGTCGGAGGAATGAAACATCTCTGGAATAATAAAGTACACAATATAATATTCTTAGAAGTTACAATATTTCAACACTCCCCTTTAACGAGAAGGATATTATAACAACATTTGCAGGAGCAAGGAGTCATCAACATCATACATGATACATTTATAAATCATTGGAAGCTTTCTCAACATCATTAGTAACTCAACCAGTTACTGGAATATCTTCAGGTCTTCAATACTGGAGTATCAGCATCGTCAGTATTGAGTTTTCACCTTTTGCAATACTTGATCAACTACAGTAACATCATCATCTGGATCTCTCGATCAACATAATCAACATATGGATCTCTCGATCATCGTCATCTGGATCATCTCGATCTACAGCATCATCTGGATCATCTCAAAAATTATCATCTGGATCATCTCAATCTACAGCATCATCATCTGGATCATCTCGATCAACATCATCTGGATCATCTCGATCAACATTATCATCATCTCGATCATCATCATCTAGATCATCTAGATCAACAATATCATCATCTGGATCATCTCGATCAACAGTATCATCATCTAGATCAACATCATCTGGATCATCTCGATCAACAGTATCATCATTTGGATCATCTCGATCAACATCATCTGGATCATCTCGATCAACAGTATCATCATCTGGATCATCTTGATCAACAATATCATCATCTATATCATCTCGATCAACATCATCTGGATCATCTCGATCAACGGTATCATCATCTGGATCATCTCGATCAACAGTATCATCATCTCGATCATCTCAATCATCATCATCTAGATCATCTCGATCAACAGTATCATCATTTGGATCATCTCGATCAACAGTATCATCATCTGGATCATCTCGATCAACAGTATCATCATTTGGATCATCTCGATCAACAGTATCATCATCTGGATAATCTCGATCAACATCATCTGGATCATCTCGATCAACAGTATCATCATCTGGATCATCTCGATCAACATCATCTGGATCATCTCGATCAATAGTATCATCATCTGGATCATCTCGATCAATAGTATCATCATCTGGATCATCTTGATCATCATCATCTAGATCATCTCGATCAACAGTATCATCATCATCTAGATCATCTCGATCAACAGTATCATCATCTAGATCATCTCTATCATCACCATCTGGATCATCTCGATCAACAATATCATCATCTGGATCATCTGGATCATCTCGATCAATAATATCATCATCGCAGCATACTCTGCAATACACATGATCCTTCCTTTCAGAATTATGGGATCATGGACAATCCTTCCTCTCGGAATTACGGGATTCTAGTCCAACAACTCTGGTGATCCTTCCTTTCGAAATTACAGGATCATGGACAATCCTTCCTTTCGGAATTACGGGATTATGGTCAATCAACTATGGTGATCCTTCCTTTCGGAATTACGAGATCATGGATAATCCTTCCTTTCGGAATTACGGGATTCTGGTCCATCAACTCTGGTGATCATTCCTTTCATAATTACGGGATCATGGACAGTCCTTCCTTTCGGAATTACGGGACTCTAGTCCATCAACTCTGGTGGTGCTTAGACAATCCTTCCTCTCAGAATTACGGGACCCAGTCTTTACGGAGCTACCACACTTGGACGATCCTTCCTTTCAGAATTACGGGATCCTTGTCCACTACTCACATATTAGACAATCCTTCCTTTCAAAATTACAGGATTCTAGTCTAAGGATCAATATTTAAGACTATCTTTCCTTTCGGAATTATGCGATCACTGTCTAGGGTGATCAATCCCACCACAATCCAAGGATCAACATTTAAGACTATCCTTCCTTTCGGAATTACGGGATCACTGTCTAAGGATGATCAATCCTGATCCATTTAAGACACCTCTCATGTCTATGGACGATGCAGTCCTATCATGTACATTTTGAACCAAATGTTCAGGGACGATGCAGTCCTATCACATACATTTTGAACTCAACGTTCAGGGACGATGCAGTCCTATCACGTACATTTTGAACTCAACGTTCAGGGACGATGCAGTCCTATCACGTACATTTTGAACTCAACGTTCAGGGACGATGTAGTCCTATCACGTACATTTTGAACTCAACGTTCAGGGATGATGTAGTCCTATCACATCCATTAGGGACCATTTCTCAACCTTAATGTTGATATCATCGACCTAGTTGTCGGGACAGGTAACCTCATCATCGACCTCATCGTTGGAACAGGTAACCTCATCATTGATACAAGTATCCACATCATCAATACAAGTATCCTCATCATCGATACAAGTATCCACATCATCAATACAAGTATCCTCATCATCGACCTTACCATCACACTCCCCCTTTCGAGGAGGGTCCTTCTGAACTGCACCAAGCTTGTCTCAGAAATACTCAAACTTTACTCGAGACAGAGGTTTGGTCAATACATCAGCAACTTGTTCATCAATGCTCACATACTCGAGCTTTGTAGCTCCTTTTTGCACCATATCCCGTATATAGAAATATCAGATCTCTATATGCTTTGACTTATCATGGAATACTGGATTCTTATTCATCTTGATACAACTCTGGTTGTCACACAAGATCACAGTGGGGTCCATCTCCAAGTCAATCAATCCTAATAACAAATTCCAAATCCATATCACTTCTCAACTAGCTGATCAAGCAGCTATATATTCCGCTTCAGCTGAGCTGAGAGCCACACTAGGTTGCTTCCTGCTAAACCATGAGATCATGGCAAATCCCATACAATAGCATCCTCCCGATGTGTTTCTTCTTGTCTGATACGCTTCCTGCCCAATCAGCATCTGTGTAGCCATACAATCTGAAGTCATGATCTCCAAGATAACATAGACCAAAGTCTATCGTACCCTTTAGGTACCTCATCACATGCTTTGCAGTTGCATCTAGGTTCCACTGACTCAAGGTGTTCACAACAAAGCATATATCTGGCCTAGTATCATCAGATACATCAATGACCCAATAATTTGTTTGTATAGAGTCACATCCACTAACTCTGATGAGTCATCAGCTAACAACTTCAAGTTGGAATCCATGGGAGTGGCCATGGCTTTGCATTCCAACATATCAAATCTTTCAAGATTTCCACAACATACTTTCCCTGGTTGAGAAAGATTCCATCTGGGCCTTGCCATACTTCCAGACCTAGGAAGTAATGCATCAATCCGAGATCTTTCATCTCAAACTCTGAAGAGAGCTTCTTCTTGCACTCGACAATCTATTTCTCATTTCCAGTCAGAAATATATCATCCACATATAGCAACAATATGACATGTTCATCATCCATAACGGATCATCTTTACTCTTGGTAAAGCCCAAGCTTGTCAAGAAACTGTCAATTCTGCCTCTGTCACTGAACATCATTCACACTCTGCATTGAGTGATCTTCTGCATATCTATTTGTGCCATCTCCCATCAGATGGGTCTACTGATATGAGGCTCAAGATCATTCGAGCTTTGTGGTGAGTTCCTTCTTGCATCCATCTGAGATAAGAATGTCATTTGTATATAGACACCATCCTCAACCTTGTAGCAAAGGTTGAAATCTGCATCACCCATGGTGATCATTAAGCTCATCAAATGACTATCGATCCTGGGTGTCCGTACAGAGCTTTCTTCAATTACACCATTAAGAGAATGGTCTTATCTATCCACTTGGAGCAAACATCTCGTCATGATCCTCTTCTTCTTTCTAAGAGAATCTTCTAGCCACGAGCCTTCTATAATATGTTTGATTTGTAAGTCTTCTTGTTGAACATCCATCACTCGTTCTTTGGAACATGTGTTCATCATCATAGCACATGATCTTTTCTACAAATCAAAGTTAATCACATGATTAGTAATACTTCATAATCATCAAATTATGTTAACATACTATGCATACTGATATGATTCACATAGTCATACAACCATCTTGACCAATACTTTGGCACAACACATTTCCATATCCTGTATGCATACAGTGGTTATCTAGATGCCTTCCATCTCTACCAGAACATACTCTCAAGAGCATGCACAACTCTCAGCATGTCAGCAAAGAGGTTTCATTCTAGACAAGCAACAATGGAATGTTTGTCCAACTTACCCATCATATGCATATTAGTAGTATACTGTTCAATGCTATATGAATGCTCACACTATGCATGATATATTCTAGGAATACAAATACGCATGCAACTATTACGAGCAATATCATTAACTTATTCAAAGATTCAAATAACAACTCAAATGCTTATCTTTTATGTTTGTGTGGTTGCCTCCTGCTTGATCTCTATATCTCTTTTGGAACTTCTAGTCATTTTGTACCATTATGCATCCTTAAGTGTGCACTAGTGTCATCCTCATGATCTCATACACAAACATAAATTCATTAGTATAATCTCAATACTATCAAAACATGATAATCTTAAGTATGTATGGTCATAATCATTTCATACATAGGTATACTTACCTAAGGTCCTAACACAAAGTAGGATTGTAACTTGATATAGGAAAACATACCTAGATTATCAAACTTGGTTATGTCTTAACATACCCAAACAATATCTTCTTTGTTCTCTTCAATGGTTTAGAGATCTTGTGCTAGAACCCGCATATCTCATAGGTTAAGCATTGTAGAACAAGGTCATACATACCTCGTAAGTAGAGCTTCTATGTGATCAAAGATTATGGATGAGTCTTTGTCTTCATGTCATCATGGTCATAGAACTTGATTTGTCTTTCTTGATGTACCTGTATCTTGTTAGCAGACAACATCATCCTCATACAACACCACAGGTGCATTAGCACAATCATATAGCCCTAATCAATGAATGTCTTCTATCATTCACATGCATTCATACTTTTACTAGCGTGATAAGACAATTCTAAGATTAATCAGGATTGTATTAACCTCAATAATATGAAGACAAACATATCACAAATTTAATCATGAACATATTTCAACACATACTTGTATCTCCTTAAGTCATACCCGTCGAGATTTCTTGTAGTCTTCTTATGTAAGGCCTTAGCCCCATCTCCCCTTGAAATTGGAACTTCTTCACTTATGTAGGAGTCCAATTAACCCAATCCACTTTGATTTGCTGAGACTGGATTTGGAGCTGGATTAGGGTTTGTCAGAGAAACCCTAAAAATTCAAACTTTGAATTTCAAACTTCTAAATGGATGGAAAGATGCGCCTTGCTGAGCTGATCAAGCTAGCATACTTCAATATTGAAATCTCCAAAATTTGACCCCTCAAAATTGCCTTTGAAACTTCTGGATCTTTTGGACAAGATCCTAAACTAGGGTTTGATGAAGCCCACCCTTCTGCCCAATCAAAAAATTTGATCTTGGTATCTAAATTTTGATTTTGATGAGGAGCATTCAGTTGTGGACTCCAATTCCAAAAATTCCAACTTTCTCCGAAGCCCTAAATTCCCGTAGCAGTGATAAGCCAAGAATGAAGGTGCTCATAAAACAATTCTGTTTTGACAGAAATATGCACTTGATTATTTTTGGTGCATCTCGAAAATTACTAATTCACAGGGTCTGAAACCTCGTCCTGTGGTATCTTGACCTGTCAGCTTTCTAACCCCACAGGTCTAACCTCAATTGGATTTTATGAGAGAGATTTATTCCAAGTGTCGCAACGTGACCTGTTTATTGGATAAAATAGGAGAGCGAACTTGTACGGCGTGCCACGTGTAACTGGTTCAATTTCGGCCTCTGCAAATTGTACCTGTGAAAGTACAGTCTGTGTCCTACCTGTTACTTTTTACGAAATTTCATTTGGAGCTTCCTAGCCCAAGTTGTGACCTTTTTTCCTAGGTCACCTGTTTATGACTGAGATCTGGAAGAGGCAGAAACCCTAACTTGTACTGATCATAAATCAAAAACTACAATGAATTAGAGGTTGTCTTTTGGAAACAAGGTACAAGGGGATGTTATCTAGGACCTGTAAAGGTGTCAGATACTGAAATATAGTAGAGAACAAAACGTACCATCTAAACCCCAGGCCTATCCCTGGGCTCGCGGCATCTCAGGATCGCCTTGATAATCCATACCAGCGTATGGATAGTCCTCAATCACCAGGGGCATCTGCTCCCATTGCTCATACATCTCCTGCGTGAAGAACCCGCGGATACCACCACCACCGTGAGGCATCATCTGCCCCCACCGCACCATGCACGACTTGCTCACCAAACCATCACGAATGGGCACCCGTGGTCGCAAAGTCGGCACCCGCTCAAAGAAAAAAGAACACAGAAAGGAGGCATAACAGAACTCTCCCCCCTCCCGACTGGCCTTGTCCAGATCTCTTCGGACACCAGCTAGAAACATCTGACCCCACGCATAATAGGTCCCCCTCAACACAAAATCCAACATCATCGTTTGTCCCCCTGACAAACGATGTGGCGCCGCGGCACCCAGCACCCGCAGCACACATGCCCCAACAGCCCTCATGTCCCACTCTCGCAGAGATCTCAGACTCAGCGAGCTGTTCTGCAAAATAGACCTAGGGACACAGAAAGTCTCCAGGAGATCCTCCATGTCAACATCTGCCGGGATCCTCGGCAGAAGATCCCCCACCTCCCCTAAGCGAGGCAACCCAGTAAGAAAATAAACATCTGTGAGAGTGATCTCCAACCTCTCACCTCCAACAACAAAAGCACCCTCTGCAGGCACCCACCATCTCACCAACTTGTTTAGTAACGGTCTTACTGAATGCATTGGTGGAACCTGAGCGAACTTCAAGAGTCCACTCACCGCCAAGGTCTGCCGGACCCCCTGATCAGTCTGAATCCTCTCCATCAGATCCTCGTCTATCTCCCGCTCTCACCATGAAGTCAATGGTCTCCTCAACATCCTGCCAAAAAACAGAAGAAATTTTTAGCACCAGATTTTTTTTTTCTTCAAAAAATGCCATCGCGGCTTCCATAATAGAACCCGCGATGAACATCGCGGTTTTGAGCCAGACAGTCGCGATGAACATCGCAGTTTCGAGCCAGACAGTCGCGATGAACATCGCGACTGTCTCCCCCATACTCGCGATGGACATCGCGGGTTCCAACCGGACAGTCGCGATGAACATCGCGACTGTCAGCCTCAAACCCGCGATGTCCATCGTGGCAAAAGACCCGAAACCCGCGATATTCCACGTTGGAAGGCCAACATGCAATTTCGCGGCCTTCGGGGACCCACCGCTAAACAAAAAAGACATAATTGAAAAGGCTAAGGCAAATAGGGTTACCTAAAACTCACAGAATCGAAAACCAACGGTCAAATCTCCCGGAAATCGAGAAAGAGCTCTGACTGCTCTGCCAAACTCGCACGTAACAATGACACGTCATATGGGCCCCGCGCCCTATTTATAGAAATTCCACCATTTTTTAAACAGCCATTCCGGTGTCATACGACGTCCGTTTCTCAAACCGTTGGTATCGTTGGAATCAGCACAGTGAGAACTTCATGATAGTTCTTTCCTTTTCCTGTTTTCACCAGGTCCATTTTTTGACCATTTTTTACCATGCCCCCTCGTCGCCTCGGTTTGCGTGCCACATCGACCATCGTGCATTTTTGATGAGTCTTATATCGCCGGATTAAGTTTTCCGTGCTCGTGATGATGCTTGAGATCATTTCTCGCTCTCATGCCCAGATTTTTTGGGCATTTTTTCCATGACCCCTCGTCACCTCGGTTTGCGTGCCACATCGGCCGTCGTCCGTTTTTGACAAGCCTTATATCACCGGATTCAATTTTCCGTGCTCGTGATGATGCTTGAGATCATTTCTCGCTCTCACGCCTAGATTTTTCGGGCATTTTTCCATGCCCCCTCGTCACCTCGATTTGTGTGCCACATCGGCCGTTGTCCGTTTTTGACGAATCTTATATCGTCGGATTCAGTTTTCCGCGCTCGTGATGATGCTTGAGATCATTTCTCGCTCTCACGCCCAGATTTTTTGGGCATTTTTCCATGCCCCCTCGTAACCTCGATTTGCGTGCCACATCGACCGTCGTCCATTTTTGATGAATCTTATATCGCCGGATTCAGTTTTCTACGCTCGTGATGATGCTTGAGATCATTTCTCGCTCTCACGCCCAGATTCTTCGGCCATTTTTCCATGCCCCCTCGTCACCTCGGTTTGCGTGCCACATCGGCCGTCGTCCATTTTTGACAAGCCTTATATTGTCGGATTCAGTTTTCCGCGCTCGTGATAATGCTTGAGATCATTTCTCGCTCTCACCTCCAGATTTTTTGGGCATTTTTTAAAATGTCACCCATAACCTCAGTTTGCGTGCCACAATGGCCGTTGCCCCTTTTTGACAATCTTTATGTCACCGGATTCAGTTTTTCGCACTCACGATGATGCTTGAGACCTTTTCTCGATCCCATCAATCCCTTTTTGTTCGGTATAGTTTTATCCCTTTTTCGGGTCGAGCAATCCCTTTTACGAAAAAGGCACTTAGGGAGTTTCTGTTAAGCTCTTTTCTGACTCCTAAAACAATGAAAAGATCGCCGAGCAATCTTGCTTCCTTTCATGCTCACTAAACGTATCTGAAAGGGCGTCTACCTGGTATAAGTTTACCCCTTTTTCGGACCTTGTAGACTAATTACGAAAAAGGAATACTCTAGTCACATCGGCTAGAAGAGTTCTCCATTTGCATCGTTTTATGTTTTTTCGGGCCTTGGAGACTAACTTACGAAAAAGAACACCAATGGAGTCCACTTACCGCTTTCAGACTCTCTAAACATGAAATCAACCACGAGCAATCACCGTCCTGGGCTCGTAAAACCAACAGGACAGTAATCATAACCACTGCAGAGTCTTCTTATCGTTTTCAGACTCCTTAAAAATGAAAGCACCAATGAGCACGAACAGTCCCGGGCTCACAAAATCCACAGGACAGTACCATTTCAGAGCACACTTTTATCCCTTCTTGGAGCTTATTAAAACTACAAAGAAGGACCCAATGGTGCTTCTCAGTGCCACAACAGATCACGTCTACTCATAGGGCAGCTTCCCCATTATGGTTGCCTTTGTTCAGAGTATTCTGCAGTATGTCACCCTGAGAATCCCCCCACAGCACCCATCAGCTTGACCCCCCCAGAGTCAAACGTACCCTTCAGTCCTTAAATGCAGTGATACCCACACCTACAAGTCAGTTCCTTACGTTGCCAGGTCAACCATGTCATCATGCTCTGAACAAAGGAAGTTTGAGTCTTCCCATATATGACCCCAGTTACTTCCCATCCCCACAAGTATGTCAGTCCTACCATCAGTACTACCACACTTCAGTCCTACACCTCGCGCTCCTATCAAGGAAACATCATTGCCTTATTAGTTGCTGGTCTCCCTTTGTCGACGACAACCAAATTTATTCCAGAGGATAGACCTAGAGGTCCCTGTGTCTTGGACTCATCACCATTTATGATGAGTGCCTACGAATCATTTTGAGAAGAGTCCTCAGTGCTTCTCCAAATGGTTGTTTCTCACATGCTCGACTTCAACACCTTGATCGCATCATTGAGACTCACACAGGGCATCGGTCCGTTCAGTCATTAGTCGAAGACCCCGGATACCATCTGACTCCTCCACATTTGAGAGTCTACCTATGGATACAACTAGTTATACTTTTCCTATAGATATCCGGGTTGTGCATGGCGACAGTATTCAGATGTACCACAGTTTTATACTCCCTCGAGTATACAGTTACATATACTTCCCAGAGATGGCTCACAGTCATTACGTCCCTACAGATGTTGGACACCTTTAATTTCAGCAGTTCATCAATTATTCCAGTGTATCAGTTATTGAGATCAGTCATGTCATGATCATGAGTACATCCCAAAAGAATGTCACCTTTGGACCACTATGATGTACCAGTACATTTTTTATTTAGTTTTCAGGTCCCCCTTCTTGGGACTAATTGTTATAAACATGTCTTGATACGAGCATGGGTATGCCCGCCTCGTCCATTATCAGAGATTATTCCTCATTCATATTGAGGCCATGTAATATTTTTTTGTTTTTTGCAGCTTCCAAGGGCTGTGGATCCAGTCTCCAAACGGTCTCTTCTCCTCCCCAAACCCCCAAAAAAAGACAAAAGAACTATGATGTCTATCGGCCATACGATGAGCTCCTGCCCTCACACATCAGGGGGCAATCTGTTAACACCCAAAAAATGCTCACTAGCTCATTTCCTTATTCACATGACCCATTTGTCCACTTTTTCCACCATCTGAGCCTCTAAAGCCAACAAAAGGTCACCAAAAGACCTTAATACACCCCCTTTCCCACTCAAAAAGATTATTTCTCCTAAAAAAGCATAAAAAACCCTAAAAAAGGGTCCAAAATTCCCAAAAATATTAAAAAGGGAATAAAAATATTAATTTTATTCAAAAAAGGAAAAAGGAGGGAAAAGTACCTAAACCATGTTGGTCAATACCATTGGTTTCCACAAAACCATAATGGTATTCCCCACCACCAAAACCTATAAAAAGGTGGTAGGGGCTCCTCATTTCACATCCATCCATCTTCCTATCCTCATGCTGCCAAAATATACCTTGAGATTTTGGCCATTGTAGAAACCTTGGAGAAAGGACCCTTTGGAGTTTGGAGCTGCTCACCCTTGGAGCTTCTCAACTATCTTCATCATTTGGAGGTATTATTATTGCAAGCACTTGCTTGCCCCCATTTTTCAATACAAAGTTATTTTTTCATTTCTTGTTCTTGTTTTTTAATTCAAAAGTTTATTATGATATGCACATGCTAGCTTAGTTTTAGATTTAGATTTAGTTTATTGTTTTTGCTTAATATTGAAACTGCTGCTACTAGTTAGCAGGTGCCCATTGCACTAAGCTTGGTTGCAAAACCAAGCCAACAAGGTTTCCAATTCATTTTCTTCCAGGATTAACCCAATCCTATACTTCCATGCTCGGAAGTTATCAACCCCTTTAAGCTTATCCTCAAGCTTGGTGTGGTGAGACATATTAAAGATTACTCCAAATGGAAATAGAAAATATTTAGGTCTGACCACTTGATTTGCAGAAATCTGGATCTGGAGCTAAATTAGGGTTTGTTAGAGAAACCCTAAAAATTCAAAATGTGAAATTCAAACTTCTGAAAGGATAGAAAGATGCGCCTTGATGAGCTGATCAGCTTGGTATACTTAGAATTTGAAATTTGCAAAGATTCACCCTTCAGAAATGCCTTTTAGTCTTCCTGGATTCACTAGGGAGGACCTTGAATTAGGGTTTGAGTTTCCCAGAGCTTCACCCAACCCAAAATTTCGATCCAAAGCTCTAAACTTCAATTTTTCCAAGGAGCTTCCAACTATGTTCTCAGATTTCAGAAATTCCTATTTTTGTGGGAACCCTAATTTTTAGGGCCAAAAATGAAAGTGCCCAGAATTGAATTCTGATTGGACAGAAAGATTCACCTTGATGAGTAGAGTCAATCTACCTTACTTCATTTCCCAAATATGTGGAGAGAAACCCAATAAACAAGAAACCCTAGTTTCTTCCATTGCACAGTGTCTTCTTCTCAGGTTAGCTCTGATACCATGTTAATTTTTGAGCATTAATTCAATATACTCTAGGATCTTTAATGAGAGAATAACATGTACAACATATCAAGTATAACAATGCATATCAATCACACCAAGCAATCACATGAGACAATAGACACACATAGTTTCACTGGGGAAAACCATAAAGGTGAAAAACCCCACAACTTCCTCAGAAATAGAAAGAGCAATGATACAAACCCAAGTACAAGAGATAGTCTTCTCCTAGCAGTTGAACCTCCTCCTCACTTGTGCACCACTTTCCGAGTAGTGAAGAAGTGCATAATGAGATGATCAAATAGAGTGCATCCCACACTCTATTTATACATGACCTGACCTGCCTAATAACCTAGCAGGGCCGACTTGTCTAACTCAGTCTAATAACCCATGGTTATACTAATTAGGGCCGACCCCACACTCGGTGGTCTAATAACCCATCACTGCAAGTTACGACACTTGTGACACTTGTCAATATAAATGACGACACTTCCGTATAGAGGAATAATAACATCTCTATAGGAGTACAATATACATAGGTGAAATACATTCCGAAGTTACATATACATCAACACTGGGTACCCGTTCAGAGCTTTCTTCAATTGAATCCCAGGATTTTTCTAGATTCGTACTTCTTCTTCAATTACACCATTAAGAAAATGGTCTTATCTAGCCACTTGGAGAAAACATCTCGTCATGATCCTCTCCCTCTTTTTAAGAGAATCTTCTAGCCACGATCCTTCTATAGTATGTTTAATTTGTAAGTCTTCTTGTTGAACATCCATCACTTGTTCGGTGTTCATCATTCTTCATGATATTTCATACAAATCAAAGTTAATTACATGATTAGTAATACTTCATAGTCATCAAATCATGTTGACATGATAAACTATTACGCATACATATATGATTCACATAGTTATGCAACTATCTTGACCAATACTTTGGCACAACACTTTTCCATATCATGTATGCATACTGTGGTTATCTAGATGCCTTCCATCTCTACCAAAACATACTATCAAGAGCGCGCACAGTTCTCAGCATGTCAACAAAGAGGTTTCATTCTAGATAAGCAACAATGGAATGCTTGTCCAACTTACCTATCATATGCATCTTAGTAGTATACTGTTCAATGCTATACGAATGCTTACACTATGCATGATATATCCTAGGAATACAAATATGCATACAACTATTAGAAGCAATTTCATTTACTATTTCAGAGATCCAAATAACAACTCAAATACTTATCTTTTATGTTTGTGTGGTTGCCTCCTGCTTGATCTCTATATGTATTTGAACTTCTATTCAATCTGTACCACTATGCATGCTTAAGTGTGCACTAGTGTCATCCTCATGATCTCATACATAAAAATACATTTATTAGTATAATCTCAATACTATCAAAACATTATGTATGGTCATGATCATTTCATACACAGGTATACTTACCTAAGATCCTAACACAATGTAGGATTCTAACTTGATATAGGAAAACATACCTAGATTATCATGCTTGGTTATGTCTTAACATACCCAAACAATATCTTCTTTGTTCTCTTCAATGATTTAGAGACCTTGTGCTAGAACCTGCATATCTCATAAGTTAAGCATAGTAGAACAAAGTCATAAATACCTCATAAGTAGAGCTTCTATGTGGTCAAAGACTATGTATAAGTCTTTGTCTTTATGTCATCATGGTCATAAAACTTGATTTGTCTTTCTTGATGTACCTGTATCTTGTTAGCAGACAACATCATCCTCATACAACACCACAAGTGCATTAGTACAATCATAAGTGCCATAACCCTAATCAATGAATGTCTTCTATCATTCACATGCATTCATGATCAAACAATCATAATTGTACTAAACTTAATAACATGAAGAAAAACATATTATGAACTTAATCAAGAATCAAATTTTCAAAACATACCTGTATTTCCTCAAGTCATACATGTATGGATTGCTTGTAGTCTTCTTATGTAAGGCCTTAGCCTTATCTCCCTCTGGAACTGGAACTTCTTCACTTATGCAGGTGTCCAATTCATTCTCTTCTAGGATTAACCCAATCCACTTTGATTTGCTGAAATTGGATCTGGAGCTGGATCAGGGTTTATCAGAGAAACCCTAAAAATTCAAACTTTGAATTTCAAACTTCTGAAAGGATGGAAAGATGCGCCTTGCTGAGCTGATCAAGCTAGCATATTTCAATTTTGAAATCTCCAAAATTTGACCCCTCAAAATTATCTTTGAAACTTTCGGATCTTCTAGACAGGATTCCGAACTAGGGTTTGATAAAGCCCGGTATTCTGTCCAACCAAAAGGTTCGATCTTGTGCTCTAAGCTTCGATTTTTTTGAGGAGCTTCCAGCAGTGGTCTTAGATTCCAAAAATTCCAACTTTTAAAGAAACCCTAATTTTCCACCTTTCCGATCAAAATCCCGAACTGGGGTTTGATTAATCCCGGCCTTCTGCCCAACCAAAAAATTCAATCTTGGTCTCTAAACTTTGATTTTGATGAGGAGTATCTAGTCGTGGTCTCAGATTCCAAGAATTCCAACTTTCTCCGAAACCCTAATTTCCCACAATAGTGATAAGCCAAAAATGAGAATGCTCAAAATCCAATTCTATTTCACAGAAATATGTGCCGTAATGTTTTTGGTGTAACTCAAAACTTTCAGATTTGCAGGGTCTGAAACTTCGGATTGTGGCAGCCCAACCTTTTGTCTTTCCAACCCCACAAATCTGACCTAAAATGGATTCTTTGAGAGAGAGAGTTATGCCAAGTGTCGCAATGTGACCTATTTATGGGATGAAACAGGAGAGAGAACTTGTACGGCATGTTAAGATTCAATATGCTAAGACAGAAAATATTAGCATTACATTCCATTTCACAACAATAGCATATACAGGATCACTGAAAGAACAACAAGCACAACATAAACACAAGAGACACAGATTTATCCTGGGAAACCCTCATGGGGTAGAAAACCCAGCAAAGCTTCCTCAATATAGATGACCATCAAATACAAAGATGTAAACCATAGACATGAGCTCCTTCTCCTCCATAGTAGATCTCTTTCTCACCTATGCGCTATTCGCAAGTGAGTGTGTGTGTTAAATGAGGAACACACCTCCTCTATTTATACACATCTCCGACTTGTCTTTTATATTAACTAGGTCAGCCCCAACTTAACCACTGGGTCGAACACCCCATTACAATTGACTGGGCCGACCCCTCTAGGGTGGTCTAATAACCCTTTGACCCACATAACACATACAGGGCTGACCCCCACTAGGGAAGTCTAATAACCCAAGTTACCACATTCTGACGGAGGAATAAACATCTCCGGCTATATAATAAGGTCTTCACGGAGGAATGAAACATCTTTGGAATAATAAAGTACAAATATAATATTCTTAGAAGTTACAATATTTCAACACTCCCCCTTAACGAGAAGGATATTATAACAACATCTGCAGGAGCAAGGAGTCATCGACTACATCATACATGATACATCTATAAATCATTGGAAGCTTTCTTTATACATCATCATTAGTAACTCAAGCAGTTATTGGAACATTTTCAAGATCTTCAATACTGGAACATCAACATCTCCAGTACCGAGTCTTCATCTTCTGCAGCACTTGAACAGCTACAGCATCATCATTATCAGATCCTCAGCATCATCTGGATCTCTCGATCATGATAAGCAGCATCGTCATCACACGATCATCAACATCGTCATCATACGATTAGCATCATCTTCATCACATGATCATCAGCATCGTCATCATACGATCAACATCTGGATCATCTCGATCTACAACATATGGATCATCTCGATCTACAACATCTGGATCATCGCGATCTACAACATCATCATAGTAGCATACTTTGCAATACACATGATCCAATTACAGGATGATCAATCCCGCTCTCTTTAGGACATAGGTCCATGGATGATACAATCCAGATCAAGTTCTAGGATGATCAATCCTTATCACTTTAAGACAAGTCTCATGTCTATGGACGATGCAATCCAGATCAACTTCCAGGAGGATCATTCCTTATCACTTTAAGACAAGTCTCATGTTTATGGACGATGCAATCCAGATCAATTTCCAGGAGGATCATTCCTTATCACTTTAAGACAAGTCTCATGTCTATGGATGATGCACTCCAGATCAACTTCCAAAAGGATCATTCCTTATCACTTTAAGACAAGTCTCATGTCTATGGACGATGCAATCCAGATCAACTTCCAGGAGGATAATTCCTTATCACTTTAAGACAAGTCTCATGTCTATGGACGATGCAATCCAGATCAACTTCCAGGAGGATCATTCCTTATCACTTTAAGACAAGTCTCATGTCTATGGACAATGCAATCTAGATCAAATTCCAGGAGGATCATTCCTTATCACTTTAAGACTGTTCGGGTACACAGGGTACTACCAAAGGACCGAACACCAAGAGCAACCACTTCACACAAACAGATCACAGATCAACACACCGATGTTTTGACGTGGTTTAAATCCTCTTGAGGGAAACACTCCACGGCCCCGGCCAAATAGCTTCTACGGGACAATTTATTATGCAAAGAAAGAAAGTTACAAATGAGCTTCTCATAATCGATCAACTAAACAATGACCCTCCATGCTCTTTAAATAGAGATCATGGACCAATTGGGTGTTAAGCCACGGATCAAGGTTAGGTTTGATCTAAGAGAAGTTGAGCCGTCGGATCACTCTATGTCGGAAACATATCGTGACTGTCGGATTAAGTATTTACAAATGCATACTAATGCATACTAAAGAAACACACTATCCCTAACGGATATATTACACAAGTTGATCTTAACTAACTCCTAGTAAGTGTCTAAATATCCTAACATCCCCCCTTAAGAACAACTTGGGATAGGATTGAAGGATATTCAAAAGTGACACTATTAGGAGAAGGAAGGAGGCATTAGAGCCTATCCCCCCTTAATGACAAGTTCCTGAACTCCTAACATAGATCGAAGTTTAGAAAACTTCGCTTCTGTAAGAGACTTGGTGAAGATGTCTGCAACTTGATCATCTGTAGGGCAAAAGAGCACTTCAAGAACACGATCATGAACAAGATTTCTGATGAAGTGCATATGTAGCTCAATGTGTTTGCTGCGTTGATGTAGAACTGGATCTTTGGCAAGCTTGATGGCACTTTGATTGTCGCACCAAAGTGGAGTAGGCTGCTGCTGCTCGAATCCAAACTCTGAAAGGATCTGTCGAAGCCATAAAGCTTCCTGACTGGCATTAACTGCTGCTCGATATTCTGCCTATGCTGAAGAAAGAGCAAGAGCTTGTTGTTTATTACAAGCCCAAGTAATAGGTCCAGATCCCAGACTGAAAACATAACCTGCAGTAGACTTTCGATCATTAGGATCGCCGGCCCAATCTGAATCAGTGAAACCAACCAACAAAGGTTTCCCCCCTGTACTGTAATGAATCCCAAACTGAACTGTACCTCGAATATATCGAAGTATTCTTTTAGCTGCTTTCCAGTGACTTTCATGAGGTGTCTGCATATAACGGGCAACTCGACCAACGACAAAGGAAAGGTCAGGACGTGAATGAGTCAAGTATAAAATACTACCAACAAGTTGACGATACAAGGTGGCATCTACTTCAGGTGAAGTACAAGTGGCAGAAAGTTTGACTCCAGACTGGAAGGGAGAAGGGGATGGTGTACAATATTCCATGTGAAAGCGACGAAGAAGGTCACAAGCATACTTAGACTGAGAAAGAAAGATTCCTTCTTTGGTTTGCAGAACTTGGAGACCAAGAAAATAATGCAAATGTCCTAAGTCTGACATTTCAAAAGTTTGTTTAAGACTGGATTTCACATAGGTTATAAGATTAGGGTCACTACCAGTAAGAATAAGGTCATCAACATATAGAAGAAGTATGATGAGATGGTTTCCTACTTTCTTGGTATAGACATTGGGGTCAGAATGGCATCTAGAAAAACCAGTGTCAAGGAGAAAGTTATCCATTTTGGCATACCAAGCTCTAGGAGCTTGCTTAAGGCCATATAAGGATTTCTTAAGGCGGCAGACAAGGCTAGAGTTATTCTGAACATAGCCAAGAGGTTGTTCCATGTAAATTTCCTCCTGTAAATCACCATGTAAGAAGGCAGACTTGACATCCATTTGATGGACTTCCCAATTGTGTAAGGCTACAAGGGAAAGAACAAGGCGGATGGAGTTCATTTTGGAGACGGGAGCAAAGGTTTCATTGTAGTCAATCCCTTCAACTTGGGAAAAACCTTTGGCAACTAACCTTGCCTTAAGTCTTTCAATACTTCCATCTGATGCATACTTAGTTCTGTAGACCCATTTAAATCTGACAAGTTTTCTTCCTTTTGGAAGAGGTACAAGATCCAAATTATTGTTCACCATTAAGGAACGATATCCTTCATCCATGGCTGCATCCCAATCTGGATTCCCTGAATCTTCTGCAAAAGTTTCTGGATCATGATTCTCGGAAACTTGAGCCAAAAGAGAAGAGGATCGCTGAAACTGAGAACGTGTTTGACGTTGATCTCTAGGATCATCGGCAAGATCACCAGCTGCTTCACATGTTGAACGGACCCATCGAGGAAGCACTTGTGCTGGTGCAACTGGAGGAACATGAGCAGGAGGAGGTGGATTTTCATCCTCACTGTCATCATCAGAAACTGGAGTTGGAAACCTGTCAAGGAAGTTAGAAGAAGAAGAAGAAGGCACAAACGCCGAATCAGGGTCGCAGGCCAAAGATGGCACACTCGCCGAGTTAGGCTCGCAGGCTAAGATATTTTCATCAAATTTAACATCTCTTCTAATGATTATAGCATGAGAATGTGGTTGAAGAAGTCTATAACCTTTTACATCTTCAGAATATCCAACAAATATGCACTTTTCACTTTTAGGCTGCAATGCTTTCCGTTTTTCATCCGGAATGTGAGCCCATGCTTCACTACCAAACACACGAAAGTGACTTACATCAGGTTTAATTTTACTCCATGCTTCTTCCGGTGTTATACCTTGTAAGGCTTTTGTGGGGGTGCGATTAACTATGTAATTTGCACAATTTATGGCTTCAGCCCAAAATTGAAGACTTAGTCCCTTAGATTGGATCATACAATTAGCCATTTCTTTTAAAGTGCGGTTCTTCCGCTCAGCTACACCATTTTGTTATGGTGTATATGGAACAATGTGTTGTTGTTGGATGCCTTGTTCAGTGCATAAAGTAGTGAACTGTTTGTTAACATATTCTCCTCCATTGTCAGATCTGTTTGTTAAAGAAGGAGTTGATTGAGAGGGTTTTGGACCCTTGTTTGACTTATTATTGCGAAAATTTTGTTTCTTGGGAGGCTTGGACTTTTCTTTCTGTTGGGAAAATAAGGCTTTCCCAGATGTATCTGCATTGTTGATTATTCCAAGATGAATGAGTTTATCTTGTTCTCTAATAAGGGAATCACAAAAGGATTCAAGACTAGGCTCTTGATAGCTAGCTGCATTCAGGGATGCTTTCATGGAGTAAAATGTAGATACAAAAACATAATATGCAGGTCCAAGTTTGGAAAGAATATGATAAATGCATTGTTTGTCTTCCCTCTCAATCTTACATTCTGCACATAAGAGTTTAAGAGTTTTGTACTTAGATAAATAATCTTGAATGCATGAAAAGTCACTTGGATTTAAAGAAATCAACTCATTTTCGAGTTGATGACCTCGAATTTCATTGTGTTTACCAAACACAGTTTCCAACTTGTCCCAAGCAGCATTAGGTTCATCAATTCCAGATATGTGGAATCGCAAATCAGTAGAGATTGACATCCCAATCAATCCATGAGCTTCATCACATCTATTTGCCCATTTTATTTTCTTATCATCATCAGTGGGTTCTTTTTCTTTCCCTGTGGTAATTCTGAAAAGTCCCCTACTTCGTAGAACATCCTCCATATGAGATTTCTATGAGAAATAGTTGGAACTGTTAAGTAGAATATCACAATGGGTGGCCATATTTGTAAATTAATGGTTGTAAAAGAAGAAACCAATAGTCTGGATGTGAAGAGCTCGAAAAAATAGGCGGTTTAAAAAAAAAACGGCACTGAAAACTAACTCTGTATGATGAAGTTATGCTTGAACAAAGAAACTGTTTGAAGATGTCCCCAATAGTGATGTGGCAGCTAGAGAATGTCCAGCAAAAAAGGAACCCCCCTCTTCCCAATATGAACCTTTTGACAATCACTTTACAAGAAATTTGCTTTAAGTGAACCACTTTTGTAAAATAAGTGATTTCACTTTTAGAATGATATTACTTTTAAATAGTGCAACAATAAAAAAAAACTTAAGTGACTCACTTGTATTTTTATTTTTTATTATTTAAGTGAGATGCACTTTTACAATAAAGTAACTTGAAAATAGAAATTGCATGCACTTTTCTTTTTAAAAGCAACTTCCTAAGACTTGAACTCAAGACCTATTCAGGAATAAATCAACTTTGAACCAAGTGAGCTAGATTAAAAGGTATGTAAAATATGGGAATGAGGAAGGGGGCTTTTTTTTTTTTTACTCTTCGTGCTCGGTTTGCGTGCTTGCCCTTTTTCCTGCAAAACAGACCACAAAATGAAACAAATTTTTTTTTTCCACACTTGTGGAGTTAGATCTTGTTAGCTTGCCCGGAAAGTCTACGTTTTCTCTCTGTTTCTGATTTGCCGAGATCGCGCAAGGTGCATGGCAAAGAGCATACGCAGCCGAGAAAAACCCTTTCCCTTTATGTTTCTGATTTACCGAGATCGCTCAAGGTGCACGGCAAAGAGCATACACAGACGGGAAAGCAACAATCCGAACCCAAAAAAAATCTAACAGTAAAAAAAATGAAATATGAGATTTTTTTATTATTAAAAAACGAAATAAAAAAAAATGCGTCACTGTAACATTATACCTTCAGATCTGATGAAATACGCGTTTCTGGAGCAACTGGGAACCTTTTTCGATCAAATGAAAACTATTTCCCAATGGAAACGACGCTCCAGACGCAATGGAACACCTCCCATAGCCCAGAAATGCACAGAAATACCAGAACTAGAAACCCTTTCGAGTTTCGGCAACAACAGTTCAAGATCTAGATCATAACCGGAAGCAGCACTTCATAAAAGCTCTGATACCATGTTCGGGTACACAGGTTACTACCAAAGGACCGAACACCAAGAGCAACCACTTCACACAAACAGATCACAGATCAACACACCGATGTTTTGACGTGGTTTAAACCCTCTTGAGGGAAACACTCCACGGCCCCGGCCAAATAGCTTCTACGGGACAATTTATTATGCAAAGAAAGAAAGTTACAAATGAGCTTCTCATAATCGATCAACTAAAAAATGACCCTCCATGCTCTTTAAATAGAGATCATGGACCAATCGGGTGTTAAGCCACGGATCAAGGTTAGGTTTGATCTAAGAGAAGTTGAGCGGTCGGATCACTCTATGTCGAAAACATATCGTGACCGTCGGATTAAGTATTTACAAATGCATACTAATGCATACTAAAGAAACACACTATCCCTAACGGATATATTACACAAGTTGATCTTAACTAACTCCTAAGTGTCTAAATATCCTAACAAAGACAAGTCTCATGTCTAGGGATGATGCAATCCCATCACGTACATTTTGAACCAAGGGTCCAGGGACAATGTAGTCCTATCACGTACATTTTGAACTAAGAGTACAGGGACGATGCAGTCCTATCATCAATTCTCGGAGACAGATGTCTACGGATCAATTCCGGGACCAAATTCCGGGGAAGATACAATCCCCACCTGTCCACTAAGGACTTCATTCTCAAAGACATCTGTCTACGGATCAATTCTGGGACCGAAGTCCGGGGAAGATACAATCCTCACCTGTCCATTAAGGACTTCATTCTTGGAGACATCTGTCTACGGATCAATTCTGGGACCGAAGTCCGGGGAATATACAATCCCCACCTATCCAATAAGGACTTCATTCTCAGAGACATCTGTCTACGGATCAATTCTAGGATCGAAGTCCGGGGAATATACAATCCCCTCTCGTCCACTAGGGACCACATTCTCAAAGACATATGTCTACGGATCCTTTTAGAACACGTGTTCAAGGATGATGCAATAACTCTTCTTTCTCGGAGACATATGTCTACGGATCCTTTTAGAACATGTGTTCAAGGATGATGCAATCCCCTTGTCAACTTAGACCCTGTCTAAGGACCATTCACCAACCTCACTATTGGCATCACCAATATAGGTATCCACATCATTGACCTCACTGTCGATGCAGGAAATCTCATCATCAACGATCATATGACTCCCCCTTTTGAGGAGGGTCCTTCTGAACTACACCAAGCTTGTCTCGGAAATACTCAAACTTTACTCGAGACAGAGGTTTGGTCAATATATCAACAACTTGTTCGTCAGTGCTTACATACTCGAGCTTGATAGCTCCTTTTTACACCATATCCAGTATATAGAAATATCGGATCTCTATGTGCTTTGACTTATCATGGAACAATGGATTCTCTGTCATCTTGATACAACTCTGGTTGTCACACAGGATCTCAGTGGGTTCCATCTCTAAGTCAAATAAACCAGATAATAACTTCTGAAGCCATATCGTTTCGCAATTAGCAGAGCAAGCAACTATATATTCCGCTTCAGTTGTGCTGAGAGCCACACTAGATTGCTTCCTGCTAAACCACGAGATCATGGCAGATCCAAGACAATAACATCCACCTGATGTACTCTTCCTGTCTGAGACACTTCCTGCCCAATCAACATCTGAGTAGCCATGTAATCTGAAGTCATGATCTCCAAGATAATATAGACCAAAATCTATCGTACCCTTTAGATACCTCATCACATGCTTTGTAGCTATTAAGTGAACTCTTCTAGGTTCCACTAGATACTGACTCAAGTTATTTACGGCAAAGCATATGTCTAGTATATTATTTGTCAAATGCATCAATGACCCAATAATTTGTCTGTATAGAGTCACATCCACTAACTTTGATGAGTCATCAGATAACAGCTTCAAGTTGGAACCCATGAGAGTGGCCATGGTTGTACATTCCAACATATCAAATCTTCTCAAGATTTCCACAGCATACTTTCCCCAGTTGACAAAGATTCCTTCTGGGCCATGCCATACTTCCAGACCTAGGAAGTAATGCATCAATTTGAGATCTTTCATCTCAAATTCTGTAGCCATCTTCTTCTTGCTTTCCATGATCTGTTTCTCATTCCCTATCAGAAAGAGATCATCCTCATACAATAATAGTATGATAGGTTCATCATCCATAACCTTAAGGTAAAGGTTAGGATCAACTTTACTTTTGGTAAAGCCCAAGCTTTGTCAAGAAGCCGTCAATTCTCCCTCTGTGACTGAACATCATTCACACTCTGCATTGAGTGATCTTCTGCATATCTATCCGTGCCATCTCTCGTCAGATTGTTGAATATTGTAACTTCTAAGAATATTATATTTGTACATTATTTATTCCGGAGATGTTTCATTCCTCCGAGGTAACCCTACTATGTATATGGAGATGCTTATTCCTCCAGGGTTTGATATTAACTAGGGTTATTAGATCCACCATGTGTGGGTCGGCCCTGTAGTTATATTTTAGGGGTTATTAGACTTCTCCAGGTGAGGTCGGCCCCAACAGGTCTTTTAGTCAGTTGAGAGTCAAGTATAAATAGAGGAGGTGAACTCCTCATTAGACCACTCACTCACTTGTGGAAGAGTGCGCACTTGTCTGTGAGATCAGCTAAGAAGACAAAGGAAGGAGGAGCACATCTTGTATTTTGGTTGATCATCTTATTGAGGAAAGCTTTACTGGGTTTTCTACCCCATGAGGGTTTCCCAGGATATATTGTGTGTCTATCTTGTGATTATGCTTCTTTCAGTGATCTTGCTTGGTTATTTGGTTTAAACTTAACATGGTATCAGAGCTAGACTGAATAGGACATCTTTCACAAGGTAAGATTATCTCTCTCTCTCTCTTTGGTGAAGTTAGGGTTTCATCCCAAAGTTGGTATTATTGATTTTTGGTTGCATGGCTGGATAGCCCTCCTCAATACCTTTCTTTTAAGCCCTAGATCGAACTTTTTGGTTGGGTAGAACTCCGGGAATTGTAAACCCTAATTCTACCAAAAGTGCGATACGTCAGATTTTGGTTTCAGAAAAAAGTTGGAATTTTTGATTTCTGATTACATGGTTGGATAGCCCTTATCAAGAGCATTCTTTTAAGCCATCGATCGAACTTTTTGGTTAAGTAGAACTCCGGGAAAGTCAAACCCTAATTCTACCAAAAGTGCGATAAAATTCTGTTTCAGTTTCCGGAAAAGTGAAAAGTAACTTTCCAAGTAAGTCTACTCTGTCTCTTGGACTCCCCCAAGAGAAGATGGCTCCAAATACTAAGCTTGAAGACAAGCTAGAAGGCATAGAGAATTTCCGGGCATGGAAATACAGAATTGGTCTCATTCTTGAAGAGAATGATCTTGCTCAGCTTATCAAGGAAGAAGTTGCAGAACCAGAAGGAGATGAAGCCAAAGAGAAGCATAGGAAAGATTTGATTAGGGCAAAGAGAATCATAGCTGATTCCATCAAAGACCACTTGATTCCACAAGTGGCCTCCAAGAAGACTCCAAAGGAAATGTATGATGCCCTAGGAAGAATGTATGAAGGGAAGAACATCAATAGGAAGATGAATCTGAGGACTAAATTGAAGAGCACCAAGATGCACAATGGAGAATCCATTCAAGACTACTTCTCAAGGGTTTCACAAATCAAGGAACAACTAGATGCAATTGGTGATACTCTTGATGAGGATGAACTTGTGATGACTGCCCTCAATGGTCTCACTAGATCTTGGGAGTCATTTATACAAACCATGTGTGCCAGGAAAGAGAGCATGAAGTTTGACATAGTATGGGAGGATTGTGTTCAAGAAGAAGCTAGGGTTGCAAATAGAGAAGCCCTTCTCAAAGAGGATGACCAAGCCTTAGCCACTCATACCAAAAGAAGAAGAATGAGTCATCTCAAGAGAGTTGACCACAAAGGATCTCAACACTTCTCTAGATCTAACAAGAGAAGAGGACCCAATTCAGCAAGAGATCTTTCTACGGTAGAATGCTACAGTTGTCATAAATTGGGACACATCTCCAGATTTTGTCCTTCTCAAAGGAAGAAAGTCTTCCACAAAAGACATCATGCACATATGGCAGAAAATGATAGTGAAGAAGAAGAAGAGGAAGAAGATGAAGAAGAAGAAGAGGTAGAGGTAAAACCCAAAAGGAAAAGATGTAAGGTGAAGAAAGAAGATCCAGAAGAATATGTTCTATTCTCTGCACTCTCTGGATCTGTATCTCCTGGAGAAGATACATGGCTCATTGATAGTGGTGCTTCCAAGCACATGACAGGTCAAAGAAAGACCTTCTCAAATCTTGAAGAAAAGTCTTCTTCACAGAAAGTATCTCTAGGAGATGACTACCAATATCCTATCAAAGGAATTGGTGAAGCTATCTATAAGCTAGATTCTGGAACACCCTTGAAGATGAAAGACATCTTATATGTCCCAGGTTTAAAGAAGAACCTTCTCTCTATTTCAGCACTAGATAAGAAAGGCTTCAGAGTAGCCTTCATAGATGGACAAGTACTCATGTGGTCCAAAGGGAAGACAATTAAAGATGCAGTTGTTATTGGTGAAGAAGAAGGAGGTCTCTATAAACTCAAGGGTCATCCAGAAGCTGCCCTTGCACATGAGATCTCCAGCCCCAGTGAGCTATGGCATAGAAGATTATCCCACATCAACTTTAAAGCCTTACCCTATGTAAGCAAGGTAGTCATAGGATTACCAGATTTAAAAGCTGATCATGATGGCTCATGTAAAGGATGTAAGAAAGGGAAAATATCAAGAACCCCTTTCCAAAGAGTGAAACAAAGACTAAGAACATTTTAGAGCTTATACACTCAGATGTATGTGGTCCAATGCCCACCACTTCCTTAAGTGGGTTTGAATACTATCTTTCATTCATAGATGACTATTCAAGGAAAACTTGGATATAATTCCTGAAAGGTAAGAATGAAGTCTTTGGAAAATTCAAAGAGTTCAAGGCTCTAATAGAAAATCTATCAGACAAGAAAATCAAAACTCTCAGAACAGATAATGGCGGAGAATTCACCTCAAAGGAATTTGAGGACTTTTGCAAAGAAGCTGGAATTAAAAGGGAACTAACTACTCCCTACAATCCCCAACAGAATGGGGTGGTTGAAAGGAAAAATAGAACAATCATGGAAGCTGTGAAGACCATGATACATGACCAAGATCTTCCCATGTACTTATGGGCTGAAGCAGCCAAGACAACAGTTTATGTGCAAAATAGATTATCTCACAGTGCTCTTGAATTCAAAACTCCAGAAGAAGTATTTACAGGTAAGAAGCCTGAGGTAAGTCATCTTAAAATATTTGGGTGTCCTGTGTATATCCACATTCCAAAAGAAAAGAGAACCAAGTTGGATCCCTCAGGTAAGAAGGGAATGTTTGTTGGCTATTGTGAAACTTCCAAAGCCTTCAGAATCTACATACCAGGTTTCCATCATATAGAAATAAGTAGAGATGTAACCTTTGATGAGGAAGCAGCTCTCAAGAAATCCAGAAAGTGTCAACTTGAAGAAGTTTATGAAGAAGACTCATCACCTAGAAATTCAGAGAATGTTCACATCCCTGAAGAAGCTACACCAGAGGATCATGACATGCTGGAACCTCAAGAACCCCCTGTTGCAGAACTATCCAGGAAAAGAAGACCAGCATGGGCTAGAGATATTATTCAAGGAGCTGAAAGATATGGAGCTCCTGAAGGCTCCACTAGAGAAAGAAAGAAACCAAAGCTTGTGTCCAACTATATGGCCTTAATGTGTGATCTTGTGGATCAACTACCTACTAACTATGAAGAGGCAGCTCAGAAGAAAGAATGGGTAGAAGCAATGACAGAGGAATATCAGTCAATAATGAAAAATGATGTTTGGGATATAGTTCCCAAGCCAAAAGATAAAAGTGTGGTTTCTTCCAAATGGATTTTCAAAATAAAACATGCCGCAGATGGAAGCATTGAAAAATACAAAGCAAGATTTGTAGCCAGAGGATTCTCTCAGAAGGAGGGAATTGACTACGAAGAAACATTTGCACCAGTTGCCAGGTATACTTCAATTAGAACTATTATGGCTCTTGCATCCATGATGAAGTGGAATTTACACCAAATGGATGTTAAGACAGCTTTTCTGAATGGTGTAATTGAAGAAGAAGTTTACATAGAGCAACCTCAAGGGTTTGAGGTTAATGATGGAAGAACTCATGTATGCAAATTGAAGAAGGCATTATATGGGTTGAAACAAGCGCCAAGGGCTTGGTACGGAAGGATTGATAATTTCTTAACTAGCATGGGCTTTACCAAAAGTAAAGCTGACCCAAATCTTTATCTCAAGGTAATGGATGATGAACCAGTTATATTGCTGTTATATGTAGATGATCTCTTCTTAACTGGAGATGAGAAACAGATTATTGAAAGCAAGAAGAAGCTTTCTTCAGAATTCGAGATGAAAGATCTCGGATTAATGCACTACTTCTTAGGCTTAGAAGTATGGCAAGAACCAAAAGGAATCTTTCTAAATCAAGGTAAGTATACTGTGGAGATTCTCAAAAGATTTGATATGTTGGAGTGCAAAGCCATGGCCACTCCCATGGACTCCAACTTAAAGTTATTAGTTAATGATTCATCAGAATTAGTGGACATAACTCTATATAGACAAATCATTGGATCATTGATGTACTTAACTAATACTAGGCCTGATATATGCTTTGCTGTAAATACCCTAAGTCAGTATCTAGTAGAACCTAGAAAGGTTCACTTAATAGCTGCAAAGCATGTAATGAGGTACCTAAAAGGTACATTAGATTTTGGCCTTTTCTATTTTGGAGGTCATGAACTCAGATTACATGGTTACTCAGATTCTGATTGGGCAGGTAGTGTCTCAGATAGAAAAAGTACCCCAGGTGGATGTTATGGTCTTGGATCTGCCATGATCTCATGGTTCAGCAAGAAACAATCAAGTGTGGCCCTCAGTACTGCTGAAGCTGAATATATAGCTGCCTGTTCTGCTAGCTATGAAGCAGTATGGCTTCGGAAACTTTTATCTGGAGTGTTTGACTTAGAAATGGACCCCACTGTGATTATGTGTGATAATCAAAGCTGCATCAAGATGACTGAAAATCCTGTATTTCATGATAAGTCAAAACACATAGAGATCCGATACTTTTATATACGAGACATGGTGCAGAGAGGAGCTATCAAGCTAGAGTATATAAGCACTGAGGATCAAATCGCTGATATCCTGACCAAGCCTCTGTCTCGAGTAAAGTTTGAACACTTCCGAGACAAGCTTGGTGTAGTTCAGAAGAACCCTCCTCGAAAGGGGGAGTAGCACAGTATGAGACAAACAATCCTATCTCATTAATGATGAGGTTACCTATTTTTTGTACTTACTCACCTAGAATTATTTAGATTTAGGACTCTTATATTCTTTATTTTGATGGTTAGATGTATACATGCTTTTGATGATAGATGTATACATGCTAGATACTTTTGATGATAGATGCTTTTGATAGTTAGATGTATACATACTTTTGATGTATACATGCTTTTGATGATAGATGTATACATGTTTTGATGATGATGATACATGTTGTGGTTATACATGTTTTGATGATGATGATACATGTTGTGATTATACATGTTTTTGATGTTGATGATACATGTTGTGGTGATACATGTTATGATGATGAGGATACATGTTCTTGATGAACATGTGAAGGGATTGGATCATTCCTGGACTTCAGTCCGAAAGAAGAGCCGTAGACGTATGTCTTCGATAATGAAGGGATTGGATCATTCCTGGACTTCAGTCCGAAAGAAGAGCCGTAGACGTATGTCTTCGAGAATGAAGGGATTGGATCATTCCTGGACTTCAGTCCGAAAGAAGAGCCGTAGACGTATGTCTTCGATAATGAAGGGATTGGATCATTCCTGGACTTCAGTCCGAAAGAAGAGCCGTAGACGTATGTCTTCGAGAATGAAGGGATTGGATCATTCCTGGACTTCAGTCCGAAAGAAGAGCCGTAGACGTATGTCTTCGATAATGAAGGGATTGGATCATTCCTGGACTTCAGTCCGAAAGAAGAGCCGTAGACGTATGTCTTCGAGAATGAAGGGATTGGATCATTCCTGGACTTCAGTCCGAAAGAAGAGCCGTAGACGTATGTCTTCGAGAATGAAGGGATTGGATCATTCCTGGACTTCAGTCCGAAAGAATAGCCGTAGACGTATGTCTTCGAGAATGAAGGGATTGGATCATTCCTGGACTTCAGTCCGAAAGAAGAGCCGTATACGTATGTCTTCGATAATGAAGGGATTGGATCATTCCTGGACTTCAGTCCAAAAGAAGAGCCGTAGACGTATGTCTTCGATAATGAAGGGATTGGATCATTCCTGGACTTCAGTCCGAAAGAAGAGCCGTAGACGTATGTCTTCGATAATGAAGGGATTGGATCATTCCTGGACTTCAGTCCGAAAGAAGAGCCGTAGACGTATGTCTTCGAGAATGAAGTCCTTGGTGGACGGTTGAGGATTAAGTCATCCTTGGACGTAGGTCCTAAAAGCACGGTGAAGGGATTGGATCATTCCTGGACTTTAGTCCGAAAGAAGAGCCGTAGACGTATGTCTTCGAGAATGAAGTCCTTGGTGGACGGTTTAGGATTAAGTCATCCTTGGACGTAGGTCCTAAAAGCACGGTGAAGGGATTGGATCATTCCTGGACTTCAGTCCGAAAGAAGAGCCGTAGACGTATGTCTTCGAGAATGAAGTCCTTGGTGGACTGTTGAGGATTAAGTCATCCTTGGACGTAGGTCCTAAAAGTACGGTGAAGGATTGGATCATCCTTGGATTTTGGTCCTGTAAACTGAGCCATAGACGTGAGGTCTCCAAGAACATGATAGGACTGGATCGTCCCTGGACTTCGGTTCAAAAGGTACATGAATGGTTTACATCATTCCTTGATGATGACGATGTTCGTGTGATGACGATGACGATGATCGTGTGATGACGATGCTGATGATCGTGTGATGACGATGCTGATGATCGTGTGATGACGATGCTGATGATCGTGTGATGACGATGCTGATGATCGTATGATGACGATGCTGATGATCGTGTGATGACGATGCTGATGATCGTGTGATGACGATGCTGATGATCGTGTGATGACAATGCTGATGATCGTGTGGCGACGATGCTGATGATCGTATGATGACGATGCTGATAATCGTATGATGACGATGCTGATGATCGTGTGATGACGATGCCGATGATCGTGTGATGACGATGCTGATGATCGTGTGATGACGATACTGATGATCGTGTGATGACGATGTTGATGATCGTGTGGCGATGATGATGATGATCGTGCGATGACGATGCTAATGATCATATGACGATGCTGATAACGATGTTGATGTTCCAGTAACTAGTCAAGTTACTGATGATGATGAATTGAAGAAAGCTTCCGATGATATATAGATGATGTAGTAAATGACTCCTTGCTCCTACAGATGTTGTTATAATATCCTTCTCGTTAAGGGGGAGTGTTGAATATTGTAACTTCTAAGAATATTATATTTGTACATTATTTATTCCGGAGATGTTTCATTCCTCCGAGGTAACCCTACTATGTATCTGGAGATGCTTATTCCTCCAGGGTTTGATATTAACTAGGGTTATTAGACCCACCATGTGTGGGTCGGCCCTGTAGTTATATTTTAGGGGTTATTAGACTTCTCCAGGTGAGGTCGGCCCCAACAGGTCTTTTAGTCAGTTGAGAGTCAAGTATAAATAGAGGAGGTGAACTCCTCATTAGACCACTCACTCACTTGTGGAAGAGTGCGCACTTGTCTGGGAGATCAGCTAAGAAGACAAAGGAAGGAGGAGCACATCTTGTATTTTGGTTGATCATCTTATTGAGGAAAGCTTTACTGGGTTTTCTACCCCATGAGGGTTTCCCAGGATATATTGTGTGTCTATCTTGTGATTATGCTTCTTTCAGTGATCTTGCTTGGTTATTTGGTTTAAACTTAACACAGATGGGTCTACTGATATGAGCCTCAATATCATTTGAACTCTGTGGTGAGTTCCTTCTTGCATCCATGTCATCTGTATATAGAAACCATATTCAACCTTGTAGCAAAGGTTGAGATCCCCATTACCCATGGTGATCATTAAGCTCATCAAATGACTATCGATCCTGAGTACCCATACAGAGCCTGATTCACACTTCTTCTTCAATTACACCATTAAGAGAATGGTCTTATCTAGCCACTTGGAGCAAACATCTCGTCATGATCCTCTTCCTCTTTCTAAGAGAATCTTCTAGCCACGAGCTTGCTATAGTATGTTTGATTTGTAAGTCTTCTTGTTGAACATCCATCACTTGTTCAGTGTTCATCATTCTTCATGATCTTTCCTACAAATCAAAATTAAGTACATGATTAGTAATACTTCATAATCATCAAATCATGTTGACATGATAACCTATTATGCATACAAATATGATTTTCATAGTTATGCAACAATCTTGACCAATACTTTGGCACAACACTTTTTCATATCCTGTATGCATACAGTGGCTATCTAGATGCCTTCCATCTCTACTAGAACATACTATCGAGAGCGTGCACAGCTCTCAGCATGTCAACAAAGAGGTTTCATTCTAGACAATCAACAATGGAATGTTTTTCCAACTTATCAATCATATGCATATTAGTAGTATACTGTTCATTGCTATATGAGTGTTTACACTCAGCATGATATATTCTAGAAATACAAATATGCATACAACCATTACAAGCAATATCATTTACTATTTCAAAGATTCAAATAACAACTCAAATACTTATCTTTTATGTTTGTGTGGTTGCCTCCTGCTTGATCTTCTATATGTCTTTTGAACTTCTATTCATTCTGTACCACTGTGCATGCTCAAGTGTGCACTAGTGTCATCCTCATGATCTCATACACACACATACATTCATTAGTATAATCTCAATAAAACATTCTAATTATAAATAATCTTGAATATGTATGGTCATGATCATTCAATACATGGGTATCTAAGATCCTAGCACAAAGTAGGATTCTAACATAGGAAGACATACCTGGATTAGATACATACTTATTTCTTTCTAACATACCCAAACAATATCTTTAGTCTCTTCATTGATTTAGAGACCTTGTGATAGTAACCTGCATACCTCATAAGTTAAGCATAGTAGAAATAAATCATACATACCTCGTAAGTAGAGCTTCTAAAGACTATGGATAAGTATTTGTCTTTATGTCATCATGGTCATAGAACTAGATTTGTCTTTCTTGATGTACCTATCTTTTGTTAGCAGACAACATCATCCTCATACAACACCACAGGTGCATTAGTACAATCATATAACCTTGATCAAAGAATGTCTTCTATCATTCACATGCATTCATACTTTTACTAGGGTGATAAGACAATTCTAAGATTAATCAAGATTGTACTAACCTCAATAATATGAAGACAAGCATATTATAAACTTAATCATGAACATATTTCAACACATACCTGTATATCCTCAAGTCATACCTGTTAGGATTTCTTTTAACCCAATCCACTTTGATTTGCTGAAACTGGATCTGTAGTTGGATTAGGGTTTGTCAGAGAAACCCTAAAAATTCAAACTTTGAATTTCAAACTCCTGAATGGATGGAAAGATGTGCCTTGATGAGCTGATCAAGCTAGCATACTTCAATTTTGAAATCTCCAAAATTTGACCCCTCGAAATTGCCTTTCAAACTTCTGGATCTTCCAGACAGGATCCCGAACTAGGGTTTGGTGAGGCCCACCCTTCTTCCCAATCAAAAGGTTCAATCCAAAGCTCTAAAATTCTATTTTTCTCAGGAGTTTCTAGCCATGGTCACAAACTTCAAAAATTCCAACTTTTGCAGAAGCCCTAATTTTCCACCTTTTCGATCAAGGTCCCGAACTAGGGTTTGATCAAGGTCCCGAACTAGGGTTTGATCAAGCCCACCCTTCTGACCAACCAAAAAATTTGATCTTGGTCTCTAAATTTCTATTTTTCTGAGTAGCATTCAGCCGAGGACTCCAATTCAAAAAATTCCAACTTTCTCCAAAACCCTAATTTTCCACAGTAGTGACGATTCAAGAATGAAGGTGCTCAAAATCCAAATATGTTTTGACAGAAATATGCACCTAATTGTTTCTGGTGTAACTCCGAAATTATGAATCCACAGGGTCTGAAACTTCTTCCTGTGGTATCTCGACCTATATTCTTTCCAACCCCATATATTTGACCTCAATTCAATTCTCTGAGAGAGAGTTATGCCAAGTGTCACAACGTGACCTGTTTATGGGATAAAACAGGAGAGCAAAACTTGTATGGAGTGCCGCGTGTCACTGATTCAACTTATGCCTTTTAAAAAGTTACCTGATATAGTACAGTCTGTGTACTATTTGTCACTTTTTACGAAATTGCATTTGGAGCTTCCTAGCCCAAGTTATGACCTTTTTTCCTAGGTCACCTGATTATGACTAAGATCTGGAAAAGGTAGAAACCCTAACTTGTACTGATCATAACTCACAAAGTACAATGGATATGAGGTTGTCCTTTGGACACAAGGTACATGGGTATGTTATCTACTATCTATAAAGGTTTTAGATCTTGCACCTTCGCCAAAATGGATTTATAGAGAAAGTTCCACGATGACTAGTTTTTGCTATACAAAACCCTAACCTTCAAATTGTCGCAAGTGAAGCAAGTGTCATAAGTGCCATACATTTCCTTCCTTCATGTTAGCTCTGAAACCATGTTAATATTCAATATGCTAAGACTGAAAATATCAGCATTACATTCCCTTTCATAACAATAGCATATACAGGATCACTGAAAGAACAACAAGCACAGCATAAACACAAGAGACACAGATTTATCCTGGGAAACCCTCATGGGGTAGAAAACCCAGCAAAGATTCCTCAATATAGATGACCAGAAAATAAAAAGATGTAAACCTTAGACATGAGCTCCTTCTCCTCCATAGTAGATCTCTTCCTCACCTATGCGCTATTCACAAGTGAGTGTGTGTGTTAAATGAGGAACACACCTCCTCTATGTATACACATCTCCGACTTGTCTTTTATATTAACTAGGTCGGCCCCAACTTAACCACTGGGTTGAACACCCCATTACAATTGACTGGGCCGACCCCTCTAGGGTGGTCTAATAACCCTTTGACCCACATAACACATACAGGGCCGAGCCAGACTAGGGAAGTCTAATAACCCAAGTTGCCACATTCCGACGGAGGAATAAACATATCCGGATATACAATAAGGTCTTCACGGAGGAATGAAACATCTTCGGAATAATAAAGTACAAATATAATATTCTTAGAAGTTACAATATTTCAAAACGACATGCCACGTGTCACTGTTTCAACTTCGGCCTTTGAAAAGAGGACTTGTGAAACTAAAGTCCGTTCCCTACTTGTCACTTTTTAGGAAATTTCCTTTGGAGCTTCCTAGCCCGAGATATGACCTTTTTCCTAGGTCACCTGTTTATGACTGAGATCCGGAAGAGGCAGAAACCCTAACTTGTACTGATCATATCTGACAAAGTACAACGAATCTGAGGCTGTCCTTTGGACAAACGGTATAGGAGGATGTTATCTACTGACCTGTAGAAGTTTCATATCCTGAACCTTCGCCAAGATGGATATATAGCGAAAGTGCCACGATGACTGGTTTTTGCTATATAAAACCCTAACCTTCAAATTGTCGCAAGTGAAGCAAGTGTCGTAAGTTCCATACATTGCCTTCCTTCAAGCTAGCTCTGATACCATGTTAATATTTAATATGCTAAAATAGAGAATTACAGAATTACATTCCATTTCACAACAATAGCATATACAGGATCACTGAAAGAACAACAAGCACAACATAAACACAAGAGACACAGATTTATCCTGGGAAACCCTCATGGGGTAGAAAACCCAACAACTCTTCCTTAATATAGATGACCAACAAATACAAAGATGTAATCCCCAAACAGGAGCTCCTTCTCCTCCATAACAGTTCTCTCTCTCTCTCCTATTCGCCAATCACAAGTGAGTGAATGTGTGTTAAATGAGGAACACACCTCTATTTATACACAACTCCGACTTGACGTTTACACTAACTAGGGTAGTCTAATAACCCTAGTTACCACATTATCCATGGAGGAATAAAACATCTCCATATATACAATAGGGTCTCCACGGAGGAATGAAACATCTCCGGAATAATAAAGTACAAATATAATATTCTTAGAAGTTACAATATCTCAACAGTGGATGCATTGTTTTTCTTACCCCTATCACCCTTGTTCATTTGAGAGTACCGAGCTTCGGAAAGGGGGTTTTTCCTTAATACGTGTCTCCTCGGGTCCTTTTTGTGCCTCTCAATGGGAGGCTTCGAAAGGCTTGCATTAGTCAAAAGGGTTGAAAGCATTGTTTTTGTGACGACCCATACTATTTTAATTTTAGAGTGAAAGGATGAGGTATGCTCTCCCACCCAATAAGTCACTTAGGGGAAAATCATATTTCTGGGAAGCGAACTGCGATGGTTCTTGAGAAGGGAAAGGAGCTAACGACCGAAAGAAGCTGAACTACGAGTGTTGAATGTACTTACAAAGGAGAGCTTTAGCTATTAATTGATGTAGCAAGAAGCTCACCCCCTAAGGCACATGCTATAGTGAGGTAGTTTTATGGGAAGAGCCATTGAATCTATTGGAACACCAAAATGTAAGTTTATGTGACCCATCTTAGAGTGAAAATTGTCAGTTTCTGCGAGGCCTTTATCTTTAAAATAGAAAAAAACCCATGGTGTGTACAAAACCAATGAGTTCAGACCCCTCGGGGAATGCAATCTTACTACATAATCTTGTTGGAGCTAAATACCAATAAGTTGCACCTAACCTACTGTTCCTGAGCCTTCTCGTAAAGGATCCTTCGTTACTCACCTAAGAGGTGGAAGGAGCTACTCACAAAGAAAGAATCCCTTCTCTCTCTTTTCAAGGATGGCCTCGTAGCTTAGGTGTCGGAGCCTTTCACTTGGGATTTAATCTTTTTACCTTGTGTCATAGCCTATTACTCGCAAAGGAAGGAGCCTTTCTCACTAATCAAATCTGTTGAAGCCATGACCCCTTGCCCTCCCTTCGGTCATGCAAGTTTTTCCCTCATTTTGGCAACAAAACAAAGAATTTACCATGCTTTGCTCCCCTGTGTAAACAACTGAATTCGCTGGAAATTGTTTCTCTCAAATGAACATGAGTGTTGGTCGTTACAAATACACGCAACAAATGCCCTTCACCATTTTCCTTACCCTTTTGACAGAACCCTTGAACCTTTAGCCTTCATCAACAGAATCACCAAGTCCCACGAAAGGAATATTCCTTTAGCCTTCACCTTTTTCCATGTCCACCTTTAGCCAGTAGAAATAAACATAAGAGTTATTGATTGATTGCGTGATTTATTGAGGGACAGTCTTTTTAAAGGGAGAGATCCAGGAGCCAATAACCTTCCTTTCAATTTTCTTTTCCAGAATCCACCAAAACCTTTCACCAAAGGGCCTTAAACATTTCCTTTCAATAGAACCCTTACCTTGTCCTTTCACGCTTGGTAAAGGTATTCTTACTGTCTCTGAAGAGTGGTGTACCTTTCCTAGGCCAGATTACCTTCCTTCTTTTCAACTTATTTATGCCCGCCCCGGAAACAAATGGTTGTGAGGAGCAATGCCTTAGTTGCCCCGACTATAATACACCCTAGGGCACTACAGTCTATCTATACTTAACTTAGGAATGCTTATATAAAGTAGATGTATATAAATAGCCCAAGGGAGACCCATTTACCCGTTTCTCGCAAGTATAGGGGTCGAATATAGAAGAATCTTGCAAGCAAGTAGAGGTGACATATCCTTTCCGTCTCGCTACTGTGTTTTGCTTTCCTTGATGCAACTACTTTCTCCTTGGCTCGTTAGGGACCTGCTTTCCAGCCAAAAAGATAAGCAAGCCAAAATTTGCGAGCAAAGGCAAGATGTTTAACAAAATTAGCTAATCCAGATTTAGAGTGGGTGGGGGAGTAAGTCAGTTTTTTGGGGATATGTGACTTTGTATTGGGATAGCTAGTGAGTTACTTTATTATACGTAATGATTTATTATTACTTTATTATACGTTATTATTTAAAATAAAGTCATTGCTATGAGTATCCTACTAAGCCTTACATAGTACTCTTTTATGTAATAGAGTGAGATATTACAAAAGTATGTTTAATAATGCAATATTTCTAACCCGTGATAGCTAAGTGTATAAGAGTATCCTACGTATAACATGCCTAAGAATTTAGCTTCTATTATAGAAAATTCATGGTACTATTTACTAAGTACTATTTACTAACCTGACTACGGATAAAGTTAGTATGCTATAGTATGGTCATGTAAGTGTTACAGTGAATGTCACTCTAATTAAGCAACTTATATACGTTAACTTATTCAGCTGTATGTGTACTCATAACTCTATTAATTGATTCCATATTAACATTGGAAAATTATATATATATATATATATGTATATATATAATTATTATTATTATTATGATATTATAGAGTGAATAATAGTATTTATCATTATTGGAAAAGTATGGTATTTTTAAGCATATTAATTATGTGTTTCATCTATCTAGGTCAAAGTTTGAAGTCACAAAGGTAGGCTAAACCATTAATGCCTACTTTCTTATCCCATGTCAACAAGATGGGGTAGAAACATATAAATAATTGGATGATGTTGAAATATAATAAGATGTATATACTAAATTAATTGAAGAAAGTGAAGAAATGAGTAGAATTTGGATCAAATATAAATATATGAGAAATAATTTATGATTTAGTCATTGCGATATAAGTTGAGTGAAATGTTGGTTAAGAGTTGCAATTTATGATATAAATAATTATATTATATAAGTTATTGAGGGTGGTGTCATGAAGTATGATTGACACATCTATACATATTGCAAAAATGAATTCAATATACATATAGCAAAAATGAATTCAATATGAAAAATCAAAATTTACATGATAAAACACATTAAAATGAACTTAGTTACATATAAATAAAATATATTACTAATTTATATTCATATAATCTTTGATTAGTCATTTATGTTAGTACTTCATCTATATTACTAGTTTATGTTAGTAATTTATAGATAAATAGCTTAAAGTACATAAAAAATTGTCAAAATTTATAGTATTTAGCTTATAAAAATTGTTATGACTAACTTTTTTGGTTGCATCTAGCCACAAATTAACCATTTTATACTAGTGGTATGTATGGAGTGGGTGGATATTATACAACAAGGGGAGACTAACATTGTTCTTGGAAGTTAATGAAGTGGTGGAGAATTGGTGGTGGAAGAAACTCTAGTGAATAAAAGCTCCTCTATTTGTTCATGTTGTTGGTTTTCCTGAATAAAATTCTTACATTGGATATACATTGTTGAAACATGCATGGCAAGGGCCAAGTATTTATTTCCTATGTAGAAATAATGGTGAGACAATACATCATTTACTTAGAGACTATCATTTTGCAAGAGAGGAAATTGTCATTAAGGGGGGATAGGCTCTAATGCCTCCTTCCTTCTTCCATTGTGTCATTTTTGTAAATCCTTCAATCAAATCCCAACTTTGTTCTCACGGGGATGTTAGGACACTTAGACACTTAGGAGTTAGTTAAGATCAACTTGGTCTAATGTTTCTTTAGTTAAAGTGTGTTTATTTAGTATGAAAATTATTATGTGTTTGTACTTATATAATCCGAGGGTTATGATATGTTCTAGACATAGATTGATCTGATTGTTCATCTTCTACTCAATCCTAAGGACTACATTGATTTGTGGCTTAGTACCCAACTGGTCCATGATCTCTACTTAAAGAGAATGGAGGGTCATTAGATAATGATCGATGTGAGAAACTCATATATAAATTATTTTTCCTTTTGCATGAATATGTACTTCCTCAACTCGTCATTTGGATGCAATTGTGGATTGTTTCCCTCTATGAGGATTTTAACCATGTAAAACATCGATGTGTCAATTTCTGATATATTTGTGTGAGTAATTTCTTAAGGTGTTTGACCTATGTCGAAATAACTTGTTTTAGTTGAACAGTTTGATGCCTACAAGTATCTCCAGACTCATTGTGTATTTGTCAAAGAAAAGATCAATATGTTAGAGAAGAAGGTGATTGTAAGAAGAGGAATGAATCCCACTGAAGTGGTTGACAGTTAAGCTCTATAGAGGATTCCAAATATTGGGTTTTCCAAAAGCATATATACCAAAGCTTCTAAGATGACAGAGGTTTATTGGTTGGTTAAAACACTCATTGCCCAGGAAATGGAACAAATTGAGGCTCAATCACTAAAAAAATCTAAGGAGGCTAGAATTTATGGAAGCTATGTATGATGCCTTGATCAAGATCAATTGGGATTTAAGGCTAGAGTATTCCAAGAAGACCTAGATTTTCAGGAAAAAGGATGTCAATGAGAATAAATTGAGGATCCTTGGTAGCTCCCTTAAACCAACTTCATCATTATGGATTTGGACTCAAACAATGACCAGTAATCATTTTTCCCAAGTCTCATTGTTCTCTTATTTTTCATTTTATTTATGTTAGTTGTGAGGATCTTCATAGACTCTCTAGGTCTAGAGGGTTTATAAAAAGGATAGAATCACTTAATAAAACCTTCATTTTATCATCATGAGATTTACATCTTTACATAGACTATTAGCAATAAAGACTTCCTCTTTTAATTTTTTTTTTTAACAAATCAACCAATAGTTTAATGACATGACAATAATCTCTTATTGCACTTTTAATTTTTACAAGGTCAAGGTTAGAAATCCCTCCCCATGAGGAAGAAAACTTTACGGTGATGTAATACTATGTATACAATAATATAATACATGCCTAAATTACAAAAAAAATAATAATTCATGTCTAAATTACAAAAGAAAGGATAGAACACTTTGGCAACCTAATTTTAATTGTTGATTAAAACAACAATACTATGTTAATTCAAAATTTCAAAAGAATAGTCCATACAAAAGAACCATACCTCTACATTGCTTGCAACCAAATAATAAATCAATCAAATGAACCATACCTCTACATTGCTTGCAACCAAATAATAAATCAATCAAATGAACCATACCTCTACACTGCTTGCAACCAAATAATAAATCAATCAAATGATGAAATGATGAAGATGGAAGCTAAAAAATAATAAAGTGGCTCCTCGACTTTCAATACATTGTAAATACCATTGTTTGACATTCAATGAGAATGCTATCTTGTTTGATATGTTGTGTGGTTTTGGTGCCTGCAATCAAATATAAAACCTGGAATGCAGTTATATCAAATAATGTTGCCATTCAAGATGGCATCCTGCACTTTCTGAGCCCACCACTTGAACGCATTACTTTGGTCCATTGATAGTCTCTTCAATGCGTCTTTCCAGGTGTTGTAAACCAATTTCTGATCAGCGAGAGGCAGCGTGTCAGCCACATCCATAATCCCTCTCTCCAGTGCCGACAATTTCTCACCACTCATGGGATACTCCTGAATCAACTTTACCAGGGTATCCATCCAATTCGTTAGAAAAGAAACCCTAAATGACGCAGGAGTAATTACCTCCCCATTCCCCAGTGCATTTAGAATCCGATCAAGTAAAATATCTGCTTTAACTTTCGCATGAGCAACTTGACTGTATTTTGCTGAAACACAAAGGTCACCGTCCTCGCAAAACATTATAATAAAGGTTTCATAGAGTTTCCCATCACAGCGCCTACTAACGTCAAACAGCCACAACAGAGCAGACCACCCACGAAGAGCCTGTTTTTTCATGTCGCTAAACTCAGTGGATATGATACGTTCAACGTTGGCACGAAACTCTTCTAACAGTGCAGACCTGCATGTATCTGCAACAGCCTTAGCTGAGGTTGTATTTGCGGCCTTATAGTATCCTACAATACATTTCTCCACTTCAGTGCGCGGTAGACTATTGTTTGATCTACCAGAAATTATTGATAACATGTCTTGTAAAGTCTGTTTCAGCATATCTAGATTCCCCGACTTGTCTAATTGGCTCACACCAAGTCTGGCAGCTAACTCTGGCAAAATGTTTATCTGCAAAGAGAATAGCATAGCTCGAAGTTTGGCTTCTTGCTCCGGACTCCAACGAACAGCATTCAAATACTTCATGCATTGCTCTGTGCCCTCGTGAAATAATATTTCAGAAGCAACTGGTAGAATAGCCAGGGCTTCATCCACACCCGAGAAACAATAACTTTCGTCTGCTTCACAGGAATACATGAACTGAAAACATTTCATATAAACCTCTACACTTACAGAGCAACTTATCTTGAGTTCACGAGGCCACTCATCCAATGACCAGCGAGGAGAAAGCCACGCTTCATAAAACTCGGACTTTTTTAAAACTTGAGAATGAAGGTAAACATGATTTTCTTCCTCTCTGTTTTCACCGATCAATAGAAATTTTATGTCAGTTGTTTCCTGATCTCCAAACTGGAACGACTGTGATTGTCTGGCCATTACTACTATTCTGAAGCTTACTACTATTGTAATTATTTTGTCTATCGGTGTTCACGACCACAAGTTAAGTAGTTGTGCTATTTATATTATCTTATTAAATGTTAATGTGTTTCTTTGATTGGGTTAATGGTTTTAAGGATAAATTCTCAGTTATAAGTATGTTATTTCACTCGTAATTTCATTATGAAAATAAATTATGTGCCGATTCCCACACACATTTATGAGAATAAAATTGCGTTGATTCCCCCACACATTTTTTTTAGCTTCTCCGAAAGATTATGTCGTGAAACAAAAACAAATCATTTAATATATATGCAAGATTGAACCTCGTAATTGATTGTGTAGTCTAAGTACCTTATCATTGTACCAGCTATATATTGTAGTAAGGGCATCATCCAAAGTGCTTGTATTGGAGGATATGATCTTCAGAGGGTATTTTGGGAATGGTTCTATCGCAATTTACTCTTCGAAAATATATGGGGACAAGCTTGTTTAGAGTCTTTCTCATAAACTTTGCAAATGATTCATCTCCAACTTTTGGTTGTTTGAATGTATAAACATCCAACAATTTCTCTAAAAATGTTTCTTCATTGTCCATAAACAATATTGTTTTAAACAACACAACACAACACAACGAAGACACCACCAAGGATGTGGCTTGTCACTTTGATTTCTGCAATTATGTTAACGTGTAAAAATGCTTTCAAGGCTTTGAGGCTCTTCTTTATCAATATTAAATGAAGGCACATTAACTGGTGAATGCAGAACTATTATGATTATCGAATAGCTTAGATTGTTCTAAATGGTTTGCAACACCTAAAACTTCTATAAATCCAAGATGAGCCTTTTAGATTTGACTGAATTGATACCATAATAAATAAAATATATTTCTCAATCGTCTGCATCAAATTTCTCTGTACCTCCGAACCTGGCTATCACTATCGGTGAGGCGTCTACTTCCTTATCGCTGAATATAAATGCTTTGGTTATTTCTTTTGCAAGTGATCTAATTGAATTTTCAACATAAATTGATGAACACAAAATTATTCACACAAAAATCAATAAATATGCAATGATTGATAATATATAGTTTATTGAAGCCAAAGAGTTGCATATCGTTCCAACAGTGTCAGAACTACACGAAACACATATGCAGGATGATATTGATAGAGTATTGCATGAATAAGTAATTGAAATTAAATAGTACCTTACCATGTTCTATGACTCTGTTTTTGATAACCAATTTATTTCCATAAACTATAGTTGAAAACCATGATGCAAAGGTCTACCTAGAACCTAGTCCTAGGTTCAACGGTTTACTATATAACCCCACTAGTTCCACCATCATACTTAATAATGCTCAATAAGGAAGATAAAACTTAGAAACTACTTGGACCCTCTAAGGTTCAGGACTTGAAACGTTTACAGGTCGAAGATGAAATGTTCATGTACCTTGTGTCCAAAGATTAGCCTCATATTCGTTGTACTTTCTGAGATATGATTCGTACAAGTCAGGGTTTCTGCCTCTTCTAGAATGAAGCCCTAAACAGGTGACCTAGGAACAAAGGTCATATTTGGGGCTAGGAAGCTCCAAATGGAATTTCGTAAAAAGTGACAGTTAGGGAACGGACTGTACTTTCACAGATCTTGGTTTCAGAGGCTGAAGTTGAAACAGTGACACGTGGCACTCCGTACATGTTCTCTATATTGTTTCATCCCATAAATAGGTCACGTTGCGACACTTGGCATATCTCTCCCTCTCAGAGAATCCATTAAATCTCATATCTGTGGGGTTGGAAAGATGACAGGTTAGTCTATCAAAGGCCGAAGTTTCAGACCCTGAGGATCCAAAATTTCAGAGATACATCAGAAACAATATGGCATATATATCTGTCCAAACATAATTGGATTCTGAGCACTTTCATTTTTGGATCATCACTGCTACGGGAAATTAGGGTTTCTACAAAAGTTGGAATTTTTTGAATCTAAGACCACGGCTGTACGCTCCTCATCAAAATCGAAATTTAGAGGCCAAGATCGAAGTTTTTGGTAGGGTTATGACACTTATGATTGTAGTAATGCATTGTGGTGTTGTATGAGGACGATGTCCACTAACATAAAAAGGTACATCAAGAAAGATAAATCAAGTACCATATCAAGAACATATGACCATAGTGACATGAAGACAAAGACTCATCCATAGTCATGGATCACATATAAGCTCTACTTATGAGGTATGTATAATTTGGTTCCACAATGCTTAACTTATGAGAAGTGCAGGTTACTAGCTCAAGATCTCTAAATCATTGAAGAGAACAAAGAAGACATTGTTTAGGTATGCTAGACATAACTAGCAAACATGATAATCCAGGTATGTCTTTTCTGTATCAAGTTAGAATCCTACCTTGTGCTAAGATCTTATATAAGTATACTTTTTGTATGATTGATAATGATTATTCATGAAGTTATAGGTTTGAATAATCGTGGGTTTATGCATATTATGCTTCTTAGTTTGATTAATGATATGACAAAATAGAAGAGTATTATCGTCAAATAAAAAATATGCATAAATAAAAGAAGTCCTCCCTGAAACCTTGAATACTAACGCTTGTGTATGAAATGATCATGACCATACATGATTAAGATTATTTAGATAAGTATTGAGATTATACTAATGCATGTATGATTATGTATGAGATATTGAGGATGACACAATGATGACACCAATGCACACTTAAGCATGCATAGTGGTTCAGGATGGATAGAATTTCAAAGACATATAATCATGGTGATATCATAAAGGAAGCAAATATCAAGAGGGAGCATACTCCAGTAGTTACTGCAAGGAAGCAAAGATTGAGAGGGAGTCCACCCAACAACCAAACAAAGATAAGTATTTGAATTGTCATTTATTATATATTTGATTACTTAAATGATGTTGTCCAGTCATGTACATGCTTATGTTCCTAGATTTAGGATGTATATTATGCATATTAGAAACGTTGCATTAATGAAAAACATACTACTAATATGCAAGTAATGGGTAAGTGGCCTATGGTAATGTACAACATTCCATTGCTACTTATCTAGAATGAAACCTCTTTGCTGACATGTTGGGAGTTGTTCACACTCTTAACAAATGTTCTGGTAGATATGGAAGGCATCTAGAAAGTTACGGGATATGGATAAATGTTGTATTGAAGCATTGGAAAAGATAATTGCATGACTGTATGACATATATCTTTATGCGTAAGAATTTTTTTTTGTAAACTATGAGAAGTTTCTAATCATGCAATTGAATTTGAATTGTAGGAAAGATCCCGTACAATCACCTACAAAAGGACTACAACATTTGTTCCGGCAACGAAGTTCAAGAAAAACTATCTATTGAAGATATTGAAGAATATGAAGTTCCCAGGATCCGGGATGCAGTAATGGAAGAATGCCATGATCAAGGAATATCAGTCGATCATGAAGAATGATGTTTGGGATGTGGTCCCAAGACCAAAAGGGAATTCTGTTGTGACTTCCAAGTAGATCTACAAGATCAACCATGCTGTAGATGGTAGCATAGAGAAATACAAGGTAAGGTTTGTGGCTCGTGGATTCTCCTAGAAGGAGGGGATAGATTATGAAGAAAATTTTGCACCTGTATCCAGATACACTTCCATCAGAGCAGTAGTTGCTCTGACTGCAGTGATGAAGTGGAAGATACACCAGATGGATGTCAAGACAACTTTCTTGAATGGTGTAGTCGAAGAGGAAGTGTATGTGGAGAAGCCACTTGGTTTTGAGACACATGACATGTCAAGTCCCCTCCCGTGGACCCAATGCAAGGAAGGGAACACGATACCAATATCTGGGATTTTACATAAACTCAACCCATTCATTAGATTCATATAATTAAAAACAAAAGTGTGCATATGCAAATCAAGCAAGCATGCACAACGGAATTAAAACATCATCCACACACAATTCATGCTCTTCCAGTATATCAAAATAATCCTCAAATTAAACATTGCAGAAGTAAATATGCATCAGATACTTATCTTCATTTCGCAATTGTCCCAAGAAACTAGCTATGTCGCTGCAACGTTCCACCCAACCATAGGCCAGTTGTGTTCATCAATTCTCTCAACACAACTGCCACACCCGAGCTGGGCATGATTCTTACAAGGAAAATGGGACATTCAGCTCATACACAGCCAATTAATCGTTTCATCTGAGCCAAGCCAGTCCATAGATGGGTTTACCAGGATACATTTGAACCCTGGATACTTGCTCAAGCTCAAGCCAAAACAATAGATTTACCAACAGGATGGCCATGGGTTTTCCCCAAATCGTTTCCAACCAAAAATGAGTTATGGGATGGGGAAAAACATTCACAGGGAGGAAAACGGTTGCTCCCCAACTATCTAAGCATTTAACAGCCAAAGCGGTCTCTATGGAGCCCCAATTCGATCCCCCCTTCTTCCCCATTGGTATACAACACAAAAACGCCCTTCTCCCAGCTAAGAATGAAGGAAAACATAGGAAAACATGGTTGGAAAATGCCCAGGTAGCTCCAAACTTGTGAGGGAGAGAAAACTGGTTGATGGGCAATGACTTGGGGAGCAATTCATGGTTCTTTTTTTGCCCAAAGAGAAAAACACGTTTTTTCCATGTAGGGTGGCATGCCCATACTCGAATTTGGACAACCATACCTCCCATTCCCCAAGGCATTAACTACCTCAACCAACTCTTGGGAGAAATGAATGATTGGGTACAAAAGTCAACATGGGTAGTTGAGGGTTTTATGAGTTCTCTCATTGACACTTGGATTGACTTGATTGGTTCAAGGGTTTGAATAGTTCCCTCGCAATTCCTTGTGAAATCATGCCCCCATCTCTTGTTGCATTGCATAGCGAGTTGTGGGTATTTTATTAAAATGCATATTTACATGATATTTGAAATTCCAATGTGCCTAGCTAGTACGCAAACCATATACATCAATAAATCGATGGCAGGGCCTTGGCCTTGAGCTCCTCACCACGATTTAATAACAATATTACATCATGTACATTTTAATGCAATGGGGTCAAAATCGGGACCTTACATGGCAGAGAGTCATATGTGTGCAGATTGAAGAAAGCCTTGTATGGCTTGAAGCAAGCACCTAGGACATGGTACGACAAGATAGACAACTTCCTGTCTAGTTTGGGATTTACCAAGAGTAAATCAGATTCCAACCTTTAATACAAGGTTGAGGAAGGCAATCCAGTGATACTCCTACTGTATGTGGATGACCTATTTGTGTCAGGTGAGATTGGATTGATTATTGATATGAAGAGAAAGCTTGCTGCCAAGTTCGAGATGAAGGACTTGGATATGATGCATTACTTTCTAGGTATGGAGGTGTGGTAGAGTACATATGGAATATTCGTTGGACAAGGGAAGTATGCAGTAGAGATCCTAAAGCAGTTCAGGATGATGGACTGCAAGGCCACAACCACACCTATGACATCGAACCTGAAGCTATTGAGTGATGCTTCATCAAAGTCGGTTGATTCCACGATGCATTGTCAGAAGATTGGGTCCTTGATGTACCTGACGAACACGAGACTATATATTTGCTTTGCGATGAACACTTTGAGCCATTTCCTGACGGATCCTAGACATGTTCACCTATTTTCTGTAAAGCATATTCTGAGGTACCTGAAGGGTATGGTTGATTTTGGGCTCAAGTATGATACAAATCAAAAGTTTAACCAGGAGGGTTATGTTGATTCAAATTGGGTAGGCAGTGTTGCAGATAGGAAGAGCACTTAGGGGTGTTGCTTCAGTATGGGATCACGTGTGATCTCTTGGTCTAGTAGGAAGCAGTCCTGCATAGCACTGAGTACAGCCGAAGCAGAGTATGTCGTAGCTTGTTCGGCTAGTTGTGAGGCAGTATGGCTAAGGAAGCTTTTGTATGATTTATTTGATCTCCAGTTGGATGCTACTTGTATCTATTGTGACAACCAGAGTTGTGTGAAGTTGTCAGAGAACCCAGTGTTCCATGACAAGTCGAAGCATATCAAGATCAAATATCACTATATCAGAGATATGGTGCAGAGAGGAGCAGTGAAGCTCCAGTATGTTGGGACAGATGAGCAGATTGCAGATGTGTTGACCAAACCACTAGCCAGAGTGAAGTTCGAGTACTTCAGAGAGAGGCTTGGTGTTCTTCAGATAGAAGATACTTCGAGGAGGAAGTGACGGGACACATTTACAGGATCCATTCCAAGCATGGTGGTAGGAGGATCCTTCCCATGGCTGTGGATGTAAGCATTGTGTGATGACGATGCTCCAGATGATATGCATTGGGGAGATGCTATGATGATGAGCATCGAGACGATGCTCCAGATGATATGCACCAAGACGATGCTATGATGATTATCAGGATGATCATATAATGATGATGAGAATCAGGACGATGCTCCAGATGATGTGCATCAGGATGATGCTATGTATATGATCAAGTTGATCATGTGATGATGATGTGCATCAAGATGATGTACTGTATGATGATGATCAATATGACCATGAGTATCAAGTTGATACTCTGTGGTCATGGACAGGTTGTGTAGTTGCATAGAAAAGATCTTGGAGATCCGGACAGGTTGTGTTAGGCACGTAAAAGATCCTGGGATGCTCTTTAGAGATCTTGCAGGATGTAAGATACTCTTTTAAGGTTTTGAAAGGGTCGCATAGAAAGATCCTAGAGATCCGTACAGGTTGTGTTAGGCATGAAAAAGATTGTGGGATGCTCTTTAGAGATTTTGTAGGATGCAAGATACTCTTTTAAGGTTTTGCAAGTTCACATGTAAAAGATACTGGAGATCCAGACAGGTTGTGCTAGGAACGGAAAAGATCTTGGGATTCTCTTTAGAGATATTGCAGGTTGCAAGATACTCTTTTAAGGTTTTGTGAAGGTCACATGTAAAAGATCCTAGGAGATCCGATAGGTTGAGCAGTAAGCTCGTAAAAGTCCTGGGATGCTCTTTTGAGGTTTTGTTGATGCACGTAATTAGCCCTGAGGATTCCATAGGATGACCAGATATGATGAAAACCTACAGGAGGCCAGGCCTACAACCAACATGAAAAAGGGCTAGCTCTGTAGAACTTCCTATGACGAGAAGAATTGAGATATAGCACCAGTGATCGAGATGACGAGTATAGCAGCAGTGACGATGATGCTCTGTGATCCAATGACGATGATCCAACTCCAGAATTGAATACTTGTGCCTCTATGTATTGATGACCTGTGTTAAGAGAATACATTCCTAGTTAAGAGGGAGTGTTGATGTATTGGTAACTTCAGAAGATATTCACTTGTATATTGTATGTATTACATTTGTACTTTATTGTATCCCCAACGAAGATGTATTATTCCTCCGATTGGAAGTGTCATCATTTGGATTTGCAAGTGCCGCAAGTATTATTGTAAGCGTCGCAACTTATATTTGATGGGTTATTAGACCACCTTGGTGGGGTCGGCCCTATATAAGTTGTGTGGGTCAAAGGGTTATTAGACCACCCTAGTGGGGTCATCCCAGTGACATGTGGATGGGTTATTAGGCTTCCTTAGAAAGTCGACCCAGTTAGAGTAAAAGGCAAGTCAAGTCATTTTATAAATAGAGAGTGTGTCTCTCTCATTCTATTCACTCACTCACTCACTCACTTTGCATTAGTGAGAGAGAGGAGGAGTGCGGACAAGTGGAGGAGGAGTAGCTACTGCATACATCTATCTTTCGAGGATTCATCTTTGTGATATTTGTGTTGGTGCTCATTCTATCTCTGAGGAAGTTGCGGGGTTTTTCACCTTCTTGGTTTTCCGTAGCGAAATGCTTTGTGTCTCTTGTCTCTTATGTTTGATATGCTGTACATGTTGTTCTCTCAGTTAAGATCCTAGATCATATTGAATTAAATGATGAAAACCTAACAATCATTATTATTATTGAGATATTATATAGTTAATAATAATATTAAGCACCGAGAGGGATAGATATGAAACTACACATTAATGATTTAGGTGCTTAATAGATTCAGGTGCTTAATAGATTTGAGTTTCCTCTATGCAAGTCATGAGTTTGAATCCACAAGGGTAGGCTAAATCATTAAGTTGTAGTTTCATATCCCATGTCAACAAGATGGGGTAGGGACATATATAAATGATTTGGTGATGTTGAAATATTAAGATCTATCTTATACCTGAATCTATTAAGCACCGAGAGGGATCCAATTTCTTGTTGTGTAAATTTATTCTTGGTATGTTAAAAAACTAAGATAAAAATAGAATTAATTACTATTTTTAAGTTGTGAGCCGACATTGATTTTTTTAATTAATTTTTATTTATGGGTAACGTAATGTGACAATATCTCCCCCGTACTAGGTTGTAGAGCACTTCACTACTCTTGGTACAATAAGATTTAGATACTACATTAATTGAAGATAATGAAGATAGTAGTAGAATTTGGATCAAATATAAATATCCAAGAAAAATCTATGATTTCAGTCCTAATTGACATAAGTTGGGTGAAATGTGGGCTAAGCATTGAAATTAATGATGTAAAGACCTATATTGTAGAATTTATTGGGGGTGGTGTCATGAAGTGTGGTTGACATATCCATACATATTGCAAAAATGAATTCAATATGAAAAATCAAAATTAACATGATAAAGCGCGTTAAAATGAACTCAATTACATATATGTAAAATATACTACAAATTTATATTCACATAATCCTTTATTAGTCATTTATGTTCATTCTTGATCTATATTAATAGTTTATGTTAGCAATTTATAGATATATAACTTAAAATACACCAAAATTTGACAAATTTTAAAGTATTTAGCTTCTAAAAATGGTCATGACTAACCTTTTAGGTTGCATAGTCACAAATTAACCATTTTATATAAGTGGTATGGTCTAAAAATTGAGTGGGAAAAGATTATACAACAAGGAGACACTAACATTGTTCTTTGAAGGTAATGAACATTGAAGTGGCAGAGAATTGGTGGTGGAATAAACTCTAGCAAATACAAGCTCCTGTATTTGTTCATGTGGTTGGTTTTGCAAAATACAATTCTTACATGGGACATACATTGTTGAAACATCCATGGCAAGGGCCAAGTATTTATTTCCTATGTATAAATAATGGTGAAACAATACATCACTTACTTATAGACTACCATTTTGCAAGAGAAGAAGTTGTCATTAAGGGGGGGTAGTCTTTAATGCCTCATTCCTTCTTCCATTGTATCATTTTTGTAAAACTTTCGATCCTATCACAAGTTGTCCTCAAGGGAGGATGTTAGGATATTTAGACACTTAGGAGTTAGTTAATATCAATTTGGTCTAATGTGTCTTTAGTTAAAGTGTAAGTGGCGGAGAATTGGTGGTGGAATAAACTCTAGCAAATACAAGCTCCTCTATTTGTTCATGTGGTTGGTTTTTCCAAATAAAATTCTTACATGGGACATACATTGTTGAAACATCCATGGCAAGGGCCAAGTATTTATTTCCTATGTATAAATAATGGTGAAACAATACATCACTTACTTATAGACTACCATTTTGCAAGAGAAGAAGTTGTCATTAAGGGGGGGTAGTCTTTAATGCCTCATTCCTTCTTCCATTGTATCATTTTTGTAAAACTTTCGATCCTATCACAAGTTGTCCTCAAGGGAGGATGTTAGGATATTTAGACACTTAGGAGTTAGTTAAGATCAATTTGGTCTAATGTGTCTTTAGTTAAAGTGTGTTTATTTACTATGCATTAGTATGCATTTGTACTTACATAATATAATGGTCATCATATGTTATAGACATAAAGTGAACTGATGGTTCATCTTCTCCTCGATCTTAAAGACTACTTTTAGCTGTGGATTAGCACCCAACTAGTCAATGATCGCTATTTAAAGGGAATGGAGGGTCATTAGCTAATGGTTGACTATGGGAAACTCATGTAAATTATTTTTCTTTTACATTAATATACTGCCTCAACTAGCCATTTGGATACAATTGTGGAATGTTTCTCTCTATGGGGGTTTTAACCATGTAAAACATCAGTGTGTTGATTATATATTTGCTTGTGTGCCATTTCTTAAGGTGTTTGACCTATGTAGAAATAACTTGTTTTAGTTGATCAGTTTGCTGCTTACAAGCATTTCCAGACTCATTCTGAATTTGTTAAGGAAAATATCAATATGTTGGAGAAGAAGGCCATTGTGAGAAAATGAATGATTCCCATTGAATTGGCTGACAATTAAGCTCTCTAGTGGATTCCATATATTGGCTTTTCCAAAAGCAAAGATACTAGAGCTTCTAAGATGATAGATATTTATTAGCTGGTTAAAACACTCATTAATTAGTTAATGGAAGAAAAGGAGTCTCAATCTGATCCGAAAATGACAGGATCTACTAACACTTGAATTTGCATGTGAATTCTTAAACCAGATAACTTATAAAAAGACTTGAAATAACAAGCTTATCAAAGGATCACAAATAATTGAAAAACAATATAAATGAACAAATAATGCAAACCATAATAATGTGGACACCGTATGATAACGGAGTTCGTTCCTGATGGAATGCGTCTCCAGGTCCATATTCAATGAGGACCGATCTTATTAGTCTTAAAAAATATTTGAACAGGGACAAAATGCCTTCATCCTTCAAGTATTCTCTCCTTGGTTTATATAAGCAACATTACATAACCCATCACCACATTCCATGGGATTTGATCCCAAACTAAATGGGATAAAGATCCACTTAACATGGATAAAATAATGGCAATCCCAAATTATATGGCAAATTAAACCATGTAATAAAAATAATACAAAGAATGTAAACTTTTGGCATAGGTGCACCCATATCGGGGATCAAATCCACCCCAAGTCAAACTTAAAACCAATATATGCACACATCCATTAACAAATGGCATGCTTGAAAGCTTTGGAATTGTTGGAGGAGGTCACGAGTTCAAACCTGCAGACCTCTCCTCTTGTAAATCCGCAGACCTTTCCTCTTGTTGCGATTTTGGTTGGCATATATGTGGTGTTGGTTGTTTGTTTCTACACTGGTTCTATGGTTTGTTCCATGACTTGTGGTTACAATATTACACATGGTTTACAATGATACATGGGTCCGAGGGATTACCGACTTACAACGTGGCCAATCGGTCGCCACGTGGCGCTATCTGATTGGTCCACCTGGATGCCACCTGCCAACATACCTGCCACTTGTCAATAATCTATTGGTCCATCTCATCTACCATGTCACCATCTTGGCCATGTGGTACCCTTTGGTGATGCCACGTGGCACCTGCATGTTGAATGTACATGCCACGTGGCACCCTATGGGTGTGCCATGTGGCCCCTTTTTTGCCACTTTTTACTTGTTTTGTCGAAAGTTCATAACTCATTAACTTTCTCATCCGGAGGCCGTTTTGCGTGAAATGAACGTCACTGGAAATCTCACGTCAAGCGTTACGCAGCTGCAAGCTTCTATTCGCAATTTGAAGAATTTAATTCTGATCGATCTCATAGAGCCTCTTAGATCAAACCTTCCCACTGGGAATTTTTTGGACTACCAAAAGCCTAAATCATTCAAAATTCAAGTGAGGATATGTTCATCTCACTTGTCCCATATCATTTGTCCATTCTTCCTGGAACCATCTCATGAGAAGAACTCCCATAAGAGAAGACCGACATGGGCACTTGAAGCAATGCAAGATGTAGAGAAGTATGGTGCTCCAGATGGGACACTTAGAGAAATAAGGAGACCCAGACCATACTCCAGCCATGTGGCCCTACTATGTGGCATCATTGATAAAGAAACTTCCAACTACGGAGAAGCAGCAGAAAAGAAGGACTGGAAGGATGCCATGATCGAAGAGTACCAGTCGATTAGGAAGAATGATGTATGGGAGATAGTTCCAAGACCGGTAGGGAAGTCTGTTGTGACTTCAAAATGGATCTACAAGATCAAGCATGTTGCAGATGGTAGCATCGAAGAACACAAAGCAATATTTGTGGCTCTTGTCTTCTTCCATAAAGAAGGCATAGACTACGTGGAGACATTTGCACCTATAGCAAGATACACATCCATCAGATCTATACATGCCTTAGCCACAATAACGAAATGGAAGGTACACCAGATGGAAGTCAAGACAACATTCTTGAATGGTGTACTTGAAGAGGAAGTGTATGTGGAGAAGCCACTGGGATTTGAGACACATGACATACAGACTCATGTGTGCAAGCTAAAGAAATCCTTGTATGGTTTGAAGCAAGAACCAAGGACATGGTACGGCATGATGGACAACTTTCTGATGATCTTAGGATTTACCAAGAGTAAATCAGATTCCAACCTCTACTTTAAGTTTGAGGGAAAAAGACCAGTGATATTACTATTGTATGTAGATGACCTGTTTGTAACAAGGGAGGTTGAATTCATTGTAGACACAAAAAGAAGGCTTGCCGTAGAGTTCGAGATGAAGGACCTGGGAATGATGCACTACTTATAAGGCATGGAGGTGTGGCAGATTTAAGATGGGATTTTCCTTGGTTAAGAAAAGTATGCAGTGGAGACTCTGAAGAGGTTCAGAATGATGGACTGCAAGGAAATGTCCACACCAATGGCATCAAACTTGAATCTATTGTGTGATGGTTCTTTAGAGACAGTTGATGCCATGATGTACAGGAAGATGATTGGTTCGTTAATGTACTTGACAAAAACGAGACTAGACATATGCTTTGCTATGAAATACATGAGTCAGTTCATGATAGATCCGAGACATGTTCACATGATTGCTGCAAAGCATGTATTGAGGTATCTGAAGGGTACAATTGAGTATGGGCTCAAATATGAGACGAATCATAAGATTAACCTGCACGGTTATGTTGATTCAGATTGGGCAGGTAGTGCCACAGATCGGAAGAGTACTTCAGGATGTTGCTTCAGTTTGGGATCCGGTATCATCTCTTGGATTAGAACGAAGCAGTCATGTGTGGCACTAAGTACAACCATAGCAGAGTATGTTGCAGCTTGTTCAGCTATTTGTGAGGTTGTATGGCTTCGGAAGCTACTATCATATTTGTTTGATCTCACGCTAGAGGCAACTTGTATCTTTTGTGACAACCAGATTTGTGTGAAGTTGTCTGAGAACCCAGTGTTCCATGACAAGTCCAAGCATATCGGGATCAAGTACGACTATATCCAAGATATGGTACAGAGAGTAGCAGTGAAACTCTAGTATGTGGCGACAAACAAGCAGACAACCAATGTGTTGACCAAGCCATTAGCAGGAGTGAAGTTCGAGTACTTCAGAGAGAAGCTTGGTATTATCCAGATCGATGTTCCTTGAAAGAGGGAGTGATGTGACTGAAAGACGCAAGTGCACCAGGGTTGTATCTTACATGGTGGAAGATGCAGGTGGTCCACAAGGACATAATGCATTTGGGATGCTCCTGGGATGTATCTACATGTTTGAAGATGCTGGTAGGTCCACGGGTCATAAAGCATCTTGGATGCACCTGGGTTGTATCTTACATGGTGGAAGACATAGGTGGTCCGAAAGGACGTAACGCACTCGGGATGATCTTGGGATGTATCCACATGTTTGAAGATGCAGGTTGATTGAGAGAGTGATTGTTGTGAATATTTAATTAACATTATTATTTATAAATTAATAGATTATTAGTTTACTAGTGAAAGGTCGTAACCCTTCGTTATGATTGCTCAAGCCCTATAGAGGTGAGCTTATTGTAAATTTATCATCATCATCTAATATATTATTCTTATTTATCATTCAATATGAAATTCAGATTCAACTATTAACAGTCCAACCGGATACGGTTGCTGCATTTGGTATCAGAGCAGATTCGCTCCTCGCACTGAGCTCGGTTTCGGCTCCTCTCTCAGAGCGGATTCGCTCCTTCAGCCTGAGCTCGGATTCGGCTCATCCTCCCTCTCTCATATACAAGTTTCTATTTTATCCATCCTTCCCCTTCTTCGCTGCCACTCCCTCCTTCCGCTGCTCATCCCACGCTCTCCCATTCGTCCAGCCTCCTCCTCCCTCCACTCACTCCTCCACTCTAGCACCTTCCTCGCAGTCCTTCTGCCATTCCACCTGCGCCCTACACATAATTCCCTCCACCTTCTTTCACTTGCTCCTCTCCTCACCATCGCAACTCCATTTCCACTCCTTCCACCACTCTCGCTCCTCTCCCTTCTGCCTTCGGCCTGGTTGCTGCTCCCACCCTTCTCCACATCTCCCCACGCCGACTTCCCTCCCCGCATAGTTCCACTCTCCCTACCCCCGTGCGTTCTCCACGATACCTTCACAACCCTTGTCCACCTCTCACACTTCCTCCAGTAGTTCCAATCCACCATGAAACCATAAAGCAAAAGGCAATCAATATCACCCTTACATAGTGTACCCACCTAAGGAAAAAATAGAGTTGTCGAAATACAATGGAAGTGAAGACCAATGCAATGCATGGCTAAACAAAGTGGAGGAATACTTCGACATTTACAATATTAAATCTGACAAGGAGAAGGTGAAATATGCGTCAATGCATATGGAAGTGTACGCCCGTAATTGATACTTATGGTGGAAGAGAGACAATTTTTCCTACACCTGGAACTTGTTCAAAAATCATTTTTTTAATAGGTTTCAAGGAATCAAAGAAGATGAATTTTTCAGTAAACTTACCAGATTACAACAGGTTGGAAGCGTTGAGGAATTCACACATCAATGGGAATCCTTATCGACATGAGTATTTGGGTTGTCTGACAAGCAAAGACTCAAAACCTATTTAGGAGGTCTTAAACCATACCTACAAAAAGAGTTAAAGTTACATGACATACCTAACGTAGAAGTAGTAAGACATAAAGCAAAATCCATAGAATGCAAATTGGAAGGAATAAAAACAAGAGGCGATAACCATTATTGAAAAGAAAAAGAGACACAATGTAGGTACTATGCAGATACTTGGTCACCCGACCATCAATGCCACAAACCTAAATCATATTCCTATGAAATGGAAAATAGATCCAATTCATCTAATAGTTACTCTGATAATACAAAAAAGAAGAAAAATATATGTCGTCGATGCGGTGATGACTGGACCCCAGGCCATAAATGCAGGAACAATCAGACAATACAGTGAAAAATCATCAATGGGAAGGAAGTCCAAGTCTCTGCACAAGAAATCTCGTCCGATTCTAATACCGACGCCGAATCTTATTGAAGGATGACATTAGGAAAAATACTCAAGCTTTGAGGAAAAATCTTTCCTAAGGGGAAGGCAATGCCATGCATATTTAATTAATATTATTATTTGTAAATTAATAGATTATTAGGTTACTAGTGAAAGGTCATAAGCCTTCGTTATGATTTCTCAAGCCCTATATAGGCGAGCTTATTGTAAATTTATCATCATCATCTAATATATTATTCTTATTTATCATTCAATATGAAAGTCGGATTCGACTATTAACAGTCCAAACGGATACGGTTGTTGCAGTTGTAATACATATGGGATGTATCCACGGGGTGGAAGACGCAGATGTTGTTGGGATGTATCCACTGGGTGAAAGACGCAGGTTGACTGAGAGAGAGACATAATACATCTGGGCTATATCCACTGGGTGGAAGGCACATATGTTCTTGGGTTGTATCGACTAGGTGGAAGATGCAGGTTGTCTGTTGGACATGATATATGAACCTGGGTTTTTCTCCGCATGAGATGATGAGATTATTTGAATACGATGAGATGACAGTAGGAGACGCAGGTGATTATCGTGGAAATGTAACATGTGGTCTTGGGTTGTACCTACTTGATGGCTTGCTTGTAGAGATGATAAATACCTAGATGAGAGTTAGGCCTACACCCAACATGAAAAAGGGTTGGATTTGTAGAACTTCTCATGACGGATAGATTCGAGAGATGTCACTAGTCAATGATCAACAAGATGAGAATTGTAGCAACATCGATGATGATGATCCAGTGATGATGATGATCCAACGATGATGACATTGTCCATAGTTTTTGATGATGATTTTGTCGAGAGAATACCTTCCTAGTTAAGAGGGAGTGTTGTTGTAAATGTAACTTCGGAATATATTCTTTTGTATATTATTATTATATTATTATTGGACTTTTATTGTACCTCCGTCGGGGATGTCATTATTGCATTTGTTCATGTAAGAATATCAAGGTAAAACCTCCATTGTAAGTCGAGGCAATAGCTGGCCAAAAGATAAATGTTAATTGTATTTTTGAGTCTCCCTAGGACAATTCGACCCATTCAGTTAGAGAAGTCGGTTCCATCGAGGAATTAGGTCACTCACAATTAAAGTATAAATAGAGAGGGTTACTCTCTCATTTGGACATCACACTCACTCAAGCAAGTTCACACTAAGTGAGAGAGAAGACAAGTTTGCTGGAGGAGAAAGAGAGAAGCTGTAGAAGGAATCTTATATTTGGGTTTTCTATCTTGTTTGATATTGTATTAGTGACGATTCTATTACTGAGGAAGTTGCGGGGTTTTCTCCTTTATGGTTTACCCGAGGAAATTTCTTGTGTCTTTTGTGTTTTGTTGTGCTTGTCTATCTTTCATTTTAAATATCTAACATAGTTGAATTAAAGTGCAAACTCTAACATGGGCCTTAAGGCTAGAGTAGTGTAGAAGAACCTGATTTTAGGAGAAGGATGTCGAGGAGGAGAATATTGAGGACCTTCAATAGCTCCCTTAGACCGATTTCATCTTTATAGACCTGGACTAAGACAATGACCAATAATATTGTTCCTCGAGTTTCATGGTTCTCTTATTTGTTGGTTTTTTTGTGTCAAATCTGAGGATCTTCATAGACCCTCTAGGTCTATATAGGGTTTAGAAGAAAGGATTAAGTCACTTAAGGAGACCTTCATTTTGTAATCATGATATATTCATCTCTAGATCATAATATTAGCAAATAAGAGGCTCCCTCTTTTAGTTCTTTTATTTTTATTTTTCGCCAAATAAACCTCTAGGCTAATGGCTTGGAAATAATCTATTATCACACTTTCAGTTTTTATAAAGTTAGGCTTAGAAATCCCTCCCTAAAAAGAAGTATAGCTCCAAGCGATGTAATATTTTTATATAGTAATATAATTCATGCCTAGAGTAAAATAAAAAAATAAAAATACAACACACTGAAAAAAATTAGAACTTCAAAATTAATTGTTGACTAAAACCAAAATATTATTATAATGCAAAATTTTACATGAATATTTCATATAAAAGAACCATACCTTACAAGGGGTTTTCCACATTTATTGCAACCAAATAATAAATCGATCCAACAATGAATATTGGAAATAACATACTTACTCTCAAGTGCCTCCACTTTTTTTAGTCTCTGCCGTAGGCATGGGACTATATGTTCCGCCTTTTGCAATTCATTTGAAAATCAAACATCACAAGACATTATGTTGTACAAAGTCACTACATATAATATTATTTTTGAATTTTGGTTTTTATGTTTTTTTTCAAAGTTCATTGGTTAAGAGATCTAGATTTGAATTTTTTTATCATTGCACGAATTACAAAAAATTATAAAATAAATATAATTTTCACATACATTATAGTTACACTATAGCTTAGTTGAAATATTTTACTGACGTACACTCATCTGCCATTATATGACATCTAACAATCTCAAGTTCGCTTTTCCTGTATCAGTGACTTCTCTTACAACACTTGTTGGGCAGACTCTATTGTATAATAGAAAGGAAATATCAGTTCTTGTGTATGTATTTTCTGCTTGTTGCATTAAGAGGGTTTATTTAGTGTTTACTCTAGCTGTGTGTTGTCTTGTTTCAATTTACAGTAATTTGATGTAGCGTGGAACAATGCCTCTATTTTTTTTTATCTTGTAATTGTTTTGAGGTCAAAAAATTTATCTTTTTTTCAGCGTTGAATGATTATGTATATTTTATGGGAATAGATTTTGTTTTGGTGGTGTGATGAATTTGATGGAGGGATAAACATCGGCCCAAAGCTCTTGATTTTTTTTCCAATAGATTAGAAAGGGGTTGTTTTCCACTATAATTTCAAATTACTCAAGTTTCCCACGACATACGGCATGATTTACTCTGATTTTTTCACAGGAATTCACGATCTTGATGGGTTTTATTAAATAGTCGCAGTAGGTATCTGTTGTTGTAGCACCGTGGCACTTTTTGGGGATCTAGAAGATAGCACCGACTGATATCAACTATCAACAAGTACATTCTATGTTATCCAGTAGAATTTGGAGGCTTTTGTGAAATAAAGGAAAAGGTTGGGCGAAAATCACTCCACATTTGGCCGGAGTTAGTACGCAATGTGGAGTGTCGTGCCTTTGTCAGAATTATCGAGTCTACGTTTGCAGAAATGTAATGTAGGTGGCATGTTTATTTTGTTAGAGATTTAAATATTTTTTGCAAAACTTAAAATTCAGCTGAGGATTATAGAGGTTTTCATGTCTTTCCTTTTTGAGCTTTAATTACCAGCCGGTTTGACATTATTTTCCAGTATTTTTACTATTTTATGTTTTATTTACTTTCTTAACCCAAAATTTAGAGGTTTTCACGAAATTTAGTTTGAATTTTGAAAATGTTTCTATCTTATTTGCTTCCTTAACCCAAAATTTAGAGGTTTTCACGAAAGTTAGTTCGAATTTTGAAAATGTTTAAGATACTGATGAAATTTCCTTGAGACTTGACCTTTTGTTGAAGATTTGAGATTGTGAAAATTAAATTTGCTTTTGCGTTTTTCTTCTCTGGCGAATAATTTAGAGGTTTTGATAAAATTTCAGTTGATATAATTTAGAGGTTTTTCATCTGCTTTTGCAGTAAAATCTTGAAAGACAGTTCAAGTAGAGATGTATGTTAAGTATCTAGATAGAAGGTTTAGATATTTTTCACGAACAACATCAACTATAAGTTAAATAATGTATTATTTTCAATAGTTTTGTTGGCATTGATCTCCCATTGGACAATTTGTCCCAAGCACCATTTGTCTTAGCATTAACTAAATGGAAAATTATACGAATATCTTACAGGCACTTATATTCAATAGCATTCTTCAGGGACCGATATTCAATCGCCTCTTGTTTTTTTTTCGTTTAAAGTGTATCAACTTATTTTTAATTATATTCAATAGCATCCTTCAGGAACTCATATTCAATAGCCTCTTGCTTTTTTTTGTTGAAGGTGTATTTACTTATTTTTAAATTGATAACATATTTAGAACGGTTTAAAATAATGAGTGTTATTTAAAAATACAATTATTTTGTGATATGATTAATGGATGAGATTATTTTTGTTGCAAAATTTTATTAAAATAATTATGGGGAAAATATACACGCATTTTTTATTTAATTTTTAAACAAATATTTCAATGTAATTTATATTATTAATGTTAATATTTTTTTAGTTAAATTGAAATTATAGCTATGAAAAATTTAAATGTTTATATATTTAATTTTTAATGTATAATGTAAATATAAATTATTAACTATTCGAAAAAAAAACACAATACATAAATTGAAATTATTAGTATCATTTAAATATTTGTTTTTTAATATGTAGTAAATTTAAATTATCAATCATTAAGAAAATGATTTTTTACTTATGTATCTATTTATTATTAAAAATTGTATTATGTTTAATTATATATATATATATTTATCATTACAAATTTCATTTTACTTAATTGTTTTTGCATCGAAGAGGCGCATTCTACAACCCAAAAGGGGGTGGATGTGTAATTCCTTCCGTGTTCATCCGACACGTGTCCTTTAAAAAAAATAGAATATTATAAAAAAATAAAATGTCGGCTCAAATTAGATTTAAATCATTTAGGACAACATATATATAAAACTATAAAGATTAGATAAATTAAAACCATAAACATTGCATTATTAGACTGCAAATGTTGAGGAAGACACTTATTCAATATATTCGATGCAAAGTTAAAACCAAGGTTACTAGCATATGGAAAAATTACACCTTTATTTAAAATTACATTGCTTTATAGTTGTGACTCCTGGTAGACTTCAATGAATAGTCAACCTTAACTTAATTGTGAATAATTTAATATTCAGTGATGCTCCTTCGATTTTATGAATCATGTAACAATCAATTATGCTTTCATTTCTTTTAATATACTCTAAATCTTTATAGTATATTTTCATCCTCAGGAAGCTTGACAGGCAGTGGATTCGATTTACGAGTGCCCAGGAGATCAGGTTCTACTTGGATGCATAGTTTCTTGTTGGGAAGAGAGTCGATGGTGGACGGTACCGGGAACGGTGCAGGAGGATCCACAAGAGGAGCAGGAGTTGGAGGAGACGCAGACCCTTCCGAGGGCACACCACTGATAGTCTGGACGTCGGAGACACTACCGGTAGCATCATGGGAAACCGAGGCACGACCACTTCCTGTGTCTACCATTTTCGGACCACGACCTCTGAGGATGAGCTGGTTCCAGGAGAAGGTGGCATCCAAATTTTCCAGACATTCATCCATTTCAATGAGTTTGGATCTAGTATCCAGCACCAAATTTCTCGCAGAGCCCTAGTTCTTGATCATGTCGTCCATGAGCTTGCCTAGCATGTTCTCCATAATCCAATAATGGTTAATGTTTTCGCCATTATCGCCTGAGACCAAGTAAGAACGAAAAAATGCAGACCAAAACCAACGCTGAGGAGGAGTGATGAGAATGCAGTCATAGTTGTTCGTAGGCCCGTTTAAGGGGTGATAATCCCAGCTCGCACGATCCATTTCAATGTTCCAAGAGACGACTTGAATGGACAGAGAGACGTCTTGAATGCGCAGAGGGCCGACGTGAGGGCAGATGTACCAGGATCATGTCTAGGCAGCAGGTGAGGGGACGTCCAGGTGAAGCTTCGCAAAGGATCCATTAATCAATGGGAGGGAGAGGCGAGTCGTCAGTTATGTGCATGGGGTGCGTGGTGCCGCATCTCTGGCTCCCATGTTGAGGATCCTCCAACACGTGCCCCCATGTGTCTTGGTGGCGCTTGCATCCGGGGTTCTACCTAAGCTTGCTTTACGTGAAACTTCCTCATTAATTTGTTTGTTTGTTTCAAAGAAAATTCATTAATTTGTTTTTTTGCTTGGAAGAAAATTCATCAACCATATAGGAGATGCATATCTGAAGACATCACATGAAGGGTGGCATGTGAAGATTGCAACACATTTATGTCCGTTAAATTTTATTTGATTTTCATTAGTTTCTAAATCATTGAAAATTTCTGATAAAATTTGATAAAGTTCTATAAAATATAAATAGTAAATTAAATATTTAAAAAAATGAAAAATATTTTGTAATTTTTTAAAATATAAATACTTATTTTTTGATTGGTCAATACATTTGGAATGATCAATTTAGTGTAAATTAAAATACTAGATATAAAAATTATAATAAAACATAAAAAACCAAAACTTTTTCAAAACATAATATTATTAAAAGAGCCAAATTCCATCTATCTTAAATCATTAATATTAAATATTAACATTTAATATATATTGTTCATTTAATATATATGAGTACAAATATAAAACATTATATATAATATATGTTTATTTAAAATTTATTTGTTTTTTTTTTCTAAACTTAAAGACAGGGATTAAGTTGTATGCCGTTCTTATTAATATGAATGATGTGAATGTTGTAGTTGATTGACTCAACTTTCAATACATTGTAAATATTAGTATTTCACATTCAATAAGAATGTTGTCTTGTTTGATATTGAATTTAAAAAACGTATTTCCCCTCCAAAAAAGAGTACAATGACGTCATCAAAATATCTATTGTAAACTTATAGGCATAACCATTAAACATATTGTTCCATGAAGCCACATGTCATTCAGATAGTTCCTTGTCATTCCAACAGTTCCAAGGCTTCTTTGCCCCGACCACACATAGTACCATAAGTTGAGATCATAACAATCCACAACAATCCACAGCTAGAATTTATGTCCAAGCTATGTATGATGTGTTGATCAAGATCCATTAGGATTTAAGGCTAGAGTATTCTAGGAAGACCTAGATTTTCAAGAGAAGGATGTCAAGGAGAAGAAATTGAATACCCTTAGTAGCTCCCTTAAACTAACTTCATCAATATAAACTTGAGCTCAATGACTAGTAATCTTGGTCCTCAAGTCTCATGGTACTCTTATTTTTATTTTATTTGTGTTAGTTCTTAGGATCTCCATAGACCCTCTAGGTTGAAAGGGTTTAGACAAAGGGATGGAGTCATTTAAGGAGACTTTATTTTGTTATCATGTTAGTACATCTTATTAAAAAATTATTTGTTTTTTTTCTAAATTTAAAGAGAAGGATTAAGTTATATGCCGTTCTTATTAATATGAATGATGTGAATGTTGTAGTTGATTGACTTAACTTTCAATACATTGTAAATACCAGTATTTCACATTCAATAAGAATGTTGTCTTGTTTGATATTGTGTAGAAAATTTAAAAAACGTATTCCTCCAAAAAAAAAAGAGTACAATGACGTCATCAAAATATCTATTGTAAACTTATTGTTCCATATTTTTCCATGAAGCCACATGTCATTCAAATAATTCCATGTCATTCAAATAGTTCCTTGTCTTTGCCCCCACCACACATAAATTGAGACCATGAAAATCCACGACACAATGTTTTATAAAAATACTTACGGGCATTGGCGAAGCCCGCACATTTGGCATATTGTATTCACTAAAAAGGTGGCTCCATAGTCATATCATGCATGAATTATGTGGACATGGACTACTTTTCCTTCCCACAAAGCATTTTTGTGTAGGCACGGGAATTTGGCAAATTGAGCAAGCAACTCAAATCATTGGAAAATTATATATTTATTTATATATATATATATATATATATATATATATATATTTTTTTTTTTGTTATTATTATTATGATATTATAGAATGAATAATAATATTTATCATTATTGGAAAAGTATGGTATTTTTAAGCACATTAATTATGTGTTTCATCTATCTAGGTGAAAGTTTGAAGTCACAAGGGTAGGTTAATGCCTAGTTTCTTATCTCATGTTAATAAAATGGGGTAGAAACATATAAATAATTGGATGATGTTGAAATATAATAAGATGTATATACTAAATTAATTGAAGAAAATGAAGAAATGAGTAAAATTTGGATCAAATATAAATATATGAGAAATAATTTATGATTTAGTCATTGACATATAATTTGGGTGAAATGTTGGTTAAGAGTTGCAATTTATGATATAAATAATTATATTGTATAAGTTATTAGGGGTAGTGTTATGAAGTATGATGACACATCTATACATATTGCAAAAATGAATTCAATATGAAAAATCAAAATTTACATGATAAAACATATTAAAATGAACTTAATTATATATAAATAAAATATATTACTAATTTATATTCAAATAATCTTTGATTAGTCATTTATGTTAGTACTTCATCTATATTAGTAGTTGTGTTAGTAATTTATAGATATATAACTTAAAATACATCAAAAACTGTCAAAATTTATAGTATTTAGCTTATAAAATTTTTTATCACTAACTTTTTTGGTTGCATCTAGCCACAAATTAACCTTTTTATACTAGTGATATGGATGGAGTGGGTGGATATTATACAACAAGGGGAGACTAACATTGTTCTTGGAAGATAATGAAGTGGTGGAGAATTGGTGGTGGAAGAAACTCTAGTGAATAAAAGATCCTCTATTTGTTCATGTTGTTGGTTTTCCTGAATAAAATTCTTACATTGGATATACATTGTTTTCCAAATATTGGGTTTTCCAAAAGCATATATACCAAAGCTTCTAAGATGATAGAGGTTTATTGGTTGGTTAAAACACTCATTGCCCACGAAATGGAAGAAATTGAGTCTCAATCACTAAAAATATCTAAGGTGGCTAGAATTTATGGAAGCTATGTATGATGCGTTGATCAAGATCAATTGGGATTTAAGGTTAGAGTATTCCAAGAAGACCTATATATTCAGGAAAAGGATGCCAATGAGAAGAAATTGAGGACCCTCGGTAGCTCCCTTAAACCAACTTCATCATTATGGATTTGGACTCAAACAATGACGAGCAATCTTATTCCCCAAGTCTCATTGTTCTCTTATTTTTCATTAAATATTTATGTTAGTTCTGAGGATCTTCATAAACTCTCTAGGTCTAAAAGGTTTAGAAAAAGGGATAGAATCACTTAACAAAACCTTCATTTTATTATCATGAGATTTACATCTATAAATAGACTATTAGCAAATTAAAGACTTCTTCTTTTAATTTTTTTTTTTTTTTACAAATCAACCAATAGGTTAATGGCATGCCAATAATCTCTTATTACACTTTTAATTTTTACAAGGTCAAACTTAGAAATCCCTCTCCATGAAGAAAACTCCACAATGATGTAATACTATGTATACAATAATATAATCTATGCCTAAATTACAAAAAAAAGATAATTCATATCTAAATTACAAAAGAAAGAATAGAACACTTTAACAACGTAATTTTAATTATTGATTAAAACAATAATACTATTTTAATTCAAAATTTCAAAAGAATGGTCCATACAAAAGAACCATACCTCTACATTGCTTGCAACCAAATAATAAATCAATCAAATGAACCATACCTCTACATTGCTTGCAACCAAATAATAAATCAATCAAATGAACCATACCTCTACATTGCTTGCAACGAAATAATAAATCAATCAAATGATGAAGATGGGAGCAAACAAAGTCACTCTAAAGTGGCTCCTCGACTTTCAATACATTATAAATACCATTGTTTGACATTCAATGAGAATGCTATCTTGTTTGATATGTAACCTGCAATGCAGTTATATCAAATAATGTTGCCATTCAAGATGGCATCCTGCACTTTCTGAGCCCACCACTTGAACGCATTACTTTGGTCCATTGATAGTCTCTTCAATGCGTCTTTCCCGGTGTTGTAAACCAATTTCTGATCAGCGAGAGGCAGCGTGTCAGCCACATCCATAATCCCTCTCTCCAGTGCCGACAATTTCTCACCACTCACGGGATACTCCTGAATCAGCTTTACCAGGGTATCCATCCAATTCGTCTAAGAGATAAAGAAGAAGATATCTCTTAGACTATACATTTCTCCACTTCAGTGCGCGGTAGACTATTGTTTGATCTCCAAACTGGAACGACTTGTGATTGTCTGGCCATTACTACTATTATGAAGCTTACACAAGAACGAACTCTTTTCGGAAATACCTGGCCAACGAACCCACTTTCGTCTCTTTAGTGTAGAATAAAAGTAACAATCACAGTCTCGCAAATTGTATGTCCACGCTATCGCTTGCTGTCTTCTCTTTTTTCTTCAATCTATAGTCTATTTATACATGTTCATGGGAACAAGGTCAGCTTATTTATTATTTATTATCATTTATTTATGCATGTTTATATCGGGCAGGTCGACATAGAGGACTCTCAAAGTGGTTAAGAGGTTTGACGGATTAAAACGGGGATTTTGAGCCAAATTTTAGAAGATTAAAAAGGGTGGTGGTTGATGGGATGTGTCATGTCCCACCAACAAAGGAGAATATGAATGAATTACGGGTTTTTAAATTTTGTTCTGTATTTATGCTATAAAATTTTAAATAATGAAATAAGGTGTAGATACATAATAAAAATATACAATGGAAATAAACTCGATATACATAGTATGCATATATAAGCATTATAGATACAACTACATGGGCTTAGCCACACCCAATCAAGCCTCATGCTACGCCAACACAAAATTGTGTTTATCAAGCATGCAAAGAGACAAAGAATGAGAATGTTAAGCTAGTGAGCTCAATCACAAAGCTACAGGCATTTCAATTGGCTTTAGCCAACCTTGGCACCCATACTCAACACAAGGAAGGTCCCCTTCTCTGCCATGCAGTCACTCAAGTGTCCCCTTTCCTCCAGTGTTATTCAAGGTGGGCATAGAAAGGTCCAAGTTTCGATTTTCTCTTGAATTTTATGATTTCCGGCGACACTCATTTTAGCCACGAAATTTAAATTCCAAGTTCACGAATCTAGGCTTTTCCATAGATTTTTGGCATTTAAAATTTCTCAAATTCGCCCCAAGGATTACCCATATGAATCCCCCTTCTAGATTTTACCAATACGTGAATTTCTAGGCAGTTCTAACACCTGAATTTATGGGTTTCTCTTTCCTTGTGATTTCTATTCTCTTCCCTTCCAAGACTGGATAACTTACTTGGAATGGATGGATTCCCCCCCCCCCCCCCACACAAAAAATGGATGGGGATGAAGGGAAGCGAATTGTTTTAACTCGAAAAAAAATGTATTCTAGGTCAAGTAAATTGAACCCATAACCTATCATATGAATTTATGCACTCATCCCATGTTCCACTAAATTCCTGAGCAGATTTTTAGTAACCTTCTTATAGCATAATTAAATATCAGCAAAGAAAGTCAAGATGGGTTCTCAAGGTGACACTTGGCAATAGAGGGGTTGACTCTCTCACACCCCCTCGTCTCCTTAGTGGGTAGCATAGCCCCTCATTTTTGTTGCTTCCATAGCCAACTCTAGGATTTTATTTGCATTATCAATATTACATTGTTTTTACTTTTTTCCATGGCTTATTAGCACATAGTTCACAAAATATACAATACTTACCTTTATAAACTAGTAATTCACTAGCAAGGCATTGTGCGAGAGTGGTTGGAAGGTTTGAGGGTGGGAGGTTTTGTTGTGTGAATGTAATAGATGAAAATGGGGATTTGAGAGTAAGTGATACTAATAAATAAGAAGAAAAACATAGAATAACTTGCAATTAGGATACAAACTATCACATAAGTGATTAAGCATGATGTTATTATCATCCCACATACCTTGAGTGAGGGAGCATGATTTTACTATTGTGTAAATTTTGTGTGTACATTGTGTTATTTTATTCATTGTCAATGTGTTCTTCTAAGTAATTTAATTGCGTCGATATGTGTGAATTGAAGATGGAGGTTGATCTCTATAATCCTAAAAATCAAGGAAGATTCATGACATTCGTCATTGGTTAAGGATCCTAATGAATGATTACATAGAATTCTATCCAGGTGCCAAGTTTGGATATTGGTACGACATCATCCTTGATAAGTTTTATTAGTATATGCGAAAGATTGATTTTACAATTCACATTCAATATGATGGAATTCGGGCATTCCAAAACATTCGATCTCAATTCCCTTGGCAATATAGGATAAATATGAGCATGTTAAGCCACTCGATTACATAATCCAATAGTTAATAGCCAAAATAAGACAAAAAGATAAAATAGACAATTCCACAGGATCGATCTTCCCCTTGGAATGCCCCATCGAAGAAAGCCTATGACACCTCCTTACAGATAATAATATCCAACATGATCCTTTATATCACCTGGATTCCCCATTGACTGTATTTTTGCGCCAGGGCCAATTAAACGGGAAGGGGAGTGACCTAAAAAAATTTAATTCCTTCCTTGAGAAAAGAATCCTCTACAGAATCCCGAGCCTATAGCTCAAGGATTTTTAATTTACTCTTCAATCTCCCACAATAAGTGCTTCAAGTAGCTACAATGGACAAATAAATGTTTATTAGGCTCTTCACCAGCTCGGCACAACATGCAAATACCCAATCCTTTCTTGTGTTGGGAATAATTATTTCATCAACCCTCATACCAATGAATTTGTCAATCACTTTGTCTTATTTGTTCCAGTTTAGCGCGGTTATTTTTTCAAGTGGCTCGAGGTTTATTCAGTTCAGATCGGTGAGGCGAGCCATATCGACATTCAATAATTTTAATGGCATGAAATTTAATTTCTTAACTCGATCCCATTTAATTCTATGGGAGAATGCCATAGGAGGTGTTGAGAAGAGAATTTTAGCAATTTTATCTATGGTTCCTTTAATACAAGGCAGTGTGATAGTTTTAACTTTGAATGGATCCAAGATTTGAGGTGCTTTTGTTTGGATTTCAAGACAACCTTTTAAAATTATGATCCTTATAGTCATTGATTTGGAAAACCCAATAGGAAATATCTGATGGTTGTTCCCTCATTGTCAATGTACCAATAACTATATTTCTCGACAGAGGTTCAGAGGTTGTCTTTAGCCGGTGATTTCGTCGCTAGTTTTGTAATGTTTTTTCAGTCCAATAAGTTTCCATTCACAGGAAAAATACTGCTTGTATATATATGTATTTTTACTTGTCAATGAAAAGCGATGAAAAAAGAGAAACATAGAAGAAGAAGAAGAAATTGCTTCTGCCATGTCTGCATATTTTTCGTATTTGTGAGTTTGTAAACTCCCTAGTTTGATCCTCTTCTATAGCCTGTCCCACATAAGAACTATATTGTTTAAAATAATCCAAATAAATAATATGCTCTTGGGTGGGGCTGCAGTCTTTCAAAGTTATTTCCACCTCTAAGTCCTCTCCCTCCCCACCACCTACGCCATCGATAAGTATCCCAATCTAGTTGAATATTACCCCCTTGTTGAATTAAAACTCTAAACGAGCTCATACTCTTCATTGCTTATGTGAATATGTGCCTGATTGAGTGAGTTGATGTATTGTTACCACTGGGTTTTCTAGTCCCCAAACAACCCCAGAACCTCCACCTATAACCAACCTTATTTATAGATGTTGGTGGAATGAGGATCCACTGATTTATCTAAGTTGAATCATCCTTGTTCCTGCAGATGGTAAATCAAATCAAAAGAGAGCTTCATGTTCCCCTTACAACCAATATTCCACGCTAAGTATTGTCTAATTATTGGAAAGGCCAAAGTCAACGCCTTCCATTGATTGGAAACCAAGTAAATATGCTTGTTTCTTCTACAAATCCAATCAATGATCGAGCTAGGAGCTAAATAATTTGCAGTTAGAATACTCCACCATAGACTCTCCCAGGAAGGAAAGTTCCAAGGGGATTTAGCAGCTAGTACTTGGTTAAATAAGAAAATATTCTTTATACCCAACCCGTGAGAATCTTTTGGGGCTATAATAGTTTTCCAACTTGTAATATAGCTTTCCAACTAGTAATTATTTATAATCAATCTCGGTATATTCATAATATCGGAACTCTAATTGCTAGGTCTTCTTTTCACACGGTCCTTTTACAAAATAATCAATACCTTGTGAAGCCTCTGGTTCCCTTCCAACGCTCCAACACAGGTTGGGAAAGAAGATTCTGGATTGGGACTCCAAGGAACAAAATTGTAGGTCGGGTTCCTCTCACAAGGGTACACTCCCTTAGCATCAGTTTCCTGAAGGCCAATGGCATGAATAGGTCTCTCTACCTATGGCATCTCTAGTCCTCTCTCTCAAGTACCATACTCTGAGCATTACAAGGCGATGGAAAGAATGAGGAGGAATGAATAATAACTCTCAAACTAAATTATCACCTTTTATATGCATGGATTTATATTTCCACGTGGCTTCTCCAAATGAGACCACCTTCCCCATCTTAATCACCTCTTAATATAATTAAATAATGCTTTAATTAAAGTATGACTCTTAGTCATGGTTTAGGAACTTTGGGTTAAATTGCTAAGGCTAAGGAAATAAGATAAATCCCCCTAGGATCATTTCCCTTTTCCCACTATCACTTCCCCACTTGTGGAATCATAGCCCCCCCAATGTCTTCTTCATTCTTCTTCATCTACATCCATCGGGGATTTTATATTAATATCAAAATTTACATATTTACAATGTATTAGTAATCCTAGACCATTTGTTTCCAGATTCTAGCATTTACCTCAATATATACATGATTACATTATGGGGTAAAAAAGGCCATGTTACAATATTATACAACAAGGGGACACTAACATTGTTCTTGGAAGGTAATGAAGTGGTGGAGAATTGGTGGTGGAAGAAATTCTAGTAAATAAAAGCTTGTCTATTTGTTCATGTGGCTGGTTTTGTCAAATAAAATTCTTAGATGGGATATACATTGTTGAAACATGCATGGAAAGGGCCGAGTATTTATTTCCTATCTGGAAATAATGCCGAGACAATACATTGATGACTTACTTTGAGGCTACCATTTTTCAAGCTAGGAAGTTGTCATTAAGGGGGGATAGGCTCTAATGCCTCCTTCCTTCTTCCATTGTGTCAATTTTGTAAATCCTTCAATATTATCCCAAGTTGTTCTCAAGGGGGGATGCTAGGATATTTAGACAGTTAGGAGTTAGTTAAGATCAAGTTGGTCTAATGTGTCATTTCTTAAGGTGCTTGACCTATGTGGAAATAACTTGCTTTAATTGAGTAGTTTGTTTTTTACAAGTATTGCCACACTCATTCTCAATTTGTCAAGGAGAAGATGAATATGTTGGAGAAGAAGGAAATTGTGAGAAGAGGATTGAATCCCATTGAATTGGATGACAATTAAGCTCTCTAGTGGATTCCAGATATTGGGTTTTCCAAAAGCGAAGGTATTGAAGCTTCTAAGATGATAGATATTGATTGGATGGTTAAAACACTCATTAACTAGGCAATGGAATAAAACGAGTCTCAATCACACTAAAAATTACTAAGGAAGTTAGAATTCAGGGAAGCTAAGTATGATGCATTGATTAGGATCCATTGGGCGTCAAGGCTAGAGTAGTCTAGGAAGACCCAAATTTTTTGGAGAAGGATGTTGAGGAGAAGCAAATTGAGGTCCCTCAATAGCTCCCTTAGACCGATTTCATCTTTATAGACATATTCTTAGACAATGACCAATAATCTTACTCATCAAGTGTCATGGTTCTCTTATTTTTTAGTTTATTTGTGTCAGTTATGAGAATATTCATAGACCCTATAGGTCTATAGGGTTAGACAAAAATATGAAGTCACTCAAGGAGACCTTCATTTTTTTATCATGTTATGTTACTCTCTAAACCATCCTATTAGCAAGTTAGAGGCTCCCTCTTTTAGTTCCTTTATTTTTTTATTTTTTTTTGGCAAATAAACCTCTAGGTTAATGGCATGGAAATAGTCTATTAACACACTTTTAGTTTTTACAAAGCCGATATTGGAAATCCATCAATAGGTGGAAGAACAACTCCATGGTAATGTAATATTTTTTACAATAATATAATGGATGCCTAAATTGCAAAAAAAAAAAGTAGAACACATTGACAACCTGCTATCCTAGAAAATATTTAGAGCTTCAAAATTAACTATTGACTAGAACCAATATACTATTTAAATGCAAAATTTCACATGAATTTCATACAAAAGAACCATACCTCTATAATTGGCTTGCCACATTGTTTGCAACCAAATACTAATTTGATCTAATGATTAATATTGGAACTAACATACTCGCTCTAAAGTACCTCTAGATTTTTTAATGTCAATGTTGCAGGTGAATCCTATAATTGTTTGATTCGACTGTCAATACATTGTAAATACCATTGATTGACATTAAATGAGAATGTTGTCTTGTTTTATATGGTGTGTAGAAAGTGCAAAAAACATATTTTTCCAAGACAATGTAGAGTGGTTGTTATAGGTCAAACCTGCACCTCTTCGTCCGTGATCACCTTGAGCTGTTGATCACACAAAAGGACAACTTGGATGGAGGAGCATGTTGACCTTAGATGATACCTTGACCTACTCCACCTCCTTGCAAGTTGGAAAAACCCTAAAAAACATTGTTTTGAGACATGGGCTCTACTCTACCTTAACAGACTAGTGCATGTACCCTACTCCAGTGTACAATAGTAGCGCTCAACCCCTCATGGGCGCTACTCCTCTTCAATAGAGTAGCGTACAACATTTAAAAAGTGATGAGTGCTAGTTGTAAAACACTATAGTAGCTCCCTGGGCGCTACTCCACTGTGAAATAGTAGCGTACACCTCAAAAGATGATTAAAAAATAATTAATTTCACGAATGAGAATTAGTTGCAGTTGGTTTCCCAACTTACCCAACTTCCTCTACAACCACCTCTCGACCTGAACTGCATCCCTTGTCCTATAGATACAAGGAGGAATGAAGAGAGGGGTGAGACATAAAAATTATAGAGAGACTCTTTCATAAGAAGAAGCTTGCATTGGAGGAGGTTATGCTGGAAGATTTCCAAGCCAGAGAAGAGCAGGAGCCTAGGATCAGTTTGCATGAACAAGCTGCAAAGTCAAGTATATCGTGTATCATTCACTAATTTTTGATAATAAAGGTTGAAGCATATTTCTCGTCCCAAATCAAGTACTTATTGGATTATGTATGTATTTGAATTATGTTGGTTAATGTTTGATGTTTCAATCATTATTCTATTGTATCATTATTATATTGGCCAAGATACCTTGAGAAAGGTTTTTGTTTCGCAGGTTTATAGAACGGGAGATTGGATTGAGGATCGAGCGCAAGATCAGATAAAAGCTAGGATCAGACTTCGTTCAAAAGGTATTTTTCTCAAGACCTATAATATATTTCCATTCATAAACATCTCTGTAATGCAAGTAATGTGCTTACCTATCACCCCTTTCAGTTGATAGTATCCGTTTCCTTACTATAGGGTAGTATTTCCCGCCAACAGTGGCGTAATCAAAATACGCATTGTAGGCATAGCCATTAAATATATTGTTCCATGAAGCCACATGTCATTCAAACATTTTTTCAAACACCTGGTGTGAAAGCTTTACAAAAACACACTTAACATACATGTCTATGAGAACATTTCTTAGAGAGACATTGGATTGAATTCTCCTTCTTATTATTTCACTATGAAGTTTCTTACCATATTTTAAAGCCAAGAAGCTCATACATGCTAGGAGAATGCTAGAAGGTGAAGGCATTTGGCTCAATACCCACTCTTTGCATTTAATCTAATAGTTCCAAGTATTATTTAATCATGCATGAACTATGTGGACATGGAGTACTTTTACTTCACACACAATGTTTTTGTTTAAACATGCCTGGAATTTAGCGAATTTGGAAAATTGAGCAAGCAACTCAATCCATTCACAAATACCAAGTATATATAGAGAGAGCTATTTAATAATTGTTGATGTATTCGTAACTTCAGAATATATTCACTTGTATATTGTATGTATTACATTTGTACTTTATTGTATCCCCAACGGAGATGTATTATTCCTCCGATTGGAAGTGTCATCATTTTTATTTGCAAGTGTCGCAAGTATTATTGTAAGTTTTGCAACCTATATTTGATGGGTTATTAGACACAGAGTTTACTTGGGGAAAACCATAAAGGCGAAAAACCCCAATAACTTCCTCAGAGATAGATAGAGCAATGATACAACCCAATCATAAGAGATAGACATCTCCTAGCAGCAGCTTCTCCTCCTCCACAAGTGCGCCACTCTCCCAAGAGTGTGAGAGAGAATTGAATGATGAAATAGAGTGCCTCCCGCACTTTATTTATACTTGACTTGACTTGCCTAATAGCCTTTACTAGGCCGGCCTTAACTTAACCACATAACATAACACTGACTGGGCCGACACCCAATAGGGTGGTCTAACAACCCTTTGACCCACATGGCCGACCCCCAATAGGGTGGTCTAATAACCCTTCGAACCACATGACTTATACAGGGCCGACCCCAACAAGGTGGTCTAATAACCCATCAAGTATAAGTTATGACACTTACAATATAAATGATGACACTTCCGTATAGAGGAATAATAACATCTCTATAGGAATACAAACACCTCCGTACAGAGGAATAATACCATCTCTATAGGAGTACAATATACATATATGAAATACATTCCGAAGTTACATATACATCAATACTCCCTCTTAACTAGGAAGGTATTTCTCGACACAGGGCTTCTAGCACAAGTCTTCTTCTCTGGATCATTGTCATTGGATAATCGTCATTGAGTCATCGTCATCGTCACTGCTGTTGCTATCTCAATCAGTCTCTGAATCTACTCATCATAGGAAGTTCTACAGAGCCAGTCCTTTTTCATATTGGATGTATTCCCACCACCTGCAGGTCTTCATCATCACTTGCCATACTATGGAATCCTCAGGACTTATTACGTGTGTCACAAAACCTTAAAAGAGTCTCTTGACTAGCAAGAACCCTAAAGAGCATCTGAGGCATTTTTCATCCTGTCCAGATCTCCAGGACTTATTACATGTGACTGTCACAAAGCCTTAAAAGAATGTCCCAAGAATGTTTATGTGCATAGCATGACCGACAAGAACTCTAAAGAGCATCCCAGGAACATTTATGTGCCTAAGCACGACCGACAATATCTACAGGACTGATTACATGTGACCTCTTCTACAAACCCTCAAAAGAGCATCCTAGGACGTATTACGGGCACACAGGCCAACCTATCGGATCTCCCAGGTCTTACATGTAGCATCCCACCACAAACCCTCGAAAGAGCATCCCGGGACTTATTACGGGAACACAGCCCAACCTATCGGATCTCCCAGGTCTTACATGTGGCCCACTATCAAAAACCCTCGAAAGAGCATCCCAGGACTTATTACGGGCACACAACCCAACCTATCGGATCTCCCAGGTCTTACATGTGATACACAGTGCCAATCCTTTTTCATACTGAATGTGACCTAGAACAAATCTAGGATTTGCTTTGCACAACCTGTCCACGGCCATAGATTATCAACCTGATACTCACCATACATCATCCTAATGTACACATGATCATCGTGATCATCATCACTGCATCGTCCTAATGCAAGTCATCTGGAGCAACATCCTGAAGCTCGTCATCCATGATCGTCCTGATCATATAATGCATCTACCTGATGCATACCAAGTATCTACCTGATACATATCACCATACATGATCCACCTGATCATACAATGTATCCACCTGATACATACTGTTAACACCCAAATTGACCCCCAGGTCGTAAGGAAGGGTAATTCGGGGTAACCACTAACCAATCTTTGGACTGATGTTATTGACCCAACACAGTCTGAGAGGGATCTCTCAATAAACTAATGAAAATCTGGAAATAATCAGGGTCGTCAATCATGAAAAAGGACACTAGCATTCATTCCTCAAGATGTTCTATTTAAACATATGCAGAAGGTCAGATTTCTGTAAGACAAATTTTACTCTGGTAAACCATCGATTGGAGAACAATAGGGATCTATATTGGGAAATGGAGTCGATTCAAGTATAACATAAACATTATCATCAAATGCTTAGTAGATACATTCACACAGAGGCAAGGTAGCAACTAACTAGTAGTCAAAGTGATTTAATTGGTGAAAAAGAAGAAAGATGAACAGTCCATTGATATAAGGCATACACAGATGAATCCTATACCATCTTTAGCAGAAATAATTTGTGAAATACTTGGTAAGAAATGAATAAGGCATAATATCTATGAATCTCATTCAGATGCTACACTGAACTAAGTACAAAGGAATGTTAACAATATGGATTAACAAAGGAAAGAAACACATATAACATAGGAAAGGAAAGACTGACTACCAGACCAATTACACAGGAATCTCTGAAAAATGCATGTAAGCTTCTGACAACTTTATTCAAGGAATATCTCAAAATCACAACAGTGGACAAAATATGTAGAGCTTCAAAAGTTCTCCCCCCTTTTTTTCATTTGAAATTACATGGAACTTATAATGGCCTAGAGCCTCATACTCGGCCCATTTGAAACAAAAATTAGTTACAAATTAGGTGACACCTCATCACAGTTCAGATGTCACTATCATAAAACATGAAATATAACAAGATAAGCCCAACCGCTTTCTCGTATTTTCCGGTATGCCGTTAAACAATATAAAAAAATATTAAAGTATATGTCCAATGGTGAAACTTCACTACATAACGGGCAACCCAACGTCCTGGAAAATCAAAATCCTAGATATATCCTAAGCTATTTCTATCAAAAAATAAATTGGTATTTAAAATGCACAGTTCTGAGATTTAAGAGACAGCATCTGCCAACGGATCATGATAGGTATATTTCATCTTCCCGTATTTCTCTACCGGCGCCCAAAGTTTAGATGTTGGGATGTCATAACTTGTCATCTCCTTCTCCAGGACTCTAATGTTAAGTTGATCAACCGAAGACATAGGTGGAAGCGCTTCTCCAATAGAAATTAGTTTGTACAACAACTCGAAATCTTCATCTAGTTTGTCTATTAGGATTTTTCCTGAAAGCGGTTAGCTCATATGTTTGAACTTGGAATGGTTCATTTGTTTGCTGGTCATCAACTTTTTATGCTCACTTTGGGGAATCAACCTTTGCTTTTCATCCCAAAATGAAGGAAAACCTTTTTCTACTAATCCTTCAAACTATCCTTTGAATTTTGTTAGTTGTTCATCCATTTCACTGGCCTTGGCTTCCAAGCTTTGATCAATGCATATTTCCCGAGGATTCGTTTTGTCGCTGCAATGGTCGTGACTCTGTCCTTGATGTTCAAATCTATGACGTATTTATCTGTCAAACTGTTCAAAAATCTTATAGCATTATGAGCAGTCTCTTTTGGCCTTTTGTGCAGTTTTTCCTTCATGGCAGTGCAGCTTCTAAAGACGTCAGTGACTATCTTCTCCTTCGTTCTCATGAGATCTAGATAGGGCCTGAATCTCTCAGCCTCCTGGATAATTAAATCCCAAATCAAATGTTTGCACCCTTGCATAGCTTCTCTCCCTCTAATCTGCTGAGAAAATCTGTTGTTGATTGCCACAAATTCCTTATATTTTTGCTGTAGCTCATTTGTCCCTTTTTCCTTTTCCTCATTTTCTTCTTTCAATCTTTGATTTTCCTCTTTTAGCTCTCGTATCTCACCATCCTTTAGGCTGATCTGGGACATAGCTTGCACAGTGTTGTCTGTATTATCCTTCTCTTCATTAGAACCTTCGCTTGCCTGTTGTGCACATATGTTTGACAAACTGCTTTTTAACTCTTTGATCTGATTTTTCAGGCTCATCCTCTCTTTCTCCCAACATCCTTCTTTCTTTGCAAACCTTAGCAATTCGACTTTATGATTGCTGATTTCCTTGTTTAAATCTTCCTTTTCTTGTATCAGCTTCGTCTCTTCAGGAGCTTGTATTAACTGGGTGTTGGGAATCTTCATTCTCTTCTGTAGGGTCTGGATCAAATTGTCTTTATCTTTTAACAACTTATTGCTTGCTTTGCCTCCGCCATCATTCTCAACTAAATCAAACTGCAACTTTTTGATATGTTGTTGAAGTGCTTTATTTTCTGATATTTCATGTTTTAACTAGGAATCCATCTTATTTACATTGACCTCCAAATTAGAAATTCTCAAGGCTGCTTCTACTAGATCGTCATATAGACCTTCTCCAATTTGTCTGTGAAATTGAATCCTATCTGGCAAAGGTATCTTCTTCCAGTCTATCTTTGCTTTTGTCATCTTGTCTTTGTCAGATATCGTCAGATTGAGAGTGTGAGTCTGGATATCTCTACTTGTTATCAAAGACATTCCTGTTTTAGACAAATTCCTCATAGTGGGCATTAGTTCAAAAAGTTTATGTGCAGAGGCCTGCTTATTTTGCCCATGATACTTAAACATGTCCTCTTTGGATTTAAATCTGCTGTCCTCATTTCCGCCTGTTGTATCTTGGAATTGGTATTCATGGATTTGGACAACTGGGGCTGATGACCCTCCTTCCTACTCATCCATATCGCTTATTTGGATGGTTAACTCATCTGGTGTTTCTAATTTGAGTCTTTTATTTTCAATTTCTTCCTCTTCCTCTGTTCCAATAACTTCCTATGAATCTCTTTTCCTGCATACTTCCTGATTATTAAACAGCTGGTCTGTTTCCATAGGATCATCATCTGTGATTAGGGCTTGTATTTGCAAATCTATATCTTCAGCCTCCTCGGGCTCATACTGCAATAAATTTCGCCTCTCGGCAACCCTTCAGCTTCTTGGTGTTCCCATGTTTTCAGACTATTCTTCTTCTTTCTTTCAGCTATGATGTGCAGAGGATCATATGCAATCGCTATACCCTTTATGAACCCAATATTTCTCAATAATCTTTCCATTTCATTGGCAGCCTCTTTAAACTTTACAATGAAAGGGCCGACTTGCCAAGGCAACTTTATATCAGAGCCTTTCTTATATTTCCCAAACTGCTCTTCTTCTGCAATCAGCCTCTTCCGGATGAACTCAAGGGAAAAAAATCTCAGGGTAAAAAATGCTGGCAAAAAGTATGATTCATGTACAAAACCGTACACCCTTATTACAATAGCATCCTTCAGCAAGAACTAGTCGCCAACGGCTAGTTCATCCTTCAACTGCATCAGGGTCTGCATATCTGGTAGTACTCTGGGTAGTTCTTCTTCAAACATAACTTTATACATAGCAGATAGAATAAAATTCATGTAATTGAAAGCATTGTCTTCCAAATTCCTTGTAAAGAGTATCTGAGAGAACCTTAACTCTTCTGTACTACTATATAGAATCATTTTGGTCAAATATGCTTGGAAGCGAAAAAATATGGTATTTTCAAAACAACTTAATTGTGCATGTATTTTTTCTGCCAAAAATTCCTCAAACTTGAGGGACAGAACTGATTCACTTCCCGCCTCCAGGGAACTAACACTAATCCTGAATAACAGGCTTAGTTGTACTTCAGTTATCCATAAGTCTGAGTCTAAACCTAAAAACTAAGCTATCAAAGATAAAACCAACTGGGTGTTGTCATTAAAAAGGTTGACGTCCAGCGGGTAGGGGGTGTCTGCAATTTCTACATCGGGTTTTAAACAGGCATCCAGGAAAGCTTTACGGATTTCGGGGGAAATTTTTCTATACAGGGTAACGACTGACTCTTCAGAGGAACTTTCAGGGGCTAGGGCTAGGGCTGGGGACTCTGGTACGGCAAGGGTATTTCAGATGACGGCAGCGTCGATGCTATAGACGATTTTGGATGTCTTGGTGTTCATTATCACTCGTTGGGGTTCTGAGAAATTTAATGAACACCATGACACGAACTATGGGAAAGGAATTATTTGTTCTAAGCAGAAAAAGATGAAAAAGGACTGGTGGACTCTGTGGACATCTAACCCCTGTTCGAGCAGAACTTTCAGTCTTCTTTTAATTTATGGTATGGGGAGTTGAAGGCTTGGGTCAAACACATCACTGTCTTTGTCTTCTAGGGTTAATCTGGCTTTAGAACTGGTAGAGACCTGTTCGTCTACCATTCTATGATTATAAAACACACTACACGCTATAAACAAAGGAGTTTGGGACCCTACCTGTCACGGGGAGCTTGAGAGCGACCTTTCACCTGTTGTCCTTTTCGGCTTCTGCACTTCCAGAAGCTTCCAACTCCGACAGGTCCAAGAAAGAAGTGTTTATTTTCCACATGCCTCGTTATATATATAAAATTTTTTCGACTAACTTCTGCTCACTTTCGCCAGCTGTCCCTCCTTTCCGTCCCTTGATCTGCTGGGCTTTGCTTCCGAGCCGTTGATTTGATTCTTCATTTAACCTTTTTGATTTGACATCTCTTAATCTTCGCTGTAGGATCTCCTACCAACTTTAAATCTTAGCCATCTATTGTACTTAACTGTACATAGGGGTATGGTGGTATCGTGACTTGACTTTTGGTTTTGGATTACCATTTAATCTCCCTCACGAGGTGTTTAGATGATGACACATGGGAGACGGTATACAACCTCATGACCACCTTTCATGCTTATCTGGGATGCTTCTTTACCTTGCGACGATTAACGAGGAGCGTTGATCTAGACTTTAATATATCTACGGCAAGGAGCTATCCGCATGTCCAGTCTTTGGTACTCTCGCAAGTGGAGCCCATTACGTTACTAGCCTTGCATCTCCTGCATCCACTTAGCCGTAGATCTGACCCTTTTTGCTGAGAGCTGTTGATCTGCCCAGATATTTTTGTTGACATGACCACATATCTTCTGCACCGTCAGATCTCCGGCTTTTTCACTCCGCGCCATTGATCTTTACCTTATTCCTCTGCTGCAATGGTATCGCAATCCCTTTGGTGGTTTTTTCTTACTGTCGAAACTCTCTTGCGAGGCCTCCTCCGGCTGCCACCTATCCTGCCGGTTTACCTCTCGCGACCACTCTCTTGTGGTTCTTTTCGTGCAACTTCATCGTGCGAGGGTGATTTGTGGGCCGTAGATCTCTTTCGCGCTTCAGATCAACGGTTGGAACCTGTCCGAGCTTTATCTTCCATTTTATTTCCTTTCGGACTATAGGTCATATGTATTTCTACCTATTTTTGATTATTTCGGCTATCTCCTTAGGCTTAAAGTGTCCAAAAACTCCATCTTTCTCACTGTTTCCTTTTTAATTGAGATGTTCTCTTGGTTCTAACAACCTGGTCCTGAATAGGGAGGGGTTTTGACTATCTTTTCACAGAGTCTATCAATGGTAAATAGTCCTTCTCTTAGGATTTTGTGCAAAAATTTATAGGTGCCAACAACTGGCTCCAACCGGGGATGTTATCCTCCCTGCGAGGTAGCAAAGAACTCTGTAGACTAAGTTCCTAATCCATTGGGTGGTTTAAACTTCAAAGTTAACAACTTCTTCTGATTTCTTAGAACTGCAACTGTATCTGCCGCATATCTGGGCTGTTCACACATGAAAAGAAAAAGGAACCATGGCTAGCCTTCTAGACCTCATCTTCTTTTCTCTAGGGTTTCAAGGATTTCAGGTTTTCCATCAGGGATTTTAAAACAATTGTAAAAACAAATGAAAAATATATATAGAGGCTATGGTACATGGAATACTTGCTTCCCTTAAGACAGGTAATGTTTTAAGAATCTCCCGTTGACTGGACCTCCCGACCAAGTAGATCCGTCTTGATGTTCCAAGACAAAAGAATTTATTCCTCGGATTGCTGCAATAACATACGGTCCCATCCACATATGGTCAAAATTTCCATGTTTTTCTTCTTTAGGGGCGTTCCACTTCAGAACTAGGTCATTAACCTGAAAATAATCTTTCCTTGGCCTTTTTGTCGAAAGCTTCCTTCATTTTCTCTTGATGGCTTTCTATTTTGTCATATGCCTTATTTTTTAGCTCATTCAGCTCGACTATCTGATTTACTCTTCTTTGCATGCGATTTGGTTCTTCTTCTATTCCCTGTAATAACCCATGACATGCAAACCTAGGGAGGATGGAAAAATCACTTCTGCTCCATACACCAACTAAAATGGTGACATCCCGATGGATCTTTTCGTGCCGATTATGTTAGTCCACAGAGCATACTTTAGCTTTGTGTGCCAGGACCTCTTATTATCTTCTAACAACTGTTTTATGATTCTTACCAGGGTCTTATTTGAAGACTCTACTAGTCCATTTCCTTGGGGGTAATAAGCCGTGGAATGATTTAGGATGATATGGTATTTATGGAAGAAGTTAATCATCTTTTTGGAACAGAAAGCTGGAGCATTATCAGTCACAATTCTTTTGGGGCATCCGAATCTGGACAGGATGTTATCTTCCATAAAATCCATGATTACTCCTTCAGTCGCCCGCCTGGTAGGTATGGCTTCTATCCATTTGGTAAAATAATCAGTAGCCGTCAAGATCCATCTGTGTTGTCCAGAGGAGTTTGGGTTTATTTCCCCAATGAAATCTAAACCCCATTGTTGAAAAGGTGCTTCAACAATAATAGGATGTAGAGGGAGTGAAACAACCTTTCTTTTTCCATCGAAAATATGACATTGGTGACAAACCACAGTTTCTTTGTAAACATCAGAAAACATAGTGGGCTAGTAGAACCTTACTCTCAGGATTTTATTTACTGTCGCTTTCCAGGAGTGATGTCCCCTGCAGTTCCCTTTGTGGAATTCGTCTTTTACGTGTTTAGCCTCTTCTTCAACCAAACAGTTTAGCAGCACCCCTCCAGGGTCTTTCCAATACATATATTGGTTCATGATACAGTACTTGGCATCTTTTAGTTTTATAGACCTGGCCCTGCTTTTACTTAACCCTGCAGGTGCTTGTAAATTCTGTAGTACAAAAACAATGTCAGTATACCAAGGAGACTCAGAGAATTCAGGTGTCATGTCCCCATTTTGACCCCCTTTGTAAATGATGTAAATATTGTAACTTAATCATGGTGAGGAGCTCAAGGCCAAGGCCCCACCATTGATTTAGCGTTTATGTATCGGCAATTAAAATAGATGCCTATGGTTCTTGTGCGAGATGGGCACAATGTATATAAGACATCATGTAAATACGAATTTTAATGAAAAATACCCACAACCGGCTATGCAATGCAACAAAAGAGATGGGGCATGGTTCTACAAGGAATAGGGAGGGAAATTATTCAAACCCTTGAGCCAATAGTATTAATCCATGTGTCAATGGGGAAACCCATAAACCACCAACTACCCATTTTGTCTCATGTACCCAATCATTTAATTTTTCCAAGAAATTGGTTAAGGCAGTTAATGCCTTGGGAATGAAAGAGTATGGGCAAGCCATTTTCGTGCATGGGCAAGCCATCAACTTGGAAAATCGTGTTTTTTCTTGTGGGGCAAGAAACCACCCACGAAATGGTGCCCAAAGCCATGGGGAATGGGCAGTCTTCATTCACTCACGCAGTGGGAGTTAGCTGGGTCCTTTCCATTTACATTTCTCATCTAAATACTGCATTTTTCCATGCCTGGGAGTCGTTTTTGCCTGGTATAACAGTTGGGAGAGGAAGGCCACGAATTGGGGACTAGGAGGGAGGTCGTTTTTGCCCCGAATGGACCCTGGACGTTTTTCTAAAAACGGATTTGGCTTCCTGGGTTGTTCACCAACTTCCCATTTCGTTTTTGTGGGTTCCCACGTTTTTCTGGGTTAGTTGAAACCCCATCTCATGCATCCCACTGTGGAAAACGTTTTTCTCATGCCCAGCAAGTGGGGTTCTGCTGTTATGTGCATCCTCGTTTTTGGTTTGAACCTGTGAATTGAAGTTGGGAGTGGTAGTGGATAGAAGTGGCTTGATAAACCTAGTGGGGGAGGCAACCTCTCAAGAAGATCAAGAGGGCTTTGGTTACTCTTCTATGCATACCCTGAGAGCACTAGATAGGGAAGGTATGGCTTGAGGGACTGTATAGCAGAGAAAAGAATACTTCCTTGTGCTGGGTGTGTAGGTATTGTGGGTGCCAAGCTAGATAGATCTTGCAAGGTTATCCCTGGCTCTGTGCTGGAGCTCACTAGCTTAGCAACTCTTCCTTTCCATCTCCTAGCAGCCTGATAAACCCAATTGTAGATTGGCTTGGCTCATTTTGGTGTACGCTTGGCTATGTGTGAGTCTGTTGTTCCCTGGTTCCTTGTAGAGATCATGCCCAGCTCGGGGATGGCAGTGGTGCTGAGAGATTGAGGAGCACACTGGCCTACGGTTGGGTGGAACGTTGCAGTTGCATAGCCAGTTGCGTGGGACTACTTCTGTATAAGATAAGTATTCTCTTGTGCGTTAAATTGGCAATTACCATTTGATGAATATTATGAATGTGTGAATATTGTGCAATTCATAAATAAATTCCGCTTGATTTCTGATAATTATGCATCTTCATATCTCTATTTAAAAATCTGAATGATTGTTTGAATGCTTCTTTATAATGTATGGGGCTGGATGCCCAGTTTAACCTCACGATCCTCTCCATCTAGTTGGTAGAATGGGAGGGGACGTGACATCAGGTTTCACCTGTACGTTTGCATCCAGCTAGTTTGGTTGATTCTCCAGAAAATTTAGTTGCAAGGAGTCACAATTTTCTTCGGTCATTAATTTTGCTAACCCTTGGCCTTTCACTAGCTTAGTGGGTTTTATTTTCAAATCATATTCCAGTAACACTGCAATCCACTTGGCCCTTCTACTTTCAGGATCAGACTGGGTCAAAATACCTTTCACAACACGATTTGGGACATAAGCAATGATGTGTGAGTGTATGATATAAACCCTGAAATATTGCAGAGATTTTATGAGAGCATAAGCCTGTTTCTCCATGATGTCGTATTTCAGTATCCCGTCCCTCACTACTCTGCTGAAAAAAGAAATAGGTTGCTCAACATTTTGATCATTTTTTTGCAACATCACCCCAGCTATTGTATGTTCAGACGCATATGAGAAAACTAGGAAATCCTTAGTAAAGTTTGGGCTAGCCAATACTGGAGCTTCGGTGATAGCTCTCTTGATCCCTTTGAAAGAATCGTTAGCTTCTTTGGTCCATTTTATTTGGTTCTCTTTCCTTAGCATATTTGTAATACTCATTATTTCAGCAAAACTCGATATGAATCTCCTTAAAAAACCCACTTGGCCAATGAAAGACTGTATTTCCTTTTTGCTTCTAGGCTCTCCTACTTTCTAAAGAGCACTAACCCTCTCAGGATCAATTTTTATCCCATCTTTGGTGATGATATGTCCTAAAAGCTTAGCTTCATCCAGAGCAAAAAATGATTTTTTGGGATTCAAGGAAATGCCACATTTCTTGCATTTTATGAAAACTCTTTCCAAATGCTTGAGATGTTCTTCATCTGATTTTGAAAAAACTGTTATATCATCCATGTATACCACTACAAATTTATCTTTTTCTTCAGCAAACGCAATATCCATAGCTCTTTGGAAAGTGGCTCCAGTGTTCATCAAACCGAATGGCATCTTAGCATACATGAAGGTTCCCCAAGGAGTTGTGAAAGCAGTTTTTTCCTGGTCTTCTGGTCGTACTTTAATGTGATTATACCCTGAGAAACCATCCATGGTGGAGATTCTTTCGGCCCCTACCACTTGCTGCAAAATGTGCTCCATTTTAGGTAAAGGGTAATTGTCTTTCATTGATGCTCTGTTCAGGTTCCTGAAATCAATACAGATTCTGATTTCTCCACTTTTCTTTCTGACTGGGACTAGATTTGCTATCCATTGTGAGAACCATAAGGTAACAATTATCTTCGCATTGAAAAGATTTTTGACTTCTTTCTCTATGATATCTGTTAGCTTAGGATTGATTCTTCTTAATTTTTGCTTAAAAGGTTTCTCACCTGGCTTGAGTGGAATGGTATGCTGTATGATTGATGTATCATACTCCTTCAAGTCTTCATAGGTCCAGGCGAAAGCATCAGTGTGTCTTTTCATCAACTCTACATAGCGTTTCTTTTTTCCAGCTTGTAGTCTTTTAGACAACTTCACCATTCGAGGATCTTTCTCTGTACCCAAGTTTTGATCTTCTACTGATTCTCGGGCGGGTTCAAATTTTGGATTTTTGGCTGCATCATCTTGATCAAAGAGATTTTCCAGGGGTATCAGACCTTTAGGGATGTAATTATTCTTCAATTGAATAATATCCTTACCACCTATCATGTTTTTCCACCCTTGTTTTTTAGCTTCCTCTTCAACATTTTCTTCTTCTACAAAGTTTTCTAGGTTCTCATTTTTAGTATCAATATGCACATTTGCAAACTCATCAGAGAGCTCTAAAAATCTCCTGAGCTGTAAGTCATCTTCAAATACCTTCCAATGCTTAGAATTGTTAGGAATAGAAGGTCTGTTTATTATCTCGACCTCATACTTAGCCTGGGAGAAGATTGGAGTCTTAAATCCTCCAGCAGTAGTCGCCAAAGAATCCGCTACATCATTTTCATGTCTGGGTATTACTCTAATATTGTGTTCTGTGAAAAAATTCCCAAATAAATACCAAGCTTCATTTCTATATGCCCTCATTCTTGGGTGTTTGGCTTGGTAACTATCATTTATCTGGTTCACTACCAACTCAGAGTCTCCAAATAATTCTATCTTCTTAGCTCCCAAGTCTTTTAAAACTCGCAATCCCAATAGTAATGCTTCGTATTCGGCAACATTATTAGTGCATTCAAAAGTTAGCTTGTATGAAAGTGCCCTAGACTCTCTGTTGGGAGGAATGATCCAAACCCCTGCCCCATCACCATTCTTTCTTACAGAACCATCAAAATACATTTTCCACCAGCCTTCCTCATTTTTTTCTCTTTCAGAAGCTTCATATTTGGCTACAAACTCCTTATCTTCATCAACTTCCCTATATAAGGGAGGGTTAGGATCACAACGAGGACCATCAACAACAAAAATGGAGCAGCCCATGTCTGTATCAACTGCACATATAGGGTGATTTTCAGGTTTGCTTTTGCTACTGACGACATGCTCCATCCTGCTTTGTCTATACAATCTCCTATTTGCTCCAAACACGGGTATTGTGGCATAAGATAAGTCCATCTGCATAGTTCCTTTCAAATTTGAAACCCAGGATCTTGACAAAAGCATCCCAAACTTCGCAGGCACATCAACCACCACCACATCCATCATGACACTTTTATCAGGGAGTTGGGTTAGAGTTACTACCATATTCTTGATCAGTCCCAAACATGGTACCTTTCTAGAATCAAAAGAGTAAAGATCTTGGTATGGCTTTGTCACTTCTAATCCTAGCTCTTTTAACACAGATTTTGGCTTTAGGTTATGAGATGCCCCAGAGTCTATTAAGGCCTTGTGCAAGATCTGATCATGGACATTTAGGCTTAAGTAGAAAGGAGGGACTTCTTCGTCGCCTGGTTCTTCCAACTTAGATCCAAAGATTATGGTAGGGGAATCATCAGACAACTCTAGAATATCATGCTAGTGTTCATCTTTTCCTTTAACCATCTTCGTTATCTCTTCCCTGTATTCATTATTTTTCAATAACTCATTAAGAGGGATGGAGATCTTTACTTTTGATAGTTCAACTCCGAGGCTAAAAGTAGGGGCAGGTTTGATTACCTCTATGATTTCTGGTGGTTTAACCTCTTTTGAAGGTTGACCCTCTTCTTCTTTATTTTCAGGTCTTTTGTTTGCAATAGCTTTTTGTTGTTTCTCCTTCGGTTATTCTGCAGCTTGTTGGGTGATTGGGGGTTGGTTCAAAGGAAGCTTTCCTTTACTCATGATAACTTCTCTACTTCTCAATTTTAGCTTTCTTTGAAGATCATCCACAACATTTTGATAACCCATTAGGTATTGTTCGGATTCAAACTCAGGTTTGTTACTAGTACTTCCTTTGTTAAAGAAGTCATGCTCCCTTTCAGTCAGGTATATTTCATGGTCTAGGGAGTCAACAAAATCAATTTGGGCTTCGGTGGGCTCTTCAGTTATTTCATTGTCTACCATATTTTTAGCAAAAGGAGGGCGCATCGACTGTTCTTCAACATTTATTTGATTTCTTGCAGGGGGCGGTGGTCTCCTAAAGTTTGGGTTTCGGATCTGGTTTTCAGGATTTTCTCGGGCAGGAGGCTTGGTATCTATGGTTATTCTATCCATCAAATTTTCCATGGCTTTCATCATGGTATCAAATTTTGCATCATTAGAAGCAGATGAGGTAGAAGTTTGGGTCTCCTGCTTTTTTCTTTCAGCCTTTTTTTTACCCTTTATCTTCCCTGAGGCCATCATGTTAGCCTCAACTTCTAGGGCATCCTTTAGCAAGACAAGCAGGGAGGCAGATTTTCTTTCTCTTAATGTACATGAGAAATCTCCATCAGAGGCGTCCACAAAGTGGAGTTTCATAGCGCCCGCTGAGGGTTTTAGATCATCTAGAATAGAATTATATGCCCTCATAAACCGAGCAGAAAATTCGTGTACCGACTCAAAACCTCCTTTCTTGAAGTGATTGTACTGGGACAAGACTAGGGCAGGACTTCCTATCATTTCCCATATTTCTAAGAGCAGGGTCTTGAACTCTGCAAAATCATTTATGGAGGCATTTGGTAGCAACCTGTGCCATTTTTTGGGTTCTCCAAATAAACTTTGGGAAAATAACCTCATTTTTGCATCATCATGATCCACTTCCTCTAGGTCAATAAAATCTTCAAACCTGTCTACATGTTGTATGGCAGAAAAATTTCCCTCTGCATCATAGGAAACAATGCTTTGTGCGTAGTTTTGGGGTAGGTCATGCAAAACAACTAGTAGGGCTAGAGGTGCAAATCTGGCAGCCATGATTACAAGAGGATTTTGTGAAAGGGGTGGGATATACTGGTAACAACGCTTAGCTTTTCTAGCTTTGATAGTATCTAATAAATTATGCTAGATAGGATCTAACAAGTAAGATTCAGGATTGTTAAGAAATCCTTCACCTAAGATTATACAAGATTCAGATCTTGATCTAGGTAAGGGTTTCCCAATGTCAATCTCTATATTTAATTCTTGAAAAACAGGGGATTCTGCTTCAGACACAACTTTTTCACTGTCTGAAGTATTAACTTTATCTTTTTCAGCTTTTCATCTAAGCAGAATTTCTGGATTATCAACAATTAACAGAGTTTTAGGGATAGGGTTACCTCTGGTATGGATCTTTCTTGAGGCTAGGATGCCTTGCCGAGATCCTCTTCAGAATTAGGATTTAGCTTCGGAGGTCTTCCCTAGTGGAGCGCTTTCTTGAATATGAATCTTTATGAGTGGAGTCGCCAAGGAAAAAATTGTACAACCCTTAAAGATATGGAAATCTCTGTTTACCCACATGGATCTCTCTTTTCTTCGAATCTTTGTCGTTCTTGCAAGGAAAACAAGAAAACTTGCGCTCCCCGGCAACAATGCCAATTTGTTAACACCAAAATTGACCCCCTAGGTTGTGGAGAGGGTAAATCCTGGGTAACTACTAACCAGTCTTTAGTTTACGTTTCTGACCTAACATAAACAGAGAGGACTCTCTTTTTAACTCACAGAAAGTTGGAAATCATCAAGATTGACAGTAATGAAGAAACAGACCAGCATTCAACATTTAAGATATTCAATGAAAAATAGGTGCAGCGGATCATATTTCTGCTGAAACAAATTGTTTAAAACCTTGGTAAGAGAATTAGGAGGAGAACTATTGGGCAATGGAGTCAAAAGATGGATCATAAACACATAACAATGCAGCTGCATAAGAGATCTAAATAGAGGCAAGGTAGCCATCCACGCATAGTCAAAGAGCTTTAAGGGGTGAAACAAAAGAAGAATGAACAGTCCATCAACATAGGGAATCTAACAAGGATGAATCCTATACCAATTTTAGCAGAAATTAGTGGTGAAATGCCTGAAATGAAAGGAACATGGCATTATTTCCATGAATCCCATTCCAATGCTACCCTTATCCAAGCATGAGATAAATTTAACAGAATGAAATACAAAGAGAGATAAACAAATTAACATGGAAAAGGAAAGACAGACTACAAGAAAGATGACACAGGAATTCTCTGCAAATAACCCAGCCTCAAACACTGCTGATGTATTAACAATAAAATCTCAGAAAACAGAGCTAAGCTCTCCTAGGCTTCAACCAAATGATTCACTCACCCCTTAGGTCTTCTATTACAATGAATATATAAGTGTTCTGAGACTCATAGTTGGCCTAATCCTAATAGAAAATAGTTGCAAATTTAGTGATAGCTCATCAATACAACTCTGCCACCTATCCTTTCAAAACAGAATTTAAGAGATATCCTAACTACTTTTTACATCCGACAACAATTTTTAGTAGATGAAAATTTTTATTACAAAGCAAGACAGAAAGATATTTATGGGATGGTCTCCAGGTGGCTGCCCCCACTAGCTTCTGAACCCTCCACAAGCATTGAAATCTTCTTTTTTGTTTATCATTCCAATGCTAGGTGCTGCACTATTTAATCTTTTAAACTATTCTTCAAAGCTTCGTCGAGTTCTCCCCCAGTGGCAGTTTCGACTTCTAAATCATGATTTGTATCACTGTGAGTATGTATTTGATTGGGAGACTCGTTACATATTTCATGTTCAGGTGAGGGCATGTACTCAACCTGAGAATGCAATGTGTGCTCTTCATCCCTAGAAGACATCTGATCCTTATCTGTGGGAAAAGCCACGTTCTCCTCACTCATTGGAGAATCTCTGTGACATTCAACTTTAACACAGGCACGAATGCTATCATTTTTATCCCTATTACTCTCTTTCAATATAGTCTTTGGTGCAGCCTGATTTCGGAAGGAAGAAAATGAAGCGGATAAAAACCTATATTGTTCTACTCCAGATGAAATTGCAACCTCTTCCAAACTAAGGACGGACTCAAGTCGCCTGTGTATGTAATCAAAATGGCCCCAAAGAACCTCTATGTGAAAGAAGTTCTTTGCAATCAGCTACTCGAATTTCTGACTCCACCGCACACCTTAGTCGCAAGTTTGAATGTATCATTATTCCCGTCAATAGCCTTGAATCTTAGAGACAATTTTTCACTACATGTAAAAAGCTTGAGAGGATTGGGACTTCGCTCTTCGATATCTTGCTTGAGAGCTATAAAATGCTTATCTTGGTTAGGCTATTCTGTTGCATCTAAACATTGTACTCTATGCGTTTACCTCTAGCGTTCAAGAGCACGAAATAAGTCTCATTACAATCCCTGAACTGTTTTCCAATTTATGCATCCTCAAACTAGCAAACATACCTAAAATTTGGATGGAGCGAGGCCCTTCAGTCCATGGGTAACTTGTACAATTTGCTCATACTTTGACCGTGAAGCAATACAAAAATCGGGATCAATAGATGACGCCTTTGGGCCAGCAAAGAAAAAGAAATGTCATCGCAGCTTACCCATCCGAGAGGGCTAACTGTAATGACAAAAAACCCTCAGCACTTCGACGCCAATCTCCTCCACAAGTCGGGCGAATGTTGGGTTTTCCACGAGCGGAGATGCGAAGGCAAAGACTGTGACTGGAATAGTTGATTGCATTGTCTTTTTGATATCATAAGTACTTAACGTAGCAAGGGCTGCTCCCAGGCTGTATTCTGTCACTATTATACTCACCCTCTCCCCTTGGTATTGTTTAAGGAGGCGTTCTATCTCGCCCACCACACTATCTCTGGTGTTGTTGGAAATATCATAATATCTCTACCATATAGAGGCCTGGCCTCAGAAGAACCCTTCCGTATATCTTCACGGATTTCAAAAGCTTCAGGAGGATTAAATGTAGGTAAATGGAGACCACGCACAAACGAACCGGGCTATGGATATTACTGGAGTGTGAGTGTTTGCGAAACCCTAAGCAATGGAACGCCGACTTTCAGAAGGGAGCGCATGCATTCTTGTAATATAGATGTCCCCTGTAATTTATCTAACGTCTTTCTACTTCCATCATCATGTGCAAGCAACGCTTCCAGCAGATCTCCTAGATTTTGAACAAATGGCGATAGGGTTTGGGGATTTTTGACACTCCGGCAATATGCAAAAACAAACTGCCATGAATGGGACCATTTCTCCTTTATAAGACTTCCAAAGTGTGGTATCGTAAGAGCTTGAAGTTGTTTGTAATACCATTTACATACATGTGATGATCTTGAGGAAAGACACGTGGGATGGTGGTTTCCCCCATCGCAAGCCTCCATCTGTCCTCCTTTAATGCTATGTGATCAACGCGACAGAATCTGAGCCCTCCATCTGTCCTCTTTGAATGTTGCGCTTTTCGAATTGCATAGAGCCAATATACGTTTTCATTATTTTGCTTTTGGGGACTTATCCCACATGCAATGGGAGAACAACGTCTTTGGTGTTTATATGTCCGATGTATTTCAATACCTGCCAAGTCATGAAAGAGAAAAGCCTTTTGCTTTGGGCGCTCGTGTGATAAAGGATACATGGGGCTCATCAGCTTGGCGCTTGGTCCCATGGTGAAGCCCTTGGTGCTGGGCGTGGATTACGTCTTGCTCCAACTTGGCCCATCATTAAAATATCAAAAAGAACCATTAGCGCCACTTCATTTTCAAAAATTAAAATCTTCATGTAGCCAAAACTTAGGATTAGTATATTGAAGCCTTTCTCTATAGTATCTTTAGGTAGTAGGTTATAATATTTTATACAAGATTAAAAGTGTTAACTTCTTGTTTTCACAAGCTTAAAAATAAGCTTGTAAGACTAAAATTTGAATAATTGTCAAACCATTTTTCTCTTGCGACCATGGTGTCTGCAACTGAAGACAAATGTTCCTTTTCGGCCAAGCTTTGAAAACCCCTTCTGTCATGAGAAAAATGTTCTAATTTTACACCGCCAATGTTGCTAGAAGACAATTAATGTCGCCAAAAGACAATTAATTACAAATTTTTTTGGGGTGCTAACAATGAGGCTAAGGCCTTACATAAGAAGATTACAAGCAATCTCGACAGGTATGACTTATCCAGGTATGTTTCGAGATTTGTTCATGATTAAGTTTATGGTATGTTTGTCTTCATGTTATTATGGTTAGTACAATCTTGATTAAATTTAGACTTCGTATCACCTTAATAAAATTATGAATGCATGATATAAGATATTCATTGATTAGGGTGTTGACACTTATGATTGTACTAATGCATTATGGTGTTGTATGAGGTTTATGTTGTCCGCTAACATGAAAGGTACACCAAGAAAGACAAATCATGTTCTAGTTCAAGAACATATGATCATGATGACATGAAGACAAAGATTCATCCATTGTCATGGATCACTTAGAAGATCTATTTACGAGGTATGTATAACTTGGTTCTATAATGGTTAACCTATGAGATATGCAGGTTACTAGCACAAGTCATTGAAGAGAACAAGAAGACATCATGTGTGTATGTTAGACATAACTAGCTAACATACCAATCCAGGTATGTTTTTCCTATATCAAGTTAGAATCCTACCTTGTGTTAGGATCCCTTATATAAGTATACTTGGTATGATTGGTTATGTTTATTTTGTAAGTAGTCAAGGGTTTATGCATTTAACTAACCATAAGAGTCCTATGATCAAATAAGAATATGCATGAGTAAAAGAAGACTTCCCTGAAGCCTTGAATACTAATGTTTATTATCTGTGTTTGAAATGATCATGACTATACATGTTTAAGATTATTGTGTTTTGATAGTATTGAGAATATACTAATGAATGTATGATTATGTATGAGATCTCGATGATAACATAATAATGATACTAATAAGAATGCATAGGGATCGAGGATGAATATAAGTTCAAGGACAAGTAATCCAGGAAGCAAAGATCAAGAGGGAGCACACTCCAGTAGTTTTTGCAAGGATGCAAATATTCAGAGGGAGTTGACCACTTCTCACAATACACATCAGAATGGAGTTGCAGAAAAGAAGCAAAGACTGATAGGGAGTCAACCCAACAAACAAACAAATATAAGTATTTGAATTATCATTTTTTGCATATTTGATTGTTTAAGTAATACTGTTCAATGATGTATATATTGATGTCCCTAGAATTAGGTTGTGTATTATGCATATTAGAATAGTTGCATTGATGAACAATATACTACTAATATACATAGGTAAGTGGGTTATGGCACTATACAACATTCCATTGCTACTTATCTAGAATGAAACCTCTTTGCTGACATGTTGGGAGTTGTGCACACTCTTAACAATGTTCTGGTAGAGATTGGAGGCATCTACAAAGTCATGGGATATGGATAAATGTTGTATTGAAGTATTGGATAAATTAATTGCATGACTGTATGACGTATTTCTTTATGAGTAAGAATTTTGTTTTGAAACTATGAGATGTTTCTAATCATGCAATTTAACTTGTCTTGTAGGAAATATCGTATACCATCACCTACAAAAGAAGGACTACAACATTTGTTCCAGCAACAAAGTTATATTTTGAAGATATTAAAGATATTGAAGTTCCCAGGATTTGGGATGAAGTAATGGAAGAATGCCATGATCCATCAATCATGAAGAATGATGGTTGGGATGTGGTCAGAGACCAGAAGGGAAGTCTGCCGTGAATTCCAAGTGGATCTATAAGATCAAGCATGCTGTAGATGGAAACATAGAGAAATACAAAGCGAGATTTGTAGCTCGTGGCTTCTCACAGAAAGAAGGAATCGAATATGAAGAAACTTTTTCTCCTGTAGCCAACTACACTTCCATCAGATCAATACTTGCTCTGGCTAAAGTGATGAAATGGAAGATACACCAGATAGATGTCAAGACAGCTTTCTTGAATGGTGTAGTCGAAGAGGAAGTGTATATGGAGTAGCCACTTGGTTTTGAGACACATGACGGGAAGTCATATATGTGTAGAACTTGGTATGGTAGGATAGGCAAATTCTATCCAGTTTGGACTTTACCAAGAGTAAAGCCGATTCCAACTTTTACTACAAGGTTGAGGAAGGCAATCCATTGATACTACTTTTGTATGTGGATAACTTGTTTGTTATAGGTGAGGATAGATTGATTGCTGACACGCAGCAGAATCTTGCTGCCGAGTTCGAGATGAAGAACTTGTGGATGATGCACTACTTTCTAGGCATGGAGGTATGGCAAAGTGCAGATGGTATCTTCCTTGGACAAGGGAAGTATGCAGTAAAGATCCTGAAGAGGTTCAGGATGATGGACTGTAAGGAAATGGCCACACCTATGGCATCGAACCTGAAGCTTCTGTGTGATGCTTCATCTGATCCGATTGATGTCACTATGTATCGTCAGATGATTGGGTCTTTGATGTACCTGACGAACACAAGACCAAATATTTTCTTTGCGGTGAACACATTGAACCAGTTCCTGACGGATCCGAGGAGTGTTCACCTGGTTGCTATAAAGCATACTCTGAGGTACCTGAAGGGTATAGTTGACTATGGGATCAAGTATGATGCAAATCAAAAGTTTAACCTGTGGGGTTATGTTAATTCATATTGGGCAGGCAGTGCTGCAGATAGGAAGAGCACTTCTGGGTGGTACTTCAGTATGGGATCAGGTGTGATCTCTTGGTTTAGCAGGAAGCAGTCCTGCGTAGCACTGAGTACAACCGAAGCATAGTATGCTGTAGCCTGTTTGGCTAGTTGTGAGGCAGTATGGCTTCAGAAGCTACTATCTGAGTTATTTGATCTACCGCTGGAGGCTACTGGCATCTTTTGTGACAACTAGAGTTGTGAAGATGTCTGAGAACCCAGTGTTTCATGACAGGTCGAAACACATAGAGATCAAATATCACTATATCAGGGATATGGTGCAGAGAGGAGCAGTGAAGCTCCTGTATGTTGCGACGGATGAGCAGATTGTAGATGTGTTGACGAAGCCACTAGCCATAGTGAAGTTTGAGTACTTCAGAGAGAGGCTTGGTGTCCTTCATATCGATGACACTTCGAGGAAGAAGTGATGGAGACATTTGCTGAAGCCATTCCAAGCATGTTGGAAGGAGGATCCTTCACATGGCTGTGGATGTAAGCGCTAGATGATGAGCATCAGGATGATGTTCTAGTTTTTGCTCTGTATGATCAATGAAATTCATAGAACTTTATCAAATTTTATCAGAAATTTTCAATGATTTAGAAACTAATGAAAATCAAATAAAATTTAACGGACATAAATGCATTCCAATCTTCATGTGATACCATTCATGTGATGTCTTCAGATATGCATCTCCTATATGGTTGATGAATTTGCTTCCAAGCAAAATAACAATATAATGAATTTTATTTGAACCAAACAAACAAATTAATGAGGAAGTTTCACGTAAAGCAAGCTTAGGTAGAACCCTGAATGCGGGCCCCACCAAGAAAAATGGGGGGCATGTGCTGGAGGATCCTCGACATGGGAGCCCGAGACGTGGCACCCCACACTCCATGCACATAACTGACGACTTGCCTCTCCCTCCTATTGATTAATGGATCCTTTGCGAAGCTTCACCTGTACGTCCCCTCTCCTGCTGCCTAGACGTGATCCTGGTACATTCTGCCCCCACGTCGGTCCTCTGTGCATTCAAGACATCTCTCTGTCCATTCAAGTCGTCTCTCGGAACATTGAAATGGATCGTGTGAGCTGGGATTATTGCCCCTTAAATGGGCCTGCGAACAACTATGACTGCATTCTCATCACTTCTCCTCAGCGTTGGTTTTTCTATGCATTTTTTCGTTCTTACCTGTGGATTTGTGTGTGGCTTCACTTAGTGCTTTCCGCCATGACCAGGTCGTGCGACACTCGTCGTCGGGGAAGCGGGAGCCGGGGAAAAACCTAGGGCTCCCCTGCCACTGGTGATGGTGATGATATTGACGTCTCCTTCACGGTCTGAAATCTGATAAATGAGTGGGAAGGGCAGCTCGTTGCAGATGACTTGGCCTCAAGCGATAATGGTGGCAACATTAACCATTATTTGATGATGGAGAACATGCTAGGCAAGCTCATGGACGACATGATCAAGAACTGGGGCTCTGTAAGAAATTTGGTGCTGGATACCAGAGCAAAACTCATTGAGATGGATAAATGTCTGGAAAATTTGGATGCCACCTTCTCCTAGAACCAGCTCGTCCTCAGAGGTCGTGGTCCGACAATGGTAGACATAGGAAGTGGTGGTGCCTCGGTTTCCCAGGATGCTGCCGGTAGTGTCTCCGACGTCCAGATTGTCAGCAGTGTGCCCTCAAAAGGGCCTGCGTTTCTCCAGCTTTTGCTCCTCCTGTGGATTCTCCTGCACCGTTCCCGATACCGTCCACCATCGACTCTCTTCCCAACAAGAAATTATGCAGCCAAGTAGAACCTAATCTCCTGGGCACTCGTAAATTGGATCCACTCTTTGTCAAACTTCCCGAGGATGAATTTCAGGGTGGCTTCCCAATCCTGGAGGAATTCCCTCCTGAATAATTCTCCTCATGTCAGCTCAGAATACTGCTCGGAAACTAGTTCTCTCTGCTCTTTTAAGCTTTTTTTCCATAGTTGTTTCAAGCTTTTTTTGTATAATTCTCTCATCTACAGTGCACACTATGCTCAGACAGTCTTTACTCGGCCTCACCCTAAGAGGAATTTTTTTTGTATGGCCTTCAAAACTCTCTGTAATAGTCTTGTTATCTTTGTTAGATTGGGATGGTTCCATTATCCCAGACCGCTTGAAAGGCCGCCATGCTCTGTAATTTCCTTTCTTTTTCTTAATTAATATACTGTGCAGAATTACAAAAAAAAAAGCAAGCTTAGGTAGAAGTCACATAGTAGGAAAACCCGCTAACTTCCTTGTTACATGATTCATAAAATCGAAGGAGTATCACTGAATATTAAATTATTCACGATTAAGTTAAGGTTGACTATTCATTGAAGTCTACCAGGAGTCACAACTATAAAGCAATGCAATTTTAAATAAAGGTGTAATTTTTCCATATGCTAGTAACCTTGGTTTTAACTTTGCATCGACTACATTGAATGGGTGTCTTCCTCAACATTTGCAGTCTAATAATGCAATGTTTATGGTTTTAATTTATCTAATCTTTATAGTTATATATATACGCTTTCCTAAATGATTTAAATCTAATTTGAGCCGACATTTTATTTTTTTAGAATATTCTATTTTTTTTAAAAAGGACACGTGTCGGATGAGCACGGAAGGAGTTACACATCCACCCCCTATTGGGCTGTAGAATGCGCCTCTTCGATGCAAAAACAATTAAGTAAAATGAAATTTGTAATGATAAATATATATATAATTAAACATAATACAAATTTTAATAATAAATAGATACATAAGTAAAAAATGCTATTCTTAATGATTGATAATTTAAATTTACTACATATTAAAAAACAAATATTTAAACGATACTAATAATTTCAATTTATATATTGTGTTTTTTTTAATAGTTAATAATTTATATTTACATTATACATTAAAAATTAAATATATAAACATTTAAATTTTTTATAGCTATAATTTCAATTTAACTAAAAATTTTTAACATTAATAATATAAATTACAGTGAAATATTTGTTTAAAAATTAAAAAATGCGTGTATATTTTCATTATTTTAAACCATTCTAAATATGTTATCAATTTAAAAATAAGTAAATACACCTTAAACAAAAAAAGCAAGAGGCTATTGAATATGAGTTCCTGAAGGATGCTATTGAATATAATTAAAAATAAGTTGATACACTTTAAACGAAAAAAAACAAGAGGCGATTGAATATCAGTCCTTGAAGAATGCTATTGAATATAAGTGCCTGTAAGAAGTTCGTATAATTTTCCATTTAGTTAATGCTAAGACAAATGGTGCTTGGGACAAATTGTCCAATGGGAGATCAATGCCAACAAAACTATTGAAAATAATACATTATTAACTTATAGTTGATGTTGTTCGTGAAAAATATCTAAAACTCTATCTAGATACTTAACATACATCTCTACTTGAACTGTCTTTCAAGATTTTATTGCAAAAACATTCTCAGAGACCTTTCAGGCAATAAAATTATTCTGGTCAATTAAATCATAAAACTAATATTATAAAAAATTACTGAACTAAAACTAAATACCGTGCAAATATATTCAATTATTTTTAAGTTTCCTTCTAAAAACATCTCAAAAACTCATCAAGATAAAACAAAAGGGTCTAAACTCCGAAAGGGAAAAAGTAAGTTTCCAGAAGGGACAAGTAAGACAAACTCAAAATGATTATTTAGTATATAAACGTTTTGATGTACACACTTTTAACACCTTACCTTCTCTATTTTTAGCCCGGTAAAACCTTATGGATAAGTGCTGAAAACGATTTCCATTTTCACCCCGTAGAGGTATGCTACATGCTTGATTAAAAATTCGTGAAACAAGAGCATCAGAGAATTAGATATGTCGATAATATAAAACACAACATAAAGTTGATACATTTAATCTAGGCCGGATCAATGCATTAACACCGAACTGGATTAATCCTAAATGAATCTATTTATATCTATGTTGTAACGCCACTCAGCATCTTCCTTTTTAATCATGTCAATGAGAAGAACATAGAAATTAATTTTTTTTAAATATCTAAGACCTCTCTTGACCAGTTGTGTCCCATGTTTGAGTTTGGTTGTCAATAACAAGTGTCCTCGTTTAGAACTAGACTCCAATAATTGATTTAGAGTACAGACTAAAATTATTATTTGCAAACCTAGACAGTAATTGCGATTTTCCAACTGCAGAATCTTCCAAACACTAACACCTTAAACATGTAATCATTTCACTGGTCGGAATATCCGCACGGGCTCGCCATCCTACACTCAAAAACCCAAAGTCAACTGAAATTTTATCAAAACCTCTAAATTATTCGCCAGAGAAGAAAAATGCAAAAGCAAATTTAATTTTCACAATCTCAAATCTTCAACAAAAGGTCAAGTCTCAAGGAAACTTCATCAGTATCTTAAACATTTTGAAAATTCGAACTAACTTTTGTGAAAACCTCTAAATTTTGGGTTAAGGAAGCAAATAAAATAGAAACATTTTCAAAATTCAAACTAACTTTCGTGAAAACCTCTAAATTTTGGGTTAAGAAAGTAAATAAAACATAAAATAGTAAAAAAACTGGAAAATAATGTCAAACCGGTTGGTAATTAAAGCTCAAAAAGGAAAGACATGAAAACCTCTATAATCCTCAGCTGAATTTTAAGTTTTGTAAAAAATATTTAAATCTCTAACAAAATAAACATGCCACCTACATTACATTTATGCAAACGTAGACTCGATCATTCTGACAAAGGCACGACACTCCACATTGCATACTAACTCCGGCCAAATGTGGAGTGATTTCCGCCCAACCTTTTCCTTTATTTCACAAAAGCCTCCAAATTCTACTGCATAACTTAGAATGTACTTTTTGATAGCTGATATTAGTCGGTGCTATCTTATAGGTCCCCCAAAAGTGCCACGGTGCTACAACAACAGATACCTACTGTGACTATTTAATAAAACCCAGCAAGATCGTGAATTATTGTGAAAAATTCAGAGTAAATCATGTCGTATGTCGTGGGAAACTTGAGTAATTTGAAAGTACAATGGAAAACAACCCCTTTCTAATCTATTGGAAAAAAAATCAAGAGCTTTGGGCCGATGTCTATCCCTCCATCAAATTCATCACACCCACCAAAACAAAATTTATTCCCAGAAAATATACAGAATCATTCAACGCTGAAAAAAAGATAAATTTTTCGACCTCAAAACAGTTAAAAGATAAAAAAAAATAGAGGCATTGTTCCACGCTACATCAAATTACTGTAAATTGAAACAACACAACACACAGCTAGAGTAAACACTGAATAAACCCTCTTAATGCAACAAGCAGAAAATACATACACAAGAACTGATATTTCCTTTCTATTATATAATAAAGTCTGCCCAACAAGTGTTGTAAGAGAAGTCACTGATACAAGAAAAGCGAACTTGAGATTGTCAGATGTCATAAAATGGCAGATGAGTGTACGTCAGTAAAATATTTCAACTAAGCTATAGTGTAGCTATAATGTATGTGGAAATTATATTTATGTTATAATTTTTTGTAATTCGTGCAATGATAAAAAATTTCAAATCTAGAGCTCTTACCCAATGAACTTTGAAAAAAAACATAAAAACCAAAATTCAAAAATAATGTTATATGTATTGACTTTGTACAACATAATGTCTTGTGAAGTTTGATTTTCAAATTAATTGCAAAAGGCGGAACATATAGTCTCCTGCCTACGGCAGAGACTAAAAAATGTGGAGGCACTAGAGAGTAAGTATGTTATTTCCAATCTTCATTGTTCGATTGATTTATTATTTGGTTGCAAGCAATGTGGAAAACCACTTGTAAGGTATGGTTCTTTTATATGAAATATTCATGTAAAATTTTGCATTAAAATAATATTTTGGTTTTAGTCAACAATTAATTTTGAAGTTCTAATTTTTTTTCAGTGGGTTGTATTTTTATTTTTTAATTTTACTCTAGGCATGAATTATATTACTATACAAAAATATTACATCGCTTGGAGCTATACTTCTTTCTAGGGAGGGATTTATAAGCCTAACTTTATAAAAACTGAAAGTGTGATAATAGATTATTTCCAAGCCATTAGCCTAGAGGCTTATTTGGCAAAAAATAAAAATAAAAGAGGGAGCCTCTTATTTGCTAATAGTATGATCTAGAGATGAATATATCATGATTACAAAATGAAGGTCTCCTTAAGTGACTTAATCCTTTCTTCTAAACCCTATAGACTTAGAGGGTCTATGAAGATCCTAAGATTTGACACAAAAAACCAACAAATAAGAGAACCATAAAACTCGAGGAACAATATTATTGGTCATTGTCTTAGTCGAGGTCTATAAAGATGAAATCAGTCTAAGGGAGCTATTGAAGGTCCTCAGTATTCTCCTCCTCGACATCCTTCTCCTAAAATCAGGTTCTTCCTACACTAATCTAGCCTTAAGGCCCATGTTAGAGTTTGCACTTTAATTCAACTATGTTAGATATTTAAATTGAAAGATAGACAGGCACAACAAAACACAAAAGACACAAGAAATTTCGTCGGGTAAACCATAAAGGAGAAAACCCCGCAACTTCCTCAGTAATAGAATTGTCACTAATACAATATCAAACAAGATAGAAAACCCAAATATAAGATTCCTTCTGCAACTTCTCTCTTTCTCCTCCAGCGAACTTGTCTTCTCTCTCACTTGGTGTGAACTTGCTTGAGTGAGTGTGATGTCTAAATGAGAGAGTAACCCTCTCTATTTATACTTTAATTGTGAGTGACCTAATTCCTCAATGGAATTGACTTCTCTAACTGAATCGGTCGAATTGTCCTTCTTTTCTGCTGCTTCTCCATAGTTGGAAGTTCTTTATCAATGATGTCACATAGTAGGGCCACATGGCTGGAGTATGTTCTGGGTCTCTTTATTTCTCTAAGTGTCGCATTTGGAGCACCATACTTCTCTACATCTTACATTGCTTCAAGTGCCCATGTTGGTCTTCTCTTATGGGAGTTCTTCTCACGAGGTGGTTCCAGGAAGAATGGACAAATGATATGGGGCAAGTGAGATGAACATGTCCTCACTTGAATTTTGAATGATTTAGGCTTGTGGTAGTCCAAAAAATTCCCAGTGGGAAGGTTTGATCTAAGAGGCTCTATGAGATCGATCATACTTAAACTCTTCAAATTGCGAATAGAATCTTGCAGATGCGTAACGCTTGATGTGAGATTTCCAGTGACGTTTGTTTCACGCAAAACTGCCTCCGGATGAGAAAGTTAATGAGTTATGAACTTTCGACAAAACAAGTAAAAAGTGGCAAAAAAGGGGCCACATGGCACACCCATAGGGTGACACGTGGCATGTACATTCAACATGTAGGTGCCATGTGGCAACGTGGCATCACCAAAGGGTACCACATGGTCGAGATGGTGACATGGTAGATGAGATGGACCAATAGATTGTTGACAAGTGGCAGGTATGTTGGCAGGTGGCATCCAGGTGGACCAATCAGATAGCGCCACGTGGCGATCCGATTGGCCACGTCGTAAGTCGGTAATCCCTCAGACCCATGTATCATTGTAAACCATGTGTAATATTGTAACCACAAGTCATGGAATAAACAATAGAACCAGTGCAGAAACAAACAACCAACACCACATATATGCCAACCAAAATTGCAACAAGAGGAGAGGTCTGCGGATTTACAAGAGGAGAGGTCTGTGGGTTTGAACCCGTGACCTCCTCCAACAATTCCAAAGCTTTCAATCAACGTGCCAAGCACGCCATTTGTTAATGGATGTGCGCATATATTGGTTTTAAGTTTGACTTGGGGTGGATTTGATCCCCGATATGGGTGCACCTATGCCAAAAGTTTACATTCTTTGTATTATTTTTATTACATGGTTTTAATTTGCATATAATTTGGGATTGCCATATATTTTATCTATGTTAAGTGGATCTTTATCCCATTTAGTTTGGGATCAAATCCCATGGAATGTGGTGATGGGTTATGTAACCTTTCCTATATAAACCAATGTAATTTGACGATGGAAGCATTGAAGATTTTGAGGAGAGAATAATTGAAGGATGAAGGCATTTTGTCCCTGTTCAAATATTTTTTAAGACTAATAAGATCGGTCCTCATTGAAGATGGACCTAGAGACGCATTCCATCAGGGATGAATGAAGTTGTTGGTCATGGTGATGGTGATGATGATGAAGATGGTGATGATGATGAAGGCGTTGATGATGATGGAGATGGTGATGAAGATGATGAAGGCATTGGGGAATTTATTTATATCCAATGTATTTGACTCTAAGAACCTCTCATGTGTGATTATAAAAAAATCAAGATTCCCTCAACCCCCAAACATGCCCTTTCAAATAATTTTTTTTATCTTTGAGTGTGGTATGGGTGCCAACATGAGGTTTTGTCGACTAAGGATGGATCTTGGCGTCTTGACCATGGTTGGGGTGATGAAAATGAGGTTCATATGACTCCAATGAATCTTCCATGGATCATGGGGTAAAATGATCTCTCAAGTATTATTGCATGTGAACTTGCACGTACCAAGCTACAACAAATATTTCACAGGAGTGGATTTGTCTATGTGAATAGATAAGTGAAAAGATTTTAGCAACAAGACCTATCAATTTTAACTTGGAAGTATGGGAAATGTTCAAAGTGGGATTGAGAGGCTTGATGGTGATCGTAGTAGTGGGCATGGTATTGGTGAGAATGATGAAATGATAGTGGAATTAAACATTAATATGGTGACCTTGGAGCTTGGATCCTAGCCTAGAAACACGAGAGCCTAGCCTAAAAACCCTAGTTGGTAGCATAAACCCCAGTTTGTATTCTAATCACAATGAAACCCTATTATGTATCCTAAGATCTAGCCCTAAATTATAATACATGTAAATATTAAATCATTTTCATTGTACATATATATTCATCTGCATACATTTGAATCCAAACCACTATACACATATATGCATACATAAAATTAGATCGCTATCACATAATGATAAATTAAGGAAGTCCTAATTGTAAATGGTAGTGGATGTGATGGTCATCAAATCAAAGCTGGCTATATCTGTGAGTGAGAATTAATGAGCTAGCTCCACATCGTGCTCAAGGTTGTCCTATTTATATGGTGACAATTGATTAAGAAATGATTCCATAACTTGGTTATTAATTTGTTGCATGATCTTAAGTGGACAAAATGGTCAAAATAAATACTAGTGACGATATTTCATTATGTAGAGTATGGCCTTTTTGGATCTCATTATGTAGAGCTATTAAAAATCATGTTGGATCTCATTTTAACCTTTTGACGACAATGGACATTTTCTATTTTTAAGTGTTCTTTTCCTAGTACTCAAGTTCCCAATATATATATTATGTGCCATGAGGTGTGATTTGTCAATCCATTTATTCCGTTTGTTTTTAGATTAATTCTCACACATGATTTTGTTTGAGTTAGCCTATGTTTACAATGTTCTCTTAACATAGAAACCATTAGAATATTTTACATGTGGAAAGATAAACCAAGCTGAACTACGATATCCAACTTCTCTTCTAAGTTCTAGGTAAAACCCAAATTTACACAACATCACATCATGATACACACAACATGAGATAACCAAATTAGACAACGAGATAAATAAATCACATAACTAAAAATCCATGTACATCGAGGCTACAAAACTCATCCAAACATATACAATTTCTAATAGTGGAACATGGTTCGCAATGTACGTACAATGGCAACTCGTGCCCTACACAAAATGTGACAACTCATGCCGTAGATACAAAATACATGGCAACTCGTGCCGTAGATACAAAGTACATCAAACTGGTGCACAAAAGTGCCACATCGTGGCTAATGTACATAACACGTGGCGTTTCAAGCATTGTGACCACCGCCGTCACTCCCAGGTGCAGATCCAAAGTCGATCTTCCTACTCTTCGATCTACAGGTGCCTCGGGTCTTGGTCCATCTAGGAGTAGACCGTCTCTCCGGGCTCTGGAACAAATGATATAAGATACTGTCATTTTCAAGCATTTGCAACATTTACCACATTTATAAAACAAATGTAGAATTCAAATCTTAAATAAATCACCTCTGACATGAGTGGGAAAGGTTGGACAGGTGTCCTGGATCTGCGAAGCCTCTCAGCAATTCCAGCCTACAACATTTAAAACAATCATTTCATTGAAAAGTCATAATTGCTTAAATTAATTTTTGTTAATGCATCAAAATATTTTCATAAATTAACTTGATTCTCACCGTGAACACCTCCGACGATGGACATGGATGGCCTTCTGGGCTAGCAGGTGGAGTAGATTGCTGGACAACCAACTCCGATGCAGTGATGGGGGGGGGGGGCGCAAATGTAGTGGCAGCCACTACAAGTGCAACCACTGGAGATACTAATGAGGATATTGAAAGAGTAGATGCCACAATAGTGGCGGGAAGTGGGGATGATATGGTGGGAGAAGAAACAGTGGTATGGGGTGGAGGAGGACCATGTGGACGATGAACCCCTGTCGGCTGTAGGATAGAGGGTATCGAATGGAAAGGGCTAGGGACGGTGTTGAGGGATGGTGCATAGGAGGGTAGTCCTGCATGGAGGGAGGAGGATGGACAAATGGAAGGTTGTGGACGAAGAGGGGAAGGTGGAAGGAAGGGGGGGCATGGACGAATGGGGGAGGATGGATAGACATGGGGGCATGGATAAATTGGGGGGGATGTATGGACGTAAGGGGGTGGATGAGTGGGGGAGAATGGATGGAGGGGGGAGTATGGTCGGAGAGGGGGGACTGGATGGAAGGGAGGGGGTGTACGTAGGGAGGGGTCTAGACGAAAGCGAGGGAGGGGACTCATGGGAGAGGGTGGATACACAGGACTAAAATGCGGAGACATAGCTACTGGTGGAACCTACATATACATTTGTAATATCACAATTTAGTAAACAAACAATAAATTAAACCATAGTAAGTCGTAACAAATCAAATTAAAAGCATGCTTATAACTACACATTGTACCTGTGTATATGGTGATGTGCCAACCCTTGGTGGGGGTGGCTAATCACCGTAGTCATGAAACACCTGTGGACAACAAAATGCATGCATGTTAAACAAGTCATTATCTAGGAAATCAAGATATTCAAAAACATTGTACGAACTATCAACGTGTATGCCGTAAATATAAATACTTGAGTAATATAAATGACATAAGTAATAACAATATTGTGTCAGGTACTGAAAATACCTTTGTGTGGGGTGCCGCAATTTCAGTTGTAGCTGCCATTGCTGCATCCAGGTTGGGAGATCCTACATTCTTCCATCTTGGTGTATCAGCTCTGAATAACTGTACATTGAAATAATAGTTTAAGTCAAACAAAAATACTTTAAAAATAATTTACAAGTTATCAAGTGATGATTGAAAACACATTAAAAAAATTTCTGACCTGATCCATATAACAACCCTCGATCAGGCCAGGGAAAGTGTGCCCGCAATGGGGACAAAGATGTGGCATTGTCCCCGTCGAACTGGAATGCCCAGCATGGCTACCATCGGTCATGGGTCTATCCTGGCCCTGTTGTGAAGGGCCTGCACCTGGATCTCTATCAAGGTCACCCAACCTCTCCACTGTAGTCGCTGCTACAAAGGAGGTGTGTTTGAGGAGACCACATGCAACATTCCTCATTGCCACCTTGATTTGATCAAGCTTATGGGGAAATTGAGGTGGCTGGGGAGAGGGGTTGGGGTCGTGCCTCAAATCTGGTGGCCCTCTCAATGGGTTCCTCCTGGCAGCAGGTTGATCTTGGGCAGAGCCATGCCCAACACCCTGGAAATCGGTTATGTCAAAATAGTTGACATGTAAATCGAGGCAAAAATAAACTCACAGTTGGTGAAGGAAGTACCGTGGAACCTCCCTATTATTGCAGGGAGGTTTATCATACACCATGAACCACCTCCGCATCCAATTTTCCCTCCAAGGTTGGTAATGACAGCAATCCAAGTAGACACGTGGCTTTGTAATGTTTGGTGGTTGGTTTGTTTTCGGATCGGTGAACATACTATATAATTGGGCTTTTGTAATGTTCAAATCTTTTATTGCTTCCTTGGAGATGCCCGTGTAGTACTACTCCTGCATCCTAGCTCTAAATTGAGTCATGTCAGTCAATTGTTGGTGTGCATGGATGAGGGAATCAATTGAATTCTCAATTGACATGGCAAGAGACAATCGAGATGGTTCCCCCGAGTTTCTAAGTTCACGAGTGTGCACTCGCATTTCATTTACATAATGGTTAAGGTCATCTTGTTCAAAATTAGGTTGGGGGTTTTGGTTTTGTTTGGCACTTGGATTGTGTTCACGGTTTTCTTCGGCATTGGGTCCAAGGTTTGGGTTTTCTTGTGTTCCACCAGACTTGGGGTTAACATCTTGTTCACTCATTGTCTCAGTTTACAATCTGCAATAGAAAATTGGTTCATTGTTTTCAAAATTTGAGAATTATTTACAATTAAATAAACAAAAAAATTCAAACAATTGATACAAAGAATGAATAAAATGAAAACAAAACTTGATATTTACCTATCAATCGCCCTTTTGATGAGTTAGTGGGTGTTGTGCGGTGGTTTTGAAGTTGATTTGGGAAACTTTGGTGGTTGAATGGATGCGCACGCAGAGGTGCAAGCCGTGCTCGACCGACCCATGGAACAATGCGGAAATTGGGCACTGTTTTTTATTTTTTAACAGAGGCACGTGCACGCCATTGTTGCGCACACGCGCCATATACGCGCATGTGCCTCGGTTCGGTACCGAACCTAGCGGCACGTGCACGCTTCCTTAGGTGCGTACGCGCCATTTTTTTTTTCCGCTAGCGCACCCCCATTGCAACGAAAATGGGGACCATCTTCATGCCCCCGCCCTACTTTTAGCTGTGGCTTAGCACCCAACTAGTCAATGATCTCTATTTAAAGGGAATGGAGGGTCATTAGCTAATGGTTGACTATGGGAAAATTATGTAAATTATTTTTGCTTTTACATTAATATACTGCCTCAACTAGCCATTTGGATACAATTGTGGAATGTTTCTCTCTATGGGGGTTTTAACCATGTAAAACATCAGTGTGTCGATTATATATTTGCTTGTGTGCCATTTCTTAAGGGCTTTGACTTATGTAGAAATAACTTGTTTTAGTTGATTAGTTTGCTGCTTACAAGTATTTCCAGACTCATTCTGAATTTGTTAAGGAAAATATAAATATGTTGGAGAAGAAGGCCATTGTGAGAAAAAGAATGATTCCCATTGAATTGGCTGACAATTAAGCTCTCTAGTGGATTCCATATATTGGGTTTTCCAAAAGCAAAGATACTAGAGCTTCTAAGATGATAGATATTTATTAGTTGGTTAAAACACTCATTAATTAGTTAATGGAAGAAAAGGAGTCTCAATCTGATCCGAAAAGGACAGCATCTACTAACACTTGAATTTGCATGTGAATTCTTAAACCAAATAACTTATAAAAAGACTTGAAATAACAAGCTTATCAAAGGATCACAAATAACTGAAAAAGAATATAAATGAACAAATAATGCAAACCATAATGATGTGCACACCGTATAATAACGGAGTTCGTCCCCGATGGAATACGTCTCCAGGTCCATCATCAATGAGGACCGATCTTATTAGTCTTAAAAAATATTTGAACAGGTACAAAATGCCTTCATCCTTCAAGTATTCTCTCCTCAAAAGCTTCAATGCTTCCATTGTCAAATTACATTGGTTTATATAGCCAAGGTTACATAACCCATCACCACATTCCATGGGATTTGATCCCAAACTAAATGGGATAAAGATCCACTTAAAATGGATAAAATATATGGCAACCCCAAATTATATGGCAAATTAAAACCATGTAATAAAAATAATACAAGGAATGTAAAATTTTGGGATAGGTGCACCCATATCGGGGATCAAATCCACCCCAAGTCAAACTTAAACCCAATATATGCGCACATCCATTAACAAATGGCTTGCTTGGCACATTGCTTGAAAGCCTTGGCATTGTTGGAGGAGGTCACGGGTTCAAACCCGCAGACCTCTCCTCTTGTAAATCCGTAGACCTCTCCTCTTGTTGCGATTTTGGTTGGCATATATGTGGTGTTGGTTGTTTGTTTCTGCGTTGGTTCTATGGTTTGTTCCATGACTTGTGGTTACAATATTACACATGGTTTACAATGATACATGGGTCCGAGGGATTACCAAATTACTACCTCGTGAGAAGAACTCCCACAAGAGAAGAACGGCATGGGAACTTGAAGCAATGCAAGATGTAGAGAAGTATGGTGCTCCAGATGGGACACTTAGAGAAATCAAGAGACCCAGACCATACTCTAGCTATGTGGCCCTACTATGTGACATCATTGATAAAGAACCTTCCAACTATGGAGAAGCAGCAGAAAAGAAGGACTGGAAGGATGCCATGATCGAAGAGTACCAATCGATTATGAATAATGATGTCTGGGAGATAGTTCCAAGACCAGTAGGGAAGTCTGTTGTGACTTCAAAATGGATCTACAAGATCAAGCATGTTGTAAATGGTAGCATAAAAAAACACAAGGCAATATTTGTGGCTCGTGGCTTCTTCCATAAAGAAGGCATAGACTACGAGGAGACATTTGTACCTGTAGCAAGATACACATCCATCATATCTATACGTGCCTTAGCCGAAATAATGAAACTGAAGGTACACTAGATGGAAACCAAGACAACATTCTTTAATGGTGCAATTGAAGAGGAAGTGTATGTGGAGAAGCCACTAGGATTTGAGGCACATGATAGACATACTCATGTGTGCAAGCTAAAGAAATCCTTTTATGGTTTGAAGCAAGAACCAAGGACATGGTATTGCATGATGGACAACTTTCTGATGAGCTTAGGCTTTAAAAGAGTAAATCGGATTCCAACCTGTAATTTATGTTTTAGGGAAAAAGACCAGTGATATTACTATTGTATGTAGATGACCTGTTTGTAACAAGGGAGGTTGAATTCATTGTAGACACAAAAAGAAGGCTTGTCGTAGAATTTGAGATGAAGGACTTGGGAATGATGCACTACTTATAAGGCATGGAGGTGTGGCAGATTTAAGATGATATTTTCCTTGGTCAAGAAAAGTATGCAGTGGAGACTCTGAAGAGGTTCAGAATCATGGATTGAAAGGAAATGTCCACACCAATGGCATCAAACTTGAATCTATTGTGTGATGGTTCTTTAGAGACAGTTGATGCCATGATGTACAGGAAGATGATTGGTTCGTTAATGTACTTGAAAAAAATGAGACCAGACATATGCTTTGCTATGAACTACATGAGTTAGTTCATGATAGATCCGAGACATGTTCACATGATTGCTGCAAAGCATGTATTGAGGTAGTACCTGAAGCGTACAATTGAGTATGGGCTCAAATATGATACGAATCAGAAGATTAACCTGCATGGTTATGTTGATTCAGATTGGGAAGGCAGTGCCACAGATCGGAAGAGTACTTCAGGATGTTGCTTCAGTTTGGGATTCAGTATCATCTCTTGGATTAGCACGAAGCAATCATGTGTGGCACTAAGTACAACCGGAGCAGAGCATGTTGTAGCTTGTTCAGCTATTTGTGAGGTTGTATGGCTTCGGAAGCTACTATCATATTTGTTTGATCTCGAGCTAGAGGTGACTTGTATCTTTTGTGACAACCAGATTTGTGTGAAGTTGTCTGAGAACTCGGTGTTCCATGACAAGTCCAAGCATATCGGGATCAAGTACGACTATATCCGGGATATGGTGCAGAGAGGAGAAGTGAAGCTCCAGTATGTGGCGACAGATGAGCAAACAACCAATGTGTTGACCAAGACATTAGCAAGAGTGAAGTTCGAGTACTTCAGAGAGAAGCTTGGTGTTATCCAGATCGATGTTCCTTGAAAGAGGGAGTGATGTGACTGGAAGACGCAAGTGCACCAAGGTTGTATCTTACATGGTGGAAGATGCAGGTGGTCCGCAAGGACATAATTCATTTGGGATGCTCCTGAGATGTATCTACATGTTTGAATATGCTGGTAGGTCCACAGGTCATAAAGCATCTTGGATGCGCTTGGGTTGTATCTTACATGGTGGAATACATAGGTGGTCCGAAAGGATGTAACACACTCGGGATGATCCTGGGATGTATCCACATGTTTGAATATGCAGGTTGATTGAGAGAGTTGTTGCTGTGAATATTTAATTAATATTATTATTTATAAATTAATAGATTATTAGTTTACTAGTGCAAGGTCGTAACCCTTCGTTATGATTGCTCAAGCCCTATAAAGGCAAGCTTATTGTAAATTTATCATCAGCATCTAATATATTATTCTTATTTATCATTCAATATGAAATTTGGATTCAACTATTCATAGTCCAACCGGATACGGTTGCTGCATTTGGTATCAGAGCATATTCGCTCCTCCGGCACTGAGCTTGGTTTCGGCTCCTCTCTCAGAGCGGATTCGTTCATTCGGCCTGAGCTTGGATTCGGCTCATCCTCCCTCTCTCATCTCCAAGCTTCTGTTTTAGCCATCCTTCCCCTTATTCGCTACCACTCCCTCCTTCCGTTGTTCATCCCATGCTCTCCCATTCGCCCAGCCTCCTCCTCCCTCCACTCACTCCTCCACGCTAGCACCTTCCTCGCAGTCCTTCCGCCCTTCCACCGGCGCCCTCCACATAATTCCCTCCACCTCCTCTCAGTCGATCCTCTCCTCACCATCGCAACTCCATTTCCGCTCCTTCCACCACTGCCGCTCCTCTCCCTTCCGCCTGCTTGCTTCTCCCAACCTTCTCCAAATCTCCCCTCGTTGACTTCCCTCCCCACACACTCCCACTCTCCCTACCCTTGCGTGTTCTCCATGATACCTGCACAACCCTTGTCCACCTCTCACACTTCCTCCAATAGTTTTGATCCACCATCAAACCATAAAGCAAAATGCAATCAATATCACCCTTACATAGTGTACCAACCTAAGGAGAAAATAGAGTTGTCGAAATACAATGGAAGTGAAGACCAATGCAATGCATGGCTAAACAAAGTGGATGAATACTTCGACATTTACAATATTAAATCTGACGAGGAGAAGGTGAAATATGCGTCAATGCATATTGAAGGGTATTGCTATAATTGGTACTTATGGTGGAAGAGAGACAATTTTTCCTACACCTTGAACTTGTTCAAAAATGATTTTTTTAATAGGTTTCAAGGAATCAAAGAAGATGAATTTTTCAGTAAACTTACCTGATTACAATAGGTTGGAAGCGTTGAGGAATTCACACATCAATGGGAATCCTTATCGACACAAGTATTTGGGTTGTCTAACAAGGAAATACTCGAAACCTATTTAGGAGGTATTAAACCATACCTACAAAAAGAGTTAAAGTTACATGACATACCTAACGTAGAATTAGCAAGACATAAAACAAAATCCATAGAACGCAAATTGGAAGGAATAAAAACAAGAGGCGATAACCATTATCGACAAGAAAAAGAGACACAATGTAGGTACTGTGCAGATACTTTGTCAGCCGGCCATCAATGCCACAAACCTAAATAATATTCCTATGAAATGGAAAATAGATCCAAGTCATCTAACAATTACTCTGATAATATAAAAAAGAAGAAAAACATATGTCGTCGATGCAGTGATGACTGGACCCCAGGCCATAAATGTAGGAACAATCAGACAATATAGTGCAAAATCATCAATGGGAAGGAAGTCCAAGTTTCTGCACAAGAAATCTCATCTGATTCTAATACCGACGCTGAATCTGAATGAAGGATGACATTAGGAAAAATACTCATGCTTTGAGGAAAAATCTTTCCTAAGGGGAAGGCAATGCCGTGAATATTTAATTAATAATATTATTTATAAATTAATAGATTATTAGGTTACAAGTGAAAGGTCGTAAGCCTTCGTTATGATTGCTCAAGCCATATAAAGGCGAGCTTATTGTAAATTTATCATCATCATCTAATATATTATTCTTATTTATCATTCAATATGAAATTCAGATTCGACTATTAACAGTCCAAATGGATACGGTTGCTGTAGTCGTAATACATATGGGATGTATCCACGGGGTGGAAGACGCAGATGTTGTTGGGATGTATCCACTGGGTGGAAGATGTAGGTTGACTGAGAGAGAGACATAATACATCTGCGCTATATCCACTGGGTGGAAGGCACATATATTCCTGGGTTGTATCGACTAGGTGGAAGATGCAGGTTGTCTGTTGGACATGATATATGAACCTGGGTTTTTCTCTACATGAGATGATGAGATTATCTGAATACGATGAGATGATAGTAGGAGACGCAGGTGATTACCGTGGAAATGTAATATGTGGTCCTGGGTTGTTGTGAGGCACCTGCAACAATTAATTAACAAGAATGCGCGAAATAGCAGAAATGACAGAACTCAGAATCACTTTTGTATTGATCACGGGCCACTTCGAGGGGGCAACCTCCTTTGAGCAAGCTCAATACAAATAACTTCACGCTGCCTTCATAGGTCTCAACACCCACTTATATACTAATTCTAGGCGCCAATACTATGGGTCGAAACCACGGGCCGTTACAAACTATGGATCAACAATACTACGGGCGACTTACAAAGCATATGCGCCAACAACAATAACACAAACTATTGATCAACAAATACTACGGGACGACTTACAAAGCATATGCGTCCAATAACAACATACTAACAAAGTAAAGACATGGGTTCCTAACATCCCCTCCCCCTTGAAAAAAAGCTTTGTCCTCAAAGCTTTAGATGTGGAAATTGTTGTTGAATCTGAAGGAGTGGTTCCCATGTAGCATCCTCTGGTTGCATGCCGTGCCACTGAATTAAGACTTCTGTGATAGAGCGAGAGCGAAGCTGACGCGTGCGCCGATTGAGGATGGCCTCTGGCTCCAAAAGGATGGATCCTTCGTTATCCAATTCGGGTAAAATCGTTTGGCTGCTGATGTTGGTGCCAAGAACTTTCTTCAGACAAGAGACATGAAAGACTGGATGAATGCGGGAAGAAGGAGGAAGTTCCAATTTATAAGCGACGGACCCAATCTTCTGAAGAATCCGATATGGCCCATAGAACTTTGGAGCGAGCTTATGACGTCCTTTGAATTTCAAGGAGGATTGTTTGTACGGCTGGAGACGAAGAAAAACCATATCGCCGACTTGAAAGGTGCGCTCTGAACGGTGCTGATCAGCTTGTTGCTTCATGCGATTCCTTGCCATGTGAAGATTGTCCCGCAAAATGCGAAGAATCTGATCTCGGTTGCGAAGGACCCTGTCAACTTCCTGAACTGGTGAACTGGTGGGGGTGTATGGAAGAAGAGCTGGAGGTGCCTGACCATAGACTGCTTCATATGGGGTCATTTTGGAGGCAGTGTGGTAAGAGGTATTGTACCACCATTCAGCGAGAGGAAGCCACTTTGCCCACTGATGTTGTTGTTCCGAGGTGAAGCAACGAAGATAAGTTTCCAAGCATTTATTAACAATTTCAGTCTGACCATCTGTTTGTGGGTGATACCCTGAACTCATCTTCAGTTTGGTGCCAGTGTGACGAAATAGTTCTGTCCAAAAATGACTAGTGAAAGTCGCATCACGATCCGAGACAATGGAAGAAGGGATGCCATGAAGACGAAAGATCTGGTCCATAAAAATTTGAGCGACGGAGGAGGCTGTATAGGGATGGCTGAGAGCACAAAAATGACTATATTTGGAGAGACGATCAACCACAACGAGAATCACTGTCTTTCCGCCAGATTTAGGGAGCCCTTCGATGAAATCCATAGAAATATCTGTCCAAATCCGTGTAGGTATGGGCAAGGGTTCGAGCAATCCTGGAAGGAGTGTTGTTTCACCCTTATTGCGCTGGCAGGTATCACATTCGGCCACCATCTGTTGAATTGTTCTTTTCATGCCTTGCCAAAAGAAGTTACGCCGTGCTCGTTCATATGTTTTGAGGAACCCGGAGTGCCCGGCTGATGGAGAAGCATGGAGTTCATAGAAGACAGCCTGTTGAAGATCTGTGCTCTGGGGAAGCACCAGACGACCCTTGTATCGCAGAGAAGCACCATCCCAAGAGTAATGTGGGACCGCAGAAGGATTGTTGGTCAAGCGCTGGATGATCTGAGATAAGGAAGAGTCATTGACATAACCCTGTTGAACAGATTGCAACCAATTTGGAACAGGCATAGAGATAGCTGAAAGAGAACCTTGGGTATCAAATGTACGAGAAAGAGCATCTGCCACAATATTGTCTTTACCCTTCTTGTAAGTGATCTCATAGTCATAACCCATGAGTTTGCTAACCCATTTCTGTTGTGCCGGGGAGGAGACACGCTGGTCCAAGAAATATTTCAAACTCTGGTGATCAGTCTTGATGCAGAAATGATTCCCTAATAGGTATGGACGCCACTTCTGTACTGCATGCAAAATAGCCATCATTTCCTTCTCATAGGTAGAGGCAGCTAAATTCTTACCGGAAAGGGCTTTGCTGGTGAATGCAATGGGGTGTTCATCTTGAAGGAGAACAGCACCAAGTCCATTGCCGCAAGCATCACTCTCAATCGTGAAGGGCTTGGAAAAATCGGGCATAGCTAGCACAGGTGTAGTACACATAGCTTGTTTTAGTTTGTCAAATGCACACTGAGCAGCAGGTGTCCATGTAAAAGCATCTTTTTTCAATAGGGCAGTTAATACGAGCTGAATACGATGGTCTTCTGGCCTGGAAGGTGGTAATCCCACTGGTTCAGCAAAGACACCTGTATATCGATTCAGAATTTGTTGTAGATCCAAAGGAGTAGTGGAGACCGCGGATGGTTGCATCTGGATGGAACTGATCTGAGCGATGACACCATGTGAACTCTTCTTGAGGAGTTTCTCCATGCGATGTGAACTGATGATGCTGAGAGAACCTGGTTGTAATCCTGTCAATGTGTGTTTGTGTCCATTGAGGGAAAACTGCATCCAAAGTTCGGCAAAATCCCATAAGATAGGGCCGAGTGTGCGTAGCCATTGAGCGCCCAAAACCACATCACATCCGCCTAAGGGCAAGGCAAACATGTCAGACCGCAGGATATAATCTCCCATAGAGATACGCACATTTCGACACTTCCCTTTGCAAGGTAAGGTGCCCCCATTGGCAATCATGACTTCAAAGTTGGAGCAAGGATGGATAAAACAATCAGCTTGTTTGGCGATCCGAGGGTCGATGAAATTATGAGTGCTACCAGAATCAATGAGGATTGTAAGAGGAAGCTTCTTGAAGTAACCCCTGACCCGCATTGTTTGGGGGGTGGTGATTCCAGCTAAAGCATGGAGAGATATCTCTGGCTGGTCATCCTGAGACGGAGGGTCAATAGGCGGTTCCTGAATGTCGACCGGAGCATCCAGTGTTTCTGGATCTTCGTCACCCATTTCAGAGGCAGGCGGAGACTCCACATCCAGGAGGTATAGTTTTTGCTGAACACATCGATGTCCCCGAGTGAATTTCTCATCACAATTATAGCAAAGACCCTTTTCTCTGCGTGCTTGCATCTCTGTTTCTGACAAACGCTTGATAGGAGTCGGTCGAGGAGCCTGCGGTATAGGAGGTCGCTGAGACCCCATATTTCTGAAGGGAACAAAAGTGGGCTTGGAGCGTTGTTGGGCTGCAATCTTGTCTTCTGCCAATTTAGCCAACCCGAGTGCTTCCATCATTGTGTTGGGGCAGAACATTTTGACCTCGGAGCGGATGGCATCCTTTAGACCACTGATAAAACAACTCCGGTAAAATTCATCAGACAATCCTTCGGTGTGGTTGGCTAGATTCTCAAATTCGGTTTGATACTCTCTCACAGTGCCGGTCTGGCGAAGTTTAGTGAGGGCTCCTGTGAAGTCATCAAAAGCACTAGGACCAAATCGTTGCAGAAGGAGCTGGCAAAAGTTTGGCCAGTTGGGCTCTGGATGAGCCTTGATGTACCAACGGTACCACTGAAGAGCTTCCTGTTCCAAATGAAAGGATGCCAACGGAAATTTGTTGACATCAAACGTATTATGCAGACTGAAATATTGTTCTGCACGATAGATCCACCCAGTTGGATCGGTACCATTGAAGTGAGGAAAATCAAGCTTTGGACCACGGAAATTGCTGGAAGAAGAGAACCCATTGTCTACTGAAGACTCGGACTGCCGTTTGTTGTTCATAGCTGAATGCTCAAGATGGAGACCAAGAAATTTTTCATCCAGATCCTGGAGTTTGGCTTGGATGGCTGCAAGGGCTTCCTCCATGGTTTTTGCTCCTGCACGGGTGACAACCATAACCAGGGATTTTTTTTTTTTTTTGATTGGGTAGGAAAACAAAAACAGGAACTACTTCAGTAAAGGAAAATTTGGATTTGGGAAAAATTCAGAAGGGTAATTGGGGTTTGACTCGTTTTTTGGACACTGTTGGATAGACAGGGAAGTGAAAATGAGGATTTCAGCAGCGGGGTGAAAGGATGGGAAAAATTGGCAGAAGGGAACAAAGAAGCAGAATTCAGAAAGGAACTCTGTGGTAAAAATTGAAGGTGATTGGGTGAAATCTGAGGAAGTTATGGCAAACCCTAAAAATAGACAAATGTGGGATTTCCGGCTGTAGGAAGGGAAACTGAGGATAGGGTCCTCAGGGATGAATTATGCAGAATGGAATGACAGGGGTTCCCTGAAAATTTCAAGGGAAACAGAGGTAAAACAAGGGAGATATGGAGAAAAAACTGAATTTTATACTAGTCAATCAGGTAGGGGTCGTTGCCCTTTTCGCCGGCAGGTCCTCTCAATGGGCCAGCTACTTCGGGGTTCCTGTGGTACTCCTCACAATGAGTTTTAGGGCTTATGCCCAAGTACTTCCCACAGTTAAGCGGATAGGGATTATTCCCAAATCCGAACCTGCAACAGATGCGAAAAAAAATTTTGGCAGAAATTTCACCCAGCGAGCCCAAGAAAGTGCTCTGATACCAGATGTGAGGCACCTGCAACAATTAATTAACAAGAATGCGCGAAATAGCAGAAATGACAGAACTCAGAATCACTTTTGTATTGATCACGGGCCACTTCGAGGGGGCAACCTCCTTTGAGCAAGCTCAATACAAATAACTTCACGCTGCCTTCATAGGTCTCAACACCCACTTATATACTAATTCTAGGCGCCAATACTATGGGTCGAAACCATGGGCCGTTACAAACTATGGATCAACAATACTACGGGCGACTTACAAAGCATATGCGCCAACAACAATAACACAAACTATTGATCAACAAATACTACGGGACGACTTACAAAGCATATGCGTCCAATAACAACATACTAACAAAGTAAAGACATGGGTTCCTAACAGTTGTACCTACTTGATGGCTTGCTCGTAGAGATGATAAATACCTAGATGAGAGTCAGGCCTACACCCAACATGAAAAAGGGTTGGATCTGTAGAACTTTTCATGAGGGATAGATTTGAGATATCTCACTAGTCAATGATCAACGAGATGAGAATTGCAGCAACATCGATGATGATGACCTAGTGATGATGATGATCCAACGATGATGACATTGTCCATAGTTTTCGATGATGATTGTGTCGAGAGAATACCTTCCTAGTTAAGAGGGAGTGTTGTTGTAAATGTAACTTCGGAAGATATTCTTTTGTATATTATTATTATATTATTATTGGAATTTTATTGTACCTCCATCGGGGATTTTTTTCCTCCATGTGGGGATGTCATTATTGCATTTGTTCATGTAAGAATATCAAGGTAAAACCTCCATTGTAATTCGGGGCAATAGCTACCCAAAAGATAAATGTAAATTGTATTTTTGAGTCTCCCTAGGACAATTCGACCCATTCGGTTAGAGAAGTCGGTTCGATTGAGGAATTAGGTCACTCAAAATTAAAGTATAAATACAGAGGGTTACTCCCTCATTTGGAAATCACACTCACTCAAGCAAGTTCACACCAAGTGAGAGAGAAGACAAGTTTGCAGGAGGAGAAAGAGAGAAGCTGCAGAAGGAATCTTATATTTGGGTTTTCTATCTTGTTTGATATTGTATTAGTGACGATTCTATTACTGAGGAAGTTGCGGGGTTTTCTCCTTTATGGTTTCCCCGAGGAGATTTCTTGTGTCTTTTGTGTTTTGTTGTGCTTGTCTATCTTTCAGTTTAAATATCTAACATAGTTGAATTAAAGTGAAAACTCTAACATGGTCCTTAAGGCTAGAGTAGTGTAGGAAGAACTTGATTTTAGGAGAAGGATGTTGAGGAGGAGAATATTGAGTTTCATGCTTCTCTTATTTGTTGGTTTTTTTGTGTCAAATCTGAGGATCTTCATAGACCCTTTAGGTCTATAAGGTTTAGAAGAAAGGATTAAGTCACTTAAGGAGACCTTCATTTTGTAATCATGATATATTCATCTCTAGATCATAATATTAGCAAATAAGAGGCTCCCTCTTTTAGTTCTTTTATTTTTATTTTTTGCCAAATAAACCTCTAGGCTAATGGCTTGGAAATAATCTATTATCACACTTTCAGTTTTTATAAAGTCAGGCTTCGAAATCTCTCCCTAAAAAGAAGTATAGCTCCAAGTGATGTAATATTTTTATATAGTAATATAATTCATGCCTGGAGTAAAATAAAAAAATAAAAATACAACACACTGAAAAAAAATTAGAACTTCAAAATTAATTGTTGACTAAAACCAAAATATTATTTTAATGCAAAATTTTACATGAATATTTCATATAAAAGAACCATACCTTACAAGTGGTTTTCCACATTGCTTGCAACCAAATAATAAATCGATCCAACAATGAAGATTGGAAATAACATACTTACTCTCAAGTGCCTCCACTGTTTTTAGTCTCTCCCGTAGGCATGAGACTATATGTTCCGCCTTTTGCAAATAATTTGAAAATCAAACATCACAAGACATTATGCTGTACAAAGTCACTACATATAATATTATTTTTGAATTTTGGTTTTTATGTTTCTTTTCAAAGATCATTGGGTAAGAGATCTAGATTTTAAACTTTTTATCATTGCACGAATTACAAAAAATTATAAAATAAATATAATTTTCACATACATTATAGCTACACTATAGCTTAGTTGAAATATATTACTGATGTACACTCATCTGCCATTTTATGACATCTGGCAATATCAAGTTTTCGTTTCCTGTATCATTGACTTCTCTTACAACACTTGTTGGGCAGACTCTATTGTATAATAGAAAGGAAATATCAGTTCTTGTGTATGTATTTTCTGCTTGTTGCATTAAGAGGGTTTATTCAGTGTTTACTCTAGCTGTGTGTTGTGTTGTTTCAATTTACAGTAATTTGATGTAGCGTGGAACAATGCCTCTATTTTTTTTTTCTTGTAATTGTTTTGAGGTCAAAAAATTTATCTTTTTTTAAGCAGTGAATGATTATGTATATTTTATGGGAATAATTTTTTTTTTGGTGGGTGTGATGAATTTGATGGAGGGATAGACATCGGCCCAAAGCTCTTGATTTTTTTTCCAATAGATTAGAAAGGGGTTGTTTTCCATTATAATTTCAAATTACTCAAGTTTCCCACGACATACGGCATGATTTACTCTGATTTTTTCACAGGAATTCACGATCTTGCTTGGTTTTATTAAATAGTCGTAGTAGGTATCTGTTGTTGTAGCACCCTGGCACTTTTTGGGGATCTAGAAGATAGCAACGACTGATATCAGCTATCAGCAAGTACATTCTAAGTTATGCAGTAGAATTTTGAGGCTTTTGTGAAATAAAGGAAAAGGTTGGGCGGAAATCACTCCACATTTGGCCGTAGTTAGTACGCAATGTGGAGTGTCATGCCTTTGTCAGAATTATCGAGTCTACGTTTATAGAAATGTAATGTAGGTGGCATGTTTATTTTGTCAGAGATTTAAAGATTTTTTACAAAACTTAAAATTCAGCTAAGGATTATAGAGGTTTTCATGTCTTTCCTTTTTGAGCTTTAATTACCAGCCGATTTGACACTAGTTTCCAGTTTTTTTACTATTTTGTGTTTTATTTACTTTCTTAACCCAAAATTTAGAGGTTTTCACGAAATTTAGTTTAAATTTTGAAAAAGTTTCTATTTTATTTGCTTCCTTAACAAAAAATTTAGAGGTTTTCACGAAAGTTAGTTCGAAATTTCAAAATGTTTAAGATACTGATGAAATTTCCTTGAGACTTGACCTTTTGTTGAAGATTTAAGATTGTGAAAATTAAATTTGCTTTTGCATTTTTCTTCTCTGGCGAATAATTTAGAGGTTTTGATAAAATTTCAGTCGACTTTGGGTTTTTTAATGTAGGATGGCGAGCCCGTGCGGAGATTCTGACCAGTGAAATGATTACATGTTTAACGTAATAGTGATTGGAAGATTCTGTAGTTGGAAAATCGCAATTACTGTCTAGGTTTGCAAAGAATAATTTTAGTCTGTACTCTAAATCAATTATTGGAGTCTAGTTCTAAACGAGGACACTCGTTATTGATAACCAAACACAAACATGGGACACAACTGGTCAAGAGAGGTCTTAGATATTTAAAAAACTTTAATTTCTATGTTCTTCTCCATGACATGATTAAAAAGGAAGATGTTGAGTGGCGTTACAACATAGATATAAATAGATTCATTTAGGATTAATCCAGTTCGGTGTTAATGCATTGATCTGGCCCAGATTAAATGTATAACCTTTATGTTGTGTTTTATATTATCGACATATCTAATTCTCTGATGCTCTTGTTTCACGCATTTTTAATCAAGCATGCAGTGTACCTTTACGGGGTGAAAATGGAAATCGTTTTCAGCACTTATCCTTAAGGTTTTACCGGGCTAAAAATAGAGAAGGTTAGGTGTTAAAAGTGTGTACATCAAAAAGTATATATACTAAATAATCATTTTGAGTTTGTCTTACTTGTCCCTTCTGGAAACTTACTTTTTCCCTTTCGGAGTTCAGACCCTTTTGTTTATCTTGATGAGTTTTTGAGATGTTTTTAGAAGGAAACTTAAAAATAATTGAATATATTTGCACAGTATTTAGTTTTAGTTCAGTAATTTTTGATAATATTAGTTTTATGATTTAATTGACCAGAATAATTTTTGAAAGGTGTTTGAGAATTTTTTTGCAGTAAAATCTTGAAAGACAGTTCAAGTAGAGATGCATGTTAAGTATCTAGATAGAAGTTTTAGATATTTTTCATGAACAACATCAACTATAAGTTAAATAATGTATTATTTTCAATAGTTTTTTTGGCATTGATCTCCCATTGGACAATTTGTCCCAAGCACCATTTGTCTTAGCATTAACTAAATGGAAAATTATACGAACATCTTACAGGCACTTATATTCAATAGCATTCTTCAGGGACCAATATTCAATCACCTCTTGTTTTTTTTTCATTTAAAGTGTATCATCTTATTTTTAATTATATTCAATAGCATCCTTCAGGAACTCATATTCAATAGCCTCTTGCTTTTTTTTTTTGAAGGTGTATTTACTTATTTTTAAATTGATAACATATTTAGAACGGTTTCAAATAATGAGTGTTATTTAAAAATACAATTATTTTGTGATATGATTAATGGATGAAATTATTTTTGTTGCAAAATTTTATTAAAATAATTATGGTGAAAATATACACACATTTTTTATTTAATTTTTAAACAAATATTTCAATGTAATTTATATTATTAATGTTAATATTTTTTTAGTTAAATTGAAATTATAGCTATAAAAAAATTAAATGTTTATTTATTTAATTTGTAATATATAATGTAAATATAAATGATTAACTTTTCAAAAAAAAAAACACAATACATAAATTGAAATTATTAGTATCATTTAAATATTTGTTTTTTAATATGTAGTAAATTTAAATTATCAATCATTAACAATATGATTTTTTACTTATGTATCTATTTATTATTAAAAATTGTATTATGTTTAATTATCTATATATTTATCATTACAAATTTTGTATTACTTAATTGTTTTTGCATCAAAGAGGCGCATTCTATAGCCTAGTAGGGGGTGGATGTGTAACTCCTTTCGTGCTCATCCGACACGTGTCCTTTTAAAAAAAATAGAATTTTATAAAAAAATAAAATGACGGCTCAAATTAGATTTAAATCATTTAGGACAACACATATATAAAACTATAAAGATTAGATAAATTAAAACCATAAACATTGCATTATTAGACTGCAAATGTTGAGGAAGACACCCATTCAATATAGTCGATGCAAAGTTAAAACCAAGGTTACTAGCATATGGAAAAATTACACCTTTATTTAAAATTACATTGCTTTATAGTTGTGATTCCTCGTAGACTTCAATGAATAGTCAACCTTAACTTAATCGTGAATAATTTAATATTCAATGATGCTCCTTCGATTTTATAAATCATGTAACACTCACTTATGCTTTCATTTCTTTTAATATACTCTAAATCTTTATAGTATATTTTCATAGGTTTGTTATTGTAGCAAAGTTTTATTTTACATTTAAAAGATTTATGCCATATTAATATAAATATATTAACATAAATATATTAACATAAATAAATAGGAAATAATCTTTTAGTAACACATTTCAAATAATTAATTTAAATTTATTTTTTAAAAGAAAATTATATTCAAATATAAATTAAAATTAAAATAAATAAAAATTATATATATTTTATAAGTAAGATGGAAACTTTCCAATATCAAATAAATATCTTCTCCAAATTGGGGAAAGAAATAGCATGGCCAAAGAAACATCTCTTGCTACTACCTTAGTTAGAGTTTTGTATTTAATTCCAAAAAAAATTGTTGCAAATCGCCATGGCCAAAGCCTTTGTCGAACCGTATTGTTTAAGCAAGTTGAATAAAGGAAGTTAGCTGGTTTTCCTACTGTGTGACGTCTACCTAAGCTTGGTTTTTTTTTGTAATTCTACACAGTATATTAATTAAGAAAAAGAAAGGAAATTACAGAGCATGGCAGCCTTTGAGGGGTCTGGGATAATGGAACCATCCCAATCTAACAAAGATAACAAAACTATTACAGAGAGTTTTGAAGGCCATACAAAAAAATTTCCTCTTAGGGCGAGGCCGAGTAAAGACTATCTGAGCATAGTGTGCACTGTAGATGAGAGAATTATACAAAAAAATCTTGAAACAACTATGACAAAAAATCTTAAAAGAGCAGAGAGAACTAGTCCTCTGAGCAGTATTCCGAGCTGATATGAGGAGAATTATTCAGGAGGAAATTCCTCCAGGATTGGGAAGCCACCCTGAAATTCATCCTTAGGAAGCTTGACAAGGAGTGGATCCGATTTAAGAGTGCCCAGGAGATTAGGTTCTACTTGGATGCATAATTTCTTGTTGGGAAGAGAGTCGATGGTGGACGGTACCGGGAACGGTGTAGGAGGATCCACAGGAGGAGCAGGAGCTGGAGGAGATGCAAGACCTTCTGAGGGCACACCACTGACAGTCTCGACGTCGGAGACACTACCAACAACATCTTGGGCAGCTGAGGCACCACCACTTCCTGTGTCTACCATTTTCGGACCACAACCTCTGAGGACGAGCTGGTTCCAGGAGAAGGTGGCATCCAAATTTTCCAGGCATTCATCCATCTCAATAAGTTTGGCTCTGGTATCCAGCACCAAATTTCTCGCAGAGCCCTAGTTCTTGATCATGTCGTCCATGAGCTTACCTAGCATGTTATCCATAATCCAATAATGGTTAATGTTTCCGCCATTATCGCCTGAGGCCAAGTAAGAACGAAAAAACACAGGCCAAAACCAACGCCGAGGAGGAGTGATGAGAATGCATTCATAGTTGTTTGCGGGCCCGTTTAAGGGGCGATAATCCCAGCTCGCACGATCCATTTCAATGTTCTGAGAGACGACTTGAATGGACAGAGAGACGTCTTGAATGCACAGAGGGCCTACGTGAGGGCAGAATGTACCAGGATCACATCTAGGCAGCAGGTGAGGGGACGCCCAGGTGAAGCTTCGCAAAGGATCCATTAATCAATAGGAGGGAGAGGCAAGTCGTCAGTTATGTGCATGGGGTGTGTGGTGCCGCGTCTCGGGCTCCCATGTCGAGGATCCTCCAGCACGTGCCCCCCATGTGTCTTGGTGGTGCCCACATCTGGGGTTCTACCTAAGCTTGCTTTACGTGAAACTTCCTCATTAATTTGTTTGTTTGGTTCAAAGCAAATTCATTAATATGTTTTTTTGCTTGGAAGCAAATTCATCAACCATATAGGAGATGCATATCTGAAGACATCACATGAAGGGTGGCACGTGAAGATTGCAATGCATTTATGTCCGTTAAATTTTATTTGATTTTCATTAGTTTCTAAATCATTGAAAATTTCTGATAAAATTTGATAAAGTTCTATAAAATATAAATAGTAAATTAAATATTTTAAAAAATGAAAAATATTTTGTAATTTTTTAAAATATAAATACTTATTTTTTGATTGGTCAATCCATTTGGAATGACCAATTTAGTGTAAATTAAAATACTAGATATAAAAATTATAATAAAACATAAAAAAAAAACCAAAACTTTTTCAAAACATAATATTATTAAAAGAGCCAAATTCCATCTATTTTAAATCATTAATATTAAATATTAACATTTAATATATATTGTTCATTTAATATATATGACTACAAATATAAAACTTTATATATAATATATGTTTATTTAAAATTTATTTGTTTTTTTTCTAAATTTAAAGACAAGGATTAAGTTGTATGCCGTTCTTATTAGTATGATTGATGTGAATGTTGTAGTTGATTGACTCAACTTTCAATACATTGTAAATACCAATATTTCACATTCAATAAGAATGTTGTCTTGTTTGATATTAAATTTAAAAAACGTATTTCCCCCCCCAAAAAGAGTACAATGATGTCATCAAAATATCTATTGTAAACTTATAGGCATAACCATTAAACATATTGTTCCATGAAGCCACATGTCATTCAAATAGTTCCTTGTCATTCCAACAGTTCCAAGGCTTCTTTGCCCCGACCACACATAGTACCATAAGTTGAGATCATAACAATCCACGACAATCCACAGTTAGAATTTATGTCCAAGCTATGTATGATGTGTTGATCAAGATCCATTGGGATTTAAGGCTAGAGTATTCTAGGAAGACCTAGATTTTCAAGAGAAGGATGTCAAGGAGAAGAAATTGAATACCCTTAGTAGCTCCCTTAAACTAACTTCATCCATATAAACTTGAGCTCAATGACTAGTAATCTTGTTCCTCAAGTCTCATGGTACTCTTATTTTATATTTTATTTGTGTTAGTTCTTAGGATCTCCATAGATCCTCTAGGTTGAAAGGGTTTAGACAAAGGGATGGAGTCATTTAAGGAGACTTTATTTTGTTATCATGTTAGTACATCTTATTAAATTTTTTTTTTTTTTTTGTCTAAACTTAAAGAGAGGGATTAAGTTATATGTCGTTCTTATTAATATGAATGATGTGAATGTTGTAGTTGATTGACTTAACTTTCAATACATTGTAAATACCAGTATTTCACATTCAATAAGAATGTTGTCTTGTTTGATATTGTGTAGAAAATTTAAAAAACGTATCCCCCCCCCAAAAAAAGAGTACAATGACGTCATCAAAATATCTATTGTAAACTTATTGTTCCATATTTTTCCATGAAGCCACATGTCATTCAAATAGTTCCATGTCATTCAAATAGTTCCTTGTCATTCAAATAGTTCCTTGTCTTTGCCCTGACTTGGCCCTGACCACACATAAGTTGAGATCATGACAATCCACGACACAATGTTTTTCTTTGGCATTTGACAAAAAAACTTACGGGCTTTGGTCAAGCCCACACATTTGGCATATATGAGCAAAATTGTATTCACTAAAAAGGTGGCTCCATAGTCATATCATGCATGAATTATGTGGACATGGACTACTTTTCCTTCCCACAAAGCATTTTTGTGTAGGCACGGGAATTTGGCAAATTGAGAAAGCAACTCAAATCATTGGAAAATTATATATATCTATATATCTATATATCTATATATATATATATATATATATATATATTGTTATTATTATTATGATATTATAGAATGAATAATAATATTTATCATTATTGGAAAAGTATGGTATTTTTAAGCACATTAATTATGTGTTTCATTTATCTAGGTCAAAGTTTGAAGTCACAAGGGTAGGCTAATGCCTAGTTTCTTATCCCATGTTAACAAGATGGGGTAGAAACATATAAATAATTGGATGATGTTGAAATATAATAAGATGTATATACTAAATTAGTTGAAGAAAATGAAGAAATGAGTAAAATTTGGATCAAATATAAATATATGAGAAATAATTTATGATTTAGTCATTGACATATAATTTGGGTGAAATGTTGGTTAAGAGTTGCAATTTATGATATAAATAATTATATTGTATAAGTTATTATGGGTGGTGTTATGAAGTATGATGACACATCTATACATATTGCAAAAATGAATTCAATATGAAAAATCAAAATTTACATGATAAAACACATTAAAATGAACTTAATTACATATAAATAAAATATATTACTAATTTATATTCACATAATCTTTGATTAGTCATTTATGTTAGTACTTCATCTATATTAGTAGTTTGTGTTAGTAATTTATAGATATATAACTTAAAATACATCAAAAATTGTCAAAATTTATATTATTTAGCTTATAAAATTTTTTATCACTAACTTTTTTGGTTGCATCTAGCCACAAATTAACCTTTTTATACTAGTGATATGGATGGAGTGGGTGGATATTATACATCAAGGGGAGACTAACATTTTTCTTGGAATATAATGAAGTGGTGGAGAATTGGTGGTGGAAGAAACTCTAGTGAATAAAAGATCCTCTATTTGTTCATGTTGTTGGTTTTCTTGAATAAAATTCTTACATTGGATATACATTGTTGAAACATGCATGGAAAGGGCCAAGTATTTATTTCATATGTAGAAATAATGGTGAGACAATACATCATTTACTTAGAGACTATCATTTTGCAAGAGAGGAAGTTGTCATTAAGGGGGGATAGGCTCTAATGCCTCCTTCTTTCTTCCATTTTGTCATTTTTGTAAATCCTCAATCAAATCTCAACTTTGTCCTCAGGGGGGATGTTAGGACACTTAAACACTTAGGAGTTAGTTAAGATCAACTTGGTCTAATGTTTCTTTAGTTAAAGTGTGTTTATTTAGTATGAAAATTAGTATGTGTTTGTACTTATATAATCCGAGGGTTATGATATGTTCTAGACATAGAGTGATCTGATTGTTCATCTTCTACTCAATCTTGAGGACTACATTGATTTGTGGCTTAGTACCCACTTGTTCCATGATCTCTATTTAAATAGAATGGAGGGTCATCAGATAATGATCGATGTGAGAAACTCATATATAAATTATTTTCCCTTTTGCATTAATATGTACTTCCTCAACTGATCATTTGGATGCAATTGTGGATTGTTTCCCTCTATGAGGATTTTAACCGTGTAAAACATCGATGTGTCAATTTCTGATATGTTTGTGTGAGTCATTTCTTAAGGTGTTTGACCTATGTGGAAATAACGTGTTTTAGTTGAACAGTTTGCTACTTACAAGTATCAATATGTTAGAGAAGAAGGTCATTGTAAGAAGAGGAATGAATCCCACTGAAGTGGTTGACAGCTAAGCTGTATAGAGGATTCCAAATATTGGGTTTTCCAAAAGTATATATACCAAAGATTCTAAGATGATAGAGGTTTATTGGTTGGTTAAAACACTCATTGCCCAGGAAATGGAAGAAATTGAGTCTCAATCACTAAAAATATCTAAGGAGGCTAGAATTTATGGAAGCTATGTATGATGCGTTGATCAAGATCAATTGGGATTTAAGGCTAGAGTATTCCAAGAAGACCTAGATTTTCAGGAAAAGGATGCCAATGAGAAGAAATTGAGGACCCTCGGTAGCTCCCTTAAACCAACTTCATCATTATGGATTTGGACTCGAACAATGACGAGTAATCTTGTTCGCCAAGTCTCATTGTTCTCTTATTTTTCATTAAATATTTATGTTAGTTCTGAGGATCTTCATAGACTCTCTAGGTCTAAAGGGTTTAGAAAAAGGGATAGAATCACTTAAAAAAACCTTCATTTTATTATCATGAGATTTACATCTTTAAATAGACTATTAGCAAATTAAAGATTTCCTCTTTTAATTTTTAATTTTTTTTTACAAATCAACTAATAAGTTAATGACATGCCAATAATATTTTATTACACTTTTAGTTTTTACAAGGTCAAGCTTAGAAATCCCTCCCCATGAGGAAGAAAAACTCCACGGTGATGTAATACTATGTATACAATAATATAATCTATGCCTAAATTACAAAAATAAAAAACATTCATATCTAAATCACAAAAGAAAGAATAAAACACTTTGACAACGTAAGTTTAATTGTTGATTAAAACAATAATTCTATTTTAATTCAAAATTTCAAAAGAATGGTCCATACAAAAGAACCATACCTCTACACTGCTTGCAACCAAATAATAAATCAATCAAATGAACCATACCTCTACATTGCTTGTAACCAAATAATAGATCAATCAAATGAACCATACCTCTACATTTCTTGCAACCAAATAATAAATCAATGAAATGATGAAGATGGGAGCTAACAAAGTCACTCTAAAGTGGCTCCTCGACTTTCAATACATTGTAAATACCATTGTTTGACATTCAATGAGAATGCTATCTTGTTTGATATGTTGTGTGGTTTTGGTGCCTGCAATCAAATATAAAACCTGCAATGCAGTTATATCAAATAATGTTGCCATTCAAGATGGCATCCTGCACTTTCTGAGCCCACCACTTGAACGCATTACTTTGGTCCATTGATAGTCTCTTCAATGCGTCTTTCCAGGTGTTGTAAACCAATTTCTGATCAGCGAACGCATTACTTTATGTCAGCTGTTTCCTGATCTCCAAACTGGAACGACTGTGATTGTCTGGCCATTACTACTATTCTGAAGCTTACACAAGAACGAACTCATTTTAGCCACGAAATTTAAATTCCAAGTTCACGAATCTAGGATTTTCCATAGATTTTTGGCATTTAAAATTTCTCAAATTCGCCCCAAGGATTACCCATATGAATCCCCCTTCTAGATTTTACCAATACGTGAATTTCTAGGCAGTTCTAACACCCGAATTTATGGGTTTCTCTTTCCTTGTGATTTCTATTCTCTTCCCTTCCAAGACTGGATAACTTACTTGGAATGGATGGATTCCCCCCCCCCCCCCCCCCCCCCGCCCACACACACAAAAAATGGATGGGGATGAAGGGAAGCGAATTGTTTTAACTAGAAAAAAAATGTATTCTAGGTCAAGTAAATTGAACCCATAACCTATCATATGAATTTATGCACTCATCCCATGCTCCACTAAATTCCTGAGCAGATTTTTAGTAACCTTCTTATAGCATAATTAAATATCAACAAAGAAAGTCAAGATAGGTTCTCAAGGTGACACTTGGCAATAGAGGGGTTGACTCTCTCACACCCCCTCGTCTCCTTAGTGGGTAGCATAGCCCCTCATTTTTGCTGCTTCCATAGCCAACTCTAGGATTTTATTTGCATTATAAATATTACATTGTTTTTACATTTTTCCATGGCTTATTAGCACATAGTTCACAAAATATAAAATACTTACCTTTATAAACTAGTAATTCACTAGCAAGGCGTTGTGCGAGAGTGGTTGAAAGGTTTGAGAGTGGGAGGTTTTGTTGTGTGAACATAATAGATGAAAATGGGGATTTGAGGGTAAGTGATACTAATAAATAAGAAGAAAAACATAGAATAACTTGCAATTAGGATAAAAACTATCACATAAGTGATTAAGCATGATGTTATTATCATCCCACATACCTTGAGTGAGGGAGCATGATTTTACTATTGTGTAAATTTTGTGTGTACATTATGTTATTTTATTCATTGTCAATGTGTTCTTCTAAGTAATTTAATTGCGTCGATATGTGTGAATTGAAGATGGAGGTTGATCTCTATAATCTTAGAAATCAAGGAAGATTCATGGTATTCGTCATTGGTTAAGGATCCTAATGAATGATTAAAATAAAGCAAACAAGTTATGATTGCTTTATCAAGCCTAACTGCTTTGCAAGTGATAAAAACCCACCTTTCAATTCTTGTATAACTCGCAATAGCTTGGTACGTGCAAGTTCACATGCAATAATACTTGAGAGATCATTTTATCCCATGATCCATGGAAGATTCATTGGAGTAATATGATCCTCCTTGTCATCACCCCAACCATGGTCAAGAAGCCAAGATCCATCCTTAGTAGACAAAACCTCATGTTGGAATCCATACCACACTCAAAGATAAAAAAATTATTTGAAAGGGCATGTTTGGGGATTGAGGGAATCTTGATTTTTTTATAATCACACATGAGAGGTTCTTAGAGTCAAATACATTGGATATAAATAAATTCCCCAATGCCTTCATCATATTCATCACCATCTCCATCATCATCAACGCCTTCATCATCATCACCATATTCATCATCATCACCATCACCATGACCATAAACTTCATTTGTCCCTGATGGAATGCGTCTCCAGGTCCATCTTCAATGAGGACCGATCTTATTAGTCTTCAAAAATATTTGAACAGGGACTAAAAGCCTTCATCCTTCAAGTATTATCTCCTCAAAAGCTTCAATGCTTCCATCGTCAAATTACATTGGTTTATATAGGCAAGGTTACATAACCCATCACCACATTCCATGGTATTTGATCCCAAACTAAATGGGATAAAGATCCACTTAACATGGATAAAATATATGGCAATCCCAAATTATATGGCAAATTAAAACCATGTAATAAAAATAATACAAAGAATGTAAACTTTTGGCATAGGTGCACCCATATCAGGGATCAAATCCACCCTAAGTCAAACTTAAAACCAATATATGCGCACATCCATTAACAAATGGTGTGCTTGGCACGTTGCTTGAAAGCTTTGGAATTGTTGGAGGAGGTCACGGGTTCAACCTCGCAGACGTCTCCTCTTGTTGTGATTTTGGTTGGCATATATGTGGTGTTGGTTGTTTGTTTCTGCACTGGTTCTATGGTTTGTTCCATGACTTGTGGTTACAATATTACACATGGTTTACAATGATACATGGGTCTGAGGGATTACCGACTTATGACGTGGCCAATCGGATCGCCACGTGGCGCTATCTGATTGGTCCACCTGGATGCCACCTGCCAACATACCTGCCACTTGTCAACAATCTATTGGTCCATCTCATCTACCATGTCACCATCTCGGCTATGTGGTACCCTTTGGTGATGCCATGTGGCACCTGCATGTTGAATGTACATGCCACGTGGCACCCTATGGGTGTGTCAAGTGGCCCCTTTTTTGCCACTTTTTACTTGTTTTGTCGAAAGTTCATAACTCATTAACTTTCTCATCCGGAGGCCATTTTGCGTGAAACGAACGTCACTGGAAATCTCACGTCAAGCATTACGCAAATCCAAGCTTCTATTTGCAATTTGAAGAATTTAATTCTGATCGATCTCATAGAACCTCTTAGATTAAACCTTCCCACTGGGAATTTTTTGGACTACCAAAATCCTAAATCATTCAAAATTCAAGTGAGGACATGTTCATCTCACTTGTCCCATATCATTTGTCCATCCTTCCTGGAACCACCTCGTGAGAAGAACTCCCATAAGAGAAGATCGGCATGGGCACTTGAGGCAATGCAAGATGTAGAGAAGTATGGTGCTCCAGATGGGACACTTAGAGAAATAAAGAGACCCAGACCATACTCCAGCCATGTGGCCCTACTATGTGACATCATTGATAAATAACCTTCCAACTATGGAGAAGCTGTAGAAAAGAAGGACTGGAAGGATGCCATGATCGAAGAGTACCAGTCAATTATGAAGAGTGATGTCTGGGAGATAGTTCCAAGACCGGTAGGGAAGTCTGCTGTGACTTCAAAATGGATCTACAAGATCAAGCATGCTGCAGATGGTAGCATAGAAAAACACAAGGCAATATTTTTGGCTCCTGGCTTCTTCCACAAAGAAGGCATAGACTACGAGGAGACATTTGCACCTATAGAAAGATACACATCCATCATATCTATATGTGCCTTAGCCACAGTAACGAAATGGAAGGTACACTAGATGGAAGTCAAGACAACATTCTTGAATGGTGTAGTTGAAGAGGAAGTGTATGTGGAGAAGCCACTAAGCTTTGAGACACATGACAGACAGACTCATGTGTGCAATCTAAATAAATCCTTGTATGGTTTGAAGCAAGAACCAAGGACATGGTACGACATGATGGACAACTTTTTGATGATCTTGGGCTTTACCAAGAGTAAATCAGATTCCAACCTCTACTTTAAGTTTGAGGGAAAAAGACCAGTGATATTACTATTGTATGTAGATGACCCGTTTGTAACAAGGGAGGTTGAATTCATTGTAAACAAAAAAAGAAGGCTTGCCGTAGAGTTCGAGATGAAGGACCTTGGAATGATGCACTACTTATAAGGCATGGAGGTGTGGCAGATTTAAGATGGGATTTTCCTTGGTCAAGAAAAGTATGCAGTGGAGACTTTGAAGAGGTTCAGAATGATGGACTGCAAGGAAATGTCCACACGAATGGCATCAAACTTGAATCTATTGTGTGATGGTTCTTCAGAGACAGTTGATGCCATGATGTACAGGAAGATGTTGGTTCGTTAATGTACTTGATGAAAATTAGACCAGATATATGCTTTGCTATGAACTACATGAGTCAGTTCATGATAGATCCGAGACAAGTTCACATGATTGCTGCAAAGCATGTATTGAGGTACATGAACGATACAATTGAGTATGGGCTCAAATATGAGATGAATCAGAAGATTAACCTGCATGGTTATGTTGATTCAGATTGGGCAGGCAGTGCCACATATTAGAAGAGTACTTCAGGATGTTTCTTCAGTTTGGGATCCAGTATCATCTCTTGGATTAGCATGAAGCAGTCATGTGTGGAACTAAGTACAACCGGAGCAGAGTATGTTGTAGCTTGTTCAGCTATATGTGAGGTTGTATGGCTTCGGAAGCTACTATCATAATTGTTTGATATCGAGCTAGAGGTGACTTGTATCTTTTGTGACAACCAGATTTGTGTGAAGTTTTCTGAGAACCCGATGTTCCATGACAAGTCCAAGCATATCGGGATCAAGTACGACTATATCAAAGATATGGTGCAGAGAGGAGAAGTGAAGCTCCAGTATGTGGCGACAGACGAGCAGACAACCAATGCGTTGACCAAGCCATTAGCAAGAGTGAATTTCAAGTACTTCAGAGAGAAGCTTGGTGTTATCTAGATTGATGTTCCTCGAAAAATAGAGTGATGTGACTGGAATACGCAAGTGCACCAGGGTTGTATCTTACATGGTGGAAGATGTAGGTGGTTCGCAAGGACATAATGCATTTGGGATGCTCCTAGGAGGTATCTACATGTTTGAAGATGCTGGTAGGTCCACGGGTCATAAAGCATCTTGGATGCGCCTGGGTTATATCTTACATGGTGGAAGACATAGGTGGTCCGAAAGGACGTAATGCACTCGGGATGATCCTGGGATGTATCCACATGTTTGAAGATGCAGGTTGATTGAGAGAGTCATTGCTGTGAATATTTAATTAATATTATTATTTGTAAATTAATAGATTATTAGTTTACTACTGAAAGGTCGTAACCCTTCGTTATGATTGCTCAAGCCCTATAAAGGTGACCTTATTGTAAATTTATCATCATCATCTAATATATTATTCTTATTTATCATTCAATATGAAAGTTGGATTCAACTATTAACAGTACAATTGGATACAGTTGCTGCATTTGGTATCAGAGCGGGTTTGGTCCTCGCACTGAGCTCGTTTTCGGCTCCTCTATCAGAGTGGATTCGCTCCTTCAACCTGAGCTCAGATTCGGCTCATCCTCCCTCTCTCATCTCCAAGTTGCTATTTTATCCATCCTTCCCCTTCTTCGCTTCCACTCCCTCCTTCCACTACTCATCCCATGCTCTCCCATTCGCCCAACCTCCTCCTCTCTCCTCTCACTCCTCCACGCTAGCACCTTCCTCGCAGTACTTCTGACCTTGCACCTACGCCCTCCACATAATTCCATCCACCTCCTCTCACTCGCTCCTCTCCTCACCATCGCAACTCCATTTCCACTCCTTCCACCACTGTCGCTCCTCTCCCTTCTGCCTTCCGCCTGCTTGCTGCTCCCACCCTTCTCCACATCTACCCACGCCGACTTCCCTCCCCGCACACTCCCACTCTCCCTACCCCCTCACTTTATCCATGATACCTGCAAAACCCTTGTCCACCTCTCACACTTCCTCCAGTAGTTCCGATCCACCATCAAACCATAAAGCAAAAGGCAATCAATATCACCCTTACATAGTGTACCCACCTAAGGAAAAAATAGAGTTGTCGAAATACAATGGAAGTGAAGACCAATGCAATAAATGGCTAAACAAAGCAGAGGAATACTTTGACATTTACAATATTAAATATGACAAGAAGAAGAATGTGAAATATGCGTCAATGCATATGGAAGTGTACGCCTGTAATTGGTACTTATGGTGGAAGAGAGACAATTTTGCCTACACCTGGAACTTGTTCAAAATTAATTTTTTAATAGGTTTCAAGGAATCAAAGAAGATGAATTTTTCAATAAACTTACCAGATTCCAATAGGTTGGAAGCGTTGAGGAATTCACACATCAATGGGAATCCTTATCGACACGAGTATTTGGGTTGTCTGACAAGCAAAGACTCGAAACCTATTTAGGAGGTCTTAAACCATACCTACAAAAAGAGTTAAAGTTACATGACATACCTAACGTAGAATTAGCAAGACATAAAGCAAAATCCATAGAACGCAAATTGGAAGGAATAAAAACAAGAGGCGATAACCATTATCGACAAGAAAAAGAGACACAATGTAGGTACTGTGAAGATGGTCACCCGACCATCAATGCCACAAACCTAAATCATATGCCTATGAAATGGAAAATAGATCCAAGTCATCTAACAGTTACTCTGATAATATAAAAAGAAGAAAAATATATGTCGTCGATGCGTTGATGACTGGACCCCATGCCATAAACGCAGGAACAATCAGACAATACAGTGCAAAATCATCAATGGGAAGGAAGTCCAAGTCTCTGCACAAGAAATCACGTCGGATTCTAATACCGACGCCGAATCTGAATGAAGGATGACATTAGGAAAAGTACTCAAGCTTTGAGGAAAAGTCTTTCCTAAGGGGAAGGCAATGCCGTGAATATTTAATTAATATTATTATTTATAAATTAATAGATTATTAGGTTACTAGTGAAAGGTCATAAGCCTTCGTTATGATTTCTCAAGCCCTATACAGGAAAGCTTATTGTAAATTTATCATCATCAACTAATATATTATTCTTATTTATCTTTCAATATGAAAGTCGGATTTGACTATTAACATTCCAAACAGATACGGTTGTTGCAGTCGTAATACATATGGGATGTATCCACGGGGTGGAAGACGTAGATGTTGTTGGGATGTATCGACTGGGTGGAAGATGCAGGTTGACTGAGAGAGAGACATAATACATTTGGGCTATATCCACTGGGTGGAAGGCATAGATGTTCCTGGATTGTATCGATTGGGTGGACGATGCAGGTTGTCTATTGGACATGAGATATGAAACTGGGTTTTTCTCCGCATGAGATGATGAGATTATCTGAATATGATGAGATTATAGTAGGAGACGCATGTGATTACCGTGGAAATGTAATATGTGGTCCTGTGTTATACCTACTTGATGGCTTGCTTGTAGAGATGATAAATACCTAGATGAGAGTTAGGCCTACACCCAACATGAAAAAGGGTTGGATCTGTAGAACTTATCATGACGGATAGATTCGAGAGATGTCACTAGTCAATGATCAACGAGATGAGAATTGCAGCAACATCGATGATGATGACCCAGTGATGATGATGATCCAACGATGATGATGATCAAACGATGATGACATTGTTTATAGTTTTTGATGATGATTTTGTAGAGAGAATACCTTCCTAGTTAAGAGGGAGTGTTGTTGTAAATGTAACTTCGGAATATATTCTTTTGTATATTATTATTATATTATTATTGGAATTTTATTGTAACTCCGTCGGGGATGTCATTATTGCATTTGTTCATTTAAGAATATCAAGGTAAAACCTCCATTGTAAGTTGGGGCAATAGCTGGCCAAAAGATAAATGTAAATTGTATTTTTGAGTCTCCCTAGGACAATTCGACCCATTCAGTTAGAGAAGTCGGTTCCATTGAGGAATTAGGTCACTCACAATTAAAGTATAAATAGATAGGGTTACTCTCTCATTTGGACATCACACTCAGTCAAGCAAGTTCACACCAAGTAAGAGAGAAGACAAGTTCGCTGGAGGAGAAAGAGAGAAGCTGCAGAAGGAATCTTGTATTTGGGTTTTTTATCTTGTTTGATATTGTATTAGTGACGATTCTATTACTGAGGAAGTTGCGGGGTTTTCTCCTTTATGGTTTACCCGAGGAAATTTCTTGTGTCTTTTATGTTTTGTTGTGCTTGTCTATCTTTCATTTTAAATATCTAACAAAGTTGAATTAAAGTGCAAACTCTAACATGGGCCTTAAGGCTAGAGTAGTGTAGGAAGAACCTGATTTTAGGAGAAGGATGTCAAGGAGGAGAATATTGAGGACCTTCAATAGCTCCCTTAGACTAATTTCATCTTTATAGACCTGGACTAAGACAATGACCAATAATATTGTTCCTCGAGTTTCATGGTTCTCTTATTTGTTGGTTTTCTTGTGTCAAATCTAAGGATCTTCATAGACCCTCTAGGTCTATAGGGTTTAGAAGAAAGGATTAAGTCACTTAAGGAGACCTTCATTTTGTAATCATTATATATTCATATCTAGATCATAATATTAGCAAATAAGAGGCTCCCTCTTTTAGTTCTTTTATTTTTATTTTTTGCCAAATAAACCTCTAGGCTAATGGCTTGGAAACAATCTATTATCACACTTTTAGTTTTTATAAAGTTAGGCTTAGAAATCCCTCCATAAAAAGAAGTATATCTCCAAGCGATGTAATATTTTTATATAGTAATATAATTCATGCCTAGAGTAAAATAAAAAAATAAAAATACAACACACTGAAAAAAATTAGAACTTCAAAATTAATTGTTGACTAAAACCAAAATATTATTTTAATGCAAAATTTTACATGAATATTTCATATAAAAGAACCATACCTTACAAGTGGTTTTCCACATTGCTTGCAACCAAATAATAAATCGATCCAACAATGAAGATTGGAAATAACATACTTACTCTCAAGTGCCTCCACTTTTTTTAGTCTCTACCGTAGGCATGAGACTATATGTTCCGCCTTTTGCAATTAATTTGAAAATCAAACATCACAAGACATTATGTTATACAAAGTCACTACATATAATATTATTTTTGAATTTTGGTTTTTATGTTTTTTTTCAAAGTTCATTGGGTAAGAGATCTAGATTTGAATTTTTTTATCATTGCACGAATTACAAAAAATTATAAAATAAATATAATTTTCACATATATTATAGCTACACTATAGCTTAGTTGAAATATTTTACTGACATACACTCATCTACCATTTTATGACATCTGACAATCTCAAGTTCGCTTTTCCTGTATCAGTGACTTCTCTTACAACACTTGTTGGGCAGGCTCTATTGTATAATAGAAAGGAAATATCAATTCTTGTGTATGTATTTTTTGCTTGTTGCATTAAGAGGGTTTATTCAATGTTTACTCTAGCTCTATGTTTTGTTGTTTCAATTTACAGTAATTTACTACAGCATGGAACAATGCCTCAGTTTTTATTTTATCTTGTAATTGTTTTGAGGTCAAAAAGTTTATCTTTTTTCAGCGTTGAATGTTTCTCTATATTTTCCGGGAATAAATTTTGTTTTGGTGGGTGTGATGAATTTGATGGAGGGATGGGATCGGCCCAAAGCTCTTGATTGGTTTTCCAATAGATTAGAAATGGGTTGTTTTCCATTATAATTTCAAATTACTCAAATTTCCCACGACATACGGCATGATTTACTCTGAATTTTTCATAGGAATTCACGATCTTGCTGGGCTTTATTAAACAGTCGCAGTAGGTATCTAATGTTGTAGTACCGTGGCACTTTTTTGGCACCTAGAAGATAGCACCGACTGATATTAGCGATCGGAAAGTACATTCTAAGTTCTGTAGTAGAATTTGGATGATTTTGTGAAATAAAGGCAAAGGTTGGGCGGAAATCACTGCACATTTCACCGGAGTTAGTACGCAACGTGGAGTGTCGTTCCATTGTTAGAATGATCGAGTCTATGTTTGCAAAAATGTAATGTAGGTGGCATGTTTATTTTGTCAGAGATTTAAAGGGTTTTGACAAAATTTAAAATTCAGTTGAGGATTATAGAGGTTTTCATGTCTTTTCTTTTTGAGCTTTAATTGCCAGCCGATTTGACATTATTTTCTAGTTTTTTTACTATTTTATGTTTTATTTACTTTCTTAACCCAAAATTTAGAGGTTTTCATGAAAGTTAGTTTGAATTTTGAAAATGTTTCTATTTTATTTGCTTCCTTAACCCAAAATTTAGAGGTTTTCACGAAAGTTAGTTCGAATTTTGAAAATGTTTAAGATACTGATGAAATTTCCATGAAATTTGACCTTTTGTTGATGGTTTTAGATTGTGAAAATTAAATTTCCTTTTGCGTTTTTCGTCTTTGACGAATAATTTAGAGGTTTTGATAAAATTTCAGTGACTTTGGGTTTTTGAGTGTAGAATGGCGATCCTGTGCGGACATTATGACCAATGAATTGATTACATGTTTAAGGTGTTAGTGATTGGAAGATTCTGCAGTTGGAAAATCACAATTACTGTCTAGGTTTGCAAAGAATAATTTTAGTATGTACTCTAAATCAATGATTTGAGTCTAGTTCCAAATGAGGACTCTCGTTATTTATAACCAAACACAAACATGGGACACAACTGGTCAAGAGATGCCGTTTGATATTTAAAAAAATTTAATTTCTATGTTTTTCTCCATGACATGATTAAAAAGGAAGATGTTGAGTGGTGTTACAACATCCATTTAGGATTAATCCATTTCAGTGTTAATGCATTGATCCATCCCATATTAAATGTATCAACTTTATGTTGTGTTTTATATTATCGACATAACTAATTCTCTGATTCTCTAGTTTCACGCATTTTTAATCAAGCATGCATCGTACCTTTACGAGGTGAAAATGGCGAGTGTTTTCAGCATTTATCCATAAGGTTTTACCAGGCTAAAAATAGAGAAGGTAAGGTGTTAAAAGTGTGTACATCAAAAGATTTATATACTAAATAATCACTTTGAGTTTGTCTTGTCCCTTCTGGAAACTTACTTTTTCCCTTTCGGAGTTCAGACCCTTTTTTATTTATTTATCTTGATGAGTTTTTGAGATTTTTTTAGAAGGAAACTTAAAAATAATTGAATATATTTGCACGGTATTTAGTTTTAGTTCAGTAATTTTTGATAATATTAGTTTTATGATTTAATTGACCAGAATAATTTTATTGCTTGAAAGGCCTCTGAGAATTTTTTTTGCAGTAAAATATTGAAAGGCAGTTCAAGTAGAGATGTGTGTTTAGTATCTAGATAGAAGTTTTAGATATTTTTCACGAACAACATCAACTATAAGTTAAATAATGTATTCTTTTCAATAGTTTTGTTGGCATTGATCTCCCAATTGACAATTTGTCCCAAGCACCATTTGTCTTAGCATTAACTAAACAGAAAACTATACAAACATCTTACATGCACTTATATTCAATAGCATTCTTCAAGAACTACTATTCAATCGCCTCCTATTTCTTTTTTGTTTAAAGTGTATCAACTTATTTTTAATTATATTTAATAGCCTCTTGTTTTTTTTTGTTGAAGGTGTATTTACTTATTTTTAAATTGATATTTATTTAGAAAGGTTTAAAATAATAAGTGTTATTTAAAAATACAATTATTTTGTGATATGGTTAATGGATGAAATTATTTTTGTTGCAATATTCTATTAAAATAATTTTGGTGAAAGTATACACGCATTTTTTATTTAATTTTTAAACAAAGATTTCAATGTAATTCATATTATTAATGTTAAGATTTTTTTTAGTTAAATTGAAATTATAACTATCAAAATTTTTAATGTTTATATAGTTAATTTTTAATGTATAATGTAAATATGAATTATTAACTATTAAGAAAATAATAACACAATATATAAATTGAAATTATTACTATCATTTAAATATTTATATATTTGTTTTTTAATATGTAGTAAATTTAAATTATCAATCATTAAGAATAGCATTTTTTTTTTTGACAAAAACGAGTAGGTTTTATATTGATAAAACTATGGCTAAGCCATCCAAAAGATACATCTTAGAATTCTGTCTGAAAACCAAAATTCTGCATCACAAATAAGACCAGAACTGCTTCTTCTAAAGGAACAAGAGACGCACTAAGTCTGCAACGCATCTACTTCACGCAAACAAAACTTGCTGAAGTTCAAACAAATTATTTCAAAGATCAAGTTTGACTACGCGTCAACACTGGATGCCTAGAAAAAGGAGCCTTTTTCTTTTTTATTACTTTCGTCCATTCCATGGATTGATCTGGTTCGGCATCCAAGAGAGCTTCTTTTGCTAGATCAGCCCAGCTTGGGCCTGCTGAAGACGTTGTGGTAATCGGGTCGTTCTGCTGGGTCACCCGGGGTTTTTTCTGGGTCTGATCTGCTGGATCACCCGGGGTTTTTTCTGAGTCTGGATCCTTTGAAATACTTTGGTGAGCTGGGATCGCCCCCTCCCACCAAGTTGGCTTCCGACGAGATTTGGCTAATTTCTTCTTCTTCTTTTTTTTTTTCCTGAATTTTGCAATTAGCAGCTATATGCCCTGTATCAAAACATACTCTGCATCTGAAATTTATATGTTCGTAATCTAACTTCATAGTCCAAGATCTGTCTTTACCTTGAAGAGTGATTTGAGCAGGGAATCCTTTGGTGAAGTCCATCTCAACGCAGATACGAGCAAAGGTTGTAAAAGCCGTTTTTGTTTCAGGACTTCTGCTGTGAAATTTCCCAAGAGCATTTCCAATGGATTGCAGGGATTTAGGTCCCCAAAAGTGGAGGGGAAGATTTGGTAAACGATCCCAAACTGGTGCTGAGGATATGTCTGCAGTAGAGGCATCAAAGGAAGAAGTCCAAGGCTATAAGGACAATCCAGATCTGCCCCAAAACCAGGGTCCAGATTTGCAGATCTGGTCCCTATCTTTAGGAGATCCAAAAATGACAACAAAAAACCCTCTAGCACAAGGGAAAATAAGAGCATCAGAGCTCAGAATAGGAGCCCAAGCGGACAAGACCCAAGAATGAAGATTTGCAAGCTTCGGCCAAAAACCATTGAACCTACAAACCAAGGCGCGCTGAGAGTAGTGATCTGCATGCAACATGGCTTCCTACCTGACTGGAAGAACCAGATCCGGAGCTTCCACCATGAAAAAACCAGACGAACGGCACAGAGGGGAGCCTTGCTGGAGTGGGTTCGAGCTTCCAGCCACAGCAGCATCATAGTAGAGCGCTTCGACCTTCAACGAACTAGAGGACTTCAGCGGATCAGAAGGACATGTCTTCCGAGAAGGAGAACACGCAGCCAAAGAAACTGAGGGGGCATCAAGAGCCTTACCCACAAGGAAGTCGGTAAAGGAAAGGGCCATGGAGTCGCAGGAGGAGAGCAGCTGAGCGACCGAGGAGGAAGCCTGCTGCTAGGGTTTTTTTCGTTATCGCTACCTTCATTAAGAATAGCATTTTTTACTTATGTATCTATTTATTATTAAAAATTGTATTATGTTTAATTTTATATATATATATATATATATATATATTGCAATTTTATTTTACTTAATGGTTTTTGCATCGAAGAGGCGCATTCTACAGCCCAGTAGGGGTTGGATGTCTAACTCCTTCCGTTCTCATCCTACACGTGACCTTTACAAAAATGAATAGAATACTATAAAAAACAATGTCGACTCAAATTAGATTAAATCATGTAGGACATCATATATATAAAGGTATATAAATTAGATAAATTAAAACGATAAACATTGCATTATTAAACTGCAAATGTTGAGGAAGACACCCATTCAATGCAGTCGATGCAAAGTTAAAACTAAGGTTACTAGCGTATGGAAAAATTACACCTTTATTTGAAATTACACCGCTTTATAGTTGTGACTTCTGGTAGACTTCATGAATAGCCAACCTTAACTTAATCGTGAATAATTTAATATTCAGTGATGCTCCTTCGATTTTATGATTATTGTAACAATCAATTATGCTTTCATTTCTTTTAATATACTAAAAATATTTATAGTATATTTTCATAGGTTAGTTATTGTAGCTTATTTTACATTTACAAGATTTATATCATATTAATATAAATATATTAACATAAATAAATAGTAAATAATATTTTAGTAACACATTTCAAATAATTAATTTTTTAAAATAAAATTATATTTAAATATATATTTAAATTAAAATAAAGAAAAATTATATATATATTTTGTAAGTAAGATGGAAAATTTCCATTATCAAAGAAATTTCTTCTCCAAATTGGGGAAAGAAATAGCATGGCCAATGAAACATCTCTTGCTACTACCATAGTTAGAGTTTTTTATTTAATTCCAAAAAACATTGTTGTAAATCGCCATGGCCAAAGCCTTTGTCGAACCTTATTGTTTAAGCAGGTAGAATAAATGAATTTAGCGGGTTTTCCTACTATGCGACTTCTACCTAAGCTTGCTTTCTTTTTGTAATCCTGCACAGTATATTAATTAAGAAAAAGAAAGGGAATTATAGAGCATGGTGGCCTTTGAGGCGGTCTGGAATAATGGAACCATCCCAATCTAACAAAGATAACAAAACTATTACAGAGAGTTTTGAATGCCATACAAAAAAATTGCCTCTTAGGGCGAGGCCGAGTAAAGATTGTCTGACCATAATGTGCACTGTAGATGAGAGAATTATACAAAAAAAGCTTGAAACATCTATGGCAAAAAAGTTGGAAAGAGCAGAGAGAACCAGTCTTCCGAGCGGTATTTCGACTTAACATGAGGAGAATTATTCAGGAGGGAATTCCTCTAGGATTGGGCAGCCACCCTGAAATCCATTCTCAGGCAGCTTGACAGGGTGTGGATTTGATTTACGAGTGCCCAAGAGATCAGGTTCTTCTTGGTTGCATAATTTCTTGTTCGGAGGAAAACTGATGGTGGACGATACCGGGAACGGTGCAGGAGGAGCAAGAGTTGGAGGAGATGAAGGCCCTTTCGAGGGCGCACCAATGACAGTCTGGATTTCGGAGACACTGCCGCCAGCAGCCTGGGTAGCCGAGGCACCACCACTTCCTGTGTCTGCCATTGCCGGACCACGACCTCTGAGGACGAGTTTGTTCCAAGAGAAGGGGGCATCCAAATTTTCCAGGCATTCATCCATCTCAATGAGTTCGACTCTGGTAGCCAGCACCAGATTTCTCGTAGAGCCCAGTTGTTGAGCATGTCGTCCATGAGCTTCCCTAGCATGTTCTTCATAATCAAATAATGGTTAATGTTGTCGCCATTATTGCCTAAGTCCAAGTGGTTTGCAACGAGCTTCCCTTCCCACTCATCTATCAGATTGCGGACCGTGAAGGAGATGCCAATATCATAACCATCACCAATGGAAGGGGGGCCCGGAGTTCAACCCCGACTCCCGCTTCCTTGATGAGGAGTGTCGTGCGGCCTGGTCATGGCGAAAAGTACTGAGTAAAGCCACACCCAAATCGACAGGTAAGAACGAAAAAACGTAGAGAAAAACTAGCACCGAGGAGGAGTGATGAGAATGCAGTCATAGTTGTTCACAGGCCCGTTTAAGGGGCGATAATCCTAGCTCGCACTATCCATTTCAATGTGCCAAGAGCTGAATTGAATGGACATAGAGCTGACTTTAATGCACAGAAGGTCGATGTGAGGGCAGAATGTACTAGGATCACGTCCATCCAACAGGTGAGGGGACGTCTAGGTGAAGCTTCACAAATGAGCCATTAATCAACATGAGGGGGAGGCGAGCTATCCGTTATGTGCATGGGGTGCGTGGTGCCACATCTCAGGCCCGCATGTCGAGGATCCTCCAGCACATGACCCCATGTGTCTTGGTGGCACCCGCATCCAGGGTTCTACCTAAGCTTGCTTTACATGAAAATTCCTCATTAATTTGTTTGTTTGGTTCGAAGCAAATTCATTAATTTGTTTGTTTGCTTGGAAGCAAATTCATCAATACATTGTAAATAATAATGTGAATGAATGATATGAATGATGTGAATGTTGTAGTTGATTGACTCAACTTTCAATACATTGTAAATAATAGTATTTCACATTCAATAAGAATGTTGTCTTATTTGATATTGTGTAGAAAATTTAAAAAACATATTGTCCTCGAAAAAGAGTATAATGACGTCATCAAAATAGGGACTAAGTTGTATGGAGCTGTTATTAATATGAATGATGTGAATGTTGTAGTTGATTGACTCAACTTTCAATACATTGTAAATATCATCAGTATTTCACATTCAATAAGAATGTTGTCTTGTTTGCTATTGTTTAGAAAATTAAAAAAAAACGTATTTTTTTTCCAAAAAAGTGTACAATGACGTCATCAAATTACCTATTGTAAACTTATAGGCATAACCATTAATCATATTGTTCCATAAAGCCACATTCCATTCCAATAGTTCCTTGCCATTCCAATAGTTCCAAGGCTTCTTTGCCCCGACCACACATAGTACCATAACTTGAGATCATGACAATCCACGACACAATGTTTTTCTTTGGCATTTGATAAAAAAAACTTACGGGCTTTGGCTAAGCCCACACATTTGGCATATATGAGCAAAATTGTATTCACTAAAAGGGTGGCTCCATAGTCATATCATGCATGAATTATGTGAAAATGGACTACTTTTCCTTCTCATAAAGTATTTTTTTTGTGTAGGCATGGGAATTTGGCAAATTGAGCAAGCAATTCAAACATTGGCAAATATATATATATATATATATATATATAAATATAATAATAATAATAATAATAATAATAATAATAATAATAAAGTGAATAATAATATTTATCATTATCTAGGTCAAAGTTTGAAGTCACAAGGTAGGCTAAGCCATTAATACCTACTTTCTTATCCCATGTTAACAAGATGGGGTTAGAAACATATAAATAATGGGATGATGTTGAAATATAATAAAATTTATATACTAAATTAATTGAAGAAAAAGAAGAAATTAGCAGAATTTGGATCAAATATAAATATATGAGAAATAATTTATGATTTAGTCATTGGCATATAACTTGGGTGAAATGTTGGTTAAAAGTTGTAATTTATGATATAAATCATTAATGATTGTATAAGTTATTGAGGGTGGTGTCATGAAGTATGATTGACACATCTATACATATTGCAAAAATGAATTCAATATGAAAAAACAAAATTTACATGATAAAACACATTAAAATGAACTTAATTAGCATAGATCCATCTTAAACCCATATCTATCAAGCACAGAGAGGGATCCAATTTCTTGAGGTGTATTTCTTTTTTTAAATTTAAACTCAAGAAATTTGATCTCTCTTGATTGATAGATCTAGGTTTAAGTTTTAAGTTTTTATTTTATAAAAGAACATCTATTTTTTAATAACTTTTTTCATAATATTTTATTTTATGAACCAACATGGATTTTTTTAAATACTTTCCATAATTTTTTATTTTATGAGCCAACATGAATTTTTGAAATTATTTTATTAGTAACAAACATTACATCACAAAGGTTATGGGCTGTAGAGCGCCTCGTTTCACTAGGTGCAATTACATATAAATAAAATATATTACTAACTTATATTCACATAATCTTTGATTACTCATTTATGTTAGTACTTCATCTATATTAGTAGTTTATGTTAGTAATTTATAGATATATAACTTAAAATACATCAAAAATTGTCAAAATTTATAGTATTTAGCTTATAAAAAATTATTATGACTAACTTTTTTGGTTGCATCTAGCCACAAATTAACCATTTTATACTAGTGATGTGGATGGAGTGGGTGGATATTATACAACAAGGGGAGACTAACATTGTTCTTGGAAGATAATGAAGTGGTGGAGAATTGGTGGTGGAAGAAACTCTAGTGAATAAAAGCTCCTCTATTTGTTCATGTTGTTGGTTTTCCTGAATAAATTTTTTACATTGGATATACATTGTTGAAACATGCATGGCAAGGGCCAGGTTTATTTCCTATGTAGAATTAATGGTGAGACAATACATCATTTACTTAGAGACTATCATTTTGCAAGAGAGGAAGTTGTCATTAAGGGGGGATAGGCTCTAATGCCTCCTTTCTTCTTCCATTGTGTCATTTTTGTAAATCCTTCAATCAAATCCCAACTTTGTTCTCAAGGGGATGTTAGGACACTTAGACACTTAGGAGTTAGTTAAGATCAACTTGGTTTAATGTTTCTTTAGTTAAAGTGTGTTTATTTAGTATGCAAATTAGTATGTATTTGTACTTATATAATAAGGTTATGCTATGTTCTAGACATAAAGTGATATGATTGTTCATCTTCTGCTCAATCTTAAGGACTACATTGATTGGTGGCTTAGTACCCAACTGTCCATGATCTCTATTTAAAGAGAATAGAGGGTCATTAGATAAGGATCGATGTGAGAAACTCATATATAAATTATTTTTCTTTCTGCATTAATATGTACTTCCTCAACTGGTGATTTGGATGCAATTGTGAATTGTTTCCCTCTATTAGGATTTTAATAGTGTAAAATATCGATGTGTCAATTTCTGATATGTTTGTGTGAGTCATTTCATAAGGTGTTTGACCTATGTGGAAATAACTTGTTTTAGTTGAAGAGTTTGCTGCTTACAAGTATTTCTAGGCTCATTGTGTATTTGTTAAAGAAAAGATCAATATGTTAGAGAAGAAGGTCATTGTAAGAAGAGGAATGAATCCCACTGAAGTGGTTGACAGTTAAGCTCTATAGAGGATTCCAAATATTGGGTTTTCCAAAAGCATATATACCAAAGCTTCTAAGATGATAAAGGTTTATTGGTTGGTTAAAACACTCATTGCCTAGGCAATGGAAGAAGTTGAGTCTCAATCACTAAAAAAATCTAAGGAGGCTAGAATTTATGGAAGCTATGTATGATGCGTTGATCAAGATCAATTGGGATTTAAGGCTAGAGTATTCCAAGAAGACCTAGATTTTTAGGAAAAGGATGTCAATGAGAATAAATTGAGGACCCTCGGTAGCTCCCTTAAACCAACTTCATCATTATGGATTTGGACTCAAACAATGACCATTAATCTTGTCCCCAAGTTGTATTGCTCTCTTATTTTTCATTTTGTTTATGTTAGTTCTGAAGATCTTCATACTCTCTATGGCTAAAGGGTTTAGAAAAAGGGATAGAATCATTTAACAAAACCTTCATTTTATTATCATGATATTTACATCTTTACATAGAATATTAACAAATTAAAGACTTCCTCCTTTAATTCTTTTTATTTTTTTACAAATCAACCAATAAGTTAATGGCATGACAATAATCTCTTATTGCACTTTTAGTTTTTACAAGGTCAAGCTTAGAAATCCCTCCCCATGAGGAAGAACAACTCCACTGTGATGGAATACTTTGTATACAATAATATAATCCATGCGTAAATTACAAAAAAAAGGATAATTCATGCCTAAATTACAAACGAAAGGATAGAACAATTTGGCAACCTAAATTTAATTGTTGATTAAAACAACAATATTATTTTAATTCTAAATTTCAAAACAATAGTCCATACAAAATAACCATACCTCTACCGTGCTTGCAACCAAATAATAAATCAATGAAATGATGAAGATTGGAGCTAACAAACCCACTCTAAAGTGGCTCCTCGACTTTCAATACATTGTAAATACCATCGTTTGACATTCAATGAGAATGTTATCTTGTTTGATATGTTGTGTGGTTTTGGTGCCTGCAATCAAATATAAAACCTGCAATGCAGTTATATCAAATAATGTTGCCATTCAAGATGGCATCCTGCACTTTCTGAGCCCACCACTTCAACGCATTACTTTGGTCCATTGATAGTCTCTTCAATGCGTCTTTCCAGGTGTTGTAAACCAATTTCTGATCAGCGAGAGGCAGCGTGTCAGCCACATCCATAATCCCTCTCTCCAGTGCCGACAATTTCTCACCACTCATGGGATACTCCTGAATCAGCTTTACCAGGGTTTCCATCCAATTCGTTAGAAAAGAAACCCTAAATGACGCAGGAGTAATTACCTCCCCATTCCCCACTGCATTTAGAATCCGATCAAGTAAAATATCTGCTTTAACTTTCGCATGAGCAACGTGACTGTATTTTGCTGAAACACAAAGGTCACCGTCCTCGCAAAACATTATAATAAAGGTTTCATAGAGTTTCCCATCACAGCGCCTACTAACGTCAAACAGCCACAACAGAGCAGACCACCCACGAAGAGCCTGTTTTTTCATGTCGCTAAACTCAGTGGATATGATAAGTTCAACGTTGGCACGAAACTCTTCTAACAGTGCAGACCTGCATGTATCTGCAACAGCCTTAGCTGAGGTTGTATTTGCGGCCTTATAGTATCCTACAATACATTTCTCCACTTCAGTGCGCGGTAGACTATTGTTTGATCTACCAGAAATTATTGATAACATGTCTTGTAAAGTCTGTTTCAGCATATCTAGATTCCCCGACTTGTCTAATTGGCTCACACCAAGTCTGGCAGCTAACTCTGGCAAAATGTTTATCTGCAAAGAGAATAGCATAGCTCGAAGTTTGGCTTCTTGCTCCGGACTCCAACGAACAGCATTCAAATATTTCATGCATTGCTCTGTGCCCTCGTGAAATAATATTTCAGAAGCAACTGGTAGAATAGCCAGGGCTTCATCCACACCCGAGAAACAATAACTTTCGTCTGCTTCACAGGAATACATGAACTGAAAACATTTCATATAAACCTCTACACTTACAGAGCAACTTATCTTGAGTTCACGAGGCCACTCATCCAATGACCAGCGAGGAGAAAGCCACGCTTCATAAAACTCGGACTTTTTTAAAACTTGAGAATGAAGGTAAACATGATTTTCTTCCTCTCCGTTTTCACCGATCAATAGAAATTTTATGTCAGCTGTTTCCTGATCTCCAAACTGGAACGACTGTGATTGTTTGGCCATTACTACTATTATGAAGCTTACACAAGAACGAACTCTTTTCGGAAATACCTGGCCAACGAACCCACTTTCGTCTCTTTAGTGTAGACTTATAGTTTGACACAGATATAGAATAAAAGTAACAATCACAGTCTCGCAAATTGTATGTCCACGCTATCGCTTGCTGCCTTCTCTTTTTTCTTCAATCTATAGTCTATTTATACATGTTCATGGCAACAAGATCAGCTTATTTATTATTTGGAAGATAAAAAAGGGGGCGTGGGATAAGGGGCACTCAAATCGTCCCGCTTTTTCGGGGATTTGTTCTCTAGATTTGGTTATAAAAATGGGCGGAATCGTAGTTCCATCCATTTATTCGGGAACTATGTCATGGAACTGTGTCTCAAGGGTTTTGGCCCATTTTAAGATGACCGAGATCGTCGAAATTCCAAAAAAATAACGGGGTGGAACTATGCCTCGCCCAAAAACCACTCACCGGAATACCAGGACTATTTGAGTGCCCCCAACAAAGGAAAATATGAACGAACTAGGGGTGTTTAAATTTTGTTCTATATTTAAATTACAAAATTTTAAATAATGAAATAAGGTGTAGATGGATAATAAAAATATACGACAGAAATAAACTCGATACACATAGCATGCATTTACAAGCATTATAGGTACTAAAGGCCGAAATACATGGGCTTAGCCACACCCAATCAAGCCTCATGCTACGCCAATGCACAATTGTGTTTATCAAGCATGCAAAGAGACAAAAAATGAGAATGTTAAGCTAGTGAGCTCAATCACAGAGCTATAGGCATTTCAATTGGCTTCAACCAACCTTGGCACCCATACTCAACACAAGGAAGGTCCCCTTATCTGCCATGCAGTCACTCAAGTGCCCCCTTTCCTCCAGTGTTATTCAAGGTGGGCATAGAAAGGTCCAAGTTTCGATTTTCTCTTGAATTTTATGATTTCTGGCGAAACTCATTTTAGCCACGAAATTTAACTTCCAAGTTCACGATTCTAGGCTTTTCCATAGATTTTTGGCATTTAAAACTTCTCAAATTCGCCGCAAGGATTACCCATATGAATCCCCCTTCTAGATTTTACCAATACGTGAATTTCTAGACAGTTCTAACACCCGAATTTCTGGGTTTCTCTTTCCTTGTGATTTCTATTCTTTTCCCTTCCAAGCCTATATATCTTACTTGGAATAGATGGATTCCGCCCCCCCCCCCCACACAAAATGGATGGGGATGAAGGGAAGCGAATTGCTTTAACTGGAAAAAAAATGTATTCTAGGTCAAGTAAATTGAACCCATAACCTATCATATGAATTTATGCACTCATCCCATGCTCCACTAAATTCCTGAGCAAATTTTTAGTAACCTTCCTATAGCATAATTAAAAATCAGCAAAGAAAGTCAACATGGATTCTCAAGATGACACTTGGTAGTAGAGGGGTGACTCTCTCACACCCCCTCATCTCCTTAGTGGCTAGCATAGCCCCTCATTTTTGTTGCTTCCATAGCCAACTCTAGGATTTTATTTGCATTATCAATATTACATTGTTTTTACATTTTTCCATGGTTTATTAGCACATAGTTCACAAAATATAAAATACTTACCTTTATAAAATAGTCATTCACTAGCAAGGCGTTGTGCGAGAGTGGTTGGAAGGTTTGAGAGTGGGAGGTTTTGTTGTGTGAACATAATAGATGAAAATGGGGATTTGAGGGTAAGTGATACTAATAAATAAGAAGAAAAACATAGAATAACTTGCAATTAGGATAAAAACTATCGCATAACTGATTAAGCATGATGTTATTATAATCCCACATACCTTGAGTGAGGGAGCATGATTTTACTATTGTTTAAATTTTGTGTGTACATTATGTTATTTTATTCATTGTCAATGTGTTCTTCTAAGTACTTTAATTGCGTTGATAGGTGTGAATTGAAGATGGAGGTTGATCTCTATAATCCCAAAAATCAAGGAAGATTCATGGTATTCGTCATTGGTTAAGGATCCTAATGAATTATTAAAATAAAGGAAACAAGTTACAATTGCTTTATCAAGCCTAACCGCTTTGCAAGTGATAACTACCCACCTTTTAATTCTTGTATACTCGCAATATGCATTCATAAAGCCTAAAGATTTTCTATGTTGCCCCGCTGAACCGCACCTGCTAAAGGTAGATTAAAATATTTGTTGATTTTCTAAACCCTCAATAGTGGCGTTCTCCTTCTCTACTTCCATGTTCGTCCAATGTTTTCTTCTTGGGGTCGATTACCAAGACAGACATTCAAGAATATAAATGATCTTAAACAATTTAATGGTAATCTCTGTTAAGATTCAATATGCTAAGATAGAAAATATCAGCATTACATTCCATTTCACAACAATAGCATATACAAGATCACTAAAAGAACAACAAGCACAACATAAACACAAGAGACATAGATTTATCCCGGGAAACCCTCATGGGGAAGAAAACCCAGCAAAGCTTCCTCAATATAGATGACCAACAATACAAAGATGTAATCCACAAGCATGAGCTCCTTTTCCTCCATAGCAGATCTCTCTCTCTCAGTTATGCGCCACTCACAAGTGAGTGCAACGTGTGTTAAATGAGGAACATGCCTCCTCTATTTATACACAACTCCGACTTGTCAATTACATTTACTAGGTCGGCCCCAACTTAACCACTGGGTTAAACACCCCATTACAACTGACTGGGATGACCCCTCTAGGGTGGTATAATAACCCTTTGACCCACATAACACATACAGGGCCAACCCCAATAGGGAATTCTAATAACCCAAGTTACCATGGAGGAATAAACATCTCCAGATACATGACAAAGTCCCATCGGAGGAATGAAACATCTCCGGAATAATAAAGTACAAATATAATATTCTTAGAAGTTACAATATTTCAACACTTCCGCTTAACGAGAAGGATATTATAACAACATCTGCTGGAGCAAGGAGCCATCAACTACATCATACATGAACATCTATAAATAATTGGAATCTTTCTCAACATCATCAGTAACTCAAGCAGTTACTGGAACATCTTCAATACTGGAACATCAACATCTTCAGTACTGAGTCTCCATATTCTGTAGCACTTGAAAAACTACAGAAACATCAACATCATCATCTGGATCCTCACGATGATCAAAATCGTCATCACATGATCATCCGCATCATCATCACACAATCATCAAAATCATCATCACACGATCATCAGCATCATCATCACACGATCATCAGCATCGTCATCTAGATCATCACGATTAGCAACATCGTCATCTAGATCATCATGATCAACAGCATCGTCATCTAGACCATCACAACTAGCAGCATCGTCATCTAGATCATCACGTTCAACATCATCGTCATCTAGACCATCACGATCAACATCATCGTCATCTAGATCATCACGATCAACAGCATCGTCATCTCACGATCATCAACATCGTCATCTCAACTAGATCCTCTCGATCAACAGTACAATAGTATCAACTGGATCCTCTCGATACACAACACATAGAAGCATACCCTGCAACACACATGATCTATTTACGGGATGATCAATCCCTATACTTTTAAGACACCATATAATGTCTAGGGACGATGCAGTCCACTCGTCAACTTAGACAAAGTCTAAGGACAATTTTTCGAAGACATATGTCTATGGATCAATTCAGGGACCAAAGTCCGGGGATGATACAATCCCCTCTCGTCCATGAGGGACCACTTCTCGGAGACATCTATCTACGGATCAATTCAGGGACCGAAGTCCGAGGACGATACAATCCCCTCTCGTCCTCTAGGGACCACTTCTTGGAGACATCTGTCTACGGATCAATTCAGGGGCCGAAGTCTGGGGACGATACAATCCCCTAATGTCCACTAGGGACCACTTCTCGGAGACATCTGTCTATGGATCAATTCAAGGACTGAAGTTCAGGGACGATACAATCCCCTCACGTACATTTTGAACTAGTAGTTCAGGGATGATGCAATCCCCATTACGTACATTTTGAACTAGTGGTTCCGAGATGATGCAATCCCCATCACGTACATTTTGAACTAGTGGTTCCAGGATGATGCAATCCCCATCGCGTACATTTTGAACTAGTGGTTCCGGGATGATGCAATCCCCATGACGTATATTTTGAACTAGTGGTTCCGGGATGATGCAATCCCCATCATGTACATTTTGAACTAGTGGTTCCAGGATGATGCAATCCCCATCACGTACATGAAGGGACGATACAGTCCTATCATATCAACTAGGTACCATATATTGACCTCATCATCAGAACACGTAGCCTCATCATCGATACAAGTCTCCTCATGATTGATACAGTATCCAAATCATCATTACAAGTATCCACACCAATATGAGTATCCACATCATCAATACAAGTATCCACACCAATACAAGTATACACATCATCAATACAAGTATCCATACCAAATACAAGTATACACATCATCAATACAAGTATCCACACCAATACAAGTATACACATCATCAATACAACTATCCATACCAATACAAGTATACACATCATCAATACAAGTATCCACAGCAATACAAACATATCTTCAATACAAGTATCCATCTAAGCAATATCATCATTGATACAGGTATCCATCTCGATACTAGTATCCAAATATTATTATCGAACATATCACTCCCCCTTTCGAGGAGAGTCCTTTTGAACTACACCAAGCTTGTCTCGAAAATAATCAAACTTTACTCGAGATAGAGGTTTGGTCAACAAATCAGCAACTTGTTCATCAGTGCCTACATATTGGAGCTTGATAGCTCCTTTCTGCACCATATCCCGTATATAGAAATATCGGATCTCTATGTGCTTTGAATTATCATGGAACACTGGATTCTTTGTCATCTTGATACAACTCTGGTTGTCACATAGGATCACAGTGGAGTCCACCTCTAAGTCAAACAGTCCTAATAACAACTTATGAAGCCATACCGCTTCACAACTAGCAGAGAAAGCAACTATATATATTTCACTTCAGCTATGCTGAGAGCCACACTAGACTGCTTCCTGCTAAACCACGAGATCATGGCAGATCCCAGACAATAACATCCAGCCGATGTGCTCTTCTTGTCTGATACACTTCCTGCCCAATCAACATCTTGTGTAGCCATACAATTTGAGGTCATGATCTCTAGGACAACATAGACCAAAGTCTATTGTAGCCTTTAGGTACCTCATCACATGCTTTGCAACTATCAGGTGAACACATATAGTTTCCACTAGATACTGACTCGATGTGTTCACATCAAAGCATATATCTATCCTGGTATTCGTCAGATACATTAATGACCCAATATTCTGTATGTACATAGTTACATCCACTAACTCTGATGAGTCATCCACTAACAGCTTCAAGTTGGAACCCATGAGAGTGGCCATGGTTTTACATTTGAACATATCAAATCTTTTGAAGATTTCCATAGCATACTTTCCCTGGTTGAGAAAGATTCCTTCTGATCCTTGCCATACTTCCAGACCTAGGAAGTAATGCATCAATCCGAGATCTTTCATCTCAAATTCTATAGCTAGCTTCTTCTTGCTTTCCATGATCTATTTCTCATTCCCTGTCAGAAAGAGATCATCCACATACAATAATAGTATCATCCATAACCTTAAGGTAAAGGTTAGGATCAGCTTTACTTCTGGTAAAGCCCGAGCCTGCTAATTCTCCCTCTGTGACTGAACATCATTCACACTCTGCATTTAAGTGATCTTCTACATACCTATCTGTGCCATCTCCCATCAGATGGGACTACTGATATGAGCCTCAAGATCATTCAAACTCTATGGTGAGTTCCTTCTTGCATCCATCTAAGAGAAGAATGTCATTTGTATAAAGACACCATCGTTAACCTTGTAGCAAAGGTTGAAATCCGCATCACCCATGGTGATCATTAAGCTCATCAAATTATTATCGATCCTGGGTACCTGTACAGAGATTTCTTCAATTGAATTTTGGGAGTTTTCTTCAATCTCACCATTGAGAGAACAGTATTGTCTAGCTACTTGGAGCAAACATCTCGTTATCATCCTCTTCCTATTTCTAAGAGAATCTTCTAGCCACGAGCCTTCTATAGTATGTTTCATTTGTAAATCTTCTTGTTCAGTGTTCATCATTCTTCATGATCTTTCCTACAAATCAAAATTAAGTACATGATTAGTAATACTTCATAATCATCAAATCATGTTGACATGATAACCTATTATGCATACAGATATGATTTACATAGTTATGCAACTATCTTGACCAATACTTTGGCACAACACTTTTCCATATCCTGTATGCATACAGTGGCTATCTAGATGCCTTCCATCTCTACCAGAACATACTATTGAGAGCGTGCACAGCTCTTAGCATGTCAGCAAAGAGATTTCATTCTAGACAATCAACAATGGAATGTTTGTCCAACTTACCAATTATATGCATATTAGTAGTATACTGTTCAATGCTATATGAATGTTTACACTCAGCATGATATATTCTAGGAATACAAATATGCATACAACTATTACAAGCAATATCATTTACTATTTCAAAGATTCAAATAACAACTCAAATACTTATCTTTTATGGTTGCCTCCCGCTTGATCTTCTATTCATTCTGTACCACTATGCATGCTCAAGTGTGCACTAATGTCATCCTCATGATCTCATATACAAACATACATTCATTAGTATAATCTCAATATTATAAAAACATTATGATTCTAAATAGTCTTAAGCATGCATGGTCATGATCATTTCATACATAGGTATACTCATCTAAAATCCTAACACAAATTAGGATTCTAACTTTGACATAGGGAAAACATACCTGGATTAGAATACATGCTTAGTTATCTCTAACATACCCAAACAATATCTTTATTCTCTTCAATGATTTAGAGATCTTGTGTTAGAACCTGCATATCTCATAGGTTAAGCATAGTAGAACAAAGTCATACATACCCCGTAAGTAGAACTATGGATGAGTCTTTGTCTTCATGTCATCATGGTCATGGAACTTGATTTGTCTTTCTTGATGTACCTGTATCTTGTTAGCAGACAACATCAACCTCATACAACACCATAGTGCATTAGTACAATCATATAACCCTAATCAATGAATGTCTTCTATCATTCACATGCATTCATACTTTTACTAGGATGATAAGACAATTCTAACATTAATCAAGATTGTACTAACCTAAATAATATGAAGACAACCATATTATGAACTTAATCAAGAATAAGATTTCAAAACATACCTGTATGTTGTTAAGTCATACCTGTCGATATTTCTTGTAGTCTTCTTATGTAAGGCCTTAGCCTCATCTCCCCCTGAAACTGGACCTCGAGCTTGATTAGGGTTTGTCAGAGAAACCCTAAAAATTCAAACTTTGACTTTCACACTTTTGAATGGATGGAAAGATGTGCCTTGCTGAGTTGATCAAGCTAGCATACTTCAATTTTGAAATCTCCAAATTTTGACCCCTCAAAATTACCTCTGAAACTTTTGGATCTTCTGGACAGGATCCTGAACTAGGGATTCATGAAGCCCACCCTTCTACCCAATCAAAAGATTCGATCCAAAGCTCTAATCTCTTATTTTTCTGAGGAGCTTCCATCCGTGGTCACAGACTTAAAAAATTCCAACTTTTGCAGAAGCCCTAATTTTCCACCTTTCTGATCAAGGTCCCGAATTAGGGTTTGATCAAGCCCACCCTACCGACCAACCAAAAAATTCGATCTTCGTCTCTAAATTTCTATTTTGCTGAGTAGCATTCAGCCGTGGACTCCGATTCCAAAAATTCCAACTTTCTCCGAAACCCTAATTTCCCACAATAGTGACGATTCATGAATGAAGGTGCTCAAAATCCAAATTTGGTTTGGCAGAAATATGCACCTGATTGTTTCTAGTGTAACTCCAAAATTACGAATCCACAGCGTCTAAAACTTCTCCCTGTGGTATCCCGACCTGTCCTCTTTCCAACCCCATAGGTCTGGCCTCAATTGGATTCTCTGAGAGAGAGTTATGCTAAGTGTCGTAACGTGACCTATTTATGGGATAAAACAGGAGAGCTAACTTGTACAGCGTTCCACGTGTCACTAGTTCAACTTCGGCCTCTGAAAACATTTCCTGAGATAGTACATTCCGTGCACTACCTGTCACTTTTTACTAAATTTCATTTGGCACTTCCTAGCCCAAGTTATGACCTTTTTTCCTAGGTCACCTGATTATGACTGAGATCTGAAAGAGGTAGAAACCCTAACTTGTATTGATCATAAATCACAAAGTACAACGAATTAGAGGCTTTCCTTTGGACACAAGGTACAAGGGAATGTTATCTACGACTTGTAAAGGTTTGATAGCCTGACCCTTTGCGAAAATGGTTTTATAGTGAAATTTTCACGATGACTGGTTTTTTCTATATAAAACCCTAACCTTCAAATTGTCGCTCTGATACCATGGTTTTTTCTATGACTGGTTAGCTCTGATACCATGTTAAGATTCAATATGCTAAGACATAAAATATCACCATTACATTCCATTCACAACAATAGCATATACAAGATCACTAAAAGAACAACAAGCACAACATAAACACAAGAGACACAGATTTATCCTGGGAAACCCTCATGGGGAAGAAAACCCAACAAAGCTTCATCAATATAGATGAACAACAATATAGAGATGTAATCCACAAGCATGAGCTCTTTCTCCTCCATAGCATATCTCTGTCTCTCAGTTATGCACCATTCACAAGTGAGTGCAATGTTTGTTAAATGAGGAACACACCTCCTCTATTTATACACAACTCCGACTTGTCAATTACATTAACTAGGTCGGCCCCAACTTAACCAGTGGGTTAAACACCCCATTACAATTGACTGGGCCGACCCCTCTAGGGTGGTCTAATAACCCTTTGACCCACATAACACATACAGGGCCGACCCCAATAGGGAAGTCTAATAACCCAAGTTACCACAGATGAATAAACATCTCCGGATACATGACAAAGTCCCATCGGAGGAATGAAACATCTCCGGAATAATAAAGTACAAATATAATATTATTAGAACTTACAATATTTCAACAATATCATAGTTACCACTCCTGCTACCTTCCACTTTCACTTTGGTTTTAATTCTTTTTTGTTTATAATCATGTAGATAATGTCGTCACAACTGCAACACCCAGACAAGTTGATGAGTGCACAGGATGGAAATATTTGATCCTTCGAGTTTGGATCCATTTGAAGTGCTAAGGCATGATGAAATCTAGTGCGAGAAGAATTTGATGATCTAGGTGTCTCGACAATTTCGATGTTTCAATGACAAAGCGAAGCATAAGTGATTATCTATTAAATTTCATGCAATAAATTATTTTATGACATGGATCACGAGAGTTATTATGATCGAATTTTTTTGGTACTCCGCACTAACTTCAAAATGGAGTCACAAACGATTGCTATGACAACCTCGGCCTGTAATTATTGTTGTCATCATGCCTCCAATTATGAGTTTGGTCTCATAGATCTCTATGGAATTTATACCCCAATATGCACGCAACCAATAGGTCATCATATGTTTTCAGGATTCAAAATACAATAAGATATCTTTCATTTAGAATGGTTGGGAATTTTCTAGTTTTTATTTTATTTTAGGTAATAAACTCAATAGAAATTTAAATATTTTGTCTATCGACATTCACCGATCACAAGTTAAGTGGTTGTGCTATTTATGTTATATTATCAAATGTTAATGTGTTTTTCTGATTGCGTTAATGGTTTTAAGGATACATTCTCAGTTATAAGTATGTTATTTCACTCGTAATTTCATTATGAGAATAAATTATGTGTTGATTCCCACACACATTTATGAGAATAAAATCTGTGTCGATTCCCACACACATTTTTGTTTAGCTTCTCCAAAAGATTATGTCATGAAACAAAAACAAATCATTTAAAATATATGCAAGCTTGAACCTTGTAATTGATTGTGTTAGAAATGAAACCAAAATTTTCTTGTTGAGGAGACAATGTGAAGAGTAGTCTAAGTACCTTACCATTGTACCAGCTATATATTGCAGTAAGGGCATACTCCAAAGTCCTTGTATTGGAGGATATGATAATCAGAGGGTATTTTGGGAATGGTTCTATCGCAATTTACTCTTCGAAAATATATGGGGACAAGCTTCTTTAGAGTCCTTCTCATAAACTTTGCAAGCGCTTCATCTCAAACTTTTGGTTGTTTGAATGTATAAACATCCAACAATTTCTCTAACAATGTTTCTTCATTGTCCATAAACAATATTGTTGGAAACAACACAACACAAAGAAGACACCACCAAGGTGGTGAATGCAGAACTACTATGATTATCGAATATCTTGGATTTTTCTAAATGGTTTGCAACACCTAAAGCTTCTAGAAAGATGAACCTTTTAGATTTGACTGAATTGATACCATAAGAAATCAAAATCTTTTCCTCAATCATCTGTATCAAATTTCTCTGTACCAATGAACCTGGCTATCACTATCAGTGATGCGTCTACTTCCTTATCGCAGAATATAAATGCTTTGGTTATTTCTTTTGCAAGTGATATGATTGCATTTTCAACATAAATTGATGAACACAAAATTATTCACACAAAAATCGATAAATATGCAATGGTTAATAATATATAGTTTATTGAAGCCAAAGAGTTGCATATCATTCCATGAAATGCATATGAAGGATGATATTGATAGAGTATTGCATGAATAAGTAATTGAAATAAATAGTACCTTACAATGTTCTATGACTCTGTATTTGATAACAAATTTATTTCCATAAACTATAGTTGAAAACCATGATGCAAAGGTCTACCTAGAACCTAGTCCTAGGTTCAACGGTTTAGTCAATAACCCCACTAGTTCCACCATCATACTTAATAATGCTCAATAAGGAAGATAAAATTTTAGAAACTACTTGGACCCTCTACTTGGTATTACGATACTTCATATTGAACAAATCAAAACATTCAACCAAACCCTAACTCATGATGTTCACAAAGCATGAAATCCTTATAATTTAATTCTAAGCACATTAAAAGAAGCTATAAAATAAAGAAATAGATCAATACAATCATTGGTGGGTGGGATGAACAAGGTTTTTATATATTGGAAATGCACAATTCTGAGAAAGCATGCTTACATGTCGTTCCAGTTTAGCGCGGTTTATTCAGTTCAGATCGGTGAGGCATCTCATATCCACATTGAATAATTTTAATGGCATGAAGTTTAATTAGTTAACTCGATAATAGAATTAAGTTTAATTACTTAATTCTATGGGAGAATGCCATAGGAGGTGTTGCGAAGAGTATGGCATTGTAGACTCAAGGTCCTGATGGTCCCGACAACCCAGATGTCTTATGGTCTGATATTCAATGGACTAGTGTACTCGATTGGTGATAGTTCGAAGTATCATTAACTATGAGACTTTCATCTCTATTGAGATTATTCTTGTTAAGCTCAATTTCAATAACTCCTTGAATTTTTCTCTTGCCATAATGGTCAATTTTAGTAATAATCTGAGCTTTATCAATACAAATAATATGGCTTGTGTCCTAAGAGTGCTTAGGACCGAAATTCTTATGCGATTGTGTTTGATATCTATGCAATGTTCCTTCAACCTTGCTTGTAAGGATCTTCCAATCTCACCAATATATTGTTCACCACAACAACATGGAATGATGTAGACACATTTTTAAAGATTTGGATCAATAGGGTCCTTAGCACAATCTAGTAAGTCTTTTATAGTATTATGAGGAGCAAAGACAACTTTAATATTCATTTTCTTGAGAATTTTAGCAATTTTATCTATGGTTCCTATAATATAAGGCAGTGTGATAGTTTTAACTTTGAATGGATCCAAGATTTGAGGTGCTTTTGTTTGGATTTCAAGACAACCTTTTTAAATTGACGATCCTTATAGTCGTTGCTTTGGAAAACCCAATAGGAAATATGTGATGGTTGTTACCTCATTGTCAATGTACCAATAACTATATTTCTCGATGGAGGTTCGGAGGTTTTCTTTAGCCGGTGATTTAGTCACTAGTTTTGTAATGTTTTTCAGTCCAATAAGTTTCCATTCCCAGGAAAAATACGGCTTGTATATATATGTATTTCTGCTTGTTAATGAAAATAGATGAAAAAAGAGAAACATAGAAGAAGAAGAAGAAATTGGTTCTGCTATGTCTGCATATTTTTCATATTTGTGAGTTTGTAAACTCCCCTATAGCCTTCAATTTGATCCTCTTCTATAACCTATCCCACATAAGAACTCTATTGTTTAAAATAAGACAAATAAATAATATGCTCTTGGGTGGGGCTGCAGTCTTTCAAAGCTATTTCCACCTCTAATTCCTCTCCCTCCCAACCACCTATGTCATTGATAAGTATCCCAATCTAGTTGAATATTACCCCCTTGTTGAATTAAAAACCTAAACGAGCTCATACTCTTCATTGCTTATGTGAATATGTGCATGATTGATTGAGTTGATGTATTGTTTCCACTGGGTTTTCTAGTCCCCAGGCAAACCCAAAACCTCCACATATAACCAAACTTTTTTCTAGATGTTGGTGGAATGAGCATCCACTTCTTTATCTAAGGTGAATCATCCTTGTTCCTGTAGATGGTAAATCAAATCCAAATTGAGCTTCATGTTTCCCTTACAACCAATATTCCATGCTAAGTATTGTCTAATTATTGGAAAGGACAAAGTCAATGCCTTCCATTGATTGGAAACCAAGTGAATATGCTTGTTTCTTCTACAAATCTAGTCAATGATCGAGCTAGGAGCTAAATAATTTGCAGTTAGAATACTCCACCATAGACTCTCCTAGGACGAAAAGTTCCAAGGGGATTTAGAAACTAGTACTCGGTTAAATAAGAAAATGTTCTTTATACCCAACCCACGAGAATCTTTTGGGGCTATAACAGTTTTCCAACTTGTAATATAGCTTTCCAACTTGCAATTATTTATAATCAATCCTGGTATATTCATAATATCGAAACTCTAATTACCAGGCCTTCTTTTAACACGATGCTTTTACAAAATAATCGATGCCTTGGGAGGCCTCTAGTTCCCTTCCAACGCTCCAACACAGGTTGGGAAAGAAGAATCTGGATTGGGATTCCGAGGAACAAAATTGTAGGTCGAGTTCCTCTCACAAGGGTACACTCCCTTAGAACCAACTTCCTCAAGGTCAATGGCATGAACAGGTCTCTCTACCTAGGGCATCTCTAGTCCTCTCTCTCAAGTAACAGACTCCGTGCAGTACAAGGTGATGGAAAGATTGAGTAGGAATGAATACTGACTCTCAAACTAAATTATCACCTTTTATATGCATGGATTTATATTTCCATGTGCTTCTCCAAATGAGACCACTTTTCCCCTCTTAATCACCTCTTAAGATAATTAAATAATGCTTTAATTAAAGTATGACTCGTAGTCATGGTTTATGAACTTTGGGTTAAATTGTTAAGGCTAAGGAAATAAGATAAATCCCCCTAGGATCATTTCCCTTAGCCCACAATCACTTCCTTAATCGTGGAATCCTAGCCCCCCCATCTCTTCTTTGTTCTTCTTCATCTACAGCCATCGAGGATTTTATATTAATATCAAAATTTACATATTTACAATGTATTAGTCATCCTATACCATTTGTTTCCATATTCTAGCCTTTACATCAATATATACATGATTACATTATGGGGTAAAAAATGCCATGTTACAATATTATACAACAAGGGGACACTAACATTGTTCTTGGAAGGTAACGAAGTGGTGGAGAATTGGTGGTGGAAGAAATTCTAGTAAATAAAAGCTCCTCTATTTGTTCATGTGGTTGGTTTTGTCAAATAAAATTCTTACATGGGATATACATTGTTGAAACTTGCATGGAAAGGGCCAAGTATTTATTTCCTATCTAGAAATAATGTCGAGACAATACATTGATCACTTACTTTGAGGATACCATTTTGCAAGCGAGGAAGTTGTCATTAAGGGGGGATAGGCTCTAATGCCTCCTTCCTTCTTCCATTGTGTCATTTTTGTAAATCCTTCAATATTATCCCAAGTTGTTCTCAAGGGGGGATGTTAGGATATTTAGACACTTAGGAGTTAGTTAAGATCAACATGGTCTAACGTGTCTTTAGTCAAAAGGTGTTTATTTAGTATGCATTTTTTCTTATATAATCTCAGGGTCATGATATATTCCAGAAATAAAGTGATCTGATAGTTCATCTTCTCTTCGGTAGTAAGGACTGCTTTTATCTGTGGTTGAGCACCGAACTAGTCAATGATATCTATTTAAAGGGAATGGAGGGCCATTAGCTAATGGTTCATTGTGGGAAACTCATATGTAAATTATTTTTCCTTTTACATTAATATACTACCTCAACTAGCCATTTGGATACGATTCTGGAATGTTTCCCTCTATGGAGGTTTTAACCATGTAAAACATCAGCATGTCAATTTTTTATTTGCTTGTGTGTCATTTCTTAAGGTGTTTGACCTATGTGGGAATAACTTGCTTTAGTTGAGCAGTTTGCTTTTTACAAGTATTGCCACACTCATTCTCAAATTGCCAAGGAAAAGATCAATATGTTGGAGAAGAAGGCAATTGTGAGAACATGATTGAATCCCATTGAATTGGCTGACAATTAAGCTCTTTAGTGGATTCCAGATATTGGGTTTTCCAAACGCGGAGGTACTAGAGCTTCTAAGATGATAAATATTGATTGGATGGTTAAAACACTCATTAACTAGGCAATGAAGAAAAGGAGTCTCAATCACACTAAAAAATACTAAGTTATAATTCAGGGAAGCTAAGTATAATGCATTGATTAAGATCCATTGGGCGTCAAGGCTAGAGTAGTCTAGGAAGACCCAAATTTTTTGGAGAAGGATGTCGAGGAGAAGCAAATTGAGGTCCCTCAATAGCTCCCTTAGACCGATTTCATCTTTATAGACCTATTCTTAGACAATGACCAATAATCTTACTCGTCAAGTGTCATGGTTCTCTTATTTTTTAGTTTATTTGTGTTAGTTATGAGAATGTTCATAGACCCTCTAGGTTTATAGGGTTAGAGAAAAAGATGATGTCACTCAAGGAGACCTTCATTTTTTTATCATGTTATGTTACTCTCTAAACCAACCTATTAGCAAGTTATAGGCTCCCTCTTTTAGTTCCTTTTCTTATTTTTTTTGGCAAATAAATCTCTAGGTTAATGGCATGGAAATAGTCTATTAACACACTTTCAGTTTTTACAGAGCCGATATTAGAAATCCCTCAATAAGTGGAAGAACAACTCCATGGTAATGTAATATTTTTTACAATAATATAATGGATGCCTAAATTGCAAAACAAAAAGTAGAACACATTGACAACCTACTCCCCTACAAAATATTTAGAGCTTCAAAATTAACTATTGACTAAAACCAATATACTATTTTAATGCAAAATTTCACATGAACTTCATACAAAAGAACCATACCTCTATAATTGGCTTGCCACATTGTTTGCAACCAAATAATAAATTGATCTCATGATTAATATTGGAACTAACATACTCGGTCTAAAGTGCCTCTACATTTTTTAATATCAATGTTGCAGGTGAATACTATAATTGTTTGATTCGACTTTCAATACATTTTAAATACCATTGTTTGACATTAAATGAAAATGTTGTCTTGTTTTATATGGTGTTTAGAAAGTGCAAAAAACATATTTTTCCAAGACAATGTAGAGTGGCATAATCAAAATACCCATTGTAGGCATAGCCATTAAACATATTGTTCCATGAAGCCACATGTCATTCAAACATTTTTTCAAACACTTGGTGTGAAAGCTTTACAAAAACACACTTAACATACATGTCTATGAGAACATTTCTTAGAGAGACATTGGATTGAATTCTCCTTCTTATTATTTCACGATGAATTTTATTACCATATTTTAAAGCCAAGAAGCTCATACATGTTAGGAGAATGCTAGAAGGTGAAGGCATTTGGTTCAATACCCACTCTTTGCATTTAATCTAATAGATCCAAGGATTATTTAATCATGCATGAACTATGTGGGTTGTTAAGATTCAATATGCTAAGACAGAAAATATGAACATTACATTCCATTTCACAACAATAGCATATATAGGATCACTAAAATAACAACAAGCACAGCATAAACACAAGAGACATAGAATTATCCTGGGAAACCCTCATGGGGTAGAAAACCCAACAACGCTTTCTCAATATAGATGACCAGCAAATACAAAAATGTAAACCATAGACATGAGCTCCTTCTCCTCCATAGAAGATCTCTCCCTCACCTATGCGCTATTCACAAGTGAGTGTAATGTGTGTTAAATGAGGAACACACCTCCTCTATTTATACATAACTCTGACCTGTATTTTACATTGACTAGGTCGGCCCCAGCTTAATTACTTAACATAATGTGGCAGGGCCGACCCCACTAGGGTGGTCTAATAACCCCTTTAACCCACATGACTCATACAGGGCCAACCCCCACTAGGGAAGTCTAATAACCCAAGTTACCACATTCTCCACGGAGGAATAAAACATCTCCGGATATACAATAAAGTCTTCACGGAGGAATGAAACATCTCCGGAATAATAAAGTACAAATATAATATTCTTAGAAGTTACAATATTTCAACACTCCCCCTTAATGAGAAGGCTATTATAACAACATCTGCAGGAGCAAGGAGTCATCAACATCATACATGATACATCTATAAATCATTGGAAGCTTTCTTTATACATCATCAATAGCTCAAGCAGTTACTGGAATATCTTCAATACTGGAACATCAACATCTTCAGTACTGAATCTTCATCTTCTGCAGCACTCAAACAGCTATAGCAATATCAACATCTAGATCCTCACGATCATCAGCATCGTCATCACACGATCATCAACATCGTCATCACACGATCATCAGTATCGTCATCTAGATCATCACGATCAACAACATCGTCATCTAGATCATCATGATCAACAACATCATCATCTAGATCATCACAATCAACAACATCGTCATCTAGATCATCACGATCAACATCATCGTCATCTAGACCATCACGATCAACATCATTGTCATCTAGACCATCACAATCAACAACATCGTCATCTAGATCATCACGATCAACATCATCGTCATCTATACCATCACGATCATCATCATTGTCATCTAGACCATCACGATCAACATCATCATAATCAACAACATCGTCATCTAGATCATCACGATCAACATTACAATAGCATCAACTGGATCCTCTCGATCAACAGTACATAGCAACATACCCTTCAACACACGTGATCTATTTACGGGATGATAAATCCCTATAAATTTAAGACACCATATCATGTCTAGGGACGATGCATTCCACTCGTCAACTTAGACAAAGTCTAAGGACCATTTTCGAAGACATATGTCTACGGATCAATTCAGGGACTGAAGTCCGGGGATGATACAATCCCCTCTCGTCCACTAGGGACCACGGAGACATATGTCCACGGATCAATTCAGGGACCGAAGTCCGGGGACGATACAATCCCCTCTTGTCCACTAGGGACCACTTCTCGGAGACATCTGTTTACAAATCAATTCAGGGACTGAAGTCCGGGGATGATACAATCCTCTCTAGTCCACTAGGGACCACGGAGACATATGTCTGCGGATCAATTTAGGGACTGAATTCCATGGATGATACAATCCCCTCTCATCTACTAGGGACCACTTCTCGGAGACATATGTCTATGGATCAATTCAGGGACCGAAGTTCAGGGATAATACAATCCCCTCACGTCCACTAGGGACCACGGAGATATATGTCTGCGGATCAATTCAGGGACCAAAGTCCAGGGATGATACAATCCCCTCTCGTCCACTAGGGACCACTTCTTGGAGACATCTATCTATGGATCAATTCAAGGACCGAAGTTCGGGGATGATACAATCCCCTCTCATCCACTAGGGACCATATTCTCGAAGACAATTGTCTACAGATCAATTTAGGGACCAAAGTCTGGGGATGATACAATCCCCTCACGTACATTTTGTACTAGTGGTTTCGGGATGATGCAATCCCCATCACGTACATTTTGAACTAGTGGTTCCGGGATGATGCAATCCCCATCACGCACATTTTGAACTAGTGGTTCCGGGATGATGCAATCCCGGTCACGTACATTTTGAACCAAACGTTCAGGGACGATGCAGTCCTATCATCCACTTAGAAAAAGTCTAAGGACCACTTATCAGCCTTATCGTTGATATCATCGACCTCATCATCGAGACAGGTAACCTCATCATCAAATCATGTATCCTCCTCATCGATACAAGTATCCTCATCATCAATACAAGTATCCTCATCATCGATACAATTATCCTTGTCATTGATACAGTATCCTCATCATCGATACAAGTATCCATATCATCAATACAAGTATCCTCGGCATCAATACAAGTATCCTTGTCATCGATACAGTATCCTCATCATCAACACAAGTATCCATATCATCAACCTTACCATTGATATAGGCAATCTCATCATTGATACACGTATCCTTATCGATACCAATATCCAAATATCATCATCGACCACATAACTCCCCCTTTCAAGGAGGTCCTTCTGAACTACACCAAGCTTGTCTTGAAAATACTCAAACTCTACTCGAGACTGAGGTTTGGTCAACACATCAACAATTTGTTTGTTAGTGCTCACATACTCGAGCTTGATAGCTCCTTTCTGCACCATATCCCGCATATTGAAATATCGGATCTCTATGTGCTTTGACTTATCATGGAACACTGGATTCTTTGTAATCTTGATACAACTCTGGTTGTCACACAGGATCACAGTGAGGTCCATCTCTAAGTCAAACAATCCTGATAACAAGTTTCGAAGCCATACCGCTTCACAGCTAGCAGAGTAGGCAGCTATATATTCCGCTTCAGCTGTGCTGAGAGCCACACTTGACAACTTCCTACTAAACCACTAGATCATGGCAGATCCCAAACAATAACATCCACCCGATGTGCTCTTCCTGTTTGATACACTTCCTGCCTAATCAGCATCTGTGTAGCGCCCATACAATCTAAATTCATGATCTCCACGATAACATAGAACAAAATCTATGATGCCTTTTAGGTACCTCATCACTTGCTTTGCAGCTAGCAAAGCATATATCTGGCCTGGAATTCATCAGATACATCAATGACCTAATAATCTGTCTGTACAGAGTTACATCCACTAGCTTTGATGAGTCATCAACTAACAGCTTCATGTTGGAATCCATGAGAGTGGCCATTCCAACACATCAAATTTTTTCAATATTTCTCAGCATACTTTCCCTGCTTGAGAAAGAGATCATCCACATACAATAATAGTATCATCCATAACCTTAAGGTAGAGGTTAGGATAAACTTTACTTCTGGTAAAGCCTAAGCTTGTCAAGAAGCTATCAATTTTCTCTCTGTGATTGAACATCATTCACACTTTGCATTGAGTGATCTTCTATATATCTATTCGTGCCATCTCCCATCAGATGGGTCTACTAATATGGGCCTCAAGATCATTTGAACTCTTGTGGTGAGTTCCTTCTTGCATCCATTTAAGAGAATAATTTCATATGTATATAGAAACCATCTTCAACCTTGTAGCAAAAGTTGAAATTCGTATCACCCATGGTGATCATTAATCTCATCAAATGACTATCAATCCTGGGTACCCGTAGAAAGCTTTCTTCAATTGAATACTGGGAGTTTTATGGATTCACACTTCTTCTTCAATTACACCATTAAGAGAATGGTCTTATATATCCACTTGGAGCAAACAACTCATCATGATCCTCTTCCTCTTTCTAAGAGAATCTTTTAGCCACAAGCCTTCTATAGCATGTTTGATTTGTAAGTCTTCTTGTTGAACATCCATCACTTGTTCGGTGTTCATCATTCTTCATGTTCTTTCCTACAAATCAAAGTTAATTACATGATTAGTAATACTTCATAATCATCAAATCATGTTGACATGATAACCTTTTATGCATACAAATATGATTCACATGGTTATGCAACTATTTTGACCAATAGTTTGGCACAACACTTTTTCATATCCTATATGCATAAAGTGGTTATCTAGATTCCTTCCATCTCTACCAGAACATACTATCGAGAGTGTGAACAGCTCTCAGCATGTCAGCAAAGAGGTTTCATTCTAGACAAGCAACAATGGAATGTTTTTCAAACTTACCAATCATATTCATATTAGTACTATATTGTTCAATGCTATATGAATGCTTACACTTAGCATGATATATTCTAGGAATACAAATATGCATACAACTATTACGAGCAATATCATAGACTATTCAATAATTCAAATACTTATATTTTTATGTCTTGTGAGGTTGCTTCCTTCTTGGTCTCTACTTCCCTTCCATGTCATGAGCTTCTATCCATCCTTGACCACTATGCATGCTTAAGTGTGCAATAGTGTCATCATCATGATCTCATACATAATCATACATTCATTAGTATAAACTCAATATTATCACAACATTAAGATTCTAAGTAATCTTGATTATGTATGGTCATGATCATTCAATACATGGGTATACTAAGATCCTAGCACAAAGTAGGATTGTAACTTGACATAGGAAAACATACCTGGATTAGATACATGCTTAGTAATGTCTAACATACCAAAAAATATCTTTATTCTCTTCAATGATTTAGAGACCTTGTGCTAGAAACCTACATACCTCATAAGTTAAGCATAGTAGAAATAAATCATACATACCTCGTAAGTAGAGCTTCTAAAGACTATGGATAAATCTTTGTCTTTATGTCATCATGGTCATAGAACTTGATTTGTCTTTCTTGATGTACCTGTCTTTTGTTAGCAGACAACATCATCCTCATACAACACCACAAGTGCATTAGTACAATCATATAACCTTGATCAAAGAATGTCTTCTATCATTCACATGCATTCATACTTTTACTAGGGTGATAAGACAATTCTAAGATTAATCAAGATTGTACTAACCTCAATAATATGAAGACAAGCATATTATAAACTTAATCATGAACATATTTCAACACATATCTGTATCTCCTCAAGTCATACCTGTCAGGATTACTTTTAACCCAATCCACTTTGATTTGATGAAACTGGATCTGGAGTTGGATTAGGGTTTGTCAGAGAAACCCTAAAAATTCAAACTTTGAATTTCAAACTTCTGAATGGATGGAAAGATGCACCTTGCTGAGCTGATCTAGCTAGCATACTTCAATTTTGAAATCTCCAAAATTTGACCCCTCAAAATTTCCTTCGAAACTTCTAGATATTCTGGACAAGATCCTGAACTAGGGTTTGATGAAGCCCACCCTTCTGCCCAATGAAAAGGTTCGATCCAAAGCTCTAAACTTCGATTTTTCTTAGGAGCTTCCAGCCGTGGTCACAGACTTCAAGAAATCCATCTTTTGCAGAAGCCCTAATTTCCACCTTTCTGATCAAAATCCTAAAATAGGGTTTGATCAAGCCCAGCCTTCTGACCAACCAAAAATTTTGATCTTGGTCTCTAAATTTCGATTTTTCTTAGGAGCATTCATCTGTGGTCTCTTATTCCAAGAATGAAGGTGCTCAAAATCAAAATCTGTTTTGACAGAAATATGCACCTGCGTTTTTCTGGTGTAACTCCGAAATTAAGAATCCAAAGGTTCTGAAACTTCTTCCTATGGTATCCCAAACTGTCTTCTTTCTAACCCCAGAGGTCTGACCTCAATTGGATTCTCTAAGAGAGAGTTATACCGAGTGTCGCAACGTGACCTGTTAATGGGATAAAACAAAAGAGCTAACTTGTACGGCGTTCCATGTGTCACGGGTTCAGTTTTGGCCTCTGAAAAAGTTTCTTGAGAAACTATAGTCTATTCTCTAACTGTCACTTTTTACGAAATTTCATTTGGAGCTTCCTATCCCAAGTTGTGACCTTTTTTCCTAGGTCACCTGTTTATGACTGAGATGTGGAAGAGGCAGAAACCCTAACTTGTACTGATCATAAATCACAAAGTACAACGAATATGAGGTTTTCCTTTGGACAAAAGGTACATGGGGATGTTACCTATGACCGGTAAAGGTTTCAGATCCCAAACCTTCGCCAAAATTGATTTATAGCGAAAGTTCCATGATGACTGGTTTTTGCTATATAAAACCCTTACCTTCAAATTGTCTCAAGTGAAGCAAGTGTCGTAAGTGCCATACATTGCCTTCCTTCAGGTTAGCTCTGATACCATGTTAAGATTCAATATGATAAGACATAAAATATCAGCATTACAGTCCATTTCACAACAATAGCATATACAGGATCACTGAAAGAACAACAAGCACAACATAAACACAAGAGACACAGATTTATCGTGGGAAACCCTCATGCGGTAGAAAACTGAGCAAATCTTCCTCAATATAGATGACCAACAAATTGAAAGATGTAAACCATAGAAATGAGCTCCTTCTCCTCCATATAATATCTCTCCCTCACCTATGCGCTATTCACAAGTGAGTGTAATGTGTGTTAAATGAGGAGCACACCTCCTCTATTTATACACAACTCCAACTTGTGTTTTACATTAACTAGGTTAGCCCCAACTTAATTACTTAACATAATGTGGTAGGTCCAACCCCACTAGGGTGGTCTAATAACCCCTTTAACCCACATGACTCATACAGGGCCGACCCCCACTAGGGAAGTCTAATAACCCAAGTTACCACATTCTCCACGGAGGAATAAAACATCTCCGGATATACAATAAAGTCTTCACGGAGGAATGAAACATCTCCGGAATAATAAAGTAGAAATATAATATTCTTAGAAGTTACAATATTTCAACATTGGCATGGAGTACTTTACCTTCACACATAGCGTTTTTGTTTAAACATGCCTGGAATTTAGCGAATTTGGCAAATTGAGCAAGCAACTCAATCCATTCACAAATACCAAGTATATATAGAGAGAGCTATTTAATAATTATTATTATCGAGATATTATATAGTTAATAATAATATTTATTATTATAGGAAAAGTATGGTATATTTAAGCATATTAATTATGTGTTTCCTCTATGCAAGTTATAACTTTGAATCCACAAGGGTAGGCTAAATCATTAATGTGTAGTCTCACATCCCATGTCAACCAGACGGGGTAGGGACATATATAAATGATTTGGTAATGTTCAAATATTAAGATCCATCTTAAACCAGAATCTATTAAGCACCGAGAGGGATCCAATTTCTTGTTGTGTAAATTTTTTCTTGGTATGTAAAAAAATTAAGATAAAAATAGAATTAATTACTATTTATAAGTTGTGAGCCGACATTAATTTTTTTAATTAATTTTTATTTCTAGGTAACGTAACGTGACAACATCTCCCCCATACTAGGTTCTAGATTACTTCACCACTCCTGGTACAATAAGATTTAGATACTACATTAATTGAAGACAATGAAGACAATAGTAGAATTTGGATCAAATATAAATATCCAAGAAAAATTTATGATTTCAGTCCTAACTGACATAAGTTGGGTGAAATATGGGCTAAGTATTGAAATTCATGATGTAAAGAATTATATTGCATAATTTATTGGGGGTGGTGTCATGAAGTGTGGTTGACACATCCATACATATTGTAAAAAATAATTCAATATGAAAAATTAAAATTAAAATGATAAAGCACGTTAAAATGAACTCAATTACATATATGTAAAATATACTACAATTTTATATTTACATAATCCTTTATTAGGAATTTATGTTCATTATTGATCTATATTAATAGTTTATGTTAGCAATTTATAGATATATAACTTAAAATGCACCAAAATTTGACGAATTTTAAAGTATTTAGCTTCTAAGAATTGTCATGACTAACCTTTTAGGTTGCATAGTCACAAATTAACCATTTTACATGAGTGGTATGGTCTAAAAATTGAGTGGGTGGAGATTATACAACAAGGAGACACTAACATTGTTCTTTGAAGGTAATGAACATTGAAGTGGTGGAGAATTGGTGGTGGAAGAAACTCTAGCAAATACAAGCTCCTCTATGTGTTCACGTGGTTGGTTTTTCCAAATAAAATTCTTACATAGGACATACATTGTTGAAACATCCATGGCAAGGGCCAAGTATTTATTTCCTATGTAGAAATAATGGTGAAACAATACATCACTTACTTATAGACTACCATTTTGTAAGAGAAGAAGTTGTCATTGAGGGGGGATAGGCTCTAATGCCTCATTCCTTCTTCCATTGTATCATTTTTGTAAAACTTTTGATCCTATCACAAGTTGTTTTCAAGGGAGGATGTTAGGATATTTAGACACTTATGAGTAAGTTAAGATCAATTTGGTATAATGTGTCTTTAGTTAAAGTGTGTTTATTTACTATGCATTAGTATGCATTTGTACTTATATAATATAATGGTCATCATATGCGATAGACATAAAGTGAACCGATGGTTCATCTTCTCCTCGATCTTAAAGACTACTTTTAGTTGTGGCTTAGCACCCAACTAGTCAATGATATATATTTAATGGGAATGGAGGGTCATTAGCTAATGGTTGAGTATGGGAAACTCATGTAAATTATTTTTCCTTTTACATTAATATACTGCCTCAACTAGCCATTTGGATACAATTGTGGAATGTTTCCATTTATGGGGGTTTTAACCATGCAAAACATTAGTGTGTCGATTATTTATTTGCTTGTGTGCCATTTCTTAAGGTGTTTGACCTATGTAGAAATAACTTGTTTTAGTTTATCAGTTTGATGCTTACAAGTATTTCCAGACTCATTCTGAATTTGTTGAGGAAAATATCAATATGTTGGAGAAGAAGGCCATTGTGAGAAAAGGAATGATTCCCATTGAATTGGTTGACAATTAAGCTCTCTGGTGGATTCCATATACTGGGTCTTACAAAATCAAAGATACTACAACTTCTAAGATGATAGATATTTATTACCTGGTTAAAACACTCATTAATTAGTCCATGGAAGAAAAGGAGTCTCAATCTGATCCGAAAATGACAAGATCTACTAATACTTGAATTTGCATGTTAAACCAGTTAACTTATAAAAATACTTGAAATAGCAAGCTTGTCAAAGGATCACAAATAATTGAAAAAGAATATAAATGAACAAATAATCCAAACCATAAGAATGTTGACACCGTATGATAACAGAGTGCAAACCATAAGAATGTGGACACCGTATGATAACAGAGTTCGTCCGTGATGGACTACGTCTCCAGGTCCATCTTCAATGAGGATTGATCTTATTAGTCTTCAAAAATATTTGAACAGGTACAAAATGCCTTCGTCCTTCAAGCATTCTCCCCTCAAAAGCTTCAATGCTTCCATTGTCAAATTACATTGGTTTATATAGCCAAGGTTACATAACACATCTCCACATTCCATGGCATTTGATCCCAAACTAAATGGGATAAATATTTACTTAACATGGAGAAAATATATGACAATCCCAAATTTTATGGCAAATTAAAACCATATAATAAAAATAATACAAAGGATGTAAACTTTTGGCATAGGTGCACCCATATTGGGGATCAAATCTACCCCAAATCAAGCTTAAAACCAATATATGCGCACATCCATTATTCATATATTGGGGAGCAATGGTATCGGTATTCTTATTATTCAATAACTGAAGAATACAACAACTCTCAACTCTCCAATATCTTCTCTTACGAGAATACAAGAAATATATACATTTCTTACACGGTTAATCATAATTGACCATATTCGGTTTGCCAGTTATATAGTCACCGAGAGACCGGTTGTCACCCGTTTCCAACAATCTCCACCTTGACAACAATTTACCTGATACCATTGCTCATTGCTCTATTCATCACCTTTCCTGCAAACCTAGAGAAGCTAAGCACCATCGTAGCTTCTCTAAAGTAACTAGCTTCGTGAACATGTCTGCACTATTGTTTTGAGTGCGAATCTTTTCAAGAACCACTCCACCTTCATCAACAACATGTCGAACAAAATGATATTTTACAGGAATATGTTTTGTCTTACTATGATAAGCTATATTTTTAGCCAAATGAATAGCATTTTGACTATCACAGAAAATTTTTATAGTGTTCTGAATCTTTCCTAACTCACCCAGCAAACCTTTTAACCAGACTGCCTCTTTGCAAGCATGTGAAGCAGCTATATATTCTGCCTCTGTAGTGGACAAAGAAACAATATTCTGAAGCTTCGACATCCAACTAATAGCTCCACCTGCAAGAGTAAAAACATAACTTGAAGTGGACCTCCTCTTGTCCAAATCACCTGCAAAATCAGAATCAACATAACCACAGACTCCATCACTACAACCATCAAAAGTGATACAATAGTCACTTGTGCCTCTAAGATACCGAAGCACCCATTTCACTGCTTCCCAATGCTCTTTTCCTGGATTTACCATGTATCTACTGACAACACCAACTGCATGTGAAATATTTGGTCTTGTACTTATCATCGCATACATCAAACTTCCTACTGCATTAGCATACGGTACATGAGACATATAGTGCTTTTCTTCATCATTTTTAGGACTCAAACCTGAAGAAAGCTTGAAATGAGAAGCTAAAGGGATACTAGAAGGTTTCACCTTATCCATACCGAATTTCTGAAGTATTTTCTCCACATACTTCTTTTGTGATAACCACAGCTTGCCATTTTTCCTGTCTCTGTGTATCTCCATGCCCAAGATCTGATTTGCTGCTCCTAGATCCTTCATATCAAACGTCCTAGCCAACTAAGCCTTTAATCTGTTGATTTCAAACATGCTCTTTCTTGCGACAAGCATATCATCAACATACAATACCAAAATAGTGAACATGTCATTTTCCAACTTTTTAAAGTACACACAATGATCATACTCACTCTTGGTAAAATTCTGACTCACCATGAAAGAATCAAACTTCTTGTACCATTGCCTGGGAGACTGCCTCAGGCCATACAATGATTTTTTGAGCTTGAAAACAAACCTCTTGTTGCAATTCTGAACGAACCCTTCTGTTTGTTCCATGAAAATTTCCTCATCTAAATCTCCATGTAAGAAAGTTGTTTTGACATCTAGCTGCTCTAACTCCAAACCATATAAAGCAACTAGTGCTAACAAAATTATGATAGAAACAAGTTTTAAAACTGGTGAAAAAATCTCATGAAAGTCAATACATGCTTTTTGAGAAAACCCTTTTGCAACCAGTCTCACTTTGTACTTCAGAACAGTTTCATCGGCTCCTTTCTTCAGTTTGTACACCCATTTGCAGCCAACCAATTTCCTACTCTCCGGAAGTTCCACAAGATCCCACATTTTGTTCTTTGCCAAAGAATCCATTTCTTCTTTCATTGCATGTTTCCATTTGTCATTTTCAGACACTTCTAATGCTTCCTTATAACTGTCAGGTTCTCCTTCATTAGAAATGAAAACAAAACCATCATACCTCTTTGGAAAAGTTCTGTTCCGCGTAGATCTCCGTAGAGTTTGCTGTGGTATTTCCTCTATTTCTGTCTGCTCATCCTCTTCTTGAGGAGTGGCCTCATGAATATCCTCTTCCTGGACATCCTCATGAGTCCCCCTCGCAAATGACTGAGTATCAAACTGAATTTACTGAAACTGTGGTACATTAGCCTGTTTCAAATCATTACTTACATCTAAAGTTGTCAGAGAAAGTTCATCAAATTTTACATCTCTGTTTATGATGATTTTGTGGACAGTAGGATTCCACAACCTATATCCCTTAACGCCATCACCATATCCAACAAAGATCAATTTTCTTGACTTAGGATCTAGTTTGGAATGCTGATTTTTCGGAATAAGTGCATAGGCTTCACAACCAAATACTCTAAGATTAGAATAATCACATGATTGACCTCTCCATGCGTCTTCTAGAATTTTGCAGTCAATTGTTTTTGATGGTGATCGATTGACTAGGTAACAATATGAAAGCAATGCCTCTCGCCACAATTCCTGTTGCAACTTGGCATTACTGAGCATACTCCTTGCTCTTTTAAGAAGAGTCATGTTCATGCGTTCAGCAACGCCGTTCTGCTGCGGAGTGTAAACAATGATCTTATGCCTCTCGATCCCATCCTTCTTGCAATAATTATCAAACTCCTTCGAAGTAAATTCGGTTCCATTATCTGTTCGAGGACATTTAATGAACCTGCCAGTGCTCTTTTCAACCAAAGCTCTAAATTGCTTAAATATATCAAAAACATCATCTTTTCTCTTTAATAAATAGATCTAGACTTTCCTTGAGTAATCATCTATAAAACTGACGAAATATGATGATCCCCCATAAGAAATTTTAGGAGATGGACCCCATAGATCAAAATGTATGTAGTCTAGGATACCTTTACTAGTGTGTTTTCCAGATTTAAATTTTTGTCTAGCCTGTTTACCATAAATACAGTGCTCACAAAACTTCAAATCTACAGATTTTAAACTAGGAATCAACTTTCGATTAGCAAGTACCTTCATTCCTTTTTCGCTGATATGACCTAACCGCTGATGCCATAGACGAGTGATGTCTGCTACTACACCAACTGATGCTATTGTTGCATGATCGACTTCCGTCCTCCCTTCAAGTCTATACAGGTTACCAACTCTGTTTTCCTTCATAACAACAAAGATACCTTTCGATACCTTCATAACTCCACCTTGAACTGTAAATTTATAACCAGCATGATCAAGAACTCCCATTGATATCAAGTTCTTCCTCAGTTTAGGTACATGTCTCACATTTGTTAGAGTCCTAATAGTCCCATCATACATTTTAATTCCGATACTCCATATCCCAACAGTTTTACATGTAACATTATTTCCCATATAAACTACCCCGTCATCTATAGATTGGTATGAGGAATACCAATTTCTATGAAGACACATGTGGTGAGATGCTCCAAAATCAATTAACTAGTCAGAATGGTATTGTGAGACAGTAGATGTATATAATACCTCATCGATCATACCTGAATCATTCTCGGCTATGTTTTCCTCCTTTGTAGATTCCTCCTCCTCAGAAGCTCGCTTGTGTTTCCAGCAATCTTTCTTAAGATGTCCTGCTTTATTGCAGTACCAGCACTTCAATTTAATCTTTTTCCCTTCAACTTTGACCTTGATGTACCCTTTGGATGTTGTCCTCTTTCACTAGTTCTTCCTCTGGCCACCATTACTTCTGATGTCAAGGTTTCAAGAGTAGATTTCTTTCGAGTTTCCTCAGAAAGTAAGGCTCCCAAAACTTCATCGAAGGTAATAGATTCAGTAGAACTAAAACTGATAGAGGTTACAAAATGTACCCACGACTCAGGTAGAGAGCGCAACAGTAAAATCGCCTTGTCTTCAGATTTAATAATATCTTCCATACTAGCCAACTGACAAATAAGAGTATTGAATGCATTCAAGTGTTCAGAAATCTTTGTACCTTCTTTCAGACGCAAGGTAAACAACTGTCGCTTCAGGAGGATTTTATTCATCAAGGATTATTCATGTACAAACTTTCCAACTTTGTCCAGAGACCTGCTGCTGTAGTTTTAGACATGATGTTAAATAAAACATCGTCAGCCAAGCACAGACGAATAACATTGAGAGCTCTTTCATCCATCTCGCTCCAGTCTTCATCTGAAATTTCTGCGGGTTTCTCTGTCTTCCTTACCAGTGCCTTCACTACTCCTTGCTGCACAAGCATATCCCGCATCTTGACCTTCCACAACTCGAATTTATTTCTCCCATTGAACTTCTCAATTTCAAATTTAACACTACGTTTTTGCCATTTTCTCAAAAAACTAGGTCAAAAAACTTTATAAGAGAAACCCTTTTCAAAATAATGGAATAAAGGTTTTCAAATACTCAAAATAATATATATATATATATATATATATATATATATATATATATATATATAAATATATATATATATATCAAACCTTATAACTCCCACCTCAAACCTTTATAAAACATACCTTTTATAAAACATCCCTTATAACTCCCACTTTTAAAAAACACACATCCATTTTAAAATGATCCACTTCTTTCCACTTACGTAAGCTTAACTAACTCCAGCATTCACTCTTTAAAGGAAATATTAAATATTATATGATAACCTTTTCATTCACGATTTAATTCAAACTCAACATTACCGCGCTCCTCGATGAAGGACGGTCGCAGTAGTTGTGAACTTGCCATAAAAGTACCGCGCTCCACCAATCTTAGAACTCGCGGTAGTTTAATATTACCACTCCTTCTCTGCATAGGCTTCCTACTTCGGGATTCAGGCTTCGGGTTTCATCTTACCTCGGGTAATTATTGATCCGTATTTAACTTTCTCATTCACTGCGGCTTCCTACCCAGCTTTGATACCACTTGTTGGATCTAATAGCCACAAAACACAATATGCAGCGAAAGCAAATAAAACAAGAAAACAAATAATTATACACACATGAAATATACGCAGGAGATTTACGTGGTAAAACCCTCTCTTAGGGAAACATCCACGGAGCAATGGTATCGGTATTCTTATTATTCAATAACTGAAGAATACAACAACTCTCAACTCTCCAATATCTTCTCTTACGAGAATGCAAGAAATATATACATTTCTTACACGGTTACTCATAACTGATCATATTCGGTTTGCTAGTTATATAGTCACCGAGAGACCGCTTGTCACTCGTTTCCAACATAGTCTCGCAAATTGTATGTCCATGCTATCGCTTGCGGTCTTCTCTTGTTTCTTCAATCTATAGTCTATTTATACATGTTCATGGCAACAAGGTCAGCTTATTTATTATTTATTATTATTTATTTATGCATGTTTATATCGGGCAGGTCGACATAGAGGACTCTCAAAGTGGTTAAGAGGTTTGACGGATTAAAATGGGGGTTTTGAGCCAAATTTTGGAAGAAAAAAAGGGTGGTGGTTGATGGGATGTGTCATGTCCCACCAACAAAGGAGAATATGAATGAATTAGGGGTTTTTAAATTTTGTTCTATATTTATGCTATAAAATTTTAAATAATGAAATAAGGTGTAGATACATAATAAAAATATACAATGGAAATAAGCTCGATATACATAGTATGCATATATAAGCATTATAGATACAACTACATGGGCTTAGCCACACCCAATCAAGCCTCATGCTACGCCAACACACAATTGTGTTTATCAAGCATGCAAAGAGACAAAGAATGAGAATGTTAAGTTAGTGAGCTCAATCACAAAGCTACAGGCATTTCAATTGGCTTCAGCCAACCTTGGCACCCATACTAAACACAAGGAAGGTCCCCTTCTTTGCCATGCAGTCACTCAAGTGTCCCCTTTCCTCCAGTGTTATTCAAGATGGGCATAGAAAGGTCCAAGTTTCGATTTTCTCTTAAATTTTATGATTTCCGGCGACACTCATTTTAGCCACGAAATTTAACTTCCAAGTTCACAAATCTAGGCTTTTCCATAGATTTTTGGCATTTAAAATTTCTCAAATTCGCCCCAAGGATTACCCATATGAATCCCCCTTCTAGATTTTACCAATACATGAATTTCTAGGCAGTTCTAACACCTGAATTTATGGGTTTCTCTTTCCTTGTGATTTCTATTCTCTTCCCTTCCAAGACTGGATAACTTACTTGGAATGGATGGATTCCCCCCCCCCCAACCACACAAAAATGGATGGGGATGAAGGGAATCAAATTGTTTTAACTGGAAAAAAAATGTATTCTAGGTCAAGTAAATTGAACCCATAACCTATCATATGAATTTATGCACTCATCCCATGCTCCACTAAAATCCTGAGCAGATTTTTAGTAACCTTCTTATAGCATAATTAAATATCAACAAAGAAAGTCAATATGGGTTCTCAAGGTGACACTTGGCAATAGAGGGGTTGACTCTCTCACACCCCCTCGTATCCTTAGTGGGTAGCATAGCCCCTCATTTTTGCTGCTTCCATAGCAACCTCTAGGATTTTATTTGCATTATCAATATTACATTGTTTTTACATTTTTCCATGGCTTATTAGCACATAGTTCACAAAATATAAAATACTTACCTTTATAAACTAGTAATTCACTAGCAAGGCGTTGTGTGAGAGTGGTTGGAAGGTTTGAGAGTGGGAGGTTTTGTTGTGTGAACATAATAGATGAAAATGGGGATTTGAGGGTAAGTGATACTAATAAATAAGAAGAAAAACATAGAATAACTTGCAATTAGGATAAAAACTATCACATAAGTGATTAAGCATGATGTTATTATCATCCCACATACCTTGAGTGAGGGAGCATGATTTTACTATTGTGTAAATTTTGTGTGTACATTATGTTATTTTATTCATTGTCAATGTGTTCTTCTAAGTAATTTAATTGCGTCGATATGTGTGAATTGAAGATGGAGGTTGATCTCTATAATCTTAAAAATCAAGGAAGATTCATGGTATTCGTCATTGGTTAAGGATCCTAATGAATGATTAAAATAAAGCAAACAAGTTACGATTGCTTTATCAAGCCTAACTGCTTTGCAAGTGATAAAAACCCACCTTTCAATTCTTGTATAACTCGCAATAGCTTGGTACGTGCAAGTTCACATGCAATAATACTTAAGAGATCATTTTACCCCATGATCCATGGAAGATTCATTGGAGTCATATGATCCTCCTTGTCATCACCCCGACCATGGTCAAGACGCCAAGATCCATCCTTAGTCGACAAAACCTCATGTTGGAATCCATACCACACTCAAAGATAAAAAAATTATTTGAAAAGGCATGTTTGGGGATTGAGGGAATCTTGATTTTTTTATAATCACACATGAGAGGTTCTTAGAGTCAAATACATTGGATATAAATAAATTCCCCAATGCCTTCATCATCTTCATCACCATCTCCATCATCATCAATGCCTTCATCATCATCACCATCTTCATCATCATCACCATCACCATGACCATCAACTTCATTCGTCCCTAGTGGAATGCGTCTCCAGGTCCATCTTCAATGAGGACAGATCTTATTAGTCTTAAAAAATATTTGAACAGGGACAAAATGCCTTCATCCTTCAAGTATTCTCTCCACAAAAGCTTCAATGCTTCCATCGTCAAATTACATTGGTTTATATAGGCAAGGTTACATAACCCATCACCACATTCCATGGGATTTGATCCCAAACTAAATGGGATAAAGATCCACATAACATGGATAAAATATATGGCAATCCGAAATTATATGGCAAATTAAAACCATGTAATAAAAGTAATACAAAGAATGTAAACTTTTGGCATAGGTGCACCCATATCGGGGATCAAATCCACGCCAAGTCAAACTTAAAACCAATATATGCGCACATCCATTAACAAATGGTGTGCTTGGCACATTGCTTGAAAGCTTTGGAATTGTTGGAGGAGGTCACGGGTTCAAACCCTCAGACGTCTCCTCTTGTTGTGATTTTGGTTGGCATATATGTGGTGTTGGTTGTTTGTTTCTGCACTGGTTCTATGGTTTGTTCCATGACTTGTGGTTACAATATTACACATGGTTTACAATGATACATGGGTCTGAGGGGTTACCGACTTATGACGTGGCCAATCGAATCACCACGTGGCGCTATTTGATTGGTCCACCTGGATGCCACCTGCCAACATACCTGCCACTTGTCAACAATCTATTGGTCCATCTGATCTACCATGTCACCAACTCGGCCATGTGGTACCCTTTGGTGATGCCACATGGCACCTGCATGTTGAATGTACATGCCACGTGGCACCCTATGGGTGTGCCATGTGGCCCCTTTTTTGCCACTTTTTACTTGTTTTGTCGAAAGTTCATAACTCATTAACTTTCTCATCCGGAGGCCATTTTGCGTGAAACGAACGTCACTGGGAATCTCATGTCAAGCGTTACGCAGCTGCAATCTTCTATTTGCAATTTGAAGAATTTAATTCTGATCGATCTCATAGAGTCTCTTAGATCAAACCTTCCCACTGGGAATTTTTTGGACTACCAAAAGCCTAAATCATTCAAAATTCAAGTGAGGAAATGTTCGTCTCACTTGTCCCATATCATTTGTCCATTCTTCATGGAACCACCTCGTGAGAAGAACTCCCATAAGAGAAGATCGGCATGGGCACTTGAAGCAATGCAAGATGTAGAGAAGTATGGTGCTCCAGATGGGACACTTAGAGAAATAAAGAGACCCAGACCATACTCCAGCCATGTGGCCCTACTATGTGACATCATTGATAAAGAACCTTCCAACTATGGAGAAGCAGTAGAAAAGAAGGACTGGAAGGATGCCACGATCAAAGAGTACGATTCAATTATGAAGAGTGATGTCTGGGATATAGTTCCAAGACCGGTAGGGAAGTCTGCTGTGACTTCAAAATGGATCTACAAGATCAAGCATGCTGCAGATGGTAGCATCGAAAAACACAAGGCAATATTTGTGGCTCGTGGCTTCTTCCATAAAGAAGGCATAGACTATGAGGAGACATTTGCACATGTAGCAAGATACACATCCATCAGATATATACGTGCCTTAGCCGCAATAACGAAATGGAAGGTACACTAGATGGAAGTCAAGACAACATTCTTGAATGGTGTAGTTGAAGAGGAAGTGTATGTGGAGAAGCCGCTGAGATTTGAGACACATGACAGACAAACTCATGTGCGCAAGCTAAAGAAATCCTTGTATGGTTTGAAGCAAGAACCAAGGACATGGTACGGCATGATGGACAACTTTATGATGATCTTGGGATTTACCAAGAGTAAATCAGATTCCAACCTCTACTTTAAGTTTGAGGGAAAAAGACCAGTGATTTTACTATTGTATGTAGATGACCTGTTTGTAACAAGGGAGGTTGAATTCATTGTAGACACAAAAAGAAGGCTTGCCGTAGAGTTCGAGAAGAAGGACCTGGGAATGATGCACTACTTATAAGGCATGGAGGTGTGGCAGATTTAAGATGGGATTTTCCTTGGTCAAGAAAAGTATGCAGTGGAGACTCTGAAGAGGTTCAGAATGATGGACTACAAGGAAATGTCCACACCAGTGGCATCAAACTTGAATCTATTGTGTGATGGTTCTTCAGAGACAGTTGATGCCATGATGTATAGGAAGATGATTGGTTCGTTAATGTACTTGACGAAAATGAGACCAGATATATGCTTTGCTATGAACTACATGAGTTAGTTCATGATAGATCCGAGACATGTTCACATGATTGCTGCAAAGCATGTATTGAGGTACCTGAAGGGTACAATTGAGTATGGGATCAAATATGAGATGAATCAGAAGATTAACCTGCATGGTTATGTTGATTCAGATTGGGCAGGCAATGCCACATATCGGAAGAGTACTTCAGGATGTTTCTTTTGTTTGGGATCCAGTATCATCTCTTGGATTAGCACGAAGCAGTCATGTGTGGAACTAAGTACAACTGGAGTAGAGTATGTTGCAGCTTGTTCAGCTATATGTGAGGTTGTATGGCTTCGGAAGCTACTATCATATTTGTTTGATCTCGAGCTAGAGGTGACTTGTATCTTTTGTGACAACCAGATTTGTGTGAAGTTGTCTGAGAACCCGATGTTCCATGACAAGTCCAAGCATATCGGGATCAAGTACGACTATATCCAAGATATGGTGCAGAGAGGAGCAGTGAAGCTATAGTATGTGGCGACAGACGAGCAGACAACCAATGCGTTGACCAAGCCATTAGCAAGAGTGAAGTTCAAGTACTTCAGAGAGAAGCTTGGTGTTATCTAGATTGATGTTCCTCGAAAGAGGGAGTGATGTGACTGGAAGACGCAAGTGCACCAGGGTGGTATCTTACACGGTGGAAGATGCAGGTGGTTCGCAAGGACATAATGCATTTGGGATGCTCCTGGGATGTATCTACATGTTTGAAGATGCTGGTAGGTCCACGGGTCATAAAGCATCTTGGATGTGCCTGGGTTGTATCTTACATGGTGGAAGACATAGGTGGTCCGAAAGGACGTAATGCACTCGGGATGATCCTGGGATGTATCCACATGTTTGAAGATGCAGGTTGAGTGAGATAGTCATTGCTGTGAATATTTAATTAATATTATTATTTATAAATTAATAGATTATTAGTTTAGTAGTGAAAGGTCGTAACCCTTCGTTATGATTGCTCAAGCCCTATAAAGGCGACCTTATTGTAAATTTATCATCATCATCTAATATATTATTCTTATTTATCATTCAATATGAAAGTCAGATTCAACTATTAACAGTCCAACTGGATACGGTTGCTGCATTTGGTATCAGAGCGGATTCGCTCCTCGCACTAAGCTCGTTTTCGGGTCCTCTCTCAGAGCGGATTCGCTCCTCGCACTAAGCTCGTTTTCGGGTCCTCTCTCAGAGCGGATTTGCTCCTTCAACCTAAGCTCCGATTCTGCTCATCCTCCCTCTCTCATCTCCAAGATGCTATTTTATTCATCCTTCCCCTTCTTTGCTGCCACTCCTCCCTCTCTCATCTCCAAGATGCTATTTTATTCATCCTTCCCCTCCTTTCGCTGCTCATCCCACGCTCTCCCATTCGCCCAGCCTCCTCCTCCCTCCTCTCACTCCTCCACGCTAGCACCTTCCTCGCAGTCCTTCTGCCCTTGCACCTACTCCCTCCACATAATTCCCTCCACCTCCTTGCACTCGCTCCTCTCCTCACCATCGCAACTCCATTTCCACTCCTTCCACCACTGTCGCTCCTCTCCCTTCTGCCTTCTGCCTGCTTGCTACTCCCACCCTTCTCCACATCTCCCCATGTCGACTTCCCTCCCCGCACACTCGCACTCTCCCTACCCCCTCACTTTCTCCATGATACCTGCACAACCCTTGTCCACCTCTCACCCTTCCTCTAGTAGTTCCGATCCACCATCAAACCATAAAGCAAAAGGAAATCAATATCACCCTTACATAGTGTACCCACCTAAGGAAAAAATAGAGTTGTCGAAATACAATAAAAGTAAAGACCAATGCAATAAATGGCTAAACAAAGTAGATGAATGCATATGGAAGTGTACGCCTGTAATTGGTACTTATGGTGGAAGAGAGACAATTTTGCCTACACTTGGAACTTGTTCAAAATGACTTTTCTAAAAGGTTTCAAGGAATCAAAGAAGATGAATTTTTCAATAAACTTACCAGATTACAACAGGTTGGAAGCGTTGAGGAATTCACACATCAATGGGAATCCTTATCGACATGAGTATTTGGGTTGTCTGACAAGCAAAGACTCGAAACCTATTTAGGAGGTATTAAACCATACCTACAAAAAGAGTTAAAGTTACATGACATACCTAACGTAGAATTAGCAAGACATAAAGCAAAATACATAGAACGCAAATTGGAAGGAATAAAAACAAGAGGCGATAACCACTATTGACAAGAAAAAGAGACACAATGTAGGTATTGTGAAGATGGTCACCCGGCCATCAATGCCACAAACCTAAATCATATGCCTATGAAATGGAAAATAGATCCAAGTCATCTAATAATTACTCTGATAATATAAAAAGAAGAAAAATATATGTCGTTGATGCGTTGATGACTGGACCCCATGCCATAAACACTTGAACAATCAGACAATATCGTGCAAAATCATCAATGGGAAGGAAGTCCAAGTCTCTGCACAAGAAATATTGTCCGATTCTAATACCGACGCCGAATCTGAATGAAGGATGACATTAGTTAAAATACTCAAGCTTTGAGGAAAAATATTTCCTAAGGGGAAGGCAATGCCGTGAATATTTAATTAATATTATTATTTATAAATTAATAGATTATTAGGTTACTAGTGAAAGGTCATAAGCCTTCGTTATGATTTCTCAAGCCCTATACATGCGAGCTTATTGTAAATTTATCATCATCATCTAATATATTATTCTTATTTATCATTCAATATGAAAGTCGGATTCGACTATTAACATTCCAAACAGATACGGTTGTTGCAGTCGTAATACGTATTGGATGTATCCACGGGGTGGAAGGCGCAGATGTTGTTGGGATGTATCAACTGGGTGGAAGATGCAGGTTGATTGAGAGAGAGACATAATACATCTGGGCTATAACCACTAGGTGGAAGGCATAGATGTTCCTGGATTGTATCAATTGGGTGGAAGATGCAGGTTGTCTGTTGGACATGATATATGAACCTGGGTTTTTCTCCGCACGAGATGATGAGATTATCTGAATACGATGAGATGATAGTAGGAGACGCATGTGATTACCGTGGAAATGTAATATGTGGTCCTGGGTTATACCTACTTGATGGCTTGCTTGTAGAGATGATAAATACCTAGATGATAGTTAGGCCTACACCCAACATGAAAAAGGGTTGGATCTGTAGAACTTATCATGATGGATAGATTCGAGAGATGTCACTAGTCAATGATCAATGAGATGAGAATTGCAGCAACATGGATGATGATGACCCAGTGATGATGATGATCCAACGATGATGATGATCAAACGATGATGACATTGTCCATAGTTTTTGATGATGATTTTGTCGAGAGAATACCTTCCTAGTTAAGAGGAAGTGTTTTTGTAAATGTAACTTCGGAAGATATTCTTTTGTATATTATTATTATATTATTATTGCAATTTTATTGTAACTCTGTCGGGGATGTCATTATTGCATTTGTTCATTTAAGAATATCAAGGTAAAACCTCCATTGTAAGTTGGGGCAATAGCTGGCCAAAAGATGAATGTAAATTGTATTTTTGAGTTTCCCTAGGACAATTCGACCCATTCAGTTAGAGAAGTCGGTTCCATGGAGGAATTAGGTCACTCACAATTAAAGTATTAATAGAGAGGGTTACTCTCTCATTTGGACATCACACTCACTCAAGCAAGTTCACACCAAGTGAGAGAGAAGACAAGTTTGCTGGAGGAAAAAGAGAGAAGCTGCAGAAGGAATCTTATATTTGGGTTTTCTATCTTGTTTGATATTGTATTAGTGACGATTCTATTACTGAGGAAGTTGCGGGGTTTTCTCCTTTATGGTTTACCCGAGGAAATTTCTTGTGTCTTTTATGTTTTGTTGTGCTTGTCTATCTTTCTTTTTAAATATCTAACAAAGTTGAATTAAAGTGCAAACTCTAACATGGGCCTTAAGGCTAGAGTAGTGTAGGAAGAACCTGATTTTAGGAGAAGAATGTCGAGGAGGAGAATATTGAGGACCTTCAATAGCTCCCTTAGACTGATTTCATCTTTATAGACCTGGACTAAGACAATGACCAATAATATTGTTCCTCGAGTTTCATGGTTCTCTTATTTGTTGGTTTTCTTGTGTCAAATCTAAGGATCTTCATAGACGCTCTAGGTCTATAGGGTTTAGAAGAAAGGATTAAGTCACTTAAGGAGACCTTCATTTTGTAATCATGATATATTCATCTCTAGATCATAATATTAGCAAATAAGAGGCTCCCTCTTTTAGTTCTTTTATTTTTATTTTTTTCCAAATAAACCTCTAGGCTAATGGCTTGGAAACAATCTATTATCACACTTTCAGTTTTTATAAAGTTAGGCTTAGAAATCCCTCCCTAAAAAGAAGTATAGCTCCAAGCGATGTAATATTTTTATATAGTAATATAATTCATGCCTAGAGTAAAATAAAAAAATAAAAATACAACACACTGAAAAAAAATTATAACTTCAAAATTAATTGTTGACTAAAACCAAAATATTATTTTAATGCAAAATTTTACATGAATATTTCATATAAAAGAACCATACCTTACAAGTGGTTTTCCACATTGCTTGCAACCAAATAATAAATCGATCCAACAATGAAGATTGGAAATAACATACTTACTCTCAAGTGCCTCCACTTTTTTTAGTCTCTACCGTAGGCATGAGACTATATGTTCCGCCTTTTGCAATTAATTTGAAATTCAAACATCACAAGACATTATGTTGTACAAAGTCACTACATATAATATTATTTTTGAATTTTGGTTTTTATGTTTTTTTTCAAAGTTCATTGGGTAAGAGATCTAGATTTGAAATTTTTTATCATTGCACGAATTACAAAAAATTATAAAATAAATATAATTTTCACATATATTATAGCTACACTATAGCTTAGTTGAAATATTTTACTGACGTACACTCATCTACCATTTTATGACATCTGACAATCTCAAGTTCGCTTTTCCTGTATCAATGAATTCTCTTACAACACTTGTTGGGCAGACTCTATTGTATAATAGAAAGAAAATATCAATTCTTGTGTATGTATTTTCTGCTTGTTGCATTAAGAGGGTTTATTCAATGTTTACTCTAGCTCTATGTTTTGTTGTTTAAATTTACAGTAATTTACTATAGCATGGAACAATGCCTCAATTTTTTTTTAATCTTGTAATTGTTTTGAGGTCAAAAAGTTTATCTTTTTTCAGCGTTGAATGCTTCTCTATATTTTCCGGGAATAAATTTTGTTTTGGTGGGTGTGATGGATTTGATGGAGGGATGGGCATCGACCCAAAGCTATTGATTGTTTTTCCAATAGATTAGAAATGGGTTGTTTTCCATTATAATTTCAAATTACTCAAATTTCCCACAACATACAGCATGATTTATTCTGAATTTTTCATAGGAATTCACGATCTTGCTGGGCTTTATTAAACAGTCGCAGCAGGTATCTGATGTTGTAGTACTGTGGCACTTTTTTGGTACCTAGAAGATAACACCGACTGATATTAGCGATCGGCAAGTACATTCTAAGTTCTGTAGTAGAATTTGGAGGATTTTGTGAAATAAAGGCAAAGGTTGGGCGGAAATCACTGCACATTTCACCGGAGTTAGTACGAAACGTGGAGTGTCGTTCCATTGTCAGAATGATCGAGTCTATGTTTGCAAAAATGTAATGTAGGTGGCATGTTTATTTTGTCAGAGATTTAAAGGGTTTTGACAAAACTTAAAATTCAGTTGAGGATTATAGAGGTTTTCATGTCTTTCCTTTTTGAGCTTTAATTACCAGCCGATTTGACATTATTTTCTAGTTTTTTTACTATTTTATGTTTTATTTACTTTCTTAACCCAAAATTTAGAGGTTTTCATGAAAGTTAGTTTGAATTTTGAAAATGTTTCTATTTTATTTGCTTCCTTAACCCAAAATTTAGAGGTTTTCACGAAAGTTAGTTCGAATTTTAAAAATGTTTAAGATACTGATGAAATTTCCATGAAACTTGACCTTTTGTTGAAGGTTTTAGATTGTGAAAATTAAATTTCCTTTTGCGTTTTTCTTCTCTGATGAATAATTTAGAGGTTTTGATAAAATTTCAGTGACTTTGGGTTTTTGAGTGTAGAATGGCGATCCTGTGCGGACATTATGACCAATGAATTGATTACATGTTTAAGGTGTTAGTGATTGGAAGATTCTGCAGTTGGAAAGTCGCAATTACTGTCTAGGTTTGCAAAGAATAATTTTAGTATGTACTCTAAATCAATGATTTGAGTCTAGTTCCAAATGAGGACACTCGTTATTGATAACCAAACACAAACATGGGACACAACTGGTCAAGAGATGGCGTTTGATATTTAAAAAAATTTAATTTCTATGTTTTTCTCCATGACATGATTAAAAAGGAAGATGTTGAGTGGCATTACAACATAGATATAAACAGATTCATTTAGGATTAATCCAGTTCAGTGTTAATGCATTGATCCAGCCCATATTAAATGTATCAACTTTATGTTGTGTTTTATATTATCGACATAACTAATTCTCTGATTCTCTAGTTTCACGCATTTTTAATCAAGCATGCATCGTACCTTTACGAGGTGAAAATGGCGAGTGTTTTCAGCATTTATCCATAAGGTTTTACCAGGCTAAAAATAGAGAAGGTAAGGTGTTAAAAGTGTGTACATCAAAAAATTTATATACTAAATAATCACTTTGAGTTTGTCTTACTTGTCCCTTCTGGAAACTTACTTTTTCCCTTTCGGAGTTCAGACCCTTTTTTTTTTATCTTGATGAGTTTTTGAGATGTTTTTAGAAGGAAACTTAAAAATAATTGAATATATTTGCACGGTATTTAGTTTTAGTTTAGTAATTTTTGATAATATTAGTTTTATGATTTAATTGACCAGAATAATTTTATTGCTTGAAAGGCCTCTGAGATTTTTTTTTGCAGTAAAATATTGAAAGGCAGTTCAAGTAGAGATGTGTGTTTAGTATCTAGATAGAAGTTTTAGATATTTTTCACGAACAACATCAACTATAAGTTAAATAATGTATTATTTTCAATAGTTTTGTTGGCATTGATCTCCCAATTGACAGTTTGTCCCAAGCACCATTTGTCTTAGCATTAACTAAATGGAAAATTATACAAACATCTTACAGGTACTTATATTCAATAGCATTCTTCAGGAACTACTATTCAATCACCTCCTATTTCTTTTTCGTTTAAAGTGTATCAACTTATTTTTAATTATATTCAATAGCCTCTTGCTTTTTTTTGTTGAAGGTGTATTTACTTATTTTTAAATTGATATTTATTTAGAAAGGTTTAAAATAATAAGTGTTATTTAAAAATACAATTATTTTGTGATATGGTTAATGGATGAAATTATTTTTGTTGCAATATTTTATTAAAATAATTTTGGTGAAAGTATACACGCATTTTTTATTTAATTTTTAAACAAAGATTTCAATGTAATTCATATTATTAATGTTAAGATTTGTTTTAGTTAAATTGAAATTATAGCTATCAAAATTTTTAATGTTTATATAGTTAATTTTTAATGTATAATGTAAATATGAATTATTAACTATTAAGAAAATAATAACACAATATATAAATTGAAATTATTACTATCATTTAAATATTTAAATATTTGTTTTTTAATATGTAGTAAATTTAAATTATCAATCATTAAGAATAGCATTTTTTTTTTGACAAAAACGAGTAGGTTTTATATTGATAAAACTATGGCTGAGCCATCCAAAAGATACATCTTAGAATTTTGTCTGAAAACCAAAATTCTTCATCACAAATAAGACCAGAACTGCTTCTTCTAAAGGAACAAGAGACGCACTAAGTCTGCAACGCATCTACTTCAGGAAAACAAAACTTGCTGAAGTTCAAACAAATTATTTCAAAGATCCAGTTTGACTACGCGTCAACACTGGATGCCTGGGAAAAGGAGTCTTTTTCTTTTTTATTACTTTCGTCCATTCCATGGACTGATCTGGTTCAGCATCCAAGAGAGCTTCTTCTGCTAGATCAGCCCAGCTTGGGCCTGCTGAAGACGTTGTGGGAATCGGGTTGTTCTGCTGGGTCACCCGGGGTTTTTTCTGGGTCTGATCTGCTGGATCACCCGGGGTTTTTTCTGAGTTTGGATCCTTTGAAATACTTTGGTGAGCTGGGATCGCCCCCTCCCACCAAGTTGGCTTCCGACGAGATTTGGCTAATTTATTTATTTATTTTATTTTATTTTATTTATTTATTTATTTTATTTTATTTTATTTATTTATTTTTATTTTATTTTATTTTTATTTTTTTATTATTTATTTTATTTTTATTATTTATTTTATTTATTTATTTTACTTTTATTTATTTATTTATTTTACTTTTATTTATTTATTTATTTTATTTATTTTTTAATTTTTAATTTTTTTTAATTTTTTAATTTTTTTTAATTTTTTAATTTTTAATTTTTAATTTTTAATTTTTAATTTTTAATTTTTAATTTTTAATTTTTAATTTTTAATTTTTAATTTTTAATTTTTAATTTTTAATTTTTAATTTTTAATTTTTAATTTTTATTTATTTATTTTATTTATTTTAAATTTTTATTTATTTATTTATTTTTAATTTTTAATTTTTAATTTTTAATTTTTAATTTTTAATTTTTAATTTTAATTTTAATTTTATTTATTTATTTATTTTTATTTATTTATTTTTATTTTTATTTATTTTTGTTTTTTATTTTATTTTTTATTTTTTATTTTTTTATTTTATTTTTTATTTTTTTTAATTTTTTTTTAATTTTTAATTTTTTTTCTTCTGAATTTTGCAGTTAGCATCTATATGACCTGTATCAAAACATACTCTGCATCTGAAATTTATATGTTCGTAATCTAACTTCACAGTCCAAGATCTGTCTTTACCTTGAAGAGTGATTTGAGCAAGGAATCCTTTGGTGAAGTCCATCTCAACGCAGATACAAGCAAAGGTTGTAAAAGCCGTTTTTGTTTCAGGACTTCTGCTGTGAAATTTCCCAAGAGCATTTCCAATGGATTTCAGGGATTCAGGTCCCCAAAAGTGGAGGGGAAGATTTGGTAAACGGACCCAAACTGGTGCTAAGGATATGTTTGCAGTAGAGGCATCAAAGGAAGGAGTCCAAGGCTATAAGGACAATCCAGATCTGCCCCAAAACCAAGGTCCAGATTTGCAGATCTGGTCCCTATCTTCAGGAGATCCAAAAATGACAACAAAAAACCCTCTAGCACAAGGGCAAATAAGAGCATCAGAGCTCAGAATAGGAGCCCAAGTGGACAAGACCCAAGAATGAAGATCTGCAAGCTTCAGCCAAAAACCATTGAACCTGCAAACCAAGGCGCGCTGAGAGTAGTGATCCGCATGCAAAACGACTTCCTGACTGACTGGAAGAACCAGATTCGGAGCTTCCACCACCAAAAAACCAGACGAACAGCACAGAGGGGAGCCTTGCTGGAGTGGGTTCGAGCTTCCAGCCGCAGCAGCATAAGAGTAGAGCGCTTCGACCTTCAACGAACCAGAGGACTTCAGCGGATCAGAAGGACATGTCTTCCGAGAAGGAGAACACGCATCCAAAGAAACCGAGGGGGCATCAAGAGCCTTACCCACAAGGAAGTCGGTAAAGGAAAGGGCCATGGAGTCGCAGGAGGAGAGCAGCTGAGCGACCGAGGAGGAAGCCCGCGGCTAGGTTTTTTTTCGTTATTGCTACCTTCATTAAGAATAGCATTTTTTACTTATGTATCTATTTATTATTAAAAATTGTATTATGTTTAATTATATATATATTGCAATTTTATTTTACTTAGTGGTTTTTGCATCAACGAGGCGCATTCTACAGCCCAGTAGGGGGTGGATGTGTAACTCCTTTCATTCTCATCCGACACGTGACCTTTACAAAAATTAATAGAATATTATAAAAAACAATGTCGACTCAAATTAGATTTAAATCATGTAGGACACCATATATATAAAGGTATAGAAATTAGATAAATTAAAACGATAAACATTGCATTATTAAAATGCAAATGTTGAGGAAGACACCCATTCAATGCAGTCGATGCAAAGTTAAAACTAAGGTTACTAGCATATGGAAAAATTACACCTTTATTTGAAATTACACCGCTTTATAGTTGTGACTTCTGGTAGACTTCATGAATAGCCAACCTTAACTTAATCGTGAATAATTTAATATTCAGTGATGCTCCTTCGATTTTATGATTAATGTAACAATCAATTATGCTTTCATTTCTTTTAATATACTCAAAATATTTATAGTATATTTTCATAGGTTAGTTATTGTAGATTATTTTACATTTAAAAGATTTATATCATATTAATATAAATATATTAACATAAATAAATAGTAAATAATATTTTAGTAACACATTTCAAATAATTAATTTTTTAAAATAAAATTATATTTAAATATATATTTAAATTAAAATAAAGAAAAATTATATATATATTTTGTGAGTAAGATGGAAAATTTCCATTATCAAAGAAATTTCTTCTCCAAATTGGGGAAAGAAATAGCATGGCCAAGGAAACATCTCTTGCTACTACCATAGTTAGAGTTTTTTATTTAATTCCAAAAAACATTGTTGTAAATTGCCATGGCCAAAGCCTTTGTCGAACCTTATTGTTTAAGCAGGTAGAATAAATGAATTTAGTGGGTTTTCCTACTATGTGACTTCTACCTAAGCTTGCTTTCTTTTTGTAATTCTGCACAGTATATTAATTAAGAAAAAGAAAGGGAATTATAGAGCATGGTGGCCTTTGAGGCGGTCTGGGATAATGGAACCATCCCAATCTAACAAAGATAACAAAACTATTACAGAGAGTTTTGAATGCCATACAAAAAAATTGCCTCTTAGGGTGAGGCCGAGTAAAGATTGTCTGACCATAATGTGCACTGTAGATGAGAGAATTATATAAAAAAATCTTGAAACAGCTATGGCAAAAAAGTTGGAAAGAGCAGAGAGAACCAGTCTTCCGAGCGGTATTTCGACTTAACATGAGGAGAATTATTCAGGAGGGAATTCCTCTAGGATTGGGAAGCCACCCTGAAATCCATTCTCAGGCAGCTTGACAGGGTGTGGATTTGATTTACGAGTGCCCAAGAGATCAGGTTCTTCTTGGTTGCATAATTTCTTGTTCGGAGGAAAACTGATGGTGGACGATACCGGGAACGGTGCAGGAGGAGCAAGAGTTGGAGGAGATGCAGGCCCTTTCGAGGGTGCACCAATGACAGTTTGGACGTCGGAGACACTACCGCCAGCAGCTTGGGTAGCCGAGGCACCACCACTTCCTGTGTATTCCATTGCCGGACCACGACCTCTGAGGACGAGCTGGTTCCAAGAGAAGGGGGCATCCAAATTTTCCAGGCATTCATCCATCTCAATGAGTTCAGCTTTGGTAGCCAGCACCATATTTCTTGCAGAGCCCAGTTGTTGAGCATGTCGTCCATGAGCTTCCCTAGCATGTTCTTCATAATCCAATAATGGTTAATGTTTTCGCCATTATTGCCTAAGGCCAAGTGGTTTGCAACGAGCTGCCCTTCCCACTCATCTATCAGATTACGAACCGTGAAGGAGACGCCAATATCATAACCATCACCAGTGGAAGGGGGGCCCAGAGTTCAACCCCGGCTCCCACTTCCTTGACGAGGAGTGTTGTGCGGCCTAGTCATGGCGAAAAGCACTGAGTAAAGCCACACCCAAATCGACAGGTAAGAACGAAAAAATGTAGAGAAAAACCAGCGTCGAGGAGGAGTGATGAGAATGCAGTCATAGTTGTTCGCAGGCTCATTTAAGGGGCGATAATCCTAGCTCGCACTATCCATTTCAATGTGCCAAGAGCTGACTTGAATGGACATAGAGCTGACTTTAATGCACAGAAGGTCGATGTGAGGGCAGAATGTACCAGGATCATGTCCATCCAACAGGTGAGGGGACGTCCAGGTGAAGCTTCGCAAATGAGCCATTAATCAACATGAGGGGGAGGCGAGACGTCAGTTATGTGCATGGGGTGCGTGGTGCCATGTCTCAGGCCCGCATGTCGAGGATCCTCCAGCACATGACCCCATGTGTCTTGGTGGCACCCGCATCCAGGGTTCTACCTAAGCTTGCTTTACATGAAAATTCCTCATTCATTTGTTTGTTTGGTTCGAAGCAAATTCATTAATTTGTTTGTTTGCTTGGAAGCAAATTCATCAATACATTGTAAATAATAATGTGAATGAATGATATGAATGATGTGAATGTTGTAGTTGATTGACTCAACTTTCAATACATTGTAAATAATAGTATTTCACATTCAATAAGAATGTTGTCTTGTTTGATATTGTGTAGAAAATTTAAAAAACATATTGTCCTCGAAAAAGAGTATAATGACGTCATCAAAATAGGGACTAAGTTGTATGGAGCTGTTATTAATATGAATGATGTGAATGTTGTAGTTGATTGACTCAACTTTCAATACATTGTAAATATCATCAGTATTTCACATTCAATAAGAATGTTGTCTTGTTTGATATTGTTTAGAAAATTAAAAAAAAATGTATTTTTTTTCCAAAAAAGTGTACAATGACGTCATCAAATTACCTATTGTAAACTTATAGGCATAACCATTAATCATATTGTTCCATAAAGCCACATGCCATTCCAATAGTTCCAAGGCTTCTTTGCCCCGACCACACATAGTACCATAACTTGAGATCATGACAATCCACGACACAATGTTTTTCTTTGGCATTTGATAAAAAAACTTACAGGCTTTGGCCAAGCCCACACATTTGGCATATATGAGCAAAATTGTATTCACTAAAAGGGTGGCTCCATAGTCATATCAGGCATGAATTATGTGAAAATGGACTACTTTTCCTTCTCAGAAAGTATTTTTTTGTGTAGGCACGGGAATTTGGCAAATTGAGCAAGCAATTCAAACATTGGCAAATTATATATATATAATAATAATAATAATAATAATAATAATAATAATAAAGTGAATAATAATATTTATCATTATCTAGGTCAAAGTTTGAAGTCACAAGGTAGGCTAAGCCATTAATACCTACTTTCTTATCCCATGTTAACAAGATGGGGTTAGAAACATATAAATAATGGGACGGTGTTGAAATATAATAAAATTTATATACTGAATTAATTGAAGAAAATGAAGAAATTAGCAGAATTTGGATCAAATATAAATATATGAGAAATAATTTATGATTTAGTCATTGGCATATAACTTGGGTGAAATGTTGGTTAAAAGTTGTAATTTATGATATAAATCATTAATGATTGTATAAGTTATTGAGGGTGGTGTCATGAAGTATGATTGACACATCTATACATATTGCAAAAATGAATTCAATATGAAAAAACAAAATTTACATTATAAAACACATTAAAATGAACTTAATTAGCATAGATCCATCTTAAACCCATATCTATCAAGCACCGAGAGGGATCCAATTTCTTGAGGTGTATTTCTTTTTTTAAATTTAAAATCAAGAAATTTGATCTCTCTTGATTGATAGATCCAGGTTTAAGTTTTAAGTTTTTATTTTATAAAGGAACATCTATTTTTTAATAACTTTTTTCATAATATTTTATTTTATGAACCAACATGGATTTTTTTTAAATACTTTCCATAATTTTTTATTTTATGAGCCAACATGAATTTTTGAAATTATTTTATTAGTAACAAACATTACATCACAAATGTTATGGGCTCTAGAGCGCCTCGTTTCACTAGGTGCAATTACATATAAATAAAATATATTACTAACTTATATTCACATAATCTTTGATTAGTCATTTATGTTAGTACTTCATCTATATTAGTAGTTTATGTTAGTAATTTATAGATATATAACTTAAAATACATCAAGAATTGTCAAAATTTATAGTATTTAGCTTATAAAAAATTATTATGACGAACTTTTTTGGTTGCATCTAGCCACAAATTAACCATTTTATACTAGTGATGTGGATGGAGTGGGTGGATATTATACAACAAGGGGAGACTAACATTGTTCTTGGAATATAATGAAGTGGTGGAGAATTGGTGGTGGAAGAAACTCTAGTGAATAAAAGCTCCTCTATTTGTTCATGTTGTTGGTTTTCCTGAATAAATTTTTTACATTGGATATACATTGTTGAAACATGCATGGCAAGGGCTAGGTTTATTTCCTATGTAGAAATAATGGTGAGACAATATATCATTTACTTAGAGACTATCATTTTGCAAGAGAGGAAGTTTTCATTAAGGGGGGATAGGCTCTAATGCCTCCTTCTTTCTTCCATTGTGTCATTTTTGTAAATCCTTCAATCAAATCCCAACTTTGTTCTCAGGGGGATGTTAGGACACTTAGACACTTAGGAGTTAGTTAAGATCAACTTGGTTTAATGTTTCTTTAGTTAAAGTGTGTTTATTTAGTATGCAAATTAGTATGTATTTGTACTTATATAATAAGGGTTATGATATGTTCTAGACATAAAGTGATATGATTGTTCATCTTCTCCTCAATCTTAAGGACTACATTGATTGGTGGCTTAGTACCCAACTGTCCATGATCTCTATTTAAAGAGAATAGAGGGTCATTAGATAAGGATCGATGTGAGAAACTCATATATAAATTATTTTTCTTTCTGCATTAATATGTACTTCCTCAACTGGTCATTTGGATGCAATTGTGAATTGTTTCCCTCTATTAGGATTTTAATAGTGTAAAATATCGATGTGTCAATTTCTGATATGTTTGTGTGAGTCATTTCTTAAGGTGTTTGACCTATGTGGAAATAACTTGTTTTAGTTGAAGAGTTTGCTCCTTACAAGTATTTCTAAGCTCATTGTGTATTTGTTAAAGAAAATATCAATATGTTAGAGAAGAAGGTCATTGTAAGAAGAGGAATGAATCCCACTGAAGTGGTTGACAGTTAAGCTCTATAGAGAATGCCAAATATTGGGTTTTCCAAAAGCATATATACCAAAGCTTCTAAGATGATAAAGGTTTATTGGTTGGTTAAAACACTCATTGCCCAGGCAATGGAAGAAGTTGAGTCTCAATCACTAAAAAAATCTAAGGAGGCTAGAATTTATGGAAGCTATGTAAGATGCGTTGATCAAGATCAATTGGAATTTAAGGCTAGAGTATTCCAAGAAGACCTAGATTTTTAGGAAAAGGATGCCAATGAGAAGAAATTGAGGACCCTCGGTAGCTCCCTTAAACCAACTTCATCATTATGGATTTGGACTCGAACAATGACCATTAATCTTGTCCCCAAGTTGTATTGCTCTCTTATTTTTCATTTTGTTTATGTTAGTTCTGAGGATCTTCATACTCTCTATGTCTAAAGGGTTTAGAAAAAGGGATAGAATCATTTAACAAAACCTTCATTTTATTATCATGATATTTACATCTTTACATAGAATATTAACAAATTAAAGACTTCCTCCTTTAATTTATTTTTATTTTTTTACAAATCAACCAATAAGTTAATGGCATGACAATAATCTCTTATTGCACTTTTAGTTTTTACAAGGTCAAGCTTAGAAATCCCTCCCCATGAGGAAGAACAACTCCACTGTGATGGAATACTTTGTATACAATAATATAATGCATGCGTAAATTACAAAAAAAAAGGATAATTCATGCCTAAATTACAAACGAAAGGATAGAACAATTTGGCAACCTAAATTTAATTGTTGATTAAAACAACAATATTATTTTAATTCTAAATTTCAAAACAATAGTCCATACAAAATAACCATACCTCTACCGTGCTTGCAACCAAATAATAAATCAAAGAAATGATGAAGATTGGAGCTAACAAACCCACTCTAAAGTGGCTCCTCGACTTTCAATACATTGTAAATATCATCGTTTGACATTCAATGAGAATGCTATCTTGTTTGATATGTTGTGCGGTTTTGGTGCCTGCAATCAAATATAAAACCTGCAATGCAGTTATATCAAATAATGTTGCCATTCAAGATGGCATCCTGCACTTTCTGAGCCCACCACTTGAACGCATTACTTTGGTCCATTGATAGTCTCTTCAATGCGTCTTTCCAGGTGTTGTAAACCAATTTCTGATCAGCGAGAGGCAGCGTGTCAGCCACATCCATAATCCCTCTCTCCAGTGCCGACAATTTCTCACCACTCATGGGATACTCCTGAATCAGCTTTACCAGGGTATCCATCCAATTCGTTAGAAAAGAAACCCTAAATGACGCAGGAGTAATTACCTCCCCATTCCCCAGTGCATTTAGAATCCGATCAAGTAAAATATCTGCTTTAACTTTCGCATGAGCAACGTGACTGTATTTTGCTGAAACACAAAGGTCACCGTCCTCGCAAAACATTATAATAAAGGTTTCATAGAGTTTCCCATCACAGCGCCTACTAACGTCAAACAACCACAACATAGCAGACCACCCACGAAGAGCCTGTTTTTTCATGTCGCTAAACTCAGTGGATATGATACGTTCAACGTTGGCACGAAACTCTTCTAACAGTGCAGACCTGCATGTATCTGCAACAGCCTTAGCTGAGGTTGTATTTGCGGCCTTATAGTATCCTACAATACATTTCTCCACTTCAGTGCGCGGTAGACTATTGTTTGATCTACCAGAAATTATTGATAACATGTCTTGTAAAGTCTGTTTCAGCATATCTAGATTCCCCGACTTGTCTAATTGGCTCACACCAAGTCTGGCAGCTAACTCTGGCAAAATGTTTATCTGCAAAGAGAATAGCATAGCTCGAAGTTTGGCTTTTTGCTCCGGACTCCAACGAACAGCATTCAAATATTTCATGCATTGCTCTGTGCCCTCGTGAAATAATATTTCAGAAGCAACTGGTAGAATAGCCAGGGCTTCATCCACACCCGAGAAACAATAACTTTCGTCTGCTTCACAGGAATACATGAACTGAAAACATTTCATATAAACCTCTACACTTACAGAGCAACTTATCTTGAGTTCACGAGGCCACTCATCCAATGACCAGCGAGGAGAAAGCCACGCTTCATAAAACTCGGACTTTTTTAAAACTTGAGAATGAAGGTAAACATGATTTTCTTCCTCTCCGTTTTCACCGATCAATAGAAATTTTATGTCAGCTGTTTCCTGATCTCCAAACTGGAACGACTGTGATTGTTTGGCCATTACTACTATTCTGAAGCTTACACAAGAACGAACTCTTTTCGGAAATACCTGGCCAACGAACCCACTTTCGTCTCTTTAGTGTAGACTTATACTTTGACACAGATATAGAATAAAAGTAACAATCACAGTCTCGCAAATTGTATGTCCACGCTATCGCTTGCTGCCTTCTCTTTTTTCTTCAATCTATAGTCTATTTATACATGTTCATGGCAACAAGGTCAGCTTATTTATTATTTGGAAGATAAAAAAGGGGGCGTGGGATAAGGGGCACTCAAATCGCCCCGCTTTTCCAGGGATTTGTTCTCTAGATCTGGTTATAAAAATGGGCGGAATCGTAGTTCCATCCATTTACTGGGGAACTATGCCTCAAGGGTTTTGGCCCATTTTAAGATGACCCAGATCGTCGAAATTCCAAAAAAATAACGGGGGTGGAACTATGCCTCGCCCAAAAACCACTCACCGGAATACCTGGGCTATTTGAATGCCCCCAACAAAGGAGAATATGAACATATTAGGGGTGTTTAAATTTTGTTCTATATTTATATTACAAAAATTTTAATAATGAAATAAGGTGTAAATGGATAATAAAAATATACGAAGAAATAAACTCGATACACATAGCATGCATTTACAAGCATTATAGGTACTAAAGGCGGAACTACATGGGCTTAGCCACACCCAATCAAGCCTCGTGCTAAGCCAACACACAATTGTGTTTATCAAGCATGCAAAGAGACAAAAAATGAGAATGTTAAGCTAGTGAGCTCAATCATAGAGCTATAGGCATTTCAATTGGCTTCAACCAACCTTGGCACCCATACTCAACACAAGGAAGGTCCCCTTCTCTGCCATGCAGTCACTCAAGTGCCCCCTTTCCTCTAGTGTTATTCAAGGTGGGCATAGAAAGGTCCAAGTTTCGATTTTGAATTTTATGATTTCTGGCGACACTCATTTTAGCCACGAAATTTAACTTCCAAGTTCACGAATCCAGGATTTTCTATAGATTTTTGGCATTTAAAACTTCTCAAATTCACCGCAAGGATTACCCATATGAATCCCCCTTCTAGATTTTACCAATACGTGAATTTATAGACAGTTCTAACACTCGAATTTCTGGGTTTCTCTTTCCTTGCGATTTCTATTCTTTTCCCTTCAAAGCCTATATATCTTACTTGGAATAGATGGATTCCCCCCCCCCCCCACACACAAAAAATGGATGGGGATGAAGGGAAGCGAATTGCTTTAACTGGAAAAAAATGTATTCTAGGTCAAGTAAATTGAACCCATAACCTATCATATGAATTTATGCACTCATCCCATGCTCCACTAAATTCCTGAGCAAATTTTTAGTAACCTTCCTATAGCATAATTAAAAATCAGCAAAGAAACTCAAGATAGGTTCTCAAGATGACACTTGGTAGTAGAGGGTCGACTCTCTCACACTCCCTCGTCTCCTTAGTGGCTAGCATAGCCCCTCATTTTTGTTGCTTCCATAGCTAACTCTAGGATTTTATTTGCATTATCAATATTACATTGTTTTTACATTTTTCCATGGCTTATTAGCACATAGTTCACAAAATATAAAATACTTGCCTTTATAAACTAGTCATTCACTAGCAAGGCGTTGTGCGAGAGTGGTTGGAAGGTTTGAGAGTGGGAGGTTTTGTTGTGTGAACGTAATAGATGAAAGTGGGGATTTGAGGGTAAGTGATACTAATAAATAAGAAGAAAAACATAGAATAACTTGCAATTAGGATAAAAACTATCACATAAGTGATTAAGCATGATGTTATTATAATCCCACATACCTTGAGTGAGGGAGCATGATTTTACTATTGTGTAAATTTTGTGTGTACATTATGTTATTTTATTCATTGTCAATGTGTTCTTCTAAGTACTTTAATTGCATTGATAGGTGTGAATTGAAGATGGAGGTTGATCTCTATAATCCCAAAAATCAAGGAAGATTCATGGTATTCATCATTGGTTAAGGATCCTAATGAATTATTAAAATAAAGGAAACAAGTTACAATTGCTTTATCAAGCCTAACTGCTTTGCAAGTGATAAATACCCACCTTTTAATTCTTGTATACTCGCAATATGCATTCATAAAGCCTAAAGATTTCCTCTGTTGTCCCGCTGAACCGCACCTACTAAAGGTAGATTAAAATATTTGTTGATTTTCAAAACCCTCAATAGTGGCATTCTCCTTCTCTACTTTTAGGTTCGTCCAATGTTTTCTTCTTGGGGTCGATTACCAAGACAGACGTTCAAGAATATAAATGATCTTAAACAATTTAATGATAATCTCTGTTAAGATTCAATTTGCTAAGACAGAAAATACCAGCATTACATTCCATTTCACAACAATAGCATATACAGGATCACTGAAAGAACAACAAGCACAACATAAACACAAGAGACACAGATTTATCCCGGGAAACCCTCATGGGGAAGAAAACCTAGCAAAGCTTCCTCAATATAGATGACCAACAATACAAAGATGTAATCCACAAGCATGAGCTCCTTCTCCTCCATAGCATATCTCTCTCGCTCAGTTATGCGCCATTCACAAGTGAGTGCAATGTGTGTTAAATGAGGAACACACCTCCTCTATTTATACACAAATCTGACTTGTCAATTACATTAACTAGGTCGGTCCCAACTTAACCACTGGGTTAAACACCCCATTACAACTGACTGGGCCGACCCCTCTAGGGTGGTCTAATAACCCTTTGACCCACATAACACATACAGGGCCAACCCCAATAGGGAAGTCTAATAACCCAAGTTACCATGGAGGAATAAACATCTCCAGATACATGACAAAGTCTCATCGGAGGAATGAAACATCTCTGGAATAATAAAGTACAAATATAATATTCTTAGAAGTTACAATATTTCAACACTCCCCCTTAACGAGAAGGATATTATAACAAGATCTGTTGGAGCAAGGAGCCATCAACTACATCATACATGATACATCTATAAATAATTGGAAGCTTTCTCAACATCATCAGTAACTCAAGCAGTTACTGGAACATCAACATCTTCAGTACTGAGTCTCCATATTATGCAGCACTTGAACAACTACAGAAACATCAACATCATCATCTGGATCCTCACGATCATCAACATCGTCATCACATGATCATCCGCATCGTCATCACACAATCATCAACATCATCATCACACGATCATCAGCATCGTCATCACATGATCTTCAGCATCGTCATCTAGATCATCACGATTAGCAACATCGTCATCTAGATCATCATGATCAACAACATCGTCATCTAGACCATCACGACTAGCAACATCGTCATCTAGATCATCACGTTCAACATCATCGTCATCTAGACCATCACGATCAACATCATCGTCATCTAGATCATCACGATCAACATCATCGTCATCTCACGATCATCAACATCTTCATCTCAACTAGATCCTCTCGATCAACAGTACAATAGTATCAACTGGATCCTCTCGATCCACAGCACATAGAAGCATACCCTGCAACACACATGATCTATTTACAGGATGATCAATCCCTATACTTTTAAGACACCATATCATGTCTAGGGACGATGCAGTCCACTCGCCAACTTAGACAAAGTCTAAGGACAATTTTTCAAAGACATATGTCTATGGATCAATTCAGGGACCAAAGTCCGGGGATGATACAATCCCCTCTCGTCCATGAGGGACCACTTCTCGGAGACATCTATCTACGGATCAATTCAGGGACCGAAGTCCGGGGACGATAGAATCCCCTCTCGTCCTCTAGGGACCACTTCTTGGAGACATCTGTCTACAGATCAATTCACGGACCGAAGTCCGGGGACAATACAATCCCCTAATGTCCACTAGGGACCACTTCTCGGAGACATCTGTCTATGGATCAATTCAAGGACTGAAGTTCGGGGACGATACAATCCCCTCACGTACATTTTGAACTAGTAGTTCAGGGATGATGCAATCCCCATCACGTACATTTTGAACTAGTGGTTCCGAGATGATGCAATCCCCATCACGTACATTTTGAACTAGTGGTTCCGGGACGATGCAATCCCCATCACGTACATTTTGAACTAGTGGTTCCGGGATGATGCAATCCCCATCACGCACATTTTGAACTAGTGGTTTTGGGATGATGCAATCCCCATCACATACATGAAGGGACGATACAGTCCTATCATATCAATTAGGTACCATATACTGACCTCATCATCAGAACACGTAGCCTTATCATCGATACAAGTATCCTCATGATTGATACAGTATCCAAATCATCAATACAAGTATCCACACCAATATGAGTATCCACATCATCAATACAAGTATCCACACCAATACAAGTATACACATCATCAATACAAGTATCCATACCAAATACAAGTATACACATCATCAATACAAGTATCCACACCAATACAAGTATACACATCATCAATACAAGTATCCATACCAATACAAGTATACACATCATCAATACAAGTATCCACAGCAATACAAACATATCCTCAATACAAGTATCCATCTGAGCAATATCATCATTGATACAGGTATCTATCTCGATACCAGTATCCAAATATTATTATCGAACATATCACTCCCCCTTTCGAGGAGGGTCCTTTTGAACTACACCAAGCTTGTCTCGAAAATACTCAAACTTTACTCGAGATAGAGGTTTGGTCAACAAATCAGCAACTTGTTCATCAGTGCCTACATACTCAAGCTTGATAGCTCCTTTCTGCACCATATCCTGTATATAGATGCTATATCTGTGTTCGGATATACTTAGTGATTATTCAAGCGAATAATCCTCCAATGGAAAATAACTCCATTTGATAAAATAATAATAAAGATAATTGATAATGGATGATTAATAATTACAATGAGGCTCGCTTTTATAAGCTTGAGCGTGTATAGTGAAGGGTTACACCCTTTCACTTAATAATTAATAACTTTAATTAACATACATATAATATTCATAGCATTGCCACTCTCTTAGAAAGGCTTTGTCCTCAAAGCCTTATAATTTTGTTGCATTGTTCTTTGCGATGCCATGGCTGATGAAACATGTCGATACGAACTGCTAAGTGTAGAGCATAACTTCCGATACATCGATGGATCAATCCATCCCAAATTGACTTGTTGTGGACTGATGGGATTTCCTACTGATGTGTCGTCAGGAGATTTGATCACATTAGTACCATTATCTTTCGACTTTTCCCACTTTTTCAAATATCGGTTTTTATGGTTGGGGTGTCGATAAGGGACTTTCACGATGTCATTTTCGTTTACGAATGTCGCCTTTAGAGCATTGATCTGAGTTGGAAGTTTTATTTTAGTCTCTTTAGGTTTTAAGGTTTCATTTTGTATCTTTTCCAACTTGTTTCCTAACTGCCTGTTATCATTTTGAAACTTCTTGATCAATTTTCTGTCATCTTCAGATGTCTTAAGTTGTTCCTTAAGATCTTCATTATGACTTCTGATACAACTATTTTCTTCCTGCTTGTCTAGAAGTTTCCCTTCAATGTCGTCCATAGATTGTTCTATCTTCCGGCTATTTTTCAACTTCTTAATTTTTGTAACTAGTATCTTGTTATGATTTCTTAGTCTAAAAATTTCTTCAGCATTGTTAGATAATGTTTTATTACTCTTCGCGATCTCTGACTTATATGTCTTTTTAGAGTCATCATTTTGTTGTTGAAGAACTTTTATCTATTGTTGACACTGGCCGATCTCTGATTCTTGACTTTCTAATTTATGTCGTAACTGCATTAGTTCTTCATCTTTGTCGCTAACGATTTTGTTCAAGCGTATTATTTCTGCTTCGTAATTATTTATTTCCTTCTTTATATCTTGATTTTTCAATCTCTGATTGAAATCACTTTCATCTTTTAATTCCTTGATTTGCGCACATAATTTTTCTATGTGATTTTTCTGGTTGGACATTATTTGTTCATTGAACCGTTCTTGTATCTTATGTAGTTCAATCTTTATTTCTGATTGTCTATTAATGTCTCGTAATTCTTCATTGTCTTTTTGATAGCGTTTAAACTTGGCTTCTAATTTTTCTCGCAAATCGGTTTCCATGATTTCTGTCTTCTTCGACGGTGGGATGATCTTCTTTGATTTCTTTGATGAGTCTTTCTTAAACTTGGTCGTCCTTCTTTGACTTGACTTATCCAACGATGGATAGTCTCTGCTAGATCTTCACTTCTTGTTTTTCTTCGATTTGTCTTCTTTGTTTTTTTTTTTTCTCTATTTTTTTTTAGACTTCAATACTTTTTTATTTTATTTTTTTAAATAATTATTATAAAATAATAATTATTATTTTACTTTAACCTTTTTGACTTTGTAATTTTTTGCTAGTAAAAGGAAGGTTTATAAATAACTTTTTAAAACCCTTTTACTTAAGGTATTTCTTTATATATATATATAATATCTTATATCCCTTATATCTCCTTTTCTAGATATAGGGCTAAACACTTTTTCAATTTTTTTATAAAAGTATATTTTCTCAAAACTCTTATAGTCCACGAATATCATATATAATAATGTATTATTATATATATTTTTTGTTCTAATATTATAAGAATAACTATATTATTATAATATTTTTTGTTTTTTTTGGTTGCAGCTTTTAGGGTTTGTGTGGATGGATGGCGTGGAGGTGGTGGTTGGGGTGAGAGCCGACGGGAGGTGGATGCAGGAGGGCGTGGTCGTGGGAGTGTGCGCAGAGAGAGGTGGGGTTGGTCGTGGAGATGGTGGGAGGGCGCGCAGCCGGGAGGGTGGGAGGTTGGCACGGCGTCGAAGGTGAAAGAGGGTGTATGCAGTAGGCGTGGAATGGATTCAGCAGGGAGCTGCGTGGAGGAGGGGATGGACGTGGAGTGAGAGCAGCGCGGAGTTGCGTGGGGGTGTATCTGCGTGGGGGTAGAGGAGCAGGCGTAGGGTGTGGCGGAAGTGGAACGGGAGGTAGATTGTGGAGGGAAGCATTGGTGTGAGGGCACGCTGGTGTGGGTGGAGGACGGTGGATGGATGAAGGTGGAGGTAGGGTGAATGCGGAGGCGGGGGTTGCTTGCAGTGAAAAGGGTGATCAGTGGGAGCAGGGCGTGAGCATGATGAGGAGGATGGAAGCGGGGGGGTTGCATGGAAGGAGGTGAGGCGGGAAGGGAACTGGGAGGCAGAACTATGCGTTGGCACGGGAGTTGGAGTGGAGTGGGGAGGGAGCAGAGTGGAGTGGAGTGAGGAGAATGGCAGCGCGGGACTGGAGGTGTTGTGTATTTCCTCGCAATTTGACTGATATTGAAGACCTTGTAGTGTCTAAACCAGTGGTTTTTCTATTGATATGCCTTTGCGTTCTTGGTGGAGAATCATGACGCACGATTTTGCTCTTTATTTTTTTTCTTTGCAACACTAGCAAGCAAACTTCTTGTATCTCGTCAACTAATCGATCGTTTCTGGCCAATTTCTTCTTTGCAGATTTTTATTTAAATTTCAGCAGAAAATGATAGTTTGTGGTCAAAGACCAAGGAATCTCAGAGAAACCCTGAAAGCAATCAGACAAAGTCTGAGTTTTGGCCAAAGGCTAGACCATCGCTCTGATACCAATGCTATATCCGTGTCCGGATATACTTAGTGATTATTCAAGCGAATAATCCTCCAATGGAAAATAACTCCATTTTATAAAATAATAATAAAGATAATTGATAATGGATGATTAATAATTACAATGAGGCTCGCTTTTATAAGCTTGAGCGTCTATAGTGAAGGGTTACACCCTTTCACTTAATAATTAATAACTTTAATTAACATACATATAATATTCATAGCAATAGAAATATCGGATCTCTATGTGCTTTGAATTATCATGGAACACTGGATTCTCTGTCATCTTGATACAACTCTTGTTGTCACATAGGATCACAGTGGAGTCCACCTCTAAGTCAAACAGTCCTAATAACAACTTCCGAAGCCATACCGCTTCACAACTAGCAGAGAAAGCAACTATATATATTTCACTTCAGCTATGCTGAGAGCCACACTAGACTGCTTCCTGCTAAACCACGAGATCATGGCAGATCCCAGACAATAACATCCAGCCGATGTGCTCTTTCTGTCTGATACACTTCCTACCCAATCAACATCTTGTGTAGCCATACAATCTGAGGTCATGATCTCTAGGACAACATAGACCAAAGTCTATTGTACCCTTTAGGTACCTCATCACATGCTTTGCAACTATCAGGTGAACACATCTAGTTTCCACTAGATACTGACTCGATGTGTTCACAGCAAAGCATATATCTGGCCTGGTATTCGTCAGATACATTAATGACCCAATATTCTGTATGTACATAGTTACATCCACTAACTCTGATGATTAATCCGCTAACAGCTTCAAGTTGGAATCCATGAGAGTGGCCATGGTTGTACATTCGAACATATCAAATCTTCTGAAGATTTCCACAGCATACTTTCCCTGGTTGAGAAAGATTCCTTCTGATCCTTGCCATACTTCCAGACCTAGGAAGTAATGCATCAATCCGAGATCTTTCATTTGAAATTCTATAGCTAGCTTCTTCTTGCTTTCCATGATCTATTTCTCATTCCTTGTCAGAAAGAGATCATCCACATACAATAATAGTATCATCCATAACCTTAAGGTAAAGGTTAGGATCAGCCTTACTTCTGGTAAAGCCCGAGCCTGCCAATTCTCCCTCTGTGACTGAACATCATTCACACTCTGCATTTAAGTGATCTTCTACATACCTATCTGTGCCATCTCCCATCAGATGAGACTATTGATATGAGCCTCAAGATCATTCAAACTCTATGGTGAGTTCCTTCTTGCATCCATCTAAGAGAAAAATGTCATTTGTATAAAGACACCATCGTTAACCTTGTAGCAAAGGTTGAAATCCGCATCACCCATGGTGATCATTAAGCTCATCAAATTATTATCGATCCTGGGTACCTGTACAGAGCTTTCTTCAATTGAATTTTGGGAGTTTTCTTCAATCACACCATTGAGAGAACAGTATTATCTAGCTACTTGGAGCAAACATCTCGTCATAATCCTCTTCCTATTTCTAAGAGAATCTTCTAGCCACGAGCCTTCTATAGTATGTTTCATTTGTAAATATTCTTGTTCAGTGTTCATCATTCTTCATGATCTTTCCTACAAATCAAAATTAAGTACATGATTAGTAATACTTCATAATCATCAAATCATGTTGACATGATAACCTATTATGCATACAGATATGATTTACAAAGTTATGAAACTATCTTGACCAATACTTTGGCACAACACTTTTCCATATCCTGTAGGCATACAGTGGCTATCTAGATGCCTTCCATCTCTACCAAAACATACTATCGAGAGCGTGCACAGCTCTCAGCATGTTAGCAAAGAGATTTCATTCTAGACAATCAACAATGGAATGTTTGTCCAACTTACCAATCATATGCATATTAGTAGTATACTGTTCAATGCTATATGAATGTTTACACTCAGCATGATATATTCTAGGAATACAAATATGCATACAACTATTACAAGCAATATCATTTACTATTTCAAAGATTCAAATAACAAATCAAATACTTATCTTTTATGGTTGCCTCCCACTTGATCTTCTATTCATTCTGTACCACTATGCATGCTCAAGTGTGCACTAATGTCATCCTCATGATCTCATATATAAACATACATTCATTAGTATAATCTCAATATTATAAAAACATTATGATTCTAAATAGTCTTAAGCATGTATGGTCATGATCATTTCATACATAGGTATACTCATCTAAGATCCTAACACAAATTAGGATTCTAACTTTGACATAGGGAAAACATACCTGGATTAGAATACATGCTTAGTTATCTCTAACATACCCAAACAATATCTTTATTCTCTTCAATGATTTAGATATCTTGTGCTAGAACCTGCATATCTCATAGGTTAAGCATAGTAGAACAAAGTCATACATACCCCGTAAGTAGAACTATGGATGAGTCTTTGTCCTCATGTCATCATGGTCATGGAACTTGATTTGTCTTTCTTGATGTACCCGTATCTTGTTAGCAGACAACATCAACCTCATACAACACCACAGTGCATTAGTACAATCATATAACCCTAATCAATGAATGTCTTCTATCATTCACATGCATTCATACTTTTACTAGGATGATAAGACAATTCTAACATTAATCAAGATTGTACTAACCTAAATAATATGAAGACAGCCATATTATGAACTTAATCAAGAATAATATTTCAAAACATACCTGTATCTTGTTAAGTCATACCTGTCGAGATTTCTTGTAGTCTTCTTATGTAAGGCCTTAGCCTCATCTCCCCCTGAAACCAGACCTGGAGCTTGATAAGGGTTTGTCAGAGAAACCCTAAAAATTCAAACTTTGACTTTCACACTTTTGAATGGATGGAAAGATGTGCCTTGCCGAGCTGATCAAGCTAGCATACTTCAATTTTGAAATCTCCAAATTTTCACCCCGCAAAATTACCTTTGAAACTTTTGGATCTTCTAGATAGGATCCTGAACTAGGGCTTGATGAAGCCCACCCTTCTGCCCAATCAAAATATTCGATCCAAATCTCTAATCTCTGATTTTTCTAAGGAGCTTCCATCCATGGTCACAGACTTAAAAAATTCCAACTTTTGCAGAAGCCCTAATTTTCCACCTTTCTGATCAAGGTCTCGAACTAGGGTTTGATCAAGCCCACCCTTCCGGCCAACCAAAAAATTCGATCTTGGTCTCTAAATTTCTATTTTTCCGAGTAGCATTCAGCCGTGGACTCCGATTCAAAAAATTCCAACTTTCTCCGAAACCCTAATTTCCCACAACAGTGACGATTCAGGAATGAAGGTGCTCAAAATCCAAATCTGTTTTGGCAGAAATATCCACCTGATTGTTTCTAGTGTAACTCCGAAATTACGAATCCACAGCATCTAAAACTTCTCCCTGTGGTATCCTGACCTGTCCTCTTTCCAACCCAATAGGTCTGACCTCAATTGGATTCTCTGAGAGAGAGTTATGCCAAGTGTCATAATGTGACCTATTTATGGGATAAAACATGAGAGCTAACTTGTACAGCGTTCCACGTGTCACTAGTTCAACTTCGGCCTCTGAAAACATTTCTTGAGATAGTACATTCCGTGCACTACCTGTCACTTTTTACTAAATTCATTTGGCACTTCCTAGCCCAAGTTATGACCTTTTTTCCTAGGTCACCTGATTATGACTGAGATCTAAAAGAGGTAGAAATCCTAACTTGTATTGATCATAAATCACAAAGTACAACGAATTAGAGGCTGTCCTTTGGTCACAAGGTACAGGGGAATGTTATCTACGACTTGTAAATGTTTGATAGCCTGACCCTTTGTGAAAATGGTTTTATAGTGAAATTTTCACGATGACTGGTTTTTTCTATATAAAACCCTAACCTTCAAATTGTCGCAAGTTAAGAAAGTGTCATAAGTGCCATACCTTGCCTTCCTTCAAGTTAGCTCTGATACCATGTTAAGATTCAATATTGTAAGACATAAAATATCACCATTACATTCCATTTCACAACAATAGCATATACAAGATCACTAAAAGAACAACAAGCATAGCATAAACACAAGAGACACAGATTTATCCTGGGAAACCGTCATGGGGAAGAAAACCCAACAAAGCTTCCTCAATATAGATGACCAACAATATAGAGATGTAATCCACAAGCATGAGCTCCTTCTCCTCCATAGCATATCTCTGTCTCTCAGTTATGCACCATTCACAAGTGAGTGCAATGTTTGTTAAATGAGGAACACACCTCCTTTATTTATACACAACTCCGACTTGTCAATTACATTAACTAGGTCGACCCCAACTTAACCATTGGGTTAAACACCCCATTACAATTGACTGGGCCGACCCCTCTAGGGTGGTCTAATAACCCTTTGACCCACATAACACATACAAGGCCGACCCCAATAGAGAAGTCTAATAACCCAAGTTACCACGGAGGAATAAACATCTCCGGATACATGACAAAGTCCCATCGTAGGAATGAAACATCTCCGGAATAATAAGTACAAATATAATATTATTAGAACTTACAATATTTAAACAATCTCATAGTTACCACTCGTGCTACCTTCCACTTTCACTTTGGTTTTCATTCTTTTTTGTTTATAATCATGTAGATAATGTCGTCACAACTGCAACACCCAGACAAGCTGATGAGTGCACAGGCTGGAAATATTTGATCCTTCTAGTTTGGATCCATTTGAAGTGCTAAGGAATGATGAAATCTAGTGCGAGAAGAATTTCATGATCTAGGTGTCTCGACAATTTCGATGTTTCAATGACAAAGCGAAGCAGAAGTGATTATCTATTAAATTTTATGCAATAAATTATTTTATGACATGGATCACGAGAGTTATTATGATCGACTTTTTTTGGTACTCCGCACTAACTTCAAAATGGAGTCACAAACGATTGCTATGACAACCTCGGCCTGTAATTATTGTTGTCATCATGCCTCCAATTATGAGTTTGGTCTCATAGATCTCTATGGCATTTATACCCCAATATGCACGCAACCAATAGGTCATCATATGTTTTCAGGATTCAAAAATACAGTAGGATATCTTTCATTTAGAATGGTTGGGAATTTTCTGGTTTTTATTTTATTTTAGGTAATAAACTCAATAGAAATTTAAATATTTTGTCTATCGACATTCACCGATCACAAGTTAAGTGGTTGTGCTATTTATGTTATATTATCAAATGTTAATGTGTTTTTCTGATTGTGTTAATGGTTTTAAGGATAAATTCTCAGTTATAAGTATGTTATTTCACTCGTAATTTCATTATGAGAATAAATTATGTGTCGATTCCCACACACATTTATGAGAATAAAATATGCCTCGATTCCCACACACATTTTTGTTTAGCTTCTCCAAAAGATTATGTCATAAAACAAAAACAAATCATTTAATATATATGCAAGCTTGAACCTCGTAATTGATTGTGTTAGAAATGAAACCAGAATTTTCTTGTTGAGGAGACAATGTGAAGAGTAGTCTAAGTACCTTATCATTGTACCAGCTATATATTGCAGTAAGGGCATACTCCAAAGTCCTTGTATTGGAGGATATGATAATCAGAGGGTATTTTGGGAATGGTTCTATCGCAATTTACTCTTCGAAAATATATGGGGAAAAGATTCTTTAGAGTCCTTCTCATAAACTTTGCAAGCGCTTCATCTCCAACTTTTGGTTGTTTGAATGTATAAACATCCAACAATTTCTCTAACAATGTTTCTTCATTGTCCATAAACAATATTGTTGGAAACAACACAACACAAAGAAGACACCACCAAAGTGGTGAATGCAGAACTACTATGATTATCGAATATCTTGGATTTTTCTAAATGGTTTGCAACACCTAAAGCTTATAGAAATCCAAGATGAACCTTTTAGATTTGACTGAATTGATACCATAAGAAATCAAAATCTTTTCCTCAATCATCTGTATCAAATTTCTCTGTACCTCTGAACCTGGCTATCACTATCAGCGATGTGTCTACTTCCTTATCGCAGAATATAAATGCTTTGGTTATTTCTTTTGCAAGTGATATGATTGCATTTTCAACATAAATTGATGAACACAAAATTATTCACACAAAAATCGATAAATATGCAATGGTTAATAATATATAGTTTATTGAAGCCAAAGAGTTGCATATCATTCGACGAAATGCATATGAAGGATGATATTGATAGAGTATTGCATGAATAAGTAATTGAAATAAATAGTACCTTACAATGTTCTATGACTCTGTATTTGATAACAAATTTATTTCCATAAACTATAGTTGAAAACCATGATGCAAAGGTCTACCTAGAACCTAGTCCTAGGTTCAACGGTTTAGTCAATAACCCCACTAGTTCCACCATCATACTTAATAATGCTCAATAAGGAAGATAAAATTTTAGAAACTACTTGGACCCTCTACTTGGTATTACGATACTTCATCTTGAACAAATCAAAACATTCAACCAAACCCTAACTCACGATGTTCACAAAGCATGAAATCCTTATAATTTAATTCTAAGCACATTAAAAGAAGCTATAAAATAAAGAAATAGATCAATACAATCATTGGTGGGTGGGATGAACAAGGTTTTTATATATTGGAAATGCACAATTCTGAGAAAGCATGCTTACATGTCATTCCAGTTTAGCGCGGTTTATTCAGTTCAGATCGGTGAGGCGGCTCATATCCACATTGAATAATTTTAATGGCATGAAGTTTAATTACTTAACTCGATAATAGAATGAAGTTTAATGGCATGAAGTTTAATTTCTTAACTCGATCCCATTTAATTCTATGGGAGAATGCCATAGGAGGTGTTGCGAAGAGTATGGCATTGTAGACTCAAGGTCCTGATGGTCCCGACAACCCAGATGTCTTATGGTATGATATTCAATGGATTAGTGTACTCGATTGGTGATAGTTCGAAGTTTGAAGTTTGAAGTTTCAAAAGACCTGCATTAGAAGGAAAGTTCGATGTGATTTTTTGTCGTTTTGTGATGTCTTGATATCCAATATTCCATAGCTCGATATCAGATTGAATGTTGTGATTGGAATATCATAGAACTAGAGGAAAATTGTGTTCATCAATGAGTCATCCTTCGATCCTTAGGCTCGGATCATCATCACGAGGTTGAGATTTGAGTTAGAAAGGAAATATATATATATATATATATATATATATATATATATATATATATATATATATATATATATATATATATATATAAATAAAGGATATGCTTATGAATTTAATTTTCAAAGCCGAGTTGTAGAATTTTTAATTTTGTGAATGGTTGGCTTCCAAGTATCATTAACTATGAGACTTTCATCTCTATTGAGATTATTCTTGTTAAGCTCAATTTCAATAACTCCTTGAATTTTTCTCTTGCCATAATGGTCAATTTTAGTAATAATTTGAGCTTTATCAATACAAATAATATGGCTTGTGTCCTAAGAGTGCTCAGGACTGAACTTCTTATGCGATTGTGTTTGATATCTATGCAATGTTCTTTCAACCTTGCTTGTAAGGATCTTCCAATCTCACCAATATATTGTTCACCACAACAACATGGAATGATGTAGACACATTTCTAAAGATTTGGATCAATAGGGTCCTTAGCACAATCCAGTAAGTCTTTTATAGTATTATGAGGAGCAAAGACAACTTTAATATTCATTTTCTTGAGAATTTTAGCAATTTTATCTATGGTTCCTTTAATACAAGGCAGTGTGATAGTTTTAACTTTGAATGGATCCAAGATTTGAGGTGCTTTTGTTTGGATTTCAAGACAACCTTTTTAAATTGATGATCCTTATAGTCGTTGCTTTGGAAAACCCAATAGGAAATATGTGATGGTTGTTCCCTCATTGTCAATGTACCAATAACTATATTTCTTGATGGAGGTTCGGAGGTTTTCTTTATCCGGTGATTTAGTCACTAGTTTTGTAATGTTTTTCAGTCCAATAAGTTTCCATTCCCAGGAAAAATACGGCTTGTATATATATGTATTTTTGCTTGTTAATGAAAATAGATGAAAAAAGAGAAACATAGAAAAAGAAGAAGAAATTGGTTCTGCTATGTCTGCATATTTTGCATATTTGTGAGTTTGTAAACTCCCCTATAGCCTTCAATTTGATCCTCTTCTATAACCTATCCCACATAAGAACTCTATTGCTTAAAATAAGCCAAATAAATAATATGCTCTTGGGTGGGGCTGCAGTCTTTCAAAGCTATTTCCACCTCTAATTCCTCTCCCTCCCAACCACCTATGTCAACGATAAGTATCCCAATCTACTTGAATATTACCCCCTTGTTGAATTAAAAACCTAAACGAGCTCATACACTTCATTGATTATGTGAATATGTGCCTGATTGAGTGAGTTGATGTATTGTTTCCACTGGGTTTTCTAGTCCCCAGGAAAACCCAAAACCTCCACATATAACCAAACTTTTCTCTAGATGTTGGTGGAATGAGCATCCACTTCTTTATCTAAGGTGAATCATCCTTGTTCCTGTCGATGGTAAATCAAATCAAAATTGAGCTTCATGTTTCCCTTACAACCAATATTCCATGCTAAGTATTGTCTAATTATTGGAAAGGCCAAAGTCAATGCCTTCCATTGATTGGAAACCAAGTGAATATGCTTGTTTCTTCTACAAATCTAGTCAATGATCGAGCTAGGAGCTAAATAATTTGCAGTTAGAATACTCCACCATAGACTCTCCCAGGACGAAAAGTTCCAAGGGGATTTAGAAACTAGTACTCGGTCAAATAAGAAAATGTTCTTTATACCCAACCCGCGAGAATCTTTTGGGGCTATAACAGTTTTCCAACTTGTAATATAGCTTTCCAACTTGTAATTATTTATAATCAATCCCGGTATATTCATAATATCGAAACTCTAATTACCAGGCCTTCTTTTAACACGGTGCTTTTACAAAATAATCGATGCCTTGGGAGGCCTCTAGTTCCCTTCCAACGCTCCAACACAGGTTGGGAAAGAAGAATCTGGATTGGGATTCCAAGGAACAAAATTGTAGGTCGGCTTCCTCTCACAAGGGTACACTCCCTTAGAACCAGCTTCCTCAAGGTCAATGGCATGAACATGTCTCTCTACCTAGGGCATCTCTAGTCCTCTCTCTCAAGTACTAGACTCCGGGCAGTACAAGGTGATGGAAAGATTGAGTAGGAATGAATACTGACTCTCAAACTAAATTATCACCTTTTATATGCATGTATTTATATTTCCATGTGCTTCTTCAAATGAGACCACTTTTCCCCTCTTAATCACCTCTTAAGATAATTAAATAATGCTTTAATTAAAGTACGACTCTTAGTCATGGTTTATGAACTTTGGGTTAAATTGTTAAGGCTAAGGAAATAAGATAAATCCCCCTAGGATCATTTCCCTTAGCCCACAATCACTTCCTAAATTGTGGAATCCTAGCACCCCCATCTCTTCTTTGTTCTTCTTCATCTACAGCCATCGGGGATTTTATATTAATATCAAAATTTACATATTTACAATGTATTAGTCATCCTATACCATTTGTTTCCATATTCTAGCCTTTACATCAATATATACATGATTACATTATGGGGTAAAAAATGCCATGTTACAATATTATACAACAAGGGGACACTAACATTGTTCTTGGAAGGTAATGAAGTGGTGGAGAATTGGTGGTGGAAGAAATTCTAGTAAATAAAAGCTCCTCTATTTGTTCATGTGGTTGGTTTTGTCAAATAAAATTCTTACATGGGATATACATTGTTGAAACTTGCATGGAAAGGGCCGAGTATTTATTTCCTATCTAGAAATAATGTCGAGACAATACATTGATCACTTACTTTGAGGATACCATTTTGCAAGCGAGGAAGTTGTCATTAAGGGGGGATAGGCTCTAATGCCTCCTTCCTTCTTCCATTGTGTCATTTTTGTAAATACTTCAATATTATCCCAAGTTGTTCTCAAGGGGGGATGTTAGGATATTTAGACACTTAGGAGTTAGTTAAGATCAACATGGTCTAACGTGTCTTTAGTCAAAAGGTGTTTATTTAGTATGCATTTTTTCTTATATAATCTCAGGGTCATGATATGTTCTAGAAATAAAGTGATCTGATAGTTCATCTTCTCTTCGGTAGTAAGGACTGCTTTTATCTGTGGTTGAGCACCGAACTAGTCAATGATATCTATTTAAAGGGAATGGAGGGCCATTAGCTAATGGTTCATTGTGGGAAACTCATATGTAAATGATTTTTCCTTTTAAATTAATATACTACCTCAACTAGCCATTTGGATACGATTCTGGAATGTTTCCCTCTATGGAGGTTTTAACCATGTAAAACATCAGCATGTCAATTTTTTATTTGCTTGTGTGTCATTTCTTAAGGTGTTTGACCTATGTGGGAATAACTTGATTTAGTTGAGCAGTTTGCTTTTTACAAGTATTGCCACACTCATTCTCAAATTGCCAGGGAAAATATCAATATGTTGGAGAAGAAGGCAATTGTGAGAATAGGATTGAATCCCATTGAATTGGCTGACAATTAAGCTCTTTACTGGATTCCAGATATTGGGTTTTCCAAAAGCGGAGGTACTGGAGCTTCTAAGATGATAAATATTGATTGGATGGTTAAAACACTCATTAACTAGGCAATGAAGAAAACGAGTCTCAATCACACTAAAAAATACTAAGGAAGTTATAATTCAGGGAAGCTAAGTATAATGCATTGATTAAGATCCATTGGGCGTCAAGGCTAGAGTTGTCTAGGAAGACCGAAATTTTTTGGAGAAGGATGTCGAGGAGAAGCAAATTGAGGTCCCTCAATAGCTCCCTTAGACCGATTTCATCTTTATAGACTTATTCTTAGACAATGACCAAAAATCTTACTCGTCAAGTGTCATGGTTCTCTTATTTTTTAGTTTATTTGTGTTAGTTATGAGAATGTTCATAGACCCTCTAGGTTTATAGGGTTAGAGAAAAAGATGAAGTCACTCAAGGAGACCTTCATTTTTTTATCATGTTATGTTACTCTCTAAACCAACCTATTAGCAAGTTAGAGGCTCCCTCTTTTAGTTCCTTTTTATTTTTATTTTTTTTGGCAAATAAACCTCTAGGTTAATGGCATGGAAATAGTCTATTAACACACTTTCAGTTTTTACAGAGCCGATATTAGAAATCCTTCAATAAGTGGAAGAACAACTCCATGGTAATGTAATATTTTTTACAATAATATAATGGATGCCTAAATTGCAAAACAAAAAGTAGAACACATTGACAACCTACTCCCCTAGAAAATATTTAGAGCTTCAAAATTAACTATTGACTAAAACCAATATACTATTTTAATGCAAAATTTCACATGAATTTCATACAAAAGAACCATACCTCTATAATTGGCTTGCCACATTGTTTGCAACCAAATAAGAAATTGATCTCGTGATTAATATTGGAACTAACATACTCGCTCTAAAGTGCCTCTACATTTTTTAATATCAATGTTGCAGGTGAATCCTATAATTGTTTGATTCGACTTTCAATACATTTTAAATACCATTGTTTTCCATTAAATGAAAATGTTGTCTTGTTTTATATGGTGTTTAGAAAGTGCAAAAAACATATTTTTCCAAGACAATGTAGAGTGGCATAATCAAAATACCCATTGTAGGCATAGCCATTAAACATATTGTTCCATGAAGCCACATGTCATTCAAACATTTTTTCAAACACTTGGTGCCAAAATCTATGATGCCTTTTAGGTACCTCATCACTTGCTTTGCAGCTAGCAAAGCATATATCTGGCCCGGAATTCGTCAGATACATCAATGACCTAATAATCTGTCTGTACAGAGTTACATCCACTAACTTTGATGAGTCATGAACTAACAACTTCAAGTTGGAATCCATGAGAGTGGCCATTCCAACACATCAAATTTTTTCAATATTTCTCAACATACTTTCCCTGCTTGAGAAACAGATCATCCACATACAATAATAGTATCATCCATAACCTTAAGGTAGAGGTTAGGATCAGCTTTACTTCTGGTAAAGCCCAAGCTTGTCAAGAAGCTATCAATTTTCTCTCTGTGATTGAACATCATTCACACTCTGCATTGAGTGATTTTCTATATATCTATTCATGCCATCTCCCATCAGATGGGTCTACTAATATGGGCCTCAAGATCATTCGAACTCTTGTGGTGATCCAGATTTTATGAGCATAACGAAATGAATACATATTATTATCAGATGCTTAACACAAAATAACAGAGATACAGTAAAACTGGTTTTCTATTCAATAAGGAAATAAGTTAGAACTGTAAAATGTAGCGGAAAACAAGCTTGCTGGAATGGTGGCGGCTTATCTCTGAGAAGAGATGTGACGGCTGCGCTCATTTTGCAAGAAGATGGTTACAATGAGGCTCTGAAGGCCTTTTACAATAAAACAGGAATGTCAAAAACCCTAGACATCCAAAAACCTAACCCTAGGAGATGAAGCGCCAAAAGTCATGTGGGCCCCGTTTGGGTAAGTTAGTACATCAACTTATCGGGGTCGTAACGTTTGTATACGATCTCCGTTTGGGGCGCTCGGTAGCCCGTTGGAAAGGTCTATCCGCGATTTACAAATTTCGATTGGGGCCAAATTCATGTCGATGGAAACCATTTGGCCCCCCAAATTGCCAAAAAAGGTCGTTTAGGGCCTCCAAATGGCCTTGAAAGTTCAGGACCCGAAAAACTGCTAAAAATAGTACAATACCAAAATTTCCATAAAACTGTTTTGAGCTAGTTGGAAAGGTGGGTGGCCACCAATATCCACCTGGATCATGTGGTGAGTTCCTTCTTGCATTCATTTAAGAGAAGAATTTCATATGTATATAGAAACCATCTTCAACCTTGTAGCAAAAGTTGAAATCCGTATCACCCATGGTGATCATTAATCTCATCAAATGACTATCAATCCTGGGTACCCGTACAAAGCTTTCTTCAATTGAATACTGGGAGTTTTATGGATTCGCACTTCTTCTTCAATTACACCATTAAGAGAATGGTCTTATCTATCCACTTGGAGCAAACAACTCATCATGATCCTCTTCCTCTTTCTAAGAGAATCTTCTAGCCACGAGCCTTCTATAGCATGTTTGATTTGTAAGTCTTCTTGCTGAACATCCATCACTTGTTCGGTGTTCATCATTCCTCATGATCTTTCCTACAAATCAAAGTTAATTACATGATTAGTAATACTTCAAAATCATCAAATCATGTTGACATGATAACCTTTTATGCATACAAATATGATTCACATGGTTATGCAACTATTTTGACCAATACTTTGGCACAACACTTTTTCATATCCTATATGCATACAGTGGTTATCTAGATTCTTTCCATCTCTACCAGAACATACTATCGAGAGTGTGAACAACTCTCAGCATGTCAGCAAAGAGGTTTCATTCTAGACGAGCAACAATGGAATGTTTGTCCAACTTACCAATCATATTCATATTAGTACTATATTGTTCAATGCTATATGAATGATTACACTTAGCATGATATATTCTAGGAATACAAATATGCATACAACTATTACGAGCAATATCATAGACAATTCAATAATTCAAATGATTATCTTTTATGTCTTGTGAGGTTGCTTCCTTCTTGGTCTCTACTTCCCTTCCATGTCATGAGCTTCTATCCATCCTTGACCACTATGCATGCTTAAGTGTGCACTAGTGTCATCATCATGATCTCATACATAATCATACATTCATTAGTATAAACTCAATATTATCACAACATTATGATTCTAAGTAATCTTGAATATGTATGGTCATGATCATTCAATACATGTGTATACTAAGATCCTAGCACAAAGTAGGATTCTAACTTGACATAGGAAAACATACCTGGATTAGATACATGCTTAGTAATGTCTAACATACCAAAAAATATCTTTATTCTCTTCAATGATTTAGAGACCTTGTGCTAGTAACCTGCATACCTCATAAGTTAAGCATAGTAGAAATAAATCATACATACCTCGTAAGTAGAGCTTCTAAAGACTATGGATAAATTTTTGTCTTTATGTCATTATGGTCATAGAACTTGATTTGTCTTTCTTGATGTACCTGTCTTTTGTTAGCAGACAACATCATCCTCATACAACACCACAAGTGCGTTGGTACAATCATATAACCTTGATCAAAGAATGTCTTCTATCATTCACATGCATTCATACTTTTACTAGGGTGATAAGACAATTCTAAGATTAATCAAGATTGTACTAACCTCAATAATATGAAGACAAGCATATTATAAACTTAATCATGAACAGAATTCAACACATATCTATATCTCCTCAATTCATACCTGTCAGGATTACTTTTAACCCAATCCACTTTGATTTGCTGAAACTGGATCTGGAGCTAGATTAGGGTTTGTCAGAGAAACCCTAAAAATTCAAACTTTGAATTTTAAACTTCTGAATGGATGGAAAGATGCGCCCTGCTGAGCTGATCAAGCTAGCATACTTCAATTTTGAAATCTCCAAAATTTGACCCCTCAAAATTGCCTTTGAAACTTCTAGATATTCTGGACAAGATCCTGAACTAGGGTTTGATGAAGCCCACCCTTCTTCCCAATCAAAAGGTTCGATCCAAAGCTCTAAACTTCAATTTTTCAGAGGAGCTTCCAGCCGTGGTCACAGACTTCAAGAAATCCATCTTTTGCAGAAGCCCTAATTTCCACCTTTCTGATCAAAATCCTGAAATAGGGTTTGATCAAGCCCAGCCTTCTGACCAACCAAAATTTTTGATCTTGGTCTCTAAATTTCAATTTTTCTTAGGAGCATTCATCCGTGGTCTCTAATTCCAAGAATGAAGGTGCTAAAAATCAAAATCTGTTTTGAAAAAAATATGCACCTGAGTTTTTCTGGTGTAACTCCGAAATTAAGAATCCAAAGGTTCTGAAACTTCTTCCTATGGTAGCCCGAACTGTCTTCTTTCTAACCCCAGAGGTCTGACCTCAATTGGATTCTCTAAGAGAGAGTTATACCAAGTGTCGCAACGTGACCTGTTAATGGGATAAAACAAAAGAGCTAACTTGTACATCGTGCCACATGTCACGGGTTCAGTTTTGGCCTCTAAAAACGTTTCTTGAGAAACTATACTCTGTTCTCTAACCGTCACTTTTTACGAAATTTCATTTGGATCTTCCTAGCGCAAGTTGTGACCTTTTTTCCTATGTCACCTGTTTATGACCGAGATCTGGAAGAGGCAGAAACCCTAACTTGTACTGATCATAAATCACACAGTACAACGAATCTGAGGTTGTCCTTTGGACAAAAGGTACATGGGGATGTTACCTATGACCGGTAAAGGTTTCAGATCCCAAACCTTCGCCAAAATGGATTTATAGTGAAAGTTCCATGATGACTGTTTTTTGCTATATAAAACCATTACCTTCAAATTGTCGCAAGTGAAGCAAGTGTCATAAGTGCCATACACTGCCTTCCTTCAGGTTAGCTCTGATACCATGTTAAGATTCAATATGATAAGACAGAAAATATCAGCATTACATTCCATTTCACAACAATAGCATATACAGGATCACTGAAAGAACAACAAGCACAACATAAACACAAGAGACACAGATTTATCATGGGAAACCCTCATGGGGTAGAAAACTGAGCAAAGCTTCCTCAATATAGATGACCAACAAATGCAAAGATGTAAACCATAGAAATGAGCTCCTTCTCCTCCATAGAAGATCTCTCCCTCACCTATGCGCTATTCACAAGTGAGTGTAATGTGTGTTAAATGAGGAACACACCTCCTCTATTTATACACAACTCCGACTTGTGTTTTACATTAACTAGGTCGGCCCCAACTTAATTACTTAACATAATGTGGTAGGGCCGACCCCACTAGGGTGGTCTAATAATCCCTTTAACCCACATGACTCATACAGGGCCGACCCCCACTAGGGAAGTCTAATAACCCAAGTTACCACATTCTCCACGGAGGAATAAAACATCTCCGGATATACAATAAAGTCTTCACGGAGGAATGAAACATCTCCGGAATAATAAAGTACAAATATAATATTCTTAGAAGTTACAATAGTTTAACATGGGCATGGAGTACGTTACCTTCACACATAGCGTTTTTGTTTAAACATGCCTGGAATTTAGCGAATTTGGCAAATTGAGCAAGCAACTCAATCCATTCACAAATACCAAGTATATATAGAGAGAGCTATTTAATAATTATTATTATCGAGACATTATATAGTTAATAATAATATTTATTATTATAGGAAAAGTATGGTATATTTAAGCATATTAATTATGTGTTTCCTCTATGCAAGTTATAACTTTGAATCCACAAGGGTAGGCTAAATCATTAATGTGTAGTCTCATATCCCATGTCAACAAGACGGGGTAGGGACATATATAAATGATTTGGTAATGTTCAAATATTAAGATCCATCTTAAACCTGAATCTATTAAGGACAGAGAGGGATCCAATTTCTTGTTGTGTAAATTTTTTCTTGGTATGTAAAAAAATTAAGATAAAAATAAAATTAATTACTATTTATAAGTTGTGAGCCGATATTAATTTTTATTTCTAGGTAACGTAACGTGACAACATCTCCCCCATACTAGGTTGTAGAGCACTTCACCACTCCTGGTACAATAAGATTTAGATACTACATTAATTGAAGACAATGAAGACAGTAGTAGAATTTGGATCAAATATAAATATCCAAGAAAAATCTATGATTTCAGTCCTAACTGACATAAGTTGGGTGAAATATGGGCTAAGTATTGAAATTCATGATGTAAAGAATTATATTGTATAATTTATTGGGGGTGGTGTCATGAAGTGTGGTAGACACATCCATACATATTGTAAAAAATAATTCAATATGAAAAATTAAAATTAAAATGATAAAGCGCGTTAAAATGAACTCAATTACATATATGTAAAATATACTACAATTTTATATTTACATAATCCTTTATTAGGCATTTATGTTCATTCTTGATCTATATTAATAGTTTATGTTAGCAATTTATCGATATATAACTTAAAATGCACCAAAATTTGACGAATTTTAAAGTATTTAGCTTCTAAAAATTGTCATGACTAACCTTTTAGGTTGCATAGTCACAAATTAACCATTTTATATGAGTGGTATGGTCTAAAAATTGAGTGGGTGGAGATTATACAACAAGGAGACACTAACATTGTTCTTTGAAGGTAATGAACATTGAAGTGGTGGAAAATTGGTGGTGGAAGAAACTCTAGCAAATACAAGCTCCTCTATGTGTTCACGTGGTTGGTTTTTCCAAATACAAATTCTTACATAGGACATACATTGTTGAAACATCCATGGCAAGGGCCAAGTATTTATTTCCTATGTAGAAATAATGGTGAAACAATACATCACTTACTTATAGACTACCATTTTGTAAGAGAAGAAGTTGTCATTGAGGGGGGATAGGCTCTAATGCCTCATTCCTTCTTCCATTGTATCATTTTTGTAAAACTTTTGATCCTATCACAAGTTGTTCTCAAAGGAGGATGTTAGGATATTTAGACACTTATGAGTAAGTTAAGATCAATTTGGTCTAATGTGTCTTTAGTTAAAGTGTGTTTATTTACTATGCATTAGTATGCATTTGTACTTATATAATATAATGGTCATCATATGTGATAGACATAAAGTGAATCGATGGTTCATCTTCTCCTCGATCTTAAAGACTACTTTTAGTTGTGGCTTAGCACCCAACTAGTCAATGATATCTATTTAATGGGAATGGAGGGTCATTAGCTAATGGTTGAGTATGGAAAACTCATGTAAATTATTTTTCCTTTTACATTAATATACTGCCTCAACTAGCCATTTGGATACAATTGTGTAATGTTTCCCTTTATGGGGGTTTTAACCATGTAAACATTAGTGTGTCGATTATTTATTTGCTTGTGTGCCATTTCTTAAGGTGTTTGACCTATGTAGAAATAACTTGTTTTAGTTTATCAGTTTGATGCTTACAAGTATTTCCAGACTCATTCTGAATTTGTTGAGGAAAATATCAATATGTTGGAGAAGAAGTCCATTGTGAGAAAAGGAATGATTCCCATTGAATTGGTTGACAATTAAGCTCTCTAGTGGATTCCATATACTAGGTCTTACAAAAGCAAAGATACTACAACTTCTAAGATGATAGATATTTATTAGTTGGTTAAAACACTCATTAATTAGTCCATGGAAGAAAAAGAGTCTCAATCTGATCCGAAAATGACAAGATCTACTAACACTTGAATTTGCATGTGAATTCTTAAACCAGTTAACTTATAAAAATAATTGAAATAACAAGCTTGTCAAAGGATCACAAATAATTGAAAAAGAATATAAATGAACAAATAATCCAAACCATAAGAATGTGGACACTGTATGATAACAGAGTGCAAACCATAAGAATGTGGACACCGTATGATAACAGAGTTCGTCCATGATGGACTACGTCTCCAGGTCCATCTTCAATGAGGATTGATCTTATTAGTCTTCAAAAATATTTGAACAGGTACAAAATGCCTTCGTCCTTCACGCATTCTCTCCTCAAAAGCTTCAATGCTTCCATTGTCAAATTACATTGGTTTATATAGCCAAGGTTACATAACACATCTCCACATTCCATGGCATTTGATCCCAAACTAAATGGGATAAATATTTTCTTAACATGGAGAAAATATATGACAATCCCAAATTTTATGGCAAATTAAAACCATATAATAAAAATAATACAAAGGATGTAAACTTTTGGCATAGGTGCACCCATATTGGGGATCAAATCTACCCCAAATCAAACTTAAAACGAATATATGCGCACGCCCATTATTCATATATTGGGGAGCAATGGTATCGGTATTCTTATTATTCAATAGCTGAAGAATACAACAACTCTCAACTCTCCAATATCTTCTCTTACAAGAGACCGGTTGTCACCCGTTTCCAACAATCTCCACCTTGACAACAATTTACCTGATACCATTGCTCATTGCTCTATTCATCACCTTTACTGCAATCCTAGAGAAGTTAAGCACCATCGTAGCTTCTCTAAAGTAACTGGCTTTGTGAACATGTCTACACTATTCTTTTGAGTGCGAATCTTTTCAAGAACCACTCCACCTTCATCAACAACATGTCGAACAAAATGATATTTTACAGGAATATGTTTTGTCTTACTATGATAAGCTGGATTTTTAGCCAAATGAATAGCATTTTGACTATCACAGAATTTTTTTATAGTGTTTTGAATCTTTCCTAACTCACCCAGCAAACCTTTTAACCAGACTGCCTCTTTGCAAGCATGTGAAGCAGCTATATATTCTACCTCTATAGTGGACAAAGAAACAATATTCTGAAGCTTCGACATCCAACTAATAGCTCCACCTGCAAGAGTAAAAACATAACTTGAAGTGGACCTCCTCTTGTCCAAATCACCTGCAAAATCAGAATCAACATAACCATAGACTCCATCACTACAACCATCAAAAGTGATACAATAGTCACTTGTGCCTCTAAGATACCGAAGCACCCATTTCACTGCTACCCAATGATCTTTTCCTGGATTTACCATGTATCTACTGACAACACCAACTGCATGTGAAATATCTGGTCTTGTACTTATCATCGCATACGTCAAACTTCCTACTGCATTAGCATACGATACATGAGACATATAGTGCTTTTCTTCATCATTTTTAGGACTCAAACCTGAAGAAAGCTTGAAATGAGAAGCTAAAGGGATACTAGAAGGTTTCACCTTATCCATACCGAATTTTTGAAGTATTTTCTCCACATACTTCTTTTGTGATAACCACAGCTTGCCATTTTTCCTGTCTTTGTGTATCTGCATGCCCAAGATCTGATTTGCTGCTCCTAGATCCTTCATATCAAACGTCCTAGCCAACTAAGCCTTTAATCTGTTGATTTCAAACATGCTCTTTCTTGCGACAAGCATATCATCAACATACAATACCAAAATAGTGAACATGTCATTTTCCAACTTTTTAAAGTACACACAATGATCATACTCACTCTTGGTAAAATTCTGACTCACCATGAAAGAATCAAACTTCTTGTACCATTGCCTGGGAGACTGCCTCAGGCCATACAATGATTTTTTGAGCATGAAAACAAACCTCTTGTTGCAATTCTGAACGAACCCTTCTATTTGTTCCATGAAAATTTCCTCATCTAAATCTCCATGTAAGAAAGTTGTTTTGACATCTAGCTGCTCTAACTCCAAACCATATAAACCAACTAGTGCTAACAAAATTATGATAGAAGCAAGTTTTAAAACTGGTGAAAAAATATCATGAAAGTCAATACCTGTTTTCTGAGAAAACCCTTTTGCAACCAGTCTCACTTTGTACTTCGAAACAGTTTCATCGGCTCCTTTCTTCAGTTTGTACACCCATTTGCAACCAACCACTTTCATACTCTCCGAAAGTTCCACAAGATCCCACATTTTGTTCTTTGCCAAAGAATCCATTTCTTCTTTCATTACATGTTTCCATTTGTCACTGTCAGACACTTCTAATGCTTCCTTATAACTGTCAGGTTCTCCTTCATTAGAAATGAAAACAAAACCATCATACCTCTTTGGAAAAGTTTTGTTCCGCGTAGATCTCTGTAGAGTTTGTTGTGGTATTTCCTCTATTTCTGTCTGCTTATCCTCTTCTTGAGGAGTGGCCTCATGAATATCCTCTTCCTGGACATCCTCATGAGTCCCCCTTGCAAATGACTGAGTATCAAACTGAATTTACTGAAACTGTGGTACATTAGCCTGTTTCAAATCATGCGTTCAGCAACGCCGTTCTGTTGCGGAGTGTAAACAATGATCTTATGCTTCTCGATCCCATCCTTCTTGCAATAATTATCAAACTCCTTCGAAGTAAATTCGGTTCCATTATCTGTTCTAAGACATTTAATGAACCTGCCAGTGCTCTTTTCAACCAAAGCTCTAAATTGCTTAAATATATCAAAAACATGAGCTTTTCTCTTTAATAAATAGATCTAGACTTTCCTTGAGTAATCATCTATAAAACTCACGAAATATGATGATCCCCCATAAGAAATTTTAGGAGATGGACCCATAGATCAGAATGTATGTAGTCTAGGATACCTTTACTAGTGTGTTTTCCAGATTTAAATTTTTGTCTAGCCTGTTTACCATAAATATAGTGCTCACAAAACTTCAAATCTATATATTTTAAACTAGGAAGCAACTTTCGATTAGCAAGTACCTTCATTCCTTTTTCGCTGATATGACCTAACCGCTGATGCCATAGACAAGTGATGTCTGCTACTACACCAACTGATGCTATTGTTGCATGATCGACTTCCGTCCTCCCTTCAAGTCTATACAGGTTCCCAACTCTGTTTGCCTTCATAACAACAAAGATACCTTTCGATACCTTCATAACTCCACCTTGAATTGTAAATTTGTAACCAACATGATCAAGAACTCCCATTGATATCAAGTTCTTCCTCAGTTTAGGTACATGTCTCACATCTGTTAGAGTCCTAATAGTCCCATCATACATTTTAATTTCGATACTCCATATACCAACAGTTTTACATGTAACATTATTTCCCATATAAACTACCCCGTCATCTATAGATTGGTATGAGGAATGCAAATTTCTATGAAGACACATGTGGTGAGATGCTCCAGAATCAATTAACCAGTCAGAATGGTATTGTGAGACAGTAGATGTATATAATACCTCATTGATCATACCTGAATCATTCTCGGCTATGTTTGCCTCCTTTGTAGAGTCCTCCTCCTTAGAAGCTCGCTTGTGTTTCCAGCAATCTTTCTTAAGATGTCCTGCTTTATTGCAGTACCAGCACTTCAATTTACTCTTTTTTCCCTTCGACTTTGACCTTGATGTACCCTTTGAATGTTGTCCTCTTTCACTGGTTCTTCCTCTGGCCACCATTACTTCTGATGTCAAGGTTTCAAGAGTAGATGTCTTTCGAGTTTCCTCAGAAAGTAAGGCTCCCACAACTTCATCGAAGGTAATAGATTCAGTAGAACTAAAACTGATATAGTTTACAAAATGTACCCACGACTCAGACAGAGAGCACAACAGTAAAATCGCCTTGCCTTCAGATTTAATAATATCTTCCATACTAGCCAACTGACAAATAAGAGTATTGAATGCATTCAAGTGTTCAGAAATCTTTGTACCTTCTTTCAGACGCAAGGTAAAAAACTGTCGCTTCAGGAGTATTTTATTCGTCAAGGATTTAATCATGTACAAAATTTCCAACTTTGTCCAGAGACCTTCTGCTGTAGTTTCAGACATGATGTTAAATAAAACATCGTCAGCCAAGCACAGACGAATAACACTGAGAGCTCTTTCATCAATCTCGCTCCAGTCTTCATCTGAAATATCTGCGGGTTTCTTTGTCTTCCCTGCCAGTGCCTTCACTACTCCTTGCTGCACGAGCATATCCCGCATCTTGACCTTCCACAACTCGAAATTATTGCTCCCATTGAACTTCTCAATTTCAAATTTAACACTCTGCGTTTTTGCCATTTTCTCAAAAACTAGGTCAAAAAACTTTATAAGAGAAACCCTTTTCAAAATAATGGAATAAAGGTTTTCAAATACTCAAAATAATATATATATATATATCAAACCTTATAACTCCCACCTCAAACCTTTATAAAACATACCTTTTATAAAACATCCCTTATAACTCCCACTTTTAAAAAACACACATCCATTTTAAAATGATCCACTTCTTTCCACTTACGTAAGCTTAACTAACTCCAGCATTCACGCTTTAAAGGAAATATTAAATATTATATGATAACCTTTTCACAGTAATAACCAAAAAAATAACCTTTCATTCACGATTTAATTCAAACTCAACATTACCGCGCTCCTCGATGAAGGACGGTCGCGGTAGTTGTGAACTTGCCATAAAAGTACCGCGCCCCACCAAGCTTAGAACCCGTGGTAGTTTAATATTACCACTCCTTCTCTGCACAGGCTTCCTACTTTGGGCTCTAGGATTCGGGTTTCATCTTACCTCGGGTAATTATTGATCTGGATTTAACTTTCTCATTCACTGCGGCCTCCTACCAAGCTCTGATACCACTTGTTGGATCTAATAGCCACAAAACAAAATATGCAGCGGAAGCAAATAAAACAAGAAAACAAATAATTATACACACATGAAATATACGCAGAGATTTACGTGGTAAAACCCTCTCTTAGGGAAACATCCATGGAGTAATGGCATCGGTATTCTTATTATTCAATAACTGAAGAATACAACAACTTTCAACTCTCCAATATCTTCTCTTACGAGAATGCAAGAAATATATACATTTCTTACATGGTTACTCATAACTGACCATATTCGGTTTGGCAGTTATATAGTCACCGAGAGACCGCTTGTCACCCGTTTCCAACACAGTCTCGCAAATTGTATGTCCATGCTATCGCTTGAGGTCTTCTCTTGTTTATTCAATCTATAGTCTATTTATACATGTTCATGGCAACAAGGTCAGCTTATTTATTATTTATTATTATTTATTTATGCATGTTTATATCGGGCAGGTCAACATAGAGGACTCTCAAAGTGGTTAAGAGGTTTGACGGATTAAAACGGGGATTTTGAGCCAAATTTTGGAAGAAAAAAAAGGGTGGTGGTTGATGGGATGTGTCATGTCCCACCAACAAAGGAGAATATGAATGAATTAGGGGTTTTTAAATTTTGTTCTATATTTATGCTATAAAATTTTAAATAATGAAATAAGGTGTAGATACATAATAAAAATATACAATGGAAATAAACTCAATATACATAGTATGCATATATAAGCATTATAGATACGACTACATGGGCTTAGCCACACCCAATCAAGCCTCATGCTACGCCAACACACAATTGTGTTTATCAAGCATGCAAAGAGACAAAGAATGAGAATGTTAAGCTAGTGAGCTCAATCACAAAGCTACAGGCATTTCAATTGGCTTCAGCCAACCTTGGCACCCATACTCAACACAAGGAAGGTCCCCTTCTCTGCCATGCAGTCACTCAAGTGACCCCTTTCCTCCAGTGTTATTCAAGGTGGGCATAGAAAGGTCCAAGTTTCGATTTTCTCTTGAATTTTATGATTTCCGACAACACTCATTTTAGCCACGAAATTTAACTTCCAAGTTCACGAATCTAGGCTTTTACATAGATTTTTGGCATTTAAAATTTCTCAAATTCGCCCCAAGGATTACCCATATGAATCCCCCTTCTAGATTTTACCAATACGTGAATTTCTAGGCAGTTCTAACACGTGAATTTATGGGTTTCTCTTTCCTTGTTATTTCTATTCTCTTCCCTTCCAAGATTGGATAACTTACTTGGAATGGATGGATTCCCCCCCCCCACACACAAAAAAAAAATGGATGGGGATGAAGGGAAGCAAATTGTTTTAACTGGAAAAAAAATGTATTCTAGGTCAAGTAAATTAAACCCATAACCTATCATATGAATTTATGCACTCATCCCATGCTTCACTAAATTCCTGAGCATATTTTTAGTAACCTTCTTATAGCATAATTAAATATCAGCAAAGAAAGTCAAGATGGGTTCTCAAGGTGACACTTGGAAATAGAGGGGTTGACTCTCTCACACCCCCTGGTCTCCGTAGTGGGTAGCATAGCCCCTCATTTTTGTTGCTTCCATAGCCAACTCTAGGATTTTATTTGCATTATCAATATTACATTGTTTTTACATTTTTCCATGGCTTATTAGCACATAGTTCACAAAATATAAAATACTTACCTTTATAAACTAGTAATTCACTAGCAAGGCGTTGTGCGAGAGTGGTTGGAAGGTTTGAGAGTGGGAGGTTTTGTTGTGTGAACGTAATAGATGAAAATGGGGATTTGAGGGTAAGTGATACTAATAAATAAGAAGAAAAAACATAGAATAACCTGCAATTAGGATAAAAACTATCACATAAGTGATTAAGCATGATGTTATTATCATCCCACACACGTTGAGTGAGGGAGCATGATTTTACTATTGTGTAAATTTTGTGTGTACATTATGTTATTTTATTCATTGTCAATGTGTTCTTCTAAGTAATTTAATTGCGTAGATATGTGTGAATTGAAGATGGAGGTTGATCTCTATAATCCTAAAAAATAAAGGAATATAAATGATATTCGTCATTGGTTAAAGATCCTAACGAGTGATTAAAATAAAGAGAACAAGTTACGACTGATTTATCAAGCCTAACCGCTTTGCAAGTGATAAATACCCACCTTTCAATTCTTGTATAACGCGCAATATCGGTAATCAAATCCACCTTTGGGATAGGTGCACCCATATCGGGGATCAAATCCACACCAAGTCAAACTTAAACCCAATATATGCGCACATCTATTAACAAATGGCATGCTTGGCACGTTGCTTGAAAGCTTTGGCATTGTTGGAGGAGGTCACGGGTTCAAACCCGCATACCTCTCCTCTTGTAAATCCGTAGACGTCTCCTCTTTTTGCGATTTTGGTTGGCATATATGTGGTGTTGGTTGTTTGTTTCTTGTAAATCCGTAGACGTCTCCTCTTTTTGCGATTTTGGTTGGCATATATGTGGTGTTGGTTGTTTGTTTCTACATTAGTTCTATGGTTTGTTCCATGACTTTTGGTTACAATATTACACATGGTTTACAATGATACATGGGTCCGAGGGATTACCAAATTACCACCTCGTGAGAAGAACTCCCACAAGAGAAGAATGGCATGGGCACTTGAAGCAATGCAAGATGTAGAGAAGTATGGTGCTCCAGATGGGACACTTAGAGAAATCAAGAGACCCAGACCATACTCCAGCTATGTGTCCCTACTATGTGACATCATTGATAAAGAACCTTCCAACTATGGCGAAGCAGCAGAAAAGAAGGACTAGAAGGATGCCATGATCGAAGAGTACCAGTCGATTATGAAGAATGATGTCTGGGAGATAGTTCCAAGACCAGTAGGGAAGTCTGTTGTGACTTCAAAATGTATCTACAAGATCAAGCATGTTGTAAATGGTAGCATCAAAAAACACAAGGCAATATTTGTGGCTCGTGGCTTCTTCCATAAAGAAGGCATAGACTACGAGGAGACATTTGTACCTGTAGCAAGATACACGTCCACCAGGTCTATACGTGCCTTAGCCGAAATAATGAAATTGAAGGTACACCAGATGGAAGTCAAGACATTCTTGAATGGTGTAGTTGAAGAGGAAGTGTATGTGGAGAAGCCACTGGGATTTGAGACACATGATAGACATACTCATGTGTGCAAGCTAAAGAAATCCTTTTATGGTTTGAAGCAAGGACCAAGGACATGGTACGGCATGATGGACAACTTTCTGATGAGCTTAGGATTTACCAAGAGTAAATCAGATTCCAACCTGTAATTTAAGTTTTAGGGAAAAAGACCAGTGATATTACTATTGTATGTAGATGACCCGTTTGTAGCAAGGGAGGTTGAATTTATTGTAGACACAAAAAGAAGGCTTTCCGTAGAATTTGAGATGAAGGACCTAGGAATGATGCACTACTTATAAGGCATGGAGGTGTGGTAGATTTAAGATGGGATTTTGCTTGGTCAAGAAAAGTATGCAGTGGAGACTCTGAAGAGGTTCAGAATCATGGACTGCAAGGAAATGTCCACACCAATGGCATCAAACTTGAATCTATTGTGTGATGGTTCTTTAGAGATAGTTGATGCCATGATGTACAGGAAGATGATTGGTTCGTTAATGTACTTGAAAAAAACGAGACCAGACATATGCTTTGCTATGAACTACATGATTCAGTTCATGATAGATCCGAGACAAGTTCACATGATTGCTGCAAAGCATGTATTGAGGTACCTGAAGGGTACAATTGAGTATGGGCTCAAATATGAGACGAATCAGAAGATTAACCTGCATGGTTATGTTCATTCAGATTGGGAAGGCAGTGCCAGAGATCGGAAGAGTACTTCAGCATGTTGCTTCAGTTTGGGATTCAATATCATCTCTTGGATTAGCATGAAGCAATCATGTGTGGCACGAAGTACAACCGGAGCAGAGTATGTTGCAGCTTGTTCAGCTATTTGTGAGGTTGTATGGCTTCGGAAGCTACTATCATATTTGTTTCATCTCATGCTAGAGGTGACTTGTATCTTTTGTGACAACCAGATTTGTGTGAAGTTGTCTGAGAACTCGGTGTTCCATGACAAGTGCAAGCATATCGGGATCAAGTACGACTATATCCGTGATATGGTGCAGAGAGGAGTAGTGAAGTTCTAGTATGTGGTGACAGACAAGCAAACAACCAATGTGTTGACCAAGCCATTAGCAAGAGTGAAGTTCGAGTACTTCAAAGAGAAGCTTGGTGTTATCCAGATCGATGTTCCTTGAAAGAGGGAGTGATGTGACTGGAAGACACAAGTGCACCAAGGTTGTATCTTACATGGTGGAAGATGCAGGTGGTCCGCAAGGACATAATTCATTTGGGATGCTCCTGAGATGTATCTACATGTTTGAATACGCTAGTAGGTCCACAGGTCATAAAGCATCTTGGATGCTCCTGGGTTGTATCTTACATGGTGGAACACATAGGTGGCCCGAAAGGACGTAACGCACTCGGGATGATCCTGGGATGTATCCACATGTTTGAAGATGCAAGTTGATTGAGAGAGTCGTTGCTGTGAATATTTAATTAATATTATTATTTATAAATTAATAGATTATTAGTTTACTAGTGCAAGGTCGTAACCCTTTGTTATGATTGCTCAAGCCCTATAAAGGTGAGCTTATTGTAAATTTATCATCATCATCTAATATATTATTCTTATTTATCATTCAATATGAAATTTGGATTCAACTATTCACAGTCCAACCGGATACAGTTGCCGCATTTGGTATCAGAGCAGATTCGCTCCTCCGACACTGAGCTCGGTTTCAGCTCCTCTCTTAGAGCGGATTCGCTCCTTCGGCCTGAGCTTGGATTCGGCTCATCCTCCCTCTCTCATCTCCAAGTTGATATTTTAGCCATCCTTCCCCTTCTTCGCTGCCACTCCCTCCTTCCGCTGCTCATCCCATGCTCTCCCATTCGCCCAGCCTCCTCCTCCCTCCACTCACTCCTCCACGCTAGCACCTTCCTCGCAGTCATTCCGCCTTCCACCTGCCCCCTCCACATAATTCCCTCCACCTCCTCTCACTCGATCCTCTCCTCACCATCGCAACTCCATTTCCGCTCCTTCCACCACCGTCGCTCCTCTCCCTTCCGCCTTCCTCCTGCTTGCTTCTCCCAACCTTCTCCACATCTCCCCACATTGACTTCCCTCCCCGCACACTCCCAGTCTCCCTACCCCTGCACGTTCTCCACTATACCTGCACAACCCTTGTCCACCTTTCACACTTCCTCCAATAGTTTCGATCCACCATCAAACCATAAAGCAAAAGGCAATCAATATCACCCTTACATAGTGTACCCACCTAAGGCAAAAATAGAGTTGTCGAAATACAATGGAAGTGAAGACCAATGCAATGCATGGCTAAACAAAGCGGACGAATACTTCGACATTTACAATATTAAATCTAATGAGGAGAAGGTGAAATATGCGTCAATGCATTTGGAAGGGTATGCCTATAATTGGTACTTATGGTGGAAGAGAGACAATTTTGCCTACACCTGGAACTTGTTCAAAAATGATTTTTTTAATAGGTTTCAAGGAATCAAAGAAGATGAAGTTTTCAGTAAACTTACCCGATTAAAGTATAAAATATCTGCTTTAACTTTCGCATGAGAAACCGGACTGTATTTTGCTGAAACACAAAGATCACCGTCCTCGCAAAACATTATAATAAAGGTTTCATAGAGTTACCCATCACAGCGCCTACTAACGTCAAACAACCACAACAGAGCAGACCACCCACGAAGAGCCTTTTTTTTCATGTCGCTAAACTCAATGGATATGATACGTTCAACGTTGGCAGGAAACTCGTCTAAGAGTGCAGACCTGCATGTATCTGCAACAGTCTTAGCTGAGGTTGTATTTGTGGCCTTATAGTATCCTACAATACATTTCTCCACTTCAGTGCGCGGTAGACTATTGTTTGATCTACCAGAAATTATTGATAACATGTCTTGTAAAGTCTGTTTCAGCATATCTAGATTCCCCGACTTGTCTAATTGGATCACACCAAGTCTGGCAGCTAACTCTGGAAAAATGTTTATCCGCAAAGAGAATAGCATAGCTCGAAGTTTGGCTTCTTGCTCCCGACTCCAACGAACATCATTCAAATACTTCATGCATTGCTCTGTGCCCTCGTGAAATAATATTTCAGAAGCAACTGGTAAAATAGCCAGGGCTTCATCCACACCCGAGAAACAATAACTTTCGTCCGCTTCATAGGAATACATGAACTGAAAACATTTCATATAAACCTCTACACTTACAGAGCAACTTATCTTGAGTTCACGAGGCCACTCATCCAATGACCAGCGAGGAGAAAGCCACGCTTCATAAAACTCGGACTTTTTTAAAAGTTGAGAATGAAGGTAAACATGATTTTCTTCCCCTCCATTTTCACCGATCAATAGAAATTTTATGTCAGCTGTTTCTTGATTTCCAAACTGGAACGACTGTGATTGTCTGGCCATTACTACTATTCTGAAGCTTACACAAGAATGAACTCTTTTCGGAAATACCTGGCCAATGAACCCACTTTCGTCTCTTTAGTGTAGACTTATAGTTTGACACAGATATAGAATAAAAGTAACAATCACAGTCTCGCAAATTTCATGTCCACGCTATCGCTTGCTGTCTTCTCTTTTTTCTTCAATATATAGTCTATTTATACATGTTCATGGCAACAAGGTCAGCTTATTTATTATTTATTTATACATGTTTATATCGGGCAGGTCGACATAGAGGACTCTCAAATTGGTTAAGAGGTTTGACGGATTAAAATGGGGATTTTGAGCCAAATTTTGGAATATTAAAAAGGGTGGTGGTTGATGGGATGTGTCATGTCCCACCAACAAAGGAGAATATGAATGAATTAGGGGTTTTTAAATTTTGTTCTATATTTATGTTATAAAATTTTAAATAATGAAATATGGTGTAGATGCATATTAAAAATATACAATGGAAATAAACTCGATACACATAGGATGTATATACAAGCATTATAGACACTAAAGGCATAACTACATGGGCTTAGCCACACCCAATCAAGCCTCATGCTACGCCAACACACAATTGTGTTTATCAAGCATACAAAGAGACAAAGAATGAGAATGTTAAGCTAGTGAGCTCAATCACAAAGCTACAGGCATTTCAATTGGCTTCAGCCAACCTTGGCACCCATACTCAACACAAGTAAGGTCCCCTTCTCTGCCATGTAGTCACTCAAGTGTACCCTTTCCTCCAGTGTTATTCAAGGTGGGCATAGAAAGGTCAGGGTTTCGATTTTCTCTTGAATTTTATGATTTATGGCGACACTCATTTTAGCCACGAAATTTAACTTCCAAGTTCACGAATCTAGGCTTTTCCATAGATTTTTGGCATTTACAATTTCTCAAATTCGCCCCAAGGATTACCCATATGAATGCCCCTTCTAGATTTTACCAATACGTGAATTTCTAGGCAGTTCTAACACCCGAATTTATGGGTTTCTCTTTCCTTGTGATTTCTATTCTCTTCCCTTCCAAGACTGGATAACTTACTTGGAATGGATGGATTCCCCCCCCCCCCCCCGCCCACACACACAAAAAATGGATGGGGATGAAGGGAAGCGAATTGTTTTAACTGGAAAAAAAATGTATTCTAGGTCAAGTAAATTGAACCCATAACCTATCATATGAATTTATGCACTCATCCCATGCTCCACTAAAATCCTGAGCAGATTTTTAGTAACCTTCTTATAGCATAATTAAATATCAACAAAGAAAGTCAAGATGGGTTCTGAAGGTGACACTTGGAAATAGAGGGGTTGACTCTATCACACCCACTTGTCTCCTTAGTGGGTAGCATAGCCCCTCATTTTTGCTGCTTCCATAGCCAACTCTAGGATTTTATTTGCATTATCAATATTACATTGTTTTTACATTTTTCCATGGCTTATTAGCACATAGTTCACAAAATATAAAATACTTACCTTTATAAACTAGTAATTCACTAGTAAGGCGTTGTGTGAGAGTGGTTGAAAGGTTTCAGAGTGGGAGGTTTTGTTGTGTGAACATAATAGATGAAAATGGGGATTTGAGGGTAAGTGATACTAATAAATAAGAAGAAAAACATAGAATAACTTGCAATTAGGATAAAAACTATCACATAAGTGATTAAGCATGATGTTATTATCATCCCACATACCTTGAGTGAGGGAGCATGATTTTACTATTGTGTAAATTTTGTGTGTACATTATGTTATTTTATTCATTGTCAATGTGTTCTTCTAAGTAATTTAATTGCGTCGATATGTGTGAATTGAAGATGGAGGTTGATCTCTATAATCTTAAAAATCAAGGAAGATTCATGGTTTTCGTCATTGGTTAAGGATCCTAATGAATGATTAAAATAAAGCAAACAAGTTACGATTGCTTTATCAAGCCTAACTGCTTTGCAAGTGATAAAAACCCACCTTTCAATTCTTGTATAACTCGCAATAGCTTGGTACGTGCAAGTTCACATGCAATAATACTTGAGAGATCATTTTACCCCATGATCCATGGCAGATTCATTGGAGTCATATGATCCTCCTTGTCATCACCCCAACCATGGTCAAGACGCCAAGATCCATCCTTAGTCGACAAAACCTCATGTTGGAATCCATACCACACTCAAAGATAAAAAAATTATTTGAAAGGGCATGTTTGGGGATTGAGGGAATGTTGATTTTTTTATAATCACACATGAGAGGTTCTAAGAGTCAAATACATTGGATATAAATAAATTCCCCAATGCCTTCATCATCTTCATCACCATCTCCATCATCATCAATGCCTTCATCATCATCACCATCTTCATCATCATCACCATCACCATGACCATCAACTTCATTCGTCCCTGATGGAATGCGTCTCCAGGTCCATCTTCAATGAGGACCAATCTTATTAGTCTTAAAAAATATTTGAACAGGGACAAAATGCCTTCATCCTTCAAGTATTCTCTCCTCAAAAGCTTCAATGCTTCCATCGTCAAATTACATTGGTTTATATAGGCAAGGTTACATAACCCATCACCACATTCCATGGGATTTGATCCCAAACTAAATGGGATAAAGATCCACTTAACATGGATAAAATATATGGCAATCCAAAATTATATGGCAAATTAAAACCATGTAATAAAAATAATACAAAGAATGTAAAATTTTGGCATAGGTGCACCCATATCGGGGATCAAATCCACGCCAAGTCAAACTTAAAACCAATATATGCGCACATCCATTAACAAATGGTGTGCTTGGCACGTTGCTTGAAAGCTTTGGAATTGTTGGAGGAGGTCACGGGTTCAAACCTGCAGACGTCTCCTCTTGTTGTGATTTTGGTTGGCGTATATGTGGTGTTGGTTGTTTGTTTCTGCACTGGTTCTATGGTTTGTTCCATGACTTGTGGTTACAATATTACACATGGTTTACAATGATACATGGGTCCGAGGGATTACCGACTTATGACGTGGCCAATTGGATCGCCACGTGGCGCTATCTGATTGGTCCACCTGGATGCCACCTGCCAACATACCTGCCACTTGTCAACAATCTATTGGTCCATCTGATCTACCATGTCACCATCTCGGCCATGTGGTACCCTTTGGTGATGCCACGTGGAACCTGCATGTTGAATGTACATGCCACGTGGCACCCTATGGGTGTGCCATGTGGCCCCTTTTTTGCCACTTTTTACTTGTTTTGTCGAAAGTTCACAACTCATTAACTTTCTCATCCGAAGGCCATTTTGCGTGAAATGAACGTCACTGGAAATCTCACGTCAAGCGTTACGCAGCTGCAAGATTCTATTTGCAATCTGAAGAATTTAATTCTGATCGATCTCATAGAGCCTCTTAGATCAAACCTTCCCACTGGGAATTTTTTGGACTACCAAAAGCCTAAATCATTCAAAATTCAAGTGAGGACATGTTCGTCTCACTTGTCCCATATCATTTGTCCATTCTTCCTGGAACCACCTTGTGAGAAGAACTCCCATAAGAGAAGATCGTCATGGGCACTTGAAGCAATGCAAGATGTAGAGAAGTATGGTGCTCCAGATGGGACACTTAGAGAAATAAAGAGACCCAGACCATACTCCAGCCATGTGGCCGTACTATGTGACATCATTGATAAAGAACCTTCCAACTATGGAGAAGCAGTAGAAAAGAAGGACTGGAAGGATGCCATGATCGAAGAGTACCAGTCAATTACGAAGAGTGATGTCTGGGAGATAGTTCCAAGACCGGTAGGGAAGTCTGCTGTGACTTCAAAATGGATCTACAAGATCAAGCATGCTGCAGATGGTAGCATCGAAAAACACAAGGAAATATTTGTGGCTCGTGGCTTCTTCCATAAAGAAGGCATAGACTACGAGGAGACATTTGCACATGTAGCAAGATACATATCCATCAGATCTATACGTGCCTTAGCCGCAATAATGAAATGGAAGGTACACTAGATGGATGTCAAGACAACATTCTTGAATGGTGTAGTTGAAGAGGAAGTGTATGTGGAGAAGCCACTGAGATTTGAGACACATGACAGACAGACTCATGTGTGCAAGCTAAAGAAATCCTTGTATGGTTTGAAGCAAGAACCAAGGACATGGTACGGCATGATGGACAAATTTCTGATGATCTTGGGATTTACCAAGAGTAAATCAGATTCCAACCTCTACTTTAAGTTTGAGGGAAAAAGACCAGTGATATTACTATTGTATGTAGATGACCTGTTTGTAACAAGGGAGGTTGAATTCATTGTAGACACAAAAAGAAGGCTTGCTGTAGAGTTCGAGATGAAGGACCTGGGAATGATGCACTACTTATAAGGCATGGAGGTGTGGCAGATTTATGATGGGATTTTCCTCGGTCAAGAAAAGTATGCAGTGGAGACTCTGAAGAGGTTCAAAATGATGGACTGCAAGGAAATGTCCACACCAGTGGCATCAAACTTGAATCTATTGTGTGATGGTTCTTCATAGACAGTTGATTCCATGATGTACAGGAAGATGATTGGTTCGTGAATGTACTTGACGAAAACGAGACCAGATATATGCTTTGCTATGAACTACATGAGTTAGTTCATGATAGATCCGAGACATGTTCACATGATTGCTGCAAAGCATGTATTGAGGTACCTGAAGGGTACAATTGAGTATGGGCTCAAATATGAGATGAATCAGAAGATTAACCTGCATGGTTATGTTGATTCAGATTGGGCAAGCAGTGCCACATATCGGAAGAGTACTTCAGGATGTTTCTTCAGTTTGGGATCCAGTAACATCTCTTGGATTAGCACGAAGTAGTCATGTGTGGAACTAAGTACAACCGGAGTAGAGTATGTTGCAGCTTGTTCAACTATATGTGAGGTTGTATGGATTCGGAAGCTACTATCATATTTGTTTGATCTCGAGCTAGAGGTGACTTGTATCTTTTGTGACAACCAGATTTGTGTGAAGTTGTCTGAGAACCCGATGTTCCATGACAAGTCCAAGCATATCGGGATCAAGTACGACTATATCCAAGATATGGTGCAGAGAGGAGCAGTGAAGCTCCAGTATGTGGTGACAGACGAGCAGACAACCAATGCGTTGACCAAGCCATTAGCAAGAGTGAAGTTCAAGTACTTCAGAGAGAAGCTTGGTGTTATCTAGATTGATGTTCCTCGAAATAGGGAGTGATGTGACTGGAAGACGCAAGTGCATCGGGGTTGTATCTTACATGGTGGAAGATGCAGGTGGTTCGCAAGGACATAATGCATTTGGGATGCTCCTGGGATGTATCTACATGTTTGAAGATGCTGGTAGGTCCACGGGTCATAAAGCATCTTGGATGCGCCTGGGTTGTCTCTTACATGGTGGAAGACATAGGTGGTCCAAAAGGACGTAATGCACTTGGGATGATCCTGGGATGTATCCACATGTTTGAAGATGCAGGTTGATTGAGAGAGTCATTGATGTGAATATTTAATTGATATTATTATTTATAAATTAATAGATTATTAGTTTACTAGTGAAAGGTCGTAACCCTTCGTTATGATTGCTCAAGCCCTATAAAGGTGACCTTATTGTAAATTTATCATCATCATCTAATATATTATTCTTATTTATCATTCAATATGAAAGTTGGATTCAACTATTAACAGTCCAACTGGATACGTTTGCTGCATTTGGTATCAGAGCGGATTCGCTCCTTGCACTGAGCTCATTTTCGGCTCCTCTCTCAGAGCAGATTCGCTCCTCGCACTGAGCTCGTTTTCGGCTCCTCTCTCAGAGCGGATTCGCTCCTTCAACCTGAGCTCGGATTCATCTCATCCTCCCTCTCTCATCTCTAAGCTGCTATTTTATCCATCCTTCCCCTTCTTCGCTGCCACTCCCTCTTTCCGCTGCTCATCCCATGCTCTCCCATTCGCCCAGCCTCCTCCTCCCTCCTCTCACTCCTCCACGCTAGCACCTTCCTTGCATTCCTTTTTCCCTTGCACCTACTCCCTCCACATAATTCCCTCCACCTCCTCTCACTCGCTTCTCTCCTCACCATCGCAACTCCATTTCCACTCCTTCCACCACTGTCGCTCCTCTCCCTTCTACCTTCCGCCTGCTTGCTGCTCCCTCCCTTCTCCACATCTCCCCACGCCGAATTCCCTCCCCGCACACTCCCACTCTCCCTACCCCCTCACTTTCTCCATGATACCTGCACAACCCTTTTCCACCTCTCACACTTCCTCGAGTAGTTCCGATCCACCATCAAATCATAAAGCAAAAGGCAATCAATATCACCCTTACATAGTGTAACCACCTAAGGAAAAAATAGAGTTGTCGAAATACAATGGAAGTGAAGACCAATGCAATAAATGGCTAAACAAAGCAGTGGAATACTTCGACATTTACAATATTAAATCTGACAAGGAGAAGGTGAAATATGCGTCAATGCATATGGAAGTGTACGCCTATAATTGGTACTTATGGTGGAAGAGAGACAATTTTGCCTACACCTGGAACTTGTTCAAAATGACTTTTTTAATAGGTTTCAAGGAATCAAAGAAGATGAATTTTTCAATAAACTTACCAGATTGCAACAGGTTGGAAGCGTTGAGGAATTCACACATCAATGGGAATCCTTATCGACATGAGTATTTGGGTTGTCTGACAAGCAAAGACTCGAAACCTATTTAGGAGGTCTTAAACCATACCTACAAAAAGAGTTAAAGTTACATGACATACCTAACGTAGAATTAGCAAGACATAAAGCAAAATCCATAGAACGCAAATTGGAAGGAATAAAAACAAGAGGTGATAACCACTATCAACAAAAAAAAGAGACACAATGTAGGTATTGTGAAGATGGTCACCTGGCCATCAATGCCACAAACCTAAATCATATGCCTATGAAATGGAAAATAGATCCAAGTCATCTAACAGTTACTCTGATAATATAAAAAGAAGAAAAATATATGTCGTCGATGCATTGATGACTGGACCCCATGCCATAAACGCAGGAACAATCAGACAATACAGTGCAAAATCATCAATGGGAAGGAACTCCAAGTCTCTGCACAAGAAATCTCGTCCGATTCTAATACCGACGCCGAATCTGAATGAAGGATGACATTAGGAAAAATACTCAAGCTTTGAGGAAAAGTATTTCCTAAGGGGAAGGCAATGCCGTGAATATTTAATTAATATTATTATTTATAAATTAATAGATTATTAGGTTACTAGTGAAAGGTCATAAGCCTTTGTTATGATTTCTCAAGCCCTATACAGGAGAGCTTATTGTAAATTTATCATCATCATCTAATATATTAATCTTATTTATCATTCAATATGAAAGTCGGATTCAACTATTAACATTCTAAACAGATACGGTTGTTGCAGTTGTAATACATATGGGATGTATCCACGGGGTGGAAGACGCAGATGTTGTTGGGATGTATCCACTCGGTGGAAGATGCAGGTTGAATGAGAGAGAGACATAATACATCTGGGCTATATCCACTGGGTGGAAGGCATAGATGTTCCTGGATTTTATCGACTGGGTGGAAGATGCAGGTTGTCTGTTGGACATGATATATGAACCTGGGTTTTTCTCCGCACGAGATGATGAGATTATCTGAATACGATGAGATGTTAGTAGGAGACGCATGTGATTACCATGGAAATGTAATATGTGGTCCTGGGTTATACCTACTTGATGGCTTGCTTGTAGAGATGATAAATACCTAGATGAGAGTTAGGCCTACACCCAACATGAAAAAGGGTTGGATCTGTAGAACTTATCATGACGGATAGATTCAAGAGATGTCACTAGTCAATGATCAACGAGATGAGAATTGCAGTAACATCGATGATGATGACCCAGTGATGATGATGATCCAACGATGATGATGATCAAACGATGATGACATTGTCTATAGTTTTTGATGATGATTTTGTCGAGAGAATACCTTCCTAGTTAAGAGGGAGTGTTGTTGTAAATGTAACTTCAGAAGATATTCTTTTGTATATTATTATTATATTATTATTTGAATTTTATTGTAACTCCGTCGGGGATGTCATTATTGCATTTGTTCATTTAAGAATATCAAGGTAAAACCTCCATTGTAAGTTGGGGCAATAGCTGGCCAAAAGATAAATGTAAATTGTATTTTTGAGTCTCCCTAGGACAATTCGACCCATTCAGTTAGAGAAGTCGGTTCCATGGAGGAATTAGGTCACTCACAATTAAAGTATAAATAGAGAGGGTTACTCTCTCATTTGGAAATCACACTCACTCAAGCAAGTTCACACCAAGTGAGAGAGAGAAGACCTTCAATAGCTCCCTTAGACTGATTTCATCTTTATAGACCTGGACTAAGACAATGACCAATAATATTGTTTCTCGAGTTTCATGGTTCTCTTATTTGTTGGTTTTCTTGTGTCAAATCTGAGGATCTTCATAGACCCTCAAGGTCTATAGGGTTTAGAAGAAAGGATTAAGTCACTTAAGGAGACCTTCATTTTGTAATCATGATATATTCATCTCTAGATCATAATATTAGCAAATAAGAGGCTCCCTCTTTTAGTTCTTTTATTTTTATTTTTTGCCAAATAAACCTCTAGGCTAATGGCTTGGAAACAATCTATTATCAAACTTTCAATTTTTATAAAGTTAGGCTTAGAAATCCCTCCCTAAAAAGAAGTATATCTCCAAGCGATGTACTATTTTTATATAGTAATATAATTCATGCCTAGAGTAAAATAAAAAAATAAAAATACAACACACTGAAAAATATTAGAACTTCAAAATTAATTGTTGACTAAAACAAAATATTATTTTAATGCAAAATTTTACATGAATATTTCATATAAAAGAACCATACCTTACAAGTGGTTTTCCACATTGCGTGCAACCAAATAATAAATCGATCCAACAATGAAGATTGGAAATAACATACTTACTCTCAAGTGCCTCCACTTTTTTTAGTCTCTACCGTAGGCATGAGACTATATGTTCCGCCTTTTGCAATTAATTTGAAAATCAAACATCACAAGACATTATGTTGTACAAAGTCACTACATATAATATTATTTTTGAATTTTGGTTTTTATGTTTTGTTTCAAAGTTCATTGGGTAAGAGATCTAGATTTGAAATTTTTTTATCATTGCACGAATTACAAAAAATTATAAAATAAATATAATTTTCACATATATTATAGCTACACTATAGCTTAGTTGAAATATTTTACTGACGTACACTCATCTACCATTTTATGACTTCTGACAATCTCAAGTTCGCTTTTCATGTATCAGTGACTTCTCTTACAACACTTTTTGAGCAGACTCTATTGTATAATAGAAAGGAAATATCAATTCTTGTGTATGTATTTCCTGCTTGTTGCATTAAGAGGGTTTATTCAATGTTTACTCTAGCTCTATGTTTTGTTGTTTCAATTTACAGTAATTTACTATAGCATGGAACAATGCCTCAATTTTTTTTTAATCTTGTAATTGTTTTGAGGTCAAAAAGTTTATCTTTTTTCAGCGTTGAATGCTTCTCTATATTTTCCAGGAATAAATTTTGTTTTGGTGGGTGTGATGAATTTGATGGAGCGATGGGCATCGACCCAAAGCTCTTGATTGTTTTTCCAATAGATTAGAAATGGGTTGTTTTCCATTATAATTTCAAATTACTCAAATTTCCCACAACATACGTCATGATTTACTCTGAATTTTTCATAGGATTTCATGATCTTGCTGGGCTTTATTAAACAGTCGCAGCAGGTATCTGATGTTGTAGTATCGTGGCAATTTTTTGGTACCTAGAAGATAGCACCGACTGATATTAGCGATCGGCAAGTACATTCTAAGTTCTGTAGTATAATTTGGAGGATTTTGTGAAATAAAGGAAAAGGTTGGGCGGAAATCACTGCACATTTCACTGGAGTTAGTACGCAACGTGGAGTGTCGTTCCATTGTCAGAATGATCGAGTCTATGTTTACAAAAATGTAATGTAGGTGGCATGTTTATTTTGTCAGAGATTTAAAGGGTTTTGACAAAACTTAAAATTCAGTTGAGGATTATAGAGGTTTTCATGTCTTTCCTTTTTTAGCTTTAATTACCAGCCGATTTGACATTATTTTCTAGTTTTTTTACTATTTTATGTTTTATTTACTTTCTTAACCCAAAATTTAGAGGTTTTCATGAAAGTTAGTTTGAATTTTGAAAATGTTTCTATTTTATTTGCTTCCTTAACCCAAAATTTAGAGGTTTTCACAAAAGTTAGTTCGAATTTTGAAAATGTTTAAGATACTGATGAAATTTCCATGAAATTTGACCTTTTGTTGAAGGTTTTAGATTGTGAAAATTAAATTTCCTTTTGCGTTTTTCTTCTCTGACGAATAATTTAGAGGTTTTGATAAAATTTCAGTGTCTTTGGGCTTTTGAGTGTAGAATGGCGATCCTGTGCGGACATTCTGACCAGTGAAATGATTACATGTTTAAGGTGTTAGTGATTGGAAGATTCTGCAGTTGGAAAATCGCAATTACTGTCTAGGTTTGCAAAGAATAATTTTAGTATGTACTCTAAATCAATGATTTGAGTCTAGTTCCAAATGAGGACACTCGTTATTGATAACCAAACACAAACATGGGACACAACTGGTCAAGAGATGGCGTTTGATATTTAAAAAAAATTTAATTTCTATGTTTTTCTCCATGACATGATTAAAAAGGAAGATGTTGAGTGGCGTTACAACATAGATATAAACAGATTCATTTAGGATTAATCCAGTTCAGTGTTAATGCATTGATCCAACCCATATTAAATGTATCAACTTTATGTTGTGTTTTATATTATCGACATAACTAATTCTCTGATTCTCTAGTTTCACACATTTTTAATCAAGCATGCATCGTACCTTTACGAGGTGAAAATGGTGAGTGTTTTCAGAATTTATCCATAAGGTTTTACCAGGCTAAAAATAGAGAAGGTAAGGTGTTAAAAGTGTGTACATCAAAAAATTTAGATACTAAATAATCACTTTGAGTTTGTCTTACTTGTCCCTTCTGGAAACTCACTTTTTCCCTTTCGGAGTTCAGACCCTTTTTTTTATCTTGATGAGTTTTTGAAATGTTTTTAGAAGGAAACTTAAAAATAATTGAATATATTTGCACAGTATTTAGTTTTAGTTCAGTAATTTTTGATAATATTAGTTTTATGATTTAATTGACCAGAATAATTTTATTGCTTGAAAGGCCTCTTAGAATTTTTTTTGCAGTAAAATATTGAAAGGCAGTTCAAGTAGAGATGTGTGTTTAGTATCTAGATAGAAGTTTTAGATATTTTTCACGAAAAACATCAACTATAAGTTAAATAATGTATTATTTTCAATAGTTTTGTTGGCATTGATCTCCCAATTGACAATTTGTCCCAAGCACCATTTGTCTTAGCATTAACTAAACGGAAAATTATACAAACATCTTACATGTACTTATATTCAATAGCATTCTTCAGGAACTAGTATTCAATCGCCTCCTATTTCTTTTTCGTTTAAAGTGTATCAACTTATTTTTAATTATATTCAATAGCCTCTTGTTTTTTTTTGTTGAAGGTGTATTTACTTATTTTTAAATTGATATTTATTTAGAAAGGTTTAAAATAATAAGTGTTATTTAAAAATACAATTATTTTGTGATATGATTAATGGATGAAATTATTTTTGTTGCAATATTTTCTTAAAATAATTTTTGTGAAAGTATACACTCATTTTTTATTTAATTTTTAAACAAAGATTTCAATGTAATTCATATTATTAATGTTAAGATTTTTTTTAGTTAAATTGAAATTATAGCTATCAAAATTTTTAATGTTTATATAGTTAATTTTTAATGTATAATGTAAATATGAATTATTAACTATTAAGAAAATAATAACACAATATATAAATTGAAATTATTACTATCATTTAAATATTTATATATTTTTTTTTAATATGTCGTAAATTTAAATTATCAATCATTAAGAATAGCATTTTTTACTTATGTAGATAGTTATTATTAAAAATTGTATTATGTTTAATTCTCTCTCTCTCTCTCTCTCTCTCTCTCTATATATATATATATATATATATATATATATATATATATATATAGTTGCAATTTTATTTTACTTAATGGTTTTTGCATCGAAGAGGCACATTCTACAGCCCAGTAGGGGGTGGATGTGTAACTCCTTCCGTTCTCATCCGGCACGTGACCTTTACAAAAATTAATAGAATATTATAAAAAACAATGTCGACTCAAATTAGTTTTAAATCATGTAGGACATCATATATATAAAAGTATAGAAATTAGATATATTAAAACGATAAACATTGCATTATTAAACTGCAAATGTTGAGGAAGACACCCATTCAATGCAGTCAATGAAAAGTTAAAACTAAGGTTACTAGCGTATGGAAAAATTACACCTTTATTTGAAATTACACTGCTTTATAGTTGTGACTTCTGGTAGACTTCATGAATAGCCAACCTTAACTTAATTGTGAATAATTTAATATTCAGTGATGCTCCTTCGATTTTATGAATAATGTAACAATCAATTATGCTTTCATTTCTTTTAATATACTCAAAATATTTATAGTATATTTTCATAGGTTAGTGATTGTAGCTTATTTTACATTTAAAAGATTTATATCATATTGATATAAATATATTAACATAAATAAATAGTAAATAATATTTTAGTAACACATTTCAAATAATTAATTTTAATTAATTTTTTAAAATAAAATTATATTTAAATATATATTTAAATTAAAATAAAGAAAAATTATATATATATTTTGTAAGTAAGATGGAAAATTTCCATTATCAAAGAAATTTCTTCTCCAAATTGGGGAAAGAAATAGCATGGCCAACGAAACATCTCTTGCTACTACCATAGTTAGAGTTTTTTATTTAATTCCAAAAAACATTGTTGTAAATCGCCATGGCCAAAGCCTTTGTCGAACCTTATTGTTTAAGCAGGTAGAATAAATGAATGTAGCGGGTTTTCCTACTATGTGACTTCTACCTAATCTTGCTTTCTTTTTGTAATTCTACACAGTATATTAATTAAGAAAAAGAAAGGGAATTATAGAGCATGGTGGCCTTTGAGGCGGTCTGGGATAATGGAACCATCCCAATCTAACAAAGATAACAAAACTATTACAGAGAGTTTTGAATGCCATACAAAAAAATTGCCTCTTAGGGCGAGGCCGAGTAAAGATTTTCTGACCATAATGTGCACTGTAGATGAGAGAATTATACAAAAAAAGATTGAAACAGCTATGGCAAAAAAGTTGGAAAGAGCAGAGAGAACCAGTCTTCCGAGCGGTATTTTGACTTAACATGAGGAGAATTATTCAGGAGGGAATTCCTCCAGGATTGGGCAGCCACCCTGAAATCCATTCTCAGGCAGCTTGACAGGGTGTGGATTTGATTTACGAGTGCCGAAGAGATCAGGTTTTTCTTGGTTGCATAATTTATTGTTCGGAGGAAAACTGATGGTGGACGATACCGGGAACGGTGCAGGAGGAGCAAGAGTTGGAGGAGATGCAGGCCCTTCCGAGGGCGCACCAATGACAGTCTGGACGTCGGAGACACTACCGCCAGCATCCTGGGTAGCCGAGGCACCACCACTTCCTATGTCTACCATTGTCGGACCACGACCTCTGAGGACGAGCTGGTTCTAAGAGAAGGGGGCATCCAAATTTTCCAGGCATTCATCCATCTCATTGAGTTCGACTCTGGTAGCCAACAACAGATTTCTCGCAGAGCCCAGTTGTTGAGCATGTCGTCCATGAGCTTCCCTAGCATGTTCTTCATAATCCAATAATGGTTAATGTTGTCTCCATTATTGCCTAAGGCCAAGTGGTTTGCAACGAGATGCCCTTCCCACTCATCTATCAGATTGTGGACCGTGAAGGAGACGCCAATATCATAACCATCACCAGAGGAAGGGGGGCCCAGAGTTCAACCCCGGCTCCCGCTTCCTTGACGAGGAGTGTCGTGCGCCCTGGTCATGGCGGAAAGCACTGAGTAAAGCCACACCCAAATCGACAGGTAAGAACGAAAAAACATAGAGAGAAACCAGCGCCGAGGAGGAGTGATGAGAATGCAGTCATAGTCGTTCGCAAGCCCGTTTAAGGGGCGATATTCCTAGCTCGCACGATCCATTTCAATGTGCCAAGAGCTGACTTGAATGGACATAGAGCTGACTTTAATGCACAGAAGGTCGACGTGAGGGCAGAATGTACCAGGATCATCTCCATCCAACAGGTGAGGGGACGTCCAGGTGAAGCTTCACAAATGAGCCATTAATCAACATGAGGCGGAGGCGATCCGTCAATTATGTGCATGGGGTGCGTTGTGCCATGTCTCAGGCCCCCATGTCGAGGATCCTCCAGCACATGACCCCATGTGTCTTGGTGGCACCCGCATCCAGGGTTCTACCTAAGCTTGAATTACATGAAAATTCCTCATTAATTTGTTTGTTTGGTTCGAAGCAAATTCATTAATTTGTTTGTTTGCTTGGAAGCAAATTCATCAACCATTTAGGAGATGCATATCTGAAGACATCACATGAAGGGTGGTACGTGAAGATTGCAACGCATTTATGTCTATTAAATTTTATTTGATTTTCATTAGTTTCTAAATCATTAAAAATTTCTGACAAAATTTGATAAAGTTCTATAAAATTTAAATAATAAATTGAATATTTAAAAAAATGAAAAATATTTTGTAATTTTTTAAAATATAAATAGTTATTTTTTGATTGGTCAATACATTTGGAATGACTAATTTAGTGTAAATTAAAATACTAGATATATTATAATAAAACATAAAAAAACCATAACTTTTTCAAAACATAATATTATTAAAAGAGCCAAACTCTATGTGTCTTAAATAATTAATATTAAATATTAACATTTAATATATATAGTTTATTTAATATATATGGATACAAATATAAAACATTATATATAATATATGTTTATTTAAAAATTATTTGTTTTTTTTCTAAATTTAAAGAGAGGTATTAAGTAGTATGTCGTTCTTATTCATATGAATGATGTGAATGTTGTAGTTGATTGACTCAACTTTCAATACATTGTAAATAATAGTATTTCACATTCAATAAGAATGTTGTCTTGTTTGATATTGTGTAGAAAATTTAAAAAACATATTGTACTCGAAAAAGAGTATAATGACGTCATCAAAATAGGGACTAAGTTGTATGGAACTGTTATTAATATGAATGATATGAATGTTGTAGTTGATTGACTCAACTTTCAATACATTGTAAATATCATCAGTATTTCACATTCAATAAGAATGTTGTCTTGTTTGCTATTGTTTAGAAAATAAAAAAAAAACGTATTTTTTTTTCAAAAAAGTGTACAATGACGTCATCAAATTACCTATTGTAAACTTATAGGCATAACCATTAATCATATTGTTCCATAAAGCCACATGCCATTCCAATAGTTCCTTGCCATTCCAATAGTTCCAAGGCTTCTTTTCCCCGACCACACATAGTACCATAACTTGGTATCATGACAATCCACGACACAATGTTTTTCTTTTGAATTTGATAAAAAAACTTACGGGCTTTGGCCAAGCCCACATATTTGGCATATATGAGCAAAATTGTATTAACTAAAAGGGTGGCTTCATAGTCATATCATGCATGAATTATGTGAAAATGGACTACTTTTCCTTCTGAGAAAGTATTATATATATATATATATATATATATATGTAATTATAATATATATATATATATATATATATATATATATATATATCTATATATTATAATAATAATAATAAAGTGAATAATAATATTTATCATTATCTAGGTCAAAGTTTGAAGTCACAAGGTAGGCTAAGCCATTAATACCTACTTTCTTATCCCATGTTAACAAGATGGGTTAGAAACATATATATAATGGGATGATGTTGAAATATAATAAAATGTATATACTAAATTAATTGAAGAAAAAGAAGAAATTAGCAGAATTTGGATCAAATATAAATATATGAGAAATAATTTATGATTTAGTCATTGGCATATAATTTGGGTGAAATGTTGGTTAAAAGTTGTAATTTATGATATAAATCATTAATGATTGTATAAGTTATTGAGGGTGGTGTCTTGAAGTATGATTGACACATCTATACATATTGCAAAAATGAATTCAATATGAAAAAACAAAATTTACATGATAAAACACATTAAAATGAACTTAATCAGCATAGATCCATCTTAAACCCGTATCTATTAAGCACCGAGAGGGATCCAATTTCTTGAGGTGTATTTATTTTTTTAAATTTAAACTCAAGAAATTTGATCTCTCTTGATTGATAGATCCAGGTTTAAGTTTTAAGTTTTTATTTTATAAAAGAACATCTATTTTTTAATAACTTTTTCATAATATTTTATTTTATGAACCAAAATGGATTTTTTTTAAATACTTTCCATAATTTTTTATTTTATGAGCCAACATGAATTTTTTTAATTATTTTATTAGTAACAAACATTACATCACAAACGTTATGGGCTGTAGAGCGCCTCGTTTCACTAGGTGCAATTACATATAAATAAAATAAATAAAATATATTACTAACTTATATTCACATAATCTTTGATTAGTCATTTATGTTAGTACTTCATCTATATTAGTAGTTTATGTTAGTAATTTATAGATATATAACTTAAAATACATAAAAAAAATTGTCAAAATTTATAGTATTTAGCTTATAAAAAATTGTTATGACTAACGTTTTTGGTTGCATCTAGCCACAAATTAACCATTTTATACTAGTGATGTGGATGGAGTGGGTGGATATTATACAACAAGGGGAGACTAACATTGTTCTTGGAAGATAATGAAGTGGTGGAGAATTGGTGGTGGAAGAAACTCTAGTGAATAAAAGCTCCTCTATTTGTTCATGTTGTTGGTTTTCCTGAATAAATTTTTTACATTGGATATACATTGTTGAAACATGCATGGCAAGGGCCAGGTTTATTTCCTATGTAGAAATAATGGTGAGACAATACATCATTTACTTAGAGACTATCATTTTGCAAGAGAGGAAGTTGTCATTAAGGGGGGATAGGCTCTAATGCCTCCTTCCTTCTTCCATTGTGTCATTTTTGTAAATCCTTCAATCAAATCCCAACTTTGTTCTCAGGGGGATGTTAGGACACTTAGACACTTAGGAGTTAGTTAAGATCAACTTGGTTTAATGTTTCTTTAGTTAAAGTGTGTTTATTTAGTATGCAAATTAGTATGTATTTGTACTTATATAATAAGGGTTATGATATGTTCTAGACATAAAGTGATATGATTGTTCATCTTCTCCTCAATCTTAAGGACTACATTGATTGGTGGCTTAGTACCCAACTGTCCATGATCTCTATTTAAAGAGAATAGAGGGTCATTAGATAAGGATCGATGTGAGAAACTCATATATAAATTATTTTTCTTTCTGCATTAATATGTACTTCCTCAACTGGTCATTTGGATGCAATTGTGAATTGTTTCCCTCTATTAGGATTTTAATAGTGTAAAATATCGATGTGTCAATTTCTGATATGTTTGTGTGAGTCATTTCTTAAGGTGTTTGACCTATGTGGAAATAACTTGTTTTAGTTGAACAGTTTGCAGCTTACAAGTATTTCTAGGCTCGTTGTGTATTTGTTAAAGAAAATATCAATATGTTACAGAAGAAGGTCATTGTAAGAAGAGGAATGAATCCCACTGAAGTGGTTGATAGTTAAGCTCTATAGAGGATTCCAAATATTGGGTTTTCCAAAAGAATATATACCAAAGCTTCTAAGATGATAGAGGTTTATTGGTTGGTTAAAACACTCATTGCCCAGGCAATGGAAGAAGTTGAGTCTCAATCACTAAAAAAATCTAAGGAGGCTAGAATTTATGGAAGCTATGTATGATGCGTTGATCAAGATCAATTGGGATTTAAGGCTAGAGTATTCCAAGAAGACCTAGATTTTTAGGAAAAGGATGCCAATGAGAAGAAATTGAGGACCCTCGGTAGCTCCCTTAAACCAACTTCATCATTATGGATTTGGACTCAAACAATGACCATTAATCTTGTCCCCAAGTTGTATTGCTCTCTTATTTTTCATTTTGTTTATGTTAGTTCTGAGGATCTTCATACTCTCTATGTCTAAAGGGTTTAGAAAAAGGGATAGAATCATTTAACAAAACCTTCATTTTATTATCTTGATATTTACATCTTTACATAAAATATTAACAAATTAAAGACTTCCTCCTTTAATTCTTTTTATTTTTTCACAAATCAATCAATAGGTTAATGGCATGACAATAATCTCTTATTGCACTTTTAGTTTTTACAAGGTCAAGCTTAGAAATCCCTCCCCATGAGGAAGAACAACTCCACTGTGATGGAATACTTTGTATACAATAATATAATCCATGCCTAAATTACAAAAAAAAGGATAATTCATGCCTAAATTACAAACGAAAGGATAGAACAATTTGGCAACCTAAATTAAATTGTTGATTAAAACAACAATATTATTTTAATTCTAAATTTCAAAACAATAGTCCATACAAAATAACCATACCTCTACCGTGCTTGCAACCAAATAATAAATCAATGAAATGATGAAGATTGGAGCTAACAAACCCACTCTAAAGTGGCTCCTCGACTTTCAATACATTGTAAATACCATCGTTTGACATTCAATGAGAATGCTATCTTGTTTGATATGTTGTGTGGTTTTGGTGCCTGCAATCAAATATAAAACCTGCAATGCAGTTATATCAAATAATGTTGCCATTCAAGATGGCATCCTGCACTTTCTGAGCCCACCACTTGAACGCATTACTTTGGTCCATTGATAGTCTCTTCAATGCGTCTTTCCAGGTGTTGTAAACCAATTTCTGATCAGCGAGAGGCAGCGTGTCAGCCACATCCATAATCCCTCTCTCCAGTGCCGACAATTTCTCACCACTCATGGGATACTCCTGAATCAGCTTTACCAGGGTATCCATCCAATTCGTTAGAAAAGAAACCCTAAATGACGCAGGAGTAATTACCTCCCCATTCCCCAGTGCATTTAGAATCCGATCAAGTAAAATATCTGCTTTAACTTTCGCATGAGCAACGTGACTGTATTTTGCTGAAACACAAAGGTCACCGTCCTCGCAAAACATTATAATAAAGGTTTCATAGAGTTTCCCATCACAGCGCCTACTAACGTCAAACAGCCACAACAGAGCAGACCACCCACGAAGAGCCTGTTTTTTCATGTCGCTAAACTCAGTGGATATGATACGTTCAACGTTGGCACGAAACTCTTCTAACAGTGCAGACCTGCATGTATCTGCAACAGCCTTAGCTGAGGTTGTATTTGCGGCCTTATAGTATCCTACAATACATTTCTCCACTTCAGTGCGCGGTAGACTATTGTTTGATCTACCAGAAATTATTGATAACATGTCTTGTAAAGTCTGTTTCAGCATATCTAGATTCCCCGACTTGTCTAATTGGTTCACACCAAGTCTGGCAGCTAACTCTGGCAAAATGTTTATCTGCAAAGAGAATAGCATAGCTCGAAGTTTGGCTTCTTGCTCCGGACTCCAACGAACAGCATTCAAATATTTCATGCATTGCTCTGTGCCCTCGTGAAATAATATTTCAGAAGCAACTGGTAGAATAGCCAGGGCTTCATCCACACCCGAGAAACAATAACTTTCGTCTGCTTCACAAGAATACATGAACTGAAAACATTTCATATAAACCTCTACACTTACAGAGCAACTTATCTTGAGTTCACGAGGCCACTCATCCAATGACCAGCGAGGAGAAAGCCACGCTTCATAAAACTCGGACTTTTTTAAAACTTGAGAATGAAGGTAAACATGATTTTCTTCCGCTCCGTTTTCACCGATCAATAGAAATTTTATGTCAGCTGTTTCCTGATCTCCAAACTGGAACGACTGTGATTGTCTGGCCATTACTACTATTCTGAAGCTTACACAAGAACGAACTCTTTTCGGAAATACCTGGCCAACGAACCCACTTTCGTCTCTTTAGTGTAGACTTATAGTTTGACACAGATATAGAATAAAAGTAACAATCACAGTCTCGCAAATTGTATGTCCACGCTATCGCTTGCTGCCTTCTCTTTTTTCTTCAATCTATAGTCTATTTATACATGTTCATGGCAACAAGGTCAGCTTATTTATTATTTGGAAGATAAAAAAGGGGGCGTGGGATAAGGGGCAATCAAATCGCTCCGCTTTTTCGGGGATTTGTTCTCTAGATTTGGTTATAAAAATGGGCGGAATCGTAGTTCCATCCATTTACTCGGGAACTATGCCATGGAACTGTGTTTCAAGGGTTTTGGCCCATTTTAAGATGACCAAGATCGTCGAAATTCCAAAAAAATAACGGGGGTGGAACTATGCCTCGCCCAAAAACCACTCACCGGAATACCAGGACTATTTGAGTGCCCCCAAACAAAGGAGAATATGAACGAATTAGGGGTGTTTAAATTTTGTTCTATATTTATATTACAAAATTTTAAATAATGAAATAAGGTGTAGAAGGATAATAAAATATACGACAGAAATAAACTCGATACACATAGCATGCATTTACAAGCATTATAGGTACTAAAGGCCGAACTACATGGGCTTAGCCACACCCAATCAAGCCTCATGATACGCCAACACACAATTGTGTTTATCAAGCATGCAAAGAGACAAAAAATGAGAATGTTAAGCTAGTGAGCTCAATCACAGAGCTATAGGCATTTCAATTGGCTTCAACCAACCTTGGCACCCATACTCAACACAAGGAAGGTCCCCTTCTCTGCCATGCAGTCACTCAAGTGCCCCCTTTCCTCCAGTGTTATTTAAGGTGGGCATAGAAAGATCCAAGTTTCGATTTTCTCTTGAATTTTATGATTTATGGCGACACTCATTTTAGCCACTAAATTTAACTTCCAAGTTCATGAATCTAGGCTTTTCCATAGATTTTTGGCATTTAAAACTTCTCAAATTCGCTGCAAGGATTACCCATATGAATCCCCCTTCTAGATTTTACCAATACGTGAATTTCTAGACAGTTCTAACACCCGAATTTCTGGGTTTCTCTTTCCTTGTGATTTCTATTCTTTTCCCTTCCAAGCCTATATATCTTACTTGGAATAGATGGATTCCCCCCCCCCCCCCCCACACAAAAAATGGATGGGGATGAAGGGAAGCGAATTGCTTTAACTGGAAAAAAATGTATTCTAGGTCAAGTAAATTGAACCCATAACCTATCATATGAATTTATGCACTCATCCCATGCTCCACTAAAGTCCCGAGCAAATTTTTAGTAACCTTCCTATAGCATAATTAAAAATCAGCAAAGAAAGTCAAGATGGGTTCTCAAGATGACACTTGGTAGTAGAGGGGTGACTCTCTCACACCCCCTCGTCTCCTTAGTGGCTAGCATAGCCCCTCATTTTTGTTGCTTCCATAGCCAACTCTAGGATTTTATTTGCATTATCAATATTACATTGTTTTTACATTTTTCCATGGCTTATTAGCACATAGTTCACAAAATATAAAATACTTGCCTTTATAAACTAGTCATTCACTAGCAAGGCGTTGTGCGAGAGTGGTTGGAAGGTTTGAGAGTGGGAGGTTTTGTTGTGTGAACATAATAGATGAAAATGGGGATTTGAGGGTAAGTGATACTAATAAATAAGAAGAAAAACATAGAATAACGTGCAATTAGGATAAAATCTATCGCATAACTGATTAAGCATGATGTTATTATTATCCCACATACCTTGAGTGAGGGAGCATGATTTTACTATTGTTTAAATTTTGTGTGTACATTATGTTATTTTATTCATTGTCAATGTGTTCTTCTAAGTACTTTAATTGCGTTGATAGGTGTGAATTGAAGATGGAGGTTGATCTCTATAATCCCAAAAATCAAGGAAGATTCATGGTATTTGTCATTGGTTAAGGATCCTAATGAATTATTAAAATAAAGGAAACAAGTTACAATTGCTTTATCAAGCCTAACCGCTTTGCAAGTGATAACTACCCACCTTTTAATTCTTGTATACTCGCAATATGCATTCATAAAGCCTAAAGATTTCCTATGTTGCCCCGCTGAACCGCACCTGCTAAAGGTAGATTAAAATATTTGTTGATTTTCAAAACCCTCAATAGTGGCGTTCTCCTTCTCTACTTCCTGGTTCGTCCAATGTTTTCTTCTTGGGGTCGATTACCAAGACAGGCATTCAATAATATAAATGATCTTAAACAATTTAATGGTAATCTCTGTTAAGATTCAATATGCTAAGACAGAAAATATCAGCATTACATTCCATTTCACAACAATAGCATATACAATATCACTGAAAGAACAACAAGCACAACATAAACACAAGAGACACAGATTTATCCCGGGAAACCCTCATGGGGAAGAAAACCCAGCAAAGCTTCCTCAATATAGATGACCAACAATACAAAGATGTAATCCACAAGCATGAGCTCCTTCTCCTCCATAGTAGATCTCTCTCTCTCAGTTATGCGCCATTCACAAGTGAGTGCAACATGTGTTAAATGAGGAACACACCTCCTCTATTTATACACAACTCCGACTTGTCAATTACATTTACTAGGTCGGCCCCAACTTAACCACTGGGTTAAACACCCCATTACAACTGACTGGGCTGAACCCTCTAGGGTGGTCTAATAACCCTTTGACCCACATAACACATACATGGCCAACCCCAATAGGGAATTCTAATAACCCAAGTTACCACGGAGGAATAAACATCTCCAGATACATGACAAAGTCCCATCGGAGGAATGAAACATCTCCGGAATAATAAAGTACAAATATAATATTCTTGGAAGTTACAATATTTCAACACTTCCCTTAACGAGAAGGATATTATAACAACATTTGCTGGAGCAAGGAGCCATCAACTACATCATACATGAACATCTATAAATAATTGGAATCTTTCTCAACATCATCAGTAACTCAAGCAGTTACTGGAACATCTTCAATACTGGAACATCAACATCTTCAGTACTGAGTCTCCATATTCTGTAGCACTTGAACAACTACAGAAACATCAACATCATCATCTAGATCCTCACGATCATCAAAATCGTCATCACATGATCATCCACATCATCATCACACAATCATCAAAATCATCATCACACGATCATCAGCATCGTCATCACACGATTATCAGCATCGTCATCACACGATCATCAGCATCGTCATCTAGAACATCACGATTAGAAACATCGTCATCTAGATCATCATGATCAACATCATCGTCATCTAGACCATCACAACTAGCAACATCGTCATCTAGATCATCACGTTCAACATCATCGTCATCTAGACCATCATGATCAACATCATCGTCATCTAGATCATCACGATCAACAGCATCGTCATCTCACGATCATCAACATCGTCATCTCAACTAGATCCTCTCGATCAACAGTACAATAGTATCAACTAGATCCTCTCGATCCACAGCACATAGAAGCATACCCTGCAACACACATGATCTATTTACGGGATGATCAATCCCTATACTTTTAAGACACCATATAATGTCTAGGGACGATGCAGTCCACTCGTCAACTTAGACAAAGTCTAAGGACAATTTTTCGAAGACATATGTCTATGGATCAATTCAGGGACCAAAGTCCGGGGATGATACAATTCCCTCTTGTCCATGAGGGACCACTTCTCAGAGACATCTATCTATGGATCAATTCAGGGACCAAAGTCCGAGGACGATACAATCCCCTCTCGTCCTCTAGGGACCACTTCTTGGAGACATCTGTCTACGGATCAATTCAGGGACCGAAGTCCGGGGACGATACAATCCCCTAATGTCCCCTAGGGACCACTTCTCGGAGACATCTGTCTATGGATCAATTCAAGGACTGAAGTTCGGGGACGATACAATCCCCTCACGTACATTTTGAACTAGTAGTTCAGGGATGATGCAATCCCCATCACGTACATTTTGAACTAGTGGTTCCGAGATGATGCAATCCCCATCACGTATATTTTGAACTAGTGGTTCCAGGATGATGCAATCCCCATCACATAGATTTTGAACTAGTGGTTCCGTGATGATGCAATCCCCATCACGTATATTTTGAACTAGTGGTTCCGGCATGATGCAATCCCCATCATGTACATTTTGAACTAGTGGTTCCAGGATGATGCAATCCCCATCACGTACATAAAGGGACGATACAGTCCTATCATATCAACTAGGTACCATATACTGACCTCATCATCAGAACACGTAGCCTCATCATCGATACAAGTATCCTCATGATCGATACAGTATCCAAATCATCAATACAAGTATCCACACCAATATGAGTATCCACATCATCAATACAAGTATCCACACCAATACAAGTATACACATCATCAATACAAGTATCCATACCAAATACAGGTATACACATCATCAATACAAGTATGCACACCAATACAAGTATACACATCATCGATACAAGTATCCATACCAATACAAGTATACACATCATCAATACAAGTATCCACAGCAATACAAACATATCTTCAATACAAGTATCCATCGAAGCAATATCATCATTGATACAGGTATCCATCTCGATACCAGTATCCAAATATTATTATCGAACATATCACTCCCCCTTTCGAGGAGGGTCCTTTTGAACTAAACCAAGCTTGTCTCGAAAATACTCAAACTTTACTCGAGATAGAGGTTTGGTCAACAAATCAGCAACTTGTTCATCAGTGCCTACATACTCGAGCTTGATAGCTCCTTTCTGCACCATATCCCGTATATAGAAATATCGGATCTCTATGTGCTTTGAATTATCATGGAACATTGGATTCTCTGTCATCTTGATACAACTCTGGTTGTCACATAGGATCACAGTGGAGTCCACCTCTAAGTCAAACAGTCCTAATAACAACTTCCGAAGCCATACCGCTTCACAACTAGCGGAGAAAGCAACTATATATATTTCACTTTAGCTATGCTGAGAGCCACACTAGACTGCTTCCTGCTAAACCACGAGATCATGGAAGATCCCAGATAATAACATCCAGCCGATGTACTCTTCCTGTCTGATACACTTCCTTCCCAATCAGCATCTTGTGTAGCCATACAATCTGAGGTCATGATCTCTAGGACAACATAGACCAAAGTCTATTGTACCCTTTAGGTACCTCATCACATGCTTTGCAACTATCAGGTGAACACATATAGTTTCCACTAGATACTGACTCGATGTGTTCACAGCAAAGCATATATCTATCCTGGTATTCGTCAGATACATTAATGACCCAATATTCTGTATGTACATAGTTACATCCACTAACTTTGATGAGTCATCCACTAACAGCTTCAAGTTGGAACCCATGAGAGTGGCCATGGTTTTACATTCGAACATATCAAATATTCTGAAGATTTCCACAGCATACTTTCCCTGGTTGAGAAAGATTCCTTCTGATCCTTGCCATACTTCCAGACCTAGGAAGTAATGCATCAATCCGAGATCTTTCATCTCAATGTCTATAGCTAGCTTCTTCTTGCTTTCCATGATCTATTTCTCATTCCCTGTCAGAAAGAGATCATCCACATACAATAATAGTATCATCCATAACATTAAGGTAAAGGTTAGGATCAACTTTACTTATGGTAAATCCCGAGCCTGCCAATTCTCCCTCTGTGACTGAACATCATTCACACTCTGCATTTAAGTGATCTTTTACATACCTATCTGTGCCATCTCCCATCAGATGGGACTACTGATATGAGCCTCAAGATCATTCAAACTCTATGGTGAGTTCCTTCTTGCATCCATCTAAGAGAAGAATGTCATTTGTATAAAGACACCATCGTTAACCTTGTAGCAAAGGTTGAAATCCGCATCACCCATGGTGATCATTAAGCTCATCAAATTATTATCGATCCTGGGTACCTGTACAGAGATTTCTTCAATTGAATTTTGGGAGTTTTCTTCGATCACACCATTGAGAGAACAATATTATCTAGCTACTTGGAGCAAACATCTCGTCATCATCCTCTTCCTATTTCTAAGGGAATCTTCTAGCCACGAGCCTTCTATAGTATGTTTCATTTGCAAATCTTCTTGTTCAGTGTTCATCATTCTTCATGATCTTTCCTACAAATCAAAATTAAGTACATGATTAGTAATACTTCATAATAATCAAATCATGTTGACATGATAACCTATTATGCATACATATATGATTTACATAGTTATGCAACTATCTTGACCAATACTTTGGCACAACACTTTTCCATATCCTGTATGCATACAGTGGCTATCTAGATGCCTTCCATCTCTACCAGAACATACTATCGAGAGCGTGCACAGCTCTCAGCATGTCAGCAAAGAGATTTCATTCTAGACAATCAACAATGGAATGTTTTTCCAACTTACCAATCATATGCATATTAGTAGTATACTGTTCAATGCTATATGAATGTTTACACTCAGCATGATATATTCTAGGAATACAAATATGCATACAACTATTACAAGCAATATCATTTACTATTTCAAAGATTCAAATAACAACTCAAATACTTATCTTTTATGGTTGCCTCCCGCTTGATCTTCTATTCATTCTGTACCACTATGCATGCTCAAGTGTGCACTAATGTCATCCTCATGATCTCATATACAAACATACATTCATTAGTATAATCTCAATATTATAAAAACATTATGATTCTAAATAGTCTTAAGCATGTATGGTCATGATCATTTCATACATAGGTATACTCATCTAAGATCCTAACACAAATTAGGATTCTAACTTTGACATAGGGAAAACATACCTGGATTAGAATACATGCTTAGTTATCTCTAGCATACCCAAACAATATCTTTATTCTCTTCAATGATTTAGAGATCTTGTGCTAGAACCTGCATATCTCATAGGTTAAGCATAGTAGAACAAAGTCATACATACCCTATAAGTAGAACTATGGATGAGTCTTTGTCTTCATGTCATCATGGTCATGGAACTTGATTTGTCTTTCTTGATGTACCTGTATCTTGTTAGCAGACAACATCAACCTCATACAACACCACAGTGCATTATTACAATCATATAACCCTAATCAATGAATGTCTTCTATCATTCACATGCATTCATACTTTTACTAGGATGATAAGACAATTCTAACATTAATCAAGATTGTACTAACCTAAATAATATGAAGACAACCATATTATGAACTTAATCAAGAATAAGATTTCAAAAAATACCTGTATCTCGTTAAGTCATACCTGTCGAGATTTCTTGTAGTCTTCTTATGTAAGGCCTTAGCCTCATCTACCCCTGAAACTGGACCTCGAGCTTGATTAGGGTTTGTCAGAGAAACCCTAAAAAATCAAACTTTGACTTTCACACTTTTGAATGGATGGAAAGATGTGCCTTGCTGAGCTGATCAAGCTAGCATACTTCAATTTTGAAATCTCCAAATTTTGACCCCTCAAAATTACCTCTGAAACTTTTGGATCTTCTGGACAGGATCCTGAACTAGGGCTTCATGAAGCCCACCCTTCTTCCCAATAAAAAGATTCGATCCAAAGCTCTAATCTCTTATTTTTCTGAGGAGCTTCCATCCGTGGTCGCAGACTTCAAAAATTCCAACTTTTGCAGAAGCCCTAATTTTCCACCTTTCTGATCAAGGTCCCGAACTAGGGTTTGATCAAGCCCACCCTTCCGACCAACCAAAAAATTCGATCTTGGTCTCTAAATTTCTATTTTTCTGAGTAGCATTCAGCCGTGGACTCCGATTCCAAAAATTCCAACTTTCTTCGAAAGCCTAATTTCCTACAACAGTGACGATTCATGAATGAAGGTGCTCAAAATCCAAATCTGTTTTGGCAGAAATATGCACCTGATTGTTTCTAGTGTAACTCCGAAATTACAAATCCACAGCGTCTAAAACTTCTCCCTGTGGTATCCCGACCTGTCCTCTTTCCAACCCCATAGGTCTGACCTCAATTGGATTCTCTGAGAGAGAGTTATGCCAAGTGTCGTAACGTGACCTATTTATGGGATAAAACAGGAGAGCTAACTTGTACAGCGTTCCACGTGTCACTAGTTCAACTTCGGCCTCTGAAAACATTTCCTGAGATAGTACATTCCGTGCACTACCTGTCACTTTTTACTAAATTTCATTTGGCACTTCCTAGCCCAAGTTATGACCTTTTTTCCTAGGTCACCTGATTATGACTGAGATCTGAAAGAGGTAGAAACCCTAACTTGTATTGATCATAAATCACAAAGTACAATGAATTAGAGGCTGTCCTTTGGACACAAGGTACAAGGGAATGTTATATATGACTTGTAAAGGTTTGATAGCCAGACCCTTTGCGAAAATGGTTTTATAGTGAAATTTTCACGATGACTGGTTTTTTCTATATAAAACCCTAACCTTCAAATTGTCGCAAGTGAAGAAAGTGTCATAAGTGCCATACCTTGCCTTAATTCAGGTTAGCTCTGATACCATGTTAATATTCAGTATGCTAAGACATAAAATATCACCATTACATTCCATTTCACAACAATAGCATATACAAGATCACTAAAAGAACAACAAGCACAGCATAGACACAAGAGACACAGATTTATCCTGGGAAACCCTCATGGGGAAGAAAACCCAACAAAGCTTCCTCAATATAGATGACCAACAATATAGAGATGTAATCCACAAGCATGATATCTTTCTCCTCCATAGAATATCTCTGTCTCTCAGTTATGCACCATTCACAAGTGAGTGCAATGTTTGTTAAATGAGGAACACACCTCCTCTATTTATACACAACTCCAACTTGTCAATTACATTAACTAGGTCGGCCCCAACTTAACCAGTGGGTTAAAAACCCCATTACAATTGACTGGGCCGACCCCTCTAGGGTGGTCTAATAACCCTTTGACCCACATAACACATACAGGGCCAACCCCAATTGGCAAGTCTAATAACCCAAGTTACCACAGATGAATAAACATCTCCGGATACATGACAAAGTCCCATCGGAGGAATGAAACATCTCCGGAATAATAAAGTACAAATATAATATTATTAGAACTTACAATATTTCAACAATATCATAGTTACCACTCCTGCTACCTTCCACTTTCACTTTGGTTTTCATTCTTTTTTGTTTATAATCATGTAGATAATGTCCTCACAACTGCAACACCCAGACAAGTTGATGAGTGCACAGGCTGGAAATATTTGATCCTTCGAGTTTGGATCCATTTGAAGTGCTAAGGCATGATGAAATATAGTGCGAGAAGAATTTGATGATCTAGGTGTCTCGACAATTTCGATGTTTCAATGACAAAGCGAAGCATAAGTGATTATCTATTAAATTTCATGCAATAAATTATTTTATGACATGGATCACGAGAGTTATTATGATCGACTTTTTTTGGTAATCCGCACTAACTTCAAAATGGAGTCACAAACGATTGCTATGACAACCTCGGCCTGTAATTATTGTTGTCATCATGCCTCCAATTATGAGTTTGGTCTCATAGATATCTATGGCATTTATACCCCAATATGCACGCAACCAATAGGTCATCATATGTTTTCAGGATTCAAAAATACAGTAAGATATCTTTCATTTAGAATGGTTGGGAATTTTCTAGTTTTTATTTATTTTAGGTAATAAACTCAATAGAAATTTAAATATTTTGTCTATCGACATTCATCGATCACAAGTTAAGTGGTTGTGCTATTTATGTTATATTATCAAATGTTAATGTGTTTTTCTGATTGCGTTAATGGTTTTAAGGATAAATTCTCAGTTATAAGTATGTTATTTCACTTGTAATTTCATTATGAGAATAAATTATGTGTCGATTCCCACACACATTTATGAGAATAAAATCTGCGTCGATTCCCACACACATTTTTGTTTAGCTTCTCCAAAATATTATGTCATGAAACAAAAACAAATCATTTAATATATATGCAAGCTTGAACCTCGTAATTGATTGTGTTAGAAATGAAACCAGAATTTTCTTGTTGAGGAGACAATGTGAAGAGTAGTCTAAGTACCTTATCATTGTACCAGCTATATATTGCAGTAAGGGCATACTCCAAAGTCCTTGTATTGGAGTATATGATAATCAGAGGGTATTTTGGGAATGGTTCTATCGCAACTTAGTCTTCGAAAATATATGGGGACAAGCTTCTTTAGAGTCCTTCTCATAAACTTTGCAAGCGCTTCATCTCCAACTTTTGGTTGTTTGAATGTATAAACATCCAACAATTTCTCTAACAATGTTTCTTCATTGTCCATAAACAATATTGTTGGAAACAACACAACACAAAGAAGACACCACCAAGGTGGTGAATGCAGAACTACTATGATTATCGAATATCTTGGATTTTTCTAAATGGTTTGCAACACCTAAAGCTTCTAGAAATCCAAGATGAACCTTTTAGATTTGACTGAATTGATACCATAAGAAATCAAAATCTTTTCCTCAATCATCTGTATCAAATTTCTCTGTACCTCTGAACTTGGCTATCACTATCAGCGATGCGTCTACTTCCTTATCGCAGAATATAAATGCTTTGGTTATTTCTTTTGCAAGTGATATGATTGCATTTTCAACATAAATTGATGAACACAAAATTATTCACACAAAAATTGATAAATATGCAATGGTTAATAATATATAGTTTATTGAAGCCAAAGAGTTGCATATCATTCCACGAAATGCATATGAAGGATGATATTGATAGAGTATTGCATGAATAAGTAATTGAAATAAATAGTACCTTACAATGTTCTATGACTCTGTATTTGATAACAAATTTATTTCCATAAACTATAGTTGAAAACCATGATGCAAAGGTCTACCTAGAACCTAGTCCTAGGTTCAACGGTTTAGTCAATAACCCCACTAGTTCCACCATCATACTTAATAATGCTCAATAAGGAAGATAAAATTTTAGAAACTACTTGGACCCTCTACTTGGTATTACGATACTTCATCTTGAACAAATCAAAACATTCAACCAAACCCTAACTCATGATGTTCACAAAGCATGAAATCCTTATAATTTAATTCTAAGCACATTAAAAGAAGCTATAAAATAAAGAAATAGATCAATACAATCATTGGTGGGTGGGATGAACAAGGTTTTTATATATTGGAAATGCACAATTATGAGAAAGCATGCTTACATGTCATTCCAGTTTAGCGCGGTTTATTCAGTTCAGATCGGTGAGGCGGCTCATATCGACATTGAATAATTTTAATGGCATGAAGTTTAATTACTTAACTCAATAATAGAATTAAGTTTAATTACTTAATTCTATGGGAGAATGCCATAGGAGGTGTTGCGAAGAGTATGCCATTTTAGACTGATGGTCCTGATGGTCCCGACAACCCAGATGTCTTATGGTCTGATATTCAATGGACTAGTGTACTCGATTGGTGATAGTTCGAAGTATCATTAACTATGAGACTTTCATCTCTATTCCAAGTATCATTAAATATGAGACTTTCATCTCTCTTCCAAGTATCATTAACTATGAGACTTTCATCTCTATTGAGATTATTCTTGTTAAGCTCAATTTCAATAACTCCTTGAATTTTTCTCTTGCCGTAATGGTCAATTTTAGTAATAATCTGAGCTTTATCAATACAAATAATATGGCTTGTGTCCTAAGAGTGCTCAGGACCGAACTTCTTATGCGATTGTGTTTGATCTCTATGCACATTTCCTTCAACCTTGCTTGTAAGGATCTTCCAATCTCACCAATATATTGTTCACCACAACAACATGGAATGATGTAGACACATTTCTAAAGATTTGGATCGATAGGGTCCTTAGCACAATCCAGTAAGTTCTTTATAGTATTATGAGGAGCAAAGACAACTTTAATATTCATTTTCTTGAGAATTTTAGCAATTTTATCTATGGTTCCTTTAATACAAGGCAGTGTGATAGTTTTAACTTTGAATGGATCCAAGATTTGAGGTGCTTTTGTTTGGATTTCAAGACAACCTTTTTAAATTGATGATCCTTATAGTCGTTGATTTGGAAAACCCAATAGGAAATATGTGATGGTTGTTCCCTCATTGTCAATGTACCAATAACTATATTTCTCGATGGAGGTTCGGAGGTTTTATTTAGCCGGTGATTTAATCACTAGTTTTGTAATGTTTTTCAGTCCAATAAGTTTCCATTCCCAGGAAAAATATGGCTTGTATATATATGTATTTTTGCTTGTTAATGAAAAAAGACGAAAAAAGAGAAACATAGAAGAAGAAGAAGAAATTGGTTCTGCTATGTCTGCATATTTTGCATATTTGTGAGTTTGTAAACTCCCCTATAGCATTCAATTTGATCCTCTTCTATAACCTATCCCACATAAGAACTCTATTGTTTAAAATAAGAAAAATAAATAATATGCTATTGGGTGGGGCTGCAGTCTTTCAAAGCTATTTCCACCTCTAATTCCTCTCCCTCCCAACCACCTATGTCATCGATAAGTATCCCAATCTAGTTGAATATTACCCCCTTGTTGAATTAAAAACCTAAATGAGCTCATACTCTTCATTGCTTATGTGAATATGTGCCTGATTGAGTGAGTTGATGTATTGTTTCCACTGGGTTTTCTAGTCCCCAAGCAAACCCAAAACCTCCACATATAACCAAACTTTTTTCTAGATGTTGGTGGAATGAGCATCCACTTCTTTATCTAAGGTGAATCATCCTTGTTCCTGTAGATGGTAAATCAAATCAAAATTGAGCTTCATGTTTCCCTTACAACCAATATTCCATGCTAAGTATTGTCTAATTATTGGAAAGGCCAAAGTCAATGCCTTCCATTGATTGGAAACCAAGTGAATATGCTTGTTTCTTCTACAAATCTAGTCAATGATCGAGCTAGGAGCTAAATAATTTGCAGTTAGAATACTCCACCATAGACTCTCCCGGGATGAAAAGTTCCAAGGGGATTTAGAAACTAGTACTCGGTTAAATAAGAAAATGTTCTTTATACCCAACCCGCGAGAATCTTTTGGGGCTATAACAGTTTTCCAACTTGTAATATAACTTTCCAACTTTTAATTATTTATAATCAATCCCGGTATATTCATAATATCGAAACTCTAATTACCAGGCCTTCTTTTAACACGGTGCTTTTACAAAATAATCAATGCCTTGGGAGGCCTCTAGTTCCCTTCCAATGCTCCAACACAGGTTGGGCAAGAAGAATCTAGATTGGGATTCCAAGGAACAAAATTGTAGGTCGAGTTCCTCTCACAAGGGTACACTCCCTTAGAACCAGCTTCCTCAAGGTCAATGGCATGAACAGGTCTCTCTACCTAGGGCATCTCTAGTCCTCTCTCTCAAGTACCAGACTCCGGGCAGTACAAGGTGATGGAAAGATTGAGTAGGAATGAATACTGACTCTCAAACTAAATTATCACCTTTTATATGCATGGATTTATATTTCCATGTGCTTCTCCAAATTAGACCACTTTTCCCCTCTTAATCACCTCTTAAGATAATTAAATAATGCTTTAATTAAAGTATGACTCTTAGTCATGGTTTATGAACTTTGGGTTAAATTGTTAAGGTTAAGGAAATAAGATAAATCCCCCTAGGATCATTTCCCTTAGCCCACAATCACTTCCTCAATTGTGGAATCCTAGCCCCCCCATCTCTTCTTTGTTCTTCTTCATCTACAGCCATCGGGGATTTTATATTAATATCAAAATTTACATATTTACAATGTATTAGTCATCCTATACCATTTGTTTCCATATTCTAGCCTTTACATCAATATATACATGATTACATTATGGGGTAAAAAATGCCATGTTACAATATTATACAACAAGGGGACACTAACATTGTTCTTGGAAGGTAATGAAGTGGTGGAGAATTGGTGGTGGAAGAAATTCTAGTAAATAAAAGCTCCTCTATTTGTTCATATGGTTGGTTTTGTCAAATAAAATTCTTACATGGGATATACATTGTTGAAACTTGCATGGAAAGGGCCAAGTATTTATTTCCTATCTAGAAATAATGTCGAGACAATACATTGATCACTTACTTTGAGGATACCATTTTGCAAGCGAGGAAGTTGTCATTAAGGGGGGATAGGCTCTAATGCCTCCTTCCTTCTTCCATTGTGTCATTTTTGTAAATCCTTCAATATTATCCCAAGTTGTTCTCAAGGGGGGATGTTAGGATATTTAGACACTTAGGAGTTAGTTAAGATTAACATGGTCTAACGTGTCTTTAGTCAAAAGGTGTTTATTTAGTATGCATTTTTTCTTATATAATCTCAGGGTCATGATATATTCCAAAAATAAAGTGATCTGATAGTTCATCTTCTCTTCGGTAGTAAGGATTGCTTTTATCTGTGGTTGAGCACCGAACTAGTCAATGATATCTATTTAAAGGGAATGGAGGGCCATTAGCTAATGGTTCATTGTGGGAAACTCATATGTAAATTATTTTTCCTTTTACATTAATATACTACCTCAACTAGCCATTTGGATACGATTATGGAATGTTTCCCTCTATGGAGGTTTTAACCATGTAAAACATCGGCATGTCAATTTTTTATTTTCTTGTGTGTCATTTCTTAAGGTGTTTGACCTATGTGGGAATAACTTGCTTTAGTTGAGCAGTTTGCTTTTTACAAGTATTGCCACACTCATTCTCAAATTGCCAGGGAAAAGATCAATATGTTGGAGAAGAAGGCAATTGTGAGAACAGGATTGAATCCCATTGAATTGGCTGACAATTAAGCTCTTTAGTGGATTCCAGATATTGGGTTTTCCAAAAGTGGAGGTACTAGAGCTTCTAAGATGATAAATATTGATTGGATGGTTAAAACACTCATTAACTAGGCAATGAAGAAAACGAGTCTCAATCACACTAAAAAATACTAAGTTATAATTCAGGGAAGCTAAGTATAATGCATTGATTAAGATCCATTGGGCGTCAAGGCTATAGTAGTCTAGGAAGACCCAAATTTTTTGGAGAAGGATGTCGAGGAGAAGCAAATTGAGGTCCCTCAATAGCTCCCTTAGACCGATTTCATCTTTATAGACCTATTCTTAGACAATGACCAATAATCTTACTCGTCAAGTGTCATGGTTCTCTTATTTTTTAGTTTATTTGTGTTAGTTATGAGAATGTTCATAGACCCTCTAGGTTTATAGGGTTAGAGAAAAAGATGAAGTCACTCAAGGAGACCTTCATTTTTTTATCATGTTATGTTACTCTCTAAACCAACCTATTAGCAAGTTATAGGCTCCCTCTTTTAGTTCCTTTTTTTATTTTTTTTGGCAAATAAATCTCTAGGTTAATGGCATGGAAATAGTCTATTAACACACTTTCAGTTTTTACAGAGCCGATATTAGAAATCCCTCAATAAGTGGAAGAACAACTCCATGGTAATGTAATATTTTTTACAATAATATAGTGGATGCCTAAATTGCAAAACAAAAAGTAGAACACATTGACAACCTACTCCCCTACAAAATATTTAGAGCTTCAAAATTAACTATTGACTAAAACCAATATACTATTTTAATGCAAAATTTCACATGAACTTCATACAAAAGAACGATACCTCTATAATTGGCTTGCCACATTGTTTGCAACCAAATAATAAATTGATCTCATGATTAATATTGGAACTAACATACTCGCTCTAAAGTGCCTCTACATCTTTTAATATGAATGTTGTAGGTGAATCCTATAATTGTTTGATTCGACTTTCAATACATTTTAAATGCCATTGTTTGACATTAAATGAAAATGTTGTCTTGTTTTATATGGTGTTTAGAAAGTGCAAAAAACATATTTTTCCAAGACAATGTAGAGTGGCATAATCAAAATACCCATTGTAGGCATAGCCATTAAACATATTGTTCCATGAAGCCACATGTCATTCAAACACTTGGTGTGAAAGCTTTACAAAAACACTTAACATACATGTCTATGAGAACATTTCTTAGAGAGACATTGGATTGAATTCTCCTTCTTATTATTTCACGATGAAGTTTCTTACCATATTTTAAATCCAAGAAGCTCATACATGTTAGGAGAATGCTAGAAGGTGAAGGCATTTGGCTCAATACCCACTCTTTGCATTTAATCTAATAGATCCAAGGATTATTTAATCATGCATGAACTATGTGGGTTGTTAAGATTCAATATGCTAAGACAGAAAATATGAACATTACATTCCATTTCACAACAATAGCATATACAGGATCACTAAAATAACAACAAGCACAGCATAAACACAAGAGACATAGAATTATCCTGGGAAACCCTCATGGGGTAGAAAACCCAGCAACGCTTTCTCAATATAGATGACTAGCAAATACAAAAATGTAAACCATAGACATGAGCTCCTTCTCCTCCATAGAAGATCTCTCCCTCACCTATGCACTATTCACAAGTGAGTGTAATGTGTGTTAAATGAGGAACACACCTCCTCTATTTATACATAACTCTGACCTGTATTTTACATTGACTAGGTCGGCCCTAGCTTAATTACTTAACATAAAGTGGCAGGGCCGACCCCACTAGAGTGGTCTAATAACCTCTTTAACCCACATGACTTATACAGGGCCAACCCCCACTAGGGAAGTCTAATAACCCAAGTTACCACATTCTCCACAGAGGAATAAAACATCTCCAGATATACAATAAAGTCTTCATGGAGGAATGAAACATCTCCAGAATAATAAAGTACAAATATAATATTCTTAGAAGTTACAATATTTCAACACTCCCCCTTAACGAGAAGGCTATTATAACAACATCTGCAGGAGCAAGGAGTCATCAACATCATACATGATACATCTATAAATCATTGGAAGCTTTCTTTATACATCATCAATAACTCAAGCAGTTACTGGAATATCTTCAATACTGGATCCTCTCGATCAACATTACAATAGCATCAACCGGATCCTCTCGATCAACAGTACATAGCAGCATACCCTTCAACACACGTGATCTATTTACGGGATGATAAATCCCTATACATTTAAGACACCATATCATGTCTAGGGACGATGCATTCCACTCGTCAACTTAGACAAAGTCTAAGGACCATTTTTCGAAGACATATGTCTACGGATCAATTCAGGGACTGAAGTCCGGGGATGATACAATCCCCTCTCGTCCACTAGGGACCACGAAGACATATGTCCACGGATCAATTCAGGGACCAAATTCCGGGGATTATACAATCCCCTCTTGTCCACTAGGGACCACTTCTCGGAGACATCTGTTTACAAATCAATTCAGGGACTAAAGTTCGGGGATGATACAATCCCCTCTTGTCCACTAGGGACCACGGAGACATATGTCTGCGGATCAATTTAGGGACTGAATTCCATGGATGATACAATCCCCTCTCATCTACTAGGGACCGCTTCTCGGAGACATATGTCTATGGATCAATTCAGGGACCGAAGTCTGGGGATGATACAATCCCCTCACGTCCACTAGAGACCACAGAGATATATGTCTGCGGATCAATTCAGGGACCAAAGTCCGGGGATGATACAATCCCCTCTCGTCCACTAGGGACCACTTCTCGGAGACATCTATCTACGGATCAATTCAAGGACCGAATTTCGGGGACGATACAATCCCCTCTCATCCACTAGGGACCATATTATCGAAGACAATTGTCTACGGATCAATTTAGGGACCAAATTCTGGGGATGATACAATCCCCTCACGTACATTTTGTACTAGTGGTTTTGGGATGATGCAATCCCCATCACGTACATTTTGAACTAGTGGTTTCGGGATGATGCAATCCCCATCACGTACATTTTGAACTAGTGGTTTCGGGATGATGCAATCCCGGTGACGTACATTTTGAACCAAACGTTCAGGGACGATGCAGTACTATCATCCACTTAGACAAAGTCTAAGGACCACTTATCAGCCTTATCGTTGATATCATCGACCTCATCATCGAGACAGGTAACCTCATCATCAATACATGTATCCTCATCATCGATACAAGTATCCTCATCATCAATACAAGTATCCTCGTCATCGATACAATTATCCTTGTCATTCATACAGTATCCTCATCATCGATATAGGTATCCATATCATCAATACAAGTATCCTCGGCATCGATACAAGTATCCTTGTCATCGATACAGTATCTTCATCATCAACACAAGTATCCATATCATCAACCTTACCGTTGATATAGGCAATCTCATCATTGATACATGTATCCTTATCGATACCAGTATCCAAATATCATCATCGACCACATAACTCCCCCTTTCGAGGAGGTCCTTCTGAACTACACCAATCTTGTATTGAAAATACTCAAACTCTACTCGAGACAGAGGTTTGGTCAACACATCAACAATTTGTTTGTTAGTACTCACATACTCGAGCTTGATAGATCCTTTCTGCACCATATCCCGTATATTGAAATATCGGATCTCTATGTGCTTTGACTTATCATGGAACACTGGATTCTTTGTAATCTTGATACAACTCTGGTTTTCACACAGGATCACAGTGAGGTCCATCTCTAAGTCAAACAATCCTGATAACAAGTTCTGAAGCCATACCGCTTCACAGCTAGCAGAGCAGGCAGCTATATATTCCGCTTCAGCTGTGCTGAGAGCCACACTTGACAGCTTCCTACTAAACCACTAGATCATGGCAGATCCCACACAATAACATCCACCCGATGTGCTCTTCCTGTTTGATACACTTCCTGCCCAATCAGCATCTGTGTAGCGCCCATACAATCTGAAGTCATGATCTCCACGATAACATAGACCAAAATCTATGATGCCTTTTAGGTACCTCATCACTTGCTTTGCAGCTAGCAAAGCATATATCTGGCCTGGAATTTGTCAGATACATCAATGACCTAATAATCTGTTTGTACAGAGTTACATCCACTAACTTTGATTAGTCATCAACTAACAACTTCAATTTGGAATCCATGAGAGTGGCCATTCCAACACATCAAATTTTTTCAATATTTCTCAGCATACTTTCCCTGCTTGAGAAAGAGATCATCCACATACAAGAATAGTATCATCCATAACCTTAAGGTAGAGGTTAGGATCAACTTTACTTCTGGTAAATCCCAAGCTTGTCAAGAAGCTATCAATTTTCTCTCTGTGATTGAACATCATTCACACTTTGCATTGAGTGATCTTCTATATATCTATTCGTGCCATCTCCCATCAGATGGGTCTACTAATATGGGCCTCAAGATCATTCAAACTCTTGTGGTGAGTTACTTCTTGCATCCATTTAAGAGAAGAATTTCATATGTATATAGAAACCATCTTCAACCTTGTAGCAAAAGTTGAAATCCGTATCACCCATGGTGATCATTAATCTCATCAAATGACTATCAATCCTAGGTACCCGTACAAAGCTTTCTTCAATTGAATACTGGGAGTTTTATGGATTCGCACTTCTTCTTCAATTACACCATTAAGAGAATGGTCTTATCTATCCACTTGGAGCAAACAACTCATCATGATCCTCTTCCTCTTTCTAAGAGAATCTTCTAGCCACAAGCCTTCTATAGCATGTTTGATTTGTAAGTCTTCTTGTTGAACATCCATCACTTGTTCGGTGTTTATCATTCTTCATGATCTTTCCTACAAATCAAAGTTAATTACATGATTAGTAATACTTCATAATCATCAAATCATGTTGACATGATAACCTTTTATGCATACAAATATGATTCACATGGTTATGCAACCTTTTTGACCAATACTTTGGCACAACACTTTTTCATATCCTATATGCATACAGTGGTTATCTAGATTCCTTCCATCTCTACCAGAACATACTATCGAGAGTGTGAACAGCTCTCAGCATGTCAGCAAAGAGGTTTCATTCTAGACAAGCAACAATGGAATGTTTTTCCAACTTACCAATCATATTCATATTAGTACTATATTTTTCAATGCTATATGAATGCTTACACTTAGCATGATATATTCTAGGAATACAAATATGCATACAACTATTACGAGCAATATCATAGACTATTCAATAATTCAAATACTTATATTTTTATGTCTTGTGAGGTTGCTTCCTTCTTGGTCTCTATTTCCCTTCCATGTCATGAGCTTCTATCCATCCTTGACCACTATGCATGCTTAAGTGTGCACTAGTGTCATCATCATGATCTCATACATAATCATACATTCATTAGTATAAACTCAATATTATCACAACATTATGATTCTAAGTAATCTTGAATATGTATGGTCATGATCATTCAATACATGGGTATACTAAGATCCTAGCACAAAGTAGGATTGTAACTTGACATAGGAAAACATACCTGGATTAGATACATGCTTAGTAATGTCTAACATACCCAAAAATATCTTTATTCTCTTCAATGATTTAGAGACCTTGTGCTAGTAACCTGCATACCTCATAAGTTAAGCATAGTAGAAATAAATCATACATACCTCGTAAGTAGAGCTTCTAAAGACTATGGATAAATCTTTGTCTTTATGTCATCATGGTCATAGAACTTGATTTGTCTTTCTTGATGTACCTGTCTTTTGTTAGCAGACAACATCATCCTCATACAACACCACAAGTGCATTAGTACAATCATATAACCTTGATCAAAGAATGTCTTCTATCATTCACATGCATTCATACTTTTACTAGGGTGATAAGACAATTCTAAGATTAATCAAGATTGTACTAACCTCAATAATATGAAGACAAGCATATTATAAACTTAATCATTAACAGATTTCAACACATATTTGTATCTCCTCAAGTCATACCTGTCAGGATTAATTTTAACCCAATCCACTTTGATTTGCTGAAACTGGATCTGGAGCTGGATTAGGGTTTGTCAGGGAAACCCTAAAAATTCAAACTTTGAATTTCAAACTTTTGAATGGATGGAAAGATGCGCCTTGCTAAGCTGATCTAGCTAGCATACTTCAATTTTTAAATCTCCAAAATTTGACCCCTCAAAATTGCCTTTGAAACTTCTAGATATTCTGGACAAGATCCTGAACTAGGGTTGTATGAAGCCCACCCTTCTTCCCAATCAAAAGGTTCAATCCAAAGCTCTAAACTTCGATTTTTTTGAGGAGCTTCCAGCCGTGGTCATAGACTTCAAGAAATCCATCTTTTGCAGAAGCCCTAATTTCCACCTTTCTGATCAAAATCCTGAAATAGGGTTTGATCAAGCCCAACCTTCTGACCAACCAAAAATTTTGATCTTGGTCTCTAAATTTCGATTTTTCTTAGGAGCATTCATCCGTGGTCTCTTATTCCAAGAATGAAGGTGCTCAAAATCAAAATTTGTTTTGACAGAAATATGCACCTGCATTTTTTTGGTGTAACTCCAAAATTAAGAATCCAAAGGTTCTGAAACTTCTTCCTATGGTAGCCCGAACTGTCTTCTTTCTAACCCCAGAGGTCTGACCTCAATTGGATTCTATAAGAGAGAGTTATACCAAGTGTCGCAACGTGACCTGTTAATGGGATAAAACAAAAGAGCTAACTTGTACGGCGTGCCACGTGTCAGGGGTTCAGTTTTGGCCTTTGAAAAAGTTTCTTGAGAAACTATAGTCTGTTCTCTAACTGTCACTTTTTACGAAATTTCATTTGGAGCTTCCTATCCCAAGTTGTGACCTTTTTTCCTAGGTCACCTGTTTATGACTGAGATGTGGAAGATGCAGAAACCCTAACTTGTACTGATCATAAATCACAAAGTACAACGAATCTGAGGTTTTCCTTTGGACAAAAGGTACATGGGGATGTCACCTATGACCGGTAAAGGTTTCAGATCCCAAACCTTCGCCAAAATGGATTTATAGCGAAAGTTCCATGATGACTGGTTTTTGCTATATAAAACCCTTACCTTCAAATTGTCGCAAGTGAAGCAAGTGTCGTAAGTGCCATACATTGGTTTCCTTTAGGTTAGCTCTGATACCATGTTAAGATTCAATATGATAAGACATAAAATATCAGCATTACATTCCATTTCACAACAATAGCATATACAGGATCATTGAAAGAAAAACAAGCACAGCATAAACACAAGAGACACAGATTTATCCTGGGAAACCCTCATGGGGTAGAAAAATGAGCAACGCTTCCTCAATATAGATGACCAACAAATTCAAAGATGTAAACCATAGAAATGAGCTCCTTCTCCTCCATATAAGATCTCTCCCTCACCTATGCGCTATTCACAAGTGAGTGTAATGTGTGTTAAATGAGGAACACACCTCCTCTATTTATACACAACTCCAACTTGTGTTTAACATTAACTAGATCAGCCCCAACTTAATTACTTAACATAATGTGGTAGGGCCGACCCCACTAGGGTGGTCTAATAAACCCCTTTAACCCACATGACTCATACAGGGACGAACCCCACTAGGGAAGTCTAATAACCCAAGTTACCACATTCTCCACGGAGGAATAAAACATCTCCGGATATACAATAAAGTCTTCACGGAGGAATGAAACATCTCCGGAATAATAAAGTAGAAATATAATATTCTTAGAAGTTACAATATTTCAACATTGGCATGGAGTACTTTACCTTCACACATAGCGTTTTTGTTTAAACATGCCTGCAATTTAGCGAATTTGGCAAATTGAGCAAGCAACTCAATCCATTCACAAATACCAAGTATATATAGAGAGAGCTATTTAATAATTATTATTATCGAGATATTATATAGTTAATAATAATATTTATTATTATAGGAAAAGTATGGTATATTTAAGCATATTAATTATGTGTTTCCTCTATGCAAGTTATAACTTTGAATCCAGAAGGGTAGGCTAAATCATTAATGTGTAGTCTCACATCCCAGGTCAACCAGACGGGGTAGGGACATATATAAATGATTTGGTAATGTTCAAATATTAAGATCCATCTTAAACCTGAATCTATTAAGCACCGAGAGGGATCCAATTTCTTGTTGTGTAAATTTTTTCTTGGTATGTAAAAAAATTAAGATAAAAATAGAATTAATTACTATTTATAAGTTGTGAGCCGACATTAATTTTTTTAATTAATTTTTATTTCTAGGTAACGTAACGTGACAACATCTCCCCCATACTAATTTGTAGATCACTTCACCACTCCTGGTACAATAAGATTTAGATACTACATTAATTTAAGACAATGAAGACAGTAGCAGAATTTGGATCAAATATAAATATCCAAGAAAAATCTATGATTTCAGTCCTAACTGACATAAGTTGGGTGAAATATGGGCTAAGTATTGAAATTCATGATGTAAAGAATTATATTGTATAATTTATTGGGGGTGGTGTCATGAAGTGTGGTTGACACATCCATACATATTGTAAAAAATAATTCAATATGAAAAATTAAAATTAAAATGATAAAGCGCGTTAAAATGAACTCAATTACATATATGTAAAATATACTACAATTTTATATTTACATAATCCTTTATTAGGCATTTATGTTCATTATTGATCTATATTAATAGTTTATGTTAGCAATTTATAGATATATAACTTAAAATGCACCAAAATTTGACGAATTTTAAAGTATTTAGCTTCTAAAAATTGTCATGACTAACCTTTTAGGTTGCATAGTCACAAATTAACCATTTTATATGAGTGGTATGGTCTAAAAATTGAGTGGGTGGAGATTATACAACAAGGAGACACTAACATTGTTCTTTGAAGGTAATGAACATTGAAGTGGTGGAGAATTGGTGGTGGAAGAAACTCTAGCAAATACAAGCTCCTCTATGTGTTCACGTGGTTGGTTTTTCCAAATAAAATTCTTACATAGGACATACATTGTTGAAACATCCATGGCAAGGGCCAAGTATTTATTTCCTATGTAGAAATAATGGTGAAACAATACATCACTTACTTATAGACTACCATTTTGTAAGAGAAGAAGTTGTCATTGAGGGGGGATAGGCTCTAATGCCTCATTCCTTCTTCCATTGTATCATTTTTGTAAAACTTTTGATCCTATCACAAGTTGTTCTCAAGGGAGGATGTTAGGATATTTAGACACTTATGAGTAAGTTAAGATCAATTTGGTATAATGTGTCTTTAGTTAAAGTGTGTTTATTTACTATGCATTAGTATGCATTTGTACTTATATAATATAATGGTCATCATATGCGATAGACATAAAGTGAACCGATGGTTCATCTTCTCCTCGATCTTAAAGACTACTTTTAGTTGTGGCTTAGCACCCAACTAGTTAATGATATATATTAAATGGGAATGGAGGGTCATTAGCTAATGGTTGAGTATGGGAAACTCATTTAAATTATTTTTCCTTTTACATTAATATACTGCCTCAACTAGCCATTTGGATACAATTGTGGAATGTTTCCATTTATGGGGGTTTTAACCATGCAAAACATTAGTGTGTCGATTATTTATTTGCTTGTGTGCCATTTCTTAAGGTGTTTGACCTATGTAGAAATAACTTGTTTTAGTTTATCAGTTTGATGCTTACAAGTATTTCCAAACTCATTCTGAATTTGTTGAGGAAAATATCAATATGTTGGAGAAGAAGTCCATTGTGAGAAAAGGAATGATTCCCATTGAATTGGTTGACAATTAAGCTCTCTGGTGGATTCCATATACTGGGTCTTACAAAAACAAAGATACTACAACTTCTAAGATGATAGATATTTATTAGCTGGTTAAAACACTCATTAATTAGTCCATGGAAGAAAAGGAGTCTCAATCTGATCCGAAAATGACAAGATCTACTAACACTTGAATTTGCATGTGAATTCTTAAACCAGTTAACTTATAAAAATACTTGAAATAGCAAGCTTGTCAAAGGATCACAAATAATTGAAAAATAATATAAATGAACAAATAATCCAAACCATACGAATGTGGATACTGTATGATAACAGAGTGCAAACCATAAGAATGTGGACACCGTATGATAACAGAGTTCGTCTGTGATGGACTACGTCTCCAGGTCCATCTTCAATGAGGATTGATCTGATTAGTCTTCAAAAATATTTGAACAGGTACAAAATGCCTTCGGCCTTCAAGCATTCTCTCCTCAAAAGCTTCAATGCTTCCATTGTCAAATTACATTGGTTTATATAGCCAAGGTTACATAACACATCTCCACATTCCATGGCATTTGATCCCAAACTAAATGGGATAAATATTTACTTAACATGGAGAAAATATATGACAATCCCAAATTTTATGGCAAATTAAAACCATATAATAAAAATAATACAAAGGATGTAAACTTTTGGCATAGGTGCACCCATATTGGGGATCAAATCTACCCCAAATCAAGCTTAAAACCAATATATGCGCACACCCATTATTCATATATTGGGGAGCAATGGTATCGGTATTCTTATTATTCAATAACTGAAGAATACAACAACTCTCAACTCTCCAATATCTTCTCTTACGAGAATGAAAGAAATATATACATTTCTTACACGGTTAATCATAACTGACCATATTCAGTTTGGCAGTTATATAGTCACCGAGAGACCGGTTGTCACCCGTTTCCAACAATCTCCACCTTGACAACAATTTACCTGATACCATTGCTCATTGCTCTATTCATCACCTTTCCTGCAAGCCTATAGAAGCTAAGCACCATCGTAGCTTCTCTAAAGTAACTGGCTTCGTGAACATGTCTGCACTATTGTTTTGAGTGTGAATCTTTTCAAGAACCACTCCACCTTCATCAACAACATGTCGAACAAAATGATATTTTACAGGAATATGTTTTGTCTTACTATGATAAGCTGGATTTTTAGCCAAATGAATAGCATTTTGACTATCACAGAAAATTTTTATAGTGTTCTGAATCTTTCCTAACTCACCCAACAAACCTTTTAACCAGACTGCCTCTTTGCAAGCATGTGAAGCAGCTATATATTCTGCCTCTGTAGTGGACAAAGAAACAATATTCTGAAGCTTCGACATCCAACTAATAGCTCCACCTGCAAGAGTAAAAACATAACTTGAAGTGGACCTCCTCTTGTCCAAATCACCTGCAAAATTAGAATCAACATAACCACAGACTCCATCACTACAACCATCAAAAGTGATACAATAGTCACTTGTGCCTCTAAGATACCGAAGCACCCATTTCATTGCTGCCCAATGCTCTTTTCCTGTATTTACCATGTATCTACTGACAAGACCAACTGCATGTGAAATATCTAGTCTTGTACTTATCATCGCATACATCAAACTTCCTACTGCATTAGCATACGGTACATGAGACATATACTGCTTTTCTTCATCAGTTTTAGGACTCAAACTTGAAGAAATCTTGAAATGAGAAGCTAAAGGGATACTAGAAGGTTTCACCTTATCCATACCGAATTTCTGAAGTATTTTCTCCACATACTTCTTTTGTGATAACCACAGCTTGCCATTTTTCCTGTCTGTGTGTATCTGCATGCCCAAGATTTGATTTGCTCCTCCTAGATCCTTCATATCAAACATCCTAGCCAACTAAGCCTTTAATCTGTTGATTTCAAACATGCTCTTTCTTGCGACAAGCATATCATCAACATACAATACCAAAATAGTGAACATGTCATTTTCCAACTTTTAAAAGTACACACAATGATCATACTCACTCTTGGTAAAATTCTGACTCACCATGAAAGAATCAAACTTCTTGTACCATTGCCTGGGAGACTGCCTCAGGCCATACAATGATTTTTTGAGCTTGAAAACAAACCTCTTGTTGCAATTCTGAACGAACCCTTCTGGTTGTTCCATGAAAATTTCCTCATCTAAATCTCCATGTAAGAAAGTTGTTTTGACATCTAGCTTCTCTAACTCCAAACCATATAAAGCAACTAGTGCTAACAAAATTATGATAGAAACAAGTTTTAAAACTGGTGACAAAATCTCATGAAAGTCAATATCTGCTTTCTGAGAAAACCCTTTTGCAACCAGTCTCACTTTTTACTTCGGAACAGTTTCATCGGCTCCTTTCTTTAGTTTGTACACCCATTTGCAACCAACCACTTTCCTACTCTCTGGAAGTTACACAAGATCCCACGTTTTTTTCTTTGCCAAAGAATCCATTTCTTCTTTCATTGCATGTTTCCATTTGTCATTGTCAGACACTTCTAATGCTTCCTTATAATGTCAGGTTCTCCTTCATTAGAAGTGAAAACAAAACCATCATACCTCTTTGGAAAAGTTCTGTTCCGCGTAGATCTCCGTAGAGTTTGCTGTGGTATTTCCTCTATTTCTTTCTGCTCATCCTCTTCTTGAGGAGTGGCCTCATGAATATCCTCTTCCTGGACATCCTCATGAGTCCCCCTCGCAAATGATTGAGTATCAAACTGAATTTACTAAAACTTTGGTACATTAGCTTGTTTCAAATCATTACTTACATCTAAAGTTGTCAGAGAAAGTTCATCAAATTTTACATCTCTGTTTATGATGATTTTGTGGACAGTAGGATTCCACAACCTATATCCCTTAACACCATCACCATATCCAACAAAGATCAATTTTCTTGACTTAGGATCTAGTTTGGAATGCTGATTTTTCGGAATAAGTGCATAGGCTTCACAACCAAATACTCTAAGATTAGAATAATCACATGATTGACCTCTCCATGCCTCTTCTAGAATTTTGCAGTCAATTGTTGTTGATGGTGATCGATTGACTAGGTAACAAGATGAAAGCAATGCCTCTCGCCACAATTCCTGCTGCAACTTCGCATTACTGAGCATACTCCTTGCTCTTTTAAGAAGAGTCATGTTCATGCGTTCAACAACGCCGTTCTGCTGTGGAGTGTAAACAATGATCTTATGCCTCTCGATCCCATCCTTCTTGCAATAATTATCAAACTCCTTTGAAGTAAATTCGGTTCCATTATCTGTTCGAGGACATTTAATGAACCTGCCAGTGCTCTTTTCAACCAAAGCTCTAAATTGCTTAAATATATCAAAAACATCAGCTTTTCTCTTTAATAAATAGATCTAGACTTTCCTTGAGTAATCATCTATAAAACTGACGAAATATGATGATCCCCCATAAGAGATTTTAGGAGATGGACCCCATAGATTAGAATGTATGTAGTCTAGGATACCTTTACTAGTGTGTTTTCCAGATTTAAATTTTTGTCTAGCCCGTTTACCATAAATACAGTGCTCACAAAACTTCAAATCTACAGATTTTAAACTAGGAAGCAACTTTCGATTAGCAAGTACCTTCATTCCTTTTTCGCTGATATGACCTAAGAGCTGATGCCATAGACTAGTGATGTCTGCTACTACACCAACTGATGCTATTGTTGCATGATCGACTTCCGTCCTCCCTTCAAGTCTATACAGGTTCCCAACTCTGTTTGCCTTCATAACAACAAAGATACCTTTCGATACCTTCATAACTCCACCTTGAACTGTAAATTTATAACCAGCATGATCAAGAACTCCCATTGATATCAAGTTCTTCCTCAGTTTAGGTACATGTCTCACATTTGTTAGAGTCCTAATAGTCCCATCATACATTTTAATTCCGATACTCCATATCCCAACAGTTTTACATGTAACATTATTTCCCATATAAACTACCCCGTCATCTATAGATTGGTATGAGGAATACCAATTTCTATGAAGACACATGTGGTGAGATGCTCCAGAATCAATTAACCAGTCAGAATGGTATTGTGAGACAGTAGATGTATATAATACCTCATCGATCATACCTGAATCATTCTCGGCTAGGTTTTGCTCCTTTGTAGAGTCCTCCTCCTCAGAAGCTCGCTTGTGTTTCCAACAATCTTTCTTAAGATGTCCTGCTTTATTGCAGTACCAGAACTTCAATTTACTCTTTTTTCTCTTCGACTTTGACCTTGATGTACCCTTTGAATGTTGTCCTCTTTCACTGGTTCTTCCTCTGGCCACCATTACTTCTGATGTCAAGGTTTCGAGAGTAGATTTATTTCGACTTTCCTCAGAAAGTAAGGCTCCCACAACTTCATTGAAGGTAATAGATTCAGTAGAACTAAAACTGATAGAGGTTTCAAAATGTACCCACGACTCAGGCAGAGAGTAAAACAGTAAAATCGCCTTGTCTTCAGATTTAATAATATCTTCCATACTAGCCAACTGACAAATAAGAGTATTGAATGCATTCAAGTGTTCAGAAATCTTTGTACCTTCTTTCAGACGTAAGGTAAACAACTGTCGCTTCAGGAGGATTTTATTCATCAAGGATTTAGTCATGTACAAACTTTCCAACTTTGTCCAGAGACCTGCTGCTGTAGTTTCAGACATGATGTTAAATAAAACATCGTCAGCCAAGCACAGACGAATAACACTGAGAGCTCTTTCATCCATCTCGCTCCAGTCTTCATCTGAAATATCTGCGGGTTTCTTTGTCTTCCCTACCAGTGCCTTCACTACTCCTTGCTGCACGAGCATATCCTGCATCTTGACCTTCCTCAACTCGAAATTATTTCTCCCATTGAACTTCTCAATTTCAAATTTAACACTCTACGTTTTTGCCATTTTCTCAAAAAACTAGGTCAAAAAACTTTATAAGAGAAACCCTTTTCAAAATAATGGAATAAAGGTTTTCAAATACTCAAAATAATATATATATATATCAAACCTTATAACTCCCACCTCAAACCTTTATAAAACATACCTTTTATAAAACATCCCTTATAACTCCCACTTTTAAAAAACACACATCCATTTTAAAATGATCCACTTCTTTCCACTTATGTAAGCTTAACTAACTCCAACATTCACGCTTTAAAGGAAATATTAAATATTATATGATAACCTTTTCACAGTAATAACCAAAAAAATAACCTTTCATTCACGATTTAATTCAAACTCAACATTACCGCGCTCCTCGATGAAGGACGGTCGCAATAGTTGTGAACTTGCCATAAAAGTACTGCGCCCCACCAAGCTTAGAACTCGCGGTAGTTTAATATTACCACTCCTTCTCTACACAGGCTTCCTACTTCGGGCTTCAGGCTTCGGGTTTCATCTTACCTTGGGTAATTATTGATCCGGATTTAACTTTCTCATTCACTGCGGCTTCCTACCAAGCTCTGATACCACTTGTTGGATCTAATAGCCACAAAACACAATATGCAGCGGAAGCAAATAAAACAAGAAAACAAATAATTATACACACATGAAATATACGCAGGAGATTTAGGTGGTAAAACCCTCTCTTAGGGAAACATCCACGGAGCAATGGTATCGGTATTCTTATTATTCAATAACTGAAGAATACAACAACTCTCAACTCTCCAATATCTTCTCTTATGAGAATGCAAGAAATATATACATTTCTTACACGGTTACTCATAACTGACCATATTCAGGTTGGCAGTTATATAGTCACCGAGAGACCGCTTGTCACTCGTTTCCAACACAGTCTCGCAAATTGTATATCCATGCTATCGCTTGCGGTCTTCTCTTGTTTCTTCAATCTATAGTCTATTTATACATGTTCATGGCAACAAGGTCATCTTATTTATTATTTATTATTATTTATTTATGCATGTTTATATCGGGCAGGTCGACATAGAGGACTCTCAAAGTGGTTAAGAGGTTTGACGGATTAAAATGGGGGTTTTGAGCCAAATTTTGGAAGAAAAAAAAGGGTGGTGGTTGATGGGATGTGTCATGTCCCACCAACAAAGGAGAATATGAATGAATTAGGGGTTTTTAAATTTTGTTCTATATTTATGCTATAAAATTTTAAATAATGAAATAAGGTTTAGATACATAATAAAAATATACAATGGAAATAAGCTCGATATACATAGTATGCATATATAAGCATTATAGATACAACTACATGGGCTTAGCCACACCCAATCAAGCCTCATGCTACGCCAACACACAATTGTGTTTATCAAGCATGCAAAGAGACAAAGAATGAGAATGTTAAGTTAGTGAGCTCAATCACAAAGCTACAGGCATTTCAATTGGATTCAGCCAACCTTGGCACCCATACTCAACACAAGGAAGGTCCCCTTCTCTGCCATGCAGTCACTCAAGTGTCCCCTTTCCTCCAGTGTTATTCAAGGTGGGCATAGAAAGGTCCAAGTTTCGATTTTCTCTTGAATTTTATGATTTCCGGTGACACTCATTTTAGCCACGAAATTTAACTTCCAAGTTCACGAATCTAGGCTTTTCCATAGATTTTTGGCATTTAAAATTTCTCAAATTCGCCCCAAGGATTACCCATATGAATCCCCCTTCTAGATTTTACCAATACGTGAATTTCTAGGCAGTTCTAACACCTGAATTTATGGGTTTCTCTTTCCTTGTGATTTCTATTCTCTTCCCTTCCAAGACTGGATAACTTACTTGGAATGGATGGATTCTCCCCCCCCCCCCCCAACACACACAAATGGATGGGGATGAAGGGAAGCGAATTGTTTTAACTGGAAAAAAAATGTATTCTAGGTCAAGTAAATTGAACCCATAACCTATCATATGAATTTATGCACTCATCCCATGCTCCACTAAAATCCTGAGCAGATTTTTAGTAACCTTCTTATAGCATAATTAAATATCAACAAATAAAGTCAATATGGGTTCTCAAGGTGACACTTGGCAATAGAGGGGTTGACTCTCTCACACCCCCTCGTCTCCTTAGTGGGTAGCATAGCCCCTCATTTTTGCTGCTTCCATAGCCAACTCTAGGATTTTATTTGCATTATCAATATTACATTGTTTTTACATTTTTCCATGGCTTATTAGCACATAGTTCACAAAATATAAAATACTTACCTTTATAAACTAGTAATTCACTAGCAAGGCATTGTGTGAGAGTGGTTGGAAGGTTTGAGAGTGGGAGGTTTTGTTTTGTGAACATAATAGATGAAAATGGGGATTTGAGGGTAAGTGATACTAATAAATAAGAAGAAAAACATAGAATAACTTGCAATTAGGATAAAAACTATCACATAAGTGATTAAGCATGATGTTATTATCATCCCACATACCTTGAGTGAGGGAGCATGATTTTACTATTGTGTAAATTTTGTGTGTACATTATGTTATTTTATTCATTGTCAATGTGTTCTTCTAAGTAATTTAATTGCGTCGATATGTGTGAATTGAAGATGGAGGTTGATCTCTATAATCTTAAAAATCAAGGAAGATTCATGGTATTCGTCATTGGTTAAGGATCCTAATGAATGATTAAAATAAAGTAAACAAGTTACGATTGCTTTATCAAGCCTAACTGCTTTGCAAGTGATAAAAACCCACCTTTCAATTCTTGTATAACTCGCAATAGCTTGGTACATGCAAGTTCACATGCAATAATACTTGAGAGATCATTTTACCCCATGATCCATGGAAGATTCATTGGAGTCATATGATCCTCCTTGTCATCACCCCAACCATGGTCAAGACGACAAGATCCATCCTTAGTCGACAAAACCTCATGTTGGAATCCATACCACACTCAAAGATAAAAAAAATTATTTGAAAGGGCATGTTTGGGGATTGAGGGAATCTTGATTTTTTTATAATCACACATGAGAGGTTCTTAGAGTCAAATACATTGGATATAAATAAATTCCCCAATTCCTTCATCATCTTCATCACCATCTCCATCATCATCAATGCCTTCATCATCATCACCATCTTCATCATCATCACCATCACCATGACCATCACCATGACCATCAACTTCATTTGTCCCTGATGGAATGCGTCTCCAGGTCCATCTTCAATGAGGACAGATCTTATTAGTCTTAAAAAATATTTGAACAGGGACAAAATGCCTTCATCCTTCAAGTATTCTCTCCTCAAAAGATTCAATGCTTCCATCATCAAATTACATTGGTTTATATAGGCAAGGTTACATAACCCATCACCACATTCCATGGGATTTGATCCCAAACTAAATGGGATAAAGATCCACTTAACATGGATAAAATATATGGCAATCCGAAATTATATGGCAAATTAAAACCATGTAATAAAAGTAATACAAAGAATGTAAACTTTTGGCATAGGTGCACCCATATCAGGGATCAAATCCACGCCAAGTCAAACTTAAAACCAATATATGCGCACATCCATTAACAAATGGTGTGCTTGGCACGTTGCTTGAAAGCTTTGGAATTGTTGGAGGAGGTCACGGGTTCAAACCCGCAGACGTCTCCTCTTGTTGTGATTTTGGTTGGCATATATGTGGTGTTGGTTGTTTGTTTCTGCACTGGTTCTATGGTTTGTTCCATGACTTGTGGTTACAATATTACACATGGTTTACAATGATACATGGGTCTGAGGGGTTACCGACTTATGACGTGGCCAATCAGATTGCCACGTGGCGCTATCTTATTGGTCCACCTGGATGCCACCTGCCAACATACTTGCCACTTGTAAACAATCTATTGGTCCATCTGATCTACCATGTCACCATCTCGACCATGTGGTACCCTTTGGTGATGCCACGTGGCACCTGCATGTTGAATGTACATGCCACGTGGCACCCTATGGGTGTGCCATGTGGCCCCCTTTTTGCCATTTTTTACTTGTTTTGTCGAAAGTACATAACTCATTAACTTTCTCATCCGGAGGCCATTTTGCGTGAAACGAACGTCACTGGAAATCTCACGTCAAGCATTACGCAGCTGCAAGCTTCTATTTGCAATTTGAAGAATTTAATTCTGATCGATCTCATAGAGTCTCTTAGATCAAACCTTCCCATTGGGAATTTTTTGGACTACCAAAAGCCTAAATCATTCAAAATTCAAGTGAGGAAATGTTCGTCTCACTTGTCCCATATAATTTGTCCATTCTTCCTGGAACCACCTCGTGAGAAGAAATCCCATAAGAGAAGATCAGCATGGGCACTTGAAGCAATGCAATATGTAGAGAAGTATGGTGCTCTAGATGTGACACTTAGAGAAATAAAGAGACCCAGACCATACTCCAGCCATGTGGCCCTACTATGTGACATCATTGATAAAGAACCTTCCAACTATGGAGAAGCAGTAGAAAAGAAGGATGTCACATCCCCTCCCATTCTACCAGCTAGATGGAGAGGATTGTGAGGTTAAACTGGGCATCCAGCCCCATACATTATACAGAAACATTCAAACAATCATTCAGATTTTAAAATAGAGATATGAAGATGCATAATTATCAGAAATCACAGCGGAATTTATTTATGAATTACACAATCTTCACACATTCATAATATTCATCAAATGGTAATTGCAATTTAACACAAGAGGATACTTATCTTATACGAAAGTAGTCCCACGCAACTGGCTATGCAACTGCAACGTTCCACCCAACCGTAGGCCAGTGTGCTCCTCAATCTCTCAGCACCACTGCCACCCCCGAGCTGGGCATGATCTCTACAAGGAATCAGGGAACAACAGACTCACACATAGCCAAGCATACACGAAGATGAGCCAAGCCAATCTGCAATTGGGTTTATCAGGTTGCTAGGACATGGAAGGGAAGAATTGCTAAGCTAGTGAGCTCCAGCATAGAGCCAGGGATAACCTTTGCAAGATCTATCTAGCTTGGTACCCACAATACCTACACACCCAACACAAGGAAGTATTCTTTTCAATGCTGTACAGTCTCTCAAGCCATACCTTCCCTATCTAGTGCTCTCAGGGCATGCATAGAAGAGTAACCAAATCCCTCTTGATCTTCTTGAGAGGTTGTCTCCCCCACTAGGTTTATCAAGCCACTTCTGTCCACTGCCACTCCAAAACTTCAATTTACAGGCTCAAACCAAAAGCGAGGGTGCACATAGCAGCAGAACACCATTATGGGCATAATGAAAATCGTTTGTACAGTGACTGGCATGAAAATGATCCCCTAGGCTTCAGAAAAACGTGGGAAGGTTAAAAATGAGCAATGGAGGTTTGGAGAAAACCCCAGGTAGCAGAAAACGTTTTTAGGGAAAATGCTCATGGAAAATCGGGGACAAAATGAACTCCCTACAGTCCCAAATCGCAGCCCCTCCTTCCCAGCTACTATCCAAAACCAAAAACGGGTTTTTGGGCAGGGAGAACCCTGCGTTTTTGCTCAAAAACGTGACTGTAACTCCCAGCCTTCTCTATCTGCATGAATGCGTGAAGACTCACCTTCCCCATGGCTTTGGGCACCATTTCGTGGGTGTTTTCTTGCCCCACAAGCAAAAACATGAATTTCTAGGTTGATGGCTTGCCCATGCATAAAATTGGCTGCCATACTCCCTCATTCCCAAGGCATTAACTGCCTTAACCAATTTCTTGGAAGAATTAAATGATTGGGTGCATGAGACAAAAGGGGTAGTTGGTGGTTTATGGGTTTCCCCATTGACACATGGATTAATACCATTGGCTCAAGGGTTTAAATAATTTCCCTCCCTATTCCTTGAAGAAATCATGCCCCATCTCTTTGTTGCATTGCATAGCTAGTTGTGGGTATTTTTCATTAAAATTCATATTTACATGATGTCTCATTTACATTGTGCCCATCTAGCACAAGAGTCATAAGCATCTAGTTTAATTGCCGATACATAACCGCTAAATCAATGGTGGGGCCTTGGCCTTGAGCTCCTCACCATGATTAAATATCAGTATTTACATCATTTACAAAGGGGGGTCAAAATGGGGACGTGACAAAGGACTGGAAGGATGCCATGATCGAAGAGTACCAATCAATTACGAAGAGTGATGTCTGGGAGATAGTTCCAAGACTGGTAGGGAAGTCTGCTGTGACTTCAAAATGGATCTACAAGATCAAGCATGCTGCAGATGGTAGCATCAAAAAACACAAGGCAATATTTGTGGCTCGTGGCTTCTTCCATAAAGAAGGCATAGACTACGAGGAGACATTTGCACATGTAGCAAGATACACATCCATCAGATATATACATGCCTTGGCCGCAATAACGAAATGGAAGGTACACTAGATGGAAGTCAAGACAACATTCTTGAATGGTGTAGTTGAAGAGGAAGTGTATGTGGAGAAGCCACTGAGATTTGAGACACATGACAGACAGACTCATGTGTGCAAGCTAAAGAAATCCTTGTATGGTTTGAAGCAAGAACCAAGTACATGGTACAACATGATGGACAACTTTATGATGATCTTGGGATTTACCAAGAGTAAATCAGATTCCAACCTCTACTTTAAGTTTGAGGGAAAAAGACCAGTGATATTACTATTGTATGTAGATGACCTGTTTGTAACAAGGGAGGTTGAATTCATTGTAGACACAAAAAGAAGGCTTGCCGTAGAGTTCGAGATGAAGGACCTGGGAATGATGCACTACTTATAAGGCATGGAGGTGTGGCAGATTTAAGATGGGATTTTCCTTGGTCAAGAAAAGTATGTAGTGGAGACTCTGAAGAGGTTCAGAATGATGGATTGCAAGGAAATGTCCACACCAGTGGCATCAAACTTGAATCTATTGTGTGATGGTTCTTCAGAGATAGTTGATGCCATGATGTATAGGAAGATGATTGGTTCGTTAATGTACTTGACGAAAACGAGACCAGATATATGATTTGCTATGAACTACATGAGTCAGTTCATGATAGATCCGAGACATGTTCACATGATTGCTGCAAAGCATGTATTGAGGTACCTGAAGGGTACAATTGAGTATGGGCTCAAATATGAGATGAATCAGAAGATTAACCTGCATGGTTATGTTGATTCAGATTGTGCAGGCAGTGCCACATATCGGAAGAGTACTTCAGGATGTTTCTTCAGTTTGGGATCCAGTATCATCTCTTGGAGTAGAGTATGTTGCAGCTTGTTCAGCTATATGTGAGGTTGTATGGCTTTGGAAGCTACTATCATATTTGTTTGATCTCGAGATAGAGGTGACTTGTATCTTTTGTGACAACCAGATTTGTGTGAAGTTGTCTGAGAACCCGATGTTCCATGACAAGTCCAAGCATATCGGGATCAAGTACAACTATATCAAAGATATGGTGCAGAGAGGAGTAGTGAAGCTCCAGTATGTGGCGACAGATGAGCAGACAACCAATGCGTTGACCAAGCCATTAGTAAGAGTGAAGTTCAAGTACTTCAGAGAGAAGCTTGGTGTTATCTAGATTGATGTTCCTCGAAAGAGGGAGTGATGTGACTGGAAGACGCAAGTGCACCAGGGTTGTATCTTACATGGTGGAAGATGCAGGTGGTTCGCAAGGACATAATGCATTTGGGATGCTCTTGGGATGTATCTACATGTTTGAAGATGCTGGTAGGTCCACGGGTCATAAAGCATCTTGGATGTGCCTGGGTTGTATCTTACATGGTGGAAGACATAGGTGGTCCGAAAGGACGTAATGCACTCGGGATGATCCTGGGATTTATCCACATGTTTGAAGATGCAGGTTGATTGAGATAGTCATTGCTGTGAATATTTAATTAATATTATTATTTATAAATTAATAGATTATTAGTTTACTAGTGAAAGGTCGTAACCCTTTGTTATGATTGCTCAAGCCCTATAAAGGAGACCTTATTGTAAATTTATCATCATCATCTAATATATTATTCTTATTTATCATTCAATATGAAAGTCAGATTCAACTATTAACAGGCCAACTGGATACGGTTGCTGCATTTGGTATCAGAGCAGATTCGCTCCTCGCACTGAGCTCGTTTTTGGGTCCTTTCTCAGAGCGGATTTGCTCCTTCAACCTGAGCTCGGATTCGGCTCATTCTCCCTCTCTCATCTCCAAGATGCTATTTTATCCATCCTTCCCCTTCTTCACTGCCACTCCCTCCTTTCGCTGCTCATCCCACGCTCTCCCATTCTCCCAGCCTCCTCCTCCCTCCTCTCACTCCTCCACGCTAGCACCTTCCTCGCAGTCCTTTTGCCCTTGCACCTACTCCCTCCACATAATTCCCTCCACCTCCTCTCACTCGCTCCTCTCCTCACCATCGCAACTCCATTTCCACTCCTTCCACCACTGTCGCTCCTCTCCCTTCTGCCTTCAACCTGCTTGCTACTCTTACCCTTCTCCACATCTCCCCACGCCGACTTCCCTCCCCGCACACTCCCACTCTCCCTACTCCCTCACTTTCTCCATGATACCTGCACGACCCTTTTCCACCTCTCACACTTCCTCCAGTAGTTCCGATCCACCATCAAACCATAAAGCAAAAGGCAATCAATATCACCCTTACATAGTGTACCCACCTAAGGAAAAAATAGAGTTGTCGAAATACAATTGAAGTGAAGACCAATGCAATAAATGGCTAAACAAAGCAGATGAATGCATATGGAAGTGTACGCCTGTAATTGTTACTTATGGTGGAAGAGAGACAATTTTGCCTACACCTAGAACTTGTTCAAAATGACTTTTTTAAAAGGTTTCAAGGAATCAAAGAAGATGAATTTTTCAATAAACTTACCAGATTACAACAGGTTGGAAGCGTTGAGGAATTCACACATCAATGGGAATCCTTATCGACATGAGTATTTGGGTTGTCTGACAAGCAAAGACTCGAAACCTATTTAGGAGGTCTTAAACCATACCTACAAAAAGAGTTAAAGTTACATGACACACCTAACGTAGAATTGGCAAGACATAAAGCAAAATCCATAGAACGCAAATTGGAAGGAATAAAAACAAGAGGCGATAACCACTATTGACAAGAAAAAGAGACACAATGTAGGTATTGTGAAGATGGTCACCCGGCCATCAATGCCACAAACCTAAATCATATGCCTATGAAATGGAAAATAGATCCAAGTCATCTAACAGTTACTCTGATAATATAAAAAGAAGAAAAATATATGTCATCGATGAGTTGATGACTGGACCCCATGCCATAAACGCAGGAACAATCAGACAATACAGTGCAAAATCATCAATGGGAAGGAAGTCCAAGTCTCTGCACAAGAAATATCGTCCGATTCTAATATCGACGCCGAATGTGAATGAAGGATGACATTAGGAAAAATACTCAAGCTTTGAGGAAAAATCTTTCCTAAGGGGAATGCAATGCCGTGAATATTTAATTAATATTATTATTTATAAATTAATAGATTATTAGGTTACTAGTGAAAGGTCATAAGCCTTCGTTATGATTTCTCAAGCCATATACAGGAGAGCTTATTGTAAATTTATCATCATCATCTAATATATTATTCTTATTTATCATTCAATATGAAAGTCGGATTCAACTATTAACATTCCAAACATATACGGTTGTTGCAGTCGTAATACATATTAGATGTATCCATGGGGTGGAAGACGCAGATGTTGTTGGGATGTATCCACTGGGTGGAAGATGCAGGTTGACTGAGAGAGAGACATAATACATCTGGGCTATATCCACTGGGTGGAAGGCATAGATTTTCCCGGATTGTATCGATTGGGTGGAAGATGCAGGTTGTCTGTTGGACATGATATATGAACCTGGGTTTTTCTCCACATGAGATGATGAGATTATCTGAATACGATGAGATGATAGTAGGAGATGCATGTGATTACTGTGGAAATGTAATATGTGGTCCTGGGTTATACCTACTTGATGGCTTGCTTGTAGAGATGATAAATACCTAGATGAGAGTTAGGACTACACCCAACATGAAAAAGGGTTGGATCTATAGAACTTATCATGACGGATAGATTCGAGAGATGTCACTAGTCAATGATCAATGAGATGAGAATTGCAGCAACATCGATGATGATGACCCAGTTATGATGATGATCCAACGATGATGATGATCAAACGATGATGACATTGTCCATAGTTTTTGATGATGATTTTGTCGAGAGAATACCTTCCTAGTTAAGAGGGAGTGTTGTTGTAAATGTAACTTCGGAAGATATTCTTTTGTATATTATTATTATATTATTATTGGAATTTTATTGTAACTCCGTCGGGGATGTCATTATTGCATTTGTTCATTTAAGAATATCAAGGTAAAACCTCCATTGTAAGTTGGGACAATAGCTGGACAAAAGATAAATGTAAATTGTATTTTTGAGTTTCCCTAGGACAATTTGACCCATTCAGTTAGAGAATTTGGTTCCATGGAGGAATTAGGTCACTCACAATTAAAGTATAAATAGAGAGGGTTACTCTCTCATTTGGACATCACACTCACTCAAGCAAGTTCACACCAAGTGAGAGAGAAGACAAGTTCGCTGGAGGAGAAAGAGATAAGCTGCAGAAGGAATCTTATATTTGGGTTTTCTATCTTGTTTGATATTGTATTAGTGACGATTCTATTACTGAGGAAGTTGCGGGGTTTTCTCCTTTATGGTTTACCCAAGGAAATTTCTTGTATCTTTTATGTTTTGTTGTGCTTGTCTATCTTTCATTTTAAATATCTAACAAAGTTGAATTAAAGTGCAAAGTCTAACATGGGCCTTAAGGCTAGAGTAGTGTAGGAAGAACCTGATTTTAGGAGAAGAATGTCGAGGAGGAGAATATTGAGAACCTTCAATAGCTCCCTTAGACTGATTTCATCTTTATAGACCTGGACTAAGACAATGACCAATAATATTGTTCCTCGAGTTTCATGGTTCTCTTATTTGTTGGTTTTCTTGTGTCAAATCTGAGGATCTTCATAGACCCTCTTGGTCTATAGGGTTTAGAAGAAAGGATTAAGTCACTTAAGGAGACCTTCATTTTGTAATCATGATATATTCATCTCTAGATCATAATATTAGCAAATAAGAGGCTCCCTCTTTTAGTTCTTTTATTTTTATTTTTTGCCAAATAAACCTCTAGGCTAATGGCTTGGAAACAATCTATTATCACACTTTCAGTTTTTATAAAGTTAGGCTTAGAAATCCCTCCCTAAAAAGAAGTATAGCTCCAAGCGATGTAATATTTTTATATAGTAATATAATTCATTGCTAGAGTAAAATAAAAAAATAAAAATACAACACACTGAAAAAAATTAGAACTTCAAAATTAATTGTTGACTAAAACCAAAATATTATTTTAATGCAAAATTTTACATGAATATTTCATATAAAAGAACCATACCTTACAAGTGGTTTTCCACATTGCTTGCAACCAAATAATAAATCGATCCAACAATGAAGATTGGAAATAACATACTTACTCTCAAGTGCCTCCACTTTTTTTAGTCTCTACCGTAGGCATGAGACTATATGTTCCGCCTTTTGCAATTAATTTGAAAATCAAACATCACAAGACATTATGTTGTACAAAGTCACTACATATAATATTATTTTTGAATTTTGGTTTTTATGTTTTTTTTCAAAGTTCATTGGGTAAGAGATCTAGATTTGAAATTTTTTATCATTGCACGAATTACAAAAAATTATAAAATAAATATAATTTTCACATATATTATAGCTACACTATAGCTTAGTTGAAATATTTTACTGACGTACACTCATCTACCATTTTATGACATCTGACAATCTCAAGTTCGCTTTTCCGGTATTAGTGAATTCTCTTACAACACTTGTTGGGCAGACTCTATTGTATAATAGAAAGGAAATATCAATTCTTGTGTATGTATTTTCTGCTTGTTGCATTAAGAGGGTTTATTCAATGTTTACTCTAGCTCTATGTTTTGTTGTTTCAATTTACAGTAATTTACTATAGCATGGAACAATGCCTCAGTTTTTTTTTTAATCTTGTAATTGTTTTGAGGTCAAAAAGTTTATCTTTTTTCAGCGTTGAATGCTTCTCTATATTTTCCGGGAATAAATTTTGTTTTGGTGGGTGTGATGAATTTGATGGAGGGATGGGCATCGGCCCAAAGCTCTTGATTGTTTTTCCAATAGATTAGAAATGGGTTGTTTTCCATTATAATTTCAAATTACTCAAATTTCCCACAACATACGGCATGATTTACTCTGAATTCTTCATAGCTATTCACGATCTTGCCGGGCTTTATTAAACAATCGCAGCAGGTATCTGATGTTGTAGTACCGTGGCACTTTTTTGGTACCTAGAAGATAGCACCGACTGATATTAGCGATCGAAAAGTACATTCTTAGTTCTGTAGTAGAATTTGGAGGATTTTGTGAAATAAAGGAAAAGGTTTGCAAAAATCACTGCACATTTCACCGGAGTTAGTACGCAATGTTGAGTGTCGTTCCATTGTCAGAATGATCGAGTTTATGTTTGCAAAAATGTAATGTAGGTGGCATGTTTATTTTGTCAGAGATTTAAAGGGTTTTGAAAAAACTTAAAATTCAGTTGAGGATTATAGAGGTTTTCATGTCTTTCCTTTTTGAGCTTTAATTACCATCCGATTTGACATTATTTTCTAGTTTTTTTACTATTTTATGTTTTATTTACTTTCTTAACCCAAAATTTAGATGTTTTCATGAAAGTTAGTTTGAATTTTGAAAATGTTTCTATTTTATTTGCTTCCTTAACCCAAAATTTAGAGGTTTTCACGAAAGTTAGTTCGAATTTTGAAAATGTTTAAGATACTGATGAAATTTCCATGAAACTTGACCTTTTGTTGAAGGTTTTAGATTGTGAAAATTAAATTTCCTTTTGCGTTTTTCTTCTCTGACGAATAATTTAGAGGTTTTGATAAAATTTCAGTGACTTTGGGTTTTTGAGTGTAGAATGGCGATCCTGTGCGGACATTATGACCAGTGAATTGATTACATGTTTAAGGTGTTAGTGATTGGAAGATTCTACAGTTGGAAAATCGCAATTACTGTCTAGGTTTGCAAAGAATAATTTTAGTATGTACTCTAAATCAATGATTTGAGTCTAGTTCCAAATGAGGACACTCGTTATTGATAACCAAACACAAACATGGGACACAACTGGTCAAGAGATGGCGTTTGATATTTAAAAAAATTTAATTTCTATGTTTTTCTCCATGACATGATTAAAAAGGAAGATGTTGAGTGGCATTACAACATAGATATAAACAGATTCATTTAGGATTAATCCAGTTCAGTGTTAATGCATTGATCCAGCCCATATTAAATGTATCAACTTTATGTTGTGTTTTATATTATCGACATAACTAATTCTCTGATTCTCTAGTTTCAGGCATTTTTAATCAAGCATGCATCGTATCTTTACGAGGTGAAAATGGTGAGTATTTTCAGCATTTATCCATAAGGTTTTACCAGGCTAAAAATAGAGAAGGTAAGGTGTTAAAAGTTTGTACATCAAAAAATTTATATACTAAATAATCACTTTGAGTTTGTCTTACTTGTCCCTTCTGGAAACTTACTTTTTCCCTTTCGGAGTTCAGACCCTTTTTTTTTTATCTTGATGAGTTTTTGAGATGTTTTTAGAAGGAAACTTAAAAATAATTGAATATATTTGCACGGTATTTAGTTTTAGTTTAGTAATTTTTGATAATATTAGTTTTATGATTTAATTGACCAGAATAATTTTATTGCTTGAAAGGCCTTTGAGATTTTTTTTTGCAGTAAAATATTGAAAGGCAGTTCAAGTAGAGATGTGTGTTTAGTATCTAGATAGAAGTTTTAGATATTTTTCACGAACAACATCAACTATAAGTTAAATAATGTATTATTTTCAATAGTTTTGTTGGCATTGATCTCCCAATTGACAGTTTGTCCCAAGCACCATTTGTCCTAGCATTAACTAAACGGAAAATTATACAAACATCTTACAGGTACTTATATTCAATAGCATTCTTCAGGAACTACTATTCAATCGCCTCCTATTTCTTTTTCGTTTAAAGTGTATCAACTTATTTTTAATTATATTCAATAGCCTCTTGATTTTTTTGTTGAAGGTGTATTTACTTATTTTTAAATTGATATTTATTTAGAAAGGTTTAAAATAATAAGTGTTATTTAAAAATACAATTATTTTGTGATATGGTTAATGGATGAAATTATTTTTGTTGCAATATTTTATTAAAATAATTTTGGTGAAAGTATACACGCATTTTTTATTTAATTTTTAAACAAAGATTTCAATGTAATTCATATTATTAATGTTAAGATTTGTTTTAGTTAAATTGAAATTATAGCTATCAAAATTTTTAATGTATAATGTAAATATGAATTATTAACTATTAAGAAAATAATAACACAATATATAAATTGAAATTATTACTATCATTTAAATATTTATATATTTGTTTTTTAATATGTAGTAAATTTAAATTATCAATCATTAAGAATAGCATTTTTTTTTTGGACAAAAACGAGTAGGTTTTATATTGATAAAACTATGGCTGAGCCATCCAAAAGATACATCTTAGAATTCTGTCTGAAAACCAAAATTCTTCATCACAAATAAGACCAGAACTGCTTCTTCTAAAGGAACAAGAGACGCACTAAGTCTGCAATGCATCTACTTCAGGCAAACAAAACTTGCTGAAGTTCAAACAAATTATTTCAAAGATCCAGTTTGACTACGCATCAACACTGGATGCCTGGAAAAAGGAGTCTTTTTCTTTTTTATTACTTTCGTCCATTCCATGGATTGATCTGGTTCGACATCCAAGAGAGCTTCTTCTGCTAGATCAGCCCAGCTTGGGCCTGCTGAAGACGTTGTGGGAATCGGGTCGTTCTGTTGGGTCACCCGGGGTTTTTTCTGGGTTTGATCTGCTGGATCACCCGGGGTTTTTTCTGAGTCTGGATCCTTTGAAATACTTTGGTGAGCTGGGATCGCCCCCTCCCACCAAGTTGGCTTCCGATGAGATTTGGCTAATTTTATTTTATTTTTATTTTTTTATTTTTTTATTTTTTCTGAATTTTGCAGTTAGCAGCTATATGCCCTGTATCAAAACATACTCTGCATCTGAAATTTATATGTTGGTAATCTAACTTCACAGTCCAAGATCTGTCTTTACCTTGAAGAGTGATTTGAGCAGGAAATCATTTGGTGAAGTCCATCTCAACGCAGATACGAGCAAAGGTTGTAAAAGCCATTTTTGTTTCAGGAATTCTGCTGTGAAATTTCCCAAGAGCATTTCCAATGGATTGCAGGGATTCAGGTCCCCGAAAGTGGAGGGGAAGATTTGGTAAACGGACCCAAACTGGTGCTGAGGATATGTCTGCAGTAGAGGCATCAAAGGAAGGAGTCCAAGGCTATAAGGACAATCCAGATCTGCCCCAAAACCAGGGTCCAGATTTGCAGATCTGGTCCCTATCTTCAGGAGATCCAAAAATGACAACAAAAAACCCTCTAGCACAAGGGCAAATAAGAGCATCAGAGCTCAGAATAGGATCCCAAGCGGAAAATACCCAAGAATGAAGATCTGCAATCTTCGGCCAAAAACCATTGAACCTGCAAACCAAGGCGCGCTGAGAGTAGTGATCCGCATGCAAAATGGCTTCCTGACTGACTGGAAGAACCAGATCCGGAGCTTCCACCACCAAAAAATAGACGAACGGATAGAGGGGAGCCTTGCTGGAGTGGGTTCGAGCTTCCAGCCGTAGCAGCATCAGAGTAGAGCGCTTTGACCTTCAACGAACCAGAGGACTTCAGCGGATCAGAAGGACATGTCTTCCGAGAAGGAGAACACGCAGCCAAAGAAACCGAGGGGGCATCAAGAGCCTTACCCACAAGGAAGTCGGTAAAGGAAAGGGCCATGGAGTCGCAGGAGGAGAGCAGCCGAGCGACCGAGGAGGAAGCCTGCGGCTAGGGTTTTTTTCGTTATCGCTACCTTCATTAAGAATAGCATTTTTTACTTATGTATCTATTTATTATTAAAAATTGTATTATGTTTAATTATATATATATATATATATATTGCAATTTTATTTTACTTAATGGTTTTTGCATCGAGGAGGCACATTCTACAGCCCAGTAGGGGGTGGATGTGTAACTCCTTCCGTTCTCATCCGACACGTGACCTTTACAAAAATTAATAGAATATTATAAAAAACAATGTCGACTCAAATTAGATTTAAATCATGTAGGACATCATATATATAAAGGTATAGAAATTAGATAAATTAAAACGATAAACATTGCATTATTAAACTGCAAATGTTGAGGAAGACACCCATTCAATGCAGTCGATGCAAAGTTAAAACTAAGGTTACTAGCGTATGGAAAAATTACACCTTTATTTGAAATTACACCGCTTTATAGTTGTGACTTCTGGTAGACTTCATGAATAGCCAACCTTAACTTAATCGTGAATAATTTAATATTCAGTGATGCTCCTTCGATTTTATGATTAATGTAACAATCAATTATGCTTTCATTTCTTTTAATATACTCAAAATATTTATAGTATATTTTCATAGGTTAGTTATTGTAGCTTATTTTACATTTAAAAGATTTATATCATATTAATATAAATATATTAACATAAATAAATAGTAAATAATATTTTAGTAACACATTTCAAATAATTATTTTTTAAAAATAAAATTATATTTAAATTAAAATAAAGAAAAATTATATATATATTTTGTAAGTAAGATGGAAAATTTCCATTATCAAAGAAATTTCTTCTCCAAATTGGGGAAAGAAATAGCATGGCCAACGAAACATCTCTTGCTACTACCATAGTTAGAGTTTTTTATTTAATTCCAAAAGACATTGTTGTAAATCGCCATGGCCAAAGCCTTTGTCGAACCTTATTGTTTAAGCAGGTAGAATAAATGAATTTAGAGGGTTTTCCTACTATGTGACTTCTACCTAAGCTTGCTTTCTTTTTGTAATTCTGCACAGTATATTAATTAAGAAAAAGAAAGGGAATTATAGAGCATGGTGGCCTTTGAGGCGGTCTAGGATAATGGAACCATCCCAATCTAACAAAGATAACAAAACTATTACAGAGAGTTTTGAATGTCATACAAAAAAATTGCCTCTTAGGGCGAGGCCGAGTAAAGATTGTCTGACCATAATGTGCACTGTAGATGAGAGAATTATACAAAAAAAGCTTGAAACAACTATGGCAAAAAAGTTGGAAAGAGCAGAGAGAACCAGTCTTCTGAGCGGTATTTCGACTTAACACGAGTAGAATTATTCAGGAGGGAATTCCTCTAGGATTGGGCAGCCACCCTGAAATCCATTCTCAGGCAGCTTGACAGGGTGTGGATTTGATTTACGAGTGCCCAAGAGATCAGGTTCTTCTTGGTTGCATAATTTCTTGTTCGGAGGAAAACTGATGGTGGACGATACCGGGAATGGTGCAGGAGGAACAAGAGTTGGAGGAGATGCAGGCCCTTTCGAGGGCGCACCAATGATAGTCTGGATGTCGGAGACACTACCGCCAAAATCCTGGGTAGCCGAGGCACCACCACTTCCTGTGTCTGCCATTGCCGGACCACGACCTTTGAGGACGAGCTGGTTCTAAGAGAAGGGGGCATCCAAATTTTCCAGGCATTCATCCATCTCAATGAGTTTGGCTCTGGTAGCCATCACCAGATTTCTCGCAGAGCCCAGTTGTTGAGCATGTCGTCCATGAGCTTCCCTAGCATGTTCTTCATAATCCAATAATGGTTAATGTTGTCGCCATTATTGCCTAAGGCCAAGTGGTTTGCAACGAGCTTCCCTTCCCACTCATCTATCAGATTGCGGACCGTGAAGGAGACGCCAATATCATAACCATCACCAGTGGAAGGGGGGCCCGGAGTTCAACCCCTGCTCCCGCTTCCTTGACGAGGAGTGTCATGCAGCCTGGTCATGGTGAAAAGCACTGAGTAAAGCCACACCCAAATCGACAGGTAAGAACGAAAAAACATAGAGAAAAACCAGCGTCGAGGAGGAGTGATGAGAATGCAGTCATAGTTGTTCCCAGACCCGTTTAAGGGGCGATAATCCTAGCTCGCACTATCCATTTCAATGTGCCAAGAGCTGACTTGAATGGACATAGAGCTGAATTTAATGCACAGAAGGTCGATGTGAGGGCAGAATGTACCAGGATCACATCCATCCAACAGGTGAGGGGACGTCCAGGTGAAGCTTCGCAAATGAGCCATTAATCAACATGAGGGGGAGGCGAGCAGTCAGTTATGTGCATGGGGTGCGTGGTGCCATGTCTCAGGCCCGCATGTCGAGGATCCTCCAACACATGACCCCATGTGTCTTGGTGGCACCCGCATCCAGGGTTCTACCTAAGCTTACTTTACATGAAAATTCCTCATTAATTTGTTTGTTTGGTTCGAAGCAAATTCATTAATTTGTTTGTTTGCTTGGAAGCAAATTCATCAACCATATAGGAGATGCATATCTGAAGACATCACATGAAGGGTGGTAAGTGAAGATTGCAACGCATTTATGTCTATTAAATTTTATTTGATTTTCATTAATTTCTAAATCATTAAAAATTTCTAACAAAATTTGATAAAGTTCTATAAAATTCAAATAATAAATTGAATATTTAAAAAAATGAAAAATATTTTGTAATTTTTTTAAAATATAAATACTTATTTTTTGATTGGTCAATACATTTGGAATGACTAATTTAGTGTAAATTAAAATACTAGATTTATTATAATAAAACATAAAAAAAACCAAAACTTTTTCAAAACATAATATTATTAAAAGAGCCAAACTCTATGTGTCTTAAATAATTAATATTAAATATTAACATTTAATATATATAGTTTATTTAATAATATATATGGATACAAATATAAAACATTATATATAATATATGTTTATTTAAAAATTATTTGTTTTTTTTCTAAATTTAAAGAGAGGTATTAAGTTGTATGTCGTTCTTATTGATATGAATGATGTGAATGTTGTAGTTGATTGACTCAACTTTCAATACATTGTAAATAATAGTATTTCACATTCAATAAGAATGTTGTCTTGTTTGATATTGTGTAGAAAATTTAAAAAACATATTGTCCTCGAAAAAGAGTATAATGACGTCATCAAAATAGGGACTAAGTTGTATGGAGCTGTTATTAATATGAATGATGTGAATGTTGTAGTTGATTGACTCAACTTTCAATACATTGTAAATATCATTAGTATTTCACATTCAATAAGAATGTTGTCTTGTTTGATATTGTTTAGAAAATTAAAAAAAAAACGTATTTTTTTTCCAAAAAAGTGTACAATGACATCATCAAATTACCTATTGTAAACTTATAGGCATAACCATTAATCATATTGTTCCATAAATCCACATGCCATTCCAATAGTTCCTTGCCATTCCAATAGTTCCAAGGCTTCTTTGCCCCGACCACACATAGTACCATAACTTGAGATCATGACAATCCACGACACAATGTTTTTCTTTGGCATTTGATAAAAAAACTTACGGGCTTTGGCCAAGCCCACACATTTGGCATATATGAGCAAAATTGTATTCACTAAAAGGGTGGCTCCATAGTCATATCATGCATTAATTATGTGAAAATGGACTACTTTTCCTTCTCAGAAAGTATTTTTTTGTGTAGGCACGAGAATTTGGCAAATTGAGCAAGCAATTCAAACATTGGCAAATTTTATATATATATATATAATAATAATAATAATAATAAAGTGAATAATAATATTTATCATTATCTAGGTCAAAGTTTGAAGTCACAAGGTAGGCTAAGCCATTAATACCTACTTTCTTATCCCATGTTAATAAGATGGGGTTAGAAACATATAAATAATGGGACGATGTTGAAATATAATAAAATTTATATACTAAATTAATTGAAGAAAAAGAAGAAATTGGCAGAATTTGGATCAAATATAAATATATGAGAAATAATTTATGATTTAGTCATTGGCATATAACTTGGGTGAAATGTTGGTTAAAAGTTGTAATTTATGATATAAATCATTAATGATTGTATAAGTTATTGAGGGTGGTGTCATGAAGTATGATTGACACATCTATACATATTGCAAAAATGAATTCAATATGAAAAAACAAAATTTACATGATAAAACACATTAAAATGAACTTAATCAGCATAGATCCATCTTAAACCCATATCTATCAAGCACCGAGAGGGATCCAATTTCTTGAGGTGTATTTCTTTTTTTAAATTTAAACTCAAGAAATTTGATCTCTCTTGATTGATAGATCCAGGTTTAAGTTTTAAGTTTTTATTTTATAAAAGAACATCTATTTTTTAATAACTTTTTTCATAATATTTTATTTTATGAACCAACATGGATTTTTATAAAATACTTTCCATAATTTTTTATTTTATGAGCCAACATGAATTTTTTAAATTATTTTATTAGTAACAAACATTACATCACAAACGTTATGGGCTGTAGAGCGCCTCGTTTCACTAGGTGCAATTACATATAAATAAAATATATTACTAACTTATATTCACATAATCTTTGATTAGTCATTTATGTTAGTACTTCATCTATATTAGTAGTTTATGTTAGTAATTTATAGATATATAACTTAAAATACATCAAAAATTGTCAAAATTTATAGTATTTAGCTTTAAAAAAATTATTATGACTAACTTTTTTGGTTGCATCTAGCCACAAATTAACCATTTTATACTAGTGATGTGGATGGAGTGGGTGGATATTATACAACAAGGAGAGACAACATTGTTCTTGGAAGATAATGAAGTGGTGGAGAATTGGTGGTGGAAGAAACTCTAGTGAATAAAAGCTCCTCTATTTGTTCATGTTGTTGGTTTTCCTGAATAAATTTTTTACATTGGATATACATTGTTGAAACATGCATGGCAAGGGCCAGGTTTATTTCCTATGTAGAAATAATGGTGAGACAATACATCATTTACTTAGAGACTATCATTTTGCAAGAGAAGAAGTTGTCATTAAGGGGGGATAGGCTCTAATGCCTCCTTCCTTCTTCCATTGTGTCATTTTTGTAAATCCTTCAATCAAATCCCAACTTTGTTCTCAGGGGGATGTTAGGACACTTAGACACTTAGGAGTTAGTTAAGATCAACTTGGTTTAATGTTTCTTTAGTTAAAGTGTGTTTATTTAGTATGCAAATTAGTATGTATTTGTACTTATATAATCAGGGTTATGATATGTTCTAGACATAAAGTGATATGATTGTTCATCTTCTCCTCAATCTTAAGGACTACATTGATTGGTGGCTTAGTACCCAACTGTCCATGATCTCTATTTAAAGAGAATAGAGGGTCATTAGATAAGGATCGATGTGAGAAACTCACATATAAATTAATTTTCTTTCTGCATTAATATGTACTTCCTCAACTGGTCATTTGGATGCAATTGTGAATTGTTTCCCTCTATTAGGATTTTAATAGTGTAAAATATCGATGTGTCAATTTCTGATATGTTTGTGTGAGTCATTTCTTAAGGTGTTTGACCTATGTGGAAATAACTTGTTTTAGTTGAAGAGTTTGCTGCTTACAAGTATTTCTAGGCTCATTGTGTATTTGTTAAAGAAAAGATCAATATTTTAGAGAAGAAGGTCATTGTAAGAAGAGGAATGAATCCCACTGAAATGGTTGACAGTTAAGCTCTATAGAGGATTCCAAATATTGGGTTATCCAAAAGCATATATACCAAAGCTTCTAAGATGATAAAGGTTTATTGGTTGGTTAAAACACTCATTGCCCAGGCAATGGAAGAAGTTGAGTCTCAATCACTAAAAAAATCTGAGGCTAGAATTTATGGAAGCTATGTATGATGCGTTGATCAAGATCAATTGGGATTTAAGGCTAGAGTATTCCAAGAAGACCTAGACTTTTAGGAAAAGGATGCCAATGAGAAGAAATTGAGGACCCTCGGTACCTCCCTTAAACCAACTTCATCATTATGGATTTGGACTCAAACAATGACCATTAATCTTGTCCCCAAGTTGTATTGCTCTCTTATTTTTCATTTTGTTTATGTTAGTTCTGAGGATCTTCATACTCTCTATGTCTAAAGGGTTTAGAAAAAGGGATAGAATCATTTAACAAAACCTTCATTTTATTATCATGATATTTACATCTTTACATAGAATATTAACAAATTAAAGACTTCCTCCTTTAATTCTTTTTATTTTTTTACAAATCAACCAATAAGTTAATGGCATGACAATAATCTCTTATTGCACTTTTAGTTTTTACAAGGTCAAGCTTAGAAATCCCTCCCCATGAGGAAGAACAACTCCACTGTGATGGAATACTTTGTATACAATAATATAATCCATGCGTAAATTACAAAAAAAGGATAATTCATGCCTAAATTTATACAAACGAAATAGAACAATTTGGCAACCTAAATTTAATTGTTGATTAAAACAACAATATTATTTTAATTCTAAATTTCTAAACAATAGTCCATACAAAATAACCATACCTCTACCGTGCTTGCAACCAAATAATAAATCAATGAAATGATGAAGATTGGAGCTAACAAACCCACTCTAAAGTGGCTCCTCGACTTTCAATACATTGTAAGTACCATCGTTTGACATTCAATGAGAATGTTATCTTGTTTGATATGTTGTGTGGTTTTGGTGCCTGCAATCAAATATAAAACCTGCAATGCAGTTATATCAAATAATGTTGCCATTCAAGATGGCATCCTGCACTTTCTGAGCCCACCACTTCAACGCATTACTTTGGTCCATTGATAGTCTCTTCAATGCTTCTTTCCAGGTGTTGTAAACCAATTTCTGATCAGCGAGAGGCAGCGTGTCAGCCACATCCATAATCCCTCTCTCCAGTGCCGACAATTTCTCACCACTCATGGGATACTCCTGAATCAGCTTTACCAGGGTTTCCATCCAATTCGTTAGAAAAGAAACCCTAAATGACGCAGGAGTAATTACCTCCCCATTCCCCAGTGCATTTAGAATCCGATCAAGTAAAATATCTGCTTTAACTTTCGCATGAGCAACGTGACTGTATTTTGCTGAAACACAAAGGTCACCGTCCTCGCAAAACATTATAATAAAGGTTTCATAGAGTTTCCCATCACAGCGCCTACTAACGTCAAACAGCCACAACAGAGCAGACCACCCACGAAGAGCCTGTTTTTTCATGTCGCTAAACTCAGTGGATATGATAAGTTCAACGTTGGCAAGAAACTCTTCTAACAGTGCAGACCTGCATGTATCTGCAACAGCCTTAGCTGAGGTTGTATTTGCGGCCTTATAGTATCCTACAATACATTTCTCCACTTCAGTGCGCGGTAGACTATTGTTTGATCTACCAGAAATTATTGATAACATGTCTTGTAAAGTCTGTTTCAGCATATCTAGATTCCCCGACTTGTCTAATTGGCTCACACCAAGTCTGGCAGCTAACTCTGGCAAAATGTTTATCTGCAAAGAGAATAGCATAGCTCGAAGTTTGGCTTCTTGCTCCGGACTCCAACGAACAGCATTCAAATATTTCATGCATTGCTCTGTGCCCTCGTGAAATAATATTTCAGAAGCAACTGGTAGAATAGCCAGGGCTTCATCCACACCCGAGAAACAATAACTTTCGTCTGCTTCACAGGAATACATGAACTGAAAACATTTCATATAAACCTCTACACTTACAGAGCAACTTATCTTGAGTTCACGAGGCCACTCATCCAATGACCAGCGAGGAGAAAGCCACGCTTCATAAAACTCGGACTTTTTTAAAACTTGAGAATGAAGGTAAACATGATTTTCTTCCTCTCCGTTTTCACCGATCAATAGAAATTTTATGTCAGCTGTTTCCTGATCTCCAAACTGGAACGACTGTGATTGTCTGGCCATTACTACTATTCTGAAGCTTACACAAGAACGAACTCTTTTCGGAAATACCTGGCCAACGAACCCACTTTCGTCTCTTTAGTGTAGACTTATAGTTTGACACAGATATAGAATAAAAGTAACAATCACAGTCTCGCAAATTGTATGTCCACGCTATCGCTTGCTGCCTTCTCTTTTTTCTTCAATCTATAGTCTATTTATACATGTTCATGGCAACAAGGTCAGCTTATTTATTATTTGGAAGATAAAAAAGGGGGCGTGGGATAAGGGGCACTCAAATCGCCCAGCTTTTCCGGGGATTTGTTCTCTAGATCTGGTTATAAAAATGGGCGGAATCGTGGAAATTCCAAAAAAATAACGGGGGTGGAACTATGCCTCGCCCAAAAACCACTCACCGGAATACCCGGGCTATTTGAGTGCCCCCAACAAAGGAGAATATGAACGAATTAGGGGTGTTTAAATTTTGTTCTATATTTATATTACAAAAATTTTAATAGTGAAATAAGGTGTAGATGGATAATAAAAATATACGACAGAAATAAACTCGATACACATAGCATGCATTTACAAGCATTATAGGTACTAAAGGCGGAACTACATGGGCTTAGCCACACCCAATCAAGCCTCATGCTAAGCCAACACACAATTGTGTTTATCAAGCATGCAAAGAGACAAAAAAATGAGAATGTTAAGCTAGTGAGCTCAATCACAGAGCTATAGGCATTTCAATTGGCTTCAGCCAACCTTGGCACCCATACTCAACACAAGGAAGGTCCCCTTCTCTGCCATGCAGTCACTCAAGTGCCCCCTTTCCTCCAGTGTTATTCAAGGTGGGCATAGAAAGGTCCAAGTTTCGATTTTGAATTTTATGATTTCTAGCGACACTCATTTTAGCCATGAAATTTAACTTCCAAGTTCACGAATCCAGGCTTTTCTATAGATTTTTGGCATTTAAAACTTCTCAAATTCACCGCAAGGATTACCCATATGAATCCCCCTTCTAGATTTTACCAATACGTGAATTTCTAGACAGTTCTAACACTCGAATTTCTGGGTTTCTCTTTCCTTGTGATTTCTATTCTTTTCCCTTCAAAGCCTATATATCTTACTTGGAATAGATGGATTCCCCGCCCCCCCCCCCCCCCACACACAAAAAATGGATGGGGATGAAGGGAAGCCAATTGCTTTAACTGGAAAAAAATGTATTCTAGGTCAAGTAAATTGAACCCATAACCTATCATATGAATTTATGCACTCATCCCATGCTCCACTAAATTCCTGAGCAAATTTTTAGTAAGCTTCCTATAGCATAATTAAAAATCAGCAAAGAAAGTCAAGATAGGTTCTCAAGATGACAGTTGGCAGTAGAGGGTTGACTCTCTCACACTCCCTCGTCTCCTTAGTGGCTAGCATAGCCCCTCATTTTTGTTGCTTCCATAGCTAACTCTAGGATTTTATTTGCATTATCAATATTACATTGTTTTTACATTTTTCCATGGCTTATTAGCACATAGTTCACAAAATATAAAATACTTACCTTTATAAACTAGTCATTCACTAGCAAGGCGTTGTGCGAGAGTGGTTGGAAGGTTTGAGAGTGGGAGGTTTTGTTGTGTGAATGTAATAGATGAAAAAGGGGATTTGAGGGTAAGTGATACTAATAAATAAGAAGAAAAGCATAGAATAACTTGCAATTAGGATAAAAACTATCGCATAACTAATTAAGCATGATGTTATTATAATCCCACATACCTTGAGTGAGGGAGCATGATTTTACTATTGTGTAAATTTTGTGTGTACATTATGTTATTTTATTCATTGTCAATGTGTTCTTCTAAGTACTTTAATTGCGTCGATAGGTGTGAATTGAAGATGGAGGTTGATCTCTATAATCCCAAAAATCAAGGAAGATTCATGGTATTCGTCATTGGTTAAGGATCCTAATGAATTATTAAAATAAAGGAAACAAGTTACAATTGCTTTATCAAGCCTAACTGCTTTGCAAGTGATAACTACCCACCTTTTAATTCTTGTATACTTGCAATATGCATTCATAAAGCCTAAAGATTTCCTCTGTTGCCCTGCTGAACCGCACCTACTAAAGGTAGATTAAAATATTTGTTGATTTTCAAAACCCTCAATAGTGGCATTCTCCTTCTCTACTTCGAGGTTCGTCCAATGTTTTCTTCTTGGGGTCGATTACCAAGATAGACGTTCAAGAATATAAATGATCTTAAACAATTTAATGGTAATCTCTGTTAAGATTCAATATGCTAAGACAGAAAATATCAGCATTACATTCCATTTCACAACAATAGCATATATAGGATCACTGAAAGAACAACAAGCACAACATAAACACAAGAGACACAGATTTATCCCGGGAAACCCTCATGGGGAAGAAAACCTAGCAAAGTTTCCTCAATATAGATGACCAACAATACAAAGATGTAATCCACAAGCATGAGTTCCTTCTCCTCCATAGCAGATCTCTCTCGCTCAGTTATGCGCCATTCACAAGTGAGTGCAATGTGTGTTAAATGAGGAACACACCTCCTCTATTTATACACAACTCCAACTTGTCAATTACATTAACTAGGTCGGTCCCAACTTAACCACTGGGTTAAACACCCCATTACAACTGACTGGGCCGACCCCTCTAGGGTGGTCTAATAACCCTTTGACCCACATAACACATATAGGGCCAACCCCAATAGGGAAGTCTAATAACCCAAGTTACCATGGAGGAATAAACATCTCCAGATACATGACAAAGTCCCATCGGAGGAATGAAACATCTCCGGAATAATAAAGTACAAATATAATATTCTTAGAAGTTACAATATTTCAACACTCCCCCTTAACGAGAAGGATATTATAACAAGATCTGTTGGAGCAAGGAGCCATCAACTACATCATACATGATACATCTATAAATAATTGGAAGCTTTCTCAACATCATCAGTAACTCAAGCAGTTACTGGAACATCAACATCTTCAGTACTGAGTCTCCATATTCTGCAGCACTTGAACAACTACAAAAACATCAACATCATCATCTGGATCCTCACGATCATCAACATCGTCATCACATGATCATCCGCATCGTCATCACACAATCATCAACATCATCATCACACGATCATCAGCATCGTCATCACATGATCATCAGCATTGTCATCTAGATCATCACGATTAGCAACATCGTCATCTAGATCATCATGATCAACAACATCGTCATCTAGACCATCACGACTAGCAGCATCGTCATCTAGATCATCACGTTCAACATCATCGTCATCTAGACCATCACGATCAACATCATCGTCATCTAGATCATCACGATCAACATCATCGTCATCTCACGATCATGAACATCGTCATCTCAACTAGATCCTCTCGATCAACAATACAATAGAATCAACTGGATCCTCTCGATCCACAACACATAGAAGCATACCCTGCAACAAACATGATCTATTTACGGGATGATCAATCCCTATACTTTTAAGACACCATATCATGTCTAGGGACGATGCAGTCCGCTCGTCAACTTAGACAAAGTCTAAGGACAATTTTTCGAAGACATATGTCTATGGATCAATTCAGGGACCAAAGTTTGGGGATGATACAATCCCCTCTCATCCATGAGGGACCACTTCTCGGAGACATCTATCTACGGATCAATTCAGGGACCGAAGTCCGGGGACGATACAATCAACTCTCGTCCTCTAGGGACCTCTTCTTGGAGACATCTGTCTATGGATCAATTCAAGGACCGAAGTCCGGGGACGATACAATCCCCTAATGTCCACTAGGGACCACTTCTCGGAGACATCTGTTTATGGATCAATTCAAGGACTGAAGTTCGGGGACGATACAATCCCCTCACGTACATTTTGAACTAGTAGTTCAGGGATGATGCAATCCCCATCACGTACATTTTGAACTAGTGGTTCCGAGATGATGCAATCCCCATCACGTACATTTTGAACTAGTGGTTCCGGGATGATGCAATCCCCATCACGTACATTTTGAACTAGTGGTTCAGGGATGATGTAATCCCCATCAAGTACATTTTGAACTAGTGGTTCCGGGATGATGCAATCCCCATCACGTACATGAAGGGACGATACAGTCCTATCATATCAACTAGGTACCATATACTGACCTCATCATCAGAGCACGTAGCCTCATTATCGATACAAGTATCCTCATGATCGATACAGTATCCAAATCATCAATACAAGTATCCACACCAATATGAGTATCCACATCATCAATACAAGTATCCACACCAATACAAGTATACACATCATCAATACAAGTATCCATACCAAATACAAGTATACACATCATCATTACAAGTATCCACACCAATACAAGTATACACATCATCAATACAAGTATCCATACCAATACAAGTATACACATCATCAATACAAGTATCCACAGCAATACAAACATATCCTCAATACAAGTATCCATCTGAGTAGTATCATCATTGATACAGGTATCCATCTCGATACCAGTATCCAAATATTATTATCGAACATATCACTCCCCCTTTCGAGGAGGGTCCTTTTGAACTACACCAAGCTTGTCTCGAAAATACTCAAACTTTACTCGAGACAGAGGTTTGGTCAACAAATCAGCAACTTGTTCATCAGTGCCTACATACTCAAGCTTGATAGCTCCTTTCTGCACCATATCCCGTATATAGAAATATCAGATCTCTATGTGCTTTGAATTATCATGGAATACTGGATTCTCTGTCATATTGATACAACTCTTGTTGTCACATAGGATCACAGTGGATTCCACCTCTAAGTCAAACAGTCTTAATAACAACTTCCAAAGCCATACCGCTTCACAACTAGTAGAGAAAGCAACTATATATATTTCACTTCAGCTATGCTGAGAGCCACACTAGACTGCTTCCTGCTAAACCACGAGATCATGGCAGATCCCAGACAATAACATCCAGCCGATGTGCTCTTTCTGTCTGATACACTTCCTGCCCAATCAAAATCTTGTGTAGCCATACAATCTGAGGTCATGATCTCTAGGACAACATAGACCAAAGTCTATTGTACCCTTTAGGTACCTCATCACATGCTTTGCAACTATCAGGTGAACACATCTAGTTTCCACTAGATACTGACTCGATGTGTTCACAGCAAAGCATATATCTGGCCTGGTATTCGTCAGATACATTAATGACCCAATATTCTGTATGTACATAGTTACATCCACTAACTCTGATGAGTCATCTGCTAACAGCTTCAAGTTGGAATCCATGAGAGTGGCCATGGTTGTACATTCGAACATATCAAATCTTCTGAATATTTCCACAGCATGCTTTCCCTAGTTGAGAAAGATTCCTTCTGATCCTTGCCATACTTCCAGACCTAGGAAGTAATGCATCAATCCGAGATCTTTCATCTGAAATTCTATAGCTAGCTTCTTCTTGCTTTCCATGATCTATTTCTTATTCCCTGTTAGAAAGAGATCCTCCACATACAATAATAGTATCATCCATAACCTTAAGGTAAAGGTTAGGATCAGCCTTACTTCTGGTAAAGCCTGAGCCTGCCAATTCTCCCTCTGTGACTGAACATCATTCACACTCTGCATTTAAGTGATCTTCTACATACCTATCTGTGCCATCTCCCATCAGATGGGACTATTGATATGAGCCTCAAGATCATTCAAACTCTATGGTGAGTTCCTTCTTGCATCCATCTAAGAGAAAAATGTCATTTGTATAAAGACACCATCGTTAACCTTGTAGCAAAGGTTGAAATCTGCATCACCCATGGTGATCATTAAGCTCATCAAATTATTATCGATCCTGGGTACCTGTACAAAGATTTCTTCAATTGAATTTTGGGAGTTTTCTTCAATCACACCATTGAGAGAACAATATTATCTAGCTACTTGGAGCAAACATCTCGTCATCATCCTCTTCCTATTTCTAAGAGAATCTTCTAGCCACGAGCCTTCTATAGTATGTTTCATTTGTAAATATTCTTGTTCAGTGTTCATCATTCTTCATGATCTTTCCTACAAATCAAAATTAAGTACATGATTAGTAATACTTCATAATCATCAATACATGTTGACATGATAACCTATTATGCATACAGATATGATTTACATAGTTATGCAACTATCTTGACCAATACTTTGGCACAACACTTTTCCATATCCTGTAGGCATACAGTGGCTATCTAGATGCCTTCCATCTGTACCACAACATACTATCGAGAGCGTGCACAGCTCTCAGCATGTCAGCAAAGAGATTTCATTCTAGACAATCAACAATGGAATGTTTGTCCAACTTACCAATCATATGCATATTAGTAGTATACTGTTCAATGCTATATGAATGTTTACACTCAGCATGATATATTCTAGGAATACAAATATGCATACAACTATTACAAGCAATATCATTTACTATTTCAAAAATTCAAAACAAATCAAATACTTATCTTTTATGGTTGCCTCCCACTTGATCTTCTATTCATTCTGTACCACTATGCATGCTCAAGTGTGCACTAATGTCATCCTCATGATCTCATATACAAACATACATTCATTAGTATAATCTCAATATTATAAAAACATTATGATTCTAAATAGTCTTAAGCATGTATGGTCATGATCATTTCATACATAGGTATACTCATCTAAGATCCTAACACAAATTAGGATTCTAACTTTGACATAGGGAAAACATACCTGGATTAGAATACATGCTTAGTTATCTCTAACATACCCAAACAATATCTTTATTCTCTTCAATGATTTAGAGATCTTGTGCTAGAACCTGCATATCTCATAGGTTAAGCATAGTAGAACAAAGTCATACATACCCTGTAAGTAGAACTATGGATGAGTCTTTGTCCTCATGTCATCATGGTCATGGAACTTGATTTGTCTTTCTTGATGTACCTGTATCTTGTTAGCAGACAACATCAACCTCATACAACACCACAGTGTATTAGTACAATCATATAACCCTAATCAATGAATGTCTTCTATCATTCACATGCATTCATACTTTTACTAGGATGATAAGACAATTCTAACATTAATCGAGATTGTACTAACCTAAATAATATGAAGACAACCATATTACGAACTTAATCAAGAATAAGATTTCAAAACATACCTGTATCTTGTTAAGTCATACCTGTCGAGATTTCTTGTAGTCTTCTTATGTAAGGCCTTAGCCTCATCTCCCCCTGAAACTGGACCTGGAGCTTGATTAGGGTTTGTTAGAGAAACCCTAAAAAATCAAACTTTGACTTTCACACTTTTGAATGGATGGAAAGATGTGCCTTGCTGAGCTGATCAAGCTAGCATACTTTAATTTTGAAATCTCCAAATTTTCACCCCTCAAAATTACCTTTGAAACTTTTGGATCTTCTGGACAGGATCCTGAATTAGGGCTTGATGAATCCCACCCTTCTGCCCAATCAAAATATTCGATCCAAAGCTCTAATCTCTGATTTTTCTGAGGAGCTTCCATCCGTGGTCACAGACTTCAAAAATTCCAACTTTTGCAGAAGCCCTAATTTTCCACCTTTCTCATCAAGGTCTTGAACTAGGGTTTGATCAAGCCCACCCTTCCGACCAACCAAAAAATTCAATCTTGGTCTCTAAATTTCTATTTTTCTGAGTAACATTCAGCCGTGGACTCCGATTCCAAAAATTCCAACTTTCTCCGAAACCCTAATTTCCCACAACAGTGACGATTCAGGAATGAAGGTGCTCAAAATCCAAATCTGGGTTGGCAGAAATATCCACCTGATTGTTTCTAGTGTAACTCCGAAATTACGAATCCACAGCATCTAAAACTTCTCCCTGTGGTATCCTGACCTGTCCTCTTTCCAACCCCATAGGTCTGACCTCAATTGGATTCTCTGAGAGAGAGTTATGCCAAGTGTCCTAACGTGACGTATTTATGGGATAAAACAGGAGAGCTAACTTGTACAGCGTTCCACGTGTCACTAGTTCAACTTCGGCCTCTGAAAACATTTCTTGAGATAGTACATTCCGTGCACTACCTGTCACTTTTTACTAAATTTCATTTGGCACTTCCTAGCCCAAGTTATGACCTTTTTTCCTAGGTCACCTGATTATGACTGAGATCTGAAAGAGGTAGAAAGCCTAACTTGTATTGATCATAAATCACAAAGTACAACGAATTAGAGGTTGTCCTTTGGACACAAGGTACAGGGGAATGTTATCTACGACTTGTAAATGTTTGATAGCCTGACCCTTTGCAAAAATGGTTTTATAGTGAAATTTTCACGATGACTGGTTTTTTCTATATAAAACCCTAACCTTCAAATTGTCGCAAGTGAAGAAAGTGTCATAAGTGCCATACCTTGCCTTCCTTCAGGTTAGCTCTGATACCATGTTAAGATTCAATATGGTAAGACATAAAATATCACCATTACATTCCATTTCACAACAATAGCATATACAAGATCACTAAAAGAACAACAAGCACAGCATAAACACAAGAGACACAGATTTATCCTGGGAAACCCTCATGGGGAAGAAAACCCAACAAAGCTTCCTCAATATAGATGACCAACAATATAGAGATGTAATCCACAAGCATGAGCTCCTTCTCCTCCATAGCATATCTTTGTCTCTCAGTTATGCACCATTCACAAGTGAGTGCAATTTTTGTTAAATGAGGAACACACCTCCTCTATTTATACACAACTCCGACTTGTCAATTACATTAACTAGGTCGGCCCCCAACTTAACCACTGGGTTAAACACCCCATTACAATTGACTGGGCCAACCCCTCTAGGGTGGTATAATAACCCTTTGACCCACATAACACATACAGGGCCGACCCCAATAGGGAAGTCTAATAACCCAAGTTACCACGGAGGAATAAACATCTCCGGATACATGACAAAGTCCCATCGTAGGAATGAAACATCTCAAAAATAATAAAATACAAATATAATATTATTAGAACTTACAATATTTCAACAATCTCATAGTTACCACTCCTGCTACCTTCCACTTTCACTTTGGTTTTCATTCTTTTTTGTTTATAATCATGTAGATAATGTCGTCACAACTGCAACACCCAAACAAGCTGATGAGTGCACAGGCTTGAAATATTTGATCCTTCGAGTTTGGATCCATTTGAAGTGCTAAGGAATGATGAAATCTAGTGCGAGAAGAATTTGATGATCTAGGTGTCTCGACAATTTCGATGTTTCAATGACAAAGCGAAGCAGAAGTGATTATCTATTAAATTTTATGCAATAAATTATTTTATGACATGGATCACGAGAGTTATTATGATCGACTTTTTTTGGTACTCCGCACTAACTTCAAAATGGAGTCACAAACGATTGCTATGACAACCTCGGCCTGTAATTATTGTTGTCATCATGCCTCCAATTATGAGTTTGGTCTCATAGATCTCTATGGCATTTATACCCCAATATGCACGCAACCAATAGGTCATCATATGTTTTGAGGATTCAAAAATACAGTAGGATATCTTTCATTTAGAATGGTTGGGAATTTTCTGGTTTTTATTTTATTTTAGGTACTAAACTCAATAGAAATTTAAATATTTTGTCTATCGACATTCACCGAACACAAGTTAAGTGGTTGTGCTATTTATGTTATATTATCAAATGTTAATGTGTTTTTCTGATTGCGTTAATGGTTTTAAGGATAAATTCTCAGTTATAAGTATGTTATTTCACTCGTAATTTAATTATGAGAATAAATTATGTGTCGATTCCCACACACATTTATGAGAATAAAATCTGCGTCAATTCCCACACACATTTTTGTTTAGCTTCTCCAAAAGATTATGTCATAAAACAAAAACAAATCATTTAATATATATGCAAGCTTGAACCTCGTAATTGATTGTGTTAGAAATGAAACCAGAATTTTCTTGTTGAGGAGACAATGTGAAGAGTAGTCTAAGTACCTTATCATTGTACCAGCTATATATTGCAATAAGGGCATACTCCAAAGTCCTTGTATTGGAGGATATGATAATCAGAGGGTATTTTGGGAATGGTTCTATCGCAATTTACTCTTCGAAAATATATGGGGACAAGCTTCTTTAGAGTCCTTCTCATAAACTTTGCAAGCGCTTCATATCCAACTTTTGGTTGTTTGAATGTATAAACATCCAACAATTTCTCTAACAATGTTTCTTCATTGTTCATAAACAATATTGTTGGAAACAACACAACACAAAGAAGACACCACCAAGGTGGTGAATGTAGAACTACTATGATTATCGAATATCTTGGATTTTTCTAAATGGTTTGCGACACCTAAAGCTTTCAAGAAATCCAAGATGAACCTTTTAGATTTGACTGAATTGATACCATAAGAAATCAAAATCTTTTCCTCAATCATCTGTATCAAATTTCTCTGTACCTCTGAACCTGGCTATCACTATCAGCGATGCGTCTACTTCCTTATCGCAGAATATAAATGCTTTGGTTATTTCTTTTGCAAGTGATATGATTGCATTTTCAACATAAATTGATGAACACAAAATTATTCACACAAAAATCGATAAATATGCAATGGTTAATAATATATAGTTTATTGAAGCCAAGCAGTTGCATATCATTCGACGAAATGCATATGAAGGATGATATTGATAGAGTATTGGATGAATAAGTAATTGAAATAAATAGTACCTTACAATGTTCTATGACTCTGTATTTGATAACAAATTTATTTCCATAAACTATAGTTGAAAACCATGATGCAAAGGTCTACCTAGAACCTAGTCCTAGGTTCAACGGTTTAGTCAATAACCCCACTAGTTCCACCATCATACTTAATAATGCTCAATAAGGAAGATAAAATTTTAGAAACTACTTGGACCCTCTACTTGGTATTACGATACTTCATCTTGAACAAATCAAAACATTCAAATAAACCCTAACTCACGATGTTCACAAAGCATGAAATCCTTATAATTTAATTCAGATCGGTGAGGCGGCTCATATCCACATTGAATAATTTTAATGGCATGAAGTTTAATTACTTAACTCGATAATAGAATGAAGTTTAATGGCATGAAGTTTAATTTCTTAACTCGATCACATTTAATTCTATGGGAGAATGCCATAGGAGGTGTTGCGAAGAGTATGCCATTGTAGACTCAAGGTCCTGATGGTCCCGACAACCCAGATGTCTTATGGTATGATATTCAATGGATTAGTGTACTCGATTGGTGATAGTTCGAAGTTTGAAGTTTGATGTTTCAAAAGACCTGCATTAGAAGGAAAGTTCGATGTGATTTTTTGTCATTTTGTGATGTCTTGATATCCAATATTCCATAGCTCGATATCAGATTGAATGTTGTGATTGGAATATAAGGTCCTTAGCACAATCCAGTAAGTCTTTTATAGTATTATGAGGAGCAAAGACAACTTTAATATTCATTTTCTTGAGAATTTTAGCAATTTTATCTATGGTTCCTTTAATACAAGGCAGTGTGATAGTTTTAACTTTGAATGGATCCAAGATTTGAGGTGCTTTTGTTTGGATTTCAAGACAACCTTTTTAAATTGATGATCCTTATCGTCGTTTCTTTGGAAAACCCAATAGGAAATATGTGATGGTTGTTCCCTCATTGTCAATGTACTAATAACTATATTTCTCGATGGAGGTTCGGAGTTTTTCTTTAGCCGGTGATTTAGTCACTAGTTTTCTAATGTTTTTCAGTCCAATAAGTTTCCATTCCCAGGAAAAATACGGCTTGTATATATATGTATTTTTGCTTGTTAATGAAAATAGATGAAAAAAGAGAAACATAGAAGAAGAAGAAGAAATTGGTTCTACTATGTCTGCATATTTTGCATATTTGTGAGTTTGTAAACTCCCCTATAGCCTTCAATTTGATCCTATTCTATAACCTATCCCACATAAGAACTCTATTGTTTAAAATAAGCCAAATAAATAATATGCTCTTGGGTGGGGCTGCAGTCTTTCAAATCTATTTCCACCTCTAATTCCTCTCCCTCCCAACCACCTATGTCATCGATAAGTATCCCAATCTAGTTGAATATTACCCCCTTGTTGAATTAAAAACCTAAACGAGCTCATACTCTTCATTGCTTATGTGAATATGTGCCTGATTGAGTGAGTTGATGTATTGTTTCCACTTGGTTTTCTAGTCCTTAGGCAAACCCAAAACCTCCACATATAACCAAACTTTTTTCTAGATGTTGGTGGAATGAGCATCCACTTCTTTATCTAAGGTGAATCATCCTTGTTCCTGTAGATGGTAAATCAAATCAAAATTGAGCTTCATGTTTCCCTTACAACCAATATTCCATGCTAAGTATTGTCTAATTATTGGAAAGGCCAAAGTCAATGCCTTCCATTGATTGGAAACCAAGTGAATATGCTTGTTTCTTCTACAAATCTAGTCAATGATCGAGCTAGGAGCTAAATAATTTGCAGTTAGAATACTCCACCATAGACTCTCCCAGGACGAAAAGTTCCAAGGGGATTTAGAAACTAGTACTCGGTTAAATAAGAAAATGTTCTTTATACCCAACTCGCGAATCTTTTGGGGCTATAACAGTTTTCCAACTTGTAATATAGATTTCCAACTTGTAATTATTTATAATCAATCCCGGTATATTCATAATATCGAAACTCTAATTACCAGGCCTTCTTTTAACACGGTGCTTTTACAAAATAATCGATGCCTTGGGAGGCCTCTAGTTCCCTTCCAACACTCCAACACAGGTTGGGCAAGAAGAATCTGGATTGGGATTCCAAGGAACAAAATTGTAGGTCGAGTTCCTCTCACAAGGGTACACTCCCTTAGAACCAGCTTCCTCAAGGTCAATGGCATGAACAGGTCTCTCTACCTAGGGCATCTCTAGTCCTCTCTCTCAAGTACTAGACTCCGGGCAGTACAAGGTGATGGAAAGATTGAGTAGGAATGAATATTGACTCTCAAACTAAATTATCACCTTTTATATGCATGGATTTATATTTCCATGTGCTTCTTCAAATGAGACCACTTTTCCCCTCTTAATCACCTCTTAAGATCATTAAATAATGCTTTAATTAAAGTATGACTCTTAGTCATGGTTTATGAACTTTGGGTTAAATTGTTAAGGATAAGGAAATAAGATAAATCCCCCTAGGATCATTTCCCTTAGCCCACAATCACTTCCTCAATTGTGGAATCCTAGCCCCCCCATCTCTTCTTTGTTCTTATTCATCTACAGCCATCAGGGATTTTATATTAATATCAAAATTTACATATTTACAATGTATTAGTCATCCTATACCATTTGTTTCCATATTCTAGCCTTTACATCAATATATATATGATTACATTATGGGGTAAAAAATGCCATGTTACAATATTATACAACAAGGGGACACTAACATTGTTCTTGGAAGGTAATGAAGTGGTGGAGAATTGGTGGTGGAAGAAATTCTAGTAAATAAAAGCTTCTCTATTTATTCATGTGGTTGGTTTTGTCAAATAAAATTCTAACATGGGATATACATTGTTGAAACTTGCATGGAAAGGGCCGAGTATTTATTTCCTATCTAGAAATAATGTCGAGACAATACATTGATCACTTACTTTGAGGATACCATTTTGCAAGCGAGGAAGTTGTCATTAAGGGGGGATAGGCTCTAATGCCTCCTTCCTTCTTCCATTGTGTCATTTTTGTAAATCCTTCAATATTATCCCAAGTTGTTCTCAAGGGGGGATGTTAGGATATTTAGACACTTAGGAGTTAGTTAAGATCAACATGGTCTAACGTGTCTTTAGTCAAAAGGTGTTTATTTAGTATGCATTTTTTCTTATATAATCTCAGGGTCATGATATGTTCCAGAAATAAAGTGATCTGATAGTTCATCTTCTCTTCGGTAGTAAGGACTGCTTTTATTTGTGGTTGAGCACCGAACTAGTCAATGATATCTATTTAAAGGGAATGGAGGGCCATTAGCTAATGGTTCATTGTGGGAAACTCATATGTAAATTATTTTTCCTTTTACATTAATATACTACCTCAACTAGCCATTTGGATACAATTCTGGAATGTTTCCCTCTATGGAGGTTTTAACCATGTAAAACATCAGCATGTCAATTTTTTATTTGCTTGTGTGTCATTTCTTAAGGTGTTTGACCTATGTGGGAATAACTTGCTTTAGTTGAGCAGTTTGCTTTTTACAAGTATTGCCACACTCATTCTCAAATTGCCAGGGAAAATATCAATATGTTGGAGAAGAAGGAAATTGTGAGAACAAGATTGAATCCCATTGAATTGGCTGACAATTAAGCTCTTTAGTGGATTCCAGATATTGGGTTTTCCAAAAGCGGAGGTACTGGAGCTTCTAAGATGATAAATATTGATTGGATGGTTAAAACACTCATTAACTAGGCAATGAAGAAAACGAGTCTCAATCACACTAAAAAATACTAAGGAAGTTATAACTCAGGGAAGCTAAGTATAATGCATTGATTAAGATCCATTGGGCGTCAAGGCTAGAGTAGTCTAGGAAGACCCAAATTTTTTGGAGAAGGATGTCGAGGAGAAGCAAATTGAGGTCCCTCAATAGCTCCCTTAGACCGATTTCATCTTTATAGACCTATTCTTAGACAATGACCAATAATCTTACTCGTCAAGTGTCATGGTTCTCTTATTTTTTAGTTTATTTGTGTTAGTTATGAGAATGTTCATAGACCCTCTAGGTTTATAGGGTTAGAGAAAAAGATGAAGTCACTCAAGGAGACCTTCATTTTTTTATCATGTTATGTTACTCTCTAAACCAACCTAATAGCAAGTTAGAGGCTCCCTCTTTTAGTTCCTTTTTTTATTTTTTTTGGCAAATAAACCTCTAGGTTAATGGCATGGAAATAGTCTATTAACACACTTTCAGTTTTTACAGAGTCGATATTAGAAATCCCTCAATAAGTGGAAGAACAACTCCATGGTAATGTAATATTTTTTACAATAATATAATGGATGCCTAAATTGCAAAACAAAAAGTAGAACACATTGACAACCTACTCCCCTAGAAAATATTTAGAGCTTCAAAATTAACTATTGACTAAAACCAATATACTATTTTAATGCAAAATTTCACATGAATTTCATACAAAAGAACCATACCTCTATAATTGGCTTGCCACATTGTTTGCAACCAAATAATAAATTGATCTCGTGATTAATATTGGAACTAACATACTCGCTCTAAAGTGCCTGTACATTTTTTAATATCAATGTTGCAGGTGAATCCTATAATTGTTTGATTCGACTTTCAATACATTTTAAATACCATTGTTTTCCATTAAATGAAAATGTTGTCTTGTTTTATATGGTGTTTAGAAAGTGCAAAAAACATATTTTTCCAAGACAATGTAGAGTGGCATAATCAAAATACCCATTGTAGGCATAGCCATTAGACATATTGTTCCATGAAGCCACATGTCATTCAAACATTTTTTCAAACACTTGGTGCCAAAATCTATGATGCCTTTTAGGTACCTCATCACTTGCTTTGCAGCTAGCAAAGCATAGATCTGGCCCGGAATTCGTCAGATACATCAATGACCTAATAATCTGTCTGTACAGAGTTACATCCACTAACTTTGATGAGTCATGAACTAACAACTTCAAGTTGGAATCCATGAGAGTGGCCATTCCAACACATCAAATTTTTTCAATATTTCTCAACATACTTTCCCTGCTTGAGAAAGAGATCATCCACATACAATAATAGTATCATCCATAACCTTAAGGTAGAGGTTAGGATCAGCTTTACTTCTGGTAAAGCCCAAGCTTGTCAAGAAGCTATCAATTTTCTCTCTGTGATTGAACATCATTCACACTCTGCATTGAGTGATTTTCTATATATCTATTCATGCCATCTCCCATCAGATGGGTCTACTAATATGGGCCTCAAGATCATTCGAACTCTTGTGGTGATCCAGATTTTATGAGCATAACGAAATGAATACATATTATTATCAGATGCTTAACACAAAATAACAGAGATACAGTAAAATTGGTTTTCTATTCAATAAGGAAATAAGTTAGAACTGTAAAATGTAGCGGAAAACAAGCTTGCTGGAATGGTGGCGGCTTATCTCTGAGAAGAGATGTGACGGCTGCGCTCATTTTGCAAGAAGATGGTTACAATGAGGCTCTCAAGGCCTTTTACAATAAAACAGGAATGTCAAAAACCCTAGACATCCAAAAACCTAACCCTAGGAGATGAAGCGCCAAAAGTCATGTGGGCCCCGTTTGGGTAAGTTAGTACATCAACTTATCGGGGTCGTAACTTTTGTATACGATCTCTGTTTAGGGCGCTCGGTAGCCCGTTGGAAAGGTCTATCCGAGATTTACAAATTTTGATTGGGGCCAAATTCATGGCGATGGAAACCATTTGGCCCCCCAAATTGCCGAAAAAGGTTGTTTAGGGCCTCCAAATGGCCCTGAAAGTTCAGGACCCGAAAAACGGCTAAAAATAGTACAATACCAAAATTGCCATAAAACTGTTTTGAGCTAGTTGGAAAGGTGGGTGGCCACCAATATCCACCTGGATCATGTGGTGAGTTCCTTCTTGCATTCATTTAAGAGAAGAATTTCATATGTATATAGAAACCATCTTCAACCTTGTAGCAAAAGTTGAAATCCGTATCACCCATGGTGATCATTAATCTCATCAAATGACTATCAATCCTGGGTACCCGTACAAAGCTTTCTTCAATTGAATACTGGGAGTTTTATGGATTCGCACTTCTTCTTCAATTACACCATTAAGAGAATGGTCTTATCTATCCACTTGGAGCAAACAACTCATCATGATCCTCTTCCTCTTTCTAAGAGAATCTTCTAGCCACGAGCCTTCTATAGCATGTTTGATTTGTAAGTCTTCTTGCTGAACATCCATCACTTGTTCGGTGTTCATCATTCCTCAAGATCTTTCCTACAAATCAAAGTTAATTACATGATTAGTAATACTTCAAAATCATCAAATCATATTGACATGATAACCTTTTATGCATACAAATATGATTCACATGGTTATGCAACTATTTTGACCAATACTTTGGCACAACAATTTTCATATCCTATATGCATACAGTGGTTATCTAGATTCTTTCCATCTCTACCAGAACATACTATCGAGAGTGTGAACAGCTCTCAGCATGTCAGCAAAGAGGTTTCATTCTAGACGAGCAACAATGGAATGTTTGTCCAACTTACCAATCATATTCATATTAGTACTATATTGTTCAATGCTATATGAATGATTACACTTAGCATGATATATTCTAGGAATACAAATATGCATACAACTATTACGAGCAATATCATAGACAATTCAATAATTCAAATACTTATCTTTTATGTCTTGTGAGGTTGCTTCCTTCTTGGTCTCTACTTCCCTTCCATGTCATGAGCTTCTATCCATCCTTGATCACTATGCATGCTTAAGTGTGCACTAGTGTCATCATCATGATCTCATACATAATCATACATTCATTAGTATAAACTCAATATTATCACAACATTATGATTCTAAGTAATCTTGAATATGTATGGTCATGATCATTCAATACATGGGTATACTAAGATCCTAGCACAAAGTAGGATTCTAACTTGACATAGGAAAACATACCTGGATTAGATACATGCTTAGTAATGTCTAACATACCCAAAAATATCTTTATTCTCTTCAATGATTTAGAGACCTTGTGCTAGTAACCTGCATACCTCATAAGTTAAGCATAGTAGAAATAAATCATACATACCTCGTAAGTAGAGCTTCTAAAGACTATGGATAAATTTTTGTCTTTATGTCATCATGGTCATAGAACTTGATTTGTCTTTCTTGATGTACCTGTCTTTTGTTAGCAGACAACATCATCCTCATACAACACCACAAGTGCGTTGGTACAATCATATAACCTTGATCAAAGAATGTCTTCTATCATTCACATGCATTCATACTTTTACTAGGGTGATAAGAGAATTCTAAGATTAATCAAGATTGTACTAACCTCAATAATATGAAGACAAGCATATTATAAACTTAATCATGAACATAATTCAACACATATCTGTATCTCCTCAATTCATACCTGTCAGGATTACTTTTAACCCAATCCACTTTGATTTGCTGAAACTGGATCTAGAGCTAGATTAGGGTTTGTCAGAGAAACCCTAAAAATTCAAACTTTGAATTTTAAACTTCTGAATGGATGGAAAGATGCGCCCTGCTGAGCTGATCAAGCTAGCATACTTCAATTTTGAAATCTCCAAAATTTGACCCCTCAAAATTGCCTTTGAAACTTCTAGATATTCTGGACAAGATCCTGAACTAGGGTTTGATGAAGCCCACCCTTCTTCCCAATCAAAAGGTTCGATCCAAAGCTCTAAACTTCAATTTTTCTGAGGAGCTTCCAGCCGTGGTCACAGACTTCAAGAAATCCATCTTTTGCAGAAGCCCTAATTTCCACCTTTCTGATCAAAATCCTGAAATAGGGTTTGATTAAGCCCAGCCTTCTGACCAACCAAAATTTTTGATCTTGGTCTCTAAATTTCAATTTTTCTTAGGAGCATTCATCCGTGGTCTCTAATTCCAAGAATGAAGGTGCTAAAAATCAAAATCTATTTTGAAAAAAATATGCACTTGAGTTTTTCTGGTGTAACTCCGAAATTAAGAATCCAAAGGTTCTGAAACTTCTTCCTATGGTAGCCCGAACTGTCTTCTTTCTAACTCCAGAGGTCTGACCTCAATTGGATTCTCTAAGAGAGAGTTATACCAAGTGTCGCAACGTGACCTGTTAATGGGATAAAACAAAAGAGCTAACTTGTACAGCGTGCCACGTGTCACAGGTTCAGTTTTGGCCTCTAAAAACGTTTCTTGAGAAACTATAGTCTGTTCTCTAACCGTCACTTTTTACGAAATTTCATTTGGATCTTCCTAGCGCAAGTTGTGACCTTTTTTCCTATGTCACCTGTTTATGACCGAGATCTGGAAGAGGCAGAAACCCTAACTTGTACTGATCATAAATCACACAGTACAACGAATCTGAGGTTGTCCTTAGGACAAAAGGTACATGGGGATGTTACCTATGACCGGTAAAGGTTTCAGATCCCAAACCTTTTCCAAAATGGATTTATAGTGAAAGTTCCATGATGACTGTTTTTTGCTATATAAAACCATTACCTTCAAATTGTCGCAAGTGAAGCAAGTGTCATAAGTGCCATACATTGCCTTCCTTCAGGTTAGCTCTGATACCATGTTAAGATTCAATATGATAAGACAGAAAATATCAGCATTACATTCCATTTCACAACAATAGCATATACCGGATCACTGAAAGAACAACAAGCACAGCATAAACACAAGAGACACATATTTATCATGGGAAACCCTCATGGGGTAGAAAACTGAGCAAAGCTTCCTCAATATAGATGACCAACAAATTCAAAGATGTAAACCATAGAAATGAGCTCCTTCTCCTCCATAGAAGATCTCTCCCTCACCTATGCGCTATTCACAAGTGAGTGTAATGTGTGTTAAATGAGGAACACACCTCCTCTATTTATACACAACTCCGACTTGTGTTTTAAATTAACTAGGTCGGCCCCAACTTAATTACTTAACATAATGTGGTAGGGCCGACCCCACTAGGGTGGTCTAATAATCCCTTTAACCCACATGACTCATACAGGGCCGACCCCCACTAGGGAAGTCTAATAACCCAAGTTACCACATTCTCCACGGAGGAATAAAACATCTCCGGATATACAATAAAGTCTTCACGGAGGAATGAAACATCTCTGGAATAATAAAGTACAAATATAATATTCTTAGAAGTTACAATAGTTTAACATGGGCATGGAGTACGTTACCTTCACACATAGCGTTTTTGTTTAAACATGCCTGGAATTTAGCGAATTTGGCAAATTGAGCAAGCAACTCAATCCATTCACAAATACCAAGTATATATAGAGAGAGCTATTTAATAATTATTATTATCGAGATATTATATAGTCAATAATAATATTTATTATTATAGGAAAAGTATGGTATATTTAAGCATATTAATTATGTGTTTCCTCTATGCAAGTTATAACTTTGAATCCACAAGGGTAGGCTAAATCATTAATGTGTAGTCTCATATCCCATGTCAACAAGACGGGGTAGGGACATATATAAATGATTTGGTAATGTTCAAATATTAAGATCCATCTTAAACTTGAATCTATTAAGGACAGAGAGGGATCCAATTTCTTGTTGTGTAAATTTTTTCTTGGTATGTAAAAAAATTAAGATAAAAATAAAATTAATTACTATTTATAAGTTGTGAGCCGATATTAATTTTTTTAATTAATTTTTATTTCTAGGTAACGTAACGTGACAACATCTCCCCCATACTAGGTTGTAGAGCACTTCACCACTCCTGGTACAATAAGATTTAGATACTACATTAATTGAAGACAATGAAGACAGTAGTAGAATTTGGATCAAATATAAATATCCAAGAAAAATCTATGATTTCAGTCCTAACTGACATAAGTTGGGTGAAATATGGGCTAAGTATTGAAATTCATGATGTAAAGAATTATATTGTATAATTTATTGGGGGTGGTGTCATGAAGTGTGGTTGACACATCCATACATATTGTAAAAAATAATTCAATATGAAAAATTAAAATTAAAATGATAAAGCGCGTTAAAATGAACTCAATTACATATATGTAAAATATACTACAATTTTATATTTACATAATCCTTTATTAGGCATTTATGTTCATTCTTGATCTATATTAATAGTTTATGTTAGCAATTTATCGATATATAACTTAAAATGCACCAAAATTTGACGAATTTTAAAGTATTTAGCTTCTAAAAATTGTCACGACTAACCTTTTAGGTTGCATAGTCACAAATTAACCATTTTATATGAGTGGTATGGTCTAAAAATTGAGTGGGTGGAGATTATACAACAAGGAGACACTAACATTGTTCTTTGAAGGTAATGAACATTGAAGTGGTGGAAAATTGGTGGTGGAAGAAACTCTAGCAAATACAAGCTCCTCTATGTGTTCACGTGGTTGGTTTTTCCAAATACAAATTCTTACATAGGACATACATTGTTGAAACATCCATGGCAAGGGCCAAGTATTTATTTCCTATGTAGAAATAATGGTGAAACAATACATCACTTACTTATAGACTACCATTTTGTAAGAGAAGAAGTTGTCATTGAGGGGGGATAGGCTCTAATGCCTCATTCCTTCTTCCATTGTATCATTTTTGTAAAACTTTTGATCCTATCACAAGTTGTTCTCAAAGGAGGATGTTAGGATATTTAGACACTTATGAGTAAGTTAAGATCAATTTGGTCTAATGTGTCTTTAGTTAAAGTGTGTTTATTTACTATGCATTAGTATGCATTTGTACTTATATAATATAATGGTCATCATATGTGATAGACATAAAGTGAATCGATGGTTCATCTTCTCCTCGATCTTAAAGACTACTTTTAGTTGTGGCTTAGCACCCAACTAGTCAATGATATCTATTTAATGGGAATGGAGGGTCATTAGCTAATGGTTGAGTATGGAAAACTCATGTAAATTATTTTTCCTTTTACATTAATATACTGCCTCAACTATCCATTTGGATACAATTGTGTAATGTTTCCCTTTATGGGGGTTTTAACCATGTAAACATTAGTGTGTCGATTATTTATTTGCTTGTGTGCCATTTCTTAAGGTGTTTGACCTATGTAGAAATAACTTGTTTTAGTTTATCAGTTTGATGCTTACAAGTATTTCCAGACTCATTCTGAATTTGTTGAGGAAAATATCAATATGTTGGAGAAGAAGTCCATTGTGAGAAAAGGAATGATTCCCATTGAATTGGTTGACAATTAAGCTCTCTAGTGGATTCCATATACTAGGTCTTACAAAAGCAAAGATACTACAACTTCTAAGATGATAGATATTTATTAGCTGGTTAAAACACTCATTAATTAGTCCATGGAAGAAAAGGAGTCTCAATCTGATCCGAAAATGACAAGATCTACTAACACTTGAATTTGCATGTGAATTCTTAAACCAGTTAACTTATAAAAATAATTGAAATAACAAGCTTGTCAAAGGATCACAAATAATTGAAAAAGAATATAAATGAACAAATAATCCAAACCATAAGAATGTGGACACCGTATGATAACAGAGTGCAAACCATAAGAATGTGGACACCGTATGATAACAGAGTTCGTCCATGATGGACTACGTCTCCAGGTCCATCTTCAATGAGGATTGATCTTATTAGTCTTCAAAAATATTTGAACAGGTACAAAATTCCTTCGTCCTTCAAGCATTCTCTCCTCAAAAGCTTCAATGCTTCCATTGTCAAATTACATTGGTTTATATAGCCAAGGTTACATAACACATCTCCACATTCCATGGCATTTGATCCCAAACTAAATGGGATAAATATTTTCTTAACATGGAGAAAATATATGACAATCCCAAATTTTATGGCAAATTAAAACCATATAATAAAAATAATACAAAGGATGTAAACTTTTGGCATAGGTGCACCCATATTGGGGATAAAATCTACCCCAAATCAAACTTAAGACGAATATATGCGCACGTCCATTATTCATATATTGGGGAGCAATGGTATTGGTATTCTTATTATTCAATAACTGAAGAATACAACAACTCTCAACTCTCCAATATCTTCTCTTACGAGAGACCGGTTGTCACCCGTTTCCAACAATCTCCACCTTGACAACAATTTACCTGATACCATTGCTCATTGCTCTATTCATCATCTTTCCTGCAAGCCTAGAGAAGTTAAGCACCATCGTAGCTTCTCTAAAGTAACTGGCGTTGTTAACATGTCTACACTATTCTTTTGAGTGCGAATCTTTTCAAGAACCACTCCACCTTCATCAACAACATGTCGAACAAAATGATATTTTACAGGAATATGTGTTGTCTTACTATGATAAGCTGGATTTTTAGCCAAATGAATAGCATTTTGACTATCACAGAAATTTTTTATAGTGTTTTGAATCTTTCCTAACTCACCCAGCAAACCTTTTAACCAGACTGCCTCTTTGCAAGCATGTGAAGCAGCTATATATTCTACCTCTATAGTGGACAAAGAAACAATATTCTGAAGCTTCGACATCCAACTAATAGCTCCACCTGCAAGAGTAAAAACATAACTTGAAGTGGACCTCCTCTTGTCCAAATCACCTGCAAAATCAGAATCAACATAACCACAGACTCCATCACTACAACCATCAAAAGTGATACAATAGTCACTTGTGCCTCTAAGATACCGAAGCACCCATTTCTCTGCTGCCCAATGATCTTTTCCTGGATTTACCATGTATCTACTGACAACACCAACTGCATGTGAAATATCTGGTCTTGTACTTATCATCGCATACATCAAACTTCCTACTGCATTAGCATACGATACATGAGACATATAGTGCTTTTCTTCATCATTTTTAGGACTCAAACCTGAAGAAAGCTTGAAATGAGAAGCTAAAGGGATACTAGAAGGTTTCACCTTATCCATACCGAATTTTTGAAGTATTTTCTCCACATACTTCTTTTGTGATAACCACAGCTTGCCATTTTTCCTGTCTTTGTGTATCTGCATGCCCAAGATCTGATTTGCTGCTCCTAGATCCTTCATATCAAACGTCCTAGCCAACTAAGCCTTTAATCTGTTGATTTCAAACATGCTCTTTCTTGCGACAAGCATATCATCAACATACAATACCAAAATAGTGAACATGTCATTTTCCAACTTTTTAAAGTACACACAATGATCATACTCACTCTTGGTAAAATTTTGACTCACCATGAAAGAATCAAACTTCTTGTACCATTTCCTGGGAGACTGCCTCAGGCCATACAATGATTTTTTGAGCATGAAAACAAACCTCTTGTTGCAATTCTGAACGAACCCTTCTAGTTGTTCCATGAAAATTTCCTCATCTAAATCTCCATGTAAGAAAGTTGTTTTGACATCTAGCTGCTCTAACTCCAAACCATATAAACCAACTAGTGCTAACAAAATTATGATAGAAACAAGTTTTAAAACTGGTGAAAAAATATCATGAAAGTCAATACCTGCTTTCTGAGAAAACCCTTTTGCAACCAGTCTCACTTTGTACTTCGAAACAGTTTCATCGGCTCCTTTCTTCAGTTTGTACACCCATTTGCAACCAACCACTTTCATACTCTCCGAAAGTTCCACAAGATCCCACGTTTTGTTCTTTGCCAAAGAATCCATTTCTTCTTTCATTACATGTTTCCATTTGTCACTGTCAGACACTTCTAATGCTTCCTTATAACTGTCAGGTTCTCCTTCATTAGAAATGAAAACAAAACCATCATACCTCTTTGGAAAAGTTTTGTTCCGTGTAGATCTCTGTAGAGTTTGTTGTGGTATTTCCTCTATTTCTGTTTGCTCATCCTCGTCTTGAGGAGTGGCCTCATGAATATCCTCTTCCTGGACATCCTCATGAGTCCCCCTTGCAAATGACTGAGTATCAAACTGAATTTACTGAAACTGTGGTACATTAGCCTGTTTCAAATCATGCGTTCAGCAACGCCGTTCTGCTGCGGAGTGTAAACAATGATCTTATGCTTCTCGATCCCATCCTTCTTGCAATAATTATCAAACTCCTTCGAAGTAAATTCGGTTCCATTATCTGTTCTAAGACATTTAATGAACCTGCCAGTGCTCTTTTCAACCAAAGCTCTAAATTGCTTAAATATATCAAAAACATGAGCTTTTCTCTTTAATAAATAGATCTAGACTTTCCTTGAGTAATCATCTATAAAACTCACGAAATATGATGATCCCCCATAAGAAATTTTAGGAGATGGACCCCATAGATCAGAATGTATGTAGTCTAGGATACCTTTACTAGTGTGTTTTCCAGATTTAAATTTTTGTCTAGCCTGTTTACCATAAATACAGTGCTCACAAAACTTCAAATCTATATATTTTAAACTAGGAAGCAACTTTCGATTAGCAAGTACCTTCATTCCTTTTTCGCTGATATGACCTAACCGCTGATGCCATAGACGAGTGATGTCTGCTACTACACCAACTGATGCTATTGTTGCATGATCGACTTCCATCCTCCCTTCAAGTCTATACAGGTTCCCAACTCTGTTTGCCTTCATAACAACAAAGATACCTTTCGATACCTTCATAACTCCACCTTGAATTGTAAATTTGTAACCAACATGATCAAGAACTCCCATTGATATCAAGTTCTTCCTCAGTTTAGGTACATGTCTCACATCTGTTAGAGTCCTAATAGTCCCATCATACATTTTAATTTCGATACTCCATATCCCAACAGTTTTACATGTAACATTATTTCCCATATAAACTACCCCGTCATCTATAGATTGGTATGAGGAATGCAAATTTCTATGAAGACACATGTGGTGAGATGCTCCAGAATCAATTAACCAGTCAGAATGGTATTGTGAGACAGTAGATGTATATAATACCTCATTGATCATACCTGAATCATTCTCGGCTATGTTTGCCTCCTTTGTAGAGTCCTCCTCCTTAGAAGCTCGCTTGTGTTTCCAGCAATCTTTCTTAAGATGTCCTACTTTATTGCAGTACCAGCACTTCAATTTACTCTTTTTTCCCTTCGACTTTGACCTTGATGTACCCTTTGAATGTTGTCCTCTTTCACTGGTTCTTCCTCTGGCCACCATTACTTCTGATGTCAAGGTTTCAAGAGTAGATTTCTTTCGAGTTTCCTCAGAAAGTAAGGCTCCCACAACTTCATCGAAGGTAATAGATTCAGTAGAACTAAAACTAATAGAGGTTACAAAATGTACCCACGACTCAGACAGAGAGCACAACAGTAAAATCACCTTGCCTTCAGATTTAATAATATCTTCCATACTAGCCAACTGACAAATAAGAGTATTGAATGCATTCAAGTGTTCAGAAATCTTTGTACCTTCTTTCAGACGCAAGGTAAAAAACTGTCGCTTCAGGAGGATTTTATTCGTCAAGGATTTAATCATGTACAAAATTTCCAACTTTGTCCAGAGACCTGCTGCTGTAGTTTCAGACATGATGTTAAATAAAACATCGTCAGCCAAGCACAGACGAATAACACTGAGAGCTCTTTCATCAATCTCGCTCCAGTCTTCATCTGAAATATCTGCGGGTTTCTTTGCCTTCCCTGCCAGTGCCTTCACTACTCCTTGCTGCACGAGCATATCCCGCATCTTGACCTTCCACAACTCGAAATTATTGCTCCCATTGAACTTCTCAATTTCAAATTTAACACTCTGCGTTTTTGCCATTTTCTCAAAAACTAGGTCAAAAAACTTTATAAGAGAAACCCTTTTCAAAATAATGGAATAAAGGTTTTCAAATACTCAAAATAATATATATATATATATATATATATATATATATATATATATATATATCAAACCTTATAACTCCCACCTCAAACCTTTATAAAACATACCTTTTATAAAACATCCCTTATAACTCCCACTTTTAAAAAACACACATCCATTTTAAAATGATCCACTTCTTTCCACTTACGTAAGCTTAACTAACTCCAGCATTCACGCTTTAAAGGAAATATTAAATATTATATGATAACCTTTTCACAGTAATAACCAAAAAAAAACCTTTCATTCACGATTTAATTCAAACTCAACATTACCGCGCTCCTTGATGAAGGACGGTCGCGGTAGTTGTGAACTTGCCATAAAAGTACCGCGCCCCACCAAGCTTAGAACCCGCGGTAGTTTAATATTACCACTCCTTCTCTGCATAGGCTTCCTACTTTGGGCTCTAGGATTCGGGTTTCATCTTACCTCGGGTAATTATTGATCTGGATTTAACTTTCTCATTCACTGCGGCCTCCTACCAAGCTCTGATACCACTTGTTGGATCTAATAGCCACAAAACAAAATATGCAGCGGAAGCAAATAAAACAAGAAAACAAATAATTATACACACATGAAATATACGCAGAGATTTACGAGGTAAAACCCTCTCTTAGGGAAACATCCATGGAGTAATGGTATCGGTATTCTTATTATTCAATAACTGAAGAATACAACAACTTTCAACTCTCCAATATATTCTCTTACGAGAATGCAAGAAATATATACATTTCTTACATGGTTACTCATAACTGACCATATTCGGTTTGGCAGTTATATAGTCACCGAGAGACCGCTTGTCACCCGTTTCCAACACAGTCTCGCAAATTGTATGTCCATGCTATCGCTTGCGGTCTTCTCTTGTTTCTTCAATCTATAGTCTATTTATACATGTTCATGGCAACAAGGTCCGCTTATTGATTATTTATTATTATTTATTTATGCATGTTTATATCGGGCAGGTCAACATAGAGGACTCTCAAAGTGGTTAAGAGGTTTGACGGATTAAAACGGGGATTTTGAGCCAAATTTTGGAAGAAAAAAAAGGGTGGTGGTTGATGGGATGTGTCATGTCCCACCAACAAAGGAGAATATGAATGAATTAGGGGTTTTTAAATTTTGTTCTATATTTATGCTATAAAATTTTAAATAATGAAATAAGGTGTAGATACATAATAAAAATATACAATGGAAATAAGCTCAATATACATAGTATGCATATATAAGCATTATAGATACGACTACATGGGCTTAGCCACACCCAATCAAGCCTCATGCTACGCCAACACACAATTGTGTTTATCAAGCATGCAAAGAGACAAAGAATGAGAATGTTAAGCTAGTGAGCTCAACCACAAAGCTACAGGCATTTCAATTGGCTTCAGCCAACCCTGGCACCCATACTCAACACAAGGAAGGTCCCCTTCTCTGCCATGCAGTCACTCAAGTGTCCCCTTTCCTCCAGTGTTATTCAAGGTGGGCATAGAAAGGTCCAAGTTTCGATTTTCTCTTGAATTTTATGATTTCCGACGACACTCATTTTAGCCACGAAATTTAACTTCCAAGTTCACGAATCTAGGCTTTTACATAGATTTTTGGCATTTAAAATTTCTCAAATTCGCCCCAAGGATTACCCATATGAATCCCCCTTCTAGATTTTACCAATACGTGAATTTCTAGGCAGTTCTAACACCTGAATTTATGGGTTTCTCTTTCCTTGTTATTTCTATTCTCTTCCCTTCCAAGATTGGATAACTTACTTGGAATGGATGGATTCCCCCCCCACACACACAAAAAAAAAATGGATGGGGATGAAGGGAAGCAAATTGTTTTAACTGGAAAAAAAATGTATTCTAGGTCAAGTAAATTAAACCCATAACCTATCATATGAATTTATGCACTCATCCCATGCTTCACTAAATTCCTGAGCATATTTTTAGTAACCTTCTTATAGCATAATTAAATATCAGCAAAGAAAGTCAAGATGGGTTCTCAAGGTGACACTTGGAAATAGAGGGGTTGACTCTCTCACACCCCCTGGTCTCCGTAGTGGGTAGCATAGCCCCTCATTTTTGTTGCTTCCATAGCCAACTCTAGGATTTTATTTGCATTATCAATATTACATTGTTTTTACATTTTTCCATGGCTTATTAGCACATAGTTCACAAAATATAAAATACTTACCTTTATAAACTAGTACTTCACTAGCAAGGCGTTGTGCGAGAGTGGTTGGAAGGTTTGAGAGTGGGAGGTTTTGTTGTGTGAACGTAATAGATGAAAATGGGGATTTGAGGGTAAGTGATACTAATAAATAAGAAGAAAAAACATAGAATAACCTGCAATTAGGATAAAAACTATCACATAAGTGATTAAGCATGATGTTATTATCATCCCACACACGTTGAGTGAGGGAGCATGATTTTACTATTGTGTAAATTTTGTGTGTACATTATGTTATTTTATTCATTGTCAATGTGTTCTTCTAAGTAATTTAATTGCGTCGATATGTGTGAATTGAAGATGGAGGTTGATCTCTATAATCCTAAAAAATCAAGGAAGATAAATGATATTCGTCATTGGTTAAAGATCCTAACGAGTGATTAAAATAAAGAGAACAAGTTACGACTGATTTATCAAGCCTAACCGCTTTGCAAGTGATAAATACCCACCTTTCAATTCTTGTATAACGCGCAATATCGGTAATCAAATCCACCTTTGGGATAGGTGCACCCATATCGGGGATCAAATCCACACCAAGTCAAACTTAAACCCAATATATGCGCACATCCATTAACAAATGGCATGCTTGGCACGTTGCTTGAAAGCTTTGGCATTGTTGGAGGAGGTCACGGGTTCAAACCCGCATACCTCTCCTCTTGTAAATCCGTAGACCTCTCCTCTTTTTGCGATTTTGGTTGGCATATATGTGGTGTTGGTTGTCTGTTTCTAGTGCAAGGTCGTAACCCTTCGTTATGATTGCTCAAGCCCTATAAAGGTGAGCTTATTGTAAATTTATCATCATCATCTAATATATTATTCTTATTTATCATTCAATATGAAATTTGGATTCAACTATTCACAGTCCAACCGGATACAGTTGCTGCATTTGGTATCAGAGCAGATTCGCTCCTCCGACACTGAGCTCGATTTCAGCTCCTCTCTTAGAGCGGATTCGCTCCTTCGGCTTGAGCTTGGATTCAGCTCATCCTCCCTCTCTCATCTCCAAGTTGATATTTTAGCCATCCTTCCCCTTCTTCGCTGCCACTCCCTCCTTCCGCTGCTCATCCCATGCTCTCCCATTCGCCCAGCCTCCTCCTCCCTCCACTCAGTCCTCCACGCTAGCACCTTCCTCGTAGTCCTTCCGCCTTCCACCTGCCCCCTCCACATAATTCCCTCCACCTCCTCTCACTCGATCCTCTCCTCACCATCGCAACTCCATTTCCGCTCCTTCCACCACCGTCGCTCCTCTCCCTTCCGCCTTCCTCCTGCTTGCTTCTCCCAACCTTCTCCACATCTCCCCACGTTGACTTCCCTCCCCGCACACTCCCAGTCTACCTACCCCTGCACGTTCTCCACGATACCTGCACAACCCTTGTCCACCTTTCACACTTCCTCCAATAGTTCCGATCCACCATCAAACCATAAAGCAAAAGGCAATCAATATCACCCTTACATAGTGTACCCACCTAAGGCAAAAATAGAGTTGTCGAAATACAATGGAAGTGAAGACCAATGCAATGCATGGCTAAACAAAGCGGACGAATACTTCGACATTTACAATATTAAATCTAATGAGGAGAAGGTGAAATATGTGTCAATGCATATGGAAGGGTATGCCTATAATTGGTACTTATGGTGGAAGAGAGACAATTTTGCCTACACCTGGAACTTGTTCAAAAATGATTTTTTTAATAGGTTTCAAGGAATCAAAGAAGATGAAGTTTTCAGTAAACTTACCCGATTAAAGTATAAAATATCTGCTTTAACTTTCGCATGAGAAACCGGACTGTATTCTGCTGAAACACAAAGATCACCGTCCTCGCAAAACATTATAATAAAGGTTTCATAGAGTTACCCATCACAGCGCCTACTAACGTCAAACAACCACAACAGAGCAGACCACCCACGAAGAGCCTTTTTTTCATGTCGCTAAACTCAGTGGATATGATACGTTCAACGTTGGCACGAAACTCTTCTAACAGTGCAGACCTGCATGTATCTGCAATAGTCTTAGCTGAGGTTGTATTTGCGGCCTTATAGTATCCTACAATACATTTCTCCACTTCAGTGCGCGGTAGACTATTGTTTGATCTACCAGAAATTATTGATAACATGTCTTGTAAAGTCTGTTTCAGCATATGTAGATTCCCCGACTTGTCTAATTGGATCACACCAAGTCTGGCAGCTAACTCTGGAAAAATGTTTATCCGCAAAGAGAATAGCATAGCTCGAAGTTTGGCTTCTTGCTCCCGACTCCAACGAACATCATTCAAATACTTCATGCATTGCTCTGTGCCCTCGTGAAATAATATTTCAGAAGCAACTGGTAAAATAGCCAGGGCTTCATCCACACCCGAGAAACAATAACTTTCATCCGCTTCACAGGAATACATGAACTGAAAACATTTCATATAAACATCTACACTTACAGAGCAACTTATCTTGAGTTCACGAGGCCACTCATCCAATGACCAGCGAGGAGAAAGCCACGCTTCATAAAACTCAGACTTTTTTAAAACTTGAGAATGAAGGTAAACATGATTTTCTTCCCCTCCGTTTTCACCGATCAATAGAAATTTTATGTCAGCTATTTCCTGATTTCCAAACTGGAACGACTGTGATTGTCTGGCCATTACTACTATTCTGAAGCTTACACAAGAACGAACTCTTTTCGGAAATACCTGGCCAACGAACCCACTTTCGTCTCTTTAGTGTAGACTTATAGTTTGACACAGATATAGAATAAAAGTAACAATCACAGTCTCGCAAATTGCATGTCCATGCTATCGCTTGCTGTCTTCTCTTTTTTCTTCAATCTATAGTCTATTTATACATGTTCATGGCAACAAGGTCAGCTTATTTATTATTTATTTATGCATGTTTATATCGGGCAGGTCGACATAGAGGACTCTCAAATTGGTTAAGAGGTTTGACGGATTAAAACGGGGATTTTGAGCCTAATTTTGGAAGATTAAAAAGGGTGGTGGTTGATGGGATGTGTCATGTCCCACCAACAAAGGAGAATATGAATGAATTAGGGGTTTTTAAATTTTGTTCTATATTTATGTTATAAAATTTTAAATAATGAAATATGGTGTAGATGCATATTAAAAATATACAATGGAAATAAACTCGATACACATAGCATGTATATACAAGCATTATAGACACTAAAGGCAGAACTACATGGGCTTAGCCACACCCAATCAAGCCTCATGCTACGCCAACACACAATTGTGTTTATCAAGCATACAAAGAGACAAAGAATGAGAATGTTAAGCTAGTGAGCTCAATCACAAAGCTACAGGCATTTCAATTGGCTTCAGCCAACCTTGGCACCCATACTCAACACAAGTAAGGCCCCCTTCTCTGCCATGTAGTCACTCAAGTGTCCCCTTTCCTCCAGTGTTATTCAAGGTGGGCATAGAAAGGTCAGGGTTTCGATTTTCTCTTGAATTTTATGATTTCTGGCGACACTCATTTTAGCCACGAAATTTAACTTCCAAGTTCACGAATCTAGGCTTTTCCATAGATTTTTGGCATTTACAATTTCTCAAATTCGCCCCAAGGATTACCCATATGAATGCCCCTTCTAGATTTTACCAATACGTGAATTTCTAGGCAGTTCTAACACCCGAATTTATGGGTTTCTCTTTCCTTGTGATTTCTATTCTCTTCCCTTCCAAGACTGGATAACTTACTTGGAATGGATGGATTCCCCCCCCCCCCCCGCCCACACACACAAAAAATGGATGGGGATGAAGGGAAGCGAATTGTTTTAACTGGAAAAAAAATGTATTCTAGGTCAAGTAAATTGAACCCATAACCTATCATATGAATTTATGCACTCATCCCATGCTCCACTAAAATCCTGAGCAGATTTTTAGTAACCTTCTTATAGCATAATTAAATATCAACAAAGAAAGTCAAGATGGGTTCTGAAGGTGACACTTGGAAATAGAGGGGTTGACTCTATCACACCCCCTTGTCTCCTTAGTGGGTAGCATAGCCCCTCATTTTTGCTGCTTCCATAGCCAACTCTAGGATTTTATTTGCATTATCAATATTACATTGTTTTTACATTTTTCCATGGCTTATTAGCACATAGTTCACAAAATATAAAATACTTACCTTTATAAACTAGTAATTCACTAGTAAGGCGTTGTGTGAGAGTGGTTGAAAGGTTTGAGAGTGGTAGGTTTTGTTGTGTGAACATAATAGATGAAAATGGGGATTTGAGGGTAAGTGATACTAATAAATAAGAAGAAAAACATAGAATAACTTGCAATTAGGATAAAAACTATCACATAAGTGATTAAGCATGATGTTATTATCATCCCACATACCTTGAGTGAGGGAGCATGATTTTACTATTGTGTAAATTTTGTGTGTACATTATGTTATTTTATTCATTGTCAATGTGTTCTTCTAAGTAATTTAATTGCGTCGATATGTGTGAATTGAAGATGGAGGTTGATCTCTATAATCTTAAAAATCAAGGAAGATTCATGGTTTTCGTCATTGGTTAAGGATCCTAATGAATGATTAAAATAAAGCAAACAAGTTACGATTGCTTTATCAAGCCTAACTGCTTTGCAAGTGATAAAAACCCACCTTTCAATTCTTGTATAACTCGCAATAGCTTGGTACGTGCAAGTTCACATGCAATAATACTTGAGAGATCATTTTACCCCATGATCCATGGCAGATTCATTGGAGTCATGTGATCCTCCTTGTCATCACCCCAACCATGGTCAAGACGCCAAGATCCATCCTTAGTCGACAAAACCTCATGTTGGAATCCATACCACACTCAAAGATAAAAAAATTATTTGAAAGGGCATGTTTGGGGATTGAGGGAATGTTGATTTTTTTATAATCACACATGAGAGGTTCTAAGAGTCAAATACATTGGATATAAATAAATTCCCCAATGCCTTCATCATCTTCATCACCATCTCCATCATCATCAATGCCTTCATCATCATCACCATCTTCATCATCATCACCATCACCATGACCATCAACTTCATTCGTCCCTGATGGAATGCGTCTCCAGGTCCATCTTCAATGAGGACCAATCTTATTAGTCTTAAAAAATATTTGAACAGGGACAAAATGCCTTCATCCTTCAAGTATTCTCTCCTCAAAAGCTTCAATGCTTCCATCGTCAAATTACATTGGTTTATATAGGCAAGGTTACATAACCCATCACAACATTCCATGGGATTTGATACCAAACTAAATGGGATAAAGATCCACTTAACATGGATAAAATATATGGCAATCCGAAATTATATGGCAAATTAAAACCATGTAATAAAAATAATACAAAGAATGTAAAATTTTGGCATAGGTGCACCCATATCGGGGATCAAATCCACGCCAAGTCAAACTTAAAACCAATATATGCGCACATCCATTAACAAATGGTGTGCTTGGCACGTTGCTTGAAAGCTTTGGAATTGTTGGAGGAGGTCACGAGTTCAAACCCGCAGACGTCTCCTCTTGTTGTGATTTTGGTTGGCATATATGTGGTGTTGGTTGTTTGTTTCTGCACTGGTTCTATGGTTTGTTCCATGACTTGTGGTTACAATATTACACATGGTTTACAATGATACATGGGTCTGAGGGATTACCGACTTATGACGTGGCCAATTGGATCGCCACGTGGCGCTATCTGATTGGTCCACCTGGATGCCACCTGCCAACATACCTGCCACTTGTCAACAATCTATTGGTCCATCTGATCTACCATGTCACCATCTCGGCCATGTGGTACCCTTTGGTGATGCCACGTGGAACCTGCATGTTGAATGTACATGCCACGTGGCACCCTATGGGTGTGCCATGTGGCCCCTTTTTTGCCACTTTTTACTTATTTTTTCGAAAGTTCACAACTCATTAACTTTCTCATCCGAAGGCCATTTTGCGTGAAACGAACGTCACTGGAAATCTCACGTCAAGCGTTACGCAGTTGCAAGATTCTTTTTGCAATTTGAAGAATTTAATTCTGATCAATCTCATAGAGCCTCTTAGATCAAACCTTCCCACTGGGAATTTTTTGGACTACCAAAAGCCTAAATCATTCAAAATTCAAGTGAGGACATGTTCATCTCACTTGTCCCATATCATTTGTCCATTCTTCCTGGAACCACCTCGTGAGAAGAACTCCCATAAGAGAAGATCGTCATGGGCACTTGAAGCAATGCAAGATGTAGAGAAGTATGGTGCTCCAGATGGGACACTTAGAGAAATAAAGAGACCCAGACCATACTCCAGCCATGTGGCCCTACTATGTGACATCATTGATAAAGAACCTTCCAACTATGGAGAAGCAGTAGAAAAGAAGGACTGGAAGGATGCCATGATCAAAGAGTACCAGTCAATTACGAAGAGTGATGTCTGGGAGATAGTTCCAATACCGGTAGGGAAGTCTGCTGTGACTTCAAAATGGATCTACAAGATCAAGCATGCTGCAGATGGTAGCATCGAAAAACACAAGGAAATATTTGTGGCTCGTGGCTTCTTCCATAAAGAAGGCATAGACTACGAGGAGACATTTGCACATGTAGCAAGATACACATCCATCAGATCTATACGTGCCTTAGCCGCAATAACGAAATGGAAGGTACACTAGATGGAAGTCAAGACAACATTCTTGAATGGTGTAGTTGAAGAGGAAGTGTATGTGGAGAAGCCACTGAGATTTGAGACACATGACAGACAGACTCATGTGTGCAAGCTAAAGAAATCCTTGTATGGTTTGAAGCAAGAACCAAGGACATGGTACGGCATGATGGACAACTTTCTGATGATTTTGGGATTTACCAAGAGTAAATCAGATTCCAACCTCTACTTTAAGTTTGAGGGAAAAAGACCAGTGATATTACTATTGTATGTAGATGACCTGTTTGTAACAAGGGAGGTTGAATTCATTGTAGACACAAAAAGAAGGCTTGCCGTAGAGTTCGAGATGAAGGACCTGGGAATGATGCACTACTTATAAGGCATGGAGGTGTGGCAGATTTATGATGGGATTTTCCTCGGTCAAGAAAAGTATGCAGTGGAGACTCTGAAGAGGTTCAAAATGATGGACTGCAAGGAAATGTCCACACCAGTGGCATCAAACTTGAATCTATTGTGTGATGGTTCTTCATAGACAGTTGATTCCATGATGTACAGGAAGATGATTGGTTCGTGAATGTACTTGACGAAAATGAGACCAGATATATGCTTTGCTATGAACTACATGAGTTAGTTCATGATAGATCCAAGACATGTTCACATGATTGCTGCAAAGCATGTATTGAGGTACCTGAAGGGTACAATTGAGTATGGGCTCAAATATGAGATGAATCAGAAGATTAACCTGCATGGTTATGTTGATTCAGATTGGGCAGGCAGTGCCACATATCGGAAGAGTACTTCAGGATGTTTCTTCAGTTTGGGATCCAGTAACATCTCTTGGATTAGCACGAAGCAGTCATGTGTGGAACTAAGTACAACCGGAGTAGAGTATGTTGCAGCTTGTTCAGCTATATGTGAGGTTGTATGGATTCGGAAGCTACTATCATATTTGTTTGATCTCGAGCTAGAGGTGACTTGTATCTTTTGTGACAACCAGATTTGTGTGAAGTTGTCTGAGAACCCGATGTTCCATGACAAGTCCAAGCATATCGGGATCAAGTACGACTATATCCAAGATATGGTTCAGAGAGGAGCAGTGAAGCTCCAGTATGTGGTGACAGACGAGCAGACAACCAATGCGTTGACCAAGCCATTAGCAAGAGTGAAGTTCAAGTACTTCAGAGAGAAGCTTGGTGTTATCTAGATTGATGTTCCTCGAAAGAGGGAGTGATGTGACTGGAAGATGCAAGTGCATCGGGGTTGTATCTTACATGGTGGAAGATGCAGGTGGTTCGCAAGGACATAATGCATTTGGGATGCTCCTGGGATGTATCTACATGTTTGAAGATGCTGGTAGGTCCACGGGTCATAAAGCGTCTTGGATGCGCCTGGGTTGTATCTTACATGGTGGAAGACATAGGTGGTCCAAAAGGACGTAATGCACTTGGGATGATCCTGGGATGTATCCACATGTTTGAAGATGCAGGTTGATTGAGAGAGTCATTGCTGTGAATATTTAATTGATATTATTATTTATAAATTAATAGATTATTAGTTTACTAGTGAAAGGTCGTAACCCTTCGTTATGATTGCTCAAGCCCTATAAAGGCGACCTTATTGTAAATTTATCATCATCATCTAATATATTATTCTTATTTATCACTCAATATGAAAGTCGGATTCAACTATTAACAGTCCAACTGGATACGGTTGCTGCATTTGGTATCAGAGCGGATTCGCTCCTTGCACTGAGCTCGTTTTTGGCTCCTCTCTCAGAGCGGATTCGCTCCTCGCACTGAGCTCGTTTTTTGCTCCTCTCCCAGAGCGGATTCGCTCCTTCAACCTGAGCTCGGATTCATCTCATCCTCCCTCTCTCATCTCTAAGCTGCTATTTTATCCATCCTTTCCCTTCTTCGCTGCCACTCCCTCCTTCCGCTGCTCATCCCATGCTCTCCCATTCGCCCAGCCTCCTCCTCCCTCCTCTCACTCCTCCACGCTAGCACCTTCCTCGCATTCCTTTTTCCCTTGCACCTACTCCCTCCACATAATTCCCTCCACCTCCTCTCACTCGCTCCTCTCCTCACCATCGCAACTCCATTTCCACTCCTTCCACCACTGTCACTCCTCTCCCTTCTACCTTCCGCCTGCTTGCTGCTCCCTCCCTTCTCCACATCTCCCCACGCCGACTTCCCTCCCCGCACACTCCCACTCTCCCTACCCCCTCACTTTCTCCATGATACCTGCACAACCCTTGTCCACCTCTCACACTTCCTCGAGTAGTTCCGATCCACCATCAAACCATAAAGCAAAAGGAAATCAATATCACCCTTACATAGTGTACCCACCTAAGGAAAAAATAGAGTTGTCGAAATACAATGGAAGTGAAGACCAATGCAATAAATGGCTAAACAAAGCAGTGGAATACTTCGACATTTACAATATTAAATCTGACAAGGAGAAGGTGAAATATGCGTCAATGCATATGGAAGTGTACGCCTGTAATTGGTACTTATGGTGGAAGAGAGACAATTTTGCCTACACCTGGAACTTGTTCAAAATGACTTTTTTAATAGGTTTCAAGGAATCAAAGAAGATGAATTTTTCAATAAACTTACCAGATTGCAACATGTTGGAAGCGTTGAGGAATTCACACATCAATGGGAATCCTTATCGACATGAGTATTTGGGTTGTCTGACAAGCAAAGACTCGAAACCTATTTAGGAGGTCTTAAACCATACCTACAAAAAGAGTTAAAGTTACATGACATACCTAACGTAGAATTAGCAAGACATAAAGCAAAATCCATAGAACGCAAATTGGAAGGAATAAAAACAAGAGGTGATAACCACTATCAACAAAAAAAAGAGACACAATGTAGGTATTGTGAAGATGGTCACCTGGGCATCAATGCCACAAACCTAAATTATATGCCTATGAAATGGAAAATAGATCCAAGTCATGTAACAGTTACTCTGATAATAGAAAAAGAAGAAAAATATATGTCGTCGATGCGTTGATGACTGGACCCCATGCCATAAACGCAGGAACAATCAGACAATACAGTGCAAAATCATCAATGGGAAGGAACTCCAAGTCTCTGCACAAGAAATATCGTCCGATTCTAATACCGACGCCGAATCTGAATGAAGGATGACATTAGGAAAAATACTCAAGCTTTGAGGAAAAATATTTCCTAAGGGGAAGGCAATGCCGTGAATATTTAATTAATATTATTATTTATAAATTAATAGATTATTAGGTTACTAGTGAAAGGTCATAAGCCTTCGTTATGATTTCTCAAGCCCTATATAGGAGAGCTTATTGTAAATTTATCATCATCATCTAATATATTATTCTTATTTATCATTCAATATGAAAGTCGGATTCGACTATTAACATTCTAAACAGATACGGTTGTTGCAGTTGTAATACATATGGGATGTATCCATGGGGTGGAAGACGCAGATGTTGTTGGGATGTATCCACTCGGTGGAAGATGCAGGTTGATTGAGAGAGAGACATAATACATCTGGGCTATATCCACTGGGTGGAAGGCATAGATGTTCCTGGATTTTATCGACTGGGTGGAAGATGCAGGTTGTCTGTTGGACATGATATATGAACCTGGGTTTTTCTCCGCACGAGATGATGAGATTATCTGAATACGATGAGATGTTAGTAGGAGACGCATGTGATTACCGTGGAAATGTAATATGTGGTCCTGGGTTATACCTACTTGATGGATTGCTTGTAGAGATGATAAATACCTAGATGAGAGTTAGGCCTACACCCAACATGAAAAAGGGTTGGATCTGTAGAACTTATCATGATGGATAGATTCGAGAGATGTCACTAGTCAATGATCAACGAGATGAGAATTGCAGTAACATCGATGATGATGACCCAGTGATGATGATGATCCAACGATGATGATGATCAAACGATGATGACATTGTCTATAGTTTTTGATGATGATTTTGTCGAGAGAATACCTTCCTAGTTAAGAGGGAGTGTTGTTGTAAATGTAACTTCGGAAGATATTCTTTTGTATATTATTATTATATTATTATTTGAATTTTATTGTAACTCCGTCGGGGATGTCATTATTGCATTTGTTCATTTAAGAATATCAAGGTAAAACCTCCATTGTAAGTTGGGGCAATAGCTGGCCAAAAGATAAATGTAAATTGTATTTTTGAGTCTCCCTAGGACAATTCGACCCATTCAGTTAGAGAAGTCGGTTCCATGGAGGAATTAGGTCACTCACAATTAAAGTATAAATAGAGAGGGTTACTCTCTCATTTGGAAATCACACTCACTCAAGCAAGTTCACACCAAGTGAGAGAGAAGACAAGTTCGCTGGAGGAGAAAGAGAGAAGCTGCAGAAGGAATCTTATATTTGGGTTTTCTATCTTGTTTGATATTGTATTAGTGACGATTCTATTATTGAGGAAGTTGAGGGGTTTTCTTCTTTATGGTTTACCCGAGGAAATTTCTTGTGTCTTTTATGTTTTGTTGTGCTTGTCTATCTTTCATTTTAAATATCTAACAAAGTTGAATTAAAGTGCAAACTCTAACATGGGCCTTAAGGCTAGAGTAGTGTAGGAAGAACCTGATTTTAGGAGAAGGATGTCGAGAAGGAGAATAATGAGGACCTTCAATAGCTCCCTTAGACTGATTTCATCTTTATAGACCTGGACTAAGACAATGACCAATAATATTGTTTCTCGAGTTTCATGGTTCTCTTATTTGTTGGTTTTCTTATAAAATTATAAAATAAATAAATATAAAATAAATAAATAAAATAAATATATTTTTCACATATATTATAGCTACACTATAGCTTAGTTGAAATATTTTACTGACGTACACTCATCTACCATTTTATGACATCTGACAATCTCAAGTTCGCTTTTCATGTATCAGTGACTTCTCTTACAACACTTTTTGGGCAGACTCTATTGTATAATAGAAAGGAAATATCAATTCTTGTGTATGTATTTTCTGCTTGTTGCATTAAGAGGGTTTATTCAATGTTTACTCTAGCTCTATGTTTTGTTGTTTCAATTTACAGTAATTTACTATAGCATGGAACAATGCCTCAGTTTTTTTTTAATCTTGTAATTGTTTTGAGGTCAAAAAGTTTATCTTTTTTCAGCGTTGAATGCTTCTCTATATTTTCCAGGAATAAATTTTGTTTTGGTGGGTGTGATGAATTTGATGGAGGGATGGGCATCGACCCAAAGCTCTTGATTGTTTTTCCAATAGATTAGAAATGGGTTGTTTTCCATTATAATTTCAAATTACTCAAATTTCCCACAACATACGACATGATTTACTCTGAATTTTTCATAGGATTTCATGATCTTGCAGGGCTTTATTAAACAGTCGTAGCAGGTATCTGATGTTGTAGTACCGTGACAATTTTTTGGTACCTAGAAGATAGCACCAACTGATATTAGCGATCGGCAAGTACATTCTATGTTCTGTAGTATAATTTGGAGGATTTTGTGAAATAAAGGCAAAGGTTGGGCAGAAATCACTGCACATTTCACCGGAGTTAGTACGCAACGTGGAGTGTCGTTCCATTGTCAGAATGACCGAGTTTATGTTTGCAAAAATGTAATGTAGGTGGCATGTTTATTTTGTCAGAGATTTAAAGGGTTTTGACAAAACTTAAAATTCAGTTGAGGATTATAGAGGTTTTCATGTCTTTCCTTTTTTAGCTTTAATTACCATCCGATTTGACATTATTTTCTAGTTTTTTTACTATTTTATGTTTTATTTACTTTCTTAACCCAAAATTTAGAGGTTTTCATGAAAGTTAGTTTGAATTTTGAAAATGTTTCTATTTTATTTGCTTCCTTAACCCAAAATTTAGAGGTTTTCACAAAAGTTAGTTCGAATTTTGAAAATGTTTCAGATACTGATGAAATTTCCATGAAATTTGACCTTTTGTTGAAGGTTTTAGATTGTGAAAATTAAATTTCCTTTTGCGTTTTTCTTCTCTGACGAATAATTTAGAGGTTTTGATAAACTTTCAGTGTCTTTGGGCTTTTGAGTGTAGAATGGCGATCCTGTGCGGACATTCTGACCAGTGAAATGATTACATGTTTAAGGTGTTAGTGATTGGAAGATTCTGCAGTTGGAAAATCGCAATTACTGTCTAGGTTTGCAAAGAATAATTTTAGTATGTACTCTAAATCAATGATTTGAGTCTAGTTCCAAATGAGGAAACTCGTTATTGATAACCAAACACAAACATGGGACACAACTGGTCAAGAGATGGCGTTTGATATTTAAAAAAAATTAATTTCTATGTTTTTCTCCATGACATGATTAAAAAGGAAGATGTTGAGTGGCGTTACAACATAGATATAAACAGATTCATTTAGGATTAATCCAGTTCAGTGTTAATGCATTGATCCAACCCATATTAAATGTATCAACTTTATGTTGTGTTTTATATTATCGACATAACTAATTCTCTGATTCTCTAGTTTCACACATTTTTAATCAAGCATGCATCGTACCTTTACGAGGTGCAAATGGTGAGTGTTTTCAACATTTATCCATAAGGTTTTACCAGGCTAAAAATAGAGAAGGTAAGGTGTTAAAAGTGTGTACATCAAAACATTTATATACTAAATAATCACTTTGAGTTTGTCTTACTTGTCCCTTCTGGAAACTCACTTTTTCCCTTTCGGAGTTCAGACCCTTTTTTTTATCTTGATGAGTTTTTGAGATGTTTTTAGAAGGAAACTTAAAAATAATTGAATATATTTGCACAGTATTTAGTTTTAGTTCAGTAATTTTTGATAATATTAGTTTTATGATTTAATTTACCAGAATAATTTTATTGCTTGAAAGGCCTCTTAGAATTTTTTTTGCAGTAAAATATTGAAAGGCAGTTCAAGTAGAGATGTGTGTTTAGTATCTAGATAGAAGTTTTAGATATTTTTCACGAAAAACATCAACTATAAGTTAAATAATGTATTATTTTCAATAGTTTTGTTGGCATTGATCTCCTAATTGACAATTTGTCCCAAGCACCATTTGTCTTAGCATTAACTAAACGGAAAATTATACAAACATCTTACAGGTACTTATATTCAATAGCATTCTTCAGGAACTAGTATTCAATCGCCTCCTATTTCTTTTTCGTTTAAAGTGTATCAACTTATTTTTAATTATATTCAATAGCCTCTTGCTTTTTTTTGTTGAAGGTGTATTTACTTATTTTTAAATTGATATTTATTTAGAAAGGTTTAAAATAATAAGTGTTATTTAAAAATACAATTATTTTGTGATATGATTAATGGATGAAATTATTTTTGTTGCAATATTTTCTTAAAATAATTTTGGTGAAAGTATACACTCATTTTTTATTTAATTTTTAAACAAAGATTTCAATGTAATTCATATTATTAATGTTAAGATTTTTTTTAGTTAAATTGAAATTATAGCTATCAAAATTTTTAATGTTTATATAGTTAATTTTTAATGTATAATGTAAATATGAATTATTAACTATTAAGAAAATAATAACACAATATATAAATTGAAATTATTACTATCATTTAAATATTTATATATTTGTTTTTTAATATGTCGTAAATTTAAATTATCAATCATTAAGAATAGCATTTTTTACTTATGTATCTAGTTATTATTAAAAATTGTATTATGTTTAATTCTCTCTCTCTCTCTCTCTCTCTCTCTCTATATATATATATATATATATATATATATATATATATATAGATATATATAGTTGCAATTTTATTTTACTTAATGGTTTTTGCATCGAAGAGGCACATTCTACAGCCCAGTAGGGGGTGGATGTGTAACTCCTTCCGTTCTCATCCGACACGTGACCTTTACAAAAATTAATAGAATATTATAAAAAACAATGTCGACTCAAATTAGATTTAAATCATGTAGGACATCATATATATAAAAGTATAGAAATTAGATATATTAAAACGATAAACATTGCATTATTAAACTGCAAATGTTGAGGAAGACACCCATTCAATGCAGTCAATGAAAAGTTAAAACTAAGGTTACTAGCGTATGGAAAAATTACACCTTTATTTGAAATTACACCGCTTTATAGTTGTGACTTCTGGTAGACTTCATGAATAGCCAACCTTAACTTAATCGTGAATAATTTAATATTCAGTGATGCTCCTTCGATTTTATGAATAATGTAACAATCAATTATGCTTTCATTTCTTTTAATATACTCAAAATATTTATAGTATATTTTCATAGGTTAGTGATTGTAGCTTATTTTACATTTAAAAGATTTATATCATATTGATATAAATATATTAACATAAATAAATAGTAAATAATATTTTAGTAACACATTTCAAATAATTAATTTTAATTAATTTTTTAAAATAAAATTATATTTAAATATATATTTAAATTAAAATAAAGAAAAATTATATATATATTTTGTAAGTAAGATGGAAAATTTCCATTATCAAAGAAATTTCTTCTCCAAATTGGGGAAAGAAATAGCATGGCCAACGAAACATCTCTTGCTACTACCATAGTTAGAGTTTTTTATTTAATTCCAAAAAACATTGTTGTAAATCGCCATGGCCAAAGCCTTTGTCGAACCTTATTGTTTAAGCAGGTAGAATAAATGAATGTAGCGGGTTTTCCTACTATGTGACTTCTACCTAAGCTTGCTTTCTTTTTGTAATTCTGCATAGTATATTAATTAAGAAAAAGAAAGGGAATTATAGAGCATGGTGGCCTTTGAGGCGGTCTGGGATAATGGAACCATCCCAATCTAACAAAGATAACAAAACTATTACAAAGAGTTTTGAATGCCATACAAAAAAATTGCCTCTTAGGGCGAGGCCGAGTAAAGATTTTCTGACCATAATGTGCACTGTAGATGAGAGAATTATACAAAAAAAGATTGAAACAGCTATGGCAAAAAAGTTGGAAAGAGCAGAGAGAACCAGTCTTCCGAGCGGTATTTTGACTTAACATGAGGAGAATTATTCAGGAGGGAATTCCTCCAGGATTAGGCAGCCACCCTGAAATCCATTCTCAGGCAGCTTGACAGGGTGTGGATTTGATTTACGAGTGCCGAAGAGATCAGGTTCTTCTTGGTTGCATAATTTCTTGTTCGGAGGAAAACTGATGGTGGACGATACTGGGAACGGTGCAGGAGGAGCAAGAGTTGGAGGAGATGCAGGCCCTTCCGAGGGCGCACCAATGACAGTCTGGACGTCGGAGACACTACCGCCAGTAGCCTGGGTAGCCAAGGCACCACCACTTCCTATGTCTACCATTGTCGGACCACGACCTCTGAGGACGAGCTGGTTCTAAGAGAAGGGGGCATCCAAATTTTCCAGGCATTCATCCATCTCATTGAGTTCGACTCTGGTAGCCAACAACAGATTTCTCGCAGAGCCCAGTTGTTGAGCATGTCATCCATGAGCTTCCCTAGCATGTTCTTCATAATCCAATAATGGTTAATGTTGTCTCCATTATTGCCTAAGGCCAAGTGGTTTGCAACGAGCTGCCCTTCCCACTCATCTATCAGATTATGGACCGTGAAGGAGACGCCAATATCATAACCATCACCAGTGGAAGGGGGGCCTGGAGTTCAACCCCGGCTCCCGCTTCCTTGACGAGGAGTGTCATGCAGCCTGGTCATGGCGGAAAGCACTGAGTAAAGCCACACCCAAATCGACAGGTAAGAACGAAAAAACGTAGAGAGAAACCAGCGCCGAGGAGGAGTGATGAGAATGCAGTCATAGTCGTTCGCAAGCCCATTTAAGGGGCGATATTCCTAGCTCGCACGATCCATTTCAATGTGCCAAGAGCTGACTTGAATGGACATAGAGCTGACTTTAATGCACAGAAGGTCGACGTGAGGGCAGAATGTACCAGGATCATCTCCATCCAACAGGTGAGGGGACGTCCAGGTGAAGCTTCACAAATGAGCCATTAATCAACATGAGGCGGAGGCGATCCGTCAATTATGTGCATGGGGTGCGTTGTGCCATGTATCAGGCCCCCATGTCGAGGATCCTCCAGCACATGACCCCATGTGTCTTGGTGGCACCCGCATCCAGGGTTCTACCTAAGCTTGCTTTACATGAAAATTCCTCATTAATTTGTTTGTTTGGTTCGAAGCAAATTCATTAATTTGTTTGTTTGCTTGGAAGCAAATTCATCAACCATTTAGGAGATGCATATCTGAAGACATCACATGAAGGGTGGTACGTGAAGATTGCAACGCATTTATGTCTATTAAATTTTATTTGATTTTCATTAGTTTCTAAATCATTAAAAATTTCTGACAAAATTTGATAAAGTTCTATAAAATTTAAATAATAAATTGAATATTTAAAAAAATGAAAAATATTTTGTAATTTTTTAAAATATAAATAGTTATTTTTTGATTGGTCAATACATTTGGAATGACTAATTTAGTGTAAATTAAAATACTAGATATATTATAATAAAACATAAAAAAAACCATAACTTTTTCAAAACATAATATTATTAAAAGAGCCAAACTCTATGTGTCTTAAATAATTAATATTAAATATTAACATTTAATATATATAGTTTATTTAATATATATGGATACAAATATAAAACATTATATATAATATATGTTTATTTAAAAATTATTTGTTTTTTTTCTAAATTTAAAGAGAGGTATTAAGTAGTATGTCGTTCTTATTCATATGAATGATGTGAATGTTGTAGTTGATTGACTCAACTTTCAATACATTGTAAATAATAGTATTTCACATTCAATAAGAATGTTGTCTTGTTTGATATTGTGTAGAAAATTTAAAAAACATATTGTACTCGAAAAAGAGTATAATGACATCATCAAAATAGGGACTAAGTTGTATGGAACTGTTATTAATATGAATGATATGAATGTTGTAGTTGATTGACGCAACTTTCAATACATTGTAAATATCATCAGTATTTCACATTCAATAAGAATGTTGTCTTGTTTGATATTGTTTAGAAAATTAAAAAAAAACGTATTTTTTTTTCAAAAAAGTGTACAATGACATCATCAAATTACCTATTGTAAACTTATAGGCATAACCATTAATCATATTGTTCCATAAAGCCACATGCCATTCCAATAGTTCCTTGCCATTCCAATAGTTCCAAGGCTTCTTTTCCCCGACCACACATAGTACCATAACTTGGTATCATGACAATCCACGACACAATGTTTTTCTTTTGAATTTGATAAAAAAACTTATGGGCTTTGGCCAAGCCCACACATTTGGCATATATGAGCAAAATTCTATTCACTAAAAGGGTGGCTTCATAGTCATATCATGCATGAATTATGTGAAAATGGACTACTTTTCCTTCTCAGAAAGTATTATATATATATATATATATAATTATAATATATATATATATATATAATTATAATATATATATATATATATATATATATATATATTATAATTATAATATATATATATATATATATATATATATATAATTATAATATATATATATATATATATATATATATATATATATATATTATATAATAATAATAATAAAGTGAATAATAATATTTATCATTATCTAGGTCAAAGTTTGAAGTCACAAGGTAGGCTAAGCCATTAATACCTACTTTCTTATCCCATGTTAACAAGATGGGTTAGAAACATATATATAATGGGATGATGTTGAAATATAATAAAATGTATATACTAAATTAATTGAAGAAAAAGAAGAAATTAGCAGAATTTGGATCAAATATAAATATATGAGAAATAATTTATGATTTAGTCATTGGCATATAATTTGGGTGAAATGTTGGTTAAAAGTTGTAATTTATGATATAAATCATTAATGATTGTATAAGTTATTGAGGGTGGTGTCATGAAGTATGATTGACACATCTATACATATTGCAAAAATGAATTCAATATGAAAAAACAAAATTTACATGATAAAACACATTAAAATGAACTTAATCAGCATAGATCCATCTTAAACCCGTATCTATTAAGCACCGAGAGGGATCCAATTTCTTGAGGTGTATTTATTTTTTTAAATTTAAACTCAAGAAATTTGATCTCTCTTGATTGATAGATCCAGGTTTAAGTTTTAAATTTTTATTTTATAAAAGAACATCTATTTTTTAATAACTTTTTCATAATATTTTATTTTATGAACCAAAATGGATTTTTTTTAAATACTTTCCATAATTTTTTATTTTATGAGCCAACATGAATTTTTTTAATTATTTTATTAGTAACAAACATTACATCACAAACGTTATGGGCTGTAGAGCGCCTCGTTTCACTAGGTGCAATTACATATAAATAAAATAAATAAAATATATTACTAACTTATATTCACATAATCTTTGATTAGTCATTTATGTTAGTACTTCATCTATATTAGTAGTTTATGTTAGTAATTTATAGATATATAACTTAAAATACATAAAAAAATTGTCAAAATTTATAGTATTTAGCTTATAAAAAATTGTTATGACTAACTTTTTTGGTTGCATCTAGCCACAAATTAACCATTTTATACTAGTGATGTGGATGGAGTGGGTGGATATTATACAACAAGGGGAGACTAACATTGTTCTTGGAAGATAATGAAGTGGTGGAGAATTGGTGGTGGAAGAAACTCTAGTGAATAAAAGCTCCTCTATTTGTTCATGTTGTTGGTTTTCCTGAATAATTTTTTTACATTGGATATACATTGTTGAAACATGCATGGCAAGGGCCAGGTTTATTTCCTATGTAGAAATAATGGTGAGACAATACATCATTTACTTAGAGACTATCATTTTGCAAGAGAGGAAGTTGTCATTAAGGGGGGATAGGCTCTAATGCCTCCTTCCTTCTTCCATTGTGTCATTTTTGTAAATCCTTCAATCAAATCCCAACTTTGTTCTCAGGGGGATGTTAGGACACTTAGACACTTAGGAGTTAGTTAAGATCAACTTGGTTTAATGTTTCTTTAGTTAAAGTGTGTTTATTTAGTATGCAAATTAGTATGTATTTGTACTTATATAATAAGGGTTATGATATGTTCTAGACATAAAGTGATATGATTGTTCATCTTCTCCTCAATCTTAAGGACTACATTGATTGGTGGCTTAGTACCCAACTGTCCATGATCTCTATTTAAAGAGAATAGAGGGTCATTAGATAAGGATCGATGTGAGAAACTCATATATAAATTATTTTTCTTTCTGCATTAATATGTACTTCCTCAACTGGTCATTTGGATGCAATTGTGAATTGTTTCCCTCTATTAGGATTTTAATAGTGTAAAATATCGATGTGTCAATTTCTGATATGTTTGTGTGAGTCATTTCTTAAGGTGTTTGACCTATGTGGAAATAACTTGTTTTAGTTGAACAGTTTGCAGCTTACAAGTATTTCTAGGCTCGTTGTGTATTTGTTAAAGAAAATATCAATATGTTAGAGAAGAAGGTCATTGTAAGAAGAGGAATGAATCCCACTGAAGTGGTTGATAGTTAAGCTCTATAGAGGATTCCAAATATTGGGTTTTCCAAAAGAATATATACCAAAGCTTCTAAGATGATAGAGGTTTATTGGTTGGTTAAAACACTCATTGCCCAGGCAATGGAAGAAGTTGAGTCTCAATCACTAAAAAAATCTAAGGAGGCTAGAATTTATGGAAGCTATGTATGATGCGTTGATCAAGATCAATTGGGATTTAAGGCTAGAGTATTCCAAGAAGACCTAGATTTTTAGGAAAAGGATGCCAATGAGAAGAAATTGAGGACCCTCGGTAGCTCCCTTAAACCAACTTCATCATTATGGATTTGGACTCAAACAATGACCATTAATCTTGTCCCCAAGTTGTATTGCTCTCTTATTTTTCATTTTGTTTATGTTAGTTCTGAGGATCTTCATACTCTCTATGTCTAAAGGGTTTAGAAAAAGGGATAGAATCATTTAACAAAACCTTCATTTTATTATCATGATATTTACATCTTTACATAGAATATTAACAAATTAAAGACTTCCTCCTTTAATTTTTTTTATTTTTTCACAAATCAATCAATAGGTTAATGGCATGACAATAATCTCTTATTGCACTTTTAGTTTTTACAAGGTCAAGCTTAGAAATCCCTCCCCATGAGGAAGAACAACTCCACTCTGATGGAATACTTTGTATACAATAATATAATCCATGCCTAAATTACAAAAAAAAGGATAATTCATGCCTAAATTACAAACGAAAGGATAGAATAATTTGGCAACCTAAATTAAATTGTTGATTAAAACAACAATATTATTTTAATTCTAAATTTCAAAACAATAGTCCATACAAAATAACCATACCTCTACCGTGCTTGCAACCAAATAATAAATCAATGAAATGATGAAGATTGGAGATAACAAACCCACTCTAAAGTGGCTCCTCGACTTTCAATACATTGTAAATACCATCGTTTGACATTCAATGAGAATGCTATCTTGTTTGATATGTTGTGTGGTTTTGGTGCCTGCAATCAAATATAAAACCTGCAATGCAGTTATATCAAATAATGTTGTCATTCAAGATGGCATCCTGCACTTTCTGAGCCCACCACTTCAACGCATTACTTTGGTCCATTGATAGTCTCTTCAATGCGTCTTTCCAGGTGTTGTAAACCAATTTCTGATCAGCGAGAGGCAGCGTGTCAGCCACATCCATAATCCCTCTCTCCAGTGCCGACAATTTCTCACCACTCATGGGATACTCCTGAATCAGCTTTACCAGGGTATCCATCCAATTCGTTAGAAAAGAAACCCTAAATGACGCAGGAGTAATTACCTCCCCATTCCCCAGTGCATTTAGAATCCGATCAAGTAAAATATCTGCTTTAACTTTCGCATGAGCAACGTGACTGTATTTTGCTGAAACACAAAGGTCACCGTCCTCGCAAAACATTATAATAAAGGTTTCATAGAGTTTCCCATCACAGCGCCTACTAACGTCAAACAGCCACAACAGAGCAGACCACCCACGAAGAGCCTGTTTTTTCATGTCGCTAAACTCAGTGGATATGATACGTTCAACGTTGGCACGAAACTCTTCTAACAGTGCAGACCTGCATGTATCTGCAACAGCCTTAGCTGAGGTTGTATTTGCGGCCTTATAGTATCCTACAATACATTTCTCCACTTCAGTGCGCGGTAGACTATTGTTTGATCTACCAGAAATTATTGATAACATGTCTTGTAAAGTCTGTTTCAGCATATCTAGATTCCCCGACTTGTCTAATTGGTTCACACCAAGTCTGGCAGCTAACTCTGGCAAAATGTTTATCTGCAAAGAGAATAGCATAGCTCGAAGTTTGGCTTCTTGCTCCGGACTCCAACGAACAGCATTCAAATATTTCATGCATTGCTCTGTGCCCTCGTGAAATAATATTTCAGAAGCAACTGGTAGAATAGCCAGGGCTTCATCCACACCCGAGAAACAATAACTTTCGTCTGCTTCACAGGAATACATGAACTGAAAACATTTCATATAAACCTCTACACTTACAGAGCAACTTATCTTGAGTTCACGAGGCCACTCATCCAATGACCAGCGAGGAGAAAGCCACGCTTGATAAAACTCGGACTTTTTTAAAACTTGAGAATGAAGGTAAACATGATTTTCTTCCGCTCCGTTTTCACCGATCAATAGAAATTTTATGTCAGCTGTTTCCTGATCTCCAAACTGGAACGACTGTGATTGTCTGGCCATTACTACTATTCTGAAGCTTACACAAGAACGAACTCTTTTCGGAAATACCTGGCCAACGAACCCACTTTCGTCTCTTTAGTGTAGACTTATAGTTTGACACAGATATAGAATAAAAGTAACAATCACAGTCTCGCAAATTGTATGTCCACGCTATCGCTTGCTGCCTTCTCTTTTTTCTTCAATCTATAGTCTATTTATACATGTTCATGACAACAAGGTAAGCTTATTTATTATTTGGAAGATAAAAAAGGGGGCGTGGGATAAGGGGCACTCAAATCGCTCCGCTTTTCCGGGGATTTGTTCTCTAGATTTGGTTATAACGTAGTTCCATCCATTTACTCGGGAACTATGCCATGGAACTGTGTTTCAAGGGTTTTGGCCCATTTTAAGATGACCAAGATCGTCGAAATTCCAAAAAAATAACGGCCAAAAACCACTCACCGGAATACCAGGACTATTTGAGTGCCCCCAAACAAAGGAGAATATGAACGAATTAGGGGTGTTTAAATTTTGTTCTATATTTATATTACAAAATTTTAAATAATGAACTAAGGTGTAGAAGGATAATAAAATATACGACAGAAATAAACTCGATACACATAGCATGCATTTACAAGCATTATAGGTACTAAAGGCCGAACTACATGGGCTTAGCCACACCCAATCAAGCCTCATGATATGCCAACACACAATTGTGTTTATCAAGCATGCAAAGAGACAAAAAATGAGAATGTTAAGCTAGTGAGCTCAATCACAGAGCTATAGGCATTTCAATTGGCTTCAACCAACCTTGGCACCCATACTCAACACAAGGAAGGTCCCCTTCTCTGCCATGCAGTCACTCAAGTGCCCCCTTTCCTCCAGTGTTATTTAAGGTGGGGATAGAAAGATCCAAGTTTCGATTTTCTCTTGAATTTTATGATTTCTGGCGACACTCATTTTAGCCACTAAATTTAACTTCCAAGTTCATGAATCTAGGCTTTTCCATAGATTTTTGGCATTTAAAACTTCTCAAATTCGCCGCAAGGATTACCCATATGAATCCCCCTTCTAGATTTTACCAATACGTGAATTTCTAGACAGTTCTAACACCCGAATTTCTGGGTTTCTCTTTCCTTGTGATTTCTATTCTTTTCCCTTCCAAGCCTATATATCTTACTTGGAATAGATGGATTCCCCCCCCCCCCCCACACAAAAAATGGATGGGGATGAAGGGAAGCGAATTGCTTTAACTGGAAAAAAATGTATTCTAGGTCAAGTAAATTGAACCCATAACCTATCATATGAATTTATGCACTCATCCCATGCTCCACTAAATTCCCGAGCAAATTTTTAGTAACCTTCCTATAGCATAATTAAAAATCAGCAAAGAAAGTCAAGATGGGTTCTCAAGATGACACTTGGTAGTAGAGGGGTGACTCTCTCACACCCCCTGGTCTCCTTAGTGGGTAGCATAGCCCCTCATTTTTGTTGCTTCCATAGCCAACTCTAGGATTTTATTTGCATTATCAATATTACATTGTTTTTACATTTTTCCATGGCTTATTAGCACATAGTTCACAAAATATAAAATACTTACCTTTATAAAATAGTCATTCACTAGCAAGGCGTTGTGCGAGAGTGGTTGGAAGGTTTGAGAGTGGGAGGTTTTGTTGTGTGAACATAATAGATGAAAATGGGGATTTGAGGGTAAGTGATACTAATAAATAAGAAGAAAAACATAGAATAACTTGCAATTAGGATAAAATCTATCGCATAACTGATTAAGCATGACGTTATTATTATCCCACATACCTTGAGTGAGGGAGCATGATTTTACTATTGTTTAAATTTTGTGTGTACATTATGTTATTTTATTCATTGTCAATGTGTTCTTCTAAGTACTTTAATTGCGTTGATAGGTGTGAATTGAAGATGGAGGTTGATCTCTATAATCCCAAAAATCAAGGAAGATTCATGGTATTCGTCATTGGTTAAGGATCCTAATGAATTATTAAAATAAAGGAAACAAGTTACAATTGCTTTATCAAGCCTAACCGCTTTGCAAGTGATAACTACCCACCTTTTAATTCTTGTATACTCGCAATATGCATTCATAAAGCCTAAAGATTTCCTATGTTGCCCCGCTGAACCGCACCTGCTAAAGGTAGATTAAAATATTTGTTGATTTTCAAAACCCTCAATAGTGGCGTTCTCCTTCTCTACTTCCAGGTTCGTCCAATGTTTTCTTCTTGGGGTCGATTACCAAGACAGGCATTCAAGAATATAAATGATCTTAAACAATTTAATGGTAATCTCTGTTAAGATTCAATATGCTAAGACAGAAAATATCAGCATTACATTCCATTTCACAACAATAGCATATACAAGATCACTGAAAGAACAACAAGCACAACATATACACAAGAGACACAGATTTATCCCGGGAAACCCTCATGGGGAAGAAAACCCAGCAAAGCTTCCTCAATATAGATGACCAACAATACAAAGATGTAATCCACAAGCATGAGCTCCTTCTCCTCCATAGCAGATCTCTCTCTCTCAGTTATGCGCCATTCACAAGTGAGTGCAACATGTGTTAAATGAGGAACACACCTCCTCTATTTATACACAACTCCGACTTGTCAATTACATTTACTAGGTCGGCCCCAACTTAACCACTGGGTTAAACACCCCATTACAACTGACTGGGCTGACCCCTCTAGGGTGGTCTAATAACCCTTTGACCCACATAACACATACATGGCCAACCCCAATAGGGAATTCTAATAACCCAAGTTACCACGGAGGAATAAACATCTCTAGATACATGACAAAGTCCCATCGGAGGAATGAAACATCTCCGGAATAATAAAGTACAAATATAATATTCTTGGAAGTTACAATATTTCAACACTTCCCCTTAACGAGAAGGATATTATAACAACATTTGCTGGAGCAAGGAGCCATCAACTACATCATACATGAACATCTATAAATAATTGGAATCTTTCTCAACATCATCAGTAACTCAAGCAGTTACTGGAACATCTTCAATACTGGAACATCAACATCTTCAGTACTGAGTCTCCATATTCTGTAGCACTTGAACAACTACAGAAACATCAACATCATCATCTAGATCCTCACGATCATCAAAATCGTCATCACATGATCATCCACATCATCATCACACAATCATCAAAATCATCATCACACGATCATCAGCATCGTCATCACACGATCATCAGCATCGTCATCACATGATCATCAGCATCGTCATCTAGAACATCACGATTAGAAACATCGTCATCTAGATCATCATGATCAACGTCATCGTCATCTAGACCATCACAACTAGCAGCATCGTCATCTAGATCATCACGTTCAACATCATCGTCATCTAGACCATCACGATCAACATCATCGTCATCTAGATCATCACGATCAACAGCATCGTCATCTCACGATCATCAACATCGTCATCTCAACTAGATCCTCTCGATCAACAGTACAACAGTATCAACTAGATCCTCTCGATCCACAGCACATAGAAGCATACCCTGCAACACACATGATCTATTTACGGGATGATCAATCCCTATACTTTTAAGACACCATATAATGTCTAGGGACGATGCAGTCCACTCGTCAACTTAGACAAAGTCTAAGGACAATTTTTCGAAGACATATGTCTATGGATCAATTCAGGGACCAAAGTCCGGGGATGATACAATCCCCTCTTGTCCATGAGGGACCACTTCTCAGATACATCTATCTATGGATCAATTCAGGGACCGAAGTCCAAGGACAATACAATCCCCTCTCGTCCTTTAGGGACCACTTCTTGGAGACATCTGTCTACGGATCAATTCAGGGACCGAAGTCCGGGGACGATACAATCCCCTAATGTCCCCTAGGGACCACTTCTCGGAGACATCTGTCTATGGATCAATTCAAGGACTGAAGTTCGGGGACGATACAATCCCCTCATGTACATTTTGAACTAGTAGTTCAGGGATGATGCAATCCCCATCACGTACATTTTGAACTAGTGGTTCCGAGATGATGCAATCCCCATCACGTACATTTTGAACTAGTGGTTCCAGGATGATGCAATCCCCATCACATAGATTTTGAACTAGTGGTTCCGTGATGATGCAATCCCCATCACGTATATTTTGAACTAGTGGTTCCGGGATGATGCAATCCCCATCATGTACATTTTGAACTAGTGGTTCCAGGATGATGCAATCCCCATCACGTACATAAAGGGACGATACAGTCCTATCATATCAACTAGGTACCATATACTGACCTCATCATCAGAACACGTAGCCTCATCATCGATACAAGTATCCTCATGATCGATACAGTATCCAAATCATCAATACAAGTATCGACACCAATATGAGTATCCACATCATCAATACAAGTATCCACACCAATACAAGTATACACATCATCAATACAAGTATCCATACCAAATACAGGATACACATCATCAATACAAGTATTCACACCAATACAAGTATACACATCATCAATACAAGTATCCATACCAATACAAGTATACACATCATCAATACAAGTATCCACAGCAATACAAACATATCTTCAATACAAGTATCCATCTAAGCAATATCATCATTGATACAGGTATCCATCTCGATACCAGTATCCAAATATTATTATCGAACATATCACTCCCCCTTTCGAGGAGGGTCCTTTTGAACTACACCAAGCTTGTCTCGAAAATACTCAAACTCTACTCGAGATAGAGGTTTGGTCAACAAATCAGCAACTTGTTCATCAGTGCCTACATACTCAAGCTTGATAGCTCCTTTCTGCACCATATCCCGTATATAGAAATATCGGATCTCTATGTGCTTTGAATTATCATGGAACACTGGATTCTCTGTCATCTTGATACAACTCTGGTTGTCACATAGGATCATAGTGGAGTCCACCTCTAAGTCAAACAGTCCTAATAACAACTTCCGAAGCCATACCGCTTCACAACTAGCGGAGAAAGCAACTATATATATTTCAGTTTAGCTATGCTGAGAGCCACACTAGACTGCTTCCTGCTAAACCACAAGATCATGGCAGATCCCAGACAATAACATCCAGCCGATGTGCTCTTCCTGTCTGATACACTTCCTTCCCAATCAGCATCTTGTGTAGCCATACAATCTGAGGTCATGATCTCTAGGACAACATAGACCAAAGTCTATTGTACCCTTTAGGTACCTCATCACATGCTTTGCAACTATCAGGTGAACACATATAGTTTCCACTAGATACTGACTCGATGTGTTCACAGCAAAGCATATATCTATCCTGATATTCGTCAGATACATTAATGACCCAATATTCTGTATGTACATAGTTACATCCACTAACTCTGATGAGTCATCCACTAACAGCTTCAAGTTGGAACCCATGAGAGTGGCCATGGTTTTACATTCGAACATATCAAATATTCTGAAGATTTCCACAGCATACTTTCCCTGGTTGAGAAAGATTCCTTCTGATCCTTGCCATACTTCCAGACCTAGGAAGTAATGCATCAATCCGAGATCTTTCATCTCAATGTCTATAGCTAGCTTCTTCTTGCTTTCCATGATCTATTTCTCATTCCCTGTCAGAAAGAGATCATCCACATACAATAATAGTATCATCCATAACCTTAAGGTAAAGGTTAGGATCAACTTTACTTATGGTAAAGCCCGAGCCTGCCAATTCTCCCTCTGTGACTGAACATCATTCACATTCTGCATTTAAGTGATCTTTTACATACCTATCTGTGCCATCTCCCATCAGATGGGACTACTGATATGAGCCTCAAGATCATTCAAACTCTATGGTGAGTTCCTTCTTGCATCCATCTAAGAGAAGAATGCCATTTGTATAAAGACACCATCGTTAACCTTGTAGCAAAGGTTGAAATCCGCATCACCCATGGTGATCATTAAGCTCATCAAATTATTATTGATCCTGGGTACCTGTACAGAGATTTCTTCAATTGAATTTTGGGAGTTTTCTTCAATCACACCATTGAGAGAACAGTATTATCTAGCTACTTGGAGCAAACATCTCGTCATCATCCTCTTCCTATTTCTAAGAGAATCTTCTAGCCACGAGCCTTCTATAGTATGTTTCATTTGTAAATCTTCTTGTTCAGTGTTCATCATTCTTCATGATCTTTCCTACAAATCAAAATTAAGTACATGATTAGTAATACTTCATAATCATCAAATCATGTTGACATGATAACCTATTATGCATACATATATGATTTACATAGTTATGCAACTATCTTGACCAATACTTTGGCACAACACTTTTCCATATCCTGTATGCATACAGTGGCTATCTAGATGCCTTCCATCTCTACCAGAACATACTATCAGAGAAACCCTAAAAAATCAAACTTTGACTTTCACACTTTTGAATGGATGGAAAGATGTGCCTTACTGAGCTGATCAAGCTAGCATACTTCAATTTTGAAATCTCCAAATTTTGACCCCTCAAAATTACCTCTGAAACTTTTGGATCTTCTGGACAGGATCCTGAACTAGGGCTTCATGAAGCCCACCCTTCTTCCCAATCAAAATATTCGATCCAAAGCTCTAATCTCTTATTTTTCTGAGGAGCTTCCATCCGTGGTCACAGACTTCAAAAATTCCAACTTTTGCAGAAGCCCTAATTTTCCACCTTTCTGATCAAGGTCCCGAACTAGGGTTTGATCAAGCCCACCCTTCCGACCAACCAAAAAATTCGATCTTGGTCTCTAAATTCTATTTTTCTGAGTAGCATTCAGCCGTGGACTCCGATTCCAAAAATTCCAACTTTCTCCGAAAGCCTAATTTCCTACAACAGTGACGATTCATGAATGAAGGTGCTCAAAATCCAAATCTGTTTTGGCAGAAATATGCACCTGATTGTTTCTAGTGTAACTCCGAAATTACGAATCCACAGCGTCTAAAACTTGTCCCTGTGGTATCCCGACCTGTCCTCTTTCCAACCCCATAGGTCTGACCTCAATTGGATTCTCTGAGAGAGAGTTATGCCAAGTGTCGTAACGTGACCTATTTATGGGATAAAACAGGAGAGCTAACTTGTACAGCGTTCCACGTGTCACTAGTTCAACTTCGGCCTCTGAAAACATTTCCTGAGATAGTACATTCCGTGCACTACCTGTCACTTTTTACTAAATTTCATTTGGCACTTCCTAGCCCAAGTTATGACCTTTTTTCCTAGGTCACCTGATTATGACTGAGATCTGAAAGAGGTAGAAACCCTAACTTGTATTGATCATAAATCACAAAGTACAATGAATTAGAGGCTGTCCTTTGGACACAAGGTACAAGGGAATGTTATCTACGACTTGTAAAGGTTTGATAGCCTGACCCTTTGCGAAAATGGTTTTATAGTGAAATTTTCACGATGACTGGTTTTTTCTATATAAAACCCTAACCTTCAAATTGTCGCAAGTGAAGAAAGTGTCATAAGTGCCATACCTTGCCTTCCTTAAGGTTAGATCTGATACCATGTTAATATTCAGTATGCTAAGACATAAAATATCACCATTACATTCCATTTCACAACAATAGCATATACAAGATCACTAAAAGAACAACAAGCACAGCATAGACACAAGAGACACAGATTTATCCTGGGAAACCCTCATGGGGAAGAAAACCCAACAAAGCTTCCTCAATATAGATGACCAACAATATAGAGATGTAATCCATAAGCATGATATCTTTCTCCTCCATAGAATATCTCTGTCTCTCAGTTATGCACCATTCACAAGTGAGTGCAATGTTTGTTAAATGAGGAACACACCTCCTCTATTTATACACAACTCCAACTTGTCAATTACATTAACTAGGTCGGCCCCAACTTAACCAGTGGGTTAAACACCCCATTACAATTGACTGGGCCGACCCCTCTAGGGTGGTCTAATAACCCTTTGACCCACATAACACATACAGGGCCGACCCCAATTGGCAAGTCTAATAACCCAAGTTACCACAGATGAATAAACATCTCCGGATACATGACAAAGTCCCATCGGAGGAATGAAACATCTCCGAAATAATAAAGTACAAATATAATATTATTAGAACTTACAATATTTCAACAATATCATAGTTACCACTCCTGCTACCTTCCACTTTCACTTTGGTTTTCATTCTTTTTTGTTTATAATCATGTAGATAATGTCGTCACAACTGCAACACCCAGACAAGTTGATGAGTGCACAGGCTGGAAATATTTGATCCTTCGAGTTTGGATCCATTTGAAGTGCTAAGGCATGATGAAATATAGTGCGAGAAGAATTTGATGATCTAGGTGTCTCGACAATTTCGATGTTTCAATGACAAAGCGAAGCAGAAGTGATTATCTATTAAATTTCATGCAATAAATTATTTTATGACATGGATCACGAGAGTTATTATGATCGACTTTTTTTGGTACTCCGCACTAACTTCAAAATGGAGTCACAAACGATTGCTATGACAACCTCGGCCTGTAATTATTGTTGTCATGATGCCTCCAATTATGAGTTTGGTCTCATAGATATCTATGGCATTTATACCCCAATATGCACGCAACCAATAGGTCATCATATGTTTTCAGGATTAAAAAATACAGTAAGATATCTTTCATTTAGAATGGTTGGGAATTTTCTAGTTTTTATTTTATTTTAGGTAATAAACTCAATAGAAATTTAAATATTTTGTCTATTGACATTCACCGATCACAAGTTAAGTGGTTGTGCTATTTATGTTATATTATCAAATGTTAATGTGTTTTTCTGATTGCGTTAATGGTTTTAAGGATAAATTCTCAGTTATAAGTATGTTATTTCACTTGTAATTTCATTATGAGAATAAATTATGTGTCGATTCCCACACACATTTATGAGAATAAAATCTGCGTCGATTCCCACACACATTTTTGTTTAGCTTCTCCAAAATATTATGTCATGAAACAAAAACAAATCATTTAATATATATGCAAGCTTGACCCTCGTAATTGATTGTGTTAGAAATGAAACCAGAATTTTCTTCTTGAGGAGACAATGTGAAGAGTAGTCTAAGTACCTTATCATTGTACCAGCTATATATTGCAGTAAGGGCATACTCCAAAGTCCTTGTATTGGAGTATATGATAATCAGAGGGTATTTTGGGAATGGTTCTATCGCAACTTAGTCTTCGAAAATATATGGGGACAAGCTTCTTTAGAGTCCTTCTCATAAACTTTGCAAGCGCTTCATCTCCAACTTTTGGTTGTTTGAATGTATAAACATCCAACAATTTCTCTAACAATGTTTCTTCATTGTCCATAAACAATGTTGTTGGAAACAACACAACACAAAGAAGACACCACCAAGGTGGTGAATGCAGAACTACTATGATTATCGAATATCTTGGATTTTTCTAAATGGTTTGCAACACCTAAAGCTTCTAGAAATCCAAGATGAACCTTTTAGATTTGACTGAATTGATACCATAAGAAATCAAAATATTTTCCTCAATCATCTGTATCAAATTTCTCTGTACCTCTGAACCTGGCTATCACTATTAGCGATGCGTCTACTTCCTTATCGCAGAATATAAAAGCTTTGGTTATTTCTTTTGCAAGTGATATGATTGCATTTTCAACATAAATTGATGAACACAAAATTATTCACACGAAAATTGATAAATATGCAATGGTTAATAATATATAGTTTATTGAAGCCAAAGAGTTGCATATCATTCCACGAAATGCATATGAAGGATGATATTGATAGAGTATTGCATGAATAAGTAATTGAAATAAATAGTACCTTACAATGTTCTATGACTCTGTATTTGATAACAAATTTATTTCCATAAACTATAGTTGAAAACCATGATGCAAAGGTCTACCTAGAACCTAGTCCTAGGTTCAACGGTTTAGTCAATAACCCCACTAGTTCCACCATCATACTTAATAATGCTCAATAAGGAAGATAAAATTTTAGAAACTACTTGGACCCTCTACTTGGTATTACGATACTTCATCTTGAACAAATCAAAACATTCAACCAAACCCTAACTCATGATGTTCACAAAGCATGAAATCCTTATAATTTAATTCTAAGCACATTAAAAGAAGCTATAAAATAAAGAAATAGATCAATACAATCATTGGTGGGTGGGATGAACAAGGTTTTTATATATTGGAAATGCACAATTATGAGAAAGCATGCTTACATGTCGTTCCAGTTTAGCGCGGTTTATTCAGTTCAGATCGGTGAGGTGGCTCATATCCACATTAAATAATTTTAATGGCATGAATTTTAATTACTTAACTCAATAATAGAATTAAGTTTAATTACTTAATTCTATGGGAGAATGCCATAGGAGGTGTTGCGAAGAGTATGCCATTGTAGACTGATGGTCCTGATGGTCCCGACAACCCAGATGTCTTATGGTCTGATATTCAATGGACTAGTGTACTCGATTGGTGATAGTTCGAAGTATCATTAACTATGAGACTTTCATCTCTATTCCAAGTATCATTAAATATGAGACTTTCATCTCTCTTCCAAGTATCATTAACTATGAGACTTTCATCTCTATTGAGATTATTCTTGTTAAGCTCAATTTCAATAACTCCTTGAATTTTTCTCTTGCCGTAATGGTCAATTTTAGTAATAATCTGAGCTTTATCAATACAAATAATATGGCTTGTGTCCTAAGAGTGCTCAGGACCGAACTTCTTATGCGATTGTGTTTGATCTCTATGCACATTTCCTTCAACCTTGCTTGTAAGGATCTTCCAATCTCACCAATATATTGTTCACCACAACAACATGGAATGATGTAGACACATTTCGAAAGATTTGGATCAATAGGGTCCTTAGCACAATCCAGTAAGTCTTTTATAGTATTATGAGGAGCAAAGACAACTTTAATATTCATTTTCTTGAGAATTTTAGCAATTTTATCTATGGTTCCTTTAATACAAGGCAGTGTGATAGTTTTAACTTTGAATGGATCCAAGATTTGAGGTGCTTTTGTTTGGATTTCAAGACAACCTTTTTAAATTGATGATCCTTATAGTCGTTGATTTGGAAAACCCAATAGGAAATATGTGATGGTTGTTCCCTCATTGTCAATGTACCAATAACTATATTTCTCGATGGAGGTTCGGAGGTTTTATTTAGCCGGTGATTTAATCACTAGTTTTGTAATGTTTTTCAGTCCAATAAGTTTCCATTCCCAGGAAAAATATGGCTTGTATATATATGTATTTTTGCTTGTTAATGAAAAAAGATGAAAAAAGAGAAACATAGAAGAAGAAGAAGAAATTGGTTCTGCTATGTCTGCATATTTTGCATATTTGTGAGTTTGTAAACTCCCCTATAGCATTCAATTTGATCCTCTTCTCTAACCTATCCCACATAAGAACTCTATTGTTTAAAATAAGAAAAATAAATAATATGCTCTTGGGTGGGGCTGCAGTCTTTCAAAGCTATTTCCACCTCTAATTCCTCTCCCTCCCAACCACCTATGTCATCGATAAGTATCCCAATCTAGTTGAATATTACCCCCTTGTTGAATTAAAAACCTAAACGAGCTCATACTCTTCATTGCTTATGTGAATATGTGCCTGATTGAGTGAGTTGATGTATTGTTTCCACTGGGTTTTCTAGTCCCCAGGCAAACCCAAAACCTCCACATATAACCAAACTTTTTTCTAGATGTTGGTGGAATGAGCATCCACTTCTTTATCTAAGGTGAATCATCCTTGTTCCTGTAGATGGTAAATCAAATCAAAATTGAGCTTCATGTTTCCCTTACAACCAATATTCCATGCTAAGTATTGTCTAATTATTGGAAAGGCCAAAGTCAATGCCTTCCATTGATTGGAAACCAAGTGAATATGCTTGTTTCTTCTACAAATCTAGTCAATGATCGAGCTAGGAGTTAAATAATTTGCAGTTAGAATACTCCACCATAGACTCTCCCAGGAGGAAAAGTTCCAAGGGGATTTAGAAACTAGTACTCGGTTAAATAAGAAAATGTTCTTTATACCCAACCCGCGAGAATCTTTTGGGGCTATAACAGTTTTCCAACTTGTAATATAACTTTCCAACTTGTAATTATTTATAATCAATCCCGGTATATTCATAATATCGAAACTCTAATTACCAGGCCTTCTTTTAACACGGTGCTTTTACAAAATAATCAATGCCTTGGGAGGCCTCTAGTTCCCTTCCAATGCTCCAACACAGGTTGGGCAAGAAGAATCTGGATTGGGATTCCAAGGAACAAAATTGTAGGTCGAGTTCCTCTCACAAGGGTACACTCCCTTAGAACCAGCTTCCTCAAGGTCAATGGCATGAACAGGTCTCTCTACCTAGGGCATCTCTAGTCCTCTCTCTCAAGTACCAGACTCCGGGCAGTACAAGGTGATGGAAAGATTGAGTAGGAATGAATACTGACTCTCAAACTAAATTATCACCTTTTATATGCATGGATTTATATTTCCATGTGCTTCTCCAAATTAGACCACTTTTCCCCTCTTAATCACCTCTTAAGATAATTAAATAATGCTTTAATTAAAGTATGACTCTTAGTCATGGTTTATGAACTTTGGGTTAAATTGTTAAGGTTAAGGAAATAAGATAAATCCCCCTAGGATCATTTCCCTTAGCCCACAATCACTTCCTCAATTGTGGAATCCTAGCCCCCCCATCTCTTCTTTGTTCTTCTTCATCTACAGCCATCGGGGATTTTATATTAATATCAAAATTTACATATTTACAATGTATTAGTCATCCTATACCATTTGTTTCCATATTCTAGCCTTTACATCAATATATACATGATTACATTATGGGGTAAAAAATGCCATGTTACAATATTATACAACAAGGGGACACTAACATTGTTCTTGGAAGGTAATGAAGTGGTGGAGAATTGGTGGTGGAAGAAATTCTAGTAAATAAAAGCTCCTATATTTGTTCATATGGTTGGTTTTGTCAAATAAAATTCTTACATGGGATATACATTGTTGAAACTTGCATGGAAAGGCCCAAGTATTTATTTCCTATCTAGAAATAATGTCGAGACAATACATTGATCACTTACTTTGAGGATACCATTTTGCAAGCGAGGAAGTTGTCATTAAGGGGGGATAGGCTCTAATGCCTCCTTCCTTCTTCCATTGTGTCATTTTTGTAAATCCTTCAATATTATCCCAAGTTGTTCTCAAGGGGGGATGTTAGGATATTTAGACACTTAGGAGTTAGTTAAGATCAACATGGTCTAACGTGTCTTTAGTCAAAAGGTGTTTATTTAGTATGCATTTTTTCTTATATAATCTCAGGGTCATGATATATTCCAAAAATAAAGTGATCTGATAGTTCATCTTCTCTTCGGTAGTAAGGATTGCTTTTATCTGTGGTTGAGCACCGAACTAGTCAATGATATCTATTTAAAGGGAATGGAGGGCCATTAGCTAATGGTTCATTGTGGGAAACTCATATGTAAATTATTTTTCCTTTTACATTAATATACTACCTCAACTAGCCATTTGGATACGATTATGGAATGTTTCCCTCTATGGAGGTTTTAACCATGTAAAACATCGGCATGCCAATTTTTTATTTTCTTGTGTGTCATTTCTTAAGGTGTTTGACCTATGTGGGAATAACTTGCTTTAGTTGAGCAGTTTGCTTTTTACAAGTATTGCCACACTCATTCTCAAATTGCCAGGGAAAAGATCAATATGTTGGAGAAGAAGGCAATTGTGAGAACGGGATTGAATCCCATTGAATTGGCTGACAATTAAGCTCTTTAGTGGATTCCAGATATTGGGTTTTCCAAAAGTGGAGGTACTAGAGCTTCTAAGATGATAAATATTGATTGGATGGTTAAAACACTCATTAACTAGGCAATGAAGAAAACGAGTCTCAATCACACTAAAAAATACTAAGTTATAATTCAGGGAAGCTAAGTATAATGCATTGATTAAGATCCATTGGGCGTCAAGGCTAGAGTAGTCTAGGAAGACCCAAATTTTTTGGAGAAGGATGTTGAGGAGAAGCAAATTGAGGTCCCTCAATAGCTCCCTTAGACCGATTTCATCTTTATAGACCTATTCTTAGACAATGACCAATAATCTTACTCGTCAAGTGTCATGGTTCTCTTATTTTTTAGTTTATTTGTGTTAGTTATGAGAATGTTCATAGACCCTCTAGGTTTATAGGGTTAGAGAAAAAGATGAAGTCACTCAAGGAGACCTTCATTTTTTTATCATGTTATGTTACTCTCTAAACCAACCTATTAGCAAGTTATAGGATCCCTCTTTTAGTTCCTTTTTTTATTTTTTTTGGCAAATAAATCTCTAGGTTAATGGCATGGAAATAGTCTATTAACACACTTTCAGTTTTTACAGAGCCGATATTAGAAATCCCTCAATAAGTGGAAGAACAACTCCATGGTAATGTAATATTTTTTACAATAATATAATGGATGCCTAAATTGCAAAACAAAAAGTAGAACACATTGACAACCTACTCCCCTACAAAATATTTAGAGCTTCAAAATTAACTATTGACTAAAACCAATATACTATTTTAATGCAAAATTTCACATGAACTTCATACAAAAGAACGATACCTCTATAATTGGCTTGCCACATTGTTTGCAACCAAATAATAAATTGATCTCATGATTAATATTGGAACTAACATACTCGCTCTAAAGTGCCTCTACATCTTTTAATATGAATGTTGTAGGTGAATCCTATAATTGTTTGATTCGACTTTCAATACATTTTAAATACCATTGTTTGACATTAAATGAAAATGTTGTCTTGTTTTATATGGTGTTTAGAAAGTGCAAAAAACATATTTTTCCAAGACAATGTAGAGTGGCATAATCAAAATACCCATTGTAGGCATAGCCATTAAACATATTGTTCCATGAAGCCACATGTCATTCAAACATTTTTTCAAACACTTGGTGTGAAAGCTTTACAAAAACACTTAACATACATGTCTATGAGAACATTTCTTAGAGAGACATTGGATTGAATTCTCCTTCTTATTATTTCACGATGAAGTTTCTTACCATATTTTAAAGCCAAGAAGCTCATACATGTTAGGAGAATGCTAGAAGGTGAAGGCATTTGGCTCAATACCCACTCTTTGCATTTAATCTAATAGATCCAAGGATTATTTAATCATGCATGAACTATGTGGGTTGTTAAGATTCAATATGCTAAGACAGAAAATATGAACATTACATTCCATTTCACAACAATAGCATATACAGGATCACTAAAATAACAACAAGCACAGCATAAACACAAGAGACATAGAATTATCCTGGGAAACCCTCATGGGGTATAAAACCCAGCAACGCTTTCTCAATATAGATGACCAGCAAATACAAAAATGTAAACCATAGACATGAGCTCCTTCTCCTCCATAGAAGATCTCTCCCTCACCTATGCACTATTCACAAGTGAGTGTAATGTGTGTTAAATGAGGAACACACCTCCTCTATTTATACATAACTCTGACCTGTATTTTACATTGACTAGGTCGGCCCCAGCTTAATTACTTAACATAAAGTGGCAGGGCCGACCCCACTAGAGTGGTCTAATAACCCCTTTAACCCACATGACTCATACAGGGCCAACCCCCACTAGGGAAGTCTAATAACCCAAGTTACCACATTCTCCACAGAGGAATAAAACATCTCCAGATATACAATAAAGTCTTCACGGAGGAATGAAACATCTCCAGAATAATAAAGTACAAATATAATATTCTTAGAAGTTACAATATTTCAACACTCCCCCTTAATGAGAAGGCTATTATAACAACATCTGCAGGAGCAAGGAGTCATCAACATCATACATGATACATCTATAAATCATTGGAAGCTTTCTTTATACATCATCAATAACTCAAGCAGTTACTGGAATATCTTCAATACTGGATCCTCTCGATCAACATTACAATAGCATCAACTAGATCCTCTCGATCAACAGTACATAGCAGCATACCCTTCAACACACGTGATCTATTTACGGGATGATAAATCCCTATACATTTAAGACACCATATCATGTCTAGGGACGATGCATTCCACTCGTCAACTTAGACAAAGTCTAAGGACCATTTTTCGAAGACATATGTCTACGGATCAATTCAGGGACTGAAGACCGGGGATGATACAATCCCCTCTCGTCCACTAGGGACCACGAAGACATATGTCCACGGATCAATTCAGGGACCAAAGTCCGGGGATTATACAATCCCCTCTTGTCCACTAGGGACCACTTCTCGGAGACATCTGTTTACAAATCAATTCAGGGACTAAAGTTCGGGGATGATACAATCCCCTCTTGTCCACTAGGGACCACGGAGACATATGTCTGCGGATCAATTTAGGGACTGAATTCCATGGATGATACAATCCCCTCTCATCTACTAGGGACCGCTTCTCGGAGACATATGTCTATGGATCAATTCAGGGACCGAAGTCTGGGGATGATACAATCCCCTCACGTCCACTAGAGACCACAGAGATATATGTCTGCGGATCAATTCAGGGACCAAAGTCCGGGGATGATACAATCCCCTCTCGTCCACTAGGGACCACTTCTCGGAGACATCTATCTACGGATCAATTCAAGGACCGAATTTCGGGGATGATACAATCCCCTCTCATCCACTAGGGACCATATTATCGAAGACAATTGTCTACGGATCAATTTAGGGACCAAAGTCTGGGGATGATACAATCCCCTCACGTACATTTTGTACTAGTGGTTTCAGGATGATGCAATCCCCATCACGTACATTTTGAACTAGTGGTTTCGGGATGATGCAATCCCCATCACGTACATTTTGAACTAGTGGTTTCGGGATGATGCAATCCCGGTGACGTACATTTTGAACCAAACGTTCAGGGACGATGCAGTCCTATCATCCACTTAGACAAAGTCTAAGGACCACTTATCAGCCTTATCGTTGATATCATCGACCTCATCATCGAGACAGGTAACCTCATCATCAATACATGTATCCTCATCATCGATACAAGTATCCTCATCATCAATACAAGTATCCTCGTCATCGATACAATTATCCTTGTCATTCATACCGTATCCTCATCATCGATACAGGTATCCATATCATCAATACAAGTATCCTCGGCATCGATACAAGTATCCTTGTCATCGATACAGTATCTTCATCATCAACACAAGTATCCATATCATCAACCTTACCGTTGATATAGGCAATCTCATCATTGATACATGTATCCTTATCGATACCAGTATCCAAATATCATCATCGACCACATAACTCCCCCTTTCGAGGAGGTCCTTCTGAACTACACCAATCTTGTATTGAAAATACTCAAACTCTACTCGAGACAGAGGTTTGGTCAACACATCAACAATTTGTTTGTTAGTACTCACATACTCGAGCTTGATAGCTCCTTTCTGCACCATATCCCGTATATTGAAATATCGGATCTCTATGTGCTTTGACTTATCATGGAACACTGGATTCTTTGTAATCTTAATACAACTCTGGTTTTCACACAGGATCACAGTGAGGTCCATCTCTAAGTCAAACAATCCTGATAACAAGTTTCGAAGCCATACCGTTTCACAGCTAGCAGAGCAGGCAGCTATATATTCCGCTTCAGTTGTGCTGAGAGCCACACTTGACAGCTTCCTACTAAACCACTAGATCATGGCAGATCCCACACAATAACATCCACCCGATGTGCTCTTCCTGTTTGATACACTTCCTGCCCAATCAACATCTGTGTAGCGCCCATACAATCTGAAGTCATGATCTCCACGATAACATAGACCAAAATCTATGATGCCTTTTAGGTACCTCATCACTTGCTTTGCAGCTAGCAAAGCATATATCTGGCCTGGAATTTGTCAGATACATCAATGACCTAATAATCTGTCTGTACAGAGTTACATCCACTAACTTTGATTAGTCATCAACTAACAACTTCAAGTTGGAATCCATGAGAGTGGCCATTCCAACACATCAAATTTTTTCAATATTTCTCAGCATACTTTCCCTGCTTGAGAAAGAGATCATCCACATACAATAATAGTATCATCCATAACCTTAAGGTAGAGGTTAGGATCAACTTTACTTCTGGTAAATCCCAAGCTTGTCAAGAAGCTATCAATTTTCTCTCTGTGATTGAACATCATTCACACTTTGCATTGAGTGATCTTCTATATATCTATTCGTGCCATCTCCCATCAGATGGGTATACTAATATGGGCCTCAAGATCATTCAAACTCTTGTGGTGAGTTACTTCTTGCATCCATTTAAGAGAAGAATTTCATATGTATATAGAAACCATCTTCAACCTTGTAGCAAAAGTTGAAATCCATATCACCCACGGTGATCATTAATCTCATCAAATGACTATCAATCCTAGGTACCCGTACAAAGCTTTCTTCAATTGAATACTGGGAGTTTTATGGATTCGCACTTCTTCTTCAATTACACCATTAAGAGAATGGTCTTATCTATCCACTTGGAGCAAACAACTCATCATGATCCTCTTCCTCTTTCTAAGAGAATCTTCTAGCCACAAGCCTTCTATAGCATGTTTGATTTGTAAGTCTTCTTGTTGAACATCCATCACTTGTTCGGTGTTTATCATTCTTCATGATCTTTCCTACAAATCAAAGTTAATTACATGATTAGTAATACTTCATAATCATCAAATCATGTTGACATGATAACCTTTTATGCATACAAATATGATTCACATGGTTATGCAACCTTTTTGACCAATACTTTGGCACAACACTTTTTCATATCCTATATGCATACAGTGGTTATCTAGATTCCTTCCATCTCTACCAGAACATACTATCGAGAGTGTGAACAGCTCTCAGCATGTCAGCAAAGAGGTTTCATTCTAGACAAGCAACAATGGAATGTTTTTCCAACTTACCAATCATATTCATATTAGTACTATATTTTTCAATGCTATATGAATGCTTACACTTAGCATGATATATTCTAGGAATACAAATATGCATACAACTATTACGAGCAATATCATAGACTATTCAATAATTCAAATACTTATATTTTTATGTCTTGTGAGGTTGCTTCCTTCTTGGTCTCTATTTCCCTTCCATGTCATGAGCTTCTATCCATCCTTGACCACTATGCATGCTTAAGTGTGCACTAGTGTCATCATCATGATCTCATACATAATCATACATTCATTAGTATAAACTCAATATTATCACAACATTATGATTCTAAGTAATCTTGAATATGTATGGTCATGATCATTCAATACATGGGTATACTAAGATCCTAGCACAAAGTAGGATTGTAACTTGACATAGGAAAACATACCTGGATTAGATACATGCTTAGTAATGTCTAACATACCCAAAAATATCTTTATTCTCTTCAATGATTTAGAGACCTTGTGCTAGTAACCTGCATACCTCATAAGTTAAGCATAGTAGAAATAAATCATACATACCTCGTAAGTAGAGCTTCTAAAGACTATGGATAAATCTTTGTCTTTATGTCATCATGGTCATAGAACTTGATTTGTCTTTCTTGATGTACCTGTCTTTTGTTAGCAGACAACATCATCCTCATACAACACCACAAGTGCATTAGTACAATCATATAACCTTGATCAAAGAATGTCTTCTATCATTCACATGCATTCATACTTTTACTAGGGTGATAAGACAATTCTAAGATTAATCAAGATTGTACTAACCTCAATAATATGAAGACAAGCATATTATAAACTTAATCATTAACAGATTTCAACACATATTTGTATCTCCTCAAGTCATACCTGTCAGGATTAATTTTAACCCAATCCACTTTGATTTGCTGAAACTGGATCTGGAGCTGGATTAGGGTTTGTCAGGGAAACCCTAAAAATTCAAACTTTGAATTTCAAACTTCTGAATGGATGGAAAGATGCGCCTTGCTAAGCTGATCTAGCTAGCATACTTCAATTTTTAAATCTCCAAAATTTGACCCCTCAAAATTGCCTTTGAAACTTCTAGATATTCTGGACAAGATCCTGAACTAGGGTTTGATGAAGCCCACCCTTCTTCCCAATCAAAAGGTTCGATCCAAAGCTCTAAACTTCGATTTTTTTGAGGAGCTTCCAGCCGTGGTCATAGACTTCAAGAAATCCATCTTTTGCAGAAGCCCTAATTTCCACCTTTCTGATCAAAATCCCGAAATAGGGTTTGATCAAGCCCAGCCTTCTGACCAACCAAAAATTTTGATCTTGGTCTCTAAATTTCGATTTTTCTTAGGAGCATTCATCCGTGGTCTCTTATTCCAAGAATGAAGGTGCTCAAAATCAAAATCTGTTTTGACAGAAATATGCACCTGCATTTTTTTGGTGTAACTCCAAAATTAAGAATCCAAAGGTTCTGAAACTTCTTCCTATGGTAGCCCGAACTGTCTTCTTTCTAACCCCAGAGGTCTGACCTCAATTGGATTCTATAAGAGAGAGTTATACCAAGTGTCGCAACGTGACCTGTTAATGGGATAAAACAAAAGAGCTAACTTGTACGGCGTGCCACGTGTCAGGGGTTCAGTTTTGGCCTTTGAAAAAGTTTCTTGAGAAACTATAGTCTGTTCTCTAACTGTCACTTTTTACGAAATTTCATTTGGAGCTTCCTATCCCAAGTTGTGACCTTTTTTCCTAGGTCACTTGTTTATGACTGAGATGTGGAAGATGCAGAAACCCTAACTTGTACTGATCATAAATCACAAAGTACAACGAATCTGAGGTTTTCCTTTGTACAAAAGGTACATGGGGATGTTACCTATGACCGGTAAAGGTTTCAGATCCCAAACCTTCGCCAAAATGGATTTATAGCGAAAGTTCCATGATGACTGGTTTTTGCTATATAAAACCCTTACCTTCAAATTGTCGCAAGTGAAGCAAGTGTCGTAAGTGCCATACATTGGTTTCCTTCAGGTTAGCTCTTATACCATGTTAAGATTCAATATGATAAGACATAAAATATCAGCATTACATTCCATTTCACAACAATAGCATATACAGGATCATTGAAAGAAAAACAAGCACAGCATAAACACAAGAGACACAGATTTATCCTGGGAAACCCTCATGGGGTAGAAAACTGAGCAACGCTTCCTCAATATAGATGACCAACAAATTCAAAGATTTAAACCATATAAATGAGCTCCTTCTCCTCCATATAAGATCTCTCCCTCACCTATGCTCTATTCACAACTGAGTGTAATGTGTGTTAAATGAGGAACACACCTCCTCTATTTATACACAACTCCAACTTGTGTTTAACATTAACTAGGTCAGCCCCAACTTAATTACTTAACATAATGTGGTAGGGCCGACCCCACTAGGGTGGTCTAATAAACCCCTTTAACCCACATGACTCATACAGGGCCGAACCCCACTAGGGAAGTCTAATAACCCAAGTTACCACATTCTCCACGGAGGAATAAAACATCTCCGGATATACAATAAAGTCTTCACGGAGGAATGAAACATCTCCGGAATAATAAAGTAGAAATATAATATTCTTAGAAGTTACAATATTTCAACATTGGCATGGAGTACTTTACCTTCACACATAGCGTTTTTGTTTAAACATGCCTGCAATTTAGCGAATTTGGCAAATTGAGCAAGCAACTCAATCCATTCACAAATACCAAGTATATATAGAGAGAGCTATTTAATAATTATTATTATCGAGATATTATATAGTTAATAATAATATTTATTATTATAGGAAAAGTATGGTATATTTAAGCATATTAATTATGTGTTTCCTCTATGCAAGTTATAACTTTGAATCCAGAAGGGTAGGCTAAATCATTAATGTGTAGTCTCACATCCCAGGTCAACCAGACGGGGTAGGGACATATATAAATGATTTGGTAATGTTCAAATATTAAGATCCATCTTAAACCTGAATCTATTAAGCACCGAGAGGGATCCAATTTCTTGTTGTGTAAATTTTTTCTTGGTATGTAAAAAAATTAAGATAAAAATAGAATTAATTACTATTTATAAGTTGTGAGCCGACATTAATTTTTTTAATTAATTTTTATTTCTAGGTAACGTAACGTGACAACATCTCCCCCATACTAGGTTGTAGATCACTTCACCACTCCTGGTACAATAAGATTTAGATACTACATTAATTTAAGACAATGAAGACAGTAGCAGAATTTGGATCAAATATAAATATCCAAGAAAAATCTATGATTTCAGTCCTAACTGACATAAGTTGGGTGAAATATGGGCTAAGTATTGAAATTCATGATGTAAAGAATTATATTGTATAATTTATTGGGGGTGGTGTCATGAAGTGTGGTTGACACATCCATACATATTGTAAAAAATAATTCAATATGAAAAATTAAAATTAAAATGATAAAGCGCGTTAAAATGAACTCAATTACATATATGTAAAATATACTACAATTTTATATTTACATAATCCTTTATTAGGCATTTATGTTCATTATTGATCTATATTAATAGTTTATGTTAGCAATTTATAGATATATAACTTAAAATGCACCAAAATTTGACGAATTTTAAAGTATTTAGCTTCTAAAAATTGTCATGACTAACCTTTTAGGTTGCATAGTCACAAATTAACCATTTTATATGAGTGGTATGGTCTAAAAATTGAGTGGGTGGAGATTATACAACAAGGAGACACTAACATTGTTCTTTGAACGTAATGAACATTGAAGTGGTGGAGAATTGGTGGTGGAAGAAACTCTAGCAAATACAAGCTCCTCTATGTGTTCACGTGGTTGGTTTTTCCAAATAAAATTCTTACATAGGACATACATTGTTGAAACATCCATGGCAAGGGCCAAGTATTTATTTCCTATGTAGAAATAATGGTGAAACAATACATCACTTACTTATAGACTACCATTTTGTAAGAGAAGAAGTTGTCATTGAGGGGGGATAGGCTCTAATGCCTCATTCCTTCTTCCATTGTATCATTTTTGTAAAACTTTTGATCCTATCACAAGTTGTTCTCAAGGGAGGATGTTAGGATATTTAGACACTTATGAGTAAGTTAAGATCAATTTGGTATAATGTGTCTTTAGTTAAAGTGTGTTTATTTACTATGCATTAGTATGCATTTGTACTTATATAATATAATGGTCATCATATGCGATAGACATAAAGTGAACCGATGGTTCATCTTCTCCTCGATCTTAAAGACTACTTTTAGTTGTGGCTTAGCACCCAACTAGTCAATGATATATATTTAATGGGAATGGAGGGTCATTAGCTAATGGTTGAGTATGGGAAACTCATGTAAATTATTTTTCCTTTTACATTAATAAACTGCCTCAACTAGCCATTTGGATACAATTGTGGAATGTTTCCATTTATGGGGGTTTTAACCATGCAAAACATTAGTGTGTCGATTATTTATTTGCTTGTGTGCCATTTCTTAAGGTGTTTGACCTATGTAGAAATAACTTGTTTTAGTTTATCAGTTTGATGCTTACAAGTATTTCCAAACTCATTCTGAATTTGTTGAGGAAAATATCAATATGTTGGAGAAGAAGTCCATTGTGAGAAAAGGAATGATTCCCATTGAATTGGTTGACAATTAAGCTCTCTGGTGGATTCCATATACTGGGTCTTACAAAAACAAAGATACTACAACTTCTAAGATGATAGATATTTATTAGCTAGTTAAAACACTCATTAATTAGTCCATGGAAGAAAAGGAGTCTCAATCTGATCCGAAAATGACAAGATCTACTAACACTTGAATTTGCATGTGAATTCTTAAACCAGTTAACTTATAAAAATACTTGAAATAGCAAGCTTGTCAAAGGATCACAAATAATTGAAAAAGAATATAAATGAACAAATAATCCAAACCATACGAATGTGGATACTGTATGATAACAGAGTGCAAACCATAAGAATGTGGACACCGTATGATAACAGATTTCGTCTGTGATGGACTACGTCTCCAGGTCCATCTTCAATGAGGATTGATCTTATTAGTCTTCAAAAATATTTGAACAGGTACAAAATGCCTTCGGACTTCAAGCATTCTCTCCTCAAAAGCTTCAATGCTTCCATTGTCAAATTACATTGGTTTATATAGCGAAGGTTACATAACACATCTCCACATTCCATGGCATTTGATCCCAAACTAAATGGGATAAATATTTACTTAACATGGAGAAAATATATGACAATCCCAAATTTTATGGCAAATTAAAACCATATAATAAAAATAATACAAAGGATGTAAACTTTTGGCATAGGTGCACCCATATTGGGGATCAAATCTACCCCAAATCAAGCTTAAAACCAATATATGCGCACACCCATTATTCATATATTGGGGAGCAATGGTATCGGTATTCTTATTATTCAATAACTGAAGAATACAACAACTCTCAACTCTCCAATATCTTCTCTTACGAGAATACAAGAAATATATACATTTCTTACACGGTTAATCATAACTGACCATATTCAGTTGGGCAGTTATATAGTCACCGAGAGACCGGTTGTCACCCGTTTCCAACAATCTCCACCTTGACAAAAATTTACCTGATACCATTGCTCATTGCTCTATTCATCACCTTTCCTGCAAGCCTATAGAAGCTAAGCACCATCGTAGCTTCTCTAAAGTAACTGGCTTCGTGAACATGTCTGCACTATTGTTTTGAGTGTGAATCTTTTCAAGAACCACTCCACCTTCATCAACAACATGTCGAACAAAATGATATTTTACAGGAATATGTTTTGTCTTACTATGATAAGCTGGATTTTTAGCCAAATGAATAGCATTTTGACTATCACAGAAAATTTTTATAGTGTTCTGAATCTTTCCTAACTCACCCAGCAAACCTTTTAACCAGACTGCCTCTTTGCAAGCATGTGAAGCAGCTATATATTCTGCCTCTGTAGTGGACAAAGAAACAATATTCTGAAGCTTCGACATCCAACTAATAGCTCCACCTGCAAGAGTAAAAACATAACTTGAAGTGGACCTCCTCTTGTCCAAATCACCTGCAAAATCAGAATCAACATAACCACAGACTCCATCACTACAACCATCAAAAGTGATACAATAGTCACTTGTGCCTCTAAGATACCGAAGCACCCATTTCACTGCTGCCCAATGCTCTTTTCCTGTATTTACCATGTATCTACTGACAAGACCAACTGCATGTGAAATATCTAGTCTTGTACTTATCATCGCATACATCAAACTTCCTACTGCATTAGCATACGGTACATGAGACATATACTTCTTTTCTTCATCAGTTTTAGGACTCAAACCTGAAGAAAGCTTGAAATGAGAAGCTAAAGGGATACTAGAAGGTTTCACCTTATCCATACCGAATTTTTGAAGTATTTTCTCCACATACTTCTTTTGTGATAACCACAGCTTGCCATTTTTCCTGTCTCTGTGTATCTGCATGCCCAAGATCTGATTTGCTCCTCCTAGATCCTTCATATCAAACATCCTATCCAACTAAGCCTTTAATCTGTTGATTTCAAACATGCTCTTTCTTGCGACAAGCATATCATCAACATACAATACCAAAATAGTGAACATGTCATTTTCCAACTTTTAAAAGTACACACAATGATCATACTCACTCTTGGTAAAATTCTGACTCACCATGAAAGAATCAAACTTCTTGTACCATTGCCTGGGAGACTGCCTCAGGCCATACAATGATTTTTTGAGCTTGAAAACAAACCTCTTGTTGCAATTCTGAACGAACCCTTCTGGTTGTTCCATGAAAATTTCCTCATCTAAATCTCCATGTAAGAAAGTTGTTTTGACATCTAGCTTCTCTAACTCCAAACCATATAAAGCAACTAGTGCTAACACAATTATGATAGAAACAAGTTTTAAAACTGGTGACAAAATCTCATGAAAGTCAATACCTGCTTTCTGAGAAATCCCTTTTGCAACCAGTCTCACTTTTTACTTCGGAACAGTTTCATCGGCTCCTTTCTTTAGTTTGTACACCCATTCGCAACCAACCACTTTCCTACTCTCCGGAAGTTACACAAGATCCCACGTTTTTTTCTTTGCCAAAGAATCCATTTCTTCTTTCATTGCATGTTTCCATTTGTCATTGTCAGAGACTTCTAATGCTTCCTTATAATGTCAGGTTCTCCTTCATTAGAAGTGAAAACAAAACCATCATACCTCTTTGGAAAAGTTCTGTTCCGCGTAGATCTCCGTAGAGTTTGCTGTGGTATTTCCTCTATTTCTTTCTGCTCATCCTCTTCTTGAGGAGTGGCCTCATGAATATCCTCTTCCTGGACATCCTCATGAGTCCCCCTCGCAAATGATTGAGTATCAAACTGAATTTACTGAAACTTTGGTACATTAGCTTGTTTCAAATCATTACTTACATCTAAAGTTGTCAGAGAAAGTTCATCAAATTTTACATCTCTGTTTATGATGATTTTGTGGACAGTAGGATTCCACAACCTATATCCCTTAACACCATCACCATATCCAACAAAGATCAATTTTATTGACTTAGGATCTAGTTTGGAATGCTGATTTTTTGGAATAAGTGCATAGGCTTCACAACCAAATACTCTAAGATTAGAATAATCACATGATTGACCTCTCCATGCCTCTTCTAGAATTTTGCAGTCAATTGTTGTTGATGGTGATCGATTGACTAGGTAACAAGATGAAAGCAATGCCTCTCGCCACAATTCCTGCTGCAACTTCGCATTACTGAGCATACTCCTTGCTCTTTTAAGAAGAGTCATGTTCATGCGTTCAACAACGCCGTTCTGCTGTGGAGTGTAAACAATGATCTTATGCCTCTCGATCCCATCCTTCTTGCAATAATTATCAAACTCCTTTGAAGTAAATTCGATTCCATTATCTGTTCGAGGACATTTAATGAACCTGCCAGTGCTCTTTTCAACCAAAGCTCTAAATTGCTTAAATATATCAAAAACATCATCTTTTCTATTTAATAAATAGATCTAGACTTTCCTTGAGTAATCATCTATAAAACTGACGAAATATGATGATCCCCCATAAGAGATTTTAGGAGATGGACCCCATAGATTAGAATGTATGTAGTCTAGGATACCTTTACTAGTGTGTTTTCCAGATTTAAATTTTTGTCTAGCCCATTTACCATAAATACAGTGCTCACAAAACTTCAAATCTACAGATTTTAAACTAGGAAGCAACTTTCGATTAGCAAGTACCTTCATTCCTTTTTCGCTGATATGACCTAAGAGCTGATGCCATAGACTAGTGATGTCTGCTACTACACCAACTGATGCTATTGTTGCATGATCGACTTCCGTCCTCCCTTCAAGTCTATACAGGTTCCCAACTCTGTTTGCCTTCATAACAACAAAGATACCTTTCGATACCTTCATAACTCCACCTTGAACTGTAAATTTATAACGAGCATGATCAAGAACTCCCATTGATATCAAGTTCTTCCTCAGTTTAGGTACATGTCTCACATTTGTTAGAGTCCTAATAGTCCCATCATACATTTTAATTCCGATACTCCATATCCCAACAGTTTTACATGTAACATTATTTCCCATATAAACTACCCCGTCATCTATAGATTGGTATGAGGAATACCAATTTCTATGAAGACACATGTGGTGAGATGCTCCAGAATCAATTAACCAGTCAGAATGGTATTGTGAGACAGTAGATGTATATAATACCTCATCGATCATACCTGAATCATTCTCGGCTATGTTTTCCTCCTTTGTAGAGTCCTCCTCCTCAGAAGCTCGCTTGTGTTTCCAACAATCTTTCTTAAGATGTCCTGCTTTATTGCAGTACCAGCACTTCAATTTACTCTTTTTTCTCTTCGACTTTGACCTTGATGTACCCTTTGAATGTTGTCCTCTTTCACTGGTTCTTCCTCTGGCCACCATTACTTCTGATGTCAAGGTTTCGAGAGTAGATTTATTTCGAGTTTCCTCAGAAAGTAAGGCTCCCACAACTTCATTGAAGGTAATAGATTCAGTAGAACTAAAACTGATAGAGGTTTCAAAATGTACCCACGACTCAGGCAGAGAGTAAAACAGTAAAATCGCCTTGTCTTCAGATTTAATAATATCTTCCATACTAGCCAACTGACAAATAAGAGTATTGAATGCATTCAAGTGTTCAGAAATCTTTGTACCTTCTTTCAGACGTAAGGTAAACAACTGTCGCTTCAGGAGGATTTTATTCATCAAGGATTTAGTCATGTACAAACTTTCCAACTTTGTCCAGAGACCTGCTGCTGTAGTTTCAGACATGATGTTAAATAAAACATCGTCAGCCAAGCACAGAAGATTAACACTAAGAGCTCTTTCATCCATCTCGCTCCAGTCTTCATCTGAAATATCTGCGGGTTTCTTTGTCTTCCCTACCAGTGCCTTCACTACTCCTTGCTGCACGAGCATATCCCGCATCTTGACCTTCCTCAACTCGAAATTATTGCTCCCATTGAACTTCTCAATTTCAAATTTAACACTCTACGTTTTTGCCATTTTCTCAAAAAACTAGGTCAAAAAACTTTATAAGAGAAACCCTTTTCAAAATAATGGAATAAAGGTTTTCAAATACTCAAAATAATATATATATATATCAAACCTTATAACTCCCACCTCAAACCTTTATAAAACATACCTTTTATAAAACATCCCTTATAACTCCCACTTTTAAAAAACACACATCCATTTTAAAATGATCCACTTCTTTCCACTTATGTAAGCTTAACTAACTCCAACATTCACGCTTTAAAGGAAATATTAAATATTATATGATAACCTTTTCACAGTAATAACCAAAAAAATAACCTTTCATTCACGATTTAATTCAAACTCAACATTACCGCGCTCCTCGATGAAGGACGGTCGCAGTAGTTGTGAACTTGCCATGAAAGTACCGCGCCCCACCAAGCTTAGAACTCGCGGTAGTTTAATATTACCACTCCTTCTCTACACAGGCTTCCTACTTCGGGCTTCAGGCTTCGGGTTTCATCTTACCTTGGGTAATTATTGATCCGGATTTAACTTTCTCATTCACTGCGGCTTCCTACCAAACTCTGATACCACTTGTTGGATCTAATAGCCACAAAACACAATATGCAGCGGAAGCAAATAAAACAAGAAAACAAATAATTATACACACATGAAATATACGCAGGAGATTTAGGTGGTAAAACCCTCTCTTAGGGAAACATCCACGGAGCAATGGTATCGGTATTCTTATTATTCAATAACTGAAGAATACAACAACTCTCAACTCTCCAATATCTTCTCTTACGAGAATGCAAGAAATATATACATTTCTTACACGGTTACTCATAACTGACCATATTCGGGTTGGCAGTTATATAGTCACCGAGAGACCGCTTGTCACTCGTTTCCAACACAGTCTCGCAAATTGTATATCCATTCTATCGCTTGCGGTCTTCTCTTGTTTCTTCAATCTATAGTCTATTTATACATGTTCATGGCAACAAGGTCATCTTATTTATTATTTATTATTATTTATTTATGCATGTTTATATCGGGCAGGTCGACATAGAGGACTCTCAAAGTGGTTAAGAGGTTTGACGGATTAAAATGGGGGTTTTGAGCCAAATTTTGGAAGAAAAAAAAGGGTGGTGGTTGATGGGATGTGTCATGTCCCACCAACAAAGGAGAATATGAATGAATTAGGGGTTTTTAAATTTTGTTCTATATTTATGCTATAAAATTTTAAATAATGAAATAAGGTTTAGATACATAATAAAAATATACAATGGAAATAAGCTCAATATACATAGTATGCATATATAAGCATTATAGATACAACTACATGGGCTTAGCCACACCCAATCAAGCCTCATGCTACGCCAACACACAATTGTGTTTATCAAGCATGCAAAGAGACAAAGAATGAGAATGTTAAGTTAGTGAGCTCAATCACAAAGCTACAGGAATTTCAATTGGATTCAGCCAACCTTGGCACCCATACTCAACACAAGGAAGGTCCCCTTCTCTGCCATGCAGTCACTCAAGTGTCCCCTTTCCTCCAGTGTTATTCAAGGTGGGCATAGAAAGGTACAAGTTTCGATTTTCTCTTGAATTTTATGATTTCCGGTGACACTCATTTTAGCCACGAAATTTAACTTCCAAGTTCACGAATCTAGGCTTTTCCATAGATTTTTGGCATTTAAAATTTCTCAAATTCGCCCCAAGGATTACCCATATGAATCCCCCTTCTAGATTTTACCAATACGTGAATTTCTAGGCAGTTCTAACACCTGAATTTATGGGTTTCTCTTTCCTTGTGATTTCTATTCTCTTCCCTTCCAAGACTGGATAACTTACTTGGAATGGATGGATTCCCCCCCCCCCCCCCCCACACACACACAAATGGATGGGGATGAAGGGAAGTGAATTGTTTTAACTGGAAAAAAAATGTATTCTAGGTCAAGTAAATTGAACTCATAACCTATCATATGAATTTATGCACTCATCCCATGCTCCACTAAAATCCTGAGCAGATTTTTAGTAACCTTCTTATAGCATAATTAAATATCAACAAAGAAAGTCAATATGGGTTCTCAAGGTGACACTTGGCAATAGAGGGGTTGACTCTCTCACACCCCCTCATCTCCTTAGTGTGTAGCATAGCCCCTCATTTTTGCTGCTTCCATAGCCAACTCTAGGATTTTATTTGCATTATCAATATTACATTGTGTTTACATTTTTCCATGGCTTATTAGCACATAGTTCACAAAATATAAAATACTTACCTTTATAAACTAGTAATTCACTAGCAAGGCATTGTGCGAGAGTGGTTGGAAGGTTTGAGAGTGGGAGGTTTTGTTTTGTGAACATAATAGATGAAAATGGGGATTTGAGGGTAAGTGATACTAATAAATAAGAAGAAAAACATAGAATAACTTGCAATTAGGATAAAAACTATCACATAAGTGATTAAGCATGATGTTATTATCATCCCACATACCTTGAGTGAGGGAGCATGATTTTACTATTGTGTAAATTTTGTGTGTACATTATGTTATTTTATTCATTGTCAATGTGTTCTTCTAAGTAATTTAATTGCGTCGATATGTGTGAATTGAAGATGGAGGTTGATCTCTATAATCTTAAAAATCAAGGAAGATTCATGGTATTCGTCATTGGTTAAGGATCCTAATGAATGATTAAAATAAAGTAAACAAGTTACGATTGCTTTATCAAGCCTAACTGCTTTGCAAGTGATAAAAACCCACCTTTCAATTCTTGTATAAGTCGCAATAGCTTGGTACATGCAAGTTCACATGCAATAATACTTGAGAGATCATTTTACCCCATGATCCATGGAAGATTCATTGGAGTCATATGATCCTCCTTGTCATCACCCCAACCATGGTCAAGACGACAAGATCCATCCTTAGTCGACAAAACCTCATGTTGGAATCCATACCACACTCAAAGATAAAAAAAATTATTTGAAAGGGCATGTTTGGGGATTGAGGGAATCTTGATTTTTTTATAATCACACATGAGAGGTTCTTAGAGTCAAATACATTGGATATAAATAAATTCCCCAATTCCTTCATCATCTTCATCACCATCTCCATCATCATCAATGCCTTCATCATCATCACCATCACCATGACCATCAACTTCATTCGTCCCTGATGGAATGCGTCTCCAGGTCCATCTTCAATGAGGACAGATCTTATTAGTCTTAAAAAATATTTGAACAGGGACAAAATGCCTTCATCCTTCAAGTATTCTCTCCTCAAAAGATTCAATGCTTCCATCATCAAATTACATTGGTTTATATAGGCAAGGTTACATAACCCATCACCACATTCCATGGGATTTGATCCCAAACTAAATGGGATAAAGATCCACTTAACATGGATAAAATATATGGCAATCCGAAATTATATGGCAAATTAAAACCATGTAATAAAAGTAATACAAAGAATGTAAACTTTTGGCATAGGTGCACCCATATCAGGGATCAAATCCATGCCAAGTCAAACTTAAAACCAATATATGCGCACATCCATTAACAAATGGTGTGCTTGGCACATTGCTTGAAAGCTTTGGAATTGTTGGAGGAGGTCACGGGTTCAAACCCGCAGACGTCTCCTCTTGTTGTGATTTTGGTTGGCATATATGTGGTGTTGGTTGTTTGTTTCTGCACTGGTTCTATGGTTTGTTCCATGACTTGTGGTTACAATATTACACATGGTTTACAATGATACATGGGTCTGAGGGGTTACCGACTTATGACGTGGCCAATCAGATCGCCACGTGGCGCTATCTTATTGGTCCACCTGGATGCCACCTGCCAACATACTTGCCACTTGTAAACAATCTATTGGTCCATCTGATCTACCATGTCACCATCTCGACCATGTGGTACCCTTTGGTGATGCCACGTGGCACCTGCATGTTGAATGTACATGCCACGTGGCACCCTATGGGTGTGCCATGTGGCCCCTTTTTTGCCATTTTTTACTTGTTTTGTCGAAAGTACATATCTCATTAATTTTCTCATCCGGAGGCCATTTTGCGTGAAACGAACGTCACTGGAAATCTCACGTCAAGCATTACGCAGCTGCAAGCTTCTATTTGCAATTTGAAGAATTTAATTCTGATCGATCTCATAGAGTCTCTTAGATCAAACCTTCCCACTGGGAATTTTTTGGACTACCAAAAGCCTAAATCATTCAAAATTCAAGTGAGGAAATGTTCGTCTCACTTGTCCCATATAATTTGTCCATTCTTCCTGGAACCACCTCGTGAGAAGAAATCCCATAAGAGAAGATCAGCATGGGCACTTGAAGCAATGCAATATGTAGAGAAGTATGGTGCTCCAGATGTGACACTTAGAGAAATAAAGAGACCCAGACCATACTCCAGCCATGTGGCCCTACTATGTGACATCATTGATAAAGAACCTTCCAACTATGGAGAAGCAGTAGAAAAGAAGGATGTCACGTTTCCTCCCATTCTACCAGCTAGATGGAGAGGATTGTGAGGTTAAATTGGGCATCCAGCCCCATACATTATACAGAAACATTCAAACAATCATTCAGATTTTAAAATAGAGATATGAAGATGCATAATTATCAGAAATCACAGCGGAATTTATTTATGAATTACACAATCTTCACACATTCATAATATTCATCAAATGGTAATTGCAATTTAACACAAGAGGATACTTATCTTATACGAAAGTAGTCCCACGCAACTGGCTATGCAACTGCAATGTTCCACCCAACCGTAGGCCAGTGTGCTCCTCAATCTCTCAGCACCACTGCCACCCCCGAGCTGGGCATGATCTCTACAAGGAATCAGGGAACAACAGACTCACACATAGCCAAGCATACACCAAGATGAGCCAAGCCAATCTGCAATTGGGTTTATCAGGTTGCTAGGACATGGGAGGGAATAATTGCTAAGCTAGTGAGCTCCAGCATAGAGCCAGGGATAACCTTTGCAAGATCTATCTAGCTTGGTACCCACAATACCTACACACCCAACACAAGGAAGTATTCTTTTCACTGCTGTACAGTCCCTCAAGCCATACCTTCCCTATCTAGTGCTCTCAGGGCATGCATAGAAGAGTAACCAAAGCCCTCTTGATCTTCTTGAGAGGTTGTTTCCCCCACTAGGTTTATCAAGCCACTTCTGTCCACTACCACTCCAAAACTTCAATTTACAGGCTCAAACCAAAAGCGAGGGTGCACATAGCAGCAGAACACCATTATGGGCATAATGAAAATCGTTTGTACAGTGACTGGCATGAAAATGATCCCCTAGGCTTCAGAAAAATGTGGGAAGGTTAAAAATGAGCAATGGAGGTTTGGAGAAAACCCCAGGTAGCAGAAAACGTTTTTAGGGAAAATGCTCATGGAAAATCGGGGACAAAATGAACTCCCTACAGTCCCAAATCGCAGCCCCTCCTTCCCAGCTACTATCCAAAACCAAAAACGGGTTTTTGGGCAGGGAGAACCCTGCGTTTTTGCTCAAAAACGTGACTGTAACTCCCAGCCTTCTCTATCTGCGTGAATGCGTGAAGACTCCCCTTCCCCATGGCTTTGGGCACCATTTCGTGGGTGTTTTCTTGCCACACATGCAAAAACATGAATTTCTAGGTTGATGGCTTGCCCATGCATAAAATTGGCTGCCATACTCCCTCATTCCCAAGGCATTAACTGCCTTAACCAATTTCTTGGAAGAATTAAATGATTGGGTGCATGAGACAAAAGGGGTAGTTGGTGGTTTATGGGTTTCCCCATTGACACATGGATTAATACCATTGGCTCAAGGGTTTAAATAATTTCCCTCCCTATTCCTTGTAGAAATCATGCCCCATATCTTTGTTGCATTGCATAGCTAGTTGTGGGTATTTTTCATTAAAATTCATATTTACATGATGTCTCATTTACATTGTGCCCATCTAGCACAAGAGTCATAAGCATCTAGTTTAATTGCCGATACATAACCGCTAAATCAATGGTGGGGCCTTGGCCTTGAGCTCCTCACCATGATTAAATATCAGTATTTACATCATTTACAAAGGGGGGTCAAAATGGGGACGTGACAAAGGACTAGAAGGATGCCATGATCGAAGAGTACCAGTCAATTACGAAGAGTGATGTCTGGGAGATAGTTCGAAGACCGGTAGGGAAGTCTGCTGTGACTTCAAAATGGATCTACAAGATCAAGCATGCTGCAGATGGTAGCATCAAAAAACACAAGGCAATATTTGTGGCTCGTGGCTTCTTCCATAAAGAAGGCATAGACTACGAGGAGACATTTGCACATAGAGCAAGATACACATCCATCAGATATATACGTGCTTTGGCCGCAATAACGAAATGGAAGGTACACTAGATGGAAGTCAAGACAACATTCTTAAATGGTGTAGTTGAAGAGGAAGTGTATGTGGAGAAGCCACTGAGATTTGAGACACATGACAGACAGACTCATGTGTGCAATATAAAGAAATCCTTGTATGGTTTGAAGCAAGAACCAAGGACATCGTACAACATGATGGACAACTTTATGATGATCTTGGGATTTACCAAGAGTAAATCAGATTCCAACCTCTACTTTAAGTTTGAGGGAAAAAGACCAGTGATATTACTATTGTATGTAGATGACCTGTTTGTAACAAGGGAGGTTGAATTCATTGTAGACACAAAAAGAAGGCTTGCCGTAGAGTTCGAGATGAAGGACCTGGGAATGATGCACTACTTATAAGGCATGGAGGTGTGGCAGATTTAAGATGGGATTTTCCTTGGTCAAGAAAAGTATGTAGTGGAGACTCTGAAGAGGTTCAGAATGATGGACTGCAAGGAAATGTCCACACCAGTGGCATCAAACTTGAATCTATTGTGTGATGGTTCTTCAGAGATAGTTGATGCCATGATGTATAGGAAGATGATTGGTTCGTTAATGTACTTGACGAAAACGAGACCAGATATATGCTTTGCTATGAACTACATGAGTTAGTTCATGATAGATCCGAGACATGTTCACATGATTGCTGCAAAGCATGTATTGAGGTACCTGAAGGGTACAATTGAGTATGGGCTCAAATATGAGATGAATCAGAAGATTAACCTGCATGGTTATGTTGATTCAGATTGGGCAGGCAGTGCCACATATCGAAAGAGTACTTCAGGATGTTTCTTCAGTTTGGGATCCAGTATCATCTCTTGGAGTAGAGTATGTTGCAGCTTGTTCAGCTATATGTGAGGTTGTATGGCTTTGGAAGCTACTATCATATTTGTTTGATCTCGAGATAGAGGTGACTTGCATCTTTTGTGACAACCAGATTTGTGTGAAGTTGTCTGAGAACCCGATGTTCCATGACAAGTCCAAGCATATCGGGATCAAGTACAACTATATCCAAGATATGGTGCAGAGAGGAGTAGTGAAGCTCCAGTATGTGGCGACAGATGAGCAGACAACCAATGCGTTGACCAAGCCATTAGCAAGAGTGAAGTTCAAGTACTTCAGAGAGAAGCTTGGTGTTATATAGATTGATGTTCCTCGAAAGAGGGAGTGATGTGACTGGAAGACGCAAGTGCACCAGGGTTGTATCTTACATGGTGGAAGATGCAGGTGGTTCGCAAGGACATAATGCATTTGGGATGCTCTTGGGATGTATCTACATGTTTGAAGATACTGGTAGGTCCACGGGTCATAAAGCATATTGGATGTGCCTGGGTTGTATCTTACATGGTGGAAGACATAGGTGGTCCAAAAGGACGTAATGCACTCGGGATGATCCTGGGATTTATCCACATGTTTGAAGATGTAGGTTGATTGAGATAGTCATTGCTGTGAATATTTAATTAATATTATTATTTATAAATTAATAGATTATTAGTTTACTAGTGAAAGGTCGTAACCCTTTGTTATGATTGCTCAAGCCCTATAAAGGAGACCTTATTGTAAATTTATCATCATCATCTAATATATTATTCTTATTTATCATTCAATATGAAAGTCAGATTCAACTATTAACAGTCCAACTGGATACGGTTGCTGCATTTGGTATCAGAGTAGATTCGCTCCTCGCACTGAGCTCGTTTTCGGGTCCTCTCTCAGAGCGGATTCGCTCCTTCAACCTGAGCTCGGATTCGGCTCATCCTCCCTCTCTCATCTCCAAGATGCTATTTTATCCATCCTACCCCTTCTTCACTGCCACTCCCTCCTTTCGCTGCTCATCCCACGCTCTCCCATTCTCCCAGCCTCCTCCTCCCTCCTCTCACTCCTCCACGCTAGCACCTTCCTCGCAGTCCTTTTTCCCTTGCACCTACGCCCTCCACATAATTCCCTCCACCTCCTCTCACTCGCTCCTCTCCTCACCATCGCAACTCCATTTCCACTCCTTCCACCACTGTCGCTCCTCTCCCTTCTGCCTTCAACCTGCTTTCTACTCTTACCCTTCTCCACATCTCCCCACGCCGACTTCCCTCCCCGCACACTCCCACTCTCCCTACTCCCTCACTTTCTCCATGATACCTGCATGACCCTTTTCCACCTCTCACACTTCCTCCAGTAGTTCCGATCCACCATCAAACCATAAAGCAAAAGGCAATCAATATCACCCTTACATAGTGTACCCATCTAAGGAAAAAATAGAGTTGTCGAAATACAATTGAAGTGAAGACCAATGCAATAAATGGCTAAACAAAGCAGATGAATGCATATGGAAGTGTACGCCTATAATTGGTACTTATGGTGGAAGAGAGACAATTTTGCCTACACCTAGAACTTGTTCAAAATGACTTTTTTAAAAGGTTTCAAGGAATCAAAGAAGATGAATTTTTCAATAAACTTACCAGATTACAACAGGTTGGAAGCGTTGAGGAATTCACACATCAATGGGAATCCTTATCGACATGAGTATTTGGGTTGTCTGACAAGCAAAGACTCGAAACCTATTTAGGAGGTCTTAAACCATACCTACAAAAAGAGTTAAAGTTACATGACACACCTAACGTAGAATTGGCAAGACATAAAGCAAAATCCATAGAACGCAAATTGGAAGGAATAAAAACAAGAGGCGATAACCACTATTGACAAGAAAAAGAGACACAATGTAGGTATTGTGAAGATGGTCACCCGGCCATCAATTCCACAAACCTAAATCATATGCCTATGAAATGGAAAATAGATCCAAGTCATCTAACAGTTACTCTGATAATATAAAAAGAAGAAAAATATATGTCATCGATGAGTTGATGACTGGACCCCATGCCATAAACGCAGGAACAATCAGACAATACAGTGCAAAATCATCAATGGGAAGGAAGTCCAAGTCTCTGCACAAGAAATATCGTCCGATTCTAATATCGACGCCGAATGTGAATGAAGGATGACATTAGGAAAAATACTCAAGCTTTGAGGAAAAATATTTCCTAAGGGGAATGCAATGCCGTGAATATTTAATTAATATTATTATTTATACATTAATAGATTATTAGGTTACTAGTGAAAGGTCATAAGCCTTCGTTATGATTTCTCAAGCCCTATACAGGAGAGCTTATTGTAAATTTATCATCATCATCTAATATATTATTCTTATTTATCATTCAATATGAAAGTCGGATTCAACTATTAACATTCCAAACATATACGGTTGTTGCAGTCGTAATACATATTAGATGTATCCATGGGGTGGAAGACGCAGATGTTGTTGGGATGTATCCACTGGGTGGAAGATGCAGGTTGACTGAGAGAGAGACATAATACATCTGGGCTATATCCACTGGGTGGAAGGCATAGATGTTCCCGAATTGTATCGATTGGGTGGAAGATGCAGTTTGTCTGTTGGACATGATATATGAACCTGGGTTTTTCTCCACAAGAGATGATGAGATTATCTGAATACGATGAGATGATAGTAGGAGATGCATGTGATTACCGTGGAAATGTAATATGTGGTCCTGGGTTATACCTACTTGATGGCTTGCTTGTAGAGATGATAAATACCTAGATGAGAGTTAGGACTACACCCAACATGAAAAAGGGTTGGATCTGTAGAACTTATCATGACGGATAGATTCAAGAGATGTCACTAGTCAATGATCAATGAGATGAGAATTGCAGCAACATCGATGATGATGACCCAGTTATGATGATGATCCAACGATGATGATGATCAAACGATGATGACATTGTCCATAGTTTTTGATGATGATTTTGTCGAGAGAATACCTTCCTAGTTAAGAGGGAGTGTTGTTGTAAATGTAACTTCGGAAGATATTCTTTTGTATATTATTATTATATTATTATTGGAATTTTATTGTAACTCCGTCGGGGATGTCATTATTGCATTTGTTCATTTAAGAATATCAAGGTAAAACCTCCATTGTAAGTTGGGACAATAGCTGGCCAAAAGATAAATGTAAATTGTATTTTTGAGTTTCCCTAGGACAATTTGACCCATTCAGTTAGAGAATTTGGTTCCATGGAGGAATTAGGTCACTCACAATTAAAGTATAAATAGAGAGGGTTACTCTCTCATTTGGACATCACACTCACTCAAGAGAGTTCACACCAAGTGAGAGAGAAGACAAGTTCGCTGGAGGAGAAAGAGAGAAGCTGCAGAAGGAATCTTATATTTGGGTTTTCTATCTTGTTTGATATTGTATTAGTGACGATTCTATTACTGAGGAAGTTGCGGGGTTTTCTCCTTTATGGTTTACCCGAGGAAATTTCTTGTATCTTTTATGTTTTGTTGTGCTTGTCTATCTTTCATTTTAAATATCTAACAAAGTTGAATTAAAGTGCAAACTCTAACATGGGCCTTAAGGCTAGAGTAGTGTAGGAAGAACCTGATTTTAGGAGAAGAATGTCGAGGAGGAGAATATTGAGAACCTTCAATAGCTCCCTTAGACTGATTTCATCTTTATAGACCTGGACTAAGACAATGACCAATAATATTGTTCCTCGAGTTTCATGGTTCTCTTATTTGTTGGTTTTCTTGTGTCAAATCTGAGGATTTTCATAGACCCTCTAGGTCTATAGGGTTTAGAAGAAAGGATTAAGTCACTTAAGGAGACCTTCATTTTGTAATCATGATATATTCATCTCTAGATCATAATATTAGCAAATAAGAGGCTCCCTCTTTTAGTTCTTTTATTTTTATTTTTTGCCAAATAAACCTCTAGGCTAATGGCTTGGAAACAATCTATTATCACACTTTCAGTTTTTATAAAGTTAGGCTTAGAAATCCCTCCCTAAAAAGAAGTATAGCTCCAAGCGATGTAATATTTTTATATAGTAATATAATTCATGCCTAGAGTAAAATAAAAAAATAAAAATACAACACACTGAAAAAAATTAGAACTTCAAAATTAATTGTTGACTAAAACCAAAATATTATTTTAATGCAAAATTTTACATGAATATTTCATATAAAAGAACCATACCTTACAAGTGGTTTTCCACATTGCTTGCAACCAAATAATAAATCGATCCAACAATGAAGATTGGAAATAACATACTTACTCTCAAGTGCCTCCACTTTTTTTAGTCTCTACCGTAGGCATGAGACTATATGTTCCGCCTTTTGCAATTAATTTGAAAATCAAACATCACAAGACATTATGTTGTACAAAGTCACTACATATAATATTATTTTTGAATTTTGGTTTTTATGTTTTTTTTCAAAGTTCATTGGGTAAGAGATCTAGATTTGAAATTTTTTATCATTGCACGAATTACAAAAAATTATAAAATAAATATAATTTTCACATATATTATAGCTACACTATAGCTTAGTTGAAATATTTTACTGACGTACACTCATCTACCATTTTATGACATCTGACAATCTCAAGTTCGCTTTTCCGGTATCAGTGAATTCTCTTACAACACTTGTTGGGCAGACTCTATTGTATAATAGAAAGGAAATATCAATTCTTGTGTATGTATTTTCTGCTTGTTGCATTAAGAGGGTTTATTCAATGTTTACTCTAGCTCTATGTTTTGTTGTTTCAATTTACAGTAATTTACTATAGCATGGAACAATGCCTCAGTTTTTTTTTTAATCTTGTAATTGTTTTGAGGTCAAAAAGTTTATCTTTTTTCAGCGTTGAATGCTTCTCTATATTTTCCGGGAATAAATTTTGTTTTGGTGGGTGTGATGAATTTGATGGAGGGATGGGCATCGGCCCAAAGCTCTTGATTGTTTTTCCAATAGATTAGAAATGGGTTGTTTTCCATTATAATTTCAAATTACTCAAATTTCCCACAACATACGGCATGATTTACTCTGAATTTTTCATAGCTATTCACGATCTTGCTGGGCTTTATTAAACAATCACAGCAGGTATCTGATGTTGTAGTACCATGGCACTTTTTTGGTACCTAGAAGATAGCACCGACTAATATTAGCGATCGGCAAGTACATTCTAAGTTCTGTAGTAGAATTTGGAGGATTTTGTGAAATAAAGGAAAAGGTTGGGCGAAAATCACTGCACATTTCACCGGAGTTAGTACGCAACGTGGAGTGTCGTTCCATTGTCAGAATGATCAAGTTTATGTTTGCAAAAATGTAATGTAGGTGGCATGTTTATTTTGTCAGAGATTTAAAGGGTTTTGAAAAAACTTAAAATTCAGTTGAGGATTATAGAGGTTTTCATGTCTTTCCTTTTTGAGCTTTAATTACCAGCCGATTTGACATTATTTTCTAGTTTTTTTACTATTTTATGTTTTATTTACTTTCTTAACCCAAAATTTAGATGTTTTCATGAAAGTTAGTTTGAATTTTGAAAATGTTTCTATTTTATTTGCTTCCTTAACCCAAAATTTAGAGGTTTTCACGAAAGTTAGTTCGAATTTTGAAAATGTTTAAGATACTGATGAAATTTCCATGAAACTTGACCTTTTGTTGAAGGTTTTAGATTGTGAAAATTAAATTTCCTTTTGCGTTTTTCTTCTCTGACAAATAATTTAGAGGTTTTGATAAAATTTCAATGACTTTGGGTTTTTGAGTGTAGAATGGCGATCCTGTGCGGACATTATGACCAGTGAATTGATTACATGTTTAAGGTGTTAGTGATTGGAAGATTCTGCAGTTGGCAAAATCGCAATTAATGACATGATTAAAAAGGAAGATGTTGAGTGCCATTACAACATAGATATAAACAGATTCATTTAGGATTAATCCAGTTCAGTGTTAATGCATTGATCCAGCCCATATTAAATGTATCAACTTTATGTTGTGTTTTATATTATCGACATAACTAATTCTCTGATTCTCTAGTTTCACGCATTTTTAATCAAGCATGCATCGTATCTTTACGAGGTGAAAATGGTGAGTATTTTCAGCATTTATCCATAAGGTTTTACCAGACTAAAAATAGAGAAGGTAAGGTGTTAAAAGTGTGTACATCAAAAAATTTATATACTAAATAATCACTTTGAGTTTGTCTTACTTGTCCCTTCTGGAAACTTACTTTTTCCCTTTCGGATTTCAGACCCTTTTTTTTTATCTTGATGAGTTTTTGAGATGTTTTTAGAAGGAAACTTAAAAATAATTGAATATATTTGCACGGTATTTAGTTTTAGATTAGTAATTTTTGATAATATTAGTTTTATGATTTAATTGACCAGAATAATTTTATTGCTTGAAAGGCCTTTGAGATTTTTTTTTGCAGTAAAATATTGAAAGGCAGTTCAAGTAGAGATGTGTGTTTAGTATCTAGATAGAAGTTTTAGATATTTTTCACGAACAACATCAACTATAAGTTAAATAATGTATTATTTTCAATAGTTTTGTTGGCATTGATCTCCCAATTGACAGTTTGTCCCAAGCACCATTTGTCCTAGCATTAACTAAACAGAAAATTATACAAACATCTTACAGGTACTTATATTCAATAGCATTCTTCAGGAACTACTATTCAATCGCCTCCTATTTCTTTTTCGTTTAAAGTGTATCAACTTATTTTTAATTATATTCAATAGCCTCTTGCTTTTTTTGTTGAAGGTGTATTCACTTATTTTTAAATTGATATTTATTTAGAAAGGTTTAAAATAATAAGTGTTATTTAAAAATACAATTATTTTGTGATATGGTTAATGGATGAAATTATTTTTGTTGCAATATTTTATTAAAATAATTTTGGTGAAAGTATACACGCATTTTTTATTTAATTTTTAAACAAAGATTTCAATGTAATTCATATTATTAATGTTAAGATTTGTTTTAGTTAAATTGAAATTATAGCTATCAAAATTTTTAATTTATAATGTAAATATGAATTATTAACTATTAAGAAAATAATAACACAATATATAAATTGAAATTATTACTATCATTTAAATATTTAAATATTTGTTTTTTAGTATGTAGTAAATTTAAATTATCAATCATTAAGAATAGCATTTTTTTTTTGGACAAAAACGAGTAGGTTTTATATTGATAAAACTATGGCTGAGCCATCCAAAAGATACATCTTAGAATTCTGTCTGAAAACCAAAATTCTTCATCACAAATAAGACCAGAACTGCTTCTTCTAAAGGAACAAGAGACGCACTATGTCTGCAATGCATCTACTTCAGGCAAACAAAACTTGCTGAAGTTCAAACAAATTATTTCAAAGATCCAGTTTGACTACGCATCAACACTGGATGCCTGGAAAAAGGAGTCTTTTTCTTTTTTATTACTTTCGTCCATTCCATGGACTGATCTGGTTCGGCATCCAAGAGAGCTTCTTCTGCTAGATCAGCCCAGCTTGGGCCTGCTGAAGACGTTGTGGGAATCGGGTCGTTCTGTTGGGTCACCCGGGGTTTTTTCTGGGTTTGATCTGCTGGATCACCCGGGGTTTTTTCTGAGTCTGGATCCTTTGAAATACTTTGGTGAGCTGGGATCGCCCCCTCCCACCAAGTTGGCTTCCGACAAGATTTGGCTAATTTTATTTTATTTTTATTTTTATTTTATTTTTTTATTTTTTAATTTTTTCTGAATTTTGCAGTTAGCAGCTATATGCCCTGTATCAAAACATACTCTGCATCTGAAATTTATATGTTGGTAATCTAAATTCACAGTCCAGGATCTGTCTTTACCTTGAAGAGTGATTTGAGCAGGAAATCCTTTGGTGAAGTCCATCTCAACGCAGATACGAGCAAAGGTTGTAAAAGCCATTTTTGTTTCAGGAATTCTGCTGTGAAATTTCCCAAGAGCATTTCCAATGGATTGCAGGGATTCAAGTCCCCGAAAGTGGAGGGGAAGATTTGGTAAACGGACCCAAACTGGTGCTGAGGATATGTCTGCAGTAGAAGCATCAAAGGAAGGAGTCCAAGGCTATAAGGACAATCCAGATCTGCCCCAAAACCAGGGTCTAGATTTGCAGATCTGGTCCCTATCTTCAGGAGATCCAAAAATGACAACAAAAAACCCTATAGCACAAGGGAAAATAAGAGCATCAGAGCTCAGAATAGGAGCCCAAGCGGAAAATACCCAAGAATGAAGATCTGCAAGCTTCGGCCAAAAACCATTGAACCTGCAAACCAAGGCGCGCTGAGAGTAGTGATCCGCATGCAAAATGGCTTCCTGACTGACTGGAAGAACCAGATCCAGAGCTTCCACCACCAAAAAAATAGACGAATGGATAGAGGGGAGCCTTGCTGGAGTGGGTTCGAGCTTCCAGCCGTAGCAGCATCAGAGTAGAGCGCTTCGACCTTCAACGAACCAGAGGACTTCAGCGGATCAGAAGGACATGTCTTCCGAGAAGGAGAACATGCAGCCAAAGAAACCGAGGGGGCATCAAGATCCTTACCCACAAGGAAGTCGGTAAAGGAAAGGGCCATGGAGTCGTAGGAGGAGAGCAGCCGAGCGACCGAGGAGGAAGCCTGCGGCTAGGGTTTTTTTCGTTATCGCTACCTTCATTAAGAATAGCATTTTTTACTTATGTATCTATTTATTATTAAAAATTGTATTATGTTTAATTATATATATATATATATATTGCAATTTTATTTTACTTAATGGTTTTTGCATCGAGGAGGCGCATTCTACAGCCCAGTAGGGGGTGGATGTGTAACTCCTTTCGTTCTCATCCGACACGTGACCTTTACAAAAATTAATAGAATATTATAAAAAACAATGTCGAGTCAAATTAGATTTAAATCATGTAGGACATCATATATATAAAGGTATAGAAATTAGATAAATTAAAACGATAAACATTGCATTATTAAACTGCAAATGTTGAGGAAGACACCCATTCAATGCAGTCGATGCAAAGTTAAAACTAAGGTTACTAGCGTATGGAAAAATTACACCTTTATTTGAAATTACACCGCTTTATAGTTGTGACTTCTGGTAGACTTCATGAATAGCCAACCTTAACTTAATCGTGAATAATTTAATATTCAGTGATGCTCCTTCGATTTTATGATTAATGTAACAATCAATTATGCTTTCATTTCTTTTAATATACTCAAAATATTTATAGTATATTTTCATAGGTTAGTTATTGTAGCTTATTTTACATTTAAAAGATTTATATCATATTAATATAAATATATTAACATAAATAAATAGTAAATAATATTTTAGTAACACATTTCAAATAATTATTTTTTAAAAATAAAATTATATTTAAATTAAAATAAAGAAAAATTATATATATATTTTGTAAGTAAGATGGAAAATTTCCATTATCAAAGAAATTTCTTCTCCAAATTGGGGAAAGAAATAGCATGGCCAACGAAACATCTCTTGCTACTACCATAGTTAGAGTTTTTTATTTAATTCCAAAAGACATTGTTGTAAATCGCCATGGCCAAAGCCTTTGTCGAACCTTATTGTTTAAGCAGGTAGAATAAATGAATTTAGAGGGTTTTCCTACTATGTGACTTCTACCTAAGCTTGCTTTCTTTTTGTAATTCTGCACAGTATATTAATTAAGAAAAAGAAAGGGAATTATAGAGCATGGTGGCGTTTGAGGTGGTCTGGGATAATGGAACCATCCCAATCTAACAAAGATAACAAAACTATTACAGAGAGTTTTGAATGTCATACAAAAAAATTGCCTCTTAGGGCGAGGCCGAGTAAAGATTGTCTGACCATAATGTGCACTGTAGATGAGAGAATTATACAAAAAAAGCTTGAAACAGCTATGGAAAAAAAGTTGGAAAGAGCAGAGAGAACCAGTCTTCTGAGCGGTATTTCGACTTAACATGAGGAGAATTATTCAGGAGGGAATTCCTCTAGGATTGGGCAACCACCCTGAAATCCATTCTCAGGCAGCTTGACAGGGTGTGGATTTGATTTACGAGTGCCCAAGAGATCAGGATCTTCTTGGTTGCATAATTTCTTGTTCGGAGGAAAACTGATGGTGGACGATACTGGGAATGGTGCAGGAGGAACAAGAGTTGGAGGAGATGCAGGCCCTTCCGAGGGCGCACCAATGACAGTCTGGACGTCGGAGACACTACCGCCAGCAGCCTGGGTAGCCGAGGCACCACCACTTCCTGTGTTTGCCATTTCCGGACCACGACCTTTGAGGACGAGCTGGTTCCAAGAGAAGGGGGCATCCAAATTTTCCAGGCATTCATCCATCTCAATGAGTTTGGCTCTGGTAGCCATCACCAGATTTCTCGCAGAGCCCAGTTGTTGAGCATGTCGTCCATGAGCTTCCCTAGCATGTTCTTCATAATCCAATAATGGTTAATGTTGTCGCCGTTATTGCCTAAGGCCAAGTGGTTTGCAACGAGCTTCCCTTCCCACTCATCTATCAGATTGCGGACCATGAAGGAGACGCCAATATCATAACCATCACCAGTGGAAGGGGGGCCCGGAGTTCAAACCCAGCTCCCGCTTCCTTGACGAGGAGTGTCATGCAGCCTGGTCATGGTAAAAAGCACTGAGTAAAGCCACACCCAAATCGACAGGTAAGAACGAAAAAACGTAGAGAAAAACCAGCGCCGAGGAGGAGTGATGAGAATGCAGTCATAGTTGTTCCCAGGCCCGTTTAAGGGGTGATAATCCTAGCTCGCACTATCCATTTCAATGTGCCAAGAGCTGACTTGAATGGACATAGAGCTGAATTTAATGCACAGAAGGTCAATGTGAGGGCAGAATGTACCAGGATCACATCCATCCAACAGGTGAGGGGATGTCCAGGTGAAGCTTCGCAAATGAGCCATTAATCAACATGAGGGGGAGGCGAGCCGTCAGTTATGTGCATGGGGTGCGTGGTGCCATGTCTCAGGCCCGCATGTCGAGGATCCTCCAACACATGACCCCATGTGTCTTGGTGGCACCCGCATCCAGGGTTCTACCTAAGCTTACTTTACATGAAAATTCCTCATTAATTTGTTTGTTTGGTTCGAAGCAAATTCATTAATTTGTTTGTTTTCTTGGAAGCAAATTCATCAACCATATAGGAGATGCATATCTGAAGACATCACATGAAGGGTGGTACGTGAAGATTGCAACGCATTTATGTCTATTAAATTTTATTTGATTTTCATTAATTTCTAAATCATTAAAAATTTCTGACAAAATTTGATAAAGTTCTATAAAATTTAAATAATAAATTGAATATTTAAAAAAATGAAAAATATTTTGTAATTTTTTTAAAATATAAATACTTATTTTTTGATTGGTCAATACATTTGGAATGACTAATTTAGCGTAAATTAAAATACTAGATTTATTATAATAAAACATAAAAAAAAAACCAAAACTTTTTCAAAACATAATATTATTAAAAGAGCCAAACTCTATGTGTCTTAAATAATTAATATTAAATATTAACATTTAATATATATAGTTTATTTAATAATATATATGGATACAAATATAAAACATTATATATAATATATGTTTATTTAAAAATTATTTGTTTTTTTTCTAAATTTAAAGAGAGGTATTAAGTTGTATGTTGTTCTTATTGATATGAATGATGTGAATGTTGTAGTTGATTGACTCAACTTTCAATACATTGTAAATAATAGTATTTCACATTCAATAAGAATGTTGTCTTGTTTGATATTGTGTAGAAAATTTAAAAAACATATTGTCCTCGAAAAAGAGTATAATGACGTCATCAAAATAGGGACAAAGTTGTATGGAGCTGTTATTAATATGAATGATGTGAATGTTGTAGTTGATTGACTCAACTTTCAATACATTGTAAATATCATCAGTATTTCACATTCAATAAGAATGTTGTCTTGTTTGATATTGGTTAGAAAATTAAAAAAAAACGTATTTTTTTTCCAAAAAAGTGTACAATGACGTCATCAAATTACCTATTGTAAACTTATAGGCATAACCATTAATCATATTGTTCCATAAATCCACATGCCATTCCAATAGTTCCTTGCCATTCCAATAGTTCCAAGGCTTCTTTGCCCCGACCACACATAGTACCATAACTTGAGATCATGACAATCCACGACACAATGTTTTTCTTTGGCATTTGATAAAAAAACTTATGGGCTTTGGCCAAGCCCACACATTTGGCATATATGAGCAAAATTGTATTCACTAAAAGGGTGGCTCCATAGTCATATCATGCATTAATTATGTGAAAATGGACTACTTTTCCTTCTCAGAAAGTATTTTTTTGTGTAGGCACGGGAATTTGGCAAATTGAGCAAGCAATTCAAACATTGGCAAATTTTATATATATATATATATATATATATATATATATATATATATATATATATATATATATAATAATAATAATAAAGTGAATAATAATATTTATCATTATCTAGGTCAAAGTTTGAAGTCCCAAGGTAGGCTAAGCCATTAATACCTACTTTCTTATCCCATGTTAATAAGATGGGGTTAGAAACATATAAATAATGGGACAATGTTGAAATATAATAAAATTTATATACTAAATTAATTGAAGAAAAAGAAGAAATTGGCAGAATTTGGATCAAATATAAATATATGAGAAATAATTTATGATTTAGTCATTGGCATATAACTTGGTTGAAATGTTGGTTAAAAGTTGTAATTTATGATATAAATCATTAATGATTGTATAAGTTATTGAGGGTGGTGTCATGAAGTATGATTGACACATCTATACATATTGCAAAAATGAATTCAATATAAAAAAACAAAATTTACATGATAAAACACATTAAAATGAACTTAATCAGCATAGATCCATCTTAAACCCATATCTATCAAGCACCGAGAGGGATCCAATTTCTTGAGGTGTATTTCTTTTTTTAAATTTAAACTCAAGAAATTTGATCTCTCTTGATTGATAGATCCAGGTTTAAGTTTTAAGTTTTTATTTTATAAAAGAACATCTATTTTTTAATAACTTTTTTCATAATATTTTATTTTATGAACCAATATGGATTTTTATAAAATACTTTCCATAATTTTTTATTTTATGAGCCAACATGAATTTTTTAAATTATTTTATTAGTAACAAACATTACATCACAAACGTTATGGGCTGTAGAGCGCCTCGTTTCACTAGGTGCAATTACATATAAATAAAATATATTACTAACTTATATTCACATAATCTTTGATTAGTCATTTATGTTAGTACTTCATCTATATTAGTAGTTTATGTTAGTAATTTATAGATATATAACTTAAAATACATCAAAAATTGTCAAAATTTATAGTATTTAGCTTTAAAAAAATTATTATGACTAACTTTTTTGGTTGCATCTAGCCACAAATTAACCATTTTATACTAGTGATGTGGATGGAGTGGGTGGATATTATACAACAAGGAGAGACAACATTGTTCTTGGAAGATAATGAAGTGGTGGAGAATTGGTGGTGGAAGAAACTCTAGTGAATAAAAGCTCCTCTATTTGTTCATGTTGTTGGTTTTCCTGAATAAATTTTTTACATTGGATATACATTGTTGAAACATGCATGGCAAGGGCCAGGTTTATTTCCTATGTAGAAATAATGGTGAGACAATACATCATTTACTTAGAGACTATCATTTTGCAAGAGAAGAAGTTGTCATTAAGGGGGGATAGGCTCTAATGCCTCCTTCCTTCTTCCATTGTGTCATTTTTGTAAATCCTTCAATCAAATCCCAACTTTGTTCTCAGGGGGATGTTAGGACACTTAGACACTTAGGAGTTAGTTAAGATCAACTTGGTTTAATGTTTCTTTAGTTAAAGTGTGTTTATTTAGTATGCAAATTAGTATGTATTTGTACTTATATAATAAGGGTTATGATATGTTCTAGACATAAAGTGATATGATTGTTCATCTTCTCCTCAATCTTAAGGACTACATTGATTGGTGGCTTAGTACCCAACTGTCCATGATCTCTATTTAAAGAGAATAGAGGGTCATTAGATAAGGATCGATGTGAGAAACTCACATATAAATTAATTTTCTTTCTGCATTAATATGTACTTCCTCAACTGGTCATTTGGATGCAATTGTGAATTGTTTCCCTCTATTAGGATTTTAATAGTGTAAAATATCGATGTGTCAATTTCTGATATGTTTGTGTGAGTCATTTCTTAAGGTGTTTGACCTATGTGGAAATAACTTGTTTTAGTTGAAGAGTTTGCTGCTTACAAGTATTTCTAGGCTCATTGTGTATTTGTTAAAGAAAAGATCAATATTTTAGAGAAGAAGGTCATTGTAAGAAGAGGAATGAATCACACTGAAATGGTTGACAGTTAAGCTCTATAGAGGATTCCAAATATTGGGTTATCCAAAAGCATATATACCAAAGCTTCTAAGATGATAAAGGTTTATTGGTTGGTTAAAACACTCATTGCCTAGGCAATGGAAGAAGTTGAGTCTCAATCACTAAAAAAATCTGAGGCTAGAATTTATGGAAGCTATGTATGATGCGTTGATCAAGATCAATTGGGATTTAAGGCTAGAGTATTCCAAGAAGACCTAGACTTTTAGGAAAAGGATGCCAATGAGAAGAAATTGAGGACCCTCGGTACCTCCCTTAAACCAACTTCATCATTATGGATTTGGACTCAAACAATGACCATTAATCTTGTCCCCAAGTTGTATTGCTCTCTTATTTTTCATTTTGTTTATGTTAGTTCTGAGGATCTTCATACTCTCTATGTCTAAAGGGTTTAGAAAAAGGAATAGAATCATTTAACAAAACCTTCATTTTATTATCATGATATTTACATCTTTACATAGAATATTAACAAATTAAAGACTTCCTCCTTTAATTCTTTTTATTTTTTTACAAATCAACCAATAAGTTAATGGCATGACAATAATCTCTTATTGCACTTTTAGTTTTTACAAGGTCAAGCTTAGAAATCCCTCCCATGAGGAAGAACAACTCCACTGTGATGGAATACTTTGTATACAATAATATAATCCATGCGTAAATTACAAAAAAAGGATAATTCATGCCTAAATTACAAACGAAATAGAACAATTTGGCAACCTAAATTTAATTGTTGATTAAAACAACAATATTATTTTAATTCTAAATTTCTAAACAATAGTCCATACAAAATAACCATACCTCTACCGTGCTTGCAACCAAATAATAAATCAATGAAATGATGAAGATTGGAGCTAACAAACCCACTCTAAAGTGGCTCCTCGACTTTCAATACATTGTAAATACCATCGTTTGACATTCAATGAGAATGTTATCTTGTTTGATATGTTGTGTGGTTTTGGTGCCTGCAATCAAATATAAAACCTGCAATGCAGTTATATCAAATAATGTTGCCATTCAAGATGGCATCCTGCACTTTCTGAGCCCACCACTTCAACGCATTACTTTGGTCCATTAATAGTCTCTTCAATGCTTCTTTCCAGGTGTTGTAAACCAATTTCTGATCAGCTAGAGGCAGCGTGTCAGCCACATCCATAATCCCTCTCTCCAGTACCGACAATTTCTCACCACTCATGGGATACTCCTGAATCAGCTTTACCAGGGTTTCCATCCAATTCGTTAGAAAAGAAACCCTAAATGACGCAGGAGTAATTACCTCCCCATTCCCCAGTGCATTTAGAATCCGATCAAGTAAAATATCTGCTTTAACTTTCGCATGAGCAACGTGACTGTATTTTGCTGAAACACAAAGGTCACCGTCCTCGCAAAACATTATAATAAAGGTTTCATAGAGTTTCCCATCACAGCGCCTACTAACGTCAAACAGCCACAACAGAGCAGACCACCCACGAAGAGCCTGTTTTTTCATGTCGCTAAACTCAGTGGATATGATAAGTTCAACGTTGGCACGAAACTCTTCTAACAGTGCAGACCTGCATGTATCTGCAACAGCCTTAGCTGAGGTTGTATTTGCGGCCTTATAGTATCCTACAATACATTTCTCCACTTCAGTGCGCGGTAGACTATTGTTTGATCTACCAGAAATTATTGATAACATGTCTTGTAAAGTCTGTTTCAGCATATCTAGATTCCCCGACTTGTCTAATTGGCTCACACCAAGTCTGGCAGCTAACTCTGGCAAAATGTTTATCTGCAAAGAGAATAGCATAGCTCGAAGTTTGGCTTCTTGCTCCGGACTCCAACGAACAGCATTCAAATATTTCATGCATTGCTCTGTGCCCTCGTGAAATAATATTTCAGAAGCAACTGGTAGAATAGCCAGGGCTTCATCCACACCCGAGAAACAATAACTTTCGTCTGCTTCACAGGAATACATGAACTGAAAACATTTCATATAAACCTCTACACTTACAGAGCAACTTATCTTGAGTTCACGAGGCCACTCATCCAATGACCAGCGAGGAGAAAGCCACGCTTCATAAAACTCGGACTTTTTTAAAACTTGAGAATGAAGGTAAACATGATTTTCTTCCGCTCCGTTTTCACCGATCAATAGAAATTTTATGTCAGCTGTTTCCTGATCTCCAAACTGGAACGACTGTGATTGTCTGGCCATTACTACTATTCTGAAGCTTACACAAGAACGAACTCTTTTCGGAAATACCTGGCCAACGAACCCACTTTCGTCTCTTTAGTGTAGACTTATAGTTTGACACAGATATAGAATAAAAGTAACAATCACAGTCTCGCAAATTGTATGTCCACGCTATCGCTTGCTGCCTTCTCTTTTTTCTTCAATCTATAGTCTATTTATACATGTTCATGGCAACAAGGTCAGCTTATTTATTATTTGGAAGATAAAAAAGGGGGCGTGGGATAAGGGGCACTCAAATCGCCTAGCTTTTCCGGGGATTTGTTCTCTAGATCTGGTTATAAAAATGGGGGGAATTGTGGAAATTCCAAAAAAATAATGGGGGTGGAACTATGCCTCGCCCAAAAACCACTCACCGGAATACCCGGGCTATTTGAGTGCCCCCAACAAAGGAGAATATGAACGAATTAGGGGTGTTTAAATTTTGTTCTATATTTATATTACAAAAATTTTAATAGTGAAATAAGGTGTAGATGGATAATAAAAATATAAGACAGAAATAAACTCAATACACATAGCATGCATTTACAAGCATTATAGGTACTAAAGGCGGAACTACATGGGCTTAGCCACACCCAATCAAGCCTCATGCTAAGCCAACACACAATTGTGTTTATCAAGCATGCAAAGAGACAAAAAAATGAGAATGTTAAGCTAGTGAGCTCAATCACAGAGCTATAGGCATTTCAATTGGCTTCAGCCAACCTTGGCACCCATACTCAACACAAGGAAGGTCCCCTTCTCTGCCATGCAGTCACTCAAGTGCCCCCTTTCCTCCAGTGTTATTCAAGGTGGGCATAGAAAGGTCCAAGTTTCGATTTTGAATTTTATGATTTCTAGCGACACTCATTTTAGCAGTTCTAACACAGTTCTAACACTCGAATTTCTGGGTTTCTCTTTCCTTGTGATTTCTATTATTTTCCCTTCAAAGCCTATATATCTTACTTGGAATAGATGGATTCCCCCCCCCCCCCCCCCCTCCACACACAAAAAATGGATGGGGATGAAGGGAAGCCAATTGCTTTAACTGGAAAAAAATGTATTCTAGGTCAAGTAAATTGAACCCATAACCTATCATATGAATTTATGCACTCATCCCATGCTCCACTAAATTCCTGAGCAAATTTTTAGTAACCTTCCTATAGCATAATTAAAAATCAGCAAAGAAAGTCAAGATAGGTTCTCAAGATGACAGTTGGCAGTAGAGGGTTGACTCTCTCACACTCCCTCGTCTCCTTAGTGGCTAGCATAGCCCCTCATTTTTGTTGCTTCCATAGCTAACTCTAGGATTTTATTTGCATTATCAATATTACATTGTTTTTACATTTTTCCATGGCTTATTAGCACATAGTTCACAAAATATAAAATACTTACCTTTATAAACTAGTCATTCACTAGCAAGGCGTTGTGCGAGAGTGGTTGGAAGGTTTGAGAGTGGGAGTTTTTGTTGTGTGAATGTAATAGATGAAAAAGGGGATTTGAGGGTAAGTGATACTAATAAATAAGAAGAAAAGCATAGAATAACTTGCAATTAGGATAAAAACTATCGCATAACTGATTAAGCATGATGTTATTATAATCCCACATACCTTGAGTGAGGGAGCATGATTTTACTATTGTGTAAATTTTGTGTGTACATTATGTTATTTTATTCATTGTCAATGTGTTCTTCTAAGTACTTTAATTGCGTCGATAGGTGTGAATTGAAGATGGAGGTTGATCTCTATAATCTCAAAAATCAAGGAAGATTCATGGTATTCGTCATTGGTTAAGGATCCTAATGAATTATTAAAATAAAGGAAACAAGTTACAATTGCTTTATCAAGCCTAACTGCTTTGCAAGTGATAACTACCCACCTTTTAATTCTTGTATACTCGCAATATGCATTCATAAAGCCTAAAGATTTCCTCTGTTGCCCTGCTGAACCGCACCTACTAAAGGTAGATTAAAATATTTGCTGATTTTCAAAACCCTCAATAGTGGCATTCTCCTTCTCTACTTCCAGGTTCGTCCAATGTTTTCTTCTTGGGGTCGATTACCAAGACAAACGTTCAAGAATATAAATGATCTTAAACAATTTAATGGTAATCTCTGTTAAGATTCAATATTCTAAGACAGAAAATATCAGCATTACATTCCATTTCACAACAATAGCATATACAGGATCACTGAAAGAACAACAAGCACAACATAAACACAAGAGACACAGATTTATCCCAGGAAACCCTCATGGGGAAGAAAACCTAGCAAAGTTTCCTCAATATAGATGACCAACAATACAAAGATGTAATCCACAAGCATGAGTTCCTTCTGCTCCATAGCAGATCTCTCTCGCTTAGTTATGCGCCATTCACAAGTGAGTGCAATGTGTGTTAAATGAGGAACACACCTCCTCTATTTATACACAACTCCGACTTGTCAATTACATTAACTAGGTCGGTCCCAACTTAACTACTGGGTTAAACACCCCATTACAACTGACTGGGCCGACCCCTCTAGGGTGGTCTAAACCCTTTGACCCACATAACACATATAGGGCCAACCCTAATAGGGAAGTCTAATAACCCAAGTTACCATGGAGGAATAAACATCTCCAGATACATGACAAAGTCCCATCGGAGGAATGAAACATCTTCGGAATAATAAAGTACAAATATAATATTCTTAGAAGTTACAATATTTCAACACTCCCCCTTAACGAGAAGGATATTATAACAAGATCTGTTGGAGCAAGGAGCCATCAACTACATCATACATGATACATCTATAAATAATTGGAAGCTTTCTCAACATCATCAGTAACTCAAGCAGTTACTGGAACATCAACATCTTCAGTACTGAGTCTCCATATTCTGCAGCACTTTTACAACTACAGAAACATCAACATCATCATCTGGATCCTCACGATCATCAACATCGTCATCACATGATCATCCGCATCGTCATCACACAATCATCAACATCATCATCACACGATCATCAGCATCGTCATCACATGATCATCAACATTGTCATCTAGATCATCACGATTAGCAACATCGTCATCTAGATCATCATGATCAACAACATCGTCATCTAGACCATCACGCCTAGCAGCATCGTCATCTAGATCATCACGTTCACCATCATCGTCCTCTAGACCATCACGATCAACATCATCGTCATCTAGATCATCACGATCAACATCATCGTCATCTCACGATCATCAACATCGTCATCTCAACTAGATCCTCTCGATCAACAATACAATAGTATCAACTGGATCCTCTCGATCCATAGCACATAGAAGCATACCCTACAACAAACATGATCTATTTACCGGATGATCAATCCCTATACTTTTAAGACACCATATCATGTCTAGGGATGATGCAGTCCGCTCGTCAACTTAGACAAAGTCTAAGGACAATTTTTTGAAGCCATATGTCTATGGATCAATTCAGGGACCAAAGTCCGGGGATGATACAATCCCCTCTCATCCATGAGGGACCACTTCTTGGAGACATCTATCTACGGATCAATTCAGGGACCGAAGTCCGGGGATGATACAATCAACTCTCGTCCTCTAGGGACCACTTCTTGGAGACATCTGTCTACGGATCAATTCAAGGACCGAAGTCCGGGGACGATACAATCCCCTAATGTCCACTAGGGACCACTTCTCGGAGACATCTGTTTATGGATCAATTCAAGGACTGAAGTTCGGGGACGATACAATCCCCTCACGTACATTTTGAACTAGTAGTTCAGGGATGATGCAATCCCCATCACGTACATTTTGAACTAGTGGTTCCGAGATGATGCAATCCCCATCACGTACATTTTGAACTAGTGGTTCCGGGATGATGCAATCCCCATCACGTACATTTTGAACTAGTGGTTCAGGGATGATGCAATCCCCATCAAGTACATTTTGAACTAGTGGTTCCGGGATGATGCAATCCCCATCACGTACATGAAGGGACGATACAGTCCTATCATATCAACTAGGTACCATATGCTGACCTCATCATCAGAGCACGTAGCCTCATCATTGATACAAGTATCCTCATGATCGATACAGTATCCAAATCATCAATACAAGTATCCACACCAATATGAGTATCCACATCATCAATACATGTATCCACACCAATACAAGTATACACATCATCAATACAAGTATCCATACCAAATACAAGTATACACATCATCAATACAAGTATCCACACCAATACAAGTATACACATCATCAATACAAGTATCCATACTAATACAAGTATACAAATATCAGCAAGTATCAAGTATCCATACTAATACTAATACTAATACAAGTATACAAGTATCAGCAACTTGTTCATCAGTGCCTACATACTCAAGCTTGATAGCTCCTTTCTGCACCATATCCCGTATATAGAAATATCGGATCTCTATGTGCTTTGAATTATCATGGAGTACTGGATTCTCTGTCATCTTGATACAACTCTTGTTGTCACATAGGATCACAGTGGATTCCACCTCTAAGTCAAACAGTCTTAATAACAACTTCCGAAGCCATACCGCTTCACAACTAGTAGAGAAAGCAACTATATATATTTCACTTCAGCTATTCTGAGAGCCACACTAGACTGCTTCCTGCTAAACCACAAGATCATGGCAGATCCCAGACAATAACATCCAGCCGATGTGCTCTTTCTGTCTGATACACTTCCTGCCCAATCAACATCTTGTGTAGCCATACAATCTGAGGTCATGATCTCTAGGACAACATAGACCAAAGTCTATTGTACCCTTTAGGTACCTCATCACATGCTTTGCAACTATCAGGTGAACAAATCTAGTTTCCACTAGATACTGACTCGATGTGTTCACAGCAAAGCATATATCTGGCCTGGTATTCGTCAGATACATTAATGACCCAATATTCTGTATTTACATAGTTACATCCACTAACTCTGATGAGTCATCTGCTAACAGCTTCAAGTTGGAATCCATGAGAGTGGCCATGGTTGTACATTCGAACATATCAAATCTTCTGAAGATTTCCACAGCATACTTTCCCTAGTTGAGAAAGATTCCTTCTGATCCTTGCCATACTTACAGACCTAGGAAGTAATGCATCAATCCGAGATCTTTCATCTGAAATTCTATAGCTAGCTTCTTCTTGCTTTCCATGACCTATTTATTATTCCCTGTTAGAAAGAGATCATCCACATACAATAATAGTATCATCCATAACCTTAAGGTAAAGGTTAGGATCATCCTTACTTCTGGTAAAGCCTGAGCTTGCCAATTCTCCCTCTATGACTGAACATCATTCACACTCTACATTTAAGTGATCTTCTACATACCTATCTGTGCCATCTCCCATCAGATGGGACTATTGATATGAGCCTCAAGATCATTCAAACTCTATGGTGAGTTCCTTCTTGCATCCATCTAAGAGAAAAATGTCATTTGTATAAAGACACCATCGTTAACCTTGTAGCAAAGGTTGAAATCTGCATCACCCATGGTGATCATTAAGCTCATCAAATTATTATCGATCCTGGGTACCTGTACAGAGATTTCTTCAATTGAATTTTGGGAGTTTTCTTCAATCACACCATTGAGAGAACAGTATTATCTAGCTACTTGGAGCAAACATCTCGTCATCATCCTCTTCCTATTTCTAAGAGAATCTTCTAGCCACGAGCCTTCTATAGTATGTTTCATTTGTAAATATTCTTGTTCAGTGTTCATCATTCTTCATGATCTTTCCTACAAATCAAAATTAAGTACATGATTAGTAATACTTCATAATCATCAATACATGTTGACATACATATATGATTTACATAGTTATGCAACTATCTTGACCAATACTTTGGCACAACACTTTTCCATATCCTGTAGGCATACAGTGGCTATCTAGATGCCTTCCATCTCTACCACAACATACTATCGAGAGCGTGCACAGCTCTCAACATGTCAGCAAAGAGATTTCATTCTAGACAATCAACAATGGAATGTTTGTCCAACTTACCAATCATATGCATATTAGTAGTATACTGTTCAATGCTATATGAATGTTTACACAGCATGATATATTCTAGGAATACAAATATGCATACAACTATTACAAGCAATATCATTTACTATTTCAAAAATTCAAAAAAAATCAAATACTTATCTTTTATGGTTGCCTCCCACTTGATCTTTTATTTATTCTGTACCACTATGCATGCTCAAGTGTGCACTAATGTCATCCTCATGATCTCATATACAAACATACATTCATTAGTATAATCTCAATATTATAAAAACATTATGATTCTAAATAGTCTTAAGCATGTATGGTCATGATCATTTCATACATAGGTATACTCATCTAAGATCCTAACACAAATTAGGATTCTAACTTTGACATAGGGAAAACATACCTGGATTAGAATACATGCTTAGTTATCTCTAACATACCCAAACAATATCTTTATTCTCTTCAATGATTTAGAGATCTTGTGCTAGAACCTGCATATCTCATAGGTTAAGCATAGTAGAACAAAGTCATACATACCCCGTAAGTAGAACTATGGATGAGTCTTTGTCCTCATGTCATCATGGTCATGGAACTTGATTTGTCTTTCTTGATGTACCTGTATCTTGTTAGCAGACAACATCAACCTCATACAACACCACAGTGTATTAGTACAATCATATAACCCTAATCAATGAATGTCTTCTATCATTCACATGCATTCATACTTTTACTAGGATGATAAGACAATTCTAACATTAATCGAGATTGTACTAACCTAAATAATATGAAGACAACCATATTATGAACTTAATCAAGAATAAGATTTCAAAACATACCTGTATCTTGTTAAGTCATACCTGTCGAGATTTCTTGTAGTCTTCTTATGTAAGGCCTTAGCCTCATCTCCCCCTGAAACTGGACCTGGAGCTTGATTAGGGTTTGTTAGAGAAACCCTAAAAAATAAAACTTTGACTTTCACACTTTTGAATGGATGGAAAGATGTGCCTTGCTGAGCTGATCAAGCTAGCATACTTCAATTTTGAAATCTCCAAATTTTCACCCCTCAAAATTACCTTTGAAACTTTTGGATCTTCTGGACAGGATCCTGAACTAGGGCTTGATGAATCCCACCCTTCTGCCCAATCAAAATATTCGATCCAAAGCTCTAATCTCTAATTTTTCTGAGGAGCTTCCATCCATGGTCACAGACTTCAAAAATTCCAACTTTTGCAGAAGCCCTAATTTTCCACCTTTCTGATCAAGGTCTTGAACTAGGGTTTGATCAAGCCCACCCTTCCGACCAACCAAAAAATTCAATCTTGGTCTCTAAATTTCTATTTTTCTGAGTAACATTCAGCCGTGGACTCCGATTCCAAAAATTCCAACTTTCTCCGAAACCCTAATTTCCCACAACAGTGACGATTCAGGAATGAAGGTGCTCAAAATCCAAATCTGGTTTGGCAGAAATATCCACCTGATTGTTTCTAGTGTATCTCCGAAATTACGAATCCACAGCATCTAAAACTTCTCCCTGTGGTATCCTGACCTGTCCTCTTTCCAACCCCATAGGTCTGACCTCAATTGGATTCTCTGAGAGAGAGTTATGCCAAGTGTCCTAACGTGACGTATTTATGGGATAAAACAGGAGAGCTAACTTGTACAGTGTTCCACGTGTCACTAGTTCAACTTCGGCCTCTGAAAACATTTCCTGAGATAGTACATTCCGTGCACTACCTGTCACTTTTTACTAAATTTCATTTGGCACTTCCTAGCCCAAGTTATGACCTTTTTTCCTAGGTCACCTGATTATGACAGAGATCTGAAAGAGGTAGAAACCCTAACTTGTATTGATCATAAATCACAAAGTACAACGAATTAGAGGTTGTCCTTTGGACACAAGGTACAGGGGAATGTTATCTACGACTTGTAAATGTTTGATAGCCTGACCCTTTGCAAAAATGGTTTTATAGTGAAATTTTCACGATGACTGGTTTTTTCTATATAAAACCCTAACCTTCAAATTGTCGCAAGTGAAGAAAGTGTCATAAGTGCCATACCTTGCCTTCCTTCAGGTTAGCTCTGATACCATGTTAAGATTCAATATGGTAAGACATAAAATATCACCATTACATTCCATTTCACAACAATAGCATATACAAGATCACTAAAAGAACAACAAGCACAGCATAAACACAAGAGACACAGATTTATCCTGGGAAACCCTCATGGGGAAGAAAACCCAACAAAGCTTCCTCAATATAGATGACCAACAATATAGAGATGTAATCCACAAGCATGAGCTCCTTCTCCTCCATAGAATATCTATGTCTCTCAGTTATGCACCATTCACAAGTGAGTGCAATGTTTGTTAAATGAGGAACACACCTCCTCTATTTATACACAACTCCGACTTGTCAATTACATTAACTAGGTCGGCCCCAACTTAACCAATGGGTTAAACACCCCATTACAATTGACTGGGCCGACCCCTCTAGGGTGGTATAATAACCCTTTGACCCACATAACACATACAGGGCCGACCCCAATAGGGAAGTCTAATAACCCAAGTTACCACGGAGGAATAAACATCTCCGGATACATGACAAAGTCCCATTGTAGGAATGAAACATCTCCGGAATAATAAAGTACAAATATAATATTATTAGAACTTACAATATTTCAACAATCTCATAGTTACCACTCCTGCTACCTTCCACTTTCACTTTGGTTTTCATTCTTTTTTGTTTATAATCATGTAGATAATGTCGTCACAACTGCAACACCCAAACAAGCTGATGAGTGCACAGGCTGGAAATATTTGATCCTTCGAGTTTGGATCCATTTGAAGTGCTAAGGAATGATGAAATCTAGTGCGAGAAGAATTTGATGATCTAGGTGTCTCGACAATTTCGATGTTTCAATGAAAAAGCGAAGTAGAAGTGATTATCTATTAAATTTTATGCAATAAATTATTTTATGACATGGATCACGAGAGTTATTATGATCGACTTTTTTTGGTACTCCGCACTAACTTCAAAATGGAGTCACAAACGATTGCTATGACAACCTCGGCCTGTAATTATTGTTGTCATCATGCCTCCAATTATGAGTTTGGTCTCATAGATCTCTATGGCATTTATACCCCAATATGCACGCAACCAATAGGTCATCATATGTTTTGAGGATTCAAAAATACAGTAGGATATCTTTCATTTAGAATGGTTGGGAATTTTCTGGTTTTTATTTTATTTTAGGTAATAAACTCAATAGAAATTTAAATATTTTGTCTATCGACATTCACCGATCACAAGTTAAGTGGTTGTGCTATTTATGTTATATTATCAAATGTTAATGTGTTTTTCTGATTGCGTTAATGGTTTTAAGGATAAATTCTCAGTTATAAGTATGTTATTTCACTCGTAATTTCATTATGAGAATAAATTATGTGTCGATTCCCACACACATTTATGAGAATAAAATCTGCGTCGATTCCCACACACATTTTTGTTTAGCTTCTCCAAAAGATTATGTCATAAAACAAAAACAAATCATTTAATATATATGCAAGCTTGAACCTCGTAATTGATTGTGTTAGAAATGAAACCAGAATTTTCTTGTTGAGGAGACAATGTGAAGAGTAGTCTAAGTACCTTATCATTGTACCAGCTATATATTGCAATAAGGGCATACTCCAAAGTCCTTGTATTGGAGGATATGATAATCAGAGGGTATTTTGGGAATGGTTCTATCGCAATTTACTCTTCGAAAATATATGGGGACAAGCTTCTTTAGAGTCCTTCTCATAAACTTTGCAAGCGCTTCATCTCCAACTTTTGGTTGTTTGAATGTATAAACATCCAACAATTTCTCTAACAATGTTTCTTCATTGTCCATAAACAATATTGTTGGAAACAACACAACACAAAGAAGACACCACCAAGGTGGTGAATGTAGAACCACTATGATTATCGAATATCTTGGATTTTTCTAAATGGTTTGCGACACCTAAAGCTTTCAAGAAATCCAAGATGAACCTTTTAGATTTGACTGAATTGATACCATAAGAAATCAAAATCTTTTCCTCAATCATCTGTATCAAATTTCTCTGTACCTCTGAACCTGGCTATCACTATCAGCGATGCGTCTACTTCCTTATCGCAGAATATAAATGCTTTGGTTATTTCTTTTGCAAGTGATATGATTGCATTTTCAACATAAATTGATGAACACAAAATTATTCACACAAAAATTGATAAATATGCAATGGTTAATAATATATAGTTTATTGAAGCCAAACAGTTGCATATCATTCGACGAAATGCATATGAAGGATGATATTGATAGAGTATTGGATGAATAAGTAATTGAAATAAATAGTACCTTACAATGTTCTATGACTCTGTATTTGATAACAAATTTATTTCCATAAACTATAGTTGAAAACCATGATGCAAAGGTCTACCTAGAACCTAGTCCTAGGTTCAACGGTTTAGTCAATAACCCCACTAGTTCCACCATCATACTTAATAATGCTCAATAAGGAAGATAAAATTTTAGAAACTACTTGGACCCTCTACTTGGTATTACGATACTTCATCTTGAACAAATCAAAACATTCAACCAAACCCTAACTCACGATGTTCACAAAGCATGAAATCCTTATAATTTAATTCAGATCGGTGAGGCGGCTCATATCCACATTGAATAATTTTAATGGCATGAAGTTTAATTACTTAACTCGATAATAGAATGAAGTTTAATGGCATGAAGTTTAATTTCTTAACTCGATCACATTTAATTCTATGGGAGAATGCCATAGGAGGTGTTGCGAAGAGTATGCCATTGTAGACTCAAGGTCCTGATGGTCCCGACAACCCAGATGTCTTATGGTATGATATTCAATGGATTAGTGTACTCGATTGGTGATAGTTCGAAGTTTGAAGTTTGATGTTTCAAAAGACCTGCATTAGAAGGAAAGTTCGATGTGATTTTTTGTCATTTTGTGATGTCTTGATATCCAATATTCCATAGCTCGATATCAGATTGAATGTTGTGATTGGAATATCATAGAACTAGAGGAAAATTGTGTTCATCAATGAGTCATCCTTCGATCCTTAGGCTCGGATCATCATCACGAAGTTGAGATTTGAGTTAGAAAGGAAAAAAAAATATATATATATATATAAATAAAGGATATGCTTATGAATTTAACTTTCAAAGCCAAGTTGTAGAATTTTTAATTTTGTGAATGGTTGGCTTCCAAGTATCATTAACTATGAGACTTTCATCTCTATTGAGATTATTCTTGTTAAGCTCAATTTCAATAACTCCTTGAATTTTTCTCTTGCCATAATGGTCAATTTTAGTAATAATCTGAGCTTTAACAATACAAATAATATGGCTTGTGTCCTAAGAGTGCTCAGGACTGAACTTCTTATGCGATTGTGTTTGATATCGATGCAATGTTCTTTCAACCTTACTTGTAAGGATCTTCCAATCTCACCAATATATTGTTCACCACAACAACATGGAATGATGTAGACACATTTCTAAAGATTTGGATCAATAAGGTCCTTAGCACAATCCAGTAAGTCTTTTATAGTATTATGAGGAGCAAAGACAACTTTAATATTCATTTTCTTGAGAATTTTAGCAATTTTATCTATGGTTCCTTTAATACAAGGCAGTGTGATAGTTTTAACTTTGAATGGATCCAAGATTTAAGGTGCTTTTGTTTGGATTTCAAGACAACCTTTTTAAATTGATGATCCTTATAGTCGTTTCTTTGGAAAACCCAATAGGAAATATGTGATGGTTGTTCCCTCATTGTCAATGTACCAATAACTATATTTCTCGATGGAGGTTCGGAGTTTTTCTTTAGCCGGTGATTTAGTCACTAGTTTTCTAATGTTTTTCAGTCCAATAAGTTTCCATTCCCAGGAAAAATACGGCTTGTATATATATGTATTTTTGCTTGTTAATGAAAATAGATGAAAAAAGAGAAACATAGAAGAAGAAGAAGAAATTGGTTCTACTATGTCTGCATATTTTGCATATTTGTGAGTTTGTAAACTCCCCTATAGCCTTCAATTTGATCCTATTCTATAACCTATCCCAGATAAGAACTCTATTGTTTAAAATAAGCCAAATAAATAATATGCTCTTGGGTGGGGCTGCAGTCTTTCAAATCTATTTCCACCTCTAATTCCTCTCCCTCCCAACCACCTATGTCATCGATAAGTATCCCAATCTAGTTGAATATTACCCCCTTGTTGAATTAAAAACCTAAACGAGCTCATACTCTTCATTGCTTATGTGAATATGTGCCTGATTGAGTGAGTTGATGTATTGTTTCCACTTGGTTTTCTAGTCCTTAGGCAAACCCAAAACCTCCACATATAACCAAACTTTTTTCTAGATGTTGGTGGAATGAGCATCCACTTTTTTATCTAAGGTGAATCATCCTTGTTCCTGTAGATGGTAAATCAAATCAAAATTGAGCTTCATGTTTCCCTTACAACCAATATTCCATGCTAAGTATTGTCTAATTATTGGAAAGGCCAAAGTCAATGCCTTCCATTGATTGGAAACCAAGTGAATATGCTTGTTTCTTCTACAAATCTAGTCAATGATCGAGCTAGGAGCTAAATAATTTGCAGTTAGAATACTCCACCATAGACTCTCCCAGGACGAAAAGTTCCAAGGGGATTTAGAAACTAGTACTCGGTTAAATAAGAAAATGTTCTTTATACCCAACTCGCGAGAATCTTTTGGGGCTATAACAGTTTTCCAACTTGTAATATAGCTTTCCAACTTGTAATTATTTATAATCAATTCCGCTATATTCATAATATCGAAACTCTAATTACCAGGCCTTCTTTTAACACGGTGCTTTTACAAAATAATTGATGCCTTGGGAGGCCTCTAGTTCCCTTCCAACACTCCAACACAGGTTGGGCAAGAAGAATCTGGATTGGGATTCCAAGGAACAAAATTGTAGGTCGAGTTCCTCTCACAAGGGTACACTCCCTTAGAACCAGCTTCCTCAAGGTCAATGGCATGAACAGGTCTCTCTACCTAGGGCATCTCTAGTCCTCTCTCTCAAGTACTAGACTCCGGGCAGTACAAGGTGATGGAAAGATTGAGTAGGAATGAATATTGACTCTCAAACTAAATTATCACCTTTTATATGCATGGATTTATATTTCCATGTGCTTCTTCAAATGAGACCACTTAAGATAATTAAATAGTGCTTTAATGAAAGTATGACTCTTAGTCATGGTTTATGAACTTTGGGTTAAATTGTTAAGGCTAAGGAAATAAGATAAATCCCCCTAGGATCATTTCCCTTAGCCCACAATCACTTCCTCAATTGTGGAATCCTAGCCCCCCCATCTCTTCTTTGTTCTTCTTCATCTACAGCCATCAGGGATTTTATATTAATATCAAAATTTACATATTTACAATGTATTAGTCATCCTATACCATTTGTTTCCATATTCTAGCCTTTACATCAATATATACATGATTACATTATGGGGTAAAAAATGCCATGTTACAATATTATACAACAAGGGGACACTAACATTGTTCTTGGAAGGTAATGAAGTGGTGGAGAATTGGTGGTGGAAGAAATTCTAGTAAATAAAAGCTTCTCTATTTGTTCATGTGGTTGGTTTTGTCAAATAAAATTCTAACATGGGATATACATTGTTGAAACTTGCATGGAAAGGGCCGAGTATTTATTTCCTATCTAGAAATAATGTCGAGACAATACATTGATCACTTACTTTGAGGATACCATTTTGCAAGCGAGGAAGTTGTCATTAAGGGGGGATAGGCTCTAATGCCTCCTTCCTTCTTCCATTGTGTCATTTTTGTAAATCCTTCAATATTATCCCAAGTTGTTCTCAAGGGGGGATGTTAGGATATTTAGACACTTAGGAGTTAGTTAAGATCAACATGGTCTAACGTGTCTTTAGTGAAAAGGTGTTTATTTAGTATGCATTTTTTCTTATATAATCTCAGGGTCATGATATATTCCAGAAATAAAGTGATCTGATAGTTCATCTTCTCTTCGGTAGTAAGGACTGCTTTTATCTGTGGTTGAGCACCGAACTAGTCAATGATATCTATTTAAAGGGAATGGAGGGCCATTAGCTAATGGTTCATTGTGGGAAACTCATATGTAAATTATTTTTCCTTTTACATTAATATACTACCTCAACTAGCCATTTGGATACAATTCTGGAATGTTTCCCTCTATGGAGGTTTTAACCATGTAAAACATCAGCATGTCAATTTTTTATTTGCTTGTGTGTCATTTCTTAAGGTGTTTGACCTATGTGGGAATAACTTGCTTTAGTTGAGCAGTTTGCTTTTTACAAGTATTGCCACACTCATTCTCAAATTGCCAGGGAAAATATCAATATGTTGGAGAAGAAGGAAATTGTGAGAACATGATTGAATCCCATTGAATTGGCTGACAATTAAGCTCTTTAGTGGATTCCAGATATTGGGTTTTCCAAAAGCGGAGGTACTGGAGCTTCTAAGATGATAAATATTGATTGGATGGTTAAAACACTCATTAACTAGGCAATGAAGAAAACAAGTCTCAATCACACTAAAAAATACTAAGGAAGTTATAACTTAGGGAAGCTAAGTATAATGCATTGATTAAGATCCATTGGGCGTCAAGGCTAGAGTAGTCTAGGAAGACCCAAATTTTTTGGAGAAGGATGTCGAGGAGAAGCAAATTGAGGTCCCTCAATAGCTCCCTTAGACTGATTTCATCTTTATAGACCTATTCTTAGACAATGACCAATAATCTTACTCGTCAAGTGTCATGGTTCTCTTATTTTTTAGTTTATTTGTGTTAGTTATGAGAATGTTCATAGACCCTCTAGGTTTATAGGGTTAGAGAAAAAGATGAAGTCACTCAAGGAGACCTTCATTTTTTTATCATGTTATGTTACTCTCTAAACCAACCTAATAGCAAGTTAGAGGCTCCCTCTTTTAGTTCCTTTTATTATTTTTTTTGGCAAATAAACCTCTAGGTTAATGGCATGGAAATAGTCTATTAACACACTTTCAGTTTTTACAGAGTCGATATTAGAAATCACTCAATAAGTGGAAGAACAACTCCATGGTAATGTAATATTTTTTACAATAATATAATGGATGCCTAAATTGCAAAACAAAAAGTAGAACACATTGACAACCTACTCCCCTAGAAAATATTTAGAGCTTCAAAATTAACTATTGACTAAAACCAATATACTATTTTAATGCAAAATTTCACATGAATTTCATACAAAAGAACCATACCTCTATAATTGGCTTGCCACATTGTTTGCAACCAAATAATAAATTGATCTCGTGATTAATATTGGAACTAACATACTCGCTCTAAAGTGCCTGTACATTTTTTAATATCAATGTTGCAGGTGAATCCTATAATTGTTTGATTCGACTTTCAATACATTTTAAATACCATTGTTTGACATTAAATGAAAATGTTGTCTTGTTTTATATGGTGTTTAGAAAGTGCAAAAAACATATTTTTCCATGACAATGTAGAGTGGCATAATCAAAATACCCATTGTAGGCATAGCCATTAGACATATTGTTCCATGAAGCCACATGTCATTCAAACATTTTTTCAAACACTTGGTGCCAAAATCTATGATGCCTTTTACGTACCTCATTACTTGCTTTGCAGCTAGCAAAGCATATATCTGGCCTGGAATTCGTCAGATACATCAATGACCTAATAATCTGTCTGTATTGAGTTACATCCACTAACTTTGATGAGTCATCAACTAACAACTTCAAGTTGGAATCCATGAGAGTGGCCATTCCAACACATCAAATTTTTTCAATATTTCTCAGCATACTTTCCCTGCTTGAGAAAGAGATCATCCACATACAATAATAGTATCATCCATAACCTTAAGGTAGAGGTTAGGATCAACTTTACTTCTGGTAAAGCCCAAGCTTGTCAAGAAGCTATCAATTTTCTCTCTGTGATTGAACATCATTCACACTCTTCATTGAGTGATTTTCTATATATCTATTCATGCCATCTCCCATCAGATGGGTCTACTAATATGGGCCTCAAGATCATTCGAACTCTTGTGGTGATCCGGATTTTATGATCATAACGAAATGAATACATATTATTATCAGATGCTTAACACAAAATAACAGAGATACAGTAAAACTGGTTTTCTATTCAATAAGGAAATAAGTTAGAACTGTAAAATGCAGCGGAAAACAAGCTTGCTGGAATGGTGGCGGCTTATCTCTGAGAAGAGATGTGACGGCTGCGATCATTTCGCAAGAAGATGGTTACAATGAGGCTCTCAAGGCCTTTTACAATAAAACAGGAATGTCAAAAACCCTAGACATCCAAAAACCTAACCCTAGGAGATGAAGCGCCAAAAGTCATGTGGGCCCCATTTGGGTAAGTTAGTACATCAACTTCTCGGGGTCGTAACTTTTGCATACGATCTCCGTTTGGGGCGCTCGGTAGCCCGTTGGAAAGGTCTATCCGAGATTTACAACTTTCAACTGGGGATAAATGCATGTTGATGGCAAACATTTGGCCCCCCAAATTGCCAAAAAAGGTCGTTTAGGGCCTCCAAATGGCCCCGGAAGTTCAAGACCCGAAAAACTGCTAAAAATAGTACAATACCAAAATTACCATAAAACTGTTTTGAGCTAGTTGGAAAGGTGGGTGGCCACCAATATCCACCTGGATCATGTGGTGAGTTCCTTCTTGCATTCATTTAAGAGAAGAATTTCATATGTATATAGAAACCATCTTCAACCTTGTAGCAAAAGTTGAAATCCGTATCACCCATGGTGATCATTAATCTCATCAAATGACTATCAATCCTGGGTACCCGTACAAAGCTTTCTTCAATTGAATACTGGGAGTTTTATGGATTCGCACTTCTTCTTCAATTACACCATTAAGAGAATGGTCTTATCTATCCACTTGGAGCAAACAACTCATCATGATCCTCTTCCTCTTTCTAAGAGATCTTCTAGCCACGAGCCTTCTATAGCATGTTTGATTTGCAAGTCTTCTTGTTGAACATCCATCACTTGTTCGGTGTTCATCATTCCTCATGATCTTTCCTACAAATCAAAGTTAATTACATGATTAGTAATACTTCATAATCATCAAATCATGTTGACATGATAACCTTTTATGCATACAAATATGATTCACATGGTTATGCAACTATTATGACCAATACTTTGGCACAACACTTTTTCATATCCTATATGCATACAATGGTTATCTAGATTCCTTCCATCTCTACCAGAACATACTATCGAGAGTGTGAACAACTCTCAACATGTCAGCAAAGAGGTTTCATTCTAGACAAGCAACAATGGAATGTTTGTCCAACTTACCAATCATATTCATATTAGTACTATATTGTTCAATGCTATATGAATGCTTACACTTAGCATGATATATTCTAGGAATACAAATATGTATACAACTATTACGAGCAATATCATAGACTATTCAATAATTCAAATACTTATCTTTTATGTCTTGTGAGGTTGCTTCTTTCTTGGTCTCTACTTCCCTTCCATGTCATGAGCTTCTATCCATCCTTGACCACTATGCATGCTTAAGTGTGCACTAGTGTCATCATCATGATCTCATACATAATCATACATTCATTAGTATAAACTCAATATTATCACAACATTATGATTCTAAGTAATCTTGAATATGTATGGTCATGATCATTCAATACATGGGTATACTAAGATCCTAGCACAAAGTAGGATTGTAACTTGACATAGGAAAACATACCTGGATTAGATACATGCTTAGTAATGTCTAACATACCCAAAAATATCTTTATTCTCTTCAATGATTTAGAGACCTTGTGCTAGTAACCTGCATACCTGATAAGTTAAGCATAGTAGAAATAAATCATGCATACCTCGTAAGTAGAGCTTCTAAAGACTATGGATAAATCTTTGTCTTTATGTCATCATGGTCATAGAACTTGATTTGTCTTTCTTGATGTACCTGTCTTTTGTTAGCAGACAACATCATCCTCATACAACACCACAAGTGCATTAGTACAATCATATAACCTTGATCAAAGAATGTCTTCTATCATTCACATGCATTCATACTTTTACTAGGGTGATAAGACAATTCTAAGATTAATCAAGATTGTACTAACCTCAATAATATGAAGACAAGCATATTATAAACTTAATCATGAACAGATTTCAACACATATCTGTATCTCCTCAATTCATACCTGTCAGGATTACTTTTAACCCAGTCCACTTTGATTTGCTGAAACTGGATATGGAGCTGGATTAGGGTTTGTCAGAGAAACCCTAAAAATTCAAACTTTGAATTTCAAACTTCTGAATGGATGTAAAGATGTGCCCTGCTGAGCTGATCAAGCTAGCATACTTCAATTTTGAAATCTCCAAAATTTGACCCCTCAAAATTGCCTTTGAAACTTCTAGATATTCTGGACAAGATCCTGAACTAGGGTTTCATGAAGCCCACCCTTCTTCCCAATCAAAAAGTTCGATCCAAAGCTCTAAACTTCGATTTTTCTGAGGAGCTTCCAGCCGTGGTCACAGACTTCAAGAAATCCATCTTTTGCAGAAGCCCTAATTTCCACCTTTTTTATCAAAATCCTGAAATAGGGTTTGATCAAGCCCAGCCTTCTGACCAACCAAAAATTTTGATCTTGGTCTCTAAATTTCAATTTTTCTTAGGAGCATTCATCCGTGGTCTCTGATTCCAAGAATGAAGGTGCTCAAAATCAAAATCTGTTTTGACAGAAATATGCACCTGAGTTTTTCTGGTGTAACTCCAAAATTAAGAATCCAAAGGTTCTGAAACTTCTTCCTATGGTAGCCCGAACTGTCTTCTTTCTAACCCCAGAGGTCTGACCTCAATTGGATTCTCTAAGAGAGAGTTATACCAAGTGTCGCAATGTGACCTGTTAATGGGATAAAACAAAAGAGCTAACTTGTATGGCATGCCACGTGTCACAGGTTCAATTTTGGCCTCTGAAAACATTTTTTGAGAAACTATAGTCTGTTCTCTAACCGTCACTTTTTACGAAATTTCATTTGGAGCTTCCTAGCGCAAGTTGTGACGTTTGTTCCTAGGTCACCTGTTTATGACTGAGATCTGGAAGAGGCAGAAACCCTAACTTGTACTGATCATAAATCACACAGTACAACGAATCTGAGGTTTTCCTTGGGACAAAAGGTACATGGGGATGTTACCTATGACTTGTAAAGGTTTCAAATCCCAAACCTTCGCCAAAATGGATTTATAGCGAAAGTTCCATGATGACTGTTTTTTGCTATATAAAACCCTTACCTTCAAATTGTCGCAAGTGAAGCAAGTGTCGTAAGTGCCATACATTTCCTTCCTTCAGGTTAGCTCTGATACCATGTTAAGATTCAATATGATAAGATAGAAAATATCAGCATTACATTCCATTTCACAACAATAGCATATACAGGATCACTGAAAGAACAACAAGCACAGCATAAACACAAGAGACACGGATTTATCCTGGGAAACCCTCAAGGGGTAGAAAACTAAGCAAAGCTTCCTCAATATAGATGAACAACAAATGAAAATATGTAAACCATAGAAATGAGCTCCTTCTCCTCCATAGAAGATCTCTCCCTCACCTATGCGCTATTCACAAGTGAGTGTAATGTGTGTTAAATGAGGAACACACCTCCTCTATTTATACACAACTCCGACTTGTGTTTTACATTAACTAGGTCGGCCCCAACTTAATTACTTAACATAATGTGGTAGGGCCGACCCCACTAGGGTGGTCTAATAACCCCTTTAACCCACATGACTCATACAGGGCCGACCCCCACTAGGGAAGTCTAATAACCCAAGTTACCACATTCTCCACGGAGGAATAAAACATCTCTAGATATACAATAAAGTCTTCACGGAGGAATGAAACATCTCTGGAATAATAAAGTACAAATATAATATTCTTAGAAGTTACAATATTTTAACATGGGCATGGAGTACTTTACCTTCACACATAGCGTTTTTGTTTAAACATGCCTGGAATTTAGCGAATTTGGCAAATTGAGCAAGCAACTCAATCCATTCACAAATACCAAGTATATATAGAGAGAGCTATTTAATAATTATTATTATCGAGATATTATATAGTTAATAATAATATTTATTATTATAGGAAAAGTATGGTATATTTAAGCATATTAATTATGTGTTTCCTCTATGCAAGTTATAACTTTGAATCCACAAGGGTAGGCTAAATCATTAATGTGTAGTCTCACATCCCATGTCAACAAGACGGGGTAGGGACATATATAAATGATTTGGTAATGTTCAAATATTAAGATCCATCTTAAACCTGAATCTATTAAGCACCGAGAGGGATCCAATTTCTTGTTGTGTAAATTTTTTCTTGGTATGTAAAAAAATTAAGATAAAAATAAAATTAATTACTATTTATAAGTTGTGAGCCGACATTAATTTTTATTTCTAGGTAACGTAACGTGACAACATCTCCCCCATACTAGGTTGTAGAGCACTTCACCACTCCTGGTACAATAAGATTTAGATACTTCATTAATTGAAGACAATGAAGACAGTAGTAGAATTTGGATCAAATATAAATATCCAAGAAAAATCTATGATTTCAGTCCTAACTGACATAAGTTGGGTGAAATATGAGCTAAGTATTGAAATTCATGATGTAAAGAATTATATTGTATAATTTATTGGGTGTGGTGTCATGAAGTGTGGTTGACACATCCATACATATTGTAAAAAATAATTCAATATGAAAAATTAAAATTAAAATGATAAAGTGCGTTAAAATGAACTCAATTACATATATGTAAAATATACTACAATTTTATATTTACATAATCCTTTATTAGGCATTTATGTTCATTCTTGATCTATATTAATAGTTTATGTTAGCAATTTATCGATATATAACTTAAAATGCACCAAAATTTGACGAATTTTAAAGTATTTAGCTTCTAAAAATTGTCATGACTAACCTTTTAGGTTGCATAGTCACAAATTAACCATTTTATATGAGTGGTATGGTCTAAAAATTGAGTGGGTGGAGATTATACAACAAGGAGACACTAACATTGTTCTTTGAAGGTAATGAACATTGAAGTGGTGGAGAATTGGTGGTGGAAGAAACTCTAGCAAATACAAGCTCCTCTATGTGTTCACGTGGTTGGTTTTTCCAAATACAAATTCTTACATAGGACATACATTGTTGAAACATCCATGGCAAGGGCCAAGTATTTATTTCCTATGTAGAAATAATGGTGAAACAATACATCACATACTTATAGACTACCATTTTTTAAGAGAAGAAGTTGTCATTGAGGGGGGATAGGCTCTAATGCCTCATTCCTTCTTCCATTGTATCATTTTTGTAAAACTTTTGATCCTATCACAAGTTGTTCTCAAGGGAGGATGTTAGGATATTTAGACACTTATGAGTAAGTTAAGATCAATTTGGTCTAATGTGTCTTTAGTTAAAGTGTGTTTATTTACTATGCATTAGTATGCATTTGTACTTATATAATATAATGGTCATCATATGTGATAGACATAAAGTGAATCGATGGTTCATCTTCTCCTCGATCTTAAAGACTACTTTTAGTTGTGGCTTAGCACCCAACTAGTCAATGATATCTATTTAATGGGAATGGAGGGTCATTAGCTAATGGTTGAGTATGGGAAACCCATGTAAATTATTTTTCCTTTTACATTAATATACTGCCTCAACTAGCCATTTGGATACAATTGTGGAATGTTTCCCTTTATGGGGGTTTTAACCATGTAAAACATTAGTGTGTCGCTTATTTATTTGCTTGTGTGCCATTTCTTAAGGTGTTTGACCTATGTAGAAATAACTTGTTTTAGTTTATCAGTTTGATGCTTACAAGTATTTCCAGACTCATTCTGAATTTGTTGAGGAAAATATCAATATGTTGGAGAAGAAGGCCATTGTGAGAAAATGAATGATTCCCATTGAATTGGTTGACAATTAAGCTCTCTAGTGGATTCCATATACTAAGTCTTACAAAAGCAAAGATACTACAACTTCTAAGATGATAGATATTTATTAGTTGGTTAAAACACTCATTAATTAGTCTATGGAAGAAAAGGAGTCTCAATCTGATCCAAAAATGACAAGATCTACTAACACTTGAATTTGCATGTGAATTCTTAAACCAGTTAACTTATAAAAATACTTGAAATAACAAGCTTGTCAAAGGATCACAAATAATTGAAAAAGAATATAAATGAACAAATAATCCAAACCATAAGAATGTGGACACCGTATGATAACAGAGTGCAAACCATAAGAATATGGACACCGTATGATAACAGAGTTCGTCCGTGATGGACTACGTCTCCAGGTCCATCTTCAATGAGGATTGATCTTATTAGTCTTCAAAAATATTTGAACAGGTACAAAATTCCTTCTTCCTTCAAGCATTCTCTCCTCAAAAGCTTCAATGCTTCCATTGTCAAATTACATTGGTTTATATAGCCAAGGTTACATAACACATCTCCACATTCCATGGAATTTGATCCCAAACTAAATGGGATAAATATTTTCTTAACATGGAGAAAATATATGACAATCCCAAATTTTATGGCAAATTAAAACCATATAATAAAAATAATACAAAGGATATAAACTTTTGGCATAGGTGCACCCATATTGGGGATCAAATCTACCCCAAATCAAACTTAAAACCAATATATGCACACATCCATTATTCATATATTGGGGAGCAATGGTATCGGTATTCTTATTATTCAATAACTGAAGAATACAACAACTCTCAACTCTCCAATATCTTCTCTTACGAGAATACAAGAAATATATACATTTCTTACACGGTTAATCATAACTGACCATATTCGGTTTGGCAGTTATATAGTCACCGAGAGACCGGTTGTCACCCGTTTCCAACAATCTCCACCTTGACAACATTTTACCTGATACCATTGCTCATTGCTCTATTCATCACATTTTCTGCAAGCGTAGAGAAGTTAAGCACCATCGTAGCTTCTCTAAAGTAACTGGCTTCGTGAACATGTCTGCACTATTCTTTTGAGTGCGAATCTTTTCAAGAACCACTCCACCTTCATCAACAACATGTCGAACAAAATGATATTTTACAGGAATATGTTTTGTCTTACTATGATAAGCTGGATTTTTAGCCAAATGAATAGCATTTTGACTATCACAGAAAATTTTTATAGTGTTCTGAATCTTTCCTAACTCACCCAGCAAACCTTTTAACCAGACTGCCTCTTTGCAAGCATGTGAAGCAGCTATATATTCTGCCTCTGTAGTGGACAAAGAAACAATATTCTGAAGCTTCGACATCCAACTAATAGCTCCACTTGCAAGAGTAAAAACATAACTTGAAGTGGACCTCCTCTTGTCCAAATCACCTGCAAAATCAAAATAAACATAACCACAGACTCCATCACTACAACCATCAAAAGTGATACAATAGTCACTTGTGCCTCTAAGATACCGAAGCACCCATTTCACTGTTGCCCAATGCTCTTTTCCTGGATTTTACCATGTATCTACTGACAACACCAACTGCATGTGAAATATCTGGTCTTGTACTTATCATCGCATACATCAAACTTCCTACTGCATTAGCATATGGTACATGAGACATATACTGCTTTTCTTCATCATTTTTAGGACTCAAACCTGAAGAAAGCTTGAAATGAGAAGCTAAAGGGATACTAGAAGGCTTCACCTTATCCATACCGAATTTCTGAAGTATTTTCTCCACATACTTCTTTTGTGATAACCACAGCTTGCCATTTTTCCTGTCTCTGTGTATCTGCATGCCCAAGATCTGATTTGCTGCTCCTAGATCCTTCATATCAAATGTCCTAGCCAACTAAGCCTTTAATCTATTGATTTCAAACATGCTCTTTCTTGCGACAAGCATATCATCAACATACAATACCAAAATAGTGAACATGTCATTTTCCAACTTTTTAAAGTGCACACAATGATCATACTCACTCTTGGTAAAATTCTGACTCACCATGAAAGAATCAAACTTCTTGTACCATTGCCTGGGAGACTGCCTCAAGCCATACAATGATTTTTTGAGCTTGAAAACAAATCTCTTGTTGCAATTCTGAACGAACCCTTTTGGTTGTTCCATGAAAATTTTCTCATCTAAATCTCCATGTAAGAAAGTTGTTTTGACATCTAGCTGCTCTAACTCCAAACCATATAAAGCAACTAGTGCTAACAAAATTATGATAGAAACAAGTTTTAAAACTGGTGAAAAAATCTCATGAAAGTCAATACCTGCTTTCTGAGAAAACCCTTTTGCAACCAGTCTCACTTTGTACTTCGGAACAGTTTCATCGGCTCCTTTCTTCAGTTTGTACACCCATTTGCAACCGACCACTTTCATACTCTCCAGAAGTTCCATAAGATCCCACGTTTTGTTCTTTTCCAAAGAATCCATTTCTTCTTTCATTGCATGTTTCCATTTGTCACTGTCAAACACTTCTAATGCTTCCTTATAACTGTCAGGTTCTCCGTCATTAGAAATGAAAACAAAACCATCATACCTCTTTGGAAAAGTTCTGTTCCGCGTAGATCTCCGTAGAGTTTGCTGTGGTATTTCCTCTATTTCTATCTGCTCATCCTCTTCTTGAGGAGTGGCCTCATGAATATCCTCTTCCTGGACATCCTCATGAGTCCCCCTTGCAAATGACTGAGTATCAAACTAAATTTACTGAAACTGTGGTACATTAGCCTGTTTCAAATCATGTGTTAAGCAACGCCGTTCTGCTGCGGAGTGTAAACAATGATCTTATGCTTCTCGATCCCATCCTTCTTGCAATAATTATCAAACTCCTTCGAAGTAAATTCGGTTCCATTATCTCTTCTAAGACATTTAATGAACCTGCCAGTGCTCTTTTCAACCAAAGCTCTAAATTGCTTAAATATATCAAAAACATCAGCTTTTCTCTTTAATAAATAGATCTAGACTTTCCTTGAGTAATCATCTATAAAACTGACGAAATATGATGATCCCCATAAGAAATTTTAGGAGATATGTTGGAGAGAACTTCCGCAGCATTTAGGAAGCTGCTAATTTTGGGAAGGATAACTAATTTTGGAGAGAAAGTACCAATTTTGGCGGTAAGACAAAGATATCGCCGTAGCGCAAATTCCGACTGGAATCACGGCGATAGGTACAGAAAAGTCAAAGCATGTGGTACAAAGAAGAGGTCGAAGGGAGAGCTCAACCACCGTAATAAAGGCGCCGAAGATGAAGAGAGGGTTCAGCTACCCTCATTAAGAAGAAGGACTACAGTCAGCGTTGCTTGAACCAAGAAGAAGCGACGGGCCGAGGCATTAAAGACTAAGGACTGCAGGAAGCGGCGACGAGACAGGAGGCGGCTATGGAAGTACAGCCAGTTGACTATAAGTGGTTAGGGTTGAGTCACTGTTGGGATAAGGCCCACAGTTTTGTAACTGCGATGAGACCTTCGGGCCATCTATATATAGGAGTCTTTTTATATGATAAGGGGTTGGCCACATAGTGATAGAAGCCATTAGGTAGAGGGTAGTCAAGTCTTTGTTGATACAGAGTCTGAACATCCCTTAGAGAACAAGGGCCGACCCGTTGAGAGATTATGCAATCCGCTGGGATTGAGAAAGAAAGAGAGTGCATTGTAAGAGGCAGGAGGAGAAGAGAGGTCTATAGAGAAGGGCTCCCACTGAGGTGGAGTTACCCAGAAGACCCTTGTTGTAAAGAGTTGGAAAGGAACTGTGTTTATTCTTCAGGATTGTTAACAAGAAACACAATTCCCTTGGACGTAGTTCCCACCCTGGGAGTAACAATGTGCTTATCTAAGTAGCGCTATTGTATTTGTGTAGCTGTTGTTCTCATTCACTTGCCTTTATTATACACGAATGCTTCATTCTGTTATAAGTAATGTATATGGTCATCAGTTTAAGTTCTGGTTGATGTATAACAATTGTGATAATCATAGCTAAAATCCTAGCGAACTAGATAATTGTTAAGCAGAGGATAATGTGCGAGTATGGACTGAATATAATGCATGAATGGTTCACTTAGACAGTGCTCAAAGTAATACTCTACTCAGTTGCATTGTTGCGAGATATCAAGGGGCCAAGTTCATTAGCAAGGGTTATGCTTGGAGATTAAATGATATTACTAACTGCAGTAATAGGATAAGAACGGCTGAAACCACGTATTAATCCAGGAAGCGGTCAAGAATCGCGTACCGCAGGGACAAGAAGGGGAAGATATTGCACCTACTATATCTTAGGTATCGCTAGACGGGCTCACATAGGGGGAAGACTTATCGCACTCCCTGCGTAATGCGATAAGACAGAGGCACAGCCGGAGTAATAGGATGAGATAAGTTAGCTTATGTGGAAAGGGTTAAGGTGGGTTTAAGCACCCTGGATTCCTCAGAACCTGGCTGAGGACACTTGAGTCTTCTGCCTCCCATTAGAATCACTTCGGGTGAGACTTCAGGTTGCTTCTGCGACCTGTTGCCGAAAGGGCCAGTGAGCTAAGGGTTCTGTTGGTCTAAAAGGTACCGCAAGCCCGGGTCTACCCAGAAAGTAAAAGATAGATCAACAAGATAGACCCCATAGATCAGAATGTATATAGTCTAGGATACCTTTACTAGTGTGTTTTCCAGATTTAAATTTTTGTCTAGCCTGTTTACCATAAATACAGTGCTCACAAAACTTCAAATCTATAGATTTTAAACTAGGAAGCAACTTTCGATTAGCAAGTACCTTCATTCCTTTTTCGCTGATATGACCTAACCACTGATGCCATAGACGAGTGATGTCTGCTACTACACCAACTGATGTTATTGTTGCATGATCGACTTCCGTCCTCCCTTCAAGTCTATACAGGTTCCCAACTCTGTTTGCCTTCATAACAACAAAGATACCTTTCGATACCTTCATAAATCCACCTTGAATTGTAAATTTGTAACCAGCATGATCAAGAACTCCCATTGATATCAAGTTCTTCCTCAGTTTAGGTACATGTCTCACATCTGTTAGAGTCCTAATAGTCCCATCATACATTTTAATTTCAATACTCCATATCCCAACAATTTTACATGTAACATTATTTCCCATATAAACTACCCCGTCATCTATAGATTGGTATGAGGAATACCAATTTCTATGAAGACACATGTGGTGAGATGCTCCAGAATCAATTAACCAGTCAGAATGGTATTGTGAGACAGTAGATGTATATAATACCTCATTGATCATACCTGAATCATTCTCGGCTATGTTTGCCTCCTTTGTAGAGTCCTCCTCCTCAGAATCTCGCTTGTGTTTCCAGCAATATTTCTTAAGATGTCCTGCTTTATTGCAGTACCAGCACTTCAATTTACTCTTTTTTCCCTTCGACTTTGACCTTGATGTACCCTTTGAATGTTGTCCTCTTTCACTGGTTCTTCCTCTGGCCACCATTACTTCTGATGTCAAGGTTTCAAGAGTAGATTTCTTTCGAGTTTCCTCAGAAAGTAAGGCTCCCACAACTTCATCGAAGGTAATAGATTCAGTAGAACTAAAACTGATAGAGGTTACAAAATGTACCCATGACTCAGACAGAGAACACAACAGTAAAATTGCCTTGCCTTTAGATTTAATAATATCTTCCATACTAGCCAACTGACAAATAAGAGTATTAAATGCATTCAAGTGTTCAGAAATCTTTGTACCTTCTTTCAGACGCAAGGTAAACAACTGTCGCTTCAGGAGGATTCGTCAAGGATTTAGTCATGTGCAAACTTTCCAACTTTTTCCAGAGACCTGCTGCTGTAGTTTCAGACATGATGTTAAATAAAACATCGTCAGCCGAGCACAGACGAATAACACTCAGAGCTCTTTCATCAATCTCGCTCCAGTCTTCATCTAAAATATCTGCGGGTTTCTTTGTCTTCCATGCCAGTGCCTTCACTACTCATTGTTGCACGAGCATATCCCGCATCTTGACCTTCCACAACTCAAAATTATTGCTCCCATTGAACTTCTCAATTTCAAATTTAACACTTTGCGTTTTTGCCATTTTCTCAAAAAACTAGGTCAAAAAACTTTATAAGAGAAACCCTTTCCAAAATAATCGAATAAAGGTTTTCAAATACTCAAAATAATATATATATATATATATATATATATAAAACCTTATAACTCCCACCTCAAACCTTTATAAAACATACCTTTTACAAAACATCCCTTATAACTCCCACTTTTAAAAAACACACATCCATTTTAAAATGATCCACTTCTTTCCACTTACGTAAGCTTAACTAACTCCAACATTCACGCTTTAAAGGAAATATTAAATATTATATGATAACCTTTTCACAGTAATAACCAAAAAAATAACCTTTCATTCATGATTTAATTCAAACTCAACATTACCGCGCTCCTCGATGAAGGATGTTCGCGGTAGTTGTGAACTTGCCATAAAAGTACCGTGCCCCACCAAGCTTAGAACCCATGGTAGTTTAATATTACCACTCCTTCTCTGCACAGGCTTCCTACTTCGCGCTTCAGGATTCGGGTTTCATCTTACCTCGGGTAATTATTGATCTGGATTTAACTTTCTCCTTCACTGTGGCCTCCTACCAAGCTCTGATACCACTTGTTGGATCTAATAGCCACAAAACACAATATGCAGCGGAAGCAAATAAAACAAGAAAATAAATAATTATACACACATGAAATGTTAGAAAAACAGGATCGCAGAGCAATAACAATAAACAGAAATGCAAATATAATCACACATACACATTACAAGAGAGACACAGATATATCGTGGTTCACCCAACTTGGGCTACGTCCACACTGAATTTGCCAGTCCTTATTATTATTACCGTCCAGCAAGTCGAAGGGATACAACCTGCAGCACAACTGCTGCACTTCCTCTTCTCTGTTTTACAGTCTCTCTCCAGATCTCAAAGATCTTTACAATGCATAAAACCTAATACATCAACCCTAGCCGTATTACAATGTCTTTCTTTTATAAGGGAAATACAATGGGAAAATACCACGGGATACCCAAAACCATGGGCCCGCAAAACAGCTGGCGATGCCCCCCCACACCCCCCCGCTGGGGTGAGTGTACAGTCCACCTACACATCATATAGAACTGGGGTACAAACACGGTTAATACAATATCATCTATGAGACTAGAAGATCTGGCTCCACAACCAACAATCTCCCACTTGGAGACTGATCACAACAACTCCACCGCTGCTGCACTTGCTGGACTTGGACTTGGCAAATTTCTCCTCTTCACCTTCATGCTAGAAGGCCAACTGAAACTGAGCACGAACTCAGTTTCTCTCTAGTCACTACCTTTGTGAACATGTCTGCAGGATTCTGGCTAGTATGTATCTTTTCCAACTTTAACAGTTCATCTTCCAGAACAGAGCGTATGAAATGGTACTTGAGCTGTATATGTTTAGTCCTGGAATGGAATGCTGAGTTCTTTGCAAGATGAATGGCACTCTGGCTGTCACTATATAGTCTGTTATCCTTCTGCTTCTTACCCACTTCCTCCATAAACCTCTGCAACCAAATCATCTCTTTACTAGCCTCTGTAATGGCAACATACTCTGCTTCTGTTGTTGAAAGTGCAACAACCTTCTGTAGTTTCGAAATCCAACTTACTGCTGTTCCACCTACAGTAAACACATACCCTGTGGTACTCCTCCTGCTATCCTTGTCACCTGCCATATCTGCATTAACATATCCCTGTAGAACAGTGTCTGAACCTCCAAAACATAATGCCTCAGTGGTAGTGCCTCTCAAATACCTGAGAATCCACTGTACTGCCTTCCAATGTTCTTTCCCTGGATTGTTCATATATCTGCTCACAACTCCCACTGCATGTGCAATATCTGGTCTTGTGCACACCATGGCATACATCAAGCTGCCAACTGCTGATTGATAGGGAACCTTGGACATGTAATCTATCTCTTCTTGTGTCTTGGGACACATTTCCTTACTTAGACTGAAATGGCTAGCCAAAGGTGTACTTACAGGTTTTGCATTCTGCATTCTGAACCTCTCCAACACCTTTTGTATGTACTCACTTTGAGACAATGTCAATTTGCGATTTTTCCTGTCTCTCATTATTCTCATACCAAGGATTTGCTTTGCAGCACCCAAATCCTTCATCGCAAATGAATTAGCTAGCTTCCTTTTGAGTACATTTATATCCTGCATGTCAGACCCTGCAACAAGCATGTCATCCACATACAATAACAAGATAATATATCTTCCATTGTCTAGCTTCTTGAAATAAACACAGTGGTCAGAATGACATCTACCATAACCTTGTTCTGTCATAAACCTGTCAAACTTTAGATACCATTGCCTTGGAGCTTGCTTCAAGCCATACAAGCTCTTTTTCAACCTGCATACTAGATCCTCCTTACCTTTGACTTCATACCTTTGTGGCTGCTGCATATATATTTCTTCCTCCAAATCCCCATGGAGGAAAGCTGTTTTTACATCTAATTGTTCAAGATGCAAATCTTCTACCGCCACTAGACTTAAGATAGTCCTAATTGAGAAAATATTTCATCAAAATCTATACCTTTCTTCTGTGCAAACCCCTTTACAACAAGTCTAGCCTTGTACTGCTTCTTACCTCCTTCTTCTTCCTTCAACCTGTAAATCCATTTGTTTTGCAATGCTCTTTTACCAGCAGGCAATTTAACCAAATCCCAATTCTGGTTTCCTACCAATGAGTCCATCTCCTCATTCATGCCTTGCTCCCACTTCTTTCTAGTTTCCACCTGCATTGCTTCTTCATAACATTCTGGTTCACCAGAATCAGTCATCAATAAATAATACATTGAAGGAGAGTATCGTTCAGGGAGTCTACTTAACCTGGTAGATCTTCTTACAGTTGCAGGAGTTTCGGGTACTTGATGCTGCTCTTGATTTTCTGGCACCTTTGGAACTTCATTTTCTTTAACTTCATCAAGCACTATGTACTCTGTGCTTTCCTTTTCCTGTTTCTTTCCCTGCAACTGATCTTTATACATGACCTTTTCATTGAATATCACATCTCTACTCCTGATGATTTTGTTATTTTCATAATCCCATAAACGATAACCAAATTCATCAACCCCATATCCAATAAAGGTACATTTCTTGGATTTTGCTTCAAGCTTTGTTCTATTTTCTTTATCAATATGGACAAATGCTTCACAACCAAATGTTCTCAGAAATGAGTAGTTTACCTTTTTAGATGTCCATGCTTCCTCTGGAATACCACCATCCAAAGCACTTGAAGGTCCTATGTTTATTAAATAAACAACAGTATTTACAGCATCCGCCCAAAACTGTAAGGGAAACCCTGCATGCAGTCGCATACACCTTGCACGCTCCATGATCATTCTGTTCATCCTTTCTGACACACCATTTTCCTGTGGTGTTCCTGGGACTGTCTTCTCTCTACGAATCCCATGATATGAACAGTAACTATCAAACTCCTTGCCGCAGTACTCACCTCCATTATCAGATCTGAGACACCTCAGCCTTTTTCCTGTCTCATTCTCAACCAAAGCTTTCCACTTCTTAAAAGTAGCAAACACATCAAATTTCTGTCTAATGCAATAAACCCAAGTTTTTCTAGTTGCATCATCAATAAATGTAACATAATAATGAGATCCACCAAGAGATTGTACCTGAGCCGGTCCCCATACATCTGTATGCACAAGCTCTAATTTTTCATTCTTCTTCTGTTTCCCAACCCTGAGAAATCTGACTCTCTTCTATTTTCCATAAACACAGTTTTCACAAAATTCCAAACTTACCTGCTTCAAATCCGGCAGCAACTTCCTTGAGTGGAGAATCTGCATCCCCTTCTCACTCATGTGGCCAAGCCTATGATGCCACAATTCTGTATCTGTTCCTGTGGAAGCTAAAGAGATAGAATGGTCAGTATTATGAGGACATAAATACAACGTACCTACTCTGTCTCCTTTTGCTATCACCATTGATCCTTTAGTGATCTTCCACCACTTTTCTCCGAACGTAGATAGACAGCCGCCATCTCCCAACTGCCCTGTTGAGATCAGATTTTTTTTCATAGCAGGAATATGCCTAACATCTTTCAACAACCAATCAGTTCCATTCTTAACTTTTATCCATACCTTACCCATTCCAACAATTTTACATGGCTCATCATCACCCAATAAAACATGTCCAAAATCGCCAGGAACATACTCATGAAAGTATTTCCTATGGGGTGTAGCATGACATGAAGCTCCTGAATCTACTACCCAATAATCACTAGTATTATCTAATGCAAGAATCAAAGCATCTTGTAACACATCACCTGCTACATTTGCTTCCTGGGTAGTTTCCTTCTGTGCATCTCCTTTCTTCTTTAGAGATTTGCAGTCTTTCTTCAGATGTCCTTTCTTTCCACAGTTCCAGCACTCTATCTTTCCCAGTCTGGACTTGGATCTGCCCGTTTTAGACTTTCCACGATTACCTTGGCTCTTTCCTCTCTCCTTTTGTCTTCCTCTACTCTCCATGGTCAACGCATTACCTGATGTCTCACCTGTGCTTTTTCTTCGCATTTCCTCGCTAAGAATAACACCAATAACATCATCAAATTTCAAGGTGTTTGAACCAGAGACAGAGTTACTTACAGCCATGACCAAGCTATTCCAGCTTTCTGGCAATGAACACAAGATTAGAAGAGCCCTAACCTCATCATCAAAGTTCACACTTACAGAACTTAGCTGATTTGTAACCGTATTAAACTCATTTAAATGATCAGTAACAGATCCACCTTCAGACATCTTCATATTAAATAAACGCTTCATTAGAAATACCTTGTTGGAAGCCGAGGGTTTTTCATACAGCTTACCCAATGCTTTCATCAAACCCTCTGTTGTCATTTCTTTTGAGATATTGAAAGCCACCGACGAAGCCAGGCTCAACCGTATTGTTCCCAGAGCCTTTATGTCAAGAACCACCCATTCTTCATCCTTCATAGTCGTCGGCTGCTTTGCTTTTCCTCCCAACGGTAGGTATAGATCCTTCTGGTACAGATAGTCCTCCATTTGCATCTTCCATAACCCAAAGTTTTGGCCGTTAAACTTCTCGACCTTAAACTTTCCTTCTTCTGCCATTGCTCCCACTCGAACCAGAAACCCTAGCTTCCTGCGGGTTTAACTGCCAAATAGACCTTTGGCTCTGATACCAATTGTTAGAAAAACAGGATCGCAGAGCAATAACAATAAACAGAAATGCAAATATAATCACACATACACATTACAAGAGAGACACAGATATATCGTGGTTCACCCAACTTGGGCTACGTCCACACTGAATTTGTCAGTCCTTATTATTATTACCGTCCAGCAAGTCGAAGGGATACAACCTGCAGCACAACCGCTGCACTTCCTCTTCTCTGTTTTACAGTCTCTCTCCAGATCTCAAAGATCTTTACAATGCATAAAACCTAATACATCAACCCTAGCCGTATTACAATGTATTTATTTTATAAGGGAAATACAATGGCAAAATACCACGGGATACCCAAAACCATGGGCCCGCAAAACAGCTAGCAATGCCCCCCCACATCCCCCCTGGAACCCCGTGGGGGGGCGATGCCCCCCCACACCCCCCCGCTGGGGTGAGTGTACAGTCCACCTACACATCATATAGAACTGGGGTACAAACATGGCTAATACAATATCATCTATGAGACTAGAAGATCTGGCTCCACAACCAACATGAAATATATGCAGAGATTTACGTGGTAAAATCCTCTCTTAGGGAAACATCCACGGAGCAATGGTATCGGTATTCTTATTATTCAATAACTGAAGAATACAACAACTCTCAAATCTCCAATATCTTCTCTTACGAGAATGCAAGAAATATATACATTTCTTACACGGTTACTCATAACTGACCATATTCGGTTTGGTAGTTATATAGTCACCGAAAGACCGCTTGTCACCCGTTTCCAACACAGTCTCGCAAATTGTATGTCCATGCTATTGCTTGCGGTCTTCTCTTGTTTCTTCAATCTATAGTCTATTTATACATGTTCATGGCAACAAGGTCAGCTTATTTATTATTTATTATTATTTATTTATGCATGTTTATATCGGGCAGGTCAACATAGAGGACTCTCAAAGTGGTTAAGAGGTTTGATGGATTAAAACGGGGATTTTGAGCCAAATTTTGGAAGAAAAAAAAGGGTGGTGGTTGATGGGATGTGTCATGTCCCACCAACAAAGGAGAATATGAATGAATTAGGGGTTTTTAAATTTTGTTCTATATTTATGCTATAAAATTTTAAATAATGAAATAAGGTGTAGATACATAATAAAAATATACAATGGAAATAAGCTCGATATACATAGTATTCATATATAAGCATTATAGATACGACTACATGGGCTTAGCCACACCCAATCAAGCCTCATGCTACGCCAACACACAATTGTGTTTATCAAGCATGCAAAGAGACAAAGAATGAGAATGTTAAGCTAGTGAGCTCAATCACAAAGCTACAGGCATTTCAATTGGCTTCAGCCAACCTTTGCACCCATACTCAACACAAGGAAGGTCCCCTTCTCTGCCATGTAGTCACTCAAGTGTCCCCTTTCCTCCAGTGTTATTCAAGGTGGGCATAGAAAGGTCCAAGTTTCGATTTTCTCTTGAATTTTATGATTTCCGACGACACTCATTTTAGCCACGAAATTTAACTTCCAAGTTCACGAATCCAGGCTTTTGCATAGATTTTTGGCATTTAAAATTTCTCAAATTCGCCCCAAGGATTACCCATATGAATCCCCCTTCTAGATTTTACCAATACGTGAATTTCTAGGCAGTTCTAACACCTGAATTTATGGGTTTCTCTTTCCTTGTGATTTCTATTCTCTTCCCTTCCAAGACTGGATAACTTACTTGGAATGGATGGATTCCCCCCCCCCACACACACAAAAAACATGGATGGGGATGAAGGGAAGCAAATTGTTTTAACAGGAAAAAAAATATATTCTAGGTCAAGTAAATTAAACCCATAACCTATCATATGAATTTATGCACTCATCCCATGCTCCACTAAATTCCTGAGCAGATTTTTAGTAACCTTCTTATAGCATAATTAAATATCAGCAAAGAAAGTCAAGATGGGTTCTCAAGGTGACACTTGGAAATAGAGGGGTTGACTCTCTCACACCCCCTGGTCTTCGTAGTGGGTAGCATAGCCCCTCGTTTTTGTTTCTTCCATAGCCAACTCTAGGATTTTATTTGCATTATCAGTATTACATTGTTTTTACATTTTTCCATGGCTTATTAGCACATAGTTCACAAAATATAAAATACTTACCTTTATAAACTAGTAATTCACTAGCAAGGCGTTGTGCGAGAGTGGTTGGAAGGTTTGAGAGTGGGAGGTTTTGTTGTGTGAACGTAATAGATGAAAATGGGGATTTGAGGGTAAGTGATACTAATAAATAAGAAGAAAAAACATAGAATAACTTGCAATTAGGATAAAAACTATCACATAAGTGATTAAGCATTATGTTATTATCATCCCACACACGTTGAGTGAGGGAGCATGATTTTACTATTGTGTAAATTTTGTGTGTACATTATGTTATTTTATTCATTGTCAATGTGTTCTTCTAAGTAATTTAATTGCGTCGATATGTGTGAATTGAAGATGGAGGTTGATCTCTATAATCCTAAAAAATCAAGGAAGATTCATGATATTTGTCATTGGTTAAAGATCCTAATGAATGATTAAAATAAAGAAAACAAGTTACGATTGATTTATCAAGCCTAACCGCTTTGCAAGTGATAAATACCCACCTTTCAATTCTTGTATAACGCGCAATATCGGGAATCAAATCCACCTTTGGGATAGGTGCACCCATATCGGGGATCAAATCCACCCCAAGTCAAACTTAAACCCAATATATGCGCACATCCATTAACAAATGGCGTGCTTGGCACGTTGCTTGAAAGCTTTGGCATTGTTGGAGGAGGTCACGGGTTCAAACCCACAGACCTCTCCTCTTGTAAATCCGTAGACCTCTCCTCTTTTTGCGATTTTGGTTGGCATATATGTGGTGTTGGTTGTTTGTTTCTGCATTAGTTCTATGGTTTGTTCCATGACTTTTGGTTACAATATTACACATGGTTTACAATGATACATGGATCCGAGGGATTACCAAATTACCACCTCGTGAGAAGAAATCCCACAAGAGAAGAACGGCATGGGCACTTGAAGCAATGCAAGATGTAGAGAAGTATGGTGCTCCAGATGGGACACTTAGAGAAATCAAGAGACCCAGACCATACTCCAGCTATGTGGCCCTACTATGTGACATCATTGGTAAAGAACCTTCCAACTATGGCGAAGCAGCAGAAAAGAAGGACTGGAAGGATGCCATGATCGAAGAGTACCAGTCGATTATGAAGAATGATGTCTGGGAGATAGTTCCAAGACCAGTAGGGAAGTCTGTTGCGACTTCAAAATGTATCTACAAGATCAAGCATGTTGTAAATGGTAGCATCAAAAAACACAAGGCAATATTTGTGGCTCATGGCTTCTTCCATAAAGAAGGCATAGACTACGAGGAGACATTTGTACCTGTAGCAAGATACACATCCATCAGGTCTATACGTGCCTTAGACGAAATAATGAAATTGAAGGTACACCAGATGGAAGTCAAGACATTCTTGAATGGTGTAGTTGAAGAGGAAGTGTATGTGGAGAAGCCACTGGGATTTGAGACACATGATAGACATACTCTTGTGTGCAAGCTAAAGAAATCCTTTTATGGTTTGAAGCAAGAACCAAGGACATGGTACGGCATGATGGACAACTTTCTGATGAGCTTAGGCTTTACCAAGAGTAAATCAGATTCCAACCTGTAATTTAAGTTTTAGGGAAAAAGACCAGTGATATTACTATTGTATGTAGATGACCTGTTTGTAGAAAGGGAGGTTGAATTCATTGTAGACACAAAAAGAAGGCTTTCCGTAGAATTTGAGATGAAGGACCTAGGAATGATGCACTACTTATAAGGCATGGAAGTGTGGTAGATTTAAGATGGGATTTTGCTTGGTCAAGAAAAGTATGCAGTGGAGACTCTGAAGAAATTCAGAATCATGGACTGCAAGGAAATGTCCACACCAATGGCATCAAACTTGAATCTATTGTGTGATGGTTCTTTAGAGATAGTTGATGCCATGATGTATAGGAAGATGATTGGTTCGTTAATGTACTTGAAAAAAACAAGACCAGACATATGCTTTGCTATGAACTACATGAGTCAGTTCATGATAGATCTGAGACATGTTCACATGATTGCTGCAAAGCATGTATTGAGGTACCTGAAGGGTACAATTGAGTATGCGCTCAAATATGAGACGAATCAGAAGATTAACCTGCATGGTTATGTTGATTCAGATTGGGAAGGAAGTGCCACAGATCGGAAGAGTACTTCAGCATGTTGCTTCAGTTTGGGATTCAGTATCATCTCTTGGATTAGCACGAAGCAATCATGTGTGGCAATAAGTACAACCGGAGCAGAGTATGTTGCAGCTTGTTCAGCTATTTGTGAGGTTGTATGGCTTCGGAAGCTACTATCATATTTGTTTGATCTCATGCTAGAGGTGACTTGTATCTTTTGTGACAACCAGATTTGTGTGAAGTTTTCTGAGAACTCGATGTTCCATGACAAGTGCAAGCATATCGGGATCAAGTGCGACTATATCCGTGTTATGGTGCAGAGAGGAGCAGTGAAGCTCTAGTATGTGGTGATAGACGAGCAAACAACCAATGTGTTGACCAAGCCATTAGCAAGAGTGAAGTTCGAGTACTTCAGAGAGAAGCTTGGTGTTATCTAGATCGATGTTCCCTGAAAGAGGGAGTGATGTGACTGGAAGACGCAAGTGCACCAAGGTTGTATTTTACATGGTGGAAGATGCAGGTGGTCCTCAAGGACATAATTCATTTGGGATGCTCCTGAGATGTATCTACATGTTTGAATATGCTAGTAGGTCCACAGGTCATAAAGCATCTTGGATGCTCCTGGGTTGTATCTTACATGGTGGAACACATAGGTGGCCCGAAAGGACATAACGCACTCGAGATGATCCTGGGATGTATCCACATGTTTGAAGATGCAGGTTGATTGAGAGAGTCGTTGCTGTTAATATTTAATTAATATTATTATTTATAAATTAATAGATTATTAGTTTACTAGTGCAAGGTCGTAACCCTTCGTTATGATTGCTCAAGCCCTATAAAGGCGAGCTTATTGTAAATTTATCATCATCATCTAATATATTATTCTTATTTATCATTCAATATGAAATTTGGATTCAACTATTCACAGTACAACCGGATACAGTTGCTGCATTTGGTATCAGAGCAGATTCGCTCCTCCGACACTGAGCTCGGTTTCAGCTCCTCTCTTAGAGCGGATTCGCTCCTTCGGCCTGAGCTCGGATTCGGCTCATCCTCCCTCTCTCATCTCCAAGTTGATATTTTAGCCATCCTTCCCCTTCTTCGCTGCCACTCCCTCCTTCCGCTGCTCATCCCATGCTCTCCCATTCGCCCAGCCTCCTCCTCCCTCCACTCACTCCTCCACGCTAGCACCTTCCTCACAGTCCTTCCGCCCTTCCACCTGCACCCTCCACATAATTCCCTCCACCTCCTCTCACTCGATCGTCTCCTCACCATCGCAACTCCATTTCCGCTCCTTCCACCACCGTCGCTCCTCTCCCTTCCGCCTTCCTCCTGCTTGCTTCTCCCAACCTTCTCCACATCTCCCCACGTTGACTTCCCTCCCCACACACTCCCACTCTCCCTACCCCTGCACGTTCTCCACGATACCTGCACAACCCTTGTCCACCTTTCACACTTCCTCCAATAGTTCCAATCCACCATCAAACCATAAAGCAAAAGGCAATCAATATCACCCTTACATAGTGTACCCACCTAAGGCAAAAATAGAGTTGTCGAAATACAATGGAAGTGAAGACCAATGCAATGCATGGCTAAACAAAGCGGACGAATACTTCGACATTTACAATATTAAATCTAACAAGGAGAAGGTGAAATATGCATCAATGCATATGGAAGGGTATGCCTATAATTGGTACTTATGGTGGAAGAGAGACAATTTTGCCTACACCTGGAACTTGTTCAAAAATGATTTTTTTAATAGGTTTCAAGGAATCAAAGAAGATGAAGTTTTCAGTAAACTTACTCGATTAAAGTATAAAATATCTGCTTTAAATTTCGCATGAGCAACCGGACTGTATTTTGCTGAAACACAAAGATCACCGTCCTCGCAAAACATTATAATAAAGGTTTCATAGAGTTTCTGATCACAGTGCCTACTAACGTCAAACAGCCACAACAGAGCAGACCACCCACGAAGAGCCTGTTTTTTCATGTCGCTAAACTCAGTGGACATGATACGTTCAACGTTGGCACGAAACTCTTCTAACAGTGCAGACACCTGCATGTATCTGCAACAGTCTTAGTTGAGGTTGTATTTGCGGCCTTATAGTATCCTACAATACATTTCTCCACTTCAGTGCGTGGAAGACTATTGTTTGATCTACCAGAAATTATTGATAACATGTCTTGTAAAGTCTGTTTCAGCATATCTAGATTCCCCGACTTGTGTAATTGGCTCACACCAAGTCTGGCAGCTAACTCTGGAAAAATGTTTATCTGCAAACAGAATAGCATAGCTCGAAGTTTGGCTTCTTGCTCTGGACTCCAACGAACAACATTCAAATACTTCATGCATTGCTCTGTGCCCTCGTGAAATAATATTTCAGAAGCAACTGTTAAAATAGCCAGGGCTTCATCCACACCCGAGAAACAATAACTTTCGTCTGCTTCACAGGAATACATGAACTGAAAACATTTCATATAAACCTCTACACTTACAGAGCAACTTATCTTGAGTTCACAAGGCCACTCATCCAATGACCAGCGAGGAGAAAGCCACGCTTCATAAAACTCGGACTTTTTTAAAACTTGAGAATGAAGGTAAACATGGTTTTCTTCCCCTCCGTTTTCACCGATCAATAGAAATTTTATGTCAGTTGTTTCCTGATCTCCAAACTGGAACAACTGTGATTATCTGGCCATTACTACTATTCTAAAGCTTACACAAGAACGAACTCTTTTTGGAAATACCTGGCCAACGAACCCACTTTCGTCTCTTTAGTGTAGACTTATACTTTGACACAGATATAGAATAAGAGTAACAATCACAGTCTCGCAAATTGCATGTCCATGCTATCGCTGCTTGTCTTCTCTTTTTTCTTCAATCTATAGTCTATTTATACATGTTCATGGCAACAAGGTCAGCTTATTTATTATTTATTTATGCATGTTTATATCGGGCAGGTCGACATAGAGGACTCTCAAAGTGGTTAAGAGGTTTGACGGATTAAAACGGGGATTTTGAGCCAAATTTTGGAAGATTAAAAAGGGTGGTGGTTGATGGGATGTGTCATGTCCCACCAACAAAGGAGAATATGAATGAATTAGGGGTTTTTAAATTTTGTTCTATATTTATGTTATAAAATTTTAAATAATGAAATAAGGTGTATATGCATATTAAAAGTATACAATGGAAATAAATGTGATACACATAGCATGTATATACAAGCATTATAGATACTAAAGGCAGAACTACATGGGCTTAGCCACACCCAATCAAGCCTCATGCTACGCCAACACACAATTGTGTTTATCAAGCATACAAAGAGACAAAGAATGAGAATGTTAAGCTAGTGAGCTCAATCACATAGCTACAGGCATTTCAATTGGATTCAGCCAACCTTGGCACCCATACTCAACACAAGGAAGGACCCCTTCTCTGCCATGTAGTCACTCAAGTGTCCCCTTTCCTCCAGTGTTATTCAAAGTGGGCATAGAAAGGTCCAAGTTTCGATTTTCTCTTGAATTTTATGATTTCTGGTGACACTCATTTTAGCCACGAAATTTAACTTCCAAGTTCACGAATCTAGGATTTTCCATAGATTTTTGGCATTTAAAATTTCTCAAATTCGCCCCAAGGATTACCCATATGAATCCCCCTTCTAGATTTTACCAATACGTGAATTTCTAGGCAGTTCTAACACCCGAATTTATGGGTTTCTCTTTCCTTTTGATTTCTATTCTCTTCCCTTCCAAGACTGGATAACTTACTTGGAATGGATGGATTCCCCCCCCCCCCCCCCCGCCCACACACACAAAAAATGGATGGGGATGAAGGGAAGCGAATTGTTTTAACTGGAAAAAAAATGTATTCTAGGTCAAGTAAATTAAACCCATAACCTATCATATGAATTTATGCACTCATCCCATGCTCCACTAAAATCCTGAGCAGATTTTTAGTAACCTTCTTATAGCATAATTAAATATCAACAAAGAAAGTCAAGATGGGTTCTCAAGGTGACACTTGGAAATAGAGGGGTTGACTCTCTCACACCCCCTCGTCTCCTTAGTGGGTAGCATAGCCCCTCATTTTTGCTGCTTCCATAGCCAACTCTAGGATTTTATTTGCATTATCAATATTACATTGTTTTTACATTTTTCCATGGCTTATTAGCACATAGTTCACAAAATATAAAATACTTACCTTTATAAACTAGTAATTCACTACTAAGGCGTTGTGCGAGAGTGGTTGGAAGGTTTGAGAGTGGGAGGTTTTGTTGTGTGAACATAATAGATGAAAATGGGGATTTGAGGGTAAGTGATACTAATAAATAAGAAGAAAAACATAGAATAACTTGCAATTAGGATAAAAACTATCACATAAGTGATTAAGCATGATGTTATTATCATCCCACATACCTTGAGTGAGGGAGCATGATTTTACTATTGTGTAAATGTTGTGTGCACATTGTGTTATTTTATTCATTGTCAATGTGTTCTTCTAAGTAATTTAATTGCGTCGATATGTGTGAATTGAAGATGGAGGTTGATCTCTATAATCTTAAAAATCAAGGAAGATTCATGGTATTCGTCATTGGTTAAGGATCCTAATGAATGATTAAAATAAAGCAAACAAGTTACGATTGCTTTATCAAGCCTAATTGCTTTGCAAGTGATAAAAACCCACCTTTCAATTCTTGTATAACTCGCAATAGCTTGGTACGTGCAAGTTCACATGCAATAATACTTGAGAGATCATTTTACCCCATGATCCATGGAAGATTCATTGGAGTCATATGATCCTCCTTGTCATCACCCCAACCATGGTCAAGACGCCAAGATCCATCCTTAGTCAACAAAACCTCATGTTGGAATCCATACCACACTCAAAGATAAAAAAATTATTTGAAAGGGCATGTTTGGGGATTGAGGGAATCTTGATTTTTTTATAATCACACATGAGAGGTTCTTAGAGTCAAATACATTGGATATAAATAAATTCCCCAATGCCTTCATCATCTTCATCACCATCTCCATCATCATCAATGCCTTCATCATCATCACCATCTTCATCATCATCACCATCACCATGACCATCAACTTCATCCGTCCCTGATGGAATGCGTCTCTAGGTCCATCTTTAATGAGGACCGATCTTATTAGTCTTAAAAAATATTTGAACAGGGACAAAATGGCTTCATCCTTCAAGTATTCTCTCCTCAAAAGCTTCAATGCTTCCATCGTCAAATTACATTGGTTTATATAGGCAAGGTTACATAACCCATCACCACATTCCATGGGATTTGATCCCAAACTAAATGGGATAAAAATCCACTTAACATGGATAAAATATATGGCAATCCGAAATTATATGGCAAATTAAAACCATGTAATAAAAATAATACAAAGAATGTAAACTTTTGGCATAGGTGCACCCATATTGGGGATCAAATCCACGCCAAGTCAAACTTAAAAAAATATATGCTCACATACATTAACAAATGGTGTGCTTGGCACGTTGCTTGAAAGATTTGGAATTGTTGGAGGAGGTCACGGGTTCAAACCCGTAGACGTCTCCTCTTGTTGTGATTTTGGTTGGCATATATGTGGTGTTGGTTGTTTGTTTCTGCACTAGTTCTATGGTTTGTTCCATGACTTGTGGTTACAATATTACACATGGTTTACAATTATACATGGGTCTGAGGGATTACCGACTTATGACGTGGCCAATCGGATCGCCACGTGGCGCTATCTGATTGGTCCACCTAGATGCCACCTGCCAACATACCTGCCACTTGTCAACAATCTATTGGTCCATCTGATCTACCATGTCACCATCTCGGCCATGTGGTACCCTTTGGTGATGCCACGTAACACCTGCATGTTGAATGTACATGCCACGTGGCACCCTATGGGTGTGCCATGTGGCCCCTTGTTTGCCACTTTTTACTTGTTTTGTCGAAAGTTCATAACTTATTAACTTTCTCATCCGGAGGCCATTTTGCGTGAAACGAACGTCACTGGAAATCTCACGTCAAGCGTTACGCAGCTACAAGCTTCTATTTGCAATTTGAAGAATTTAATTCTGATCGATCTCATAGAGCCTCTTAGATCAAACCTTCCCACTGGGAATTTTTGGACTACCAAAAGCCTAAATAATTCAAAATTCAAGTGAGGACATGTTCGTCTCACTTGTCCCATATCATTTGTCCATTCTTCCTGGAACCACCTCGTGAGAAGAACTCCCATAAGAGAAGATCGGCATGGGCACTTGAAGCAATGCAAGATGTATGCACTTGAAGCAATGCAAGAAGTATGGTGCTCCAGATGGGACACTTAGAGAAATAAAGAGACCCAGACCATACTCCAGCCATGTGGCCCTACTATGTGACACATTGATAAAGAACCTTCCAACTATGGAGAAGCAGTAGAAAAGAAGGACTGGAAGGATGCCATGATCGAAGAGTACCAGTCAATTACGAAGAGTGATGTCTGGGAGATAGTTCCAAGACCGGTAGGGAAGTCTGCTGTGACTTCAAAATGGATCTATAAGATCAAGCATGCTGTAGATGGTAGCATTGAAAAACACAAGGCAATATTTGTGGCTCGTGGCTTCTTCCATAAAGAAGGCATAGACTACGAGGAGACATTTGCACATGTAGCAAGATACACATCCATCAGATCTATACGTGCCTTAGCCGCAATAACGAAATGGAAGGTACACTAGATGGAAGTCAAGACAACATTCTTGAACGGTGTAGTTGAAGAGGAAGTGTATGTGGAGAAGCCACTGAGATTTGAGACACATGATAGACAGACTCATGTGTGCAAGCTAAAGAAATCCTTGTATGGTTTGAAGCAAGAACCAAGGACATGGTACGGCATGATGGACAACTTTCTGATGATCTTGGGATTTACCAAGAGTAAATCAGATTCCAACCTCTACTTTAAGTTTGAGGGAAAAAGACCAATGATATTACTATTGTATGTAGATGACCTATTTGTAACAAGGGACATTGAATTCATTGTAGACACAAAAAGAAGGCTTGCCGTAGAGTTCGAGATGAAGGACCTAGGAATGATGCACTTCTTATAAGGCATGGAGGTGTGGCAGATTTAAGATGGGATTTTCCTTGGTCAAGAAAAGTATGCAGTGGAGACTCTGAAGAGGTTCAGAATGATGGAATGCAAGGAAATGTCCACACCAGTGGCATCAAACATGAATCTATTGTGTGATGGTTCTTCAGAGACAATTGATGCCATGATGTACAGGAAGATGATTGGTTCGTTAATGTACTTGACGAAAACGAGACCGGATATATGATTTTTATGAACTAGATGAGTCAGTTCATGATAGATCCGAGACATGTCCACATGATTGCTGCAAAGCATGTATTGAGGTACCTGAAGGGTACAATTGAGTATGGGATCAAATATGAGATGAATCAGAAGATTAACCTGCATGGTTATCTTGATTCAGATTGGGTAGGCAGTGCCACATATCGGAAGAGTACTTCAGGATGTTTCTTCAGTTTGGGATCCAGTATCATCTCTTGGATTAGCACGAAGCAGTCACGTGTGGAACTAAGTACAACCGGAGTAGAGTATGTTGCAGCTTGTTCAGCTATATGTGAGGTTGTATGGCTTCGGAAGCTACTATCATATTTGTTTGATCTCGAGCTAGAGGTGACTTGTATCTTTTGTGACAACCAGATTTGTGTGAAGTTGTCTGAGAACCCGATGTTCCATGACAAGTCCAAGCATATCGGGATCAAGTACGACTATATCCAAGATATGGTGCAGAGAGGAGCAGTGAAGCTCCAGTATGTGGCGACAGACGAACAGACAACCAATGCATTGACCAAGCCATTAGCAAGAGTGAAGTTCAAGTAATTCAGAGAGAAGCTTGGTGTTATCTAGATTGATGTTCCTCGAAAGAGGGAGTGATATGACTGGAAGACGCAAGTGCACCGGGGTTGTATCTTACATGGTGGAAGATGCAGGTGGTTCGCAAGGACATAATGCATTTGGGATGCTCCTGGGATGTATCTACATGTTTGAAGATGCTGGTAGGTCCACAGGTCATAAAGCATCTTGGATGCGCCTGGGTTGTATCTTACATGGTTGAAGACATAGGTGGTCCAAAAGGACGTAATGCACTCGGGATGATCCTGGAATGTATCCACATGTTTGAAGATGCAGGTTGATTGAGAGAGTCATTGCTGTGAATATTTAATTAATATTATTATTTATAAATTAATAGATTATTAGTTTACTAGTGAAAGGTCGTAACCCTTCGTTATGATTGCTCAAGCCCTATAAAGGCGACCTTATTGTAAATTTATCATCATCATCTAATATATTATTCTTATTTATCATTCAATATGAAAGTCGGATTCAACTATTAACAGTCCAACTGGATACGGTTGCTGCATTTGGTATCAGAGTGGATTCGCTCCTCGCACTGAGCTCATTTTCGGCTCCTCTCTTAGAGTGGATTCGCTCCTTCAACCTGAGCTCGGATTCAGCTCATCCTCCCTCTCTCATCTCTAAGCTGTTATTTTATCCATCCTTCCCATTCTTCGCTTCCACTCCCTCCTTCCGCTGCTCATCCCACGCTCTCCCATTCACCCAGCCTCCTCCTCCCTCCTCTCAGTCCTCCACGCTAGCACCTTCCTCGCATTCCTTCTGCCCTTGCACCTACGCCCTCCACATAATTCCCTCCACCTCCTCTCACTCGCTCCTCTCGTCACCATCGCAACTCCATTTCCACTCCTTCCACTACTGTCGCTCCTCTCCCTTCTACCTTCCGCCTGCTTGCTGCTCCCTCCCTTCTCCACATCTCCCCATGCCGACTTCCCTCCCCGCACACTCCCACTCTCCCTACCCCCTCACTTTCTCCATGATACCTGCACAACCCTTGTCCACCTCTCACACTTCCTCCAGTAGTTCCGATCCACCATCAAACCATAAAGCAAAAGGCAATCAATATCACCCTTACATAGTGTACCCACCTAAGGAAAAAATAGAGTTGTCGAAATACAATGGAAGTGAAGACCAATGCAATAAATGGCTAAACAAAGCAGAGGAATACTTCGACATTTACAATATTAAATCTGACAAGGAGAAGGTGAAATATGCGTCAATGCATATGGAAGTGTACGCTTGTAATTGGTACTTATGGTGGAAGAGAGACAATTTTGCCTACACCTGGAACTTGTTCAAAATGACTTTTTTAATAGGTTTCAAGGAATCAAAGAAGATGAATTTTTTAATAAACTTACCAGATTACAACAGGTTGTAAGCGTTGAGGAATTCACACATCAATGGGAATCCTTATCGACATGAGTATTTGGGTTGTCTGACAAGCAAAGACTCGAAACCTATTTAGGAGGTCTTAAACCATACCTACAAAAAGAGTTAAAGTTACATGACATACCTAACATAGAATTAGCAAGACATAAAGCAAAATCCATAGAACGCAAATTGGAAGGAATAAAAACAAGAGGTGATAACCACTATCGACAAGAAAAAGAGACACAATGTAGGTATTGTGAAGATGGTCACCCGACCATCAATGCCACAAACCTAAATCATATGCCTATGAAATGGAAAATAGATCCAAGTCATCTAACAGTTACTCTGATAATATAAAAAGAAGAAAAAGATATGTCGTCGATGCGTTGATGACTAGACCCCATGCCATAAATGCAGGAACAATCAGACAATACAGTGCAAAATCATCAATGGGAAGGAACTCCAAGTCTCTGCACAAGAAATCTCGTTCGATTCTAATACCGACGCCGAATCTGAATGAAGGATGACATTAGGAAAAATACTCAAGCTTTGAGGAAAAATCTTTCCTAAGGGGAAGGCAATGCCGTGAATATTTAATTAATATTATTATTTATAAATTAATAGATTATTAGGTTACTAGTGAAAGGTCATAAGCCTTCATTATGATTTCTCAAGCCCTATACAGGAGAGCTTATTGTAAATTTATCATCATCATCTAATATATTATTCTTATTTATCACTCAATATGAAAGTCGGATTCGACTATTAACATTCCAAACAGATATGGTTGTTGCAGTCGTAATACATATGGGATGTATCCACGGGGTGGTAGACGCAGATGTTGTTGGGATGTATCCACTGGGTGGAAGATGTAGGTTGACTGAGAGAGAGACATAATACATCTGGGCTATATCCACTGGGTGGAAGGCATAGATGTTCCTGGATTTTACCGACTGGGTGGAAGATGCAGGTTGTCTGTTGGACATAATATATGAACCTGGGTTTTTCTCCGCACGAGATGATGAGATTATCTGAATACGATGAGATGATAGTAGGAGACGCATGTGATTACCGTGGAAATGTAATATGTGGTCTTGGGTTATACCTACTTGATGGCTTGCTTGTAGAGATGATAAATACCTAGATGAGAGTTAGGCCTACACCCAACATGAAAAAGGGTTGGATCTGTAGAACTTATCATGACGGATAGATTCAAGAGATGTCACTAGTCAATGATCAACGAGATGAGAATTGCAGCAACATCGATGATTATGACCCAGTGATGATGATGATCAAACGATGATGACATTGTCCATAGTTTTTGATGATGATTTTGTTGAGAGAATACCTTCCTAGTTAAGAGGGAGTGTTGTTGTAAATGTAACTTCGGAAGATATTCTTTTGTATATTATTATTGGAATTTTATTGTAACTCCGTCGGGGATGTCATTATTGCATTTGTTCATTTAAGAATATCAAGGTAAAACCTCCATTGTAAGTTGGGGCAATAGCTGGCCAAAAGATAAATGTAAATTGTATTTTTGAGTCTCCCTAGGACAATTCGACCCATTCAGTTAGAGAAGTCCGTTCCATGGAGGAATTAGGTCACTCACAATTAAAGTATAAATAGAGAGGGTTACTCTCTCATTTGGACATCACACTCACTCAATCAAGTTCACACCAAGTGAGAGAGAAGACAAGTTCGTTGGAGGAGAAAGAGAGAAGCTGCAGAAGGAATCTTATATTTGGGTTTTCTATCTTGTTTGATATTTTATTAGTGACGATTCTATTACTGAGGAAGTTGCGGGGTTTTCTCCTTTATGGTTTACCCGAGGAAATTTCTTGTGTCTTTTATGTTTTGTTGTGCTTGTCTATCTTTCATTTTAAATATCTAACAATGTTGAATTAAAGTGCAAACTCTAACATGGGCCTTAAGGCTAGAGTAGTGTAGGAAGAACCTGATTTTAGGAGAAGGATGTCGAGGAGGAGAATATTGAGGACCTTCAATAGCTCCCTTAGACTGATTTCATCTTTATAGACCTGGACTAAGACAATGACCAATAATATTGTTCCTCGAGTTTCATGGTTCTCTTATTTGTTGGTTTTCTTGTGTCAAATCTGAGGATCTTCATAGACCCTCTAGGTCTATAGGGTTTAGAAGAAAGGATTAAGTCACTTAAGGAGACCTTCATTTTGTAATCATGATATATTCATCTCTAGATCATAATATTAGCAAATAAGAGGCTCCCTCTTTTAGTTTTATTTTTATTTTTTGCCAAATAAACCTCTAGGTTAATGGCTTGGAAACAATCTATTATCAAACTTTCAGTTTTTATAAAGTTAGGCTAAGAAATACCTCCCTAAAAATAATTATAGCTCCAAGCGATGTAATATTTTTATATAGTAATATAATTCATGCCTAGAGTAAAATAAAAAAATAAAAATACAACACACTGAAAAAAATTAGAACTTCAAAATTAATTGTTGACTAAAACCAAAATATTATTTTAATGCAGAATTTTACATGAATATTTCATATAAAAGAACCATACCTTACAAGTGGTTTTCCACATTGCTTGCAACCAAATAATAAATCGATCCAACAATGAAGATTGGAAATAACATACTTACTCTCAAGTGCCTCCACTTTTTTTAGTCTCTATCGTAGGCATGAGACTATATGTTCTGCCTTTTGCAATTAATTTGAAAATCGAACATCACAAGACATTATGTTGTACAAAGTCACTACATATAATATTATTTTTGAATTTTGGTTTTTATGTTTGTTTTCAAAGTTCATTGGGTAAGAGATCTAGATTTGAAATTTTTTATCATTGCACGAATTACAAAAAATTATAAAATAAATATAATTTTCACATATATTATAGCTACACTATAGCTTAGTAGAAATATTTTACTGACGTACACTCATCTACCATTTTAGACATCTGACAATCTCAAATTCGCTTTTCATGTATTAGTGACTTCTCTTACAACACTTGTTGGGCATACTCTATTGTATAATAGAAAGGAAATATCAATTCTTGTGTATGTATTTTCTGCTTGTTGCATTAAGAGGGTTTATTCAATGTTTACTCTAGCTCTATGTTTTGTTGTTTCAATTTACAGTAATTTACTATAGCATTGAACAATGCCTCAGTTTTTTTTTTAATCTTGTAATTGTTTTGAGGTCAAAAAGTTTATCTTTTTTCAGCGTTGAATGCTTCTCTATATTTTCCAGGAATAAATTTTGTTTTGGTGGGTGTGATGAATTTGATGGAGGGATGGGCATCGACCCAAAGCTCTTGATTGTTTTTCCAATAGATTAGAAATGGGTTGTTTTCCATTATAATTTCAAATTACTCAAATTTCCCACAACATACAGCATGATTTACTCTGAATTTTTCATAGGAATTCACGATCTTGCTGGGCTTTATTAAAAAGTCGCAGCAGGTATCTGATGTTATAGTACCGTGGCACTTTTTTGGTACCTAGAAGATAGCACCGACTGATATTAGCGATCGGCAAGTACATTCTAAGTTCTGTAGTAGAATTTGGAGGATTTTGTGAAATAAAGGCAAAGGTTGGGCGGAAATCACTGCACATTTCACCGGAGTTAGTACGCAACGTGGAGTGTCGTTCCATTGTCAGAAAGATTGAGTCTATGTTTGCAAAAATGTAATGTAGGTGGCATGTTTAGTTTGTCATAGATTTAAAGGGTTTTGACAAAACTTAAAATTCAGTTGAGGATTATAGAGGTTTTCATGTCTTTCCTTTTTGAGCTTTAATTACCAGCCGATTTGACATTATTTTCTATTTTTTTTACTATTTTATGTTTTATTTACTTTCTTAACCCAAAATTTAGAGGTTTTCATGAAAGTTAGTTTGAATTTTGAAAATGTTTCTATTTTATTTGCTTCCTTAACCCAAAATTTAGAGGTTTTCACGAAAGTTAGTTCGAATTTTGAAAATGTTTAAGATACTGATGAAATTTCCATGAAACTTGACCTTTTGTTGAAGGTTTTAGATTGTGAAAATTAAATTTCCTTTTGTGTTTTTATTCTCTGACGAATAATTTAGAGGTTTTGATAAAATTTCAGTGACTTTGGGTTTTTGAGTGTAGAATGGCGATCCTGTGCAGACATTATGACCAGTGAAATGATTACATGTTTAAGGTGTTAGTGATTGGAAGATTCTGCAGTTGGAAAATCGCAATTACTGTCTAGGTTTGCAAAGAATAATTTTAGTATGTACTCTAAATCAATGATTTGAGTCTAGTTCCAAATGAGGACACTCGTTATTGATAACCAAACACAAACATGGGACACAACTGGTCAAGAGATGGCGTTTGATATTTAAAAAAATTTAATTTCTATGTTTTTCTCCATTACATGATTAAAAAGGAAGATGTTGAGTGGCGTTACAACATAGATATAAACAGATTCATTTAGGATTAATCCAGTTTAGTGTTAATGCATTGATCCAAACCATATTAAATGTATCAACTTTATGTTGTGTTTTATATTATCGACATAACTAATTCTCTGATTCTCTAGTTTCACGCATTTTTAATCAAGCATGCATCGTACCTTTACGAGGTGAAAATGGCGAGTGTTTTTAGCATTTATCCATAAGGTTTTACCAGGCTAAAAATAGAGAAGGTAAGGTGTTAAAAGTGTGTACATCAAAAAATTTATATACTAAATAATCACTTTGAGTTTGTCTTACTTGTCCCTTCTGGAAACTTACTTTTTCCCTTTCGGAGTTCAGACCCTTTTTTTTTATCTTGATGAGTTTTTGAGATGTTTTTAGAAGGAAACTTAAAAATAATTGAATATATTTGCACGGTATTTAGTTTTAGTTTAGTAATTTTTGATAATATTAGTTTTATGATTTAATTGACCAGAATAATTTTATTGCTTGAAAGGCCTCTGAGAATTTTTTTTGCAGTAAAATATTGAAAGGCAGTTCAAGTAGAGATGTGTGTTTAGTATCTAGATAGAAGTTTTAGATATTTTTCACGAACAACATCAACTATAAGTTAAATAATGTATTATTTTCAATAGTTTTGTTGGCATTGATCTCCCAATTGACAATTTGTCCCAAGCACCATTTGTCTTAGCATTAACTAAACGGAAAATTATACAAACATCTTACAGGTACTTATATTCAATAGCATTCTTCAGGAACTACTATTCAATCGCCTCCTATTTCTTTTTCGTTTAAAGTGTATCGACTTATTTTTAATTATATTCAATAGCCTCTTGCTTTTTTTTGTTGAAGGTGTATTTACTTATTTTTAAATTGATATTTATTTAGAAAGGTTTAAAATAATAAGTGTTATTTAAAAATACAATTATCTTGTGATATGGTTAATGGATGAAATTATTTTTGTTGCAATATTTTATTAAAATAATTTTGGTGAAAGTATACACTCATTTTTTATTTAATTTTTAAACAAAGATTTCAATGTAATTCATATTATTAATGTTAAGATTTTTTTTAGTTAAATTGAAATTATAGCTATCAAAATTTTTAATGTTTATATAGTTAATTTTTAATGTATAATGTAAATATGAATTATTAACTATTAAGAAAATAATAACACAATATATAAATTGAAATTATTACTATCATTTAAATATTTATATATTTGTTTTTTAATATGTAGTAAATTTAAATTATCAATCATTAAGAATAGCATTTTTTACTTATGTATCTAGTTATTATTAAAAATTGTATTATGTTTAATTCTATATATATATATATATATATATTTGCAATTTTATTTTACGTAATGGTTTTTGCATCGAAGAGGCACATTCTACAGCCCAGTAGGGGGTGGATGTGTAACTCCTTTCGTTCTCATCCGACACGTGACCTTTACAAAAATTAATAGAATATTATAAAAAACAATGTCGACTCAAATTAGATTTAAATCATGTAGGACATCATATATATAAAAGTATAGAAATTAGATAAATTAAAACGATAAACATTGCATTATTAAACTGCAATGTTGAGGAAGACACCCATTCAATGCAGTCGATGCAAAGTTAAAACTAAAATTACTAGCGTATGGAAAAATTACACCTTTATTTGAAATTACACCGCCTTATAGTTGTGACTTCTGGTAGACTTCATGAATAGCCAACCTTAACTTAATCGTGAATAATTTAATATTCAGTGATACTGCTTCGATTTTATGAATAATGTAACAATCAATTATGCTTTCATTTCTTTTAATATACTCAAAATATTTATAGTATATTTTCATAGGTTAGTGATTGTAGCTTATTTTACATTTAAAAGATTTATATCATATTAATATAAATATATTAACATAAATAAATAGTAAATAATATTTTAGTAACACATTTCAAATAATTAATTTTAATTAATTTTTTAAAATAAAATTATATTTAAATATATATTTAAATTAAAATAAAGAAAAATTATATATATATATTGTAAGTAAGATGGAAAATTTCCATTATCAAAGAAATTTCTTCTCCAAATTGGGGAAAGAAATAGCATGGCCAACAAAACATCTCTTGCTACTACCATAGTTAGAGTTTTTTATTTAATTCCAAAAAACATTGTTGTAAATCGCCACGGCCAAAGCCTTTGTCGAACCTGATTGTTTAAGCAGGTAGAATAAATGAATTTAGCGGGTTTTCCTACTATGTGACTTCTACCTAAGCTTGCTTTCTTTTTGTAATTCTGCATAGTATATTAATTAAGAAAAAGAAAGGGAATTATAGAGCATGGTGGCCTTTGAGGCGGTCTTGGATAATGGAACCATCCCAATCTAACAAAGATAACAAAACTATTACAGAGAGTTTTGAATGTCATACAAAAAAATTGCCTCTTAGGGCGAGGATGAGTAAAGATTGTCTGACCATAACGTGCACGGTAGATGAGAGAATTATACAAAAAAAGCTTGAAACAACTACGGAAAAAAAGTTGGAAAGAGCAGAGAGAACCAGTCTTCCGAGCGGTATTTCGACTTAACATGAGGAGAATTTGAAAAAAAAAGAAGAAGAGGATCTGTGTTTGTGAAATGAAAGTTCTCGACGTTTCAATCCTTACTGTAGGATCATCATCAGGAGACAGCGAAGTCTGGAATTCCTCCAGGATTGGGCAGCCACCCTGAAATCCATTCTCAGGCAGCTTGATAGGGTGTGGATTTGATTTACGAGTGCCCAAGAGATCAGGTTCTTCTTGGTTGCATAATTTCTTGTTCGGAGGGAAACTGATGGTGGACGATACCAGGAACGGTGCAGGAGGAGCAAGAGTTGGAGGAGATGCAGGCCCTTCTGAGGGCGCACCAATGATAGTCTGGACGTCGGAGACACTACTGCCAGCAGCCTGGGTAGCCGACGCACCACCACTTCCTGTGTCTGCCATTGCCGGACCACGACCTCTGAGGACGAGCTGGTTCCAAGAGAAGGGGGCATCCCAATTTTCCAGGCATTCATCCATCTCAATGAGTTCGGCTCTGGTAGCCAGCACCAGATTTATCGCAGAGCCTAGTTGTTGAGCATGTCGTCCATGAGCTTCCCTAGCATGTTCTTCATAATCCAATAATGGTTAATGTTGTCGCCATTATTGCCTAAGGCCAAGCGGTTTGCAACGAGCTGCCCTTCCCACTCATCTATCAGATTGCGGACCGTGAAGGAGACGCCAATATCATAACCATCACCAGTGGAAGGGGGGCCTGGAGTTCAACCCCGGCTCCCGCTTCCTTGACGAGGAGTGTCGTGCGGCCTGGTCATGGCGAAAAGCACTGAGTAAAGCCACACCCAAATCGACAGGTAAGAACGAAAAAACATAGAGAAAAACCAGCGCCGAGGAGGAGTGATGAGAATGCAGTCATAGTTGTTCGCAGGCCCGTTTAAGGGGCGATAATCCTAGCTTGCACTATCCATTTCAATGTGCCAAGAGCTGAATTGAATGGACACAGAGCTGACTTTAATGCACAGAAGGTCGACCTGAGGGCAGAATGTACCAGGATCATGTCCATCAAACAGGTGAGGGGACGTCCAGGTGAAGCTTCGCAAATGAGCCATTAATCAACATGAGGCGGAGGAGAGCCGTCAATTATGTGCATGGGGTACGTTGTGCCACGTTTCAGGCCCCCATGTCGAGGATCCTCCAGCACATGACCCCATGTGTCTTGGTGGCACCCGCATCTAGGGTTCTACCTAAGCTTGCTTTACATGAAAATTCCTCATTAATTTGTTTGTTTGGTTCGAAGCAAATTCATTAATTTGTTTGTTTGCTTGGAAGCAAATTCATCAACCATATAGGAGATGCATATCTGAAGACATCACATGAAGGGTGGTACGTGAAGATTGCAGCGCATTTATGTCTATCAAATTTTATTTGATTTTCATTAGTTTCTAAATCATTAAAAATTTCTGACAAAATTTGATAAAGTTCTATAAAATTTAAATAATAAATTGAATATTTAAAAAAATGAAAAATATTTTGTAATGTTTTAAAATATAAATACTTATTTTTTGATTGGTCAATACATTTGGAATGACTAATTTAGTGTAAATTAAAATACTAGATATATTATAATAAAACATAAAAAAAACCATAACTTTTTCAAAACATAATATTATTAAAAGAGCCATCTTGATGATGTGAATGTTGATGATGTGAATGTTGTAGTTGATTGACTCAACTTTCAATACATTGTAAATAATAGTATTTCACATTCAATAAAAATGTTGTCTTGTTTGATATTGTGTAGAAAATTTAAAAAACATATTGTATTCGAAAAAGAGTATAATGACGTCATCAAAATAGGGACTAAGTTGTATGGAGCTATTATTAATATGAATGATATGAATGTTGTAGTTGATTGACTCAACTTTCAATACATTGTAAATATCATCAGTATTTCACATTCAATAAGAATGTTGTCTTGTTTGATATTGTTTAAAAAATTAAAAAAAAAAAGTTTTTTTTTTTCAAAAAAATGTACAATGACGTCATCAAATTACCTATTGTAAACTTATAGACATAACCATTAATCATATTGTTCCATAAAGCCACATGCCATTCCAATAATTCCTTGCCATTCCAATAGTTCCAAGTCTTCTTTGCCCCGACCACACATAGTACCATAACTTGAGATCATGACAATCCACGACACAATGTTTTTCTTTGGAATATAATAAAAAAACTTACAGGCTTTGGCCAAGCCCACACATTTGGCATATATGAGAAAAATTGTATTCACTAAAAGGGTGGCTCCATAGTCATATCATGCATGAATTATGTGAAAATGGACTACTTTTCCTTCTCGGAAAGTATCATATATATATAATATATATATATATATATATATATATTATAATAATAATAATAATAATAAAGCGAATAATAATATTTATCATTATCTAGGTCAAAGTTTGAAGTCACAAGGTAGGCTAAGCTATTAATACCTACTTTCTTATCCCATGTTAACAAGATGGGTTAGAAACATATATATAATGGGATGATGTTGAAATATAATAAAATGTATATACTAAATTAATTGAAGAAAAAGAAGAAATTAGCAGAATTTGGATCAAATATAAATATATGAAAAATAATTTATGATTTAGTTATTGGCATATAATTTGGGTGAAATGTTGGTTAAAAGTTGTAATTTATGATATAAATCATTAATGATTGTATAAGTTATTGAGGGTGGTGTCATGAAGTATGATTGACACATCTATACATATTGCAAAAATGAATTCAATATGAAAAAACAAAATTTACATGATAAAACACATTAAAATGAACTTAATCAGCATAGATCCATCTTAAACCCGTATCTATTAAGCACCGAGAGAGATCCAATTTCTTCAGGTGTATTTCTTTTTTTAAATTTAAACTCAAGAAATTTGATCTCTCTTGATTGATAGATCCAGGTTTAAGTTTTAAGTTTTTATTTTACAAAAGAACATCTATTTTTTAATAACTTTTTCATAATATTTTATTTTATGAACCAAAATGGATTTTTTTTAAATACTTTCCATTATGAGCCAACATGAATTTTTTTAATTATTTTATTAGTAACAAACATTACATCACAAACGTTATGGGCTGTAGAGCACCTCGTTTCACTGGGTGCTATTACATATAAATAAAATAAATAAAATATATTACTAACTTATATTCACATAATCTTTGATTAGTCATTTATGTTAGTACTTCATCTATATTAGTAGTTTATGTTAGTAATTTATAGATATATAACTTAAAATACATAAAAAATTGTCAAAATTTATAGTATTTAGCTTATAAAAAATTGTTATGACTAACTTTTTTGGTTGCATCTAGCCACAAATTAACCATTTTATACTAGTGATGTGGATGGAGTGGGTGGATATTACACAACAAGGGGAGACTAACATTGTTCTTGGAAGATAATGAAGTGGTGGTGGAAGAAACTCTAGTGAATAAAAGCTCCTCTATTTGTTCATGTTGTTGGTTTTCCTGAATAATTTTTTTACATTGGATATACATTGTTGAAACATGCATGGCAAGGGCGAGGTTTATTTCCTATGTAGAAATAATGGTGAGACAATACATCATTTACTTAGAGACTATAATTTTGCAAGAGAGGAAGTTGTCATTAAGGGGGGATAGGCTCTAATGCCTCCTTCCTTCTTCCATTGTGTCATTTTTGTAAATCCTTCAATCAAATCCCAACTTTGTTCTCAGGGGGATGTTAGGACACTTAGACACTTAGGAGTTAGTTAAGATCAACTTGGTTTAATGTTTCTTTAGTTAAAGTGTGTTTATTTAGTATGCAAATTAGTATGTATTTGTACTTATATAATAAGGGTTATGATATGTTCTAGACATAAAGTGATATGATTGTTCATCTTCTCCTCAATCTTAAGAACTACATTGATTGGTGGCTTAGTACCCAACTGTCCATGATCTCTATTTAAAGAGAATAGAGGGTCATTAGATAAGGATCGATGTGAGAAACTCATATATAAATTATTTTTCTTTCTGCATTAATATGTACTTCCTCAACTCGTCATTTGGATGCAATTGTGAATTGTTTCCCTCTATTAGGATTTTAATAGTGTAAAATATTGATGTGTCAATTTCTGATATGTTTGTGTGAGTCATTTCTTAAGGTGTTTGACCTATGTGGAAATAAATTGTTTTAGTTGAACAGTTTGCTGCTTACAAGTATTTCTAGGCTCATTGTGTATTTGTTAAAGAAAAGATCAATATGTTAGAGAAGAAGATCATTGTAAGAAGAGGAATGAATCCCACTGACGTGGTTGACAGTTAATCTCTATAGAGGATTCCAAATATTGGGTTTTCCAAAAGCATATATACCAAAGCTTCTAAGATGATAGAGGTTCATTGGTTGGTTAAAACACTCATTTCCCAGGCAATGGAAGAAGTTGAGTCTCAATCACTAAAAAAATCTAAGGAGGCTAGAATTTATGGAAGCTATGTATGATGCGTTGATCAAGATCAATTGGGATTTAAGGCTAGAGTATTCCAAGAAGACCTAGATTTTTAGGAAAAGGATGCCAATGAGAAGAAATTGAGGACCCTCGGTAGCTCCCTTAAACCAACTTCATCATTATGGATTTGGACTCAAACAATGACCATTAATCTTGTCCCCAAGTTGTATTGCTCTCTTATTTTTCATTTTGTTTATGTTAGTTCTGAGGATCTTCATACTCTCTATGTCTAAAGGGTTTAGAAAAAGGGATAGAATCATTTAACAAAACCTTCATTTTATTATCATGATATTTACATCTTTACATAGAATATTAACAAATTAAAGACTTCCTCCTTTAATTCTTTTTATTTTTTTACAAATCAACCAATAGGTTAATGGCATGACAATAATCTCTTATTGCACTTTTAGTTTTTACAAGGTCAAGCTTAGAAATCCCTCCCCATGAGGAAGAACAACTCCACTGTGATAGAATACTTTGTATACAATAATATAATCCATGCCTAAATTACAAAAAAAAAGGATAATTCATGCCTAAATTACAAACGAAAGGATAATATAATCCATGCCTAAATTACAAAAAAAAGGATAATTCATGCCTAAATTACAAACGAAAGGATAGAACAATTTGGCAACCTAAATTTAATTGTTGATTAAAACAACAATATTATTTTAATTCTAAATTTCAAAACAATAGTCCATACAAAATAACCATACCTCTACCGTGCTTGCAACCAAATAATAAATCAATGAAATGATGAAGATTGGAGATAACAAACCCACTCTAAAGTGGCTCCTCGACTTTCAATACATTGTAAATACCATCGTTTGGCATTCAATGAGAATGCTATCTTGTTTGATATGTTGTGTGGTTTTGGTGCCTGCAATCAAATATAAAACCTGCAATGCAGTTATATCAAATAATGTTGCCATTCAAGATGGCATCCTGCACTTTCTGAGCCCACCACTTCAACGCATTACTTTGGTCCATTGATAGTCTCTTCAATGCGTCTTTCCAGGTGTTGTAAACCAATTTCTGATCAGCGAGAGGCAGCGTGTCAGCCACATCCATAATCCCTCTCTCCAGTGCCGACAATTTCTCACCACTCATGGGATACTCCTGAATCAGCTTTACCAGGGTTTCCATCCAATTCGTTAGAAAAGAAACCCTAAATGACGCAGGAGTAATTACCTCCCCATTCCCCAGTGCATTTAGAATCCGATCAAGTAAAATATCTGCTTTAACTTTCGCATGAGCAACGTGACTGTATTTTGCTGAAACACAAAGGTCACCGTCCTCGCAAAACATTATAATAAAGGTTTCATAGAGTTTCCCATCACAGCGCCTACTAACGTCAAACAGCCACAACAGAGCAGACCACCCACGAAGAGCCTGTTTTTTCATGTCGCTAAACTCAGTGGATATGATAAGTTCAACGTTGGCACGAAACTCTTTAACAGTGCAGACCTGCATGTATCTGCAACAGCCTTAGCTGAGGTTGTATTTGCGGCCTTATAGTATCCTACAATACATTTCTCCACTTCAGTGCGCGGTAGACTATTGTTTGATCTACCAGAAATTATTGATAACATGTCTTGTAAAGTCTGTTTCAGCATATCTAGATTCCCCGACTTGTCTAATTGGCTCACACCAAGTCTGGCAGCTAACTCTGGCAAAATGTTTATCTGCAAAGAGAATAGCATAGCTCGAAGTTTGGCTTCTTGCTCCGGACTCCAACGAACAGCATTCAAATATTTCATGCATTGCTCTGTGCCCTCGTGAAATAATATTTCAGAAGCAACTGGTAGAATAGCCAGGGCTTCATCCACACCCGAGAAACAATAACTTTCGTCTGCTTCACAGGAATACATGAACTGAAAACATTTCATATAAACCTCTACACTTACAGAGCAACTTATCTTGAGTTCACGAGGCCACTCATCCAATGACCAGCGAGGAGAAAGCCACGCTTCATAAAACTCGGACTTTTTTAAAACTTGAGAATGAAGGTAAACATGATTTTCTTCCTCTCCGTTTTCACCGATCAATAGAAATTTTATGTCAGCTGTTTCCTGATCTCCAAACTGGAACGACTGTGATTGTCTGGCCATTACTACTATTCTGAAGCTTACACAAGAACGAACTCTTTTCCGAAATACCTGGCCAACGAACCCACTTTCGTCTCTTTAGTGTAGACTTATAGTTTGACACAGATATAGAATAAAAGTAACAATCACAGTCTCGCAAATTGTATGTCCACGCTATCGCTTGCTGCCTTCTCTTTTTTCTTAATCTATAGTCTATTTATACATGTTCATGGCAACAAGGTCAGCTTATTTATTATTTGGAAGATAAAAAAAGGGGGCGTGGGATAAGGGGCACTCAAATCGCCCCGCTTTTCTGGGGATTTGTTCTCCAGATTTGGTTATAAAAATGGGCTGAATCGTACTGGAACTATGCCTCGCCCAAAAACCACTCACCTGAATACCAACACTATTTGAGTGCCCCCAACAAAGGAGAATATGAACGAATTAGGGGTGTTTAAATTTTGTTCTATATTTATATTACAAAATTTTAAATAATGAAATAAGGTGTAGATGGATAATAAAAATATACGACATAAATAAACTCGATACACATAGCATGCATTTACAAATATTATAGGTACTAAAGGCCGACCTACATGGGCTTAGCCACACCCAATCAAGCCTCATGCTACGCCAAGACACAATTGTGTTTATCAAGCATGCAAAGAGACAAAAAATGAGAATGTTAAGCTAGTGAGCTCAATCACAGAGCTATAGGCATTTCAATTGGCTTCAACCAACCTTGGCACCCATACTCAACACAAGGAAGGTCCCCTTCTCTGCCATGCAGTCACTCAAGTGCCCCCTTTCCTCCAGTGTTATTCAAGGTGGGCATAAAAAGGTCCAAGTTTCGATTTTCTCTTGAATTTTATGATTTCTGGCGACACTCATTTTAGCCACAAAATTTAACTTCCAAGTTCACGAATCTAGGCTTTTCCATAGATTTTTGGCATTTAAAACTTCTCAAATTCGCCGCAAGGATTACCCATATGAATCCCCCTTCTAGATTTTACCAATACGTGAATTTCTAGACAGTTCTAACACTCGAATTTATGGGTTTCTCTTTCCTTGTGATTTCTATTCTTTTCCCTTCCAAGCCTATATATCTTACTTGGAATAGATGGATTCCGCCCCCCTCCCCACACACACAAAATGGATGGGGATGAAGGGAAGCGAATTGCTTTGACTGGAAAAAAATGTATTCTAGGTCAAGTAAATTGAACCCATAACCTATCATATGAATTTATGCACTCATCCCATGCTCCACTAAATTCCTGAGCAAATTTTTAGTAACATTCATATAGCATAATTAAAAATCAGCAAAGAAAGTCAAGATGGGTTTTCAAGATGACACTTGGTAGTAGAGGGGTTACTCTCTCACACCCCCTCGTCTCCTTAGTGGCTAGCATAGCCCCTCATTTTTGTTCCTTCCATAGCCAACTCTAGGATTTTATTTGCATTATCAATATTACATTGTTTTTACATTTTTCCATGGCTTATTAGCACATAGTTCACAAAATATAAAATACTTACCTTTATAAAATAGTCATTCACTAGCAAGGCGTTGTGTGAGAGTGGTTGGAAGGTTTGAGAGTGGGAGGTTTTGTTGTGTGAACATAATAGATGAAAATGGGGATTTGAGGGTAAGTGATACTAATAAATAAGAAGAAAAACATAGAATAACTTGCAATTAGGATAAAAACTATCGCATAATTGATTAAGCATGATGTTATTATAATCCCACATACCTTGAGTGAGGGAGCATTATTTTAAGGATCCTAATGAATTATTAAAATAAAGGAAACAAGTTACAATTGCTTTATCAAGCCTAACCGCTTTGCAAGTGATAACTACCCACCTTTTAATTCTTGTATACTCGCAATATGCATTCATAAAGCCTAAAGATTTCCTATGTTGCACCGCTAAACCGCACCTGCTAAAGGTAGATTAAAATATTTGTTGATTTTCAAAACCCTCAATAGTGGCGTTCTCCTTCTCTACTTCCAGGTTCGTCCAATGTTTTCTTCTTGGGGTCGATTACCAAGACATACATTCAAGAATATAAATGATCTTAAACAATTTAATGGTAATCTCTGTTAAGATTCAATATGCTAAGACAGACAATATCAGCATTACATTCCATTTCACAACAATAGCATATACAAGATCACTGAAAGAACAACAAGCACAACATAAACACAAGAGACACAGATTTATCCCGGGAAACCCTCATGGGGAAGAAAACCCAGCAAAGCTTCCTCAATATAGATGACCAACAATACAAAGATGTAATCCACAAGCATGAGCTCCTTCTCCTCCATAGAAGATCTCTCTCTCTCAGTTATGCACCATTCACAAGTGAGTGCAACGTGTGTTAAATGAGGAACACACCTCCTCTATTTATACACAACTCCGACTTGTCAATTACATTTACTAGGTTGGCCCCAACTTAACCACTGGGTTAAACACCCCATTACAACTGACTGGGCCGACCCCTCTAGGGTGGTCTAATAACCCTTTGACCCACATAACACAGACAGGGCCAACCCCAATAGGGAATTCTAATAACCCAAGTTACCACGGAGGAATAAACATCTCCAGATACATGACAAAGTCCCATCGGAGGAATGAAACATCTCTGGAATAATAAAGTACAAATATAATATTCTTAGAAGTTACAATATTTCAACACTTCCCCTTAACGAGAAGGGTATTATAACAACATCTGCTGGAGCAAGGAGCCATCAACTACATCATACATGAACATCTATAAATAATTGGAATCTTTCTCAACATCATCAGTAACTCAAGCAGTTACTGGAACATCTTCAATACTGGAACATCAACATCTTCAGTACTGAGTCTCCATATTCTGTAGCACTTGAACAACTACAGAAACATCAACATCATCATCTGGATCCTCACGATCATCAAAATCGTTGTCACATGATCATCCGCATCATCATCACACAATCATCAAAATCATCATCACACGATCATCAACATCGTCATCACACGATCATCAGCATCGTCATCTAGATCATCACGATTAGCAACATCGTCATCTAGATCATCATGATCAATAGCATCGTCATCTAGACCATCACAACTAGCAACATCGTCATCTAGATCATCACGTTCAACATCATCGTCATCTAGACCATCACGATCAGCATCATCGTCATCTAGATCATCACGATCAACAACATCATCATCTCACGATCATCAACATTGTCATCTCAACCAGATCCTCTCGATCAACAGTACAATAGTATCAACTAGATCCTCTCGATTCACAGCACATAGAAGCATACCCTGCAACACACATGATCTATTTACGGGATGATCAATCCCTATACTTTTAAGACACCATATAATGTCTAGGGACGATGCAGTCCACTCGTCAACTTAGACAAAGTCTAAGGACAATTTTTCGAAGACATATGTCTATGGATCAATTCAAGGACCAAAGTCTGGGGATGATACAATCCCCTCTCGTCCATGAGGGACCACTTCTCGGAGACATCTATCTACGGATCAATTCAGGGACCGAAGTCTGAGGACGATACAATCCCCTCTCGTCCTCTAGGGACCACTTCTTGTAGACATCCGTCTACAGATCAATTCAGGGACCGAAGTCCGGGGACGATACAATCCCCTAATGTCCACTAGGAACCACTTCTTGGAGACATCTGTCTATGGATCAATTCAAGGACCGAAGTTCGGGGACGATACAATCCCCTCACGTAGATTTTGAACTAGTAGTTCAGGGATGATGCAATCCCCATCACGTACATTTTGAACTAGCGGTTCCGAGATGATGCAATCCCCATCACGTACATTTTGAACTAGTGGTTCTAGGATAATGCAATCCCCATCACGTACATTTTGAACTAGTGTTTCCGGGATGATGCAATCCCCATCACGTATATTTTGAACTAGTGGTTCCGGGATGATGCAATCCCCATCATGTACATTTTGAACTAGTGGTTCTCGGATGATGCAATCCCCATCACGTACATGAAGGGACGATACAGTCCTATCATATCAACTAGGTACCATATACTGACCTCATCATCAGAACACGTAGCCTCATCATCGATACAAGTATCCTCATGATCGATACAGTATCCAAATCATCAATACAAGTATCCTCATGATCGATACAGTATCCAAATCATCAATACAAGTATCCACACCAATATGAGTATCCACATCATCAATACAAGTATCCACACCAATATGAGTATCCACATCATCAATACAAGTATCCACATCAATACAAGTATACACATCATCAATACAAGTATCCATACCAAATACAAGTATACACATCATCAATACAAGTATCCACACCAATACAAGTATACACATCATCAATACAAGTATCCATACCAATACAAGTATACACATCATCAATACAAGTATCCACAACAATACAAACATATCTTCAATACAAGTATCCATCTAATCAATATCATCATTGATATAGGTATCCATCTCGATACCAGTATCCAAATATTATTATCGAACATATCACTCCCCCTTTCGAGGAGGGTCCTTTTGAACTACACCAAGCTTGTCTTGAAAATACTCAAACTTTACTCGAGATAGAGGTTTGGTCAACAAATCAGCAACTTTTTCATCAGTTCCTACATACTCGATCTTGATAGCTCCTTTCTGCACCATATCTCGTATATAGAAATATCAGATCTCTATGTGCTTTGAATTATCATGGAACACTGGATTCTCTGTCATCTTGATACAACTCTGGTTGTCACATAGGATCACAGTGGAGTCCACCTCTAAGTCAAACAGTCCTAATAACAACTTCCGAAGCCATACCGCTTCACAACTAGCAGAGAAAGCAACTATATATATTTCACTTCAGCTATGTTGAGAGCCACACTAGACTGCTTCCTGCTAAACCACGAGATCATGGCAGATCCCAGACAATAAAATCCAGCCGATGTGCTCTTCCTGTCTGATACACTTCCTACCCAATCAGCATCTTGTGTAGCCATACAATCTGAGGTCATGATCTCTAGGACAACATAGACAAAAGTCTATTGTACCCTTTAGGTACCTCATCACATGCTTTGCAACTATCAGGTGAACACATATAGTTTCCACTAGATACTGACTCAATGTGTTCACAGCAAAGCATATATCTATCCTGGTATTCGTCAGATACATTAATGACCCAATATTATGTATGTACATAGTTACATCCACTAACTCTGATGAGTCATCCACTAATAGCTTCAAGTTGGAATCCATGAGAGTGGCCATGGTTGTACATTCGAACATATCAAATCTTCTGAAGATTTCCACAGCATACTTTCCCTGGTTGAGAAAGATTCCTTCTGATCCTTGCCATACTTCCAGACCTAGGAAGTAATGCATCAATCCGAGATCTTTCATCTCAAATTCTATAGCTAGCTTCTTCTTGCTTTCCATGATCTATTTCTCATTCCCTGTCAGAAAGAGATCATCCACATACAATAATGGTATCATCCATAACCTTAAGGTAAATGTTAGGATCAGCTTTACTTCTGGTAAATCCCGAGCCTGCGAATTCTCCCTCTGTGACTGAACATCATTCACACTCTACATTTAAGTGATCTTCTACATACCTATCTGTGCCATCTCCCATCAGATGGGACTACTGATATGAGCCTCAAGATCATTCAAACTCTATGGTGAGTTCCTTCTTGCATCCATCTAAGAGAAGAATGTCATTTGTATAAAGACACCATCGTTAACCTTGTAGCAAAGGTTGAAATCCGGATCACCCATGGTGATCATTAAGCTCATCAAATTATTATCGATCCTGGGTACCTGTACAGAGATTTGTTCAATTGACTTTTGGGATTTTTCTTCAATCACACCATTGAGAGAACAGTATTATCTAGCTACTTGGAGCAAACATCTCGTCATCACCCTCTTCCTGTTTCTAAGAGAATCTTCTAGCCACGAGCCTTCTATAGTATGTTTCATTTGTAAATCTTCTTGTTCAGTGTTCATCATTCTTCATGATCTTTCCTACAAATCAAACTTAAGTACATGATTAGTAATACTTCATAATCATCAAATCATGTTGACATGATAACCTATTATGCATACAGATATGATTTACATAGTTATGCAACTATCTTGACCAATACTTTGGCACAACACTTTTCCATATCCTGTATGCATACAGTGGCTATCTAGATGCCTTCCATCTCTACCAGAACATACTATCGAGAGCGTGCACAACTCTCAGCATGTCAGCAAAGAGATTTAATTCTAGACAATCAACAATGGAATGTTTGTCCAACTTACCAATCATATGCATATTAGTAGTATACTGTTCAATGCTATATGAATGTTTACACTCAGCATGATATATTCTAGGAATACAAATATGCATACAACTATTACAAGCAATATCATTTACTATTTCAAAGATTCAAATAACAACTCAAATACTTATCTTTTATGGTTACGTCCCGCTTGATCTTCTATTCATTCTGTACCACTATGCATGCTCAAGTGTGCACTAATGTCATCCTCATGATCTCATATACAAACATACATTCATTAGTATAATCTCAATATTATAAAAACATTATGATTCTAAATAATCTTAAGCATGTATGGTCATGATCATTTCATACATAGGTATAGTCATCTAAGATCCTAACACAAATTAGGTTTCTAACTTTAACATAGGGAAAACATACCTGGATTAGAATACATGCTTAGATATCTCTAACATACCCAAACAATATCTTTATTCTCTTCAATGATTTAGAGATCTTGTGCTAGAACCTGCATATCTCATAGGTTAAGCATAGTAGAACAAAGTCATACATACCCCCTAAGTAGAACTATGGATGAGTCTTTGTCTTCATGTCATCATGGTCATGGAACTTGATTTGTCTTCCTTGATGTACCTGTATCTTGTTAGCAGACAACATCAACCTCATACAACACCACAGTGCATTAGTACAATCATATAACCCTAATCAATGAATGTCTTCTATCATTCACATGCATTCATACTTTTACTAGGATGATAAGACAATTCTAACATTAATCAAGATTGTACTAACCTAAATAATATGAAGACAACCATATTATGAACTTAATCAAGAATAAGATTTCAGAACATACCTATATCTTGTTAAGTCATACCTGTCGAGATTTCTTGTAGTCTTCTTATGTAAGGCCTTAGCCTCATCTCCCCCTGAAACTGGACCTCAAGCTTGATTAGGGTTTGTCAGAGAAACCCTAAAAATTCAAACTTTGAATTTCACACTTTTGAATGGATGGAAATATGTGCCTTGCTGAGCTGATCAAGCTAGCATACTTCAATTTTGAAATCTCCAAATTTTGACACCTCAAAATTACCTTTGAAAATTTTGGATCTTCTCGACAGGATCCTGAACTAGGGATTCATGAAGCCCACCCTTCTGCCCAATCAAAAGATTCGATCCAAAGCTCTAATCTCTTATTTTTCTAAGGAGCTTCCATCCATGGTCACAGACTTCAAAAATTCCAACTTTTGCAGAAGCCCTAATTTTCCACCTTTCTCATCAAGGTCCCGAACTAGGGTTTGATCAAGCCCACCCTTTCGACCAACCAAAAAATTTGATCTTGGTCTCTAAATTTCTATTTTTCTGAGTAGCATTCAGTCGTGGACTCCGATTCCAAAAATTCCAACTTTCTCTGAAACCCTAATTTCCCACAACAGTGACGATTCATGAATGAAGGTGCTCAAAATCCAAATCTGTTTTGGAAGAAATATGCACCTGATTGTTTCTAGTGTAACTCCGAAATTACAAATACACAGTGTCTAAAAATTCTCCCTGTAGTATCTCGACCTGTCCTCTTTCCAACCCCATAGGTCTGACCTCAATTGGATTCTCTGAGAGAGAGTTATGCCAAGTGTCGTAACGTGACCTATTTATGGGATAAAACAGGAGAGCTAACTTGTACAGCGTTCCACGTGTCACTAGTTCAACTTCGGCCTCTGAAAACATTTCCTGAGATAGTACATTCTGTGCACTACCTATCACTCTTTACTAAATTTCATTTGGCACTTCCTAGCCCAAGTTATGACCTTTTTTCCTAGGTCACCATATTATGACTGAGATATGAAAGAGGTAGAAACCCTAACTTGTATTGATCATAAATCACAAAGTACAACGAATTAGAGGTTGTCCTTTGGAAACAAGGTACAAGGGAATGTTATCTACGACTTGTAAAGGTTTGATAGCCTGACCCTTTGCGAAAATGGTTTTATAGTGAAATTTTCAGGATGACTGGTTTTTTCTATATAAAACCCTAACCTTCAAATTGTCGCAAGTGAAGAAAGTGTCATAAGTGCCATACCTTGCCTTCCTTCACGTTAGCTCTGATACCATGTTAAGATTCAATATGCTAAGACATAAAATATCACCATTACATTCCATTTCACAACAATAGCATATACAAGATCACTAAACGAACAACAAGCACAACATAAACACAAGAGACACAGATTTATCCTGGGAAACCCTCATGGGGAAGAAAACCCAACAAAGCTTCATCAATATAGATGACCAACAATATAGAGATGTAATCCACAAGCATGAGCTCTTTCTCCTCCATAGCATATCTCTGTCTCTCAGTTATGCACCATTCACAAGTGAGTGCAATGTTTGTTAAATGAGGAACACACCTCCTCTATTTATACACAACTCCGACTTGTCAATTACATTAACTAGGTCGGCCCCAACTTAACCAGTGGGTTAAACACCCCATTACAATTGACTGGGCCGACCACTCTAGGGTGGTCTAATAACCCTTTGACCCACATAACACATACAGGGCCGACCCCAATAGGGAAGTCTAATAACCCAAGTTACCACGGATGAATAAACATCTCCGGATACATGACAAAGTCCCATCGGAGGAATGAAACATCTCCGGAATAATAAAGTACAAATATAATAGTATTAGAACTTACAATATTTCAACAATATCATAGTTACCACTCCTGCTACCTTCCACTTTCACTTTGTTTTTAATTCCTTTTTGTTTATAATCATGTAGATAATGTCGTCACAACTGCAACACCTAGACAAGTTGATGAGTGCACAGGATGGAAATATTTGATCCTTCAAGTTTGGATCCATTTGAAGTGCTAAGGCATGATGAAATCTAGTGCGAGAAGAATTTGATGATCTAGGTGTCTCGACAATTTTGATGTTTCAATGACAAAGAAAAGCAGAAGTGATTATCTATTAAATTTCATGCAATCAATTATTTTATGACATGGATCACGAGAGTTATTATGATCGACTTTTTTTGGTACTCCGCACTAACTTCAAAATGGAGTCACAAACGATTGCTATGACAACCTCGGCCTGTCATTATTGTTGTCATCATGCCTCCAATTATGAGTTTGGTCTCATAGATCTCTATGGCATTTATACCCCAATATGCACGCAACCAATAGGTCATCATATGTTTTCAGGATTCAAAAATACAGTAAGATATCTTTCATTTAGAATGGTTGGGAATTTTCTAGTTTTTATTTTATTTTAGGTAATAAACTCAATAGAAATTTAAATATTTTGTCTATCGACATTCACCGATCACAAGTTAAGTGGTTGTGCTATTTATGTTATATTATCAAATGTTAATGTGTTTTTCTGATTGCGTTAATGGTTTTAAGGATACATTCTCAGTTATAAGTATATGCTATTTCACTCGTAATTTCATTATGAGAATAAATTATGTGTTGATTCCCACACACATTTATGAGAATAAAATCTGCGTCGATTCCCACACACATTTTTGTTTAGCTCCTCCAAAAGATTATGTCATGAAACAAAAACAAATCATTTAATATATATGCAAGCTTGAACCTCGTAATTGATTGTGTTAGAAATGAAACCAAAATTTTCTTGTTGAGGACACAATGTGAAGAGTAGTCTAAGTACCTTATCATTGTACCAGCTATATATTGCAGTAAGGGCATACTCCAAAGTCCTTGTATTGGAGGATATGATAATCAGAGGGTATTTTGGGAATGGTTCTATCGCAATTTAGTCTTCGAAAATATATGGGGACAAGCTTCTTTAGAGTCCTTCTCATAAACTTTGCAAGCGCTTCATCTCCAACTTTTGGTTGTTTGAATGTATAAACATCCAACAATTTATCTAACAATGTTTCTTCATTGTCCATAAACAATATTGCTGGAAACAACACAACACAAAGAAGACACCACCAAGGTGGTGAATGCAGAACTACTATGATTATCGAATATCTTGGATTTTTCTAAATGGTTTGCAACACCTAAAGCTTCTAGAAATCCAAGATGAACCTTTTAGATTTGACTGAATTGATACCATAAGAAATCAAAATCTTTTCCTCAATCATCTGTATCAAATTCTCTGTACCTCTGAACCTGGCTATCACTATCAGCGATGCGTCTACTTCCTTATCGCAGAATATAAATGCTTTGGTTATTTCTTTTGCAAGTGATATGATTGCATTTTCAACATAAATTGATGAACACAAAATTATTCACACAAAAATCGATAAATATGCAATGGTTAATAATATATAGTTTATTGAAGCCAAAGAGTTGCATATCATTCCACGAAATGCATATGAAGGATGATATTGATAGAGTATTGCATGAATAAGTAATTGAAATAAAGATTAACTTACAATGTTCTATGACTATGTATTTGATAACAAATTTATTTCCATAAACTATAGTTGAAAACCATGATGCAAAGGTCTACCTAGAAGCTAGTCCTAGGTTCAACGGTTTATTCAATAACCCCACTAGTTCCACCATCATACTTAATAATGCTCAATAAGGAAGATAAAATTTTAGAAACTACTTGGACCCTCTACTTGGTATTACGATACTTCATCTTGAACAAATCAAAACATTAAACCAAACCCTAACTCACGATGTTCACAAAGCATGAAATCCTTATAATTTAATTATAAGCACATTAAAAGAAGCTATAAAATAAAGAAATAGATCAATACAATCATTGGTGGGTGGGATGAACAAGGTTTTTATATATTGGAAATGCACAATTCTGAGAAAGCAAACTTACATGTCGTTCCAGTTTAGCGCGGTTTATTCAGTTCAGATCGGTGAGGCGGCTCATATCCACATTGAATAATTTTAATGGCATGAAGTTTAATTACTTAACTCGATAATAGAATGAAGTTTAATGGCATGAAGTTTAATTTCTTAACTCGATCCCATTTAATTCTATGGGAGAATGCCATAGGAGGTGTTGCGAAGAGTATGCCATTGTAGACTCAAGGTCCTGATGGTCCCGACAACCTAGATGTCTTATGGTTTGATATTCAATGGTGTACTCGATTGGTGATAGTTCGAAGTATCATTAACTATGAGACTTTCATCTCTATTCCAAGTATCATTAACTATGAGACTTTCATCTCTCTTCCAAGTATCATTAACTATGAGACTTTCATCTCTATTGAGATTATTCTTGTTAAGCTCAATTTCAATAACTCCTTGAATTTTTCTCTTGCCATAATGGTCAATTTTAGTAATAATCTGAGCTTTATCAATACAAATAATATGGCTTGTGTCTTAAGAGTGCTCAGGACCGAACTTCTTATGCGATTGTGTTTGATATCTATGCAATGTTCCTTCAACCTTGCTTGTAAGGATATTCCAATCTCACCAATATATTGTTCACCACAACAACATGGAATGATGTAGACACATTTCTAAATATTTGGATCAATAAGGTCCTTAGCACAATCCAGTAAGTCTTTTATAGTATTATGAGGAGCAAATACAACTTTAATATTCATTTTCTTGAGAATTTTAGCAATTTTATCTATGGTTCCTTTAATACAAGGCAGTGTGATAGTTTTAACTTTGAATGGATCCAAGATTTGAGGTGCTTTTGTTTGGATTTCAAGACAACCTTTTTAAATTGATGATCCTTATAGTCGTTTCTTTGGAAAACCCAATTGGAAATATGTGATGGTTGTTCCCTCATTGTCAATGTACCAATAACTTTATTTCTCGATGGAGGTTCGGAGTTTTTCTTTAGCCGGTGATTTAGTCACTAGTTTTGTAATGTTTTTTCAGTCCAATAAGTTTCCATTCCCAGGAAAAATACGGCTTGTATATATATGTATTTTTGCTTGTTAATGAAAATAGATGAAAAAAGAGAAACATAGAAGAAGAAGAAGAAATTGGTTCTTCTATGTCTACATATTTTGCATATTTGTGAGTTTGTAAACTCCCCTATAGCCTTCAATTTGATCCTCTTCTATAACCTATCCCACATAAGAACTCTATTGTTTAAAATAAGACAAATAAATAATATGCTCTTGGGTGGGGCTGTAGTCTTTCAAAGCTATTTCCACCTCTAATTCCTCTCCCTCCCAACCACCTATGTCATCGATAAGTATCCCAGTCTAGTTGAATATTACCCCCTTGTTGAATTAAAAACCTTAACGAGCTCATACTCTTCATTGCTTATGTGAATATGTGCCTGATTGAGTGAGTTGATGTATTGTTTCCACTGGGTTTTCTAGTCCCCAGGCAAACCCAAAACCTCCACATATATACAAACTTTTTTCTAGATGTTGGTGGAATGAGCATCCACTACTTTATCTAAGGTGAATCATCCTTGTTCCTGTAGATGGTAAATCAAATCAAAATTGAGCTTCATGTTTCCCTTACAACCAATATTCCATGCTAAGTATTGTCTAATTATTGGAAAGGCCAAAGTCAATGCCTTCCATTGATTGGAAACCAAGTGAATATGCTTGTTTCTTCTACAAATCTAGTCAATGATCGAGCTAGGAGCTAAATAATTTGCAGTTAGAATACTCCACCATAGACTCTCCCAGGACGAAAAGTTCCAAGGGGATTTAGAAACTAGTACTCGGTTAAATAAGAAAATGTTCTTTATACCCAACCCGCGAGAATCTTTTGGGGCTATAACAGTTTTCCAACTTGTAATATAGCTTTCCAACTTGTAATTATTTATAATCAATCCCGGTATATTCATAATATCGAAACTCTAATTACCAGGCCTTCTTTTAACACGGTGCTTTTACAAAATAATCGATGCCTTGGGAGGCCTCTAGTTCCCTTCTAACGCTCCAACACAGGTTGGGAAAGAAGAATCTGGATTGGGATTCCAAGGAACAAAATTGTAGGTCGAGTTCCTCTCACAAGGGTACACTCCCTTAGAACCAGCTTCCTCAAGGTCAATGGCATGAACTGGTCTCTCTACCTAGGGCATCTCTAGTCCTCTCTCTCAAGTACCAGACTCTGGGCAGTACAAGGTGATGGAAAGATTGAGTAGGAATGAATACTAACTCTCAAACTAAATTATCACCTTTTATATGCATGGATTTATATTTCCATGTGCTTCTCCAAATGAGACCACTTTTCCCCTCTTAATCACCTCTTAAGATAATTAAATAATGCTTTAATTAAAGTATGACTCTTAGTCATGGTTTATGAAATTTGGGTTAAATTTTTAAGGCTAAGGAAATAAGATAAATCCCCCTAGGATCATTTCCCTTAGCCCACAATCACTTCCTCAATTGTGGAATCCTAGCCCCCCCATCTCTTCTTTGTTCTTCTTCATCTACAGCCATCGGGGATTTTATATTAATATCAAAATTTACATATTTACAATGTATTAGTCATCCTATACCATTTGTTTCCATATTCTAGCCTTTACATCAATATATACATGATTACATTATGGGGTAAAAAATGCCATGTTACAATATTATACAACAAGGGGACACTAACATTGTTCTTGGAAGGTAATGAAGTGGTGGAGAATTGGTGGTGGAAGAAATTCTAGTAAATAAAAGCTCCTCTATTTGTTCATGTGGTTGGTTTTGTCAAATAAAATTCTTACATGGGATATACATTGTTGAAACTTGCATGGAAAGGGCCAAGTATTTATTTCCTATCTAGAAATAATGTCGAGACAATACATTGATCACTTACTTTGAGGATACCATTTTTCAAGCGAGGAAGTTGTCATTAAGGGGGGATAGGCTCTAATGCCTCCTTCCTTCTTCCATTGTGTAATTTTTGTAAATCCTTCAATATTATCCCAAGTTGTTCTCAAGGGGGGATGTTAGGATATTTAGACACTTAGGAGTTAGTTAAGATCAACATGGTCTAACGTGTCTTTAGTCAAAATGTGTTTATTTAGTATGCATTTTTTCTTATATAATCTCAGGGTCATGATATATTCCAGAAATAAAGTGATCTGATAGTTCATCTTCTCTTCGGTAGTAAGGACTGCTTTTATCTGTGGTTGAGCACCGAACTAGTCAATGATATCTATTTAAAGGGAATGGAGGGCCATTAGCTAATGGTTCATTGTGGGAAACTCATATGTAAATTATTTTTCCTCTTACATTAATATACTACCTCAACTAGCCATTTGGATACGATTCTGGAATGTTTCCCTCTATGGAGGTTTTAACCATGTAAAACATCAGCATGTCAATTTTTTATTTGCTTGTGTGTCATTTCTTAAGGTGTTTGACCTATGTGGGAATAACTTGCTTTAGTTGAGCAGTTTGCTTTTTACAAGTATTGCCACACTCATTCTCAAATTGCCAGGGAAAAGATCAATATGTTGGAGAAGAAGGCAATTGTGAGAACAGGATTGAATCCCATTGAATTGGCTAACAATTAAGCTCTTTAGTGGATTCCAGATATTGAATTTTCCAAAAGCGGAGGTACTAGAGCTTCTAACATGATAAATATTGATTGGATGGTTAAAACGCTCATTAACTAGGCAATGAAGAAAACGAGTCTCAATCACACTAAAAAATACTAAGTTATAATTCAGGGAAGCTAAGTATAATGCATTGATTAAGATCCATTGGGTGTCAAGGCTAGAGTAGTCTAGGAAGACCCAAATTTTTTGGAGAAGGATGTTGAGGAGAAGCAAATTGAGGTCCCTCAATAGCTCCCTTAGACCTATTTCATCTTTATAGACCTATTCTTAGACAATGACCAATAATCTTACTCGTCAAGTGTCATGGTTCTCTTATTTTTTAGTTTATTTGTGTTAGTTATGAGAATGTTCATAGACCCTCTAGGTTTATAGGGTTAGAGAAAAAGATGAAGTCACTCAAGGAGACCTTCATTTTTTTATCATGTTATGTTACTCTCTAAACCAACCTATTAGCAAGTTATAGGCTCCCTCTTTTAGTTCCTTTTTTTATTTTTTTTGGCAAATAAACCTCTAGGTTAATGGCATGGAAATAGTCTATTAACACACTTTCAGTTTTTACAGAGCTGATATTAGAAATCCCTCAATAAGTGGAAGAACAACTCCATGGTAATGTAATATTTTTTACAATAATATAATGGATGCCTAAATTGCAAAACAAAAAGTAGAACACATTGACAACCTACTCCCCTACAAAATATTTAGAGCTTCAAAATTAACTATTGACTAAAACCAATATACTATTTTAATGCAAAATTTCACATGAACTTCATACAAAAGAACCATACCTCTATAATTGGCTTGCCACATTGTTTTCAACCAAATAATAAATTGATCTCATGATTAATATTGGAACTAACATACTCGCTCTAAAGTGCCTCTACATTTTTTAATATCAATGTTGCAGGTGAATCCTATAATTGTTTGATTCGACTTTCAATACATTTTAAATACCATTGTTTGACATTAAATGAAAATGTTGTCTTGTTTTATATGGTGTTTAGAAAGTGCAAAAAACATATTTTTCCAAGACAATGTAGAGTGGCATAATCAAAATACCCATTGTAGGCATAACCATTAAACATATTGTTCCATGAAGCCACATGTCATTCAAACATTTTTTCAAACACTTGGTGTGAAAGCTTTACAAAAACACACTTAACATACATGTCTATGAGAACATTTCTTAGAGAGACATTGGATTGAATTCTCCTTCTTATTATTTCACGATGAAGTTTCTTACCATATTTTAAATCCAAGAAGCTCATACATGTTAGGAGAATGCTAGAAGGTGAAGGCATTTGGCTCAATACCCACTCTTTGAATTTAATCTAATAGATCCAAGGATTATTTAATCATGCATGAACTATGTGGGTTGTTAAGATTCAATATGCTATGACAGAAAATATGAGCATTACATTCCATTTCACAACAATAGCATATACAGGATCACTAAAATAACAACAAGCACAGCATAAACACAAGAGACATAGAATTATCCTGGGAAACCCTCATGGGGTAGAAAACCCAGCAACGCTTTCTCAATATAGATGACTAGCAAATACAAAAATGTAAACCATAGACATGAGCTCCTTCTCCTCCATAGAAGATCTCTCCCTCACCTATGCGCTATTCACAAGTGAGTGTAATGTGTGTTAAATGAGGAACACACCTCCTCTATTTATACATAACTCTGACCTGTATTTTACATTGACTAGGTCGGCCCCAGCTTAATTACTTAACATAATGTGGCAGGGCCGACCCCACTAGGGTGGTCTAATAACCCCTTTAACCCACATGACTCATACAGGGCCAACCCCCACTAGGGAAGTCTAATAACCCAAGTTACCATATTCTCCACGGAGGAATAAAACATCTCCGGATATACAATAAAGTCTTCACGGAGGAATGAAACATCTCCGGAATAATAAAGTACAAATATAATATTCTTAGAAGTTACAATATTTCAACACTCCCCCTTAACAAGAAGGCTATTATAACAACATCTGCAAAAGCAAGGAGTCATCAACATCATACATGATACATCTATAAATCATTGGAAGCTTTCTTTATACATCATCAATAACTCAAGCAGTTAGTGGAATATCTTCAATACTGGAACATCAACATCTTCAGTACTGAATCTTCATCTTCTGCAGCACTCGAACAGCTACAGCAATATCAACATTTGGATCCTCACGATCATCAACATCATCATCTCACGATCATCAGCATCATCATCACACGATCATCAGCATCGTCATCACACGATCATCAGTATCGTCATCTAGATCATCACGATCAACAACATCATCATCTAGATCATCATGATCAACAACATCATCATCTAGATCATCACAATCAATAGCATCGTCATCTAGATCATCACGATCAACATCATCGTCATCTAGACCATCACGATCAACATCATCGTCATCTAGACCATCACAATCAACAGCATCGTCATCTAGATCATCACGATCAGCATCATCGTCATCTATACCATCACGATCATAATCATTGTCATCTAGACCATCACGATCAACATCATCATAATCTAGATCATCATGATCAACAACATCGTCATCTAGATCATCACGATCAACATTACAATAGCATTTACTGGATCCTCTTGATCAACAGTACATAACAGCATACCCTTCAACACACGTGATCTATTTACGGGATGATAAATCCCTATACATTTAAGACACCATATCATGTCTAGGGACTATGCATTCCACTCATCAACTTAGACAAAGTCTAAGGACCATTTTTCGAAGACATATGTCTACGGATCAATTCAGGGACTGAATTCCAGGGATGATACAATCCCCTCTCGTCCACTAGGGACCACGGAGACATATGTCCACGGATCAATTCAGGGACCGAAGTCCGGGGATGATACAATCCCCTCTTGTCCACTAGGGACCACTTCTCGGAGACATCTGTTTACAAATCAATTCAGGGACTGAAGTCCGGGGATGATACAATCCCCTCTTGTCCACTAGGGACCACATAGACATATGTCTGCGGATCAATTTAGGGACTGAATTCCATGGATGATACAATCCCCTCTCATCTACTAGGGACCACTTCTCGGAGACATATGTCTATGGATCAATTCAGGGACCGAAGTTCGTGGATGATACAATCCCCTCACATCCACTAGGGACCATGGAGATATATGTCTGCGGATCAATTCAGGGACCAAAGTCCAGGGATGATACAATCCCATCTCGTCCACTAGGGACCACTTCTCGGAGACATCTATCTATGGATCAATTCAAGGATCGAAGTTCGGGGATGATACAATCCTTTCTCATCCACTAGGGACCATATTCTCAAAGACAATTTTCTACGGATCAATTTAGGGACCAAAGTCTGGGGATGATACAATCCCCTCACGTACATTTTGTACTAGTGGTTTCAGGATGATGCAATCCCCATCACGTACATTTTGAACTAGTGGTTCCAAGATGATGCAATCCCCATCACGTACATTTTGAACTAGTGGTTCCGGGATGATGCAATCCCGGTCACGTACATTTTGAACCAAACGTTCAGGGATGATGCAATCCTATCATCCACTTAGACAAAGTCTAAGGACCACTTATCAGCCTTATCGTTGATATCATCGACCTCATCATCGAGATAGGTAACCTAATCATCAATACATGTATCCTCATCATCGATACAAGTATCCTCATCATCAATACAAGTATCCTCATCATCGATACAATTATCCTTGTCATTGATACAATATCCTCATCATCGATACAAGTATCCATATCATCAATACAAGTATCCTCGGCATCGATACAAGTATCCTTGTCATCGATACAGTATCCTCATCATCAACACAAGTATCCATATCATCAACCTTATCGTTGATATAGGCAATCTCATCATTGATACACGTATCCTTATTGATACCAGTATCCAAATAGCATCATCGACCACATAACTCCCCCTTTCGAGGAGGTCCTTCTGAACTACACCAAGCTTGTCTTGAAAATACTCAAACTCTACTCGAGACAGAGGTTTGGTCAACACATCAACAATTTGTTTGTTAGTGCTCACATACTCGAGCTTGATAGCTCCTTTCTGCACCATATCTCGTATATTGAAATATCGAATCTCTATGTGCTTTGACTTATCATGGAACACTGGATTCCTTGTAATCTTGATACAACTCTGGTTGTCACACAGGATCACAGTGAGGTCCATCTCTAAGTCAAAAAATCCTGATAACAAGTTTCGAAGCCATACCGCTTCACAGCTAACAGAGCAGGAAGCTATATATTCCGCTTCAGCTGTGCTGAGAGCCATACTTGACAGCTTCCTACTAAACCACTAGATCATGGCAGATCCCACACAATAACATCCACCCGATGTGCTATTCCTGTTTGATACACTTCCTGCCCAATCAGCATCTGTGTAGCGCCCATACAATCTGAAGTCATGATCTCCACGATAACATAGACCAAAATCTATGATGCCTTTTAGGTACCTCATCACTTGCTTTGCAGCTAGCAAAGCATATATATGGCCTGGAATTCGTCAGATACATCAATGACCTAATAATCTATTTGTACAGAGTTACATCCACTAACTTTGATGAGTCATCAACTAACAGCTTCAAGTTTGAATCCATGAGAGTGGCCATTCCAACACATCAAATTTTTTCAATATTTCTCAGCATACTTTCCCTGCTTGAGAAAGAGATCATCCACATACAATAATAGTATCATCCATAACCTTAAGGTAGAGGTTAGGATCAACTTTACTTCTGGTAAATCCCAATCTTGTCAAGAAGCTATCAATTTTCTCTCTGTGATTGAACATCATTCACACTTTGCATTGAGTGATCTTCTATATATCTATTCGTGCCATCTCCCATCAAATGGGTCTACTAATATGGGCCTCAAGATCATTCGAACTTTTGTGGTGAGTTCCTTCTTGCATCCATTTAAGAGAAGAATTTCATATGTATATAGAAACCATCTTCAACCTTGTAGCAAAAGTTGAAATCCGTATCACCCATGGTGATCATTAATCTCATCAAATGACTATCAATCTTGGGTACCCGTACAAAGCTTTCTTCAATTGAATACTGGGAGTTTTATGGATTCACACTTCTTCTTCAATTACACCATTAAGAGAATGGTCTTATCTATCCACTTGGAGCAAACAACTCATCATGATCCTCTTCCTATTTCTAAGAGAATCTTCTAGCCACAAGCCTTCTATAGCATGCTTGATTTGTAAGTCTTCTTGTTGAACATCCATCACTTGTTCGGTGTTCATCATTCTTCATGATCTTTCCTACAAATCAAAGTTAATTACATGATTAGTAATACTTCATAATCATCAAATCATGTTGACATGATAACTTTTTATGCATACAAATATGATTCACATGGTTATGCAACTATTTTGACCAATACTTTGGCACAACACTTTTTCATATCCTATATGCATACAGTGGTTATCTAGATTCCTTCCATCTCTACCAGAACATACTATCGAGAGTGTGAACAGCTCTCAGCATGTCAGCAAAGAGGTTTCATTCTAGACAAGCAACAATGGAATTTTTTTCCAACTTACCAATCATATTCATATTAGTACTATATTGTTCAATGCTATATGAATGCTTACACTTAGCATGATATATTCTAGGAATACAAATATGCATACAACTATTACGAGCAATATCATAGACTATTCAATAATTCAAATACTTATATTTTTATGTCTTGTGAGGTTGCTTCCTTCTTGGTCTCTACTTCCCTTCCATGTCATGAGCTTCTATCCATCCTTGACCACTATGCATGCTTAAGTGTGCACTAGTGTCATCATCATGATCTCATACATAATCATACATTCATTAGTATAAACTCAATATTATCACAACATTATGATTCTAAGTAATCTTGAATATGTATGGTCATGATCATTCAATACATGGGTATACTAAGATCCTAGCACAAAGTAGGATTGTAACTTGACATAGGAAAACATACCTGGATTAGATACATGCTTAGTAATGTCTAACATACCCAAAAATATATTTATTCTCTTCAATGATTTAGAGACCTTGTTCTAGTAACCTGCATACCTCATAAGTTAATCATAGTAGAAATAAATCATACATACCTCATAAGTAGAGCTTCTAAAGACTATGGATAAATCTTTGTCTTTATGTCATCATGGTCATAGAACTTGATTTGTCTTTCTTGATGTACCTGTCTTTTGTTAGCAGAGAACATCATCCTCATATAACACCACAAGTGCATTAGTACAATCATATAACCTTGATCAAAGAATGTCTTCTATCATTCACATGCATTCATACTTTTACTAGGGTGATAAGACAATTCTAAGATTAATCAAGATTGTACTAACCTCAATAATATGAAGACAAGCATATTATAAACTTAATCATGAACATATTTCAACACATATCTGTATCTCCTCAAGTCATACCTGTGAGTATTACTTTTAACCCAATCCACTTTGATTTGCTGAAACTGGATCTGGAGCTGGATTAGGGTTTGTCAGAGAAACCCTAAAAATTCAAACTTTGAATTTCAAACTTCTAAATGGATGGAAAGATGCGCCTTGCTGAGCTGATCTAGCTAGCATACTTCAATTTCGAAATCTCCAAAATTTGACCCCTCAATATTGCCTTTAAAACTTCTAGATATTCTGGACAAGATCCTGAACTAGGGTTTGATGAAGCCCACCCTTCTGCCCAATCAAAAGGTTCGATCCAAAGCTCTAAACTTTGATTTTTCTGAGGAGATTCCAGCCGTGGTCACAGACTTCAAGAAATCCATCTTTTGCAGAAGCCCTAATTTCCACCTTTCTGATCAAAATCCTGAAATAGGGTTTGATCAAGCCCAGCCTTCTGACCAACCAAATTTTTTTATCTTGGTCTCTAAATTTCGATTTTTCTTAGGAGAATTCATCCGTGGTCTCTTATTCCAAGAATGAAGGTGCTCAAAATCAAAATCTGTTTTGACAGAAATATGCAACTGCGTTTTTCTGGTGTAACTCTGAAATTAAGAATCCAAAGGTTCTGAAACTTCTTCCTATGGTAGCCCGAACTGTCTTCTTTCTAACCCCAAAGGTCTGACCTCAATTGGATTCTCTAAGAGAGAGTTATACCAAGTGTCGCAACGTGACTTGTTAATGGGATAAAAAAAAAGAGTTAACTTGTACGACGTGCCACGTGTCATGGGTTCAGTTTTGGCCTCTAAAAAAGTTTAGTGAGAAACTATAGTCTGTTCTCTAACTGTAACTTTTTATGAAATTTCATTTGGAGCTTCCTAGCCCAAGTTGTGACCTTTTTTCCTAGGTCACCTGTTTATGACTGAGATGTGGAAGAGGCAGAAACCCTAACTTGTACTGATCATAAATCACAAAGTACAACGAATCTGAGGTTTTCCTTTGGAAAAAAGGTACATGGGGATGTTTCCTATGACCGGTAAAGGTTTCAGATCCCAAACCTTCTCCAAAATGGATTTATAGTGAAAGTTCCATGATGACTGGTTTTTGCTATATAAAACCCTTACCTTCAAATTGTCGCAAGTGAAGCAAGTGTCGTAAGTGCCATACATTGCCTTCCTTCATGTTATCTCTGATACCATGTTAAGATTCAATATGATAAGACAGAAAATATCATCATTACATTCCATTTCACAACAATAGCATATACAGGATCACTGAAAGAACAACAAGCACAGCATAAACACAAGAGACACAGATTTATCCTAGGAAACCCTCATGGGGTAGAAAACTGAGAAAAGCTTCCTCAATATAGATGACCAACAAATTAAAATATGTAAACCATAGAAATGAGCTCCTTCTCCTCCATATAATATCTCTCCCTCACCTATGCGCTATTCACAAGTGAGTGTAATGTGTGTTAAATGAGGAACACACCTCCTCTATTTATACACAACTCCAACTTGTGTTTTACATTAACTAGGTCGGCCCCAACTTAATTACTTAACATAATGTGGTAGGTCCGACCCCACTAGGGTGGTCTAATAACCCCTTTAACCCACATGACTCATACAGGGTCGACCCCCACTAGGGAAGTCTAATAACCCAAGTTACCACATTCTCCATGGAGGAATAAAACATCTCCGGATATACAATAAAGTCTTCACGGAGGAATGAAACATCTCTGGAATAATAAAGTAGAAATATAATATTTTTAGAAGTTACAATATTTCAACATTGGCGAGGAGTACTTTACCTTCACACATACCAAGCAACTTGAGAGAGCTAGCAACTTGAGTTTAAACATGCCTGGAATTTAGCAAATTTGGCAAATTGAGCAAGCAACTCAATCCATTCACAAATACCAAGTATATATAGAGAGAGCTATTTAATAATTATTATTATCGAGATATTATATAGTTAATAATAATATTTATTATTATAGGAAAAGTATGGTATATTTAAGCATATTAATTATGTGTTTCCTCTATGCAAGTTATAACTTTGAATCCACAAGGGTAGGCTAAATCATTAATGTGTAGTCTCACATCCCATGTCAACAAGACGGGGTAGGGAGATATATAAATGATTTGGTAATGTTCAAATATTAAGATCCATCTTAAACTTGAATCTATTAAGCACCGATAGGGATCCAATTTCTTGTTGTGTAAATTTTTTCTTGGTATGTAAAAAAATTAAGATAAAAATAGAATTAATTACTATTTATAAGTTGTGAGCCGACATTAATTTTTTTAATTAATTTTTATTTCTAGGTAATGTAACGTGACAACATCTCCCCCATACTAGGTTGTAGATCACTTCACCACTCCTGGTACAATAAGATTTAGATACTACATTAATTGAAGACAATGAAGACAGTAGTAGAATTTGGATCAAATATAAATATCCAAGAAAAATCTATGATTTCAGTCCTAACTGACATAAGTTGGGTGAAATATGGGCTAAGTATTGAAATTCATGATGTAAAGAATTATATTGTATAATTTATTGGGGGTGGTGTCATGAAGTGTGGTTGACACATCCATACATATTGTAAAAAATAATTCAATATGAAAAATTAAAATTAAAATGATAAAGCACGTTAAAATGGACTCAATTACATATATGTAAAATATAGTACAATTTTATATTTACATAATCCTTTATTAGGCATTTATGTTCATTATTGATCTATATTAATAGTTTATGTTAGCAATTTATAGATATATAACTTAAAATGCACCAAAATTTGACGAATTTTAAAGTATTTAGCTTCTAAAAATTGTCATTACTAACCTTTTAGGTTGCATAGTCACAAATTAACCATTTTATATGAGCGGTATGGTCTAAAAATTGAGTGGGTGGAGATTATACAACAAGGAGACACTAACGTTGTTCTTTGAAGGTAATGAACATTGAAGTGGTGGAGAATTGGTGGTGGAAGAAACTCTAGCAAATACAAGCTCCTCTATGTGTTCACGTGGTTGGTTTTTCCAAATAAATATATTACATAGGACATACATTGTTGAAACATCCATGGCAAGGGCCAAGTATTTATTTCCTATGTAGAAATAATGGTGAAACAATACATCACTTACTTATAGACTACCATTTTGTAAGAGAAGAAGTTGTCATTGAGGGGGGATAGGCTCTAATGCCTCATTCCTTCTTCCATTGTATCATTTTTGTAAAACTTTTGATCCTATCACAAGTTGTTCTCAAGGGAGGATGTTAGGATATTTAGACACTTATGAGTAAGTTAAGATCAATTTGGTCTAATGTGTCTTTAGTTAAAGTGTGTTTATTTACTATGCATTAGTATGCATTTGTACTTATATAATATAATGGTCATCATATGCGATAGACATAAAGTGAACCGATGGTTCATCTTCTCCTCGATCTTAAAGACTACTTTTAGTTGTGGCTTAGCACCCAACTAGTCAATGATATATATTTAATGGGAATGGAGGGTCATTAGCTAATGGTTGAGTATGGGAAACTCATGTAAATTATTTTTCCTTTTACATTAATATACTGCCTCAACTAGCCATTTGGATACAATTGTGGAATGTTTCCATTTATGGGGGTTTTAACCATGCAAAACATTAGTGTGTCGATTATTTATTTGCTTGTGTGCCATTTCTTAAGGTGTTTGACCTATGTAGAAATAACTTGTTTTAGTTTATCAGTTTGATGCTTACAAGTATTTCTAGACTCATTCTGAATTTGTTGAGGAAGATATCAATATGTTGGAGAAGAAGGCCATTGTGAGAAAAGGAATGATTCCCATTGAATTGGTTGACAATTAAGCTCTCTGGTGGATTCCATATACTGGGTCTTACAAAAGCAAAGATACTACAACTTCTAAGATGATTGATATTTATTAGCTGGTTAAAACACTCATTAATTAGTCCATGGAAGAAAAAGAGTCTCAATCTGATCCGAAAATGACAAGATCTACTAACACTTGAATTTGCATGTGAATTCTTAAACCAGTTAACTTATAAAAATACTTGAAATAGCAAGCTTGTCAAAGGATCACAAATAATTGAAAAATAATATAAATGAAAAAATAATCCAAACCATAAGAATGTGGACACCGTATGATAATAGAGTGCAAACCATAAGAATGTGGACACCTTATGATAACAGAGTGCAAACCATAAGAATGTGGACACCGTATGATAACAGAGTTCGTCCGTGATGGACTATGTCTCCAGGTCCATCTTCAATGAGGATTGATCTTATTAGTCTTCAAAAATATTTGAACAGGTACAAAATGCCGTCGTCCTTCAAGCATTCTCTCCTCAAAAGCTTCAATGCTTCCATTGTCAAATTACATTGGTTTATATAGCCAAGGTTACATAACACATCTCCACATTCCATGGCATTTGATCCCAAACTAAATGGGATAAATATTTACTTAACATGGAGAAAATATATGACAATCCCAAATTTTATGGCAAATTAAAACCATATAATAAAAATAATACAAAGGATGTAAACTTTTGGCATAGGTGCACCCATATTGGGGATCAAATCTACCCCAAATCAAGCTTAAAACCAATATATGCGCACATCCATTATTCATATATTGGGGAGCGATGGTATCGGTATTCTTATTATTCAATAACTGAAGAATACAACAACTCTCAACTCTCCAATATCTTCTCTTACGAGAATACAAGAAATATATACATTTCTTACACGGTTAATCATAACTGACCATATTCGGTTTGGCAGTTATATAGTCACCGAGAGACCGGTTGTCACCCGTTTCCAACAATCTCCACCTTGACAACAATTTACCTGATACCATTGCTCATTGCTCTATTCATCACCTTTCTGGCAAGCCTAGAGAAGCTAAGCACCATCGTAGCTTCTCTAAAGTAACTAGCTTCGTGAACATGTCTGCACTATTGTTTTGAGTGCGAATCTTTTCAAGAACCACTCCACCTTCATCAACAACATGTCGAACAAAATGATATTTTACAGGAATATGTTTTGTCTTACTATGATAAGCTGGATTTTTAGCCAAATGAATAGCATTTTGACTATCACAGAAAATTTTTATAGTGTTCTGAATCTTTCCTAACTCACCCAGCAAACCTTTTAACCAGATTGCCTCTTTGCAAGCATGTGAAGCAGCTATATATTCTGCCTCTGTAGTGGACAAAGAAACAATATTCTGAAGCTTCGACATCCAACTAATAGCTCCACCTGCAAGAGTAAAAACATAAATTGAAGTGGACCTCCTCTTGTCCAAATCACCTGCAAAATCAGAATCAACATAACCACAGACTCCATCACTACAACCATCAAAAGTGATACAATAGTCACTTGTGCCTCTAAGATACCGAAGCACCCATTTCACTGCTTCCCAATGCTCTTTTCCTGGATTTACCATGTATCTACTGACAACACCAACTGCATGTGAAATATCTGGTCTTGTACTTATCATCGCATACATCAAACTTCCTACTGCATTAGCATATGGTACATGAGACATATACTGCTTTTCTTCATCATTTTTAGGACTCAAACCTGAAGAAAGCTTGAAATGAGAAGCTAAAGGGATACTAGAAGGTTTCACCTTATCCATACCAAATTTCTGAAGTATTTTCTCCACATACTTTTTTTGTGATAACCACAGCTTGGCATTTTTCCTGTCTCTGTGTATCTGCATGCCCAAGATCTGATTTGCTTTTCCTAGATCCTTCATATCAAACGTCCTAGCCAACTAAGCCTTTAATCTGTTGATTTCAAACATGCTCTTTCTTGCGACAAGCATATCATCAACATACAATACCAAAATAGTGAACAGGTCATTTTCCAACTTTTTAAAGTACACACAATGATCATACTCACTCTTGGTAAAATTCTGACTCACCATGAAAGAATCAAACTTCTTGTACCATTTCCTGGGAGACTGCCTCAGGCCATACAATGATTTTTTGAGCTTGAAAACAAACCTCTTGTTGCAATTCTGAACGAACCCTTCTAGTTGTTCCATGAAAATTTCCTCATCTAAATCTCCATGTAAGAAAGTTGTTTTGACATCTAGCTGCTTTAACTCCAAACCATATAAAGCAACTAGTGCTAACAAAATTATGATAGAAACAAGTTTTAAAACTGGTGAAAAAATATCATGAAAGTCAATACCTGCTTTCTGAGAAAACCCTTTTGCAACCAGTCTCACTTTGTACTTTGGAACAGTTTCATCGGCTCCTTTCTTCAATTTGTACACCCATTTGCAACCAACCACTTTCCTACTATCCGGAAGTTCCACAAGATCCCACGTTTTGTTCCTTGCCAAAGAATCCATTTCTTCTTTCATTGCATGTTTCCATTTGTCACTGTCAGACACTTGTAATGCTTCCTTATAACTTTCAGGTTCTCCGTCATTAGAAATGAAAACAAAACCATCATACCTCTTTGGAAAAGTTCTGTTCCGCGTAGATCTCCGTAGAGTTTGCTGTGGTATTTCCTGTATTTCTGTTTGCTCATCCTCTTCTTGAGGAGTGGCCTCATGAATATCCTCTTCCTGGACATCCTCATGAGTCCCCCTCGCAAATGACTGAGTATCAAACTAAATTTACTGAAACTGTGGTACATTAGCCTGTTTCAAATCATTACTTACATCTAAAGTTGTTAGAGAAAGTTCATCAAATTTTACATCTCTGTTTATGATGATTTTGTGGACAGTAGGATTCCACAACCTATATCCCTTAACACCATCACCATATCCAACAAAGATCAATTTTCTTGACTTAGGATCTAGTTTGGAATGCTGATTTTTCGGAATAAGTGCATAGGCTTCACAACCAAATACTCTAAGATTAGAATAATCACATGATTGACCTCTCCATGCCTCTTCTAGAATTTTGCAGTCAATTGTTGTTGATGGTGATCGATTGACTAGGTAACAAGATGAAAGCAATGCCTCTCGCCACAATTCCTGCTGCAACTTCGCATTACTGAGCATACTCCTTGCTCTTTTAAGAAGAGTCATGTTCATGCGTTCAGCAACGTCGTTCTGCTGCGGAGTGTAAACAATGATCTTATGCCTCTTGATCCCATCCTTCTTGCAATAATTATCAAACTCCTTTGAAGTAAATTCGGTTCCATTATCTATTCGAGGACATTTAATGAACTTGCCAGTGCTCTTTTCAACCAAAGCTCTAAATTGCTTAAATATATCAAAAACATTAGCTTTTCTCTTTAATAAATAGATCTAGACTTTCCTTGAGTAATCATCTATAAAACTGACGAAATATGATGATCCCCCATAAGAAATTTTAGGAGATGGACCCCATAGATCAAAATGTATGTAGTCTAGGATACCTTTACTAGTGTGTTTTCCAGATTTAAATTTTTGTCTAGCCTGTTTACCATAAATACAGTGCTCACAAAACTTCAAATCTACAGATTTTAAACTAGGAAGCAACTTTCGATTAGCAAGTACCTTCATTCCTTTTTCGCTGATATGACCTAACCGTTGATGCCATAGACGAGTGATGTCTGCTACTACACCAATTGATGCTATTGTTGCATGATCGACTTCCGTCCTCCCTTCAAGTCTATACAGGTTTCAAACTCTGTTTGCCTTCATAACAACAAAGATACCTTTCGATACCTTCATAACTCCACCTTGAACTGTAAATTTGTAACCAGCATGATCAAGAACTCCCATTGATATCAAGTTCTTCCTCAGTTTAGGTACATGTCTCACATTTGTTAGAGTCCTAATAGTCCCATCATACATTTTAATTCTGATACTCCATATCCCAACAGTTTTACATGTAACATTATTTCCCATATAAACTACCCCGTCATCTATAGATTGGTATGAGGAATACCAATTTCTATGAAGACACATGTGGTGAGATGCTCCAGAATCAATTAACCAGTCAGAATAGTATTGTGAGACAGTAGATGTATATAATACCTCATCGATAATACCTGAATCATTCTCGGCTATGTTTGACTCCTTTGTAGAGTCCTCCTCCTCAGAAGCTCGCTTGTGTTTCCAGAAATCTTTCTTAAGATGTCCTGATTTATTGCAGTACCAACACTTCAATTTACTCTTTTTTCCCTTCGAATTTGACCTTGATGCACCCTTTGAATGTTGTCCTCTTTCATTGGTTCTTCCTCTGGCCACCATTACTTCTGATGTCAAGGTTTCAAGAGTAGATTTCTTTCGAGTTTCCTCAAAAAGTAAGGCTCCCACAACTTCATCGAAGGTAATAGATTCAGTAGAACTAAAATTGATAGAGGTTACAAAATGTACCCACAACTCAGGAAGAGAGCACAACAGTAAAATCGCCTTGTCTTCAGATTTAATAATATCTTCCATACTAGCCAACTGACAAATAAGAGTATTGAATGCATTCAATTGTTCAGAAATCTTTGTACCTTCTTTCAGACGCAAGGTAAACAACTGTCGCTTCAGGAGGATTTTATTCATGAAGGATTTATTCATGTACAAACTTTCCAACTTTGTCCAGAGACCTGCTGCTGTAGTTTCAGACATGATGTTAAATAAAACATCATCAGCCAAGCACAGACGAATAACACTGAGAGCTCTTTCATCCATCTCGCTCCAGTCTTCATCTGAAATATCTGCAGGTTTCTTTGTCTTCCCTACCAGTGCCTTCACTAGTCCTTGCTGCACGAGCATATCCCGCATCTTGACCTTCCACAACTCAAAATTATTGCTCCCACTGAACTTCTCAATTTCAAATTTAACACTCTACGTTTTTGCCATTTTCTCAAAAAACTAGGTCAAAAAACTTTATAAGAGAAACCCTTTTGAAAATAATGGAATAAAGGTTTTCAAATACTCAAAATAATATATATATATATCAAACCTTATAACTCCCACCTCAAACCTTTATAAAACATCCCTTATAACTCCCACTTTTAAAAAACACACATCCATTTGAAAATGATCCACTTCTTTCCACTTACGTAAGCTTAACTAACTCCAGCATTCACGCTTTAAAGGAAATATTAAATATTATATGATAACCTTTTCACAGTAATAACCAAAAAAATAACCTTTCATTCATGATTTAATTCAAACTCAACATTACCGCGCTCCTCGATGAAGGACAGTCGCAGTAGTGGTGAACTTGCCATAAAAGTACCGCGCCCCACCAAGCTTAGAACTTGCGGTAGTTTAATATTACCACTCCTTCTCTGCACAGGCTTCCTACTTCGGGCTTCAGGCTTCGGGTTTCATCTTACCTCGGGTAATTATTGATCCAGATTTAACTTTCTCATTCACTGTGGCTTCCTACCAAGCTCTGATACCACTTGTTGGATCTAATAGCCACAAAACACAATATGCAGCGGAAGCAAATAAAACAAGAAAACAAATAATTATACACACATGAAATATACGCAGAGATTTACGTGGTAAAACTCTCTCTTAGGGAAACATCCATGGAGCAATGGTATCGGTATTCTTATTATTCAATAACTGAATAATACAACAACTCTCAACTCTCCAATATCTTCTCTTACAAGAATGCAAGAAATATATACATTTCTTACACGGTTACTCATAACTGACCATATTCGGTTTGGCAGTTATATAGTCACTGAGAGACCACTTGTCACTCGTTTCCAACACAGTCTTGCAAATTGTATGTCCATGCTATTGCTTGCGATCTTCTCTTGTTTCTTCAATCTATAGTCTATTTATACATGTTCATGGCAACAAGGTCAGCTTATTTATTATTTATTATTATTTATTTATGCATGTTTATATCGGGCAGGTCGACATAGAGGACTCTCAAAGTGGTTAAGAGGTTTGACGTATTAAAATGGGGGTTTTGAGCCAAATTTTGGAAGAAAAAAAAGGGTGGTGGTTGATGGGATGGGTCATGTCCCACCAACAAAGGAGAATATGAATGAATTAGAGGTTTTTAAATTTTGTTCTATATTTATGCTATAAAATTTTAAATAATGAAATAAGGTGTAGATACATAATAAAAATATACAATGGAAATAAGCTCGATATACATAGTATGCATATATAAGCATTATAGATACAACTACATGGGCTTAGCCACACCCAATCAAGCCTCATGCTACGCCAACACACAATTGTGTTTATCAAGCATGCAAAGAGACAAAGAATGAGAATGTTAAGTTAGTAAGCTCAATCACAAAGCTACAGGCATTTCAATTGGCTTCAGCCAACCTTGGCACCCATACTCAACACAAGGAAGGTCCCCTTCTCTGCCATGCAGTCACTCAAGTGTCCCCTTTCCTCCAGTGTTATTCAAGGTGGGCATAGAAAGGTCCAAGTTTCGATTTTCTCTTGAAATTTATGATTTCCGGCGACACTCATTTTAGCCACGAAATTTAACTTCCAAGTTCACGAATCTAGGCTTTTCCATAGATTTTTGGCATTTAGAATTTCTCAAATTCGCCACAAGGATTACCCATATGAATCCCCCTTCTAGATTTTACCAATACGTGAATTTCTAGGCAGTTCTAACACCTGAATTTATGGGTTTATCTTTCCTTGTGATTTCTATTCTTTTCCCTTCCAAGACTGGATAACTTACTTGGAATGGAAATGTATTCTAGGTCAAGTAAATTGAACCCATAACCTATCATATGAATTTATGCACTCATCCCATGCTCCACTAAAATCCTGAGCAGATTTTTAGTAACCTTCTTATAGCATAATTAAATATCAACAAAGAAAGTCAAGATGGGTTCTCAAGGTGACACTTGGCAATAGAGGGGTTGACTCTCTCACACCCCCTCGTCTCTCTAGTGGGTAGCATAGCCCCTCATTTTTGCTGCTTCCATAGCCGACTCTAGGATTTTATTTGCATTATCAATATTACATTGTTTTTACATTTTTCCATGGCTTATTAGCACATAGTTCACAAAATATAAAATACTTACCTTTATAAACTAGTAATTCACTGGCAAGGCGTTGTGCGAGAGTGGTTGGAAGGTTTGAGAGTGGGAGGTTTTGTTGTGTGAACATAATATATGAAAATGGGGATTTGAGGGTAAGTGATACTAATAAATAAGAAGAAAAACATAGAATAACTTGCAATTAGGATAAAAACTATCACATAAGTGATTAAGCATGATGTTATTATCATCCCACATACCTTGAGTGAGGGAGCATGATTTTACTATTGGGTAAAATTTGTGTGTACATTATGTTATTTTATTCATTGTCAATGTGTTCTTCTAAGTAATTTAATTGCGTCGATATGTGTGAATTGAAGATGGAGGTTGATCTCTATAATCTTAAAAATCAAGGAAGATTCATGGTATTCGTCATTGGTTAAGGATCCTAATGAATGATTAAAATAAAGCAAACAAGTTACGATTTCTTTATCAAGCCTAACTGCTTTGCAAGTGATAAAAACCCACCTTTCAATTCTTGTATAACTCGCAATAGCTTGGTACGTGCAAGTTCACATGCAATAATACTTGAGATATCATTTTACCCCATGATCCATGGAAGATTCATTGGAGTCATATGATCCTCCTTGTCATCACCCCAACCATGGTCAAGACGCCAACATCCATCCTTAGTCGACAAAACCTCATGTTGGAATCCATACCACACTCAAAGATAAAAGAATTATTTGAAAGGGCATGTTTGGGGATTGAGGGAATCTTGATTTTTTTATAATCACACATGAGAGGTTCTCCAGGTCCATCTTCATTGAGGACAGATCTTATTAGTCTTGAAAAATATTTGAACAGGGAGAAAATGCCTTCATCCTTCAAGTATTCTCTCCTCAAAAGCTTCAATGCTTCCATCGTCAAATTACATTGGTTTATATAGGCAAGGTTACATAACCCATCACCACATTCCATGGGATTTGATCCCAAACTAAATGGGATAAAGATCCACTTAACATGGATCAAATATATGGCAATCCGAAATTATATAGCAAATTAAAACCATGTAATAAAAGTAATACAAAGAATGTAAACTTTTGGCATAGGTGCACCCATATCGGGGATCAAATCCACGCCAAGTCAAACTTAAAACCAATATATGCGCACATCCATTAACAAATGGTGTGCTTGGCACGTTGCTTGAAAGCTTTGGAATTGTTGGAGGAGGTCACGGGTTCAAACCCGCAGACGTCTCCTCTTGTTGCGATTTTGGTTGGCATATATGTGGTGTTGGTTGTTTGTTTCTGCACTGGTTCTATGGTTTTTTCCATGACTTGTGGTTACAATATTACACATGGTTTACAATGATACATGGGTCTGAGGGGTTACCGACTTATGACGTGGCCAATCGGATTGCCACGTGGTGCTATCTGATTGGTCCACCTGGATGCCACCTGCCAACATACCTGCTACTTGTCAACAATCTATTGGTCCATCTGATCTACCATGTCACCATCTCGGCCATGTCGTACCCTTTGGTGATGCCACGTGGCACCTGCATGTTGAATGTACATGCCACGTGGCACCCTATGGGTGTGCCATGTGGCCCCTTTTTTGCCACTTTTTACTTGTTTTGTCGAAAGTTCATAACTCATTAAATTTCTCATCCGGAGGCCATTTTGCGTGAAACGAACGTCACTGGAAATCTCACGTCAAACGTTACGCAGCTGCAAGCTTCTATTTGCAATTTGAAGAATTTAATTCTGATCGATCTCATAGAGTCTCTTAGATCAAACCTTCCCACTGGGAATTTTTTGGACTACCAAAAGCCTAAATCATTCAAAATTCAAGTGAGGAAATGTTCGTCTCACTTGTCCCATATCATTTGTCCATTCTTCCTGGAACCACCTCGTGAGAAGAACTCCCATAAGAGAAGATCGGCATGGGCACTTGAAGCAATGCAAGATGTAGAGAAGTATGGTGCTCAAGATGGGACACTTAGAGAAATAAAGAGACCCAGACCATACTCTAGCCATGTGGCCCTACTATGTGACATCATTGATAAAGAACCTTCCAACTATGGAGAAGCAGTAGAAAAGAAGGACTGGAAGGATGCCATGATCGAAGAGTACCAGTCAATTACGAAGAGCGATGTCTGGGAGATAGTTCCAAGACCGGTAGGGAAGTCTGATTTGAATTCAAAATAGATCTACAAGATCAAGCATGCTGTAGATGGTAGCATCGCAAAACACAAGGCAATATTTGTGGCTCGTGGCTTCTTCCATAAAGAAGGCATAGGCTACGAGGAGACATTTGCACATGTAGCAAGATACACATCCATCAGATATATACGTGCCTTAGTCGCAATAACGAAATGGAAGGTACACTAGAATGGAAGTCAAGACAACATTCTTGAATGGTGTAGTTGAAGAGGAAGTGTATGTGGAGAAGCCACTGAGATTTGAGACACGTGACAGACAGACTCATGTGTGCAAGCTAAAGAAATCCTTGTATGGTTTAAAGCAAGAACCAAGGACATGGTACGACATGATGGACAACTTTATGATGATCTTGGGATTTACCAAGAGTAAATCAGATTCCAACCTCTACTTTAAGTTTGAGGGAAAAAGACCAGTGATATTACTATTGTATGTAGATGACCTGTTTGTAACAAGGGAGGTTGAATTCATTGTAGACACAAAAAGAAGGCTTGACGTAGAGTTCGAGATGAAGGACCTGGGAATGATGCACTACTTATAAGGCATGGAGGTGTGGCAGATTTAAGATGGGATTTTCCTTGGTCAAGAAAAGTATGCAGTGGAGACTCTGAAGAGGTTCAGAATGATGGACTGCAAGGAAATGTCCACACCAGTGGCATCAAACTTGAATCTATTATGTGATGGTTCTTCAGAGATAGTTGATGCCATGATGTATAGGAAGATGATTGGTTCGTTAATGTACTTGACGAAAACGAGACCAAATATATGCTTTGCTATGAACTACATGAGTCAGTTCATGATAGATCTGAGACATGTTCACATGATTGCTGCAAAGCATGTATTGAGGTACCTGAAGGATACAATTGAGTATGGGCTCAAATATGAGATGAATCAGAAGATTAACCTGCATGGTTATGTTGATTCAGATTGGGCAGGCAGTGCCACATATCGGAAGAGTACTTCAGGATGTTTCTTCAGTTTGGGATCCAGTATCATCTCTTGGATTAGCACGAAGCAGTCATGTGTGGAACTAAGTACAACCGGAGTAGAGTATGTTGCAGCTTGTTCAGCTATATGTGAGGTTGTATGGCTTCGGAAGCTACTATCATATTTGTTTGATCTCGAGCTAGAGGTGACTTGTATCTTTTGTGACAACCAGATTTGTGTGAAGTTGTCTGAGAACCCGATGTTCCATGACAAGTCCAAGCATATCGGGATCAAGTACGACTATATCCAAGATATGGTGCAGAGAGGAGCAGTGAAGCTCCAGTATGTGGCGACAGACGAGCAGACAACCAATGCGTTGACCAAGCCATTAGCAAGAGTGAAGTTCAAGTACTTCAGAGAGAAGTTTGGTGTTATCTAGATTGATGTTCCTCGAAAGAGGGAGTGATGTGACTGGAAGACGCAAGTGCACCAGGGTTGTATCTTACATGGTGGAAGATGCAGGTGGTTCGCAAGGACATAATGCATTTGGGATGCTCTTGGGATGTATCTACATGGATGAAATTATTTTTGTTGCAATATTTTATTAAAATAATTTTGGTGAAAGTATACACGCATTTTTTATTTAATTTTTAAACAAAGATTTCAATGTAATTCATATTATTAATGTTAAGATTTTTTTTAGTTAAATTGAAATTATAGCTATCAAAATTTTTAATGTTTATATAGTTAATTTTTAATGTATAATGTAAATATGAATTATTAACTATTAAGAAAATAATAACACAATATATAAATTGAAATTATTACTATCATTTAAATATTTAAATATTTTTTTTTTAATATGTAGTAAATTTAAATTATCAATCATTAAGAATAGAATTTTTTACTTATGTATCTATTTATTATTAAAAAATGTATTATGTTTAATTTTATATATATATATATATATATATATATATATATTGCAATTTTATTTTACTTAATGGTTTTTGCATCGAAGAGGCGCATTCTACAGCCCAATAGGGGGTGGATGTGTAACTCCTTCCGTTCTCATCCGACACGTGACCTTTACAAAAATTAATAGAATATTATAAAAAACAATGTCGACTCAAATTAGATTTAAATCATGTAGGACATCATATATATAAAGGTATAGAAATTAGATAAATTAAAACGATAAACATTGCATTATTAAACTGCAAATATTGAGGAAGACACCCATTCAATGCAGTCGATGCAAAGTTAAAACTAAGGTTACTAGCGTATGGAAAAATTACACCTTTATTTGAAATTACACCGCTTTATAGTTGTGACTTATGGTATACTTCATGAATAACCAACCTTAACTTAATCGTGAATAATTTAATATTCAATGATGCTCCTTCGATTTTATGAATAATGTAACAATCAATTATGCTTTCATTTCTTTTAATATACTCAAAATATTTATAGTATATTTTCATAGGTTAGTTATTGTAGCTTATTTTACATTTAAAAGATTTATATCATATTAATATAAATATATTAACATAAATAAATAGTAAATAATAATTTAGTAACACATTTCAAATATTTAATTTTAATTAATTTTTTAAAATAAAATTATATTTAAATATATATTTAAATTAAAATAAAGAAAAATTATATATATATTTTGTAAGTAAGATGGAAAATTTCCATTATCAAAGAAATTTCTTGTCCAAATTGGGGAAAGAAATAGCATGGCCAACGAAACATCTCTTGCTACTACCATAGTTAGAGTTTTTTATTTAATTCCAAAAAACATTGTTGTAAATCGCCATGGCCAAAGCCTTTTTCGAACCTTATTGTTTAAGCAGGTAGAATAAATGAATTTAGCGGTTTTTCCTACTATGTGACTTCTACCTAAGCTTGCTTTCTTTTTGTAATTCTGCACAGTATATTAATTAAGAAAAAGAAAGAGAATTATAGAGCATGGTGGCCTTTGAGGCGGTCTGGGATAATGGAACCATCCCAATCTAACAAAGATAACAAAACTATTACAGAGAGTTTTGAATGTCATACAAAAAAATTGCCTCTTAGGGCGAGGCTGAGTAAAGATTGTCTGACCATAACGTGCACTGTAGATGAGAGAATTATACAAAAAAATCTTGAAACAACTACGGAAAAAAAGTTGGAAAGAGCAGAGAGAACCAGTCTTCCGAGCGGTATTTCGACATAACATGAGGAGAATTATTCAGGAGGGAATTCCTCCAGGATTGAGCAGCCACCCTGAAATCCATTCTCAAGCAGCTTGACAGGGTGTGGATTTGATTTACGAGTGCCCAAGAGATCAGGTTCTTCTTGGTTGCATAATTTCTTGTTCGGAGGAAAACTGATGGTGGACGATACCAGGAACGGTGCAGGAGGAGCAAGAGTTGGAGGAGATGCAGGCCCTTCCGAGGGCGCACCAATGATAGTCTGGACGTCGGAGACACTACCGCCAGTAGCCTGGGTAGCCGACGCACCACCACTTCCTGTGTCTGCCATTGCCGGACCACGACCTCTGAGGACGAGCTGGTTCCAAGAGAAGGGGGCATCCCAATTTTCCAGGCATTCATCCATCTCAATGAGTTCGGCTTTGGTAGCCAGCACCAGATTTATCGCAGAGCCCAGTTTTTGAGCATGTCGTCCATGAGCTTCCCTAGCATGTTCTTCATAATCCAATAATGGTTAATGTTGTCGCCATTATTTCCTAAGGCCAAGTGGTTTGCAACGAGCTGCCCTTCCCACTCATCTGTCAGATTGCGGACCGTGAAGGAGACGCCAATATCATAACCATCACCAGTGGAAGGGGGGCCTGGAGTTCAACCCTGGCTCCCGCTTCCTTGACGAGGAGTGTCGTGCGGCCTGGTCATGGCGAAAAGCACTGAGTAAAGCCACACCCAAATCGACAGGTAAGAACGAAAAAACATAGAGAAAAACCAGCGCCGAGGAGGGGTGATGAGAATGCAGTCATAGTTGTTCGCAGGCCCGTTTAAGGGGCGATAATCCTAGCTCGCACTATCCATTTCAATGTGCCAAGAGCTGACTTGAATGGACATAGAGCTGACTTTAATGCACAGAAGGTCGACGTGAGGGCAAAATGTACCAGGATCACGTCCATCCAACAGGTGAGGGGATGTCCAGGTGAAGCTTCACAAATGAGCCATTAATCAACATGAGGGGGAGGTGAGCCGTCAGTTATGTGCATGGGGTGCATGGTGCCACGTCTCAAGCCCCCATGGCGAGGATCCTCTAGCACATGACCCCATGTGTCTTGGTGGAACCCGCATCCAGGGTTCTACGTAAGCTTGCTTTACATGAAAATTCCTTATTAATTTGTTTGTTTGGTTCGAAGCAAATTCATTAATTTGTTTGTTTGCTTGGAAGCAAATTCATCAACCATATAGGAGATGCATGTCTGAAGACATCACATGAAGGGTGGTACGTGAAGATTGCAATGCATTTATGTCTATTAAATTTTATTTGATTTTCATTAGTTTCTAAATCATTAAAAAATTCTGACAAAATTTGATAAAATTCTATAAAATTTAAATAATAAATTGAATATTTAAAAAAATGAAAAATATTTTGTAATTTTTTTAAATATAAATACTTATTTTTTGATTCGTCAATACATTTGAAAAAACCATAACTTTTTCAAAACATAATATTATTAAAAGAGCCAAACTCTATGTGTCTCAAATAATTAATATTAAATATTAACATTTAATATATATAGTTGATTTAATAATATATATGGATACAAATATAAAACATTATATATAATATATGTTTATTTAAAAATTATTTGTTTTTTTTCTAAATTTAAAGAGAGGTATTAAGTTGTATGTTGTTCTTATTGATATGAATGATGTGAATGTTGTAGTTGATTGACTCAACTTTCAATACATTGTAAATAATAGTATTTCACATTCAATAAGAATGTTGTCTTGTTTGATATTGTGTAGAAAATTTAAAAAACATATTGTCCTCGAAAAAGAGTATAATGACATCATCAAAATAGGGACTAAGTTGTATAGAGCTGTTATTAATATGAATGATGTGAATGTTGTAGTTGATTGACTCAACTTTCAATACATTGTAAATATCATCAGTATTTCACATTCAATAAGAATGTTGTCTTGTTTGATATTGTTTAGAAAATTTTAAAAAACCATATTTTTTTTCCAAAAAAGTGTACAATGACATCATCAAATTACCTATTGTAAACTTATAGGCATAACCATTAATCATATTGTTCCATAAAGCCACATACCATTCCAATAGTTCCTTGCCATTCCAATAGTTCCAAGGCTTCTTTGCCCCGACCACACATAGTACCATAACACACATAGTACCATAACTTGAGATCATGACAATCCACGACACAATGTTTTTCTTTGGCATTTGATAAAAAAACTTACGGGCTTTGGCCAAGCCCACACATTTGGCATATATGAGCAAAATTGTATTCACTAAAAGGGTGGCTCCATAGTCATATCATGCATGAATTATGTGAAAATGGACTACTTTTCCTTCTGAGAAAGTATTTTTTTGTGTAGGCACGGGATTGGCAAATTGAGCAAGCAATTCAAACATTGGCAAATTATATATATATATATATATATATATATATATATATATATATTCTAATAATAATAATAATAAAGTGAATAATAATATTTATCATTATCTAGGTCAATGTTTGAAGTCACAAGGTAGGCTAAGCCATTAATACCTATTTTCTTATCCCATGTTAACAAGATGGGGTTAGAAACATATAAATAATGGGATGATGTTGAAATATAATAAAATGTATATACTAAATTAATTGAAGAAAAAGAAGAAATTAGCAGAATTTTGATCAAATATAAATATATGAGAAATAATTTATGATTTAGTCATTGGCATATAACTTGGGTGAAATGTTGGTTAAAAGTTGTAATTTATGATATAAATCATTAATGATTGTATAAGTTATTGAGGGTGGTGTCATCAAGTATGATTGACACATCTATACATATTGCAAAAATGAATTCAATATGAAAAAACAAAATTTACATGATAAAACACATTAAAATGAACTTAATCGGCATAGATCCATCTTAAACCCATATCTATCAAGCACAGAGAGGGATCCAATTTCTTGAGGTGTATTTCTTTTTTTAAATTTAAACTCAAGAAATTTGATCTCTCTTGATTGATAGATCCAGGTTTAAGTTTTAAGTTTTTATTTTATAAAAGAACATCTATTTTTTAATAACTTTTTTTATAATATTTTATTTTATGAACCAACATGGATTTTTTTTAATACTTTCCATAATTTTTTATTTTATGAGCCAACATGAATTTTTTAAATTATTTTATTAGTAACAAACATTACATCACAAACGTTATGGGCTGTAGAGCACCTCGTTTCACTAGGTGCAATTACATATAAATAAAATATATTACTAACTTATATTCACATAATCTTTGATTAGTCATTTATGTTAGTACTTCATCTATATTAGTAGTTTATGTTAGTAATTTATAGATATATAACTTAAAATACATCAAAAATTGTCAAAATTTATAGTATTTAGCTTATAAAAAATTATTATGACTAACGTTTTTGGTTGCATCTAGCCACAAATTAACCATTTTATACTAGTGATGTGGATGGAGTGGGTGGATATTATACAACAAGGGGAGACTAACATTATTCTTGGAAGATAATGAAGTGGTGGAGAATTGGTGGTGGAAGAAACTCTAGTGAATAAAAGCTCCTCTATTTGTTCATGTTGTTGGTTTTGTTGAATAATTTTTTTACATTGGATATACATTGTTGAAACATGCATGGCAAGGGCCAGGTTTATTTCCTATGTTGAAATAATGGTGAGACAATACATCATTTACTTAGAGACTATCATTTTGCAAGAGAGGAAGTTGTCATTAAGGGGGGATAGGCTCTAATGCCTCCTTCCTTCTTCCATTGTGTCATTTTTGTAAATCCTTCAATCAAATCCCAACTTTGTTCTCACGGGAATGTTAGGACACTTAGACACTTAGGAGTTAGTTAAGATCAACTTGGTTTAATGTTTCTTTAGTTAAAGTGTGTTTATTTAGTATGCAAATTAGTATGTATTTGTACTTATATAATAAGGGTTTTGATATGTTCTAGACATAAAGTGATATGATTGTTCATCTTCTCCTCAATCTTAAGGACTACATTGATTGGTGGCTTAGTACCCAACTGTCCATGATCTCTATTTAAAGAGAATAGAGGGTCATTAGATAAGGATCGATGTGAGAAACTCATATATAAATTATTTTTCTTTCTGCATTAATATGTACTTCCTCAACTGGTCATTTGGATGCAATTGTGAATTGTTTCCCTCTATTAGGATTTTAATAGTGTAAAATATCGATGTGTCAATTTCTGATATGTTTGTGTGAGTCATTTCTTAAGGTGTGTGACCTATGTGGAAATAACTTGTTTTAGTTGAACAGTTTGCTGCTTACAAGTATTTCTAGGCTCATTGTGTATTTGTTAAAGAAAAGATCAATATGTTAGAGAAGAAGGTCATTGTAAGAAGAGGAATGAATCCCACTGAACTGGTTGACAGTTAAGCTCTATAGAGGATTCCAAATATTGGGTTTTCCAAAAGCATATATACCAAAGCTTCTAAGATGATAGAGGTTTCTTGGTTGGTTAAAACACTCATTGCCCAGGCAATGGAAGAAGTTGAGTCTCAATCACTAAAAAAATCTAAGGAGGCTAGAATTTATGGAAGCTATGTATGATGGGTTGATCAAGATCAATTGGGATTTAAGGCTAGAGTATTCCAAGAAGACCTAGATTTTTAGGAAAAGGATGCTAATGAGAAGAAATTGAGGACCCTCGGTAGCTCCCTTAAACCAACTTCATCATTATGGATTTGGACTCAAACAATGACCATTAATCTTGTCCCCAAGTTGTATTGCTCTCTTATTTTTCATTTTGTTTATGTTAGTTCTGAGGATCTTCATACTCTCTATGTCTAAAGAGTTTAGAAAAAGGGATAGAATCATTTAACAAAACCTTCATTTTATTATCATGATATTTACATCTTTACATAGAATATTAACAAATTAAAGACTTCCTCCTTTAATTCTTTTTATTTTTTACAAATCAACCAATAAGTTAATGGCATGACAATAATCTCTTATTGCACTTTTAGTTTTTACAAGGTCAAGCTTAGAAATCCCTCCCCATGAGGAAGAACAACTCCACTGTGATGGAATACGAAGAACAACTCCACTGTGATGGAATACTTTGTATACAATAATATAATCCATGCGTATGCCTAAATTACAAACGAAAGGATAGAACAATTTGGCAACCTAAATTTAATTGTTGATTAAAACAACAATATTATTTTAATTCTAAATTTCAAAACAATAGTCCATACAAAATAACCATACCTCTACCGTGCTTGCAACCAAATAATAAATCAATGAAATGATGAAGATTGGAGCTAACAAACCCACTCTAAAGTGGCTCCTCGACTTTCAATACATTGTAAATACCATCGTTTGACATTCAATGAGAATGCTATCTTGTTTGATATGTTGTGTGGTTTTGGTGCCTGCAATCAAATATAAAACCTGCAATGCAGTTATATCAAATAATGTTGCCATTCAAGATGGCATCCTGCACTTTCTGAGCCCACCACTTCAACGCATTACTTTGGTCCATTGATAGTCTCTTCAATGCGTCTTTCCAGGTGTTGTAAACCAATTTCTGAACAGCGAGAGGCAGCGTGTCAGCCACATCCATAATCCCTCTCTCCAGTGCCGACAATTTCTCACCACTCATGGGATACTCCTGAATCAGCTTTACCAGGGTATCCATCCAATTCGTTAGAAAAGAAACCCTAAATGACGCAGGAGTAATTACCTCCCCATTCCCCAGTGCATTTAGAATCCGATCAAGTAAAATATCTGCTTTAACTTTCGCATGAGCAACGTGACTGTATTTTGCTGAAACACAAAGGTCACCGTCCTCGCAAAACATTATAATAAAGGTTTCATAGAGTTTCCCATCACAGCGCCTACTAACGTCAAACAGCCACAACAGAGCAGACCACCCACGAAGAGCCTGTTTTTTCATGTCGCTAACCTCAGTGGATATGATACGTTCAACGTTGGCACGAAACTCTTCTAACAGTGCAGACCTGCATGTATCTGCAACAGCCTTAGCTGAGGTTGTATTTGCGGCCTTATAGTATCCTACAATACATTTCTCCACTTCAGTGCGCGGTAGACTATTGTTTGATCTACCAGAAATTATTGATAACATGTCTTGTAAAGTCTTTCTCAGCATATCTAGGTTCCCCGACTTGTCTAATTGGCTCACACCAAGTCTGGCAGCTAACTCTGGCAAAATGTTTATCTGCAAAGAGAATAGCATAGCTCGAAGTTTGGCTTCTTGCTCCGGACTCCAACGAACAGCATTCAAATACTTCATGCATTGCTCTGTGCCCTCGTGAAATAATATTTCAGAAGCAACTGGTAGAATAGCCAGGGCTTCATCCACACCCGAGAAACAATAATTACTTTCGTCTGCTTCACAGGAATACATGAACTGAAAACATTTCATATAAACCTCTACACTTACAGAGCAACTTATCTTGAGTTCACGAGGCCACTCATCCAATGACCAGCGAGGAGAAAGCCACGCTTCATAAAACTCGGACTTTTTTAAAACTTGAGAATGAAGGTAAACATGATTTTCTTCCTCTCCGTTTTCACCGATCAATAGAAATTTTATGTCAGCTGTTTCCTGATCTCCAAACTGGAACGACTGTGATTGTCTGGCCATTACTACTATTCTGAAGCTTACACAAGAACGAACTCTTTTCGGAAATACCTGGCCAACGAACCCACTTTCGTCTCTTTAGTGTAGACTTATAGTTTGACACAGATATAGAATAAAAGTAACAATCACAGTCTCGCAAATTGTATGTCCACGCTATCGCTTGCTGCCTTCTCTTTTTTCTTCAATCTATAGTCTATTTATACATGTTCATGGCAACAAGGTCAGCTTATTTATTATTTGGAAGATAAAAAAGGGAGCGTGGGATAAGGGGCACTCAAATAGCCTCGCTTTTCCGGGGATTTGTTCTCTAAATCTGGTTTAAAAATTAAAAATGGGCGGCGCTCAAAAACCACTCACCGGAATACCCGGGCTATTTGAGTGCCCCCAACAAAGGAGAATATGAACGAATTAGGGGTGTTTAAATTTTGTTCTATATTTATATTACAAAAATTTAAATAATGAAATAAGGTGTAGATGGATAATAAAAATATATGACAGAAATAAACTCGATACACATAGCATGCATTTACAAGCATTATAGGTACTAAAGGTGGAACTACATGGGCTTAGCCACGCCCAATCAAGCCTCATGCTAAGCCAACACACAATTGTGTTTATCAAGCATGCAAAGAGACAAAAAATGAGAATGTCAAGCTAGTGAGCTCAATCACAGAGCTATAGGCATTTCAATTGGATTCAGCCAACCTTGGCACCCATACTCAACACAAGGAAGGTCCCCTTCTCTGCCATGCAGTCACTCAAGTGCCCCCTTTCCTCCAGTGTTATTCAAGGTGGGAATAGAAAGGTCCAAGTTTTGATTTTGAATTTTATGATTTCTGGCGACACTCATTTTAGCCACGAAATTTAACTTCCAAGTTCACGAATCCAGGCTTTTCTATAGATTTTTGGCATTTAAAACTTCTCAAATTCACCGCAAGGATTACCCATATGAATCCCCCTTCTAGATTTTACCAATACGTGAATTTCTAGATAGTTCTAACACTCGAATTTCTGGGTTTCTCTTTCCTTGTGATTTCTATTCTTTTCCCTTCAAAGCCTATATATCTTACTTGGAATAGATGGATTCCCCCCCGCCCCCACACACAAAAAATGGATGGGGATGAAGGGAAGCGAATTGATGTATTCTAGGTCAAGAAAATTGAACCCATAACCTATCATATGAATTTATGCACTCATCCCATGCTCCACTAAATTCCTGAGCAAATTTTTAGTAACCTTCCTATAGCATAATTAAAAATCAGCAAAGAAAGTCAAGATAGGTTCTCAAGATGACACTTGGCAGTAGAGGGTTGACTCTCTCACACTCCCTCGTCTCCTTAGTGGTTAGCATAGCCCCTCAGTTTTGTTGCTTCCATAGCTAACTCTAGGATTTTATTTGCATTATCAATATTACATTGTTTTTACATTTTTCCATGGCTTATTAGCACATAGTTCACAAAATATAAAATACTTACATTTACAAACTAGTCATTCACTAGCAAGGCGTTGTGCGAGAGTGGATGGAAGGTTTGAGAGTGGTAGGTTTTGTTGTGTGAACGTAATAGATGAAAATGGGGATTTGAGGGTAAGTGATACTAATAAATAAGAAGAAAAACATAGAATAACTTGCAATTAGGATAAAAACTATCGCATAATTGATTAAGCATGATGTTATTATAATCCCACATACCTTGAGTGAGGGAGCATGATTTTACTATTGTGTAAATTTTGTGTGTACATTATGTTATTTTATTCATTGTCAATGTGTTCTTCTAAGTACTTTAATTGCGTTGATAGGTGTGAATTGAAGATGGAGGTTGATCTCTATAATCCCAAAAATCAAGGAAGATTCATGGTATTTGTCATTGGTTAAGGATCCTAATGAATTATTAAAATAAAGGAAACAAGTTACAATTGCTTTATCAAGCCTAACCGCTTTGCAAGTGATAACTACCCACCTTTTAATTCTTGTATACTCACAATATGCATTCATAAAGCCTAAAGATTTCCTCTGTTGCCCCGCTGAACCGCACCTACTAAAGGTAGATTAAAGTATTTGTTGATTTTCAAAACCCTCAATAGTGGCATTCTCCTTCTCTACTTCCAGGTCCGTCCAATGTTTTCTTCTTGGGGTCGATTACCAAGACAGACGTTCAAAAATATAAATGATCTTAAACAATTTAATGGTAATCTCTGTTAAGATTCAATATGCTAAGACAGAAAATATCAGCATTACATTCCATTTCACAACAATAGCATATACAGGATCACTGAAAGAACAACAAGCACAACATAAACACAAGAGACACAGATTTATCCCGGGAAACCCTCATGGGGAAGAAAACCTAGCAAAGCTTCCTCAATATAGATGACCAACAATACAAAGATGTAATCCACAAGCATGAGCTCCTTATCCTCCGTAGCAGATCTCTCTCGCTCAGTTATGCGCCATTCACAAGTGAGTGCAATGTGTGTTAAATGACTAACACACCTCCTCTATTTATACACAACTCCGACTTGTCAATTACATTAACTAGGTCGGCCCCAACTAACCACTGGGTTAAACACCCCATTACAACTGACTGGGCCGACCCCTCTAGGGTGGTCTAATAACCCTTTGACCCACATAACACATATAGGGCCAACCCCAATAGGGAAGTCTAATAACCCAAGTTACCACAGAGGAATAAACATCTCCAGATACATGACAAAGTCCCATCGGAGGAATGAAACATCTCCGGAATAATAAAGTACAAATATAATATTCTTAGAAGTTACAATATTTCAACACTCCCCCTTAACAAGAAGGATATTATAACAACATCTATTGGAGCAAGGACCCATCAACTACATCATACATGATACATCTATAAATAATTGGAAGCTTTCTCAACATCATCAGTAACTCAAGCAGTTACTGGAACATCAACATCTTCAGTACTGAGTCTCCATATTCTGCAACACTTGAACAGCTACAGAAACATCAACATCATCATCTGGATCCTCACGATCATCAACATCGTCATCACAGGATCATCCGCATCGTCATCACACAATCATCAACATCATCATCACACGATCATCAGCATTGTCATCACACGATCATCAGCATCATCATCTAGATCATCACGATTAGCAACATCGTCATCTAGATCATCATGATCAACAACATCATCATCTAGACCTTCACGACTAGCAGCATCGTCATCTAGATCATCACGTTCAACATCATCGTCATCTAGACCATCACGATCAACCTCATCGTCATCTAGATCATCACGATCAACCTCATCGTCATCTAGATCATCACGATCAACAGCATCGTCATCTCACGATCATCAACATCGTCATATCAACTAGATCCTCTCGATCAACAGTACAATAGTATCAACTGGATCCCCTCGATCCACAGCACATAGAAGCATACCCTGCAACACACATGATCTATTTACGGGATGATCAATCCCTATACTTTTAAGACACCATATCATGTCTAGGGACGATGCAGTCCACTCGTCAACTTAGACAAAGTCTAAGGACAATTTTTCGAAGACATATGTCTATGGATCAATTCAGGGACCAAGGTCCGAGGATGATACAATCCGCTCTCGTCCATGAGGGACCACTTCTCGGAGACATCTATCTACGGATCAATTCAGGGACCGAAGTCCGGGGACGATACAATCCCCTCTCGTCCTCTAGGGACCACTTCTTGGAGACATCTGTCTACGGATCAATTCAGGGACCGAAGTCCAGAGACGATACAATCCCCTAATGTCCACTAGGGACCACTTCTCAGAGACATCTGTCTATGGATCAATTCAAGGACTGAAGTTCGGGGACGATACAATCCCCTCACGTACATTTTGAACTAGTAGTTCAGGGATGATGCAATCCCCATCACGTACATTTTGAACTAGTGGTTCTGAGATGATGCAATCCCCATCACGTACATTTTGAACTAGTGGTTCCGGGATGATGCAATCCCCATCACGTACATTTTGAACTAGTGGTTCCGGGATGATGCAATCCCCATCACGTACATTTTGAACTAGTGGTTCCGGGATGATGCAATCCCCATCACGTACATTTTGAACTAGTGGTTCTGGGATGATGCAATCCCCATCACGTACATGAAGGGACGATACAGTCCTATCATATCAACTAGGTACCATATACTGACCTCATCATCAGAACACGTAGCCTCATCATCGATACAAGTATCCTCATGATCGATACATTATCCAAATCATCAATACAAGTATCCACACAAATATGAGTATCGACATCATCAATACAAGTATCCACACCAATACAAGTATACACATCATCAATACAAGTATCCATACCAAATACAAGTATACACATCATCAATACAAGTATCCACACCAATACAAGTATACACATCATCAATACAAGTATCCATACCAATACAAGTATACACATCATCAATACAAGTATCCACAACAATACAAACATATCCTCAATACAAGTATCCATCTAAGCAATATCATCATTGATACAGGTATCCATCTCGATACCAGTATCCAAATATTATTATCGAACATATCACTCCCCCTTTTGAGGAGGGTCCTTTTGAACTACACCAAGCTTGTCTCGAAAATACTCAAACTTTACTCGAGACAGAGGTTTGGTCAATAAATCAGCAACTTGTTCATCAGTGCCTACATACTCGAGCTTGATAGCTCCTTTTTGCACCATATCCCGTATATAGAAATATCGGATCTCTATGTGCTTTGAATTATCATGGAACACTGGATTCTCTGTCATCTTGATACAACTCTTGTTGTCACATAGGATCACAGTGGAGTCCACCTCTAAGTGAAACAGTCCTAATAACAACTTCCGAAGCCATACCGCTTCACAACTAGCAGAGAAAGCAACTATATATATTTCACTTCAGCTATGCTGAGAGCCACACTAGACTGCTTCCTGCTAAACCACGAGATCATGGCAGATCCCAGACAATAACATCCAGCCGATGTGCTCTTCCTATCTGATACACTTCCTGCCCAATCAACATCTTGTGTAGCCATACAATCTGAGGTCATGATCTCTAGGACAACATAGACCAAAGTCTATTGTACCCTTTATGTACCTCGTCACATGCTTTGCAACTTTCAGGTGAACACATCTAGTTTCCACTAGATACTGACTCGATGTGTTCACAACAAAGCATATATCTGGCCTGGTATTCGTCAGATACATTAATGACCCAATATTCTGTATGTACATAGTTACATCCACTAACTCTGATGAGTCATCCGCTGACGGCTTCAAGTTGGAATCCATGAGAGTGGCCATGGTTGTACATTCAAACATATCAAATCTTCTGAAGATTTCCACAGCATACTTTCCCTGGTTGAGAAAGATTCCTTCTGATCCTTGCCATACTTCTAGACCTAGGAAGTAATGCATCAATCCGAGATCTTTCATCTCAAATTCTATAGCTATCTTCTTCTTGCTTTCCATGATCTATTTCTCATTCCCTGTCAGAAAGAGATCATCCACATACAATAATAGTATCATCCATAACCTTAAGGTAAAGGTTAGGATCAACTTTACTTCTGGTAAAGCCCGAGCCTGCCAATTCTCCCTCTGTGACTGAACATCATTCACACTCTGCATTTAAGTGATCTTCTACATACCTATCTGTGCCATCTCCCATCAGAAGGGACTACTGAAATGAGCCTCAATATCATTCAAACTCTATGGTGAGTTCCTTCTTGCATCCATCTAAGAGAAGAATGTCATTTGTTAAAAGACACCATCGTTAACCTTGTAGCAAAGGTTGAAATCCGCATCACCCATGGTGATCATTAAGCTCATCAAATTATTATCGATCCTGGGTACCTGTACAGAGCTTTATTCAATTGAATTTTCGGAGTTTTCTTCAATCACACCATTGAGAGAACAGTATTATCTAGCTACTTGGAGCAAACATCTCGTCATCATCCTCTTCCTATTTCTAAGAGAATCTTCTAGCCACGGGCCTTCTATAGTATGTTTCATTTGTAAATCTTCTTTTTCAGTGTTCAGCATTCTTCATGATCTTTCCTACAAATAAAAATTAAGTACATGATTAGTAATACTTCATAATCATCAAATCATGTTGACATGATAACCTATTATGCATACAGATATGATTTACATAGTTATGCAACTATCTTGACCAATACTTTGGCACAACAGTTTTCCATATCCTGTATGCATACAGTGGCTATCTAGATGCCTTCCATCTCTACCAAAACATACTATCGAGAGCGTGCACAGCTCTCAGCATGTCAGCAAAGAGATTTCATTCTAGACAATCAACAATGGAATGTTTGTCCAACTTACCAATCATATGCATATTAGTAGTATATTGTTCAATGCTATATGAATGTTTACACTCAGCATGATATATTCTAGGAATACAAATATGCATACAACTATTACGAGCAATATCATTTACTATTTCAAAGATTCAAATAACAACTCAAATACTTATCTTTTATGGTTGCCTCCCGCTTGATCTTCTATTCATTCTGTACCACTATGCATGCTCAAGTGTGCACTAATGTCATCCTCATGATCTCATATACAAACATACATTCATTAGTATAATCTCAATATTATAAAACATTATGATTCTAAATAGTCTTAAGCATGTATGGTCATGATCATTTCATACATAGGTATACTCATCTAAGATCCTAACACAAATTAGGATTCTAACTTTGACATAGGGAAAACATACCTGGATTAGAATACATGCTTAGTTATCTCTAACATACCCAAACAATATCTTTATTCTCTTCAATAATTTACAGATCTTGTGCTAGAACCTGCATATCTCATAGGTTAAGCATAGTAGAACAAAGTCATACATACCCCGTAAGTAGAACTATGGATGAGTCTTTGTCTTCATGTCATCATGGTCATGGAACTTGATTTGTCTTTCTTGATGTACCTGTATCTTGTTAGCAGACAACATCAACCTCATACAACACCACAGTGCATTAGTACAATCATATAACCCTAATCAATGAATGTCTTCTATCATTCACATGCATTCATACTTTTACTAGGATGATAAGACAATTCTAACATTAATCAAGATTGTACTAACCTAAATAATATGAAGACAACCATATTATGAACTTAATCAAGAATAAGATTTCAAAACATACCTGTATCTTGTTAAGTCATAACTGTCAAGATTTCTTGTAGTCTTCTTATGTAAGGCCTTAGCCTCATCTCCCCCTGAAACTGGACCTCGAGCTTGATTAGGGTTTGTCAGAGAAACCCTAAAAATTCAAACTTTGACTTTCACACTTTTGAATGGATGGAAAGATGTGCCTTGCTGAGCTGATCAAGCTAGCATACTTCAATTTTGAAATCTCCAAATTTTGACCCCTCAAAATTACCTTTGAAACTTTAGGATCTTCTGGACAGGATCCTGAACTAGGGCTTGATGAAGCCCACCCTTCTGCCCAATCAAAAGATTCGATCCAAAGCTCTAATTTCTTATTTTTCTGAGGAGCTTCCATCCGTGGTCACAGACTTAAAAAATTCCAACTTTTGCAGAAACCCTAATTTTCCACCTTTCTGATCAAGGTCCTGAACTAAGGTTTGATCAAGCCCACCCTTCCGACCAAGCAAAAAATTCGATCTTGGTCTCTAAATTTCTATTTTTCTGAGTAGCATTCATTCATGGACTCCGATTCCAAAAATTCCAACTTTCTCCGAAACCCTAATTTCCCACAATAGTGACGATTCATGAATGAAAGTGCTCAAAATCGAAATCTGTTTTGGCAGAAATATGCACCTGATTGTTTCTAGTGTAACTCCGAAGTTACGAATCCAAAGCGTCTAAAACTTCTCCCTTTGGTATCCCGACCTATCCTCTTTCCAACCCCATAGGTCTGACCTCAATTGGATTCTCTGAGAGAGAGTTATGCCAAGTGTCGTAACGTGACCTATTTATGGGATAAAACAGGAGAGCTAACTTGTACAGCGTTCCACGTGTCACTAGTTCAACTTCGGCCTTTGAAAACATTTCCTGAGATAGTACATTCCATGCACTAGCTGTCACTTTTTACTAAATTTCATTTGGCACTTCCTAGCCCAAGTTATGACCTTTTTTCCTAGGTCACCTAATTATGACTGAGATCTGAAAGAGGTAGAAACCCTAACTTGTATTGATCATAAATCACAAAGTACCACAAATTAGAGGCTGTCCTTTGGACACAAGGTACAAGGGAATGTTATCTACGACTTGTAAAGGTTTGATAGCCTAACCCTTTGCGAAAATGGTTTTATAGTGAAATTTTCACGATGACTGGTTTTTTCTATATAAAACCCTAACCTTCAAATTGTCGCAAGTGAAGAAAGTGTCATAAGTGCCATACCTTTCCTTCCTTCAGGTTAGCTCTGATACCATGTTAATATTCAATATGCTAAGACATAAAATATCACCATTACATTCCATTTCACAACAATAGCATATACAATATCACTAAAAGAACAACAAGCACAACATAAACACAAGAGACACAGATTTATCCGGGGAAACCCTCATGGGGAAGAAAACCCAACAAAGCTTCCTCAATATAGATGACCAACAATATAGAGATGTAATCCACAAGCATGAGCTCTTTCTCCTCCATAGCATATCTCTGTCTCTCAGTTATGCACCATTCACAAGTGAGTGCAATGTTTGTTAAATGAGGAACACACGTCCTCTATTTATACACAACTTCAACTTGTCAATTACATTAACTAGGTCGGCCCCAACTTAACCAATGGGTTAAACACCCCATTACAATTGACTGGGCCGACCCCTCTAGGGTGGTCTAATAACCCTTTGACCCACATAACACATACAGGGCCGACCCCAATAGGGAATTCTAATAACCCAAGTTACCACGGAGGAATAAACATCTCCGGATACATGACAAAGTCCCATCGGAGGAATGAAACATCTCCGGTATAATAAAGTACAAATATACTATTATTAGAACTTACAATATTTCAACAATATCATAGTTACCAATCCTGCTACCTTCCACTTTCACTTTGGTTTTCATTCTTTTTTGTTTATAATCATGTAGATAATGTCGTCACAACTGCAACACCCAGACAAGCTGATGAGTGCACAGGCTGGAAATATTTGATCCTTCGAGTTTGGATCCATTTGAAGTGCTAAGGCATGATGAAATCTAGTGCGAGAAGAATTTGATGATCTAGGTGTCTCGACAATTTTGATGTTTCAATGACAAAATGAAGCAGAAGTGATTATCTATTAAATTTCATGCAATAAATTATTTTATGACATGGATCACGAGAGTTATTATGATCGACTTGTTTTGGTACTCCGCACTGACTTCAAAATGGAGTCACAAATGATTGCTATGACAACCTCGGCCTGTAATTATTGTTGTTATCATGCCTCCAATTATGAGTTTGGTATCATAGATCTCTATGGCATTTATACCCCAATATGCACGCAACCAATAGGTCATCATATGTTTTCAGGATTCAAAAATACAGTAAGATATCTTTCATTTAGAATGGTTGGGAATTTTCTCGTTTTTATTTTATTTTAGGTAATAAACTCAATAGAAATTTAAATATTTTGTCTATCGACATTCACCGATCACAAGTTAAGTGGTTGTGCTATTTATGTTATATTATCAAATGTTAATGTGTTTTTCTGATTACGTTAATGGTTTTAAGGATAAATTCTCAGTTATAAGTATGTTATTTCACTCATAATTTCATTATGATAATAAATTATGTGTCGATTCCCACACACATTTATGAGAATAAAATCTGCGTCGATTCCCACACACATTTATGAGAATAAAATCTGCGTCGATTCCCACACACATTTTTGTTTAGCTTCTCCAAAAGATTATGTCATGAAACAAAAACAAATCATTTAATATATATGCAAGCTTGAACCTCGTAATTGATTGTGTTAGAAATGAAACCAGAATTTTCTTGTTGAGGAGACAATGTGAAGAGTAGTCTAAGTACCGTATCATTGTACTAGCTATATATTGCAGTAAGGGCATACTCCAAAGTCCTTGTATTGGACGATATGATAATCAGAGGGTATTTTGGGAATGGTTCTATCGCAATTTAGTCTTCGAAAATATATGGGGACAAGCTTCTTTAGAGTCCTTCTCATAAACTTTGCAAGCGCTTCGTCTCCAACTTTTGGTTGTTTGAATGTATAAACATCCAACAATTTCTCTAACAATGTTTCTTCATTGTCCATAAACAATATTGTTGGAAACAACACAACACAAAGAAGACACCACCAAGGTGGTGAATGCAGAACTACTATGATTATCGAATATCTTGGATTTTTCTAAATGGTTTGCAACACCTAAAGCTTCTAGAAATCCAAGATGAACCTTTTAGATTTGACTGAATTGATACCATAAGAAATCAAAATCTTTTTCTCAATCATCTGTATCAAATTTCTCTGTACCTCTGAACCTGGCTATCACTATCAGTGATGCGTCTACTTCCTTATCGCAGAATATAAATGCTTTGGTTATTTCTTTTGCAAGTGATATGATTGCATTTTCAACATAAATTGATGAACAAAATATTATTCACACAAAAATCGATAAATATGCAATGGTTAATAATATATAGTTTATTGAAGCCAAAGAGTTTCATATCATTCCACGAAATGCATATGAAGGATGATATTGATAGAGTATTGTATGAATAAGTAATTGAAATAAATAGTACCTTACAATGTTCTATGACTCTATATTTGATAACAAATTTATTTCCATAAACTATAGTTGAAAACCATGATGCAAAGGTCTACCTAGAACCTAGTCCTAGGTTCAACGGTTTAGTCAATAACCCCACTAGTTCCACCATCATACTTAATAATGCTCAATAAGGAAGATAAAATTTTAGAAACTACTTGGACCCTCTACTTGGTATTACGATACTTCATCTTGAAAAAATCAAAACATTCAACCAAACCCTAACTCATGATGTTCACAAAGCATGAAATCCTTATAATTTAATTCTAAGCACATTAAAAGAAGCTATAAAATAAAGAAATAGATCAATACAATCATTGGTGGGTGGGATGAACAAGGTTTTTATATATTGGAAATGCACAATTCTGAGAAAGCATGCTTACATGTCGTTCCAGTTTAGCGCGGTTTATTCAGTTCAGATCGGTGAGGCGGCTCATATCCACATTGAATAATTTTAATGGCATGAAGTTTAATTACTTAACTCGATAATAGAATTAAGTTTAATTACTTAATTCTATGGGAGAATGCCATAGGAGGTGTTGCGAAGAGTATGCCATTGTAGACTCAAGGTCCTGATGGTCCCGACAACCCAGATGTCTTATGGTCTGATATTCAATGGACTAGTGTACTCGATTGGTGATAGTTCGAAGTATCATTAACTATGAGACTTTCATCTCTATTCCAAATATCATTAACTATGAGACTTTCATCTCTCTTCCAAGTATCATTAACTATGAGACTTTCATCTCTATTGATATTATTCTTGTTAAGCTCAATTTCAATAACTCCTTGAATTTTTCTCTTGCCATAATGGTCAATTTTAGTAATAATCTAAGCTTTATCAATACAAATAATATGGCTTGTGTCCTAAGAGTGCTCAGGACCGAACTTTTTATGTGATTGTGTTTGATATCTATGCAATGTTCCTTCAACCTTGCTTGTAAGGATCTTCCAATCTCACCAATATATTGTTCACCACAACAACATGGAATGATGTAGACACATTTCTAAAGATTTGGATCAATAGGGTCCTTAGCACAATCCAGTAAGTCTTTTATAGTATTATGAGGAGCAAAGAAAACTTTAATATTCATTTTCTTGAGAATTTTAGCAATTTTATCTATGGTTCCTTTAATACAAGGTAGTGTGATAGTTTTAACTTTAAATGGATCCAAGATTTGAGGTGCTTTTGTTTGGATTTCAAGACAACCTTTTTAAATTGATGATCCTTATAGTCGTTGCTTTGGAAAACCCAATAGGAAATATGTGATGGTTGTTCCCTCATTGTCAATGTACCAATAACTCTATTTCTCGATGGAGGTTCGGAGGTTTTCTTTAGATGGTGATTTAGTCACTAGTTTTGTAATGTTTTTCAGTCCAATAAGTTTCCATTCCCAGGAAAAATACGGCTTGTATATATATGTATTTTTGCTTGTTAATGAAAATAGATGAAAAAAGAGAAACATAGAAGAAGAAGAAGAAATTGGTTCTGCTATGTCTGCATATTTTGCATATTTGTGAGTTTGTAAACTCCCCTATAGCCTTCAATTTGATCCTCTTCTATAACCTATCCCACATAAGAACTCTATTGTTTAAAATAAGACAAATAAATAATATGCTCTTGGGTGGGGCTGCAGTCTTTCAAAGCTATTTCCACCTCTAATTCCTCTCCCTCCCAACCACCTATGTCATCGACAAGTATCCCAATATAGTTGAATATTACCCCCTTGTTGAACTAAAAACCTAAACGAGCTCATACTCTTCATTGCTTATGTGAATATGTGCCTGATTGAGTGAGTTGATGTATTGTTTCCACTGGGTTTTCTAGTCCCCAGGCAAACCCAAAACCTCCACATATAACCAAACTTTTTTCTTGATGTTGGTGGAATGAGCATCCACTTCTTTATCTAAGGTGAATCATCCTTGTTCCTGTAGATGGTAAATCAAATCAAAATTGAGCTTCATGTTTCCCTTACAACCAATATTCCATGCTAAGTATTGTCTAATTATTGGAAAGGCCAAAGTCAATGCCTTCCATTGATTGGAAACCAAGTGAATATGCTTGTTTCTTCTACAAATCTAGTCAATGATCGAGCTAGGAGCTAAATAATTTGTAGTTAGAATACTCCACCATAGACTCTCCCAGAACGAAAAGTTCCAAGGGGATTTAGAAACTAGTACTCGGTTAAATAAGAAAATGTTCTTTATACCCAACCCGCGAGAATATTTTGGGGCTATAATAGTTTTCCAACTTGTAATATAGCTTTCCAACTTGTAATTATTTATAATCAATCCTGGTATATTCATAATATCGAAACTCTAATTACCAGGCCTTCTTTTAACACGGTGCTTTCACAAAATAATCGATGCCTTGGGAGGCCTCTAGTTCCCTTCCAACGCTCCAACACAGGTTGGGCAAGAAGAATCTGGATTGGGATTCCAAGGAACAAAATTGTAGGTCGAGTTCCTCTCACAAGGGTACACTCCCTTAGAACCAGCTTCCTCAAGGTCAATGGCATGAACAGGTCTCTCTAGCTAGGGAATCTCTAGTCCTCTCTCTCAAGTACGAGACTCCGGGCAGTACAAGGTGATGGAAAGATTGAGTAGGAATGAATACTGACTCTCAAACTAAATTATCACCTTTTATATGCATGGATTTATATTTCCATGTGCTTCTCCAAATGAGACCACTTTTCCCCTCTTAATCACCTCTTAAGATAATTAAATAATGCTTTAATTAAAGTATGACTCTTAGTCATGGTTTATGAACTTTGGGTTAAATTGTTAAGGCTAAGGAAATAAGATAAATCCCCCTAGGAGCATTTCCCTTAGCCCACAATCACTTCCTCAATTGTGGAATCCTAGCCCCCGCATCTCTTCTTTGTTCTTCTTCATCTACATCCATCGGGGATTTTATATTAATATCAAAATTTACATATTTACAATGTATTAGTCATCCTATACCATTTGTTTCCATATTCTATCCTTTACATCAATATATACATGTTACATTATGGGGTAAAAAATGCCATGTTACAATATTATACAACAAGGGGACACTAACATTGTTCTTGGAAGGTAATGAAGTGGTGGAGAATTGGTGGTGGAAGAAATTCTAGTAAATAAAAGCTCCTCTATTTGTTCATGTGGTTGGTTTTGTCAAATAAAATTCTTACATGGGATATACATTGTTGAAACTTGCATGGAAAGGGCCAAGTATTTATTTCCTATCTAGAAATAATGTTGAGACAATACATTGATCACTTACTTTGAGGATACGATTTTGCAAGCGAGGAAGTTGTCATTAAGGGGGGATAGGCTCTAATGCCTCCTTCCTTCTTCCATTGTGTCATTTTTGTAAATCCTTCAATATTATCCCAAGTTGTTCTCAAGGGGGGATGTTAGGATATTTAGACACTTAGGAGTTAGTTAAGATAAACATGGTCTAACATGTCTTTAGTCAAAAGGTGTTTATTTAGTATGCATTTTTTCTTATATAATCTCAGGGTCATGATATATTCCAGAAATAAAGTGATCTAATAGTTCATCTTCTCTTCGGTAGTAAGGACTACTTTTATCTGTGGTTGAGCACCGAACTATTCAATGATATCTATTTAAATGGAATGGAGGGCCATTAGCTAATGGTTCATTGTGGGAAACTCATATGTAAATTATTTTTCCTTTTACATTAATATACTACCTCAACTAGCCATTTGGATACGATTCTGGAATGTTTCCCTCTATGGAGGTTTTAACCATGTAAAACATCAACATGTCAATTTTTTATTTGCTTGTGTGTCATTTCTTAAGGTGTTTGACCTATGTGGGAATAACTTGCTTTAGTTGAGCAGTTTGTTTTTTACAAGTATTGCCACACTCATTCTCAAATTGCCAGGGAAAAGATCAATATGTTGGAGAAGAAGGCAATTGTGAGAACAGGATTGAATCCCATTGAATTGGTTGACAATTAAGCTCTTTAGTGGATTCCAGATATTGGGTTTTCCAAAAGCGGAGGTACTAGAGATTCTAAGATGATAAATATTGATTGGATGGTTAAAACACTCATTAACTAGGCAATGAAGAAAACGAGTCTCAATCACACTAAAAAATACTAAGTTATAATTCAGGGAAGCTAAGTATAATGCATTGATTAAGATCCATTGGGCGTCAAGGCTAGAGTAGTCTAGGAAGACCCAAATTTTTTGGAGAAGGATGTCGAGGAGAAGCAAATTGATGTCCCTCAATAGCTCCCTTAGACCGATTTCATCTTTATAGACCTATTCTTAGACAATGACCAATAATCTTACTTGTCAAGTGTCATGGTTCTCTTATTTTTTAGTTTATTCGTGTTAGTTATGAGAATGTTCATAGACCCTCTAGGTTTATAGGGTTAGAGAAAAAGATGAAGTCACTCAAGGAGACCTTCATTTTTTTATCATGTTATGTTACTCTCTAAAACAACCTATTAGCAAGTTATAGGCTCCCTCTTTTAGTTCCTTTTTTTATTTTTTTTGGCAAATAAAGCTCTAGGTTAATGGCATGGAAATAGTCTATTAACACACTTTCAGTTTTTACAGAGCCGATATTAGAAATCCCTCAATAAGTGGAAGAACAACTCCATGGTAATGTAATATTTTTTACAATAATATAATGGATGTCTAAATTGCAAAACAAAAAGTAGAACACATTGACAACCTACTCCCCTGCAAAATATTTAGAGCTTCAAAATTAACTATTGACTAAAACCAATATACCATTTTAATGCAAAATTTCACATGAACTTCATACAAAAGAACCATACCTCTATAATTGGCTTGCCACATTGTTTGCAACCAAATAATAAATTGATCTCGTGATTAATATTGGAACTAACATACTCGCTCTAAAGTGCCTCTACATTTTTTAATATCAATGTTGCAGGTGAATCCTATAATTGTTTGATTCGACTTTCAATACATTTTAAATACCATTGTTTGACATTAAATGAAAATGTTGTCTTGTTTTATATGGTGTTTAGAAAGTGCAAAAAACATATTTTTCCAAGACAATGTAGAGTGGCATAATCAAAATACCCATTGTAGGCATAGCCATTAAACATATTGTTCCATGAAGCCACATGTCATTCAAACAGTTTTTCAAACACTTGGTGTGAAAGCTTTACAAAAACACACTTAACATACATGTCTATGAGAACATTTCTTAGAGAGACATTGGATTGAATTCTCCTTCTTATTATTTCACGATGAAGTTTCTTACCATATTTTAAAGCCAAGAAGCTCATACATGTTAGGAGAATGCTAGAAGGTGAAGGCATTTGGCTCAATACCCACTCTTTGCATTTAATCTAATAGATCCAAGGATTATTTAATCATGCATGAACTATGTGGGTTGTTAAGATTCAATATGCTAAGAGAGAAAATATGAACATTACATTCCATTTCACAACAATAGCATATACAGGATCACTAAAATAACAACAAGCACAGCAGAAACACAAGAGACATAGAATTATCCTGGGAAACCCTCATGGGGTAGAAAACCCAACAACGCTTTCTCAATATAGATGACCAGAAAATACAAAAATGTAAACCATAGACATGAGCTCCTTCTCCTCCATAGAATATCTCTCCCTCACCTATGCGTTATTCACAAGTGAGTGTAATGTGTGTTAAATGAGGAACACACCTCCTCTATTTATACATAACTCTAACCTGTATTTTACATTGACTAGGTCGGCCCCAGCTTAATTACTTAACATAATGTGGCAGGGCCGACCCCACTAGGGTGGTATAATAACCCCTTTAACCCACATGACTCATACAGTGCCAACCCCCACTAGGGAAGTCTAATAACCCAAGTTACCACATTCTCCACGGAGGAATAAAACATCTCCGGATATACAATAAAGTCTTCACGGAGGAATGAAACATCTCCAGAATAATAAAGTACAAATATAATATTCTTAGAAGTTAGAATATTTCAACACTCCCCCTTAACGAGAAGGCTATTATGACAACATCTGTAGGAGCAAGGAGTCATCAACATCATACATGATACATCTATAAATCATTGGAAGCTTTCTTTATACATCATCAATAACTCAAGCAGTTACTGGAATATCTTCAATACTGGAACATCAACATCTTCAGTACTGAATCTTCATCTTCTGCAGCACTTGAACAGCTATAGCAATATCAACATCTAGATCCTCACGATCATCAGCATCATCATCTCATGATCATCAGCATCGTCATCACACGATCATCATCATTGTCATCACACGATCATCAGTATCGTCATCTAGATCATCACGATCAACAACATCGTCATCTAGATCATCATGATCAACAACATCATCATCTAGATCATCACAATCAACAACATCGTCATCTAGATCATCACGATCAACATCATGGTCATCTAGACCATCACGATCAACATCATCATCATCTAGACCATCACGATCAACAACATCATCATCTAGATCATCACGATCAACATCATCGTCATCTATACCATCACGATCATCATCATTGTCATCTAGACCATCACGATCAACATCATCATAATCTAGATCATCATGATCAACAACATCGTCATCTAGATCATCACGATCAACATTACAATAGCATCAACTGGATCCTCTCGATCAACAGTACATAGCAACATACCCTTCAACACACGTGATCTATTTACGGGATGATCAATCCCTATACATTTAAGACACCATATCATGTCTAGGGACGATGCATTCCACTCGTCAACTTAGACAAAGTCTAAGGACCATTTTTCGAAGACATATGTCTATGGATCAATTCAGGGACTGAAGTCCGGGGATGATACAATCCCCTCTCGTCCACTAGGGACCACGGAGACATATGTCCACGGATCAATTCAGGGACCGAAGTCTAGGGATGATACAATCCCCTCTTGTCCACTAGGGACCACTTCTCGGAGACATCTGTTTACAAATCAATTCAGGGACTGAAGTCCGGGGATGATACAATCCACTCTTGTCCACTAGGGACCACGGAGACATATGTCTGCGGATCAATTTAGGGACTGAATTCCATGGATGATACAATCCCCTCTCATCTACTAGGGACCACTTCTCGGAGACATATGTCTATGGATCAATTCAGGGCCCGAAGTTCAGGGATGATACAATCCCCTCACGTCCACTAGGGACCACGGAGATATATGTATGGTCATGATCATTCAATACATGGGTATACTAAAATCCTAGCACAAAGTAGGATTGTAACTTGACATAGGAAAACATACCTGGATTAGATACATGCTTAGTAATGTCTAACATACCCAAACATATCTTTATTCTCTTCAATGATTTAGAGACCTTGTGCTAGTAACCTGCATACCTCATAAGTTAAGCATAGTAGAATTAAATCATACATACCTCATAAGTAGAGCTTCTAAAGACTATGGATAAATATTTGTCTTTATGTCATCATGGTCATAGAACTTGATTTTTCTTTCTTGATGTACCTGTCTTTTGTTAGCAGACAACATCATCCTCATACAACACCACAAGTGCATTAGTACAATCATATAACCTTGATCAAAGAATGCCTTCTATCATTCACATGCATTCATACTTTTACTAGGGTGATAAGACAATTCTAAGATTAATCAAGATTGTACTAACCTCAATAATATGAAGGCAAACATATTATAAACTTAATCATGAACAGATTTAAACACATATCTGTATCTCCTCAAGTCATACCTGTCAGGATTACTTTTAACCCAATCCACTTTGATTTGCTGAAACTGGATCTGGAGCTGGATTAGGGTTTGTCAGAGAAACCCTAAAAATTCAAACTTTGAATTTCAAACTTCTGAATGGATGGAAAGATGCGGCTTGCTGAGATGATCTAGCTAGCATACTTCAATTTTGAAATCTCCAAAATTTGACCCCTCAAAATTGCCTTTGAAACTTCTAGATATTCTAGACAAGATCCTGAACTAGGGTTTGATGAATCCCACCCTTCTGCCCAATCAAAAGGTTCGATCCAAAGCTCTAAACTTCAATTTTTCTTAGGAGCTTCCAGCCGTGGTCACAGACTTCAAGAAATGAATCTTTTGCAAAGCCCTAATTTCCACCTTTCTGATCAAAATTCTGAAATAGGGTTTGATCAAGCCCAGCCTTCTGACCAACTAAAAATTTTGATCTTGGTCTCTAAATTTCGATTTTTCTTAGGAGCATTCATCTGTGGTCTCTTATTCCAAGAATGAAGGTACTCAAAATCAAAATCTATTTTGACAGAAATATGCACCTGTGTTTTTCTGGTGTAACTCCAAAATTAAGAATCCAAAGGTTCTGAAACTTCTTCCTATGGTATCCCGAACTGTCTTCTTTCTAACCCCAGAGCTCTGAACTCATTTGGATTGTCTAAGAGAGAGTTATACCAAGTGTCGCAACGTGACCTGTTAATGGGATAAAACAAAAGAGCTAACTTGTACGGCGTGCCACATGTCATGGGTTCAGTTTTGGCCTCTGAAAACGTTTCTTGAGAAACTATAGTCTGTTCTCTAACTGTCACTTTTTATGAAATTTCATTTGGAGCTTCCTAGCCCAAGTTGTGACCTTTTTTCCTAGGTCACCTGTTTATGACTGAGATGTGAAAGAGGCAGAAACCCTAACTTGTACTGATCATAAATCACAAAGTACAACGAATATGAGGTTTTCCTTTGGACAAAATGTACATGGAGATGTTACCTATGACCGGTAAAGGTTTCAGATCCCAAACCTTCGCCAAAATGGATTTATAGCGAAAGTTCCATGATGACTGGTTTTTGCTATATAAAACCCTTACCTTCAAATTGTTGCAAGTGAAGCAAGTGTCGTAAGTGCCATACATTGCCTTCCTTCAGGTTAGCTCTGATACCATGTTAAGATTCAATATGATAAGAAAGAAAATATCAGCATTACATTCCATTTCACAACAATAGCATATACAGGATCACTGAAAGAACAACAAGCACAACATAAACACAAGAGACACGGATTTATCCTGGGAAACCCTCAAGGGGTAGAAAACTGAGCAAAGCTTCCTCAATATAGATGACCAATAAATTCAAAGATGTAAACCATAGAAATGAGCTCCTTCTCCTCCATATAAGATCTCTCCCTCACCTATGCGCTATTCACAAGTGAGTGTAATGTGTGTTAAATGAGGAACACACCTCCTCTATTTATACACAACTCCAACTTGTGTTTTACATTAACTAGGTCGGCCCCAACTTAATTACTTAACATAATGTGGTAGGGCCGACCCCACTAGGGTGGTCTAATAACCCCTTTAACCCACATGACTCATACAGGCCCGACCCCCACTAGGGAAGTCTAATAACCCAAGTTACCACATTCTCCACGGAGGAATAAAACATCTCCGGATATACAATAAAGTCTTCACGGAGGAATGAAACATCTCCGGAATAATAAAGTAGAAATATAATATTCTTAGAAGTTACAATATTTCAACATTAGCATGGAGTACTTTACCTTCACACATAGCGTTTTTGTTTAAACATGCCTGGAATTTAGCGAATTTGCCAAATTGAGCAAGCAACTCAATCCATTCACGAATACCAAGTATATATAGAGAGAGCTATTTAATAATTATTATCATGGAGATATTATATAGTTAATAATAATATTTATTATTATAGGAAAAGTATGGTATATTTAAGCATATTAATTATGTGTTTCCTCTATGCAAGTTATAACTTTGAATCCACAAGGGTACGCTAAATCATTAATGTGTAGTCTCACATCCCATGTCAACAAGACGGGGTAGGGACATATATAAATGATTTGGTAATGTTCAAATATTAAGATCCATCTTAAACCTGATTCTATTAAGCACCGAGAGGGATCCAATTTCTTGTTGTGTAAATTTTTTCTTGGTATGTAAAAAAATTAAGATAAAAATAGAATTAATTACTATTTATAAGTTGTGAGCCGACATTAATTTTTTTAATTAATTTTTATTTCTAGGTAACGTAACATGAAAACATCTCCCCCATACTAGGTTGTAGATCACTTCACCACTCCTGGTACAATAAGATTTAGATACTACATTAATTGAAGACAATAAAGACAGTAGTAGAATTTGGATCAAATATAAATATCCAAGAAAAATCTATGATTTCAGTCCTAACTGACATAAGTTGGGTGAAATATGGGCTAAGTATTGAAATTCATGATGTAAAGAATTATATTGTATAATTTATTGGGGGTGGTGTCATGAAGTGTGGTTGACACATCCATACATATTGTAAAAAATAATTCAATATGAAAAATTAAAATTAAAATGATAAAGCGCGTTAAAATGAACTCAATTACATATATGTAAAATATACTACAATTTTATATTTACATAATCCTTTATTAGGCATTTATGTTCATTCTTGATCTATATTAATAGTTTATGTTAGCAATTTATAGATATATAACTTAAAATGCACCAAAATTTGACGAATTTTAAAGTATTTAGCTTCTAAAAATTGTCATGACTAACCTTTTAGGTTGCATAGTCACAAATTAACCATTTTATATGAGTGGTATGGTCTAAAAATTGAGTGGGTGGAGATTATACAACAAGGAGACACTAACATTATTCTTTGAAGGTAATGAACATTGAAGTGGCGGAGAATTGGTTGTGGAATAAACTCTAGAAAATACAAGCTCCTCTATGTGTTCACGTGGTTGGTTTTTCCAAATAAAATTCTTACATAGGACATACATTGTTGAAACATCCATGGCAAGGGCCAAGTATTTATTTCCTATGTAGAAATAATGGTGAAGCAATACATCACTTACTTATAGACTACCATTTTGTAAGAGAAGAAGTTGTCATTGAGGGGGGATAGGCTCTAATGCCTCATTCCTTCTTCCATTGTATCATTTTTGTAAAACTTTTGATCCTATCACAAGTTGTTCTCAAGGGGGGATGTTAGGATATTTAGACACTTATGAGTAAGTTAAGATCAATTTGGTATAATGTGTCTTTAGTTAAAGTGTGTTTATTTACTATGCATTAGTATGCATTTGTACTTATATAACATAATGGTCATCATATGCGATAGACATAAAGTGAACCGATGGTTCATCTTCTCCTCGATCTTAAAGACTACTTTTAGTTGTGGCTTAGCACCCAACTAGTCAATGATATATATTTAATGGGAATGGAGGGTCATTAGCTAATGGTTGAGTATGGGAAACTCATGGAAATTATTTTTCCTTTTACATTAATATACTGCCTCAACTAGCCATTTGGATAAAATTGTGGAATGTTTCCATTTATGGGGGTTTTAACCATGCAAAACATTAGTGTGTCGATTATTTATTTGCTTGTGTTCCATTTCTTAAGGTGTTTGACCTATGTAGAAATAACTTGTTTTAGTTTATCAGTTTGATGCTTACAAGTATTTCCAGACTCATTCTGAATTTGTTGAGGAAAATATCAATATGTTGGAGAAGAAGGCCATTGTGAGAAAAGGAATGATTCCCATTGAATTGGTTGACAATTAAGCTCTCTGGTGGATTCCATATACTGGGTCTTACAAAAGCAAAGATACTACAACTTCTAAGATGATAGATATTTATTAGCTAGTTAAAACACTCATTAATTAGTCCATGGAAGAAAAGGAGTCTCAATCTGATTCGAAAATGACAAGATCTACTAACACTTGAATTTGCATGTGAATTCTTAAACTAGTTAACTTATAAAAATACTTGAAATAGCAAGCTTGTCAAAGGATCACAAATAATTGAAAAAGAATATAAATGAACAAATAATCCAAACCATAAGAATGTGGACACTGTATGATAACAGAGTGCAAACCATAAGAATGTGGACACTATATGATAACAGAGTTCGTCCGTGATGGACTACGTCTCCAGGTCCATCTTCAATGAGGATTGATCTTATTAGTATTCAAAAATATTTGAACAGGTACAAAATGCCTTCGTCCTTCAATCATTCTCTCCTCAAAAGCTTCAATGCTTCCATTGTCAAATTACATTGGTTTATATAGCCAAGGTTACATAACACATCTCCACATTCCATGGCATTTGATCCCAAACTAAATGGGATAAATATTTACTTAACATGGAGAAAATATATGAAAATCCCAAATTTTATGGCAAATTAAAACCATATAATAAAAATAATACAAAGGATGTAAACTGTTGGCATAGGTGCACCCATATTGGGGATCAAATCTACCCCAAATCAAGCTTAAAACCAATATATGCGCACATCCATTATTCATATATTGGGGAGCAATGGTATCGGTATTCTTATTATTCAATAACTGAAGAATACAACAACTCTCAACTCTAGAATATCTTCTCTTACGAGAATACAAGAAATATATACATTTCTTACACGGTTAATCATAACTGGCCATATTCGGTTTGGCAGTTATATAGTCACCGAGAGACCGGTTGTCACCCGTTTCCAACAATCTCCACCTTGACAACAATTTACCTGATACCATTGCTCATTGCTCTATTCATCACGTTTCCTGCAAGCCTAGATAAGATAAGCACCATCGTAGCTTCTCTAAAGTAACTAGCTTCGTGAACATGTCTGCACTATTGTTTTGAGTGCGAATCTTTTCAAGAACCACTCCACCTTCATCAACAACATGTCGAACAAAATGATATTTTACAGGAATATGTTTTGTCTTACTATGATAAGCTGGATTTTTAGCCAAATGAATAGAATTTTGACTATCACAGAAAATTTTTATAGTGTTCTGGATCTTTCCTAACTCACCCAGCAAACCTTTTAACCAGACTGCCTCTTTGCAAGCATGTGAAGCAGCTATATATTCTGCCTCTGTAGTGGACAAAAAAGCAATATTCTGAAGCTTCGATATCCAACTAATAGCTCCACCTGCAAGAGTAAAAACATAACTTGAAGTGGACCTCCTCTTGTCCAAATCACCTGCAAAATCAGAATCAACATAACCACAGACTCCATCACTACAACCATCAAAAATGATACAATAGTCACTTGTGCCTCTAAGATACCGAAGCACCCATTTCACTGCTGCCCAATGCTCTTTTCCTGGATTTACCATGTATCTACTGACAACACCAACTGCATGTGAAATATCTGGTCTTGTACTTATCATCGCATACATCAAACTTCCTACTGCATTAGCATACGGTACATGAGACATATACTGCTTTTCTTCATCATTTTTAGGACTCAAACCTGAAGAAAGCTTGAAATGAGAAGCTAAAGGGATACTAGAAGGTTTCACCTTATCCATACCGAATTTCTGAAGTATTTTCTCCACATACTTCTTTTGTGATAACCACAGCTTGCCATTTTTCCTGTCTCTGTGTATCTGCATGCCCAAGATCTGATTTGCTGCTCCTAGATCCTTCATATCAAACGTCCTAGCCAACTAAGCCTTTAATCTGTTGATTTCAAACATGCTCTTTCTTGCAAAAAGCATATCATCAACATACAATACCAAAATAGTGAACATGTCATTTTCCAACTTTTTAAAGTACACACAATGATCATACTCACTCTTGGTAAAATTCTAACTCACCATGAAAGAATCAAACTTCTTGTACCATTGCCTGGGAGACTGCCTCAGGCCATACAATGATTTTTTGAGCTTGAAAACAAACCTCTTGTTGCAATTCTGAACGAACCCTTCTGGTTGTTCCATGAAAATTTCCTCATCTAAATCTCCATGTAAGAAATTTGTTTTGACATCTAGCTGCTCTAACTCCAAACCATATAAAGCAACTAGTGCTAACAAAATTATGATAGAAACAAGTTTTAAAACTGGTGAAAAAATCTCATGAAAGTCAATACCTGCTTTATGAGAAAACCCTTTTGCAACCAGTCTCACTTTGTACTTCGAAACAGTTTCATCGGCTCCTTTCTTCAGTTTGTACACCCATTTGCAACCAACCACTTTCCTACTCTCCGGAAGTTCCACAAGATCCCACATTTTTTTCTTTGCAAAAGAATCCATTTCTTCTTTCATTGCATGTTTCCATTTTTCATTGTCAGACAATTCTAATGCTTCCTTATAACTGTCAGGTTCTCCTTCATTAGAAATGAAAACAAAACCATCATACCTCTTTGGAAAAGTTCTGTTCCGCGTAGATCTCTGTAGAGTTTATTGTGGTATTTCCTCTATTTCTGTCTGCTCATCCTCTTCTTGAGGAGTGGCCTCATGAATATCCTTTTCCTGGACATCCTCATGAGTCCCCCTCACAAATGACTGAGTATCAAACTTAATTTACTGAAACTGTGGTACATTAGCCTGTTTCAAATCATTACTTACATCTAAAGTTGTCAGAGAAAGTTCATCAAATTTTACATCTCTGTTTATGATGATTTTGTGGACAGTAGGATTCCACAACCTATATCCCTTAACACCATCACCATATCCAACAAAGATCAATTTTATTGACTTAGGATCTAGTTTGGAATGCTGATTTTTCGGAATAAGTGCATAGGCTTCACAACCAAATACTCTAAGATTAGAATAATCACATGATTGACCTCTCCATGCCTCTTGTAGAATTTTGCAGTCAATTGTTGTTGATGGTGATCGATTGACTAGGTAACAAGATGAATGGAATGCCTCTCGCCACAATTCCTGCTGTAACTTCGCATTACTGAGCATACTCCTTGCTCTTTTAAGAAGAGTCATGTTCATGCGTTCAGCAACGCCGTTCTGCTGCGGAGTGTAAACAATGATCTTATGCCTCTCGATCCCATCCTTCTTGCAATAATTATCAAACTCCTTCGAAGTAAATTCGGTTCCATTATCTGTTCGAGGACATTTAATGAACCTGCCAGTGCTCTTTTCAACCAAAGCTCTAAATTGCTTAAATATATCAAAAGCATCAGCTTTTCTCTTTAATAAATAGATCTAGACTTTCCTTGAGTAATCATCTATAAAACTGACGAAATATGATGATCCCCCATAAGAAATTTTAGGAGATGGACCCCATAGATTAAAATGTATGTAGTCTAGGATACCTTTACTAGTGTGTTTTCCAGATTTAAATTTTTGTCTAGCCTATTTACCATAAATACAGTGCTCACAAAACTTCAAATCTACAGATTTTAAACTAGGAAGCAACTTTCGATTAGCAAGTATGTTATACCTCAATATTACACATTATGCATTAGTGTCGCATCCTTGTACTAGCGACCTAAACGACAGTTTCCCTTAAAGATCATATGAACATCCAGAGTGAAAACCATTGACTGAATACTGAAAGCAAAACCTTTTTCTGCCATCTGCTAGCCCAACTTAGCCCTGTTTGTGAGCACTGCCGCTCCTTGCACATCTACAAGGGCGCGGTAGTTAGCACTACCGCGCGTTGCTCCTTCTCTGGGGCGCGGTACTACCGCGTTATGCTCAGTTATAGGGGCGCGGTAGTCTGAAATTAGCCTTTTTGCCTTGGATTTTGGGATTTCGACCTTCGAGGAGATTTTGTTGGGATTACTACCTTTGGTTCAATCCTAACTCCTTCTTTGTTTAGTTGGCCTGATCCACTAAACCCTCCATAGATCCACACTTCTCTCTTGTTGGTTAGCCTTCCCATGTGCTATAAGAGAGAAGCCTTCCATGAGCCAAAGGGAGGACTTTTGGGGCATCAAACCTATGATCTTTAGACTGCTGCAGAGATAGCTAGAGGAAGCACTTGGAGCTGAAGGATTGGCTTGGACATCAAGCAACCTTTGTAAGTACTCTTCAAGTTGATAATAAAGATAACTTGTCTTGTTTTCCCAAATCATTTGTGTTAATTTTGTTTTAATGATATGATTTGTATCTTGCATAGATTTAGATCCTAACTCATGTTTCAGGTTGCTAGAGAATAGTGCATTCTTGTGTTTTGGTTCCATTTTGACAGGTTCACTTGTGAGGGCTTGGAGCTTGGAGCAAATACCAAAAACAAGCGTCTGGATAGAAGGTCAGTTAAACTCCTTCTACCCTTTCTAGCATTTTAATCTTGAGATGTTTGTTAGATCTAGGGATTCAAGGTAGCATTTGTTTCCTTTTTGTCTTAGTATAGAGTTAGTACATCCTGCTTTATCCTAAGAGAGTTTCTACCTATCCGTAGGGAGAAATTTCTACAACAAAGTACCTTCATTCCTTTTTCGCTGATATGACCTAACCGCTGATGCCATAGACGAGTGATGTCTGCTACTACACCAACTGATGCTATTGTTGCATGATCGAATTCCGTCCTCCCTTCAAGTCTATACAGGTTCCCAACTCTGTTTTCCTTCATAACAACAAAGATACCTTTCGATACCTTCATAACTCCACCTTGAACTGTAAATTTGTAACCAGCATGATGAAGAACTCCCATTGATATCAAGTTCTTCCTCAGTTTAGGTACATGTCTCACATTTGTTAGAGTCCTAATAGTCCCATCATACATTTTAATTCCGATACTCCATATCCCAACAATTTTACATGTAACATTATTTCCCATATAAACTACCCCATCATCTATAGATTGGTATGAGGAATACCAATTTATATGAAGACACATGTGGTGAGATGCTCCAGAATCAATTAACCAGTCAGAATGGTATTGTGAGACAGTAGATGTATATAATACCTGATCGATCATACATGAATCATTCTCGGCTATGTTTGCCTCCTTTGTAGAGTCCTCCTCCTCGGAAGCTTGCTTGTGTTTCCAACAATCTTTCTTAAGATGTCTTTCTTTATTGCAGTACCAGCACTTCAATTTACTCTTTTTTCCCTTCGACTTTGACCTTGATGTACCCTTTGAATGTTGTCCTCTTTCACTGGTTCTTCCTTTGGCCACCATTACTTCTGATGTCAAGGTTTCAAGAGTAGATTTCTTTCGAGTTTCCTCAGAAAGTAAGGCTCCCACAACTTCATCGAAGGTAATAGATTCAGTAGAACAAAAACTGATAGAGGTTACAAAATGTACCCATGACTCAGGCAGAGAGCACAACAGTAAAATCGCCTTGTCTTCAGATTTAACAATATCTTCCATACTAGCCAACTGACAAATAAGAGTATTGAATGCATTCAAGTGTTCAGAAATCTTTGTACCTTCTTTCAGACGCAAGGTAAACAACTGTCGCTTCAGGAGGATTTTATTCATCAAGGATTTAGTCATCTACAAACTTTCCAACTTTGTCCAGAGACCTGCTGCTGTAGTTTCAGACATGATGTTAAATAAAACATCGTCAGCCAAGCACAGATGAATAACACTGAGAGCTCTTTCATCCATCTCGCTCCAGTCTTCATCTGAAATATTTGCGGGTTTCTTTGTCTTCCCTACCAGTGCCTTCACTACTCCTTGTTGCACGAGCATATCCCACATCTTGACCTTCCACAACTCGAAATTATTGCTCCCATTGAACTTCTCAATTTCAAATTTAACACTCTACATTTTTTCCATTTTCTCAAAAAACTAGGTCAAAAAACTTTATAAGAGAAACCCTTTTCAAAATAATGGAATAAAGGTTTTCAAATACTCAAAATAATATATATATATATATATCAAACCTTATAACTCCCACCTCAAACCTTTATAAAACATCCCTTATAACTCCCACTTTTAAAAAACACACATCCATTTTAAAATGATCCACTTCTTTCCACTTACATAAGCTTAACTAACTCCAGCATTCACGCTTTAAAGGAAATATTAAATATTATATGATAAACTTTTCACAGTAATAACCCAAAAAATAACCTTTCATTGACAATTTAATTCAAACTCAACATTACCGCGCTCCTCGATGAAGGACGGTCGCAGTAGTTGTGAACTTGCCATAAAAGTACCGCGCCCCACCAAGCTTAGAACTCGCGGTAGTTTAATATTACAACTCCTTCTCTGCACAGGCTTCCTACTTCAGGCTTCAGGCTTCGGGTTTCATCTTACCTCGGGTAATTATTGATCCGGATTTAACTTTCTCATTCACTGCAGCTTCCTACCAAGCTCTGATACCACTTGTTGGATCTAATAGCCACAAAACACAATATGCAGCGGAAGCAAATAAAACAAGAAAACAAATAATTATACACACATGAAATATACACAGAGATTTACGTGGTAAAACCCTCTCTTAGGGAAACATCCACGGAACAATGGTATCGGTATTCTTATTATTCAATAACTGAAGAATATAACAACTCTCAACTCTCCAATATCTTCTCTTACGAGAATGCAAGAAATATATACATTTCTTACACGGTTACTCATAAATGACCATATTCGGTTTGGCAGTTATATAGTCACCGAGAGACCGCTTGTCACTCATTTCCAACACAGTCTCGCAAATTGTATGTCCATGCTATCGCTTGCGGTCTTCTCTTGTTTCTTCAATCTATAGTCTATTTATACATGTTCATGGCAACAAGGTCAGCTTAATTATTATTTATTATTATTTATTTATGCATGTTTATATCGGGCAGGTCGACATAGAGGACTCTCAGAGTGGTTAAGAGGTTTGACGTATTAAAACGGGGATTTTGAGCCAAATTTTGGAATAAAAAAAAGGGTGGTGGTTGATGGGATGTGTCATGTCCCACCAACAAAGGAGAATATGAATGAATTAGGGGTTTTTAAATTTTGTTCTATATTTATGCTATAAAATTTTAAATAATGAAATAAGGTGTAGATACATAATAAAAATATACAGTGGAAATAAGCTCGATATACATAGTATGCATATATAAGCATTATAGATACAACTACATGGGCTTAGCCACACCTAATCAAGCCTCATGCTACGCCAACACACAATTGTGTTTATCAAGCATGCAAAGAGACAAAGAATGAGAATGTTAAGTTAGTGAGCTCAATCACAAAGCTACAAGCATTTCAATTGGCTTCAGCCAACCTTGGCACCCATACTCAACACAAGGAAGGTCCCCTTCTCTGCCATGCAGTCACTCAAGTGTCCCCTTTCCTCCAGTGTTATTCAAGGTGGGCATAGAAAGGTCCAAGTTTCGATTTTCTCTTGAATTTTATGATTTCCGGTGACACTCATTTTAGCCACGAAATTTAACTTCCAAGTTCACGAATCTCGGCTTTTCCATAGATTTTTGGCATTTAAAATTTCTCAAATTCGCCCAAGGATTACCCATATGAATCCCCCTTCTATATTTTACCAATACGTGAATTTCTAGGCAGTTCTAACACCTGAATTTATGGGTTTCTCTTTCCTTGTGATTTCTATTCTCTTCCCTTCCAAGACTGGATAACTTACTTGGAATGGATGGATCCCCCCCCCCCCACACACACAAAAATGGATGGGGATGAAGGGAAGCGAATTGTTTTAACTGGAAAAAAAATGTATTCTAGGTCAAGTAAATTGAACCCATAACCTATCATATGAATTTATGCACTCATCCCATGCTCCACTAAAATCCTGAGCAGATTTTTAGTAACCTTCTTATAGCATAATTAAATATCAACAAAGAAAGTCAAGATGGGTTCTCAAGGTGACACTTGGCAATAGAGGGGTTGACTCTCTCACACCCCCTCGTCTCTTTAGTGGGTAGCATAGCCCCTCATTTTTGTTGCTTCCATAGCCAACTCTAGGATTTTATTTGCATTATCAATATTACATTGTTTTTACATTTTTCCATGGCTTATTAGCACATAGTTCACAAAATATAAAATACTTACCTTTATAAACTAGTAATTCACTAGCAAGGCGTTGTGCGAGAGTGGTTGGAAGGTTTGACAGTGGGAAGTTTTGTTGTGTGAACATAATAGATGAAAATGGGGATTTGAGGATAAGTGATACTAATAAATAAGAAGAAAAACATAGAATAACTTGCAATTAGGATAAAAAATATCACATAACTGATTAAGCATGATGTTATTATCATCCCACATACCTTGAGTGAGGGAGCATGATTTTACTATTGTGTAAATTTTGTGTGTACATTATGTTATTTTATTCATTGTCAATGTGTTCTTATAAGTAATTTAATTGCGTCGATATGTGTGAATTGAAGATGGAGGTTGATCTCTATAATCTTAAAAATCAAGGAAAATTCATGGTATTCGTCATTGGTTAAGGATCCTAATGAATGATTAAAATAAAGCAAACAAGTTACGATTTCTTTATCAAGCCTAACTACTTTGCAAGTGATAGAAACCCACCTTTCAATTCTTGTATAACTCGCAATAGCTTGGTACGTGCAAGTTCACATGCAATAATACTTGAGAGATCATTTTACCCCATGATCCATGGAAGATTCATTGGAGTCATATGATCCTCCTTGTCATCACCCCAACCATGGTCAAGATGCCAAGATCCAACCTTAGTCGACAAAACCTCATGTTGAAATCCATACCACACTCAAAGATAAAAAAATTATTTGAAAGGGCATGTTTGGGGATTGAGGGAATCTTGATTTTTTTATAATCACACATGAGAGGTTCTTAGAGTCAAATACATTGGATATAAATAAATTCCCCAATGCCTTCATCATCTTCATCACCATCTCCATCATCATCAATGCCTTCATCATCATCACCATCACCATGACCATCAACTTCATTCGTCCCTAATGGAATGTGTCTCCAGGTCCATCTTCAATGAGGACAGATCTTATTAGTCTTAAAAAATATTTGAACAGGGACAAAATGCCTTCATCCTTCAAGTATTCTCTCCTCAAAAGCTTCAATCCTTCCATCGTCAAATTACATTGGTTTATATAGGCAAGGTTACATAACCCATCACCACATTCCATGGGATTTGATCCCAAACTAAATGGGATAAAGATCCACTTAACATGGATAAAATATATGGCAATCCGAAATTATATGGCAAATTAAAACCATATAATAAAAGTAATACAAAGAATGTAAACTTTTGGAATAGGTGCACCCATATCGGGCATCAAATCCACGCCAAGTCAAACTTAAAACCAATATATGTGCACATCCATTAACAAATGGTGTGCTTGGCACGTTGCTTGAAAGCTTTGGAATTGTTGGAGGAGGTCACAGGTTCAAACCCGCAGACGTCTCCTCTTGTTGTGATTTTGGTTGGCATATATGTGGTGTTGGTTGTTTGTTTCTGCACTGGTTCTATGGTTTGTTCCATGACTTGTGGTTACAATATTACACATGGTTTACAATGATACATGGGTCTGAGGGGTTACCGACTTATGACGTGGCCAATCGGATTGGCACGTGGCGCTATCTGATTGGTCCACCTGGATGCCACCTGCCAACATACCTGCCACTTGTCAACAATCTATTGGTCCATTTGATCTACCATGTCACCATCTCGGCCATGTGGTACCCTTTGGTGATGCCACATGGAACCTGCATGTTGAATGTACATGCCACGTGGCACCCTATGGGTGTGCCATGTGGCCCCTTTTTTGCCACTTTTTACTTGTTTTGTCGAAAGTTCATAACTCATTAAATTTCTCATCCGGAGGTCATTTTGCATGAAACGAACGTCACTGGAAATCTCACATCAAGCGTTACACAGTTGCAAGATTCTATTTGCAATTTGAAGAATTTAATTCTGATCGATCTCATAGAGTCTCTTAGATCAAACCTTCCCACTGGGAATTTTTTGGACTACCAAAAGCCTAAATCATTCAAAATAAAAGGGAGGAAATGTTCGTCTCACTTGTCCCATATCATTTGTCCATTCTTCCTGGAACCACCTCGTGAGAAGAAATCCCATAAGAGAAGATCGGCATGGGCACTTGAAGCAATGCAAGATGTAGAGAAGTATGGTGCTCCAGATGGGACACTTAGAGAAATAAAGAGACCCAGACCATACTCCAGCCATGTGGCCCTCCTATGTGACATTATTGATAAAGAACCTTCCAACTATGGAGAAGCAGTAGAAAATAAGAACTTGAAGGATGCCATGATCGAAGAGTACCAGTCAATTACGAAGAGTGATGTCTAGGAGATAGTTCCAAGACCGGTAGGGAAGTCTGCTGTGACTTCAAAATGGATCTACAAGATCAAGCATCCTGCAGATGGTAGCATCGAAAAACACAACGCAATATTTGTGGCTCGTGGCTTCTTCCATAAAGAAGGCATAGACTACGAGGAGACATTTTCACATGTAGCAAGATACACATCCATCAAATATATACGTGCCTTAGCCGCAATAACGAAATGGAAGGTACACTAGATGGAAGTCAAGACAACATTCTTGAATGGTGTAGTTGAAGAGGAAGTGTATGTGGAGAAGCCACTGAGATTTGAGACACTTGACAGACAGACTCATGTGTGCAAGCTAAAGAAATCCTTGTATGGTTTGAAGCAAGAACCAAGGACATGGTACAGCATGATGGACAACTATATGATGATCTTGGGATTTACCAAGAGTAAATCAGATTCCAACCTCTACTTTAAGTTTGAGGGAAAAAGACCAGTGATATTACTATTGTATGTAGATGACCTGTTTGTAACAAGGGAGGTTGAATTCATTGTAGACACAAAAAGAAGGCTTGCCGTAGAGTTTGAGAGGACCTGGGAATGATGCACTACTTATAAGGCATGGAGGTGTGGCAGATTTAAGATGGGATTTTCCTTGGTCAAGAAAAGTATGCAGTGGAGACTCTGAAGAGGTTCAGAATGATGGACTGCAAGGAAATGTCCACACCAGTGGCATCAAACTTGAATCTATTATGTGATGGTTCTTCAGAGACAGTTGATGCCATGATGTACATGAAGATGATTGGTTCGTTAATGTACTTGACGAAAATGAGACCAGATATATGCTTTGCTATGAACTACATGAGTCAGTTCATGATAGATCGGAGACATGTTCACATGATTGCTGCAAAGCATGTATTGAGGTACCTGAAGGGTACAATTGAGTATGGGCTCAAATATGAGATGAATCAGAAGATTAACCTGCATGGTTATGTTGATTCAGATTGGGCAGGCAGTGCCACATATCGGAAGAGTACTTCAGGATGTTTCTTCAGTTTGGGATCCAATATCATCTCTTGGATTAGCACGAAGCAGTCATGTGTGGAACTAAGTACAACCGGAGTAGAGTATGTTGCAGCTTGTTCAGCTATATGTGAGGTTGTATGGCTTCGGAAGCTACTATCATATTTGTTTGATCTTGAGCTAGAGGTGACTTGTATCTTTTGTGACAACCAGATTTGTGTGAAGTTGTCTGAGAACCCGATGTTCCATGACAAGTCCAATTATATCGGGATCAAGTACGACTATATCCAAGATATGGTGCAGAGAGGAGCAGTGAAGCTCCAGTATGTGGCGACAGACGAGTAGACAACCAATGCGTTGACCAAGCCATTAGCAAGAGTGAAGTTCAAGTACTTCAGAGAGAAGCTTGGTGTTATCTAGATTGATGTTCCTCGAAAGAGGGAGTGATGTGACTGGAAGACGCAAGTGCACTAGGGTTGTATCTTACATGGTGGAAGATGCAGGTGGTTCGCAAAAACATAATACATTTGGGATGCTCCTGGGATGTATCTACATGTTTGAAGATGCTGGTAGGTCCACGAGTCATAAAGCATATTGGATGCGCCTGGGTTGTATCTTACATGGTGGAAGACATAGGTGGTCCGAAAGGACGTAATGCACTCGGGATGATCCTGGGATGTATCCACATGTTTGAAGATGCAGGTTGATTGAGATAGTCATTGCTGTGAATATTTAATTAATATTATTATTTATAAATTAATAGATTATTAGTTTACTAGTGAAAGGTCATAACCCTTCGTTATGATTGCTCAAGCCCTATAAAGGAGACCTTATTGTAAATTTATCATCACCATCTAATATATTATTCTTATTTATCATTCAATATGAAAGTCAGATTCAACTATTAACAGTCCAACTGGATACGGTTGCTGCATTTGGTATCAGAGCGGATTCGCTCCTCGCACTGAGCTCGTTTTCGGGTCCTCTCTCAGAGCGGATTCGCTCCTTCAACCTGAGCTTGGATTCGGCTCATCCTCCCTCTCTCATATCCAAGCTGATGTTTTATCCATCCTTCCCCTTCTTCGCTACCACTCCCTCCTTCCGCTGCTCATCCCACGCTCTCCCATTCGCCCAGCCTCCTCCTCCCTCCTCTCACTCCTCCACGCTAGCACCTTCCTCGCAGTCCTTCTGTCCTTGCACCTACGCCCTCCACATAATTCCCTCCACCTCCTCTCACTCGCTCCTCTCCTCACCATCGCAACTCCATTTCCACTCCTTCCACCACTGTCACTCCTCTCCCTTCTGCCTTCCGCCTGCTTGCTACTCCCACCCTTCTCCACATCTCCCCACGCCGACTTCCCTCCTCATACACTCCCACTCTCCCTACCCCCTCACTTTCTCCATGATACCTGCACGACCCTTGTCCACCTCTCACACTTCCTCCAGTAGTTCCGATCCACCATCAAACCATAAAGCAAAAGGCAATCAATATCACCCTTACATAGTGTACCCACCTAAGGAAAAAATAGAGTTGTCGAAATACAATGGAAGTGAATACCAATGCAATAAATGGCTAAACAAAGCAGATGAATACTTCGACATTTACAATATTAAATCTGACAAGGAGAAGGTGAAATATGCGTCAATGCATATGGAAGTGTACGCCTGTAATTGGTACTTATGGTGGAAGAGAGACAATTTTGCCTACACCTGGAACTTGTTCAAAACGACTTTTTTAATAGGTTTCAAGGAATCAAAGAAGATGAATTTTTCAATAAACTTACCAGATTACAACAGGTTGGAAGCGTTGAGGAATTCACACATCAATGGGAATCATTATCAACACGACTATTTGGGTTGTATGACAAGCAAAGACTCGAAACCTATTTAGGAGGTCTTAAACCATACCTACAAAAAGATTTAAAGTTACATGACATACCTAACGTATAATTAGCAAGACATAAAGCAAAATCCATAGAACGCAAATTGGAAGGAATAAAAACAAGAGGCGATAACCACTATTGACAAGAAAAAGAGACACAATGTAGGTATTGTGAAGATGGTCACCCGGCCATCAATGCCACAAACCTAAATCATATGCCTATGAAATGGAAAATAGATCCAAGTCATATAACAGTTACTCTGATAATATAAAAAGAAGAAAAATATATGTTGTCGATGCGTTGATGACTGGACCCCATGCCATAAACGCAGGAACAATCAGACAATACAGTGCAAAATCATCAATGGGAAGGAAGTCCAAGTCTCAGCACAAGAAATATCATCCGATTCTAATACCGACGCCGAATCTGAATGAAGGATGACATTAGGAAAAATACTCAAGCTTTGAGGAAAAATATTTCCTAAGGGGAAGGCAATGCCGTGAATATTTAATTAATATTATTATTTATAAATTAATAGATTATTAGGTTACTAGTGAAAGGTCATAAGCATTCGTTATGATTTCTCAAGCCCTATACAGGCGAGCTTATTGTAAATTTATCATCATCATCTAATATATTATTCTTATTTATCATTCAATATGAAAGTCGGATTCGACTATTAACATTCCAAATAGATACGGTTGTTGTAGTCGTCATACATATTGGATGTCTCCACGGGGTGGAAGACGCAGATGTTGTTGGGATGTATCCACTGGGTGGAAGATGCAGGTTGACTGAGAGAGAGACATAATACATCTGGGCTATATCCACTGAGTGGAAGGCATAGATGTTCCTGGATTGTATTGACAGGGTGGAAGATGCAGGTTGTCTGTTGGACATGATATATGAACCTAGGTTTTTCTCCGCATGAGATGATGAGATTATCTGAATACGATGAGATGATAGTAGGAGACGCATGTGATTACCGTGGAAATCTAATATGTGGTCCTGGGTTATACCTACTTGATGGCTTGCTTGTAGAGATGATAAATACCTAGATGAGAGTTAGGCCTACACCCAACATGAAAAAGGGTTGGATCCGTAGAACTTATCATGACGGATAGATTCGAGAGATGTCACTAGTCAATGATCAATGAGATGAGAATTGTAGCAACATTGATGATGATGACCCAGTGATGATGATGATCCAACGATGATGACATTGTCCATAGTTTTTGATGATGATTTTGTCGAGAGAATACCTTCCTAGTTAAGAGGGAGTGTTGTTGTAAATGTAACTTCGGAAGATATTCTTTTGTATATTATTATTATATTATTATTGGAATTTTATTGTAACTCCATCGGGGATGTCATTATTGCATTTGTTCATTTAAGAATATCAAGGTAAAACCTCCATTGTAAGTTGGGGTAATAGCTGGCCAAAAGATAAATGTAAATTGTATTTTTGAGTTTCCCTAGGACAATTCGACCCATTCAGTCAGAGAAGTCGGTTCCATGGAGGAATTAGGTCACTCACAATGAAAGTATAAATAGAGAGGGTTACTCTCTCATTTGGACATCACACTCACTCAAGCAAGTTCACACCAAGGGAGAGAGAAGACAAGTTCACTGGAGGAGAAAGAGAGAAGCTGCAGAAGGAATCTTATATTTGGGTTTTTTATCTTGTTTGATATTGTATTAGTGACAATTCTATTACTGAGGAAGTTGCGGGGTTTTATCCTTTATGGTTTACCCGAGGAAATTTCTTGTGTCTTTTATGTTTTGTTGTGCTTGTCCATCTTTCATTTTAAATATCTAACAAAGTTGAATTAAAGTGCAAACTCTAACATGGGCCTTAAGGCTAGAGTAGTGTAGGAAGAACCTGATTTTAGGAGAAGAATGTCGAGGAGGAGAATATTGAGGACCTTCAATAGCTCCCTTATATTGATTTCATCTTTATAGACCTGGACTAAGACAATGACCAATAATATTGTTCCTCGAGTTTCATGGTTCTCTTATTTGTTGGTTTTCATGTGTCAAATCTAAGGATCTTCATAGACCCTCTAGGTCTATAGGGTTTAGAAGAAAGGATTAAGTCACTTAAGGAGACCTTCATTTTGTAATCATGATATATTCATCTCTTGATCATAATATTAGCAAATAAGAGGCTCCCTCTTTTAGTTCTTTTATTTTTATTTTTTGCCAAATAAACCTCTAGGCTAATGGCTTGGAAACAATCTATTATCACACTTTCAGTTTTTATAAAGGTAGGCTTAGAAATCCCTCCAAAAAAGAATTATAGCTCCAAGCAATGTAATATTTTTATATAGTAATATAATTCATGCCTAGAGTAAAATAAAAAAATAAAAATACAACACACTGAAAAAAAATTAGAACTTCAAAATTAATTGTTGACTAAAACAAAAATATTATTTTAATGCAAAATTTTACATGAATATTTCATATAAAAGAACCATACCTTACAAGTGGTTTTCCAAATTGCTTGCAACCAAACAATAAATCGATCCAACAATGAAGATTGGAAATAACATACTTACTCTCAAGTGCCTCCACTTTTTTTAGTCTCTACTGTAGGCATGAGACTATATGTTCCGCCTTTTGCAATTAATTTGAAAATCAAACATCACAAGACATTATGTTGTACAAAGTCACTACATATAATATTATTTTTGAATTTTGGTTTTTATGTTTTTTTTCAAAGTTCATTGGGTAAGAGATCTAGATTTGAAATTTTTTATCATTGCACGAATTACAAAAAATTATAAAATAAATATAATTTTCACATATATTATAGCTACACTATAGCTTAGTAGAAATATTTTACTGACGTACACTCATCTACCATTTTATGACATCTGACAATCTCAAGTTCGCTTTTCCTGTATCAATGACTTCTCTTACAACACTTGTTGGGCAGACTCTATTGTATAATAGAAAGGAAATATCAATTCTTGTGTATGTATTTTCTGCTTGTTGCATTAAGAGGGTTTATTCAATGTTTACTCTAGCTCTATGTTTTGTTGTTTCAATTTACAGTAATTTACTATAGCATGGAACAATGCCTCAATTTTTTTTTTAATCTTGTAATTGTTTTGAGGTCAAAAAGTTTATCTTTTTCAGCGTTGAATGCTTCTCTATATTTTCCGGGAATAAATTTTGTTTTGGTGGGTGTGATGAATTTGATGGAGGGATGGGCATCGGCCCAAAGCTCTTGATTGTTTTTCCAATAGATTAGAAATGGGTTGTTTTCCACTATAATTTCAAATTACTCAAATTTCCCACAACATACGGCATGATTTACTTTGAATTTTTCATAGGAATTCACGATCTTGCTAGGCTTTATTAAACAGTCGCAGCAGGTATCTGATGTTGTAGTACCATGGCACTTTTTTGTTACCTAGAAGATAGCACCGACTGATATTAGCGATCAGCAAGTACATTCTAAGTTCTGTAGTAGAATTTGGAAGATTTTGTGAAATAAAGGCAAAGGTTGGGCGGAAATCACTGCACATTTCACCGGAGTTAGTACGCAACGTGGAGTGTCGTTCCATTGTCAGAATGATCGAGTCTATGTTTGCAAAAATGTAATGTAGGTGGGATGTTTATTTTGTCAGAGATTTAAAGGGTTTTGACAAAACTTAAAATTCAGTTGAGGATTATAGAGGTTTTCATGTCTTTCCTTTTTGAGCTTTAATTACTAGCCGATTTGACATTATTTTCTAGTTTTTTTACTATTTTATGTTTTATTTACTTTCTTAACCCAAAATTTAGAGGTTTTCATGAAAGTTAGTTTGAATTTTGAAAATGTTTCTATTTTATTTGCTTCCTTAACCCAAAATTTAGAGGTTTTCATGAAAGTTAGTTCGAATTTTGAAAATGTTTAAGATACTGATGAAATTTTCATGAAACTTGACCTTTTGTTGAAGGTTTTAGATTGTGAAAATTAAATTTCCTTTTGCGTTTTTCTTCTCTGACGAATAATTTAGAGGTTTTGATAAAATTTCAATGACTTTGGGTTTTTGAGTGTAGAATGGCGATCCTGTGCGGACATTATGACCAGTGAATTTATTACATATTTAAGGTGTTAGTGATTGGAAGATTCTGCAGTTGGAAAATCGCAATTACTGTCTAGGTTTGCAAAGAATAATTTTAGTATGTACTCTAAATCAATGATTTGAGTCTATTTCCAAATGATGACACTTGTTATTGATAACCAAACACAAACATGGGACACAACTGGTCAAGAGATGGCGTTTGATATTTAAAAAAAATTAATTTCTATGTTTTTCTCCATGACATGATTAAAAAGGAAGATGTTGAGTGGCATTACAACATAGATATAAACAGATTCATTTAGGATTAATCCAGTTCAGTGTTAATGCATTGATCCAGCCCATATTAAATGTATCAACTTTATGTTGTGTTTTATATTATCAACATAACTAATTCTCTGATTCTCTAGTTTCACACATTTTTAATCAAGCATGCATCGTACCTTTACGAGGTGAAAATGGCGAGTGTTTTTAGCATTTATCCATAAGGTTTTACCAGGCTAAAAATAGAGAAGGTAAGGTGTTAAAAGTGTGTACATCAAAAAATTTATATACTAAATAATCACTTTGAGTTTGTCTTACTTGTCCCTTCTGGAAACTTACTTTTTCCCTTTCGGAGTTCAGACACTTTTTTTTTTATCTTGATGAGTTTTTGAGATTTTTTTAGAAGGAAACTTAAAAATAATTGAATATATTTGCACGGTATTTAGTTTTAGTTCAGTAATTTTTGATAATATTAGTTTTATGATTTAATTGACCAGAATAATTTTATTGCTTGAAAGGCCTCTGAGATTTTTTTTTGCAGTAAAATATTGAAAGGAAGTTCAAGTAGAGATGTGTGTTTAGTATCTAGATAGAAGTTTTAGATATTTTTCACGAACAACATCAACTATAAGTTAAATAATGTATTATTTTCAATAGTTTTGTTGGCATTGATCTCCCAATTGACAGTTTGTCCCGAGCACCATTTGTCTTAGCATTAACTAAACGGAAAATTATACAAACATCTTACAGGTACTTATATTCAATAGCATTCTTCAGGAACTACTATTCAATCGCCTCCTATTTCTTTTTCGTTTAAAGTGTATCAACTTATTTTTAATTATATTCAATAGCCTCTTGCTTTTTTTTGTTGAAGGTGTATTTACTTATTTTTAAATTGATATTTATTTAGAAAGGTTTAAAATAATAAGTGTTATTTAAAAATACAATTATTTTGTGATATGGTTAATGGATGAAATTATTTTTGTTGCAATATTTTATTAAAATAATTTTGGTGAAAGTATACACGCATTTTTTATTTAATTGTTAAACAAAGATTTCAATGTAATTCATATTATTGATGTTAAGATTTTTTTTAGTTAAATTGAAATTATAGCTATCAAAATTTTTAATGTTTATATAGTTAATTTTTAATGTATAATGTAAATATGAATTATTAACTATTAAGAAAATAATAACACAATATATAAATTGAAATTATTACTATCATTTAAATATTTATATATTTGTTTTTTAATATGTAGTAAATTTAAATTATCAATCATTAAGAATAGCATTTTTTACTTATGTATCTATTTATTATTAAAAATTGTATTATGTTTAATTATATATATATATATATATATATATATATATATATATATATATATAGATTGCAATTTTATTTTACTTAATGGTTTTTGCATCGAAGAGGCGCATTCTACAGCCCAGTAGGGGGTGGATGTGTAACTCCTTCCGTTCTCATCCGACATGTGACCTTTACAAAAATTAATAGAATATTATAAAAAACAATGTCGACTCAAATTAGATTTAAATCATGTAGGACATCATATATATAAAGGTATAGAAATTAGATAAATTAAAACAATAAACATTGCATTATTAAACTGCAAATGTTGAGGAAGACACCCATTCAATGCAGTCGATGCAAAGTTAAAACTAAGGTTACTAGCGTATGGGAAAATTACACCTTTATTTGAAATTACACCGCTTTATAGTTGTGACTTCTGGTAGACTTCATGAATAGCCAACCTTAACTTAATCGTGAATAATTTAATATTCAGTGATGCTCCTTCGATTTTATGAATAAAGTAACAATCAATTATGCTTTCATTTCTTTTAATATACTCAAAATATTTATAGTATATTTTCATAGGTTAGTTATTGTAGCTTATTTTACATTTAAAAGATTTATATCATATTAATATAAATATAATAACATAAATAAATAGTAAATAATATTTTAGTAACACATTTCAAATAATTAATTTTAATTAATTTTTTAAAATAAAATTAGATTTAAATATATATTTAAATTAAAATAAAGAAAAATTATATATATATTTTTTAAGTAAGATGGAAAATTTCCATTATCAAAGAAATTTCTTCTCCAAATTGGGGAAAGAAATAGCATGGCCAACGAAACATCTCTTGCTACTACCATAGTTAGATTTTTTTATTTAATTCCAAAAAACATTGTTGTAAATCGCCATGGCCAAAGCCTTTGTCGAACCTTATTGTTTAAGCAGGTAGAATAAATGAATTTAGCGGGTTTTCCTACTATGTGACTTCTACCTAAGCTTGCTTTCTTTTTGTAATTCTGCACAGTATATTAATTAAGAAAAAGAAAGGGAATTATAGAGCATGGTGGCCTTTGAGGCGGTCTGGGATAATGGAACCATCCCAATCTAACAAAGATAACAAAACTATTACAAAGAGTTTTGAATGCCATACAAAAAAATTGCCTCTTAGGGCGAGGCCGAGTAAAGATTGTCTGACCATAATGTGCACTGTAGATGAGAGAATTATACAAAAAAAGCTTGAAACAACTATGGCAAAAAAGTTGGAAAGAGCAGAGAGAACCAGTCTTCCGAGCGGTATTTCGACTTAACATGAGGAGAACTATTCAGGAGGGAATTCCTCCAGGATTGGGCAGCCACCCTGAAATCCATTCTCAGGCAGCTTGACAGGGTGTGTTTTTGATTTACGAGTGCCCAAGAGATCAGGTTCTTCTTGGTTGCATAATTTCTTGTTCGGAGGAAAACTGATGGTGGACGATACCGGGAACGGTGCAGGAGGAGCAAGAGTTGGAGGAGATGCAGGCCCTTCCGAGGGCGCACCGATGACAGTATGGACGTCGGAGACACTACCACCAGCAGCCTGGGTAGCTGAGGCACCACCACTTCCTGTGTCTGCCATTGCCGGACCATGACCTCTGAGGACGAGCTGGTTCCAAGAGAAGGGGGCATCCAAATTTTCTAGGCATTCATCCATCTCAATGAGTTTGGCTCTGGTAGCCAGCACCAGATTTCTCGCAGAGCCCAGTTGTTGAGCATGCCGTCCATGAGATTCCCTAGCATGTTATTCATAATCCAATAATGGTTAATGTTGTCGCCATTATTGCCTAAGGCCAAGTGGTTTGCAACGAGCTACCCTTCCCACTCATCTATCAAATTGCAGACCGTGAAGGAGACGCCAATATCATAACCATCACCAGTGGAAGCGGGGCCCGGATTTCAACCCCGGCTCCCGCTTCCTTGACGAGGAGTGTCGTGCGGCCTGGTCATGGCGAAAAGCATTGAGTAAAGCCACACCCAAATCAACAGGTAAGAACGAAAAAACATAGAGAAAAACCAGCGCCGAGGAGGAGTGATGAGAATGCAGTCATAGTTGTTCACTGGCCCGTTTAAGGGGCGATAATCCTAGCTCGCACTATCCATTTCAATGTGCCAAGAGCTAATTTGAATGGACATAGAGCTGACTTTAATGCACAGAAGGTCGACGTGAGGGTAGAATGTACCAGGATCACGTCCATCCAACAGGTGAGGGGACGTCCAGGTGAAGCTTCGCAAATGAGCCATTAATCAACATGAGGGGGAGGCGAGCCGTCAGTTATGTGCATGGGGTGCATGGTGCCACGTCTCAGGCCCCCATGTCGAGGATCCTCCAGCACATGACCCCATGTGTCTTGGTGGCACCTGCATCCAGGATTCTACCTAAGCTTGCTTTACATGAAAATTCCTCGTTAATTTGTTTGTTTGGTTCGAAGCAAATTCATTAATTTGTTTGTTTTCTTGGAAGCAAATTCATCAACCATATAGGAGATGAATATCTGAAGACATCACATGAAGGGTGCTACGTGAAAATTGCAATGCATTTATGTCTATTAAATTTTATTTGATTTTCATTAGTTTCTAAATCATTAAAAATTTCTGACAAAATTTGATAAAGTTCTATAAAATTTAAATAATAAATAGAATATTTAAAAAAATGAAAAATATTTTGTAATTTTTTAAAATATAAATACTTATTTTTTGGTTGGTCAATACATTTGGAATGACTAATTTAGTGTAAATTAAAATACTAGATATATTATAATAAAACATAATATTATTAAAAGAGCCAAACTCTATGTGTCTTAAATAATTAATATTAAATATTAACATTTAATATATATAGTTTGTTTAATATATATGGATACAAATATAAAACATTATATATAATATATGTTTATTTAAAAATTATTTGTTTTTTTTTTAATTTAAAGAGAGGTAATAAGTTGTATGTCGTTCTTATTCATATTGATGATGTGAATGTTGTAGTTGATTGACTCAACTTTCAATACATTGTAAATAGTAGTATTTCACATTCAATAAGAATGTTGTCTTGTTTGATATTGTGTAGAAAATTTAAAAAACATATTGTACTCGAAAAAGAGTATAATGACATCATCAAAATAGGGACTAAGTTGTATGGAGCTATTATTAATATGAATGATATGAATGTTGTAGTTGATTGACTCAACTTTCAATACATTGTAAATATCATCAGTATTTCACATTCAATAAGAATGTTGTCTTGTTTGATATTGTTTAGAAAATTTAAAAAAAACGTATTTTTTTCCAAAAAAGTGTACAATGACGTCATCAAATTACCTATTGTAAACTTATAGGCAAAACCATTAATCATATTGTTCCATAAAGCCACATGCCATTCCAATAGTTCCTTGCCATTCCAATAGTTCCAAGGCTTCTTTGCCCCGACCACACATAGTACCATAACTTGAGATCATGACAATCCACGACACAATGTTTTTCTTTGGCATTTGATAAAAAAACTTACGGGCTTTGGCCAAACCCACACATTTGGCATATATGAGCAAAATTGTATTCACTAAAAGGGTGGCTCCATAGTCATATCATGCATGAATTATGTGAAAATGGACTACTTTTCCTTCTCATAAAGTATTTTTTTGTGTAGGCACGGGAATTTGGCAAATTGAGCAAGCAATTCAAACATTGACAAATTATATATATATCTATATATCTATATCTATATATATATATATATATATATATATATATATATATATATATATTCTAATAATAATAATAATAAAGTGAATAATAATATTTATCATTATCTAGGTCAAAGTTTAAAGTCACAGGCTAAGCCATTAATACCTACTTTCTTATCCCATGTTAACAAGATGGGATTAGAAACATATAAATAATGGGATGATGTTGAAATATAATAAAATGTATATACTAAATTAATTGAAGAAAAAGAAGAAATTAACAGAATTTGGATCAAATATAAATATATGAGAAATAATTTATGATTTAGTCATTGGCATATAACTTGGGTGAAATGTTGGTTAAAAGTTGTAATTTATGATATAAATCATTAATGATTGTATAAGTTATTGAGGGTGGTGTCATGAAGTATGATTGACACATCTATACATATTGCAAAAATGAATTCAATATGAAAAAACAAAATTTACATGATAAAACACATTAAAATGAACTTAATCAGCATAGATCCATCTTAAACCCATATCTATCAAGCACCGAGAGGGATCCAATTTCTTGAGGTGTATTTTTTTTTTTAAATTTAAACTCAAGAAATTTGATCTCTCTTGATTGATAGATCCAGGTTTAAGTTTTAAGTTTTTATTTTATAAAAGAACATCTATTTTTTAATAACTTTTTTCATAATATTTTATTTTATGAACCAACATGGATTTGTTTTAAATACTTTCCATAATTTTTTATTTTATGAGCCAACATGAATTTTTTAAATTATTTTATTAGTAACAAACATTACATCACAAACGTTATGGGCTGTAGAGCGCCTCGTTTCACTAGGTGCAATTACATATAAATAAAATATATTACTAACTTATATTCACATAATCTTTGATTAGTCATTTATGTTAGTACTTCATCTATATTAGTAGTTTATGTTAGTAATTTATAGATATATAACTTAAAATACATCAAAAATTGTCAAAATTTATAGTATTTAGCTTATAAAAAATTATTATGACTAACGTTTTTGGTTGCATCTAGCCACAAATTAACCATTTTATACTAGTGATGTGGATGGAGTGGGTGGATATTATACAACAAGGGGAGACTAACATTGTTCTTGGAAGATAATGAAGTGGTCGAGAATTGGTGGTGGAAGAAACTCTAGTGAATAAAAGCTCCTCTATTTGTTCATGTTGTTGGTTTTCCTGAATAAATTTTTTACATTGGATATACATTGTTGAAACATGCATGGCAAGGGCCAGGTTTATTTCCTATGTATAAATAATGGTGAGACAATACACCATTTACTTAGAGACTATCATTTTGCAAGAGAGGAAGTTGTCATTAAGGGGGGATAGGCTCTAATGCCTCCTTCCTTCTTCCATTGTGTCATTTTTGTAAATCCTTCAATCAAATCTCAACTTTGTTCTCAGGGGGATGTTAGGACACTTACACACTTAGGAGTTAGTTAAGATCAACTTTGTTTAATGTTTCTTTAGTTAAAGTGTGTTTACTTAGTATGCAAATTAGTATGTATTTGTACTTATATAATAAGGGTTATGATATGTTCTAGACATAAAGTGATATGATTGTTCATCTTCTCCTCAATCTTAAGGACTACATTGATTGGTGGCTTAGTACCCAACTGTCCATGATCTCTATTTAAAGAGAATAGAGGGTCATTAGATAAGGATTGATGTGAGAAACTTATATATAAATTATTTTTCTTTCTGGATTAATATGTACTTCCTCAACTGGTCATTTGGATGCAATTGTGAATTGTTTCCCTCTATTAGGATTTTAATAGTGTAAAATATCTATGTGTCAATTTCTGATATGTTTGTGTGAGTCATTTCTTAAGGTGTTTGACCTATATGGAAATAACTTGTTTTAGTTGAACAGTTTGCTGCTTACAAGTATTTCTAGGCTCATAGTGTATTTGTTAAAGAAAAGATCAATATGTTAGAGAAGAAGGTCATTGTAAGAAGAGAAATGAATCCCACTGAAGTGGTTGACAGTTAAGCTCTATAGAGGATTCCAAATATTGGGTTTTCCAAAAGCATTTATACCAAAGCTTCTAAGATGATAGAGGTTTATTGGTTGGTTAAAACACTCATTGCCCAAGCAATGGAAGAAGTTGAGTCTCAATCACTAAAAAAATCTAAGGAGGCTAGAATTTATGGAAGCTATGTATGATGCGTTGATCAAGATCAATTGGGATTTAAGGCTAGAGTATTCCAAGAAGACCTAGATTTTTAGGAAAAGGATGCCAATGAGAAGAAATTGAGGACCCTCCCAACTTCATCATTATGGATTTGGACTCAAACAATGACCATTAATCTTGTCCCCAAGTTGTATTTCTCTCTTATTTTTCATTTTGTTTATGTTAGTTCTGAGGATCTTCATACTCTCTATGTCTAAAGGGTTTAGAAAAAGGGATAGAATCATTTAACAAAACCTTCATTTTATTATCATGATATTTACATCTTTACATAGAATATTAACAAATTAAAGACTTCCTCCTTTAATTCTTTTTATTTTTTTTACAAATCAACCAATAGGTTAATGGCATGACAATAATCTCTTATTGCACTTTTAGTTTTACAAGGTCAAGCTTAGAAATCCCTCCCCATGAGGAAGAACAACTCCATTGTGATGGAATACTTTGTATACAATAATATAATCCATGCGTAAATTACCAAAAAAAAGGATAATTCATGCCTAAATTACAAACGAAAGGATAGAACAATTTGGCAACCTAAATTTAATTGTTGATTAAAACAACAATATTATTTTAATTCTAATTTCAAAACAATAGTCCATACAAAATAACCATACCTCTACGGTGCTTGCAACCAAATAATAAATCAATGAAATGATGAAGATTGGAGCTAACAAACCCACTCTAAAGTGGCTCCTCGACTTTCAATACATTGTAAATACCATCGTTCGACATTCAATGAGAATGCTATCTTGTTTGATATGTTGTGTGGTTTTGGTGCCTGCAATCAAATATAAAACCTGCAATGCAGTTATATCAAATAATGTTGCCATTCAAGATGGCATCCTGCACTTTCTGAGCCCACCACTTGAACGCATTACTTTGGTCCATTGATAGTCTCTTCAATGCGTCTTTCCAGGTGTTGTAAACCAATTTCTGATCAGCGAGAGGCAGCGTGTCAGCCACATCCATAATCCCTCTCTCCAGTGCCGACAATTTCTCACCACTCATGGGATACTCTTGAATCAGCTTTACCAGGGTATCCATCCAATTCGTTAGAAAAGAAACCCTAAATGACGCAGGAGTAATTACCTCCCCATTCCCCAGTGCATTTAGAATCCGATCAAGTAAAATATCTGCTTTAACTTTCGCATGAGCAACGTGACTGTAAAACACAAAGGTCACCGTCCTCGCAAAACATTATAATAAAGGTTTCGTAGAGTTTCCCATCACAGCGCCTACTAACGTCAAACAGCCACAACAGAGCAGACCACCCACGAAGAGCCTGTTTTTTCATGTCGCTAAACTCAGTGGATATGATACGTTCAACGTTGGCACGAAACTCTTCTAACAGTGCAGACCTGCATGTATCTGCAACAGCCTTAGCTGAGGTTGTATTTGCGGCCTTATAGTATCCTACAATACATTTCTCCACTTTAGTGCGCGGTAGACTATTGTTTGATCTACCAGAAATTATTGATAACATGTCTTGTAAAGTCTGTTTTAGCATATCTAGATTCCCCGACTTGTCTAATTGGCTCACACCAAGTCTGGCAGCTAACTCTGGCAAAATGTTTATCTGCAAAGAGAATAGCATAGCTCGAAGTTTGGCTTCTTGCTCCGGACTCCAACGAACAACATTCAAATATTTCATGCATTGCTCTGTGCCCTCGTGAAATAATATTTCAGAAGCAACTGGTAGAATAGCCAGGGCTTCATCCACACCCGAGAAACAATAACTTTCGTCTGCTTCACAGGAATACATGAACTGAAAACATTTCATATAAACCTCTACACTTACAGAGCAACTTATCTTGAGTTCACGAGGCCACTCATCCAATGACCAGCGAGGAGAAAGCCACGCTTCATAAAACTCGGACTTGAGAATGAAGGTAAACATGATTTTCTTCCTCTCCGTTTTCACCGATCAATGGAAATTTTATGTCAGCTGTTTCCTGATCTCCAAACTGGAACGACTGTGATTATCTGGCCATTACTACTATTCTGAAGCTTACACAAGAACGAACTCTTTTCGGAAATACCTGGCCAACGAACCCACTTTCGTCTAGTTAGTGTAGACTTATAGTTTGACACAGATATAGAATAAAAGTAACAATCACAGTCTCGCAAATTGTATGTCCACGCTATCGCTTGCTGCCTTCTCTTTTTTCTTCAATCTATAGTCTATTTATACATGTTCATGGCAACAAGGTCAGCTTATTTATTATTTGGAAGATAAAAAAGGGGGCGTGGGATAAGGGGCACTCAAATAGCCCCGCTTAGATTTACATTACAAAAATTTAAATAATGAAATAAGGTGTAGATGGATAATAAAAATATACGACAGAAATAAACTCGATACACATAGCATGCATTTACAAGCATTATAGGTACTAAAGGCGGAACTACATGGGCTTAGCCACACCCAATCAAGCCTCATGCTAAGCCAACACACAATTGTGTTTATCAAGCATGCAAAGAGACAAAAAATGAGAATGTTAAGCTAGTGAGCTCAATCAAAGAGCTATAGGCATTTCAATTGGCTTCAGCCAATCTTGGCACCCATACTCAACACAAGGAAGGTCCCTTTCTCTGCCATGCAGTCACTCAAGTGCCCCCTTTCCTCCAGTGTTATTCAAGGTGGGCATAGAAAGGTCCAAGTTTCGATTTTGAATTTTATGATTTCTGGCGACACTCATTTTAGCAACGAAATTAAACTTCCAAGTTCACGAATCCAGGCTTTTCTATAGATTTTTGGCATTTAAAACTTCTCAAATTCACCGCAAGGATTACCCATATGAATCCCCCTTCTAGATTTTACCAATACCTGAATTTCTAGACAGTTCTAACACTCGAATTTCTGGGTTTCTCTTTCCTTGTGATTTCTATTCTTTTCCCTTCAAAGCCTATATATCTTACTTGGAATAGCGAATTGCTTTAACTGGAAAAAAATGTATTCTAGGTCAAGTAAATTGAACCCATAACCTATCATATGAATTTATGCACTCATCCCATGCTCCACTAAATACCTGAGCAAATTTTTAGTAACCTTCCTATAGCATAATTAAAAATCAGCAAAGAAAGTCAAGATAGGTTCTCAAGATGACACTTGGCAGTAGAGGGTTGACTCTCTCACACTCCCTCATCTCCTTAGTGGCTAGCATAGCCCCTCATTTTTGTTGCTTCCATAGATAAGTCTAGGATTTTATATGCATTATCAATATTACATTGTTTTTACATTTTTCCATGGCTTATTAGCACATAGTTCACAAAATATAAAGTACTTACCTTTATAAACTAGTCATTCACTAGCAAGGCGTTGTGCGAGAGTGGTTGGAAGGTTTGAGAGTGGGAGGTTTTGTTGTGTGAACGTAATAGATCAAAATGGGGATTTGAGGGTAAGTGATACTAATAAATAAGAAGAAAAACATAGAATAACTTGCAATTAGGATAAAAACTATCGCATAACTGATTAAGCATGATGTTATTATAATCCCACATACCTTGAGTGAGGGAGCATGATTTTACTATTGTGTAAATTTTGTGTGTACATTATGTTATTTTATTCATTGTCAATGTGTTCTTCTAAGTACTTTAATTGCGTTGATAGGTGTGAATTGAAGATGGAGGTTGATCTCTATAATCCCAAAAATCAAGGAAGATTCATGGTATTCGTCATTGGTTAAGGATCCTAATGAATTATTAAAATAAAGGAAACAAGTTACAATTGCTTTATCAAGCCTAACCACTTTGCAAGTGATAACTACCCACCTTTTAATTCTTGTATACTCACAATATGCATTCATAAAGCCTAAAGATTTCCTCTGTTGCCCCGCTGAACCGCACCTACTAAAGGTAGATTAAAATATTTGTTGATTTTCAAAACCCTCAATGGTGGCATTCTCCTTCTCTACTTCCAGGTTCGTCCAATGTTTTCTTCTTGGGGTCGATTACCAAGACAGACGTTCAAGAATATAAATGATCTTAAACAATTTAATGGTAATCTCTGTTAAGATTCAATATGCTAAGACAGAGAATATCAGCATTACATTCCATTTCACAACAATAGCATATACAGTATCACTGAAAGAACAACAAGCACAACATAAACACAAGAGACACAGATTTATCCCGGGAAACCCTCATGGGGAAGAAAACCTAGCAAAGCTTCCTCAATATAGATGACCAACAATAGAAATATGTAATCCACAAGCATGAGCTCCTTCTCCTCCATAGCAGATCTCTCTCACTCAGTTATGTGCCATTCACAAGTGAGTGCAATGTGTGTTAAATGAGGAACACACCTCCTCTATTTATACACAACTCCGACTTGTCAATTACATTAACTAGGTCGGCCCCAACTTAACCACTGGGTTAAACACCCCATTACAACTGACTGGGCCGACCCCTCTAGGGTGGTCTAATAACCCTTTGACCCACATAACACATACAGGGCCAACCCCAATAGGGAAGTCTAATAAACCAAGTTACCACGGAGGAATAAACATCTCCAGATACATGACAAAGTCCCATCGGAGGAATGAAACATCTCCGGAATAATAAAGTACAAATATAATATTCTTAGAAGTTACAATATTTCAACACTCCCCCTTAACGAGAAGGATATTATAATAACATCTGTTGGAGCAAGGAGCCATCAACTACATCATACATGATACATCTATAAATAATTGGAAGCTTTCTCAACATCATCAGTAACTCAAGCAGTTACTGGAACATCAACATCTTTAGTATTGAGTCTCCATATTCTGCAGCACTTGAACAACTACAGAAACATCAACATCATCATCTGGATCCTCACGATCATCAACATCGTCATCACATGATCATCCACATCGTCATCACACAATCATCAACATCATCATCACACGAACATCAGCATCATCATCACATGATCATCATCATCGTCATCTAGATCATCACGATTAGCAACATCGTCATCTAGATCATCATGATCAACAACATCGTCATCTAGTCCATCACGACTAGCAGCATCGTCATCTAGATCATCACGTTCAACATCATCGTCATCTAGACCATCACGATCAACATCATCGTCATCTAGATCATCACGATCAACAGCATCGTCATCTCACGATCATCAACATCGTCATCTCAACTAGATCCTCTCAATCAACAGTACAATAGTATCAACTGGATCCTCTCGATCCATAGCACATAGAAGCATACCCTGCAACACGCATGATCTATTTACGGGATGATCAATCCCTATACTTTTAAGACACCATATCATGTCTAGGGACGATGCAGTCCACTCGTCAACTTAGACAAAGTCTAAGGACAATTTTTCGAAGACATATGTCTATGGATCAATTCAGGGACCAAAGTCCGGGGATGATACAATCCCCTCTCGTCCATGAGGGACCACTTCTCGGAGACATCTATCTACGGATCAATTCAGGGACCGAAGTCCATGGACGATACAATCCCCTCTCGTCCTCTAGGGACCACTTCTTGGAGACATCTGTCTACGGATCAATTCAGGGACCGAAGTCCAGGGACGATACAATCCCCTAATGTCCACTAGGGACCACTTCTCGGAGACATCTGTCTATGTATCAATTCAAGGACTGAAGTTCAGGGACGATACAATCCCCTCACGTACATTTTGAACTAGTAGTTCAGGGATGATGCAATCCCCATCACGTACATTTTGAACTAGTGGTTCTGAGATGATGCAATCCCCATCACGTACATTTTGAACTAGTGGTTCTGGGATGATGCAATCCCCATCACGTACATTTTGAACTAGTTGTTCCGGGATGATGCAATCCCCATCACGTACATTTTGAACTAGTGGTTCTGGGATGATGCAATCCCCATCATGTACATTTTGAACTAGTGGTTCCGGGATGATGCAATCCCCATCACGTACATGAAGGGACGATACAGTCCTATCATATCAACTAGGTACCATATACTGATCTCATCATCAGAACACGTAGCCTCATCATCGATACAAGTATAGTCATGATCGATACAGTATCCAAATCATCAATACAATTATCCACACCAATATGAGTATCCACATCATCAATACAAGTATCCACACCACTACAAGTATACACATCATCAATACAAGTATCCATACCAAATACAAGTATACACATCATCAATACAAGTATCCACACCAATACAAGTATACACATCATCAATACAAGTATCCATACCAATACAAGTATACACATCATCAATACAAGTATCCACAACAATACAAACATATCCTCAATACAAGTATCCATCTGAGCAATATCATCATTGATACAGGTATCCATCTCGATACCAGTATCCAAATATTATTATCGAACATATCACTCCCCCTTTCGAGGAGGGTCCTTTTGAACTACACCAAGCTTGTCTCGAAAATACTCAAACTTTACTCGAGACAGAGGTTTGGTCAACAAATCAGCAACTTGTTCATCAGTGCCTACATACTCGAGCTTGATAGCTCCTTTCTGCACCATATCTTGTATATAGAAATATCGGATCTCTATGTGCTTTGAATTATCGTGGAACAATGGATTCTCTGTCATCTTGATACAACTCTTGTTGTCACATAGGATCACAGTGGAGTCCACCTCTAAGTCAAACAGTATCACAACTAGCAGAGAAATCAACTATATATATTTCACTTCAGCTATGCTGAGAGCCACACTAGACTGCTTCCTGCTAAACCACGATATCATGGCAGATCCCAAACAATAACATCCAGCCGATGTGCTCTTCCTATCTAATACACTTCCTACCCAATCAGCATCTTGTGTAGCCATACAATCTAAGGTCATGATCTCTAGGAAAACATAGACCAAAGTCTATTGTACCCTTTAGGTACCTCATCACATGCTTTGCAACTATCAGGTGAACACATCTAGTTTCCACTAAATAATGACTTGATGTGTTCATAGCAAAGCATATATCTGGCCTGGTATTCGTCAGATACATTAATGACCCAATATTCTGTATGTACATAGTTACATCCACTAACTCTGATGAGTCATCCGCTAACAGCTTCAAGTTGGAATCCATGAGAGTGGCCATGGTTGTACATTCGAACATATCAAATCTTCTGAAGATTTCCACAGCATACTTTCCCTGGTTGAGAAAGATTCCTTCTGATCCTTGCCATACTTCCAGACCTAGGAAGTAATGCATCAATCTGAGATCTTTCATCTCAAATTCTATAGCTAGCTTCTTCTTGCTTTCCATGATCTATTTCTCATTCCCTATCAGAAAGAGATCATCCACATACAATAATAGTATCATCCATAACCTTAAGGTAAAGGTTAGGATCAACTTTACTTCTGGTAAAGCCCGAGCCTGCCAATTCTCCCTCTATGACTGAACATCATTCACACTCTGCATTTAAGTGATCTTGTACATACCTATCTGTGCCATCTCCCATCAGATGGGACTATTGATATGAGCATCAAGATCGTTCAAACTCTATGGTGAGTTCCTTCTTGCATCCATCTAAGAGAAGAATGCCATTTGTATAAAGACACCATCGTTAACCTTGTAGCAAAGGTTGAAATCCGCATCACCCATGGTGATCATTAAGATCATCAAATTATTATCGATCATGGGTACCTGTACAGAGCTTTCTTCAATTGAATTTTGGGAGTTTTCTTCAATCACACCATTGAGAGAACAGTATTATCTAGCTACTTGGAGCAAACATCTCGTCATCATCCTCTTCCTATTTCTAAGAGAATCTTCTAGCCACGAGCCTTCTATAGTATGTTTCATTTGTAAATCTTCTTGTTCAGTGTTCATCATTCTTCATGATCTTTCCTACAAATCAAAATTAAGTACATGATTAGTAATACTTCATAATCGTCAAATCATGTTGACATGATAACCTATTATGCATACAGATATGATTTACATAGTTATGCAACTATCTTGACCAATACTTTGGCACAACACTTTTCCATATCCTGTAGGCATACAGTGGCTATCTAGATGCCTTCCATCTCTACCAAAACATATTATCGAGAGCGTGCACAGCTCTCAGCATGTCGGCAAAGAGATTTCATTCTAGACAATCAACAATGGAATGTTTGTCCAACTTACCAATCAAATGCATATTAGTAGTATACTATTCAATGCTATATGAATGTTTACACTCAGCATGATATATTCTAGGAATACAAATATGCATACAACTATTACAAGCAATATCATTTACTATTTCAAAGATTCAAATAACAAATCAAATACTTATCTTTTATGGTTGCCTCCCGCTTGATCTTCTATTCATTCTGTACCACTATGCATGCTCAAGTGTGCACTAATGTCATCATCATGATCTCATATACAAACATACATTCATTAGTATAATCTCAATATTATAAAAACATTATGATTCTAAATAGTCTTAAGCATGTATGGTCATGATCATTTCATACATAGGTATACTCATCTAAGATCCTAACACAAATTAGGATTCTAACTTTGACATAGGGAAAGCATACCTGGATTAGAATACATGCTTAGTTATCTCTAACATACCCAAACAATATCTTTATTCTCTTTAATGATTTAGAGATCTTGTGCTAGAACCTGCATATCTCATAGGTTAAGCATAGTAGAACAAAGTCATACATACCCCGTAAGTAGAACTATGGATGATTCTTTGTCCTCATGTCATCATGGTCATGGAACTTGATTTGTCTTTCTTGATGTACCTGTATCTTGTTAGCAGACAACATCAACCTCATACAACACCACAGTACATTAGTACAATCATATAACCCTAATCAATGAATGTCTTCTATCATTCACATGCATTCATACTTTTACTAGGATGATAAGACAATTCTAACATTAATCAAGATTGTACTAACCTAAATAATATGAAGACAACCATATTATGAACTTAATCAAGAATAAGATTTCAAAACATACCTGTATCTTGTTAAGTCATACCTGTCGATATTTCTTGTAGTCTTCTTATGTAAGGCCTTAGCCTCATCTCCCCCTGAAACTGGACCTGAAGCTTGATTAGGGTTTGTCAGAGAAACCCTAAAAATTCAAACTTTGACTTTCACACTTTTGAATGGATGGAAAGATGTGCCTTGCTGAGCTGATCAAGCTAGCATACTTCAATTTTGAAATCTCCAAATTTTGACCCCTCAAAATTACCTTTGAAACTTTTGGATCTTCTGGACAGGATCCTGAACTAGGGCTTGATGAAGCCCACCCTTCTGCCCAATCAAAATATTCGATCCAAAGCTCTAATCTCTGATTTTTCTGAGGAGCTTCCATCCGTGGTCACAGACTTAAAAAATTCCAACTTTTGCAGAAGCCCTAATTTTCCACCTTTCTTATCAAGGTCTCGAACTAGGGTTTGATCAAGCCCACCCTTCCGACCAACCAAAAAATTTGATCTTGGTCTCTAAATTTCTATTTTTCTGAGTAGCATTCACTCGTGGACTCCGATTCCAAAAATTCCAACTTTCTCCGAAACCCTAATTTCCCACAACAGTGACGATTCAGAAATGAAGGTGCTCAAAATCCAAATCTGTTTTGGCAGAAATATCCACCTGAGTGTTTCTAGTGTAACTCTGAAATTACAAATCCACAGCGTCTAAAACTTCTCCCTGTGGTATCCTGACCTGTCCTCTTTCCAACCCCATAGGTCTGACCTCAATTGGATTCTCTGAGAGAGAGTTATGCCAAGTGTCGTAACGTGAGCTATTTATGGGATAAAACAGGAGAGCTAACTTGTACAGCATTCCACGTGTCACTAGTTCAACTTCGGCCTCTGCAAACATTTCCTGAGATAGTACATTCTGTGCACTACCTGTCCCTTTTTACTAAATTTCATTTGGAACTTCCTAGCCCAAGTTATGACCTTTTTTCCTAGGTCACCTGATTATGACTGAGATCTGAAAGAGGCAGAAACCCTAACTTGTATTGATCATAAATCACAAAGTACAACGAATTAGAGGCTGTCCTTTGGACACAAGGTATAGGGGAATGTTATCTACGACTTGTAAAGTTTTGATAGCCTGACACTTTGCGAAAATGGTTTTATAGTGAAAGTTTCACGATGACTGATTTTTTCTATATAAAACCCTAACCTTCAAATTGTTGAAAGTGAAGAAAGTGTCATAAGTGCCATACCTTGCCTTCCTTCAGGTTAGCTCTGATACCATGTTAAGATTCAATATGCTAAGACATAAAATATCACCATTACATTCCATTTCACAACAATAGAATATACAAGATCACTAAAAGAACAACAAGCACAACATAAACACAAGAGACACAGATTTATCCTGGGAAACCCTCATGGGGAAGAAAACCCAACAAAGCTTCCTCAATATAGATGACCAACAATATAGAGATGTAATCCACAAGCATGAGCTCCTTCTCCTCCATAGCATATCTCTGTCTCTCAGTTATGCACCATTCACAAGTGAGTGCAATGTTTGTTAAATGAGGAACACACCTCCTCTATTTATACACAACTCCGACTTGTCAATTACATTAACTAGGTCGGCCCCAACTTAACCAGTGGGTTAAACACCCCATTACAATTGACTGGGCCGACCCCTCTAGGGGTGTCTAATAACCCTCTGACTCACATAACACATACAGGGCCGACCCCAATAGGGAAGTCTAATAACCCAAGTTACCACGGAGGAATAAACATCTCCGGATACATGACAAAGTCCCATCGGAGGAATGAAACATCTATGGAATAATAAAGTACAAATATAATATTATTAGAACTTACAATATTTCAACAATCTCATAGTTACCACTCCTGCTACCTTCCACTTTCACTTTGGTTTTCATTCTTTTTTGTTTATAATCATGTAGATAATGTCGTCACAACTGCAACACCCAAACAAGTTGATGAGTGCACAGGCTGGAAATATTTGATCCTTCGAGTTTGGATCCATTTGAAGTGCTAAGGAATGATGAAATCTAGTGCGAGAAGAATTTGATGATCTAGGTGTCTCGACAATTTCGATGTTTCAATGAAAAAGCGAAGCAGAAGTGATTATCTATTAAATTTTATGCAATAAATTATTTTATGACATGGATCACGAGAGTTATTATGATCGACTTTTTTTGGTACTCCGCACTAACTTCAAAATGGAGTCACAAACGATTGCTATGACAACCTCAGCCTGTAATTATTGTTGTCATCATGCCTCCAATTATGAGTTTGGTCTCATAGATCTATATGGCATTTATACCCCAATATGCATGCAACCAATAGGTCATCATATGTTTTCAGGATTCAAAAATTTAGTAGGATATCTTTCATTTAGAATGGTTGGGAATTTTGTGGTTTTTATTTTATTTTAGGTAATAAACTCAATAGAAATTTAAATATTTTGTCTATCGACATTCACCGATCACAAGTTAAGTGGTTGTGCTATTTATGTTATATTATCAAAATTTAATGTGTTTTTCTGATTGCGTTAATGGTTTTAAGGATAAATTATCAGTTATAAGTATGTTATTTCACTCGTAATTTCATTATGAGAATAAATTATGTGTCGATTCCCACACACATTTATGAGAATAAAATCTGCGTTGATTCCCACACACATTTTTGTTTTAGCTTCTCCAAAAGATTATGTCATAAAACAAAAACAAATCATTTAATATATATGCAAGCTTGATCCTCGTAATTGATTGTGATAGAAATGAAACCAGAATTTTCTTTTTGAGGAGACAATGTGAAGAGTAGTCTAAGTACCTTATCATTGTACCAGCTATATATTGCAGTAAGGGCATACTCCGAAGTCCTTGTATTGGAGGATATGATAATCAGAGGGTATTTTGGGAATGGTTCTATCGCAATTTACTCTTCGAAATCATATGGGGACAAGCTTCTTTAGAGTCCTTCTCATAAACTTTGCAAGCGCTTCATCTCCAACTTTTGGTTGTTTGAATGTATAAACATCCAACAATTTCTCTAACAATGTTTCTTCATTGTCCATAAACAATATTGTTGGAAACAACACAACACAAAGAAGACACCACCAAGGTGGTGAATGCAGAACTACTATGATTATCGAATATCTTGGATTTTTCTAAATGGTTTGCAACACCTAAAGCTTCTAGAAATCCAAGATGAACCTTTTAGATTTGACTGAATTGATACCATAAGAAATCAAAATCTTTTCCTCAATCATCTGTATCAAATTTTTCTGTACCTTTGAACCTGTATATCACTATCAGCGATGCGTCTACTTCCTTATCGCAGAATATAAATGCTCTAGTTATTTCTTTTGCAAGTGATATGATTGCATTTTCAACATAAATTGATGAACACAAAATTATTCACACAAAAATCGATAAATATGCAATGGTTAATAATATATAGTTTATTGAAGCCAAAGAGTTGCATATCGTTCCACAAAACGCATATGAAGGATGATATTGATAGAGTATTGCATGAATAAGTAATTGAAATTAAATAGTACCTTACAATGTTCTATGTCTCTGTCTTTGATAACAAATTTATTTCCATAAACTATAGTTGAAAACCATGATGCAAAGGTCTACCTAGAACCTAGTCCTAGGTTCAACGGTTTAGTCAATAACCCCACTAGTTCCACCATCATACTTAATAATGCTCAATAAGGACGATCAAATTTTGGAAACTACTTGGACCCTCTACTTGGTATTACGATACTTCATCTTGAACAAATCAAAACATTCAACCAAACCCTAACTCATGATGTTCACAAAGCATGAAATCCTTATAATTTAATTCTAAGCACATTAAAAGAAGCTATAAAATAAAGAAATAGATCAATACAATCATTGTTGGGTGGGATGAACAAGGTTTTTATACATTGGAAATGCACAATTCTGAGAAAGCATGCTTACATGCCGTTCCAGTTTAGCATGGTTTATTCAGTTCAGATCGGTGAGGCGGCTCATATCCACATTGAATAATTTTAATGGCATGAAGTTTAATTACTTAACTCTATAATAGAATGCCATAGGAGGTGTTGCGAAGAGTATGCCATTGTAGACTCAAGGTCCTGATGGTCCCGAAAACCCAAATGTCTTATGGTACTCGATTGGTGATAGTTCGAAGTTTGAGGAGACAATGTGAAGAGTAGTCTAAGTCGTTGTATTGGAGGATATGATAGTTCGAAGTTGGAGGATATGATAGTTCGAAGTTGTGAGGAGACAATGTGAAGAGTATTCTAAGTCCTTGTATTGGAGGATATGATAGTTCGAAGTTGGAGGATATGATAGTTCGAAGTTGTGAGGAGACAATGTGAAGAGTACTCCAAAGTCCTTGTATTGGAGGATATGATAGTTCGAAGTTGGAGGATGTGATAGTTTGAAGTTTGATGTTCGATGTGATTTTTTGTCGTTTTGTGATATCTTGATATCCAATATTCCATTGCTCGATATCAGATTGAATGTTGTGATTGGAATATCATAAATGAGTCGTCCTTCGATCTTTAGGCTCGGATCATCATCACGAGGTTGAGATTTGAGTTAGAAAGGAAGAACAAAACTAATATATAAATAAAGGATATGCTTATGAACTTAACTTTCAAAGCCGACTTGTAGAATTTCTAATTTTGTGAATGGTTGGCTTCCAAGTATCATTAACTATGAGACTTTCATCTCTATTGAGATTATTTTTGTTAAGCTCAATTTCAATAACTCCTTGAATTTTTCTCTTGCCATAATGGTCAATTTTAGCAATAATCTGAGCTTTATCAATACAAATAATATGGCTTGTGTCCTAAGAGTGCTCAGGACCGAACTTCTTATGCGATTGTGTTTGATATCTATGCAATGTTCCTTCAACCTTGCTTGTAAGGATCTTCCAATCTCACCAATATATTGTTCACCACAACAACATGGAATGATGTAGACACATTTCTAAAGATTTGGATCAATAGGGTCCTTAGCACAATCCAGTAAGTCTTTTATAGTATTATGAGGAGCAAAGACAATTTTAATATTCATTTTCTTGAGAATTTTAGCAATTTTATCTATGGTTCCTTTAATACAAGGCAGTGTGATAGTTTTAACTTTGAATGGATCCAAGATTTGTGGTGCTTTTGTTTGGATTTCAAGACAACCTTTTTAAATTGATGATCCTTATAGTCGTTGCTTTGGAAAACCCAATAGGAAATATGTTATGGTTGTTCCCTCATTGTCAATGTACCAATAACTATATTTCTCGATGGAGGTTCGGAGGTTTTCTTTAGCCAGTGATTTAGTCACTAGTTTTGTAATGTTTTTCAGTCCAATAAGTTTCCATTCCCAGGAAAAATACGGCTTGTATATATATGTATTTTCGCTTGTTAATGAAAATAGATGAAAAAAGAGAAACATAGAAGAAGAAGAAGAAATTGGTTCTGCTATGTCTGCATATTTTGCATATTTGTGAGTTTGTAAACTCCCCTATAGCCTTCAATTTGATCCTCTTCTATAACCTATCCCACATAAGAACTCTATTGTTTAAAATAAGACAAATAAATAATATGCTCTTGGGTGGGGCTGCAGTCTTTCAAAGCTATTTCCACCTCTAATTCCTCTCCCTCCCAACCACCTACGTCATCGATAACTATCCCAATCTAGTCGAATATTACCCCCTTGTTGAATTAAAAACCTAAACGAGCTCAAACTCTTCATTGCTTATGTGAATATGTGCTTGATTGAGTGAGTTGATGTATTGTTTCCACTGGGTTTTCTAGTCCCCAGGCAAACCCAAAACCTCCACATATAACCAACCTTTTTTCTAGATGTTGGTGGAATGAGCATCCACTTCTTTATCTAAGGTGAATCATCCTTGTTCCTGTAGATGGTAAATCAAATCAAAATTGAGCTTCATGTTTCCCTTACAACCAATATTCCATGCTAAGTATTGTCTAATTATTGGAAAGGCCAAAGTCAACGCCTTCCATTGATTGGAAACCAAGTGAATATGCTTGTTTCTTCTACAAATCTAGTCAATGATCGAGCTAGGAGCTAAATATTTATAGTTAGAATACTCCACCATAGACTCTCCCAGGACGAAAAGTTCCAAGGGGATTTAGAAACTAGTACTCGGTTAAATAAGAAAATGTTCTTTATACCCAACCCGCGAGAATCTTTTGGGGCTATAACAGTTTTCCAACTTGTAATATAGCTTTCCAACTTGTAATTATTCATAATCAATCCCAGTATATTCATAATATCGAAACTCTAATTACCAGGCCTTCTTTTAACATGGTGCTTTTACAAAATAATCAATGCCTTGGGAGGCCTCTAGTTCCCTTCCAACGCTCCAACACGGGTTGGGCAAGAAGAATCTGGATTGGGATTCCAAGGAACAAAATTGTAGGTCGAGTTCCTCTCACAAGGGTACACTCCCTTAGAACCAGCTTCCTCAAGGTCAATGGCATGAACAGGTCTCTCTAGCTAGGGAATCTCTAGTCCTCTCTCTCAAGTACGAGACTCCAGGCAGTACAAGGTGATGGAAAGATTGAGTAGGAATGAATAATGACTCTCAAACTAAATTATCACCTTTTATATGCATGGATTTATATTTCCATGTGCTTCTCTAAATGAGACCACTTTTCCCCTCTTAATCACCTCTTAAGATAATTAAATAATGCTTTAATTAAAGTATGACTCTTAGTCATGGTTTATGAACTTTGGGTTAAATTGTTAAGGCTAAGGAAATAAGATAAATCCCCCTAGGATCATTTCCCTTAGCCCACAATCACTTCCTCAATTGTGGAATCCTAGCCCCCCCATCTTTTCTTCGTTCTTCTTCATCTACAGCCATCGGGGATTTTATATTAATATCAAAATTTACATATTTACAATGTATTAGTCATCCTATACCATTTGTTTCCATATTCTAGCCTTTACATCAATATATACATGATTACATTATGGGGTAAAAAATGCCATGTTACAATATTATACAACAAGGGGACACTAACATTGTTCTTGGAAGGTAATGAAGTGGTGGAGAATTGGTGGTGGAAGAAATTCTAGTAAATAAAAGCTCCTCTATTTGTTCATGTGGTTGGTTTTGTCAAATAAAATTCTTACATGGGATATACATTGTTGAAACTTGCATGGAAAGGGCCGAGTATTTATTTCGTATCTAGAAATAATGTCGAGACAATACATTGATCACTTACTTTGAGGATACCATTTTGCAAGCGAGGAAGTTGTCATTAAGGGGGGATAGGCTCTAATGCCTCCTTCCTTCTTCCATTGTGTCATTTTTGTAAATCCTTCAATATTATCCCAAGTTGTTCTCAAGGGGGGATGTTAGGATGTTTAGACACTTAGGAGTTAGTTAAGATCAACATGGTCTAACATGTGTTTAGTCAAAAGGTGTTTATTTAGTATGCATTTTTTCTTATATAATCTCAGGGTCATGATATGTTCCAGAAATAAAGTGATCTGATAGTTCATCTTCTCTTCGGTAGTAAGGACTGCTTTTATTTTTGGTTGAGCACCGAACTAGTCAATGATATCTATTTTAAGGGAATGGAGGGCCATTAGCTAATGGTTCATTGTGGGAAACTCATATGTAAATTATTTTTCCTTTTACATTAATATACTACCTCAACTAGCCATTTGGATACGATTCTAGAATGTTTCCCTCTATGGAGGTTTTAACCATGTAAAACATCAGCATGTCAATTTTTTATTTGCTTGTGTGTCATTTCTTAAGGTGTTTGACCTATGTGGGAATAACTTGCTTTAGTTAAGCAGTTTGCTTTTTACAAGTATTCCCACACTCATTCTCAAATTGCCAGGGAAAAGATCAATATGTTGGAGAAGAAGGCAATTGTGAGAACAGGATTGAATCCCATTGAATTGGCTGAGAATTAAGCTCTTTAGTGGATTCCAGATATTGGGTTTTCCAAAAGCGGAGGTACTGGAGCTTCTAAGATGATAAATATTGATTGGATGGTTAAAACACTCATTAACTAGGCAATGACGAAAACGAGTCTCAATCACACTAAAAAATAATAAGGAAGTTATAATCAGGGAAGCTAAGTATAATGCATTGATTAAGATCCATTGGGCATCAAGGCTAGAGTAGTCTAGGAAGACCCAAATTTTTTGGAGAAGGATGTCGAGGAGAAGAAAATTGAGGTCCCTCAATAGCTCCCTTAGACCGATTTCATCTTTATAGAACTATTCTTAGACAATGACCAATAATCTTACTCGTCAAGTGTCATGGTTCTCTTATTTTTTAGTTTATTTGTGTTAGTTATGAGAATGTTCATAGACCCTCTAGGTTTATAGGGTTAGAGAAAAAGATGAAGTCACTCAAGGAGACCTTCATTTTTTTATCATGTTATGTTACTCTCTAAACCAACCTATTAGCAAGTTAGAGGCTCCTTCTTTTAGTTCCTTTTTTTATTTTTTTTGGCAAATAAACCTCTAGGTTAATGGCATGGAAATAGTCTATTAACACACTTTCAGTTTTTACAGAGCCGATATTGGAAACCCCTCAATAAGTGGAAGAACAACTCCATGGTAATGTAATATTTTTTACAATAATATAATGGATGTCTAAATTGCAAAAAAAAAGGTAGAACACATTGACAACCTACTCCCCTAGAAAATATTTAGAGCTTCAAAATTAACTATTGACTAAAACCAATATACTATTTTAATGCAAAATTTCACATGAATTTCATACAAAAGAACCATACCTCTATAATTGGCTTGCCACATTGTTTGCAACGAAATAATAAATTGATCTCATGATTAATATTGGAACTAACATACTCGATCTAAAGTGCCTCTACACTTTTTAATATCAATGTTGCAGGTGAATCCTATAATTGTTTGATTCGACTTTCAATACATTTTAAATACCATTGTTTGACATTAAATGAAAATGTTGTCTTGTTTTATATGGTGTTTAGAAAGTGCAAAAAACATATTTTTCCAAGACAATGTAGAGTGGCATAATCAAAATACCCATTGTAGGCATAGCCATTAAACATATTGTTCCATGAAGCCACATGTCATTCAAACATTTTTTCAAACACTTGGTGTGAAAGCTTTACAAAAACACACTTAACATACATGTCTATGAGAACATTTCTTAGAGAGACATTGGATTGAATTCTCCTTCTTATTATTTCATGATGATATTTCTTACCATATTTTAAAGCCAAGAAGCTCATACATGTTAGGAGAATGCTAGAAGGTGAAGGCATTTGGCTCAATACCCACTCTTTTCATCTAATCTAATAGATCCAAGGATTATTTAATCATGCATGAACTATGTGGGTTGTTAAGATTCAATATGCTAAGATAGAAAATATGAACATTACATTCCATTTCACAACAATAGCATATACAGGATCACTAAAATAACAACAAGCACAGCATAAACACAAGAGACATAGAATTATCCTGGGAAACCCTCATGGGGTAGAAAACCCAGCAACGCTTCCTCAATATAGATGACCAACAAATACAAAGATGTAAACCATAGACATGAGCTCCTTCTCCTCCATAGAAGATCTCTCCCTCACCTATGCGCTATTCACAAGTGAGTGTAATGTGTGTTAAATGAGGAACACACCTCCTCTATTTACACACAACTCTGACTTGTATTTTACATTGACTAGTTCGGCCCCAGCTTAATTACTTAACATAATGTGGTAGGTCCGACCCCACTAGAGTGGTCTAATAACCCCTTTAACCCACATGACTCATACAGGGCCAACCCCCACTAGGGAAGTCTAATAACCCAAGTTACCACATTCTCCACGGAGGGATAAAACATCTCCAGATATACAATAGATTCTTCACGGAGGAATGAAACATCAGCATCGTCATCACACGATCATCAACATCGTCATCACACAATCATCAGTATCATCATCTAGATCATCACGATCAACAACATCGTCATCTAGATCATCATGATCAACAACATCATCATCTAGATCATCACAATAAACAACATCGTCATCTAGATCATCACAATCAACATCATCGTCATCTAGGCCATCACGATCAACATCATCGTCATCTAGACCATCACGATCAACAGCATCGTCATCTATATCATCATGATCAACATCATCGTCATCTATACCATCACTATCATCATCATTGTCATCTAGACCATCACGATCAACAGCATCATAATCTAGATCATCATGATCAACAACATCGTCATCTAGATCATCACAATCAACATTACAATAGCATCAACAGGATCCTCTCGATCAACAGTACATAGCAGCATACCCTACAACACACGTGATCTATTTACGTGATGATCAATCCCTATACATTTAAGACACCATATCATGTCTAGGGACGATGCATTCCACTCGTAAACTTATACAAATTCTAAGGACCATTTTTCGAAGACATATGTCTACGGATCAATTCATGGACCGAAGTCCGGGGATGATACAATCCCCTCTCGTCCACTAGGGACCACAGAGACATATGTCCGCGGATCAATTCAGGGATCGAAGTCTGGGGATGATACAATCCCCTCTTGTCCACTAGGGACCACTTCTCGGAGACATCTGTTTACAAATCAATTTAGGGACCGAAGTCTAGGGATGATACAATCCCCTCTTGTCCACTAGGGACCACAGAGACATATGTCTGTGGATCAATTTAGGGACTGAATTCCAGGGATGATACAATCCCCTCTCATCTACTAGGGACCACTTCTCGGAGACATATGTCTATGGATCAATTCAGGGACCGAAGTCTGGGGATGATACAATCCCCTCACGTCCACTAGGGACCACGGAGACATATGTCTGTGGATCAATTCAGGGACCAAAGTCCGGGGATGATACAATCCCCTCTCGTCCACTAGGGACCACTTCTCAGAGACATCTGTCTACGGATCAATTCAAGGACCGAAGTTCGGGGATGATACAATCCCCTCTCATCCACTAGGGACCATATTCTCAAAGACAATTGTCTACGAATCAATTGAGGGACCAAAGTCTGGGGATGATACGATCCCCTCACGTACATTTTGTACTAGTGGTTCTGGGATGATGCAATCCCCATCATGTACATTTTGAACTAGTGGTTCCAGGATGATGCAATCCCCATCACGTACATTTTGAACTAGTGGTTCCGGGATGATGCAATCCTGGTCACGTACATTTTGAACCAAACGTTCAGGGACGATGCAGTCCTATCATCCACTTAGACAAAGTCTAAGGACCACTTATCAGCCTTATCGTTGATATCATCGACCTTATCATCGAGACATGTAACCTCATCATCAATACATGTATCCTCATCATCGATACAAGTATCCTCATCATCAATACAAGTATCCTCGTCATTGATACAATTATCCTTGTCATCGATATAGTATCCTCATCATCGATACAAGTATCCATATCATCAATACAAGTATCCTCGGCATCGATACAAGTGTTAAATTTTTAGTATTAAATCACAATACTATAGGATCTTTGCTGAGAGAATAACATCTACAGTATATCAATGCATGACAATCATAATATGACAAGCATCACAAGCATCACAAGAATCAAAAGCATAGAGACAAGAGACACAGAGTTTCCGTGTGAAAAACCCTAAGGTGAAAAACCCCACAACTTCCTCAGAGATAGAGAGAGCAATGGCTCAACCAAAATACAACCAAATAACACAGAGATAGTCTCCTAGCAGATGATCCTCCTCCTCCTCACAAGTGCGCCACTTTCCATAGAGAGAGTGAGTTACTTTTTCGAGTAAGTAAAATAGAGATCTCCTATCTCTATTTATACTTACCTTTTTGCCCAGTGACCTACTGGGGCCGACTTGTCTACTTAGATACATCCACATTATAATTTATATTATATATAATTCCGGGCTGACCCCAAATGGTGGTCTAATAACCCATCGGCAAGTACACACACTTGCGACACTTGTCAATCCACATGACGACACTTCCTTATAGAGGAATAACACATCTCTTATAAGGGTACAATAAATATATATAAAATATACAGATGAAATACATTCCGAAGTTACATATACATCAACACTCCCTCTTAACTAGGAAGGTATTTCTCGACACAGATCTGCTAGACAAGTCTTCTTCTCTGGATCATCGTCATCGTCATTGCTGCTGCTATCTCAACCAATCTCTGACTCTACTCGTCATAGGAAGTTCTACAGAGCCAGTCCTTTTTCATACTGGATGTAGGCCCGCCATCTGTAGGTCTTCATCATCACTGGCCATACTGTGGAATCCTCAGGACTCATTACGTGCGTCACAAAACCTGGCTGCAGCATCCCAGGCTATTACGAGCACACAGCTCTAGCTGTAGGATCTCCCAGGAGCACATTACATGTGACCCATCACAAAAACTTGCTGAAGCATCCCAGGCTGTTACGATCACACGGCTCTACCTGTCGGATCTCCCAGGAGCACATTACATGTGATCTCACCACAAAACCTGGCTGAAGCATCTGAGGCCTTTTTCATCCTGTCCAGATCTCCCAGGAGCAAATTACATGTGGTCATGGCAAAACCTGGCTGAAGCATCTGAGGCCTTTTTCATCCTGTCCAGATCTCCCAGGAGCAAATTATATGCCATAGGACAAAACCTCGCAAGAGCATCTCAGGATGTTACGGGTACACAACTCCGACCTGAAATCCCCCAGGGCACAAATTACATGTCCTCCCAAGCAAAACCTCGCAAGAGCATTTTCCAGATGTCCCAGAGCACCGAATTACATGCCATAGGAAAAACCTCGAAAGACCATCTGCAAATCTCCCAGGGCACAAATTACATGCTTTCCTCCACAACCTGATCCACGGCCACAAAGTATCATCTGATACTCATCAAACATCATCCTGATGTACACATGATCATCTTGATCATCATCACTGCAACATCCTGCTGCATGTCATCTGGAGAAGCTCGTCATCCACGATCATCCTGATCATACAATGCATCCATCTGATGCACACCAGGTATCCACCTGATACATACATAGGTACATGATCCACACAATGTATCTATCAGCATACATGATCTATCTGATCATACAAAGATACATGATCCACACAATGTATCCATCAACATACATGATCTATCTAATCATACAAAGATACATGATCCACACAATGTATCCATCAACATACATGATCCACACAATGTATCCATCAACATACATGATCTATCTGATCATACAAATATACATGATCCACACAATGTATCCATCAGCATCCATCATGATGCGTACATACAAAATATATATAATGATCCAACTGATCATATCAAAACAGAAACTAGAACATCATCCTTATGTTCATCATCCAGCGCTTACATCCACAGCCATGTGAAGGATCCCCCTTCCAATCATGATTGGAATGGCTTCAACAAATGTGTCCATCACTTCTTCCTCGAAGTATCCTCGATCTGAAGCACGCCAAGCCTCTCTCTGAAGTACTCGAACTTCACCCTGGCTAGTGGCTTCGTCAGCACATCTGCAATCTGTTCGTCCGTCGCAACATACAGGAGCTTCACAGCTCCTTTCTGCACCATATCCCTGATATAGTGATATTTGATCTCTATGTGTTTCGACCTATCATGAAACACTGGGTTCTCGGATAGCTTCACACAACTCTGGTTATCACAGAAGATACCAGTAGCATCCAGCGGGAGATCAAATAACTCAGACAATAGCTTCCGTAGCCATACTGCCTCACAACTAGCTGAATAGGCTGCAACATACTCAGCCTCTGCTGTACTCAGTGCTACGCAGGACTGCTTCCTGCTAAACCAAGAGATCACACCTGATCCCATATTGAAGCAACACCCAGATGTGCTCTTCCTATCTGCAGCACTGCCAGCCCAATCTGAATCAACATAACCCTGCAGGTTAAACTTTTGATTCGCTTCATACTTGAGCCCATAATCCATTGTACCCTTCAGGTACCTCAGAACATGCTTTACAGCAACCAGGTGAACACTCCTCGGATCCATCAGGAACTGGCTCAATTTGTTCACAGCAAAGCAAATGTCTGGTCTCGTGTTCGTCAGGTACATCAAGGACCCAATCATCTGACGATACATGGAGACATCAACCGGCTCAGATGAAGCATCACATAGAAGCTTCAGATTCGATGCCATAGGTGTGGCCATGGCCTTGCAATCCATCATCCCAAATCTCTTGAGGATATCTACTGTGTACTTCCCTTCACCAAGGAAGATCCCACCTGCATTCTGCCACACCTCCATACCTAGGAAATAGTGCATCATTCCCAAATATTTCATATCGAATTCAGCGGCAAGCTTCCTTATAGTATCTGCAATCAGTCTGTCATCTCCTGTTACAAATAAGTCATCCACATACAGGAGTATAATCACAAGATTCCCTTCCTCAACCTTGTAGTAAAGGTTGGAATCTGCTTTACTCTTGGTAAAGCCCAAACTAGATAGGAAACTGTCCATCCTACCATACCAGGTTCTGGGAGCTTGCTTCAAGCCATACAAGGCTTTCTTCAATCTGCACACATATGACTTCCTGTCAGGTCTTGGGACTGCATCCCAAACATCTTCTTCATGATCCACAGATCATGGCATTCCATTTCTTCATCCCAGGTCTTGGGAACTTCAATATCTTCAATAGATATCTTTGTTGCTGGAACAAATGTTGTAGTCCTTTTGTAGGTGAAGATATACGGTCTTTCCTACAAAACAAGTTAAATTGCATGATTAGAAACATCTCATAATTTTCAGAACAAATTCTTTACACATAAAGAAATATGTCATGCAGTCATGCAGTTATCTTAGCCAATGCTTCAATACAACATTTATCCATGTTCCACAAATTTCTAGATGCCTTCCAGTCTCTACCAGAACTTTGTTAAGAGTTTGCACTACTCCCAACATGTCAGCAAAGAGGTTTCATTCTAGATAAGTAGCACTGGAATGTTGTACAGTGCCATAAGCCACTTACCCATCACATGCATATTAGTAGTATATTGTTCATTAATGCAATCATTCAAATATGCACAATACATCTCCTAAGTCTATGATCATAAGCATAATATTATTAAACAAACAAAATAGGCAAGAAATGATAATTGAAATACTTATCTTTGTTTGTTTGTTTGGGTGGACTCCCTCTGAGTCTTTGCTTCCTGGTAGGAGCTGCTGAAGTAGCTTCTTCTACACCTTTCTGTTGTGGAATGTAGGAAGATGGTCAACTCCTTCTGAAGATCTGCATCCTTGCAGGAGCTGCTAGAGTGTGCTCCCTTTTGATCTTTGCTTCCTGGATTACCTGTCCTTATATTCATCTTTGCTGACATCAATATTCTTGAACCCTGGAAAGTATATTTTGTAAGCCTTCGAGCTTTCACTGTATCCCACAAAAATACCCTTCTTTCCTGAAGGATCTAGTTTAGTCCTCTTTTCCTTTGGGACATGAGTGTACACTGGACAACCAAATATTCTGAGATGACTGACTTCAGGTTTCTTACTAGAAAAGACCTCTTCTGGTGTCTTGTTGTCCAATATCTTGTGGGGTGTTCCGTTCTGCACATATACGGCTGTTCTAGCTGCTTCTGCCCATAGATGCATAGGAAGATCCTGGTCATGCAACATTGCCCTTGTTGCTTCCATGATAGTTTTGTTCTTCCTTTCTGCAACACCATTCTGTTGAGGATTATAAGGAGCAGTCAACTCCCTTTTAATCCCTGAATCACTGCAAAGCTTCTTGAAGTCACTTGAGGTGAATTCTCCACCATTGTCGGATCTGAATGTTTTGATCTTCTTGTCAGTTTGATTCTCCATCAAGGTTTTGAATTCCTTGAATTTATCAAGCACCTCATCTTTTCTCTTCAAGAAGTATACCCAAGTCTTCCTGGAGAAGTCATCAATAAATGAGACATAGTAAACATACCCACTTAGGGAACTGGATGACATAGGACCACATACATCTGAGTGGATGATTTCCAGGATGTCTTTTGCCTTGCTTTCACTGCTTGGGAAAGCCTTCTTAATATTCTTACCTTTTGCACATCCTTTGCAAACACCTTCATTTTTGGTCTTGATTTCAGGAAGACCCTCTACTGCCTTGCTTGCAATTGGAAGTGCTCTATAGTGCATGTGAGCAAGTCTTCTATGCCAAAGTTCACTTGGCTCCATGGATTCATGCACCATGGCATGTTCAGGTTGTCCCTTCAATTTATACAAGCCTCCCTCTTGCTCTCCAATTACTACTGCATCATCTATGGTCTTTCCCTTTGGCCACATTAGGACTTGGCCATCCACAAATGCAACCCTCATAGCTTTTGTATCTAATGCAGAAATGGAGAGTAAGTTCTTCTTAAGCCCAGGTACATAAAGTACTTCCTTCATCTTCAGATATTTTCCAGAATCTAGGTTGTAGGAGGCTTCACCACTTCCTTTGATTGGGTATTGATAATCATCCCCAAGTTTCACCTTATGGGGTGATTCATGTTCAGATAGGTTCACAAAAGATTCTTTGAACCCAGTCATGTGTTTGGAAGCCCCACTATCAATCAACCAATCATTACATCCATGGGAGATGGTACCTGTAAGAGCAGAAATTAGAACATATTCTTCTTCACTTGATGAGTCATCATCACTACTACTTTCTGCCCTAGCCTTCTTCTTTGGAGGTTCATCATCTTCGGCAGCATGAGCATGAAACCTTCTTTTGCCACCCTTCTTCTTCTTATTTGAGATGTTGTTGTCCTTCTTGTTCTTGGGACAATTTATGGCAATATGTCTTTTCTCATTACAGGTGAAGCATACTCTTCTTTCTTTGAATTGATGTGAAGATCTCTTGGAGTGAGATGGCTCTTTCTTGAATTTTCCTTTCCTGGTGTGGGCTGTAAGAGCTTGATCTTCACCTCCCATCTTTTCTTCACGAGCTATAAGTCTAGCTTCTTCTTGAGAGAATTCTTCCCGAAGTCTACTGAAGGAGATCAACTTCTTCCTTGCACAAATTCCTTGAATAAAGGAATCCCATGACCTGGGTAGGCCATTTAGAGTGGTCATCGCCACTTCACCATTCTCCACCATTTCATCTACTGCTTCTAATTGTTCCTTGATCTGGTAGACCCTTGAAAAGTAATATTGAATGGTTTCTCCATTCTGAAACTTCACTGCTTTCAATTGGTTCCGCAGGGTCATCTTCCGATTTATGTTCTTTCCTTCAAATAGCTTGGTCAAAGATTCAAACATCTCCTTGGGTGTCTTAAGAGAAGACGCATGGGGTATGAGATGGTCTTTGATAGAATCAGCAATGATTCTCTTTGCCTTGACCAAGTTCTTCTTGTGTAATGCCTTGGCTTCTTCATCCTCTGGGATAGGAATGTCTTCTTTCACATATGAGTCCAACTCATTCTCTTCCAGGATTAACCCAATCCTATACTTCCAGGCTCGGAAGTTATCAGCCCCTTCAAGCTTATCCTCAAGCTTAGTGTGGAGAGACATCTTTAAGAGTACTTCAAATGGAAATAGAAAAGATTTAGGACTTACCACTTGAAGTGCTGAAAACTGGATCTGGTCCCGAATTAGGGTTTGTCAGAGAAACCCTAAAAATTCAAAATGTGAATTTCAAAATTCCAAAAGGATAGAAAGATGCGCCTTGGAGAGCTGATCAGCCTATTACATTCAGAATTTGAGATCAGCAAAGTCTTGCCCTTCAAAATTGCCTTTTTGTCCTCCCGGGTTCACTAGGGAGAGCCCTTAATTAGGGTTTGAGTTTCCCGGAGATATACCCAGCCAAAAATCTCGATCCAAAGCTCTAACCTTCGATTTTTGCAAGGAGCTTCCAGCTGTGCCTTCAGTTTCCAGAAATTCCTATTTTTGTGGAAACCCTAATTTTTAGGGCCAAATCTGAAAATGTCGGAACTGAATTCTGATTGGACAAATAGATGCGCCTTGATGAGTAGATCCAATCTACTATACTGAATTTCAAAAATCTGTGGAGAGAAACCCAATAAACAAGGCATACAAGCTTCCGTTACTGCAAAATGTCTTCTTCTCAGTTAAGCTCTGATTCCATGTTAAATTTTTAGTATTAAATCACAATACTATAGGATCTTTGCTGAGAGAATAACATCTACAGTATATCAATGCATGACAATCATAATATGACAAGCATCACAAGAATTAAAAGCATAGAGACAAGAGACACAGAGTTTCCGTGGGGAAAACCCTAAGGTGAAAAAACCCACAACTTTCTCAGAGATAGAGAGAGCAATGGCTCAACCAAAATACAACCAAATAACACAGAGATAGTCTCCTAGCAGATGATCCTCCTCCTCCTCACAAGTGCTCCACTTTCCAGAGAGAGAGTGAGTTACTTTTTCGAGTAAGTAAAATAGAGATCTCCTATCTCTATTTATACTTACCTTTTTTCCCAGTGACCTACTAGGGCCGACTTGTCTACTTAGATACATCCACATTATATTATATATAATTTCGGGCCGACCCCAAATGGTGGTCTAATAACCCATCGGCAAGTACACACACTTGCGACACTTGTCAATCCACATGACGACACTTCCTTATAGAGGAATAACACATCTCTTATAAGGGTACAATAAATATATATAAAATATACATATGAAATACATTCCGAAGTTACATATACATCAACAACAAGTATCCTTGTCATCGATACAGTATCCTCATCATCAACACAAGTATCCATATCATCAACCTTACCGTTGATATAGGCAATCTCATCATTGATACAGGTATCCTTATCGATACCAGTATCCAAATATCATCATCGACCACATAACTCCCCCTTTCGAGGAGGTCCTTCTGAACTACACCAAGCTTGTCTTGAAAATACTCAAACTCTACTCGAGACAGAGGTTTGGTCAACACATCAACAATTTGTTTGTTAGTGCTCACATACTCGAGCTTGATAGCTCCTTTCTGCACCATATCCCATATATTGAAATATCCGATCTCTATGTGCTTTGACTTATCATGGAACATTGAATTCTTTGTGATCTTGATACAACTCTGGTTGTCACACAGGATCACAGTGAGGTCCATCTCTAAGTCAAACAATCCTGATAACAATTTTCGAATCCATACCGCTTCACAGCTAGCAGAGCAGGAAACTATATATTCTGCTTCAGCTGTGCTGAGAGCCACACTTGACAGCTTCCTATTAAACCACTACATCATGGCAGATCCCACACAATAACATCGACCCAATGTGCTCTTCCTGTTTGATACACTTCCTGCCCAATCAGCATCTGTGTAGAGCCCATACAATCTGAAGTCATGATCTCCACGATAACATAGACCAAAATCTATGATGCCTTTTAGGTACCTCATCACTTGCTTTGTAGCTAGAAAAGCATATATCTGGCGTGGAATTCGTCAGATACATCAATGACCTAATAATCTATTTGTACAGATTTACATCCACTAACTTTGATGAGTCATCAACTAACAGCTTCAAGTTGGAATCCATGAGAGTGGCCATTCCAACACATCAAATGTTTTCAATATTTCTCAGCATACTTTCCCTGCTTGAGAAAGAGATCATCCACATACAATAATAGTATCATCCATAACCTTAAGGTAGAGGTTAGGATCAGCTTTACTTCTAGTAAATCCCAAGCTTATCATGAAGCTATCAATTTTCTCTCTTTGATTGAACATCATTCACACTCTGCATTGAGCGATCTTCTATATATCTATTTGTGCCATCTCCCATCAGATGGGTCTACTAATATGGGCCTCAAGATCATTCGAACTCTTGTGGTGAGTTCCTTCTTGCATCCATTTAAGAGAATAATTTCATATGTATATAGAAACCATCTTCAACCTTGTAGCAAAAGTTGAAATCCGTATCACCCATGGTGATCATTAATCTCATCAAATGACTATCAATCCTGGGTACCCGTACAAAGATTTCTTCAATTGAATACTGGGAGTTTTATGGATTCGCACTTCTTCTTCAATTACACCATTAAGAGAATGGTCTTATCTATCCACTTGGAGCAAACGACTCATCATGATCCTCTTCCTCTTTCTAAGAGAATCTTCTAGCCACGAGCCTTCTATAGCATGCTTGATTTGTAAGTCTTCTTGTTGAACATCCATCACTTGTTCGGTGTTCATCATTCTTCATGATCTTTCCTACAAATCAAAGTTAATTACATGATTAGTAATACTTCATAATCATCAAATCATGTTGAAATGATAACCTTTTATGCATACAAAGATGATTCACATGGTTATGCAACTATTTTGACCAATACTTTGGCACAACACTTTTTCATATCCTATATGCATACAGTGGTTATCTAGATGCCTTCCATCTCTACCAGAACATACTATCGAGAGTGTGAATAGCTCTCAGCATGTCAGCAAAGAGGTTTCATTCTAGACAAGCAACAATGGAATGTTTGTCCAACATACCAATCATATTCATATTAGTACTATATTGTTCAATGCTATATGAATGCTTACACTTAGCATGATATATTCTAGGAATACAAATATGCATACAACTATTACGAGCAATCTCATAGACTATTCAATAATTCAAATACTTATCTTTTTATGTCTTGTGAGGTTGCTTCCTTCTTGGTCTCTACTTCCCTTCCATGTCATGAGCTTCTATCCATCCTTGACCACTATGCATGCTTAAGTGTGCACTAGTGTCATCATCATGATCTCATACATAATCATACATTCATTAGTATAAACTCATTATTATCACAACATTATGATTCTAAGTAATCTTGAATATGTATGGTCTTGATCATTCAATACATGGGTATACTAAGATCCTAGCACAAAGTAGGATTCTAACTTGACATAGGAAAACATACTTGGATTAGATACATGCTTAGTAATGTCTAACATAGCCAAAAATATCTTTATTCTCTTCAATGATTTAGAGACCTTGTGCTAGTAACCTGCATACCTCATAAGTTAAGCATAGTAGAAATAAATCATACATACCTCGTAAGTAGAGCTTCTAAAGAATATGGATAAATCTTTGTCTTTATGTCATCATGGTCATAGAACTTGATTTGTCTTTCTTGATGTACCTGTCTTTTGTTAGCAGACAACATCATCCTCATACAACACCACAAGTGCATTAGTACAATCATATAACCTTGATCAAAAAATGTCTTCTATCATTCACATGCATTCATACTTTTACTAGGGTGATACGACAATTCTAAGATTAATCAAGATTGTACTAACTTCAATAATATGAAGACAAGCATATTATAAACTTAATCATGAATAGATTTCAACACATATCTGTATCTCCTCAAGTCATACCTGTTAGGATTACTTTTAACCCAATCCACTTTGATTTGTTGAAACTGGATCTCGGCTGGATTAGGGTTTGTCAGAGAAACCCTAAAAATTCAAACTTTGAATTTCAAACTTCTGAATGGATGGAAAGATGCGCCTTGCTGAGTTGATCAAGCTAGCATACTTCAATTTTGAAATCTCCAAAATTTGACCCCTCAAAATTGCCTTTGAAACTTCTAGATATTCTGGACAAGATCTTGAACTAGGGTTTGATGAAGCCCACCCTTCTGCCCAATCAAAAGGTTCGATCCAAAGCTCTAAACTTTGATTTTTCTGAGGAGCTTCCAGCTGTGGACACAGAATTCAAGAAATCCATCTTTTGCAGAAGCCCTAATTTCCACCTTTCTGATCAAAATCCTGAAATAGGGTTTGATCAAGCCCAGCCTTCTGACCAACCAAAAATTTTGATCTTGGTCTCTAAATTTCGATTTTTCTTAGGAGCATTCATCCGTGGTCTCTGATTCCAAGAATGAAGGTGCTCAAAATCAAAATCTGTTTTGACATAAATATGCACCTGAGTTTTTCTGATGTAACTCTAAGATTAAGAATCCAAAGGTTTTGAAACTTCTTCCTATGGTAGACCGAACTGTCTTCTTTCTAACCCTAGAGGCCTGACCTCAATTGGATTCTCTAAGAGAGAGTTATACCAAGTGTCACAACGTGACCTGTTAATGGGATAAAACAAAAGAGCTAACTTGTATGGCGTGCCACGTGTCACGGGTTCAGTTTTGGACTCTGAAAACTTTTCTTGAGAAACTATAGTTTGTTCTCTAACTGCCACTTTTTATGAAATTTCATTTGGAGCTTCCTAACCCAAGTTGTGACCTTTTTTCCTAGGTCACCTGTTTATGACTGATATCTGGAAGAGACAGAAACCCTAACTTGTACTGATCATAAATCACAAAGTACAACGAATCTGAGGTTTTCCTTTGGACAAAAGGTACATGGGGATGTTACCTATGACCGGTAAAGGTTTCAGATCCCAAACCTTTGCCAAAATGGATTTATAGAGAAAGTTCCATGATGACTGGTTTTTGCTATATAAAACCCTTACCTTCAAGTTCTCGCAAGTGAAGCAAGTGTCGTAAGTGCCATACATTGCCTTCCTTCAGGTTAGATCTGATACCATGTTAAGATTCAATATGATAAGACAGAAAAGATCAGCATTACATTCCATTTCACAACAATAGCATATACAGGATCACTGAAAGAACAACAAGCACAACATAAACACAAGAGACATAGATTTATCCTGGGAAACCCTCATGGGGTAGAAAACTGAGCAAAGCTTCCTCAATATAGATGACCAACAAATGCAAATATGTAAACCATAGAAATGATCTCCTTCTCCTCCATAGAAAATCTCTCCCTCACCTATGCGTTATTCACAAGTGAGTGTAATGTGTGTTAAATGAGGAATACACCTCCTCTATTTATACACAACTCTGACTTGTGTTTTACATTAACTAGGTCGGCCCCAACTTAATTACTGAACATAATGTGGTAGGGCCGACCACACTAGGGTGGTCTAATAACCCCTTTAACCCACATGACTCATACAGGGCCGACCCCCACTAGGGAAGTCTAATAAACCAAGTTACCACATTCTCCACGGAGGAATAAAACATCTCCGGATATACAATAAAGTCTTCACGGAGGAATGAAACATCTCTAGAATAATAAAGTACAAATATAATATTGTTAGAAGTTACAATATTTCAACATGGGCATGGAGTAGTTTACCTTCACACATAGCGTTTTTGTTTAAACATGCCTGGAATTTAGCGAATTTGGCAAATTGAGCAAGCAACTCAATCCATTCACAAATACCAAGTATATATAGAGAGAGCTATTTAATAATTATTATTATCGATATATTATATAGTTAATAATAATATTTATTATTATAGGAAAAGTATGGTATATTTAAGCATATTAATTATGTGTTTCCTCTATGCAAGTTATAACTTTGAATCCACAAGGGTAGGCTAAATCATTAATGTGTAGTCTCACATCCCATGTCAACAAGACGGGGTAGGGACATATATAAATGATTTGGTAATGTTCAAATATTAAGATCCATCTTAAACCTGAATCTATTAAACACCGAGAGGGATCCAATTTCTTGTTGTGTAAATTTTTTCTTGGTATGTAAAAAAATTAAGATAAAAATAAAAATAATTACTATTTATAAGTTGTGAGCCGACATTAATTTTTTTAATTAATTTTTATTTCTAGGTAACGTAACGTGACAACATCTCCCCCATACTAGGTTGTAGAGCACTTCACCACTCCTAGTACAATAAGATTTAGATACTACATTAATTGAAGACAATGAAGACAGTAGTAGAATTTGGATCAAATATAAATATCCAAGAAAAATCTATGACTTCAGTCCTAACTGACATAAGTTGGGTGAAATATGGGCTAAGTATTGAAATTCATGATGTAAAGAATTATATTGTATAATTTATTGGGGGTGGTGTCATGAAGTGTGGTTGACACATCCATACATATTGTAAAAAATAAAGCACGTTAAAATGAACTCAATTACATATATGTAAAATATACTACAATTTTATATTTACATAATCCTTTATTAGGCATTTATGTTCATTCTTGATCTATATTAATAGTTTATGTTAGCAATTTATAGATATATAACTTAAAATGCACCAAAATTTGACGAATTTTAAAGTATTTAGCTTCTAAAAATTGTCATGACTAACCTTTTAGGTTGCATAGTCACAAATTAACCATTTTAAATGAGTGGTATGGTCTAAAAATTGAGTGGGTGGAGATTATACAACAAGGAGACACTAACATTGTTCTTTGAAGGTAATGAACATTGAAGTTGTGGAGAATTGGTGGTGGAAGAAACTCTAGCAAATACAAGCTCCTCTATGTGTTCACATGGTTGGTTTTTCCAAATAAAATTCTTACATAGGACATACATTGTTGAAACATCCATGGCAAGGGCCAAGTATTTATTTCCTATGTAGAAATAATGGTGAAACAATACATCACTTACTTATAGACTACCATTTTGTAAGAGAAGAAGTTGTCATTGAGGGAGGATAGGCTCTAATGCCTCATTCCTTCTTCCATTGTATCATTTTTGTAAAACTTTTGATCCTATCACAAGTTGTTCTCAAGGGAGGATGTTAGGATATTTAGACACTTATGAGTAAGTTAAGATCAATTTGGTCTAATGTGTCTTTAGTTAAAGTGTGTTTATTTACTATGCATTAGTATGCATTTGTACTTATATAATATAATGGTCATCATATGCGATAGACATAAAGTGAACCGATGGTTCATCTTCTCCTCAATCTTAAAGACTACTTTTAGTTGTGGCTTAGCACCCAACTAGTCAATGATATCTATTTAATGGGAATGGAGGTTCATTAGCTAATGGTTGAGTATGGGAAACTCATGTAAATTATTTTTCCTTTTACATTAATATACTGCCTCAACTAGCCATTTGGATACAATTGTGGAATGTTTCCCTTTATGGGGGTTTTAACCATGTAAAACATTAGTGTGTCGATTATTTATTTGCTTGTGTGCCATTTCTTAAGGTGTTTGACCTATGTAGAAATAACTTGATTTAGTTTATCAGTTTGATGCTTACAAGTATTTCCAGACTCATTCTGAATTTGTTGAGGAAAATATCAATATGTTGGAGAAGAAGGCCATTGTGAGAAAAGGAATGATTCCCATTGAATTGGTTGACAATTAAGCTCTCTAGTGGATTCCATATACTGGGTCTTACAAAAGCAAAGATACTACAACTTCTAAGATGATAGATATTTATTAGCTGGTTAAAACACTCATTAATTAGTCCATGGAAGAAAAGGAGTCTCAATCTGATCCGAAAATGACAAGATCTACTAACACTTGAATTTGCATGTTAATTCTTAAACCAGTTAACTTATAAAAATACTTGAAATAACAAGATTGTCAAAGGATCACAAATAATTGAAAAAGAATATAAATGAACAAATAATCCAAACCATAAGAATGTGGACACCGTATGATAACAGAGTGCAAACCATAAGAATGTGGACACCGAATGATAACAGAGTTCGTCCGTGATGGACTACATCTCCAGGTCCATCTTCAATGAGGATTGATCTTGTTAGTCTTCAAAAATATTTGAACAGGTAAAAAATGCCTTCGTCCTTCAAGCATTCTCTCCTCAAAATCTTCAATGCTTCCATTTTCAAATTACATTGGTTTATATAGCCAAGGTTACATAACACATCTCCACATTCCATGGCATTTGATCCCAAACTAAATGGGATAAATATTTACTTAACATGGAGAAAATATATGACAATCCCAAATTTTATGGCAAATTAAAACCATATAATAAAAATAATACAAAGGATGTAAACTTTTGGCATAGGTGCACCCATATTGGGGATCAAATCTACCCCAAATCAAACTTAAAACCAATATATGTGCACATCCATTATTCATATATTGGGGAGCAATGGTATTCGTATTCTTATTATTCAATAGGTGAAGAATACAACAACTCTCAACTCTCCAATATCTTCTCTTATGAGAATACAAGAAATATATACATTTCTTACACGGTTAACCATAACTGACCATATTCGGTTTGGCAGTTATATAGTCGCCGAGAGACCAGTTGTCACCCGTTTCCAAAAATCTCCACCTTGACAACAATTTACCTGATACCATTGCTCATTGCTCTATTCATCACCTTTCCTACAAGCCTAGAGAAGCTAAGAACCATCATAGCTTCTCTAAAGTAACTGGCCTCGTGAACATGTCTGCACTATTCTTTTGAGTGCGAATCTTTTCAAGAACCACTCCACCTTCCTCAACAACATGTCGAACAAAATGATATTTTACAGGAATATGTTTTGTCTTACTATGATAAGCTGGATTTTTAGCCAAATGAATAGCATTTTGACTATCACATAAAATTTTTATAGTGTTCTGAATCTTTCCTAACTCACCCAGCAAACCTTTTAACCAGACTGCCTCTTTGCAAGCATGTGAAGCAGCTATATATTCTTCCTCTGTAGTGGACAAAGAAACAATATTCTGAAGCTTCGACATCCAACTAATATCTCCACCTGCAAGAGTAAAAACATAACTTGAAGTGGACCTCCTCTTGTCCAAATCACCTGCAAAATCAGAATCAACATAACCACAGACTCCATCACTACAACCATCAAAAGTGATACAATAGTCACTTGTGCCTCTAAGATACTGAAGCACCCATTTCACTGCTGCCCAATGCTCTTTTCCTAGATTTACCATGTATCTACTGACAACACTTACTGCATGTGAAATATCTGGTCTTGTACTTATCATCGCATACATCAAACTTCCTACTGCATTAGCATACGGTACATGAGACATATACTGCTTTTCTTCATCATTTTTAGGACTCAAACCTGAATAAAGCTTGAAATGAGAAGCTAAAGGGATACTAGAAGGTTTCACCTTATCCATACCGAATTTCTGAATTATTTTCTCCACATACTTCTTTTGTGATAACCACAGCTTGCCATTTTTCCTATTTCTATGTATCTGCATGCCCAAGATCTGATTTGTTGCTCCTAGATCCTTCATATCAAACGTCCTAGCCAACTAAGCCTTTAATCTCTTGATTTCAAACATGCTCTTGCTTGCGACAAGCATATCATCAACATACAATACCAAAATAGTGAACATGCCATTTTCCAACTTTTTAAAGTACACACAATGATCATACTCACTCTTGGTAAAATTCTGACTCACCATGAAAGAATCAAACTTCTTGTACCATTTCCTGGGAGACTGCCTCAGGCCATACAATGATTTTTTGAGCTTGAAAACAAACCTCTTGTTGCAATTCTGAACGAACCCTTCTGGTTGTTCCATGAAAATTTCCTCATCTAAATCTCCATGTAAGAAAGTTGTTTTGACATCTAGCTGCTCTAACTCCAAACCATATAAAGCAACTAGTGCTAACAAAATTATGATAGAAACAAGTTTTAAAACTAGTGAAAAAATCTCATGAAATTCAATACCTGCTTTCTGAGAAAACCCTTTTGCAACCAGTCTCACTTTGTACTTCGGAACAGTTTCATCGGCTCCTTTCTTCAGTTTGTACACCCATTTGCAACCAACCACTTTCCTACTCTCCGGAAGTTCCACAAGATCCCACGTTTTGTTCTTTTCCAAAGAATCCATTTCTTTTTTCATTGCATGTTTCCATTTGTCACTGTCAGAAACTTCTAATGCTTCCTTATAACTGTCAGGTTCTCCTTCATTAGAAATGAAAACAAAACCATCATACCTCTTTGGAAAAGTTCTGTTCCGCGTAGATCTCCGTAGAGTTTGTTGTGGTATTTCCTCTATTTCTGTCTGCTCATCCTCTTCTTGAGGAGTGGCCTCATGAATATCCTCTTCCTGGACATCCTCATGAGTCCCCCTCGCAAATGACTGAGTATCAAACTGAATTTACTGAAATTGTGATACATTAGCCTATTTCAAATCATTACTTACATCTAAAGTTGTCAGAGAAAGTTCATCAAAATTTACATCTCTGTTTATGATGATTTTGTGGACAGTAGGATTCCACAACCTATATCCCTTAACACCATCACCATATCAACCAAAAATCAATTTTCTTGACTTAGGATCTAGTTTGGAATGCTGATTTTTCGGAATAAGTGCATAGGCTTCACAACCAAATACTCTAAGATTAGAATAATCACATGATTGACCTCTCCATGCCTCTTCTAGAATTTTGCAATCAATTGTTGTTGATGGTGATCGATTGACTAGGTAACAAGATGTAAGCAATGCCTCTCCCCACAATTCCTGCTGCAACTTCGCATTACTGAGCATACTCCTTGCTCTTTTAAGAAGAGTCTTGTTCATGCGTTCAGCAACGCCGTTCTGCTGTGGAGTGTAAACAATGATCTTATGCCTCTCGATCCCATCCTTCTTGCAATAATTATCAAACTCCTTCGAAGTAAATTCGGTTCCATTATCTATTCTAAGACATTTAATGAACCTGCCAGTGCTCTTTTCAACCAAAGCTCTAAATTTCTTAAATATATCAAAAACATCAGCTTTTCTCTTTAATAAATAGATCTAGACTTTCCTTGAGTAATCATCTATAAAACTGACGAAATATGATGATCCCCCATAAGAAATTTTAGGAGATGGACCCCATAGATCAGAATGTATGTAGTCTAGGATACCTTTACTAGTGTGTTTTCCAGATTTAAATTTTTGTTTAGCCTGTTTGCCATAAAAATAGTGCTCACAAACTTCAAATCTACAAATTTTAAACTAGGAAGCAACTTTCGATTAGCAAGTACCTTCATTCCTTTTTTGCTGATATGACCTAACCGATGATGCCATAGATGAGTTATGTCTGCTACTACACCAACTAATGCTATTGTTGCGTGATCGACTTCCGTCCTCCCTTCAAGTCTATACAGGTTTCCAACTTTGTTTGCCTTCATAACAACAAAGATACCTTTCGATACCTTCATAACTCCACCTTGAATTGTAAATTTGTAACCAGCATGATCAAGAACTCCCATTGATATCAAGTTCTTCCTCAGTTCAGTTACATGTCTCACATCTGTTAGAGTCCTAATAGTCCCATCATACATTTTAATTCTGATACTCCATATCCCAACAATTTTACAGGTAACATTATTTCCCATATAAACTACCCCGTCATCTATAGATTGGTATGAGGAATACCAATTTCTATGAAAACACATGTGGTGAGATGCTCTAGAATCAATTAACCAGTCAGAATGGTATTGTGAGACAGTAGATGTATATAATACCTCATCGATCATACCTGAATCATTCTCGGCTATGTTTGCCTCCTTTGTAGAGTCCTCCTCCTCAGAAGCTCGCTTGTGTTTCCAGCAATCTTTCTTAAGATGTCCTGCTTTATTGCAGTACCAACACTTCAATTTACTCTTTTTTCCCTTCGACTTTGACCTTGATGTACCCTTTGAATGTTGTCCTCTTTCACTGGCTCTTCCTCTGGCCACCATTACTTCTGATGTCAAGCTTTCAAGAGTAGATTTCTTTAAAGTTTCCTCAGAATGTAAGGCTCCCACAACTTCATCGAAGGTAATAGATTCAGTAGAACTAAAACTGATAGAGGTTACAAAATGTACCCACGACTCAGGCAGAGAGCACAACAGTAAAATCACCTTGTCTTCAGATTTAATAATATCTTTCATACTAGCCAACTGACAAATAAGAGTATTGAATGCATTCAAGTGTTCAGAAATCTTTGTAATTTCTTTCAGACGCAAGGTAAACAACTGTCGCTTCAGGAGGATTTTATTCGTCAAGGATTTAGTCATGTACAAACTTTCCAACTTTGTCTAGAGACCTACTGCTGTAGTTTCAGACATGATGTTAAATAAAACATCGTCAGCCAAGCACAGACGAATAACACTGAGAGCTCTTTCATCCATCTCGCTCCAGTCTTCATCTGAAATATCTGCGGGTTTCTTTATCTTCCCTGCCAGTGCCTTCACTACTCCTTGCTGCATGAGCATATCCCACATCTTGACCTTCCACAACTCGAAATTATTGCTCCCATTGAACTTCTCAATTTCAAATTTAACACTCTGCGTTTTTGCCATTTTCTCAAAAAACTAGGTCAAAAAACTTTATAAGAGAAACCCTTTTCAAAATAATAGAATAAAGGTTTTCAAATACTCAAAATAATATATATATATATATATATATAAAACCTTATAACTCCCACCTCAAACCTTTATAAAAAATACCTTTTATAAAACATCCCTTATAACTCCCACTTTTAAAAAACACACATCCATTTAAAAATGATCCACTTCTTTCCACTTAAGTAAGCTTAACTAACTCCAACATTCACGCTTTAAAGGAAATATTAAATATTATATGATAACCTTTTCACAGTAATAACCAAAAAAATAACCTTTCATTCACGATTTAATTCAAACTCAACATTACCGCGCTCCTTGATGAAGGACGGTCGCGGTAGTTGTGAACTTGCCATAAAAGTATCGCGCCCCACCAAGCTTAGAACCCGCGGTAGTTTAATATTACCACTCCTTCTCTGCACAGGCTTCCGACTTCGGGCTTCAGGCTTCGGGTTTCATCTTACATCGGGTAATTATTGATCCGGATTTAACTTTCTCATTCACTGCGGCCTTCTACCAAGTTCTAATACCACTTGTTGGATCTAATAGCCACAAAACACAATATGCAGTGGAAGCAAATAAAACAAGAAAACAAATAATTATACACACATGAAATATACGCAGAGATTTACGTGGTAAAACCCTCTCTTAGGGAAACATCCACGGAGCAATGGTATCGGTATTCTTATTATTCAATAACTGAAGAATACAACAACTCTCAACTCTCCAATATCTTCTCTTACGAGAATACAAGAAATATATACATTTCTTACACGGTTACTCATAACTGACAATATTCGGTTTGGCAGTTATATAGTCACCGAGAGACCGGTTGTCACCCGTTTCCAACACAGTCTTGCAAATTGTATGTCCTTGCTATCGCTTGCGGTCTTCTCTTGTTTCTTCAATCTATAGTCTATTTATACATGTTCATGGCAACAAGGTTATCTTATTTATTATTTCTTATTATTTATTTATGCATGTTTATATCGGGCAGGTCGACATAGAAGACTCTCAAAGTGGTTAAGAGGTTTGACGGATTAAAACGGGGATTTTGAGCCAAATTTTGGAAGAAAAAAAAAGGTGGTGGTTGATGGGATGTGTCATGTCCCACCAACAAAGGAGAATATGAATGAATTAGGGGTTTTTAAATTTTGTTCTATATTTATGCTATAAAATTTTAAATAATGAAATAAGGTGTAGATACATAATAAAAATATACAATGGAAATAAGCTCGATATACATAGTATTCATATATAAGCATTATAGATACAACTACATGGGCTTAGCCACACCCAATCAAGCCTCATGCTACGCCAACACACAATTGTGTTTATCAAGCATGCAAAGAGACAAAGAATGAGAATCTTAAGCTAGTGAGCTCAATCAAAAAGCTACAGGCATTTCAATTGGCTTCAGTCAACCTTGGCACCCATACTCAACACGAGGAAGGTCACCTTCTCTGCCATGCAGTCACTCAAGTGTCCCCTTTCCTCCAGTGTTATTCAAGGTGGGCATAGAAAGGTCCAAGTTTCGATTTTCTCTTGAATTTTATGATTTCCGGCGATGCTCATTTTAGCCACAAAATTTAACTTCCAAGTTCATGAATCTAGGCTTTTCCATAGATTTTGGGTAACACCTAAATTTATGGGTTTCTCTTTCCTTGTGATTTCTATTCTCTTCCCTTCCAAGACTGGATAACTTACTTGGAATGGATGGATTCCCCCCCCCCCAACACACAAAAAATGGATGGGGATGAAGGGAAGCGAATTGTTTTAACTGGAAAAAAAATGTATTCTAGGTCAAGTAAATTAAACCCATAACCTATCATATGAATTTATGCACTCATCCCATGCTCCACTAAATTCCTGAGCAGATTTTTAGTAACCTTCTTATAGCATAATTAAATATCAGCAAAGAAAGTCAAGATGGGTTCTCAAGGTGACACTTGGCAATAGAGGGGTTGACTCTCTCACACCACGTGGTCTCCTTAGTGGGTAGCATAGCCCCTCATTTTTGTTGCTTCCATAGCCAACTCTAGGATTTTATTTGCATTATCAATATTACATTGTTTTTACATTTTTCCATGGCTTATTAGCACATAATTCACAAAATATAAAATACTTACCTTTATAAACTAGTAATTCACTAGAAAGGCGTTGTGCGAGAGTGGTTGGAAGGTTTGAGAGTGGGAGGTTTTGTTGTTACCCACCTTTCAATTCTTGTATAACGCGCAATATGCATTCATAAAGCCTAAAGATTTCCTCTGTCGCCCCGCTGAACCGCACCTGCTAAAGGTGGATTAAAATATTTGTTGATTTTCAAAACCCTCAATAGTGGCGTTCTCCTTCTCTACTTCCAGGTTCGTCCAATGTTTTCTGCTCGGGGTTGATTACCAACACAGACGTTGAAGAATAATCGCATTGTTACCACTCCTGCTACCTTCCACTTTCCGCTACTTCCCCTTCGCATAATATTTACATTTGTAAAGTTCTTTCTTATTGGATATGCCTTTTGTTTCACTTAGGCAAGCTTATAAGTGGTATTTTCATATTCTTCTAGTCTGTTGTGGTTAAAGTGGTATTTCACTTTGGTTTTCATTCTTTTTTGGTTAAAGTGGTATTTCACTTTGGTTTTCATTCTTTTTTGGTTAAAGTGGTATTTCACTTTGGTTTTCATTCTTTTTTGTAGATAATGTTGTCGCAACTGCAACACCCAGACAAGCTGATGAGTGCACAGGCTGGAAATCTTCAATCCTTCGAGTTTGGATCCATTTGAATGTTTCAATCTAGTGCGAGAAGAATTTGATGTTTCAAAGACAGAGCGAAGCAGAAGCGATTATCTATTAAATTTCATGCAATAAATTATTTTATGACATGGATCGCGAGAGGTATTATGATCGACTTTTTTTGGTACTCCGCACTAAGTTCGAAATGGAGTCACAAACAATTACTATGACAACCTCGGCCAGTAATTATTGTCGCCATTATGCACGTAACCAATAGGCATCATATGTTTTCAGGATCCAAAAATGCAGTAGGATATCTTTCATTTAGAATGGTTGGGAATTTAAATATTATATCTATTGGTGTTCAGTGGTTGTGTTATTTATGTTATCTTATTAAATGTTAATGTGTTTCTCTGATTGGGTTGATGGTTTTAAGGTTAAATTCTCAGTTATAAGTATGTTATTTCGCTGGTAATTTCATTATGAGAATAAATTATGTGCCGATTCCCACACACATTTATGAGAATAAGATTGCATTGATTCCCCCACACATTTTTGTTTAGCTTCTCCAAAAGATTATGTCATGAAACAAAAACAAATCATTTAATATATATGCAAGATTGAACCTCGTAATTGATTGTGTTAGAAATGAAACCATATTTTCTTGTTGAGGAGACAATGTGAAGAGTAGTCTTAAGTACCTTATCATTGTACCAGCTATATATTGTAGTAAGGGCATAATCCAAAGTGCTTGTATTGGAGGGTATGATCTTCAGAGGGTATTTTGGGAATGGTTCTATCGCAATTTACTCTTCGAAAATATATGGGGACAAGCTTGTTTAGAGTCTTTCTCATAAACTTTGCAAACGCTTCATCTCCAACTTTTGGTTGTTTGAATGTATAAACATTCAACAATTTCTCTAACAATGTTTCTTCATTGTCCATAAACAATATTGTTTTAAACAACACAACGAAGACACCACCAAGGATGTGGCCTATCACCTTGATTTCTGCAATTATGTTAATGTGTAAAAATGCTTTCAAGGTTTTGAGGCTCTTCTTTGTCAATATTAAATGAAGGCAGATTAACTGGTAAATGCAGAACTATTATGATTATCGAATAGCTTAGATTTTTCTAAACGGTTTGCAACACCTAAAGCTTCTATAAATCCAAGATGACCCTTTTAGATTTGACTGAATTGATACCATAATAAATTAAAATATATTTCTCAATCGTCTGCATCAAATTTCTCTGTACCTACCTGGCTATCACTATCAGCGAGGTGTCTACTTCCTTATGGCTGAATATAAATGCTTTGGTTATTTCTTTTGCAAGTGATCTAATTGAATTTTCAACATAAATTGATGAACACAAAATTATTCACACAAAAATAAAAAATACTTTGGTTATTTCTTTTGCAAGTGATCTAATTGAATTTTCAACATAAATTGATGAACACAAAATTATTCACACAAAAATAAAAAAATATGCAATGATTGATAAGATATATTTTATTGAAGCCAAAAAGTTGCATATCGTTCCAACAGTGTTAGAACTCCACGAAGCACATATGCAGGATGATATTGATAGAATATTGCATGAATAAGTAATTGAAATTAAATAGTACCTTACAATGTTCTATGACTCTATTGTTGATAACCAATTTATTTCCATAAACTATAGTTGAAAACCATAATGCAAAGGTCTACCTAGAACCTAGTCCTAGGTTCAATCTTGAACAAATCAAAACATTCAACCAAACCCTAACTCATGATGTTGACAAAGCATGAAATCCTTATAATTTAATTCTAAACACATTAAAAGAAGCTATAAAATAAAGAAATAGATCAATACAATCACTAGTGGGTGGGATAAACAAGGTTTTTATATATTGGCAGTGCACAATTCTGAGAAAGCACGCTTACATAGAATTCTATCCAGGTGCCAAGTTTGGATATTGGTACGACATCATCCTTGATAAGTTTTATTAGTATATGCGAAAGATTGATTTTACAATCTCAAAACATTCAATCTCAATTCCCTTGGCAATATAGGATAAATATGAGCATGTTAAGCCACTCAATTACATAATCCAATAGTTAATAGCCAAAATAAGACAAAAAGATAAAATAGACAATTCCACAGGATTGATCTTTCCCTTGGAATGCCCCATCGAAGAAAACCTATGACACCTCCTTACAGATAATAATATCCAACATGATCCTTTATCTCACCTGGATTCCCGATTGACTGTATTTTTGTGCCAGGGCCAATTAAACGGGAACGGGAGTGACCTAAAAAAATTTAATTCCTTGCTTGAGAAAAGAATCCTCTACAGAATCCCGAGCCTATAGCTCAAGGATTTTTAATCTGCTCTTCAATCTCCCATAATAAGTGCTTCAAGTAGCTACAATGGACAAATAAATGTTTATTAGGCTCTTCACCAACTCGGCACAACATGCAAATACCCAGTCCTTGTTTGTGTTGGGAATAATTATTTCATCAACCCTCATACCAATGAATTTGTCAATCACTTTGTCTTATTCGTTCCAGTTTAGCGCGGTTATTTTTTTCAAGTGGCTCGAGGTTTATTCAGTTCATATCGGTGAGGCGACCCATATCGACATTGAATAATTTTAATGGCATGAAGTTTAATTTCTTAACTCGATCCCATTTAATTCTATGGGAGAATGCCATAGGAGGTGTTGCGAAGAGTATGCCATTGTAGACTCAAGGTTCTGATGGTCCCGAAAACCCAAATGTCTTATGGTCTGATATCCGATGGAGTAGTGTACTCGATTGGTGATAGTTCGAAGTCTGATGTTCTGATAGTGTTTCAGAAGACCTGCATTAGAAGGAAAGTTCAATGTGTTTTTTTTGTCTTTTTGTGATATCCCGATATCCAATATTCCATAACTTGATATCAGATTGAATGTTGTGATTGGAATATCATAGAACTAGAGGAAAATTGTGTTCATCAATGAGTCATCCTTCGATCCTTAGGCTTGGATCATCATCACGAGGTTGAGATCTGAGTTAGAAAGGAGAAAACAAATTAAGATATAAATAAAGGATATGCTTATGAACTTAACTTTCAAAGCCGACTTGTAGAATTTCTTATAGAATTTCTAATTTTGTGAATGGTTGGCTTCCAGGTATCATTAATTATGAGATTATTCTTGTTAAGCTTAATTTCAATATCTTCTTGAATTTTTCTCTTGCCATAATGGTCAATTTTAGCAATAATCTGAGCTTTATCAATACAAATAAGATGGCTTGTGTCCTAAGAGTGCTCAGGCCTGAACTATTTATGCGATTGTGTTTGATATTTATGTAATGTTCCTTCAACCTTGCTTGTAAGGATCTTCCAATCTCACCAATATATTGTTCACCACAACAACATGGAATGTTGTAGACACATATCTAAAGATTTGGATCAATAGGGTCCTTAGCACAATCCAGTAAGTCTTTTATGGTATTATGAGGAGCAAAGACAACTTGAATATTCATTTTCTGGAGAATTTTAGTAACTTTATCTATGGTTCCTTTAATACAAGGTAGTGTGATAGTTTTACCTTTGAATGGATCCAAGAGTTGAGGTGCTTTTGTTTGGATTTCAAGGAAACCTTTTTAAATTGATGATCCTTATAGTCGTTGATTTGGAAAACCCAATAGGAAATATTTGATGGTTGTTCCCTCATTGTCAATGTAGCAATAACTATATTTCTCGACATAGGTTTGGAGGTTTTCTTTAGCCGGTGATTTTGTCGCTAGTTTTGTAATGTTTTTTCAATCCAATAAGTTTCCATTCACAGGAAAAATACTGCTTGTATATATATGTATTTTTACTTGTCAATGAAAAGCGACGAAAAAAGAGAAACACAGAAGAAGAAGAAGAAATTGCTTCTGCTATGTCTGCATATTTTTCCTATTTGTGAGTTTGTAAACTCCCCTGTAGCCTTCAGTTTGATCCTCTTCTATAGCTTGTCCCACATAAGAACTGTATTGTTTAAAATAATCCAAATAAATAATATGCTCTTGGGTGGGGCTGCAGTCTTTCAAAGTTATTTCCACCTCTAAGTCCTCTCCCTCCCCACCACCTATGTCATCGATAAGTATCCCAATCTAGTCGAATATTACCCCCTTGTTGAATTAAAACTCTAAACGAGCTCATACTCTTCATTGCTTATGTGAATATGTGCCTGATTGAGTGAGTTGATGTATTGTTACCACTGGGTCTTCTAGTCCCCAAACAACCCCAGAACCTCCACCTATAACCAACCTTATTTATAGATGTTGGTGGAATGAGGATCCACTGCTTTATCTAAGTTGAATCATCCTTGTTCCTGCAGATGGTAAATCAAATCAAAAGAGAGCTTCATGTTCCCCTTACAACCAATATTCCACGCTAAGTATTGTCTAATTATTGGAAAGGCCAAAGTCAATGCCTTCCATTGATTGGAAACCAAGTAAATATGCTTGTTTATTCTACAAATCCAATCAATGATCGAGCTAGGAGCTAAATAATTTGCAGTTAGAATACTCCACCATAGACTCTCCCAGGAAGGAAAGTTCCAAGGGGATTTAGCAGCTAGTACTTGGTTAAATAAGAAAATATTCTTTATACCCAACCCGCGAGAATATTTTGGGGCTATAATAGTTTTCCAACTTGTAATATAGCTTTCCAACTTGTAATTATTTATAATCAATCTCGGTATATTCATAATATCGGAACTCTAATTGCCAGGTCTTCTTTTCACACGGTCCTTTTACAAAATAATCAATACCTTGTGAAGCCTCTGGTTCCCTTCCAACGCTCCAACACAGGTTGGGAAAGAAGACTCTGGATTGGGACTCCAAGGAACAAAATTGTAGGTCGGGTTCCTCTCACAAGGGTACACTCCCTTAGCATCAGTTTCCTGAAGGTCAATGGCATGAATAGGTCTCTCTACCTATGGCATCTCTAGTCCTCTCTCTCAAGTACCATACTCTGAGCATTACAAGGTGATGGAAAGAATGAGGATGAATGAATAATGACTCTCAAACTAAATTATCACCTTTTATATGCATGGATTTATATTTCCATGTGGCTTCTCCAATTGAGACCACTTTTCCCCTCTTAATCACCTCTTAAGATAATTGAATAATGCTTTAATTAAAGTATGACTCTTAGTCATGGTTTAGGAACTTTGGGTTAAATTGCTAAGGCTAAGGAAATAAGATAAAGCCCCCTAGGATCATTTCCCTTATCCCACTATCACTTCCCCACTTGTGGAATCATAGCCCCCCCAATGTCTTCTTCGTTCTTCTTCATCTACATCCATCGGGGATTTTATATTAATATCAAAATTTACATATTTACAATGTATTAGTCATCCTAGACCATTTGTTTCCAGATTTTAGCATTTACATCAATATATACATGATTACATTATGGGGTAAAAAAGGCCATGTTACAATATTATACAACAAGGGGACACTAACATTGTTCTTGGAAGGTAATGAAGTGGTGGAGAATTGGTGGTGGAAGAAATTGTAGTAAATAAAAGCTTGTCTATTTGTTCATGTGGCTGGTTTTGTCAAATAAAATTCTTAGATGGGATATACATTGTTGAAACATGCATGGAAAGGGCCGAGTATTTATTTCATATCTAGAAATAATGATGAGACAATACATTGATGACTTACTTTGAGGCTACCATTTTGCAAGCTAGGAAGTTGTCATTAAGGGGGGATAGGCTCTAATGCCTCCTTCCTTCTTCCATTGTGTCAATTTTGTAAATCCTTCAATATTATCCCAAGTTGTTCTCAAGGGGGGATGCTAGGATATTTAGACAGTTAGGAGTTAGTTAAGATCAACTTGGTCTAATGTGTCATTTCTTAAGGTGTTTGACGTATGTGGAAATAACTTTCTTTAATTGAGTAGTTTGTTTTTTACAAGTATCGCCACACTCATTCTCAATTTGTCAAGGAGAAGATCAATATGTTGGAGTAGAAGGAAATTGTGAGAAGAGGATTGAATCCCATTGAATTGGATGACAATTAAGCTCTCTAGTGGATTCCATATATTGGGTTTTCCAAAAGCGGAGGTATTGAAGCTTCTAAGATGATAGATATTGATTGGATGGTTAAAACACTCATTAACTAGGCAATGGAATAAAACGAGTCTCAATCACACTAAAAATTACTAAGGAAGTTAGAATTCAGGGAAGCTAAGTATGATGCATTGATTAGGATCCATTGGGCATCAAGGCTAGAGTAGTCTAGGAAGACCCAATTTTTTTGGAGAAGGATGTTGAGGAGAAGCAAATTGAGGTCCCTCAATAGCTCCCTTAGACCGATTTCATCTTTATAGACATATTCTTAGACAATGACCAATAATCTTACTCGTCAAGTGTCATGGTTCTCTTATTTTTTAGTTTATTTGTGTAAGTTATGAGAATATTCATAGACCCTCTAGGTCTATAGGGTTAGACAAAAATATGAAGTCACTCAAGGAGACCTTCATTTTTTTATCATGTTATGTTACTCTTTAAACCATCCTATTAGCAAGTTAGAGGCTCCCTCTTTTAGTTCCTTTATTTTTATTTTTTATTTTTTTGGCAAATAAACCTCTAGGTTAATGGCATGGAAATAGTCTATTAACACTTTTAGTTTTTACAAAGCCGAGATTGGAAATCCATCAATAGGTGGAAGAACAACTCCATGGTAATGTAATATTTTTTACAATAATATAATGGATGCCTAAATTGCAAAAAAGAAAAGTAGAACACATTGACAACCTGCTATCCTAGAAAATATTTAGAGCTTCAAAATTAACTATTGACTAGAACCAATATACTATTTAAATGCAAAATTTCACATGAATTTCATACAAAAGAACCATACCTCTATAATTGGCTTGCCACATTGTTTGCAACCAAATACTAATTTGATCTAATGATTAATATTGGAACTAACATACTCGCTCTAAAGTGCCTCTACATTTTTTAATATCAATGTTGCAGGTGAATCCTATAATTGTTTGATTCGACTTTCAATACATTGTAAATACCATTGATTGACATTAAATGAGAATGTTGTCTTGTTTTATATGGTGTGTAGAAAGTGAAAAAAACATATTTTTCCAAGACAATGTAGAGTGGCTATTATAGGTCAAACCTGCACCTCTCCGTCCGTGATCACCTTGAGCTGTTGATCACACAAAAGGACAACTTGGATGGAGGAGCATGTAGACTTTAGCTGAGAATTTGACCTACTCCACCTCCTTGCAAGCTGGCAAAACCCTAAAAAACATTGTTTTGAGACATGGGCTCTACTCTACCTTAACAAACTAGCGCCTGTACCCTACTCCAGTGTACAATAGCAGCGCTCAATCCCTCATGGGTGCTACTCCTCTTCAATAGAGTAGCGTACAACATTTAAAAAGTGATGAGCGCTAGTTGTAAAACACTATAGTAGCACCCTGGGCGCTACTCCACTGTGAAATAGTAGCGTACACCTCAAAAGATGATTAAAAAATAATTAATTTCACGAATGAGAATTAGTTGCAGTTGGTTTCCCAACTTACCAACTTCCTCTACAACCACCTCTTGACCTGAACTGCATCCCTTGTCCTATAAATACAAGGAGGAATGAAGAGAGGGGTTAGACATAAAAATTATAGAGAGACTCTTTCATAAGAAGAAGCTTGCATTGGAGGAGGTTATGCTGGAAGATTTCCAAGCCAGAGAATAGCAAGCGCCCAGGATCAGTTTGCATGAACACGTTGCAAAGTCAAGTATATCGTGTATCATTCACTTATTTTTGATAATAAAGGTTGAAGCATCTTTCTCGTCCCAAATCAAGTACTTATTGGATTATGTATGTATTTGAATTATGTTGGTTAATGTTTGATGTTTGAATCATTATTCTATTGCATCATTATTATATTGGCCAAGATACCTTGAGAAAGGTTTTTGTTTTGCAGGTTTATAGAACGGGAGATTGGATTGAGGATCGAGCACAAGATCAGATAAAAGCTAGGATCAGACTTCGTTCAAAAGGTATTTTCCTCAAGACCTATAATATATTTCCATTCATAAACATCTCTGTAATGCAAGTAATGTGCTTACCTATCACCCCTTTCAGTTGATAGTATCCGTTTCCTTACTATAGGGTAGTATTTCCCGCCAACAGTGGCGTAATCAAAATATGCATTGTAGGCATAGCCATTAAACATATTGTTCCATGAAGCCACATGTCATTCAAACATTTTTTCAAACACCTGGTGTGAAAGCTTTACAAAAACACACTTAACATACATGTCTATGAGAACATTTCTTAGAGAGACATTGGATTGAATTCTCCTTCTTATTATTTCACGATGAAGTTTCTTACCATATTTTAAAGCCAAGAAGCTCATACATGTTAGGAGAATGCTAGAAGGTGAAGGCATTTGGCTCAATACCCACTCTTTGCATTTAATCTAAAAGTTCCAAGTATTATTTAATCATGCATGAACTATGTGGACATGGAGTACTTTTCCTTCACACACAGTGTTTTTGTTTAAACATGCCTGGAATTTAGCGAATTTGGAAAATTGAGCAAGCAACTCAATCCATTCACAAATACCAAGAATATATAGAGAGATCTATTTAATAATTGTTGATGTATTCGTAACTTCAGAAGATATTCACTTGTATATTGTATGTATTACATTTGTAATTTATTGTGTCCCCAACGGAGATGTATTATTCCTCCGATTGGAAGTGTCGTCATTTTTATTTGCAAGTGTTGCAAGTATTATTGTAAGTGTCGCAACTTATATTTGATGGGTTCTTAGACACAGATTTTACTTGGGGAAAACCATAAAGGTGAAAAACCCCAATAACTTCCTCAGAGATAGATAGAGCAATGATACAACCCAAGCATAAGAGATAGACATCTCCTAGCAGCAGCTTCTCCTCCTCCACAAGTGCGCCACTCTCCCAAGAGTGTGAGAGAGAATAGAGTGATGAAATAGAGTGCCTCCTGCACTCTATTTATACTTGACTTGACTTGCCTAATAACCTTTACTAGGTCGGCCTTAACTTAACCACATAACATAACGCTGACTGGGCCGACACCCAATAGGGTGGTCTAACAACCCTTTGACACACATGGCCGACCCCCAATAGGGTGGTCTAATAACCCTTCGACCCACATGACTTATACAAGGCCGACCCCAACAAGGTGGTCTAATAACTCATCAAGTATAAGTTACGACACTTACAATATAAATGAAAACACTTCCATATAGAGGAATAATAACATCTCTATAGGAATACAAACACCTTTGTATAGAGGAATAATACCATCTCTATAGGAGTACAATATACATATATGAAATACATTCCTAAGTTACATATACATCAACACTCCCTCTTAACTAGGAAGGTATTTCTCGACACAAGGCTTCTAGCACAAGTCTTCTTCTCTAGATCATTGTCACTGGATAATCGTCATTGAGTCATCGTCATCGCCACTGCTGCTGCTATCTCAATCAGTCTCTGAATCTACTCATCATAGGAAGTTCTACAGAGCCAGTCCTTTTTCATACTAGATGTAGTCCCACCACTTGCAGGTCTTCATCATCACTTGCCATACTGTGGAATCCTCAGGACTTATTACGTGCGTCACAAAACCTTAAAAGAGTCTCTTGACTAGCAAGAACCCTAAAGAGCATCTGAGGCATTTTTCATCCTGTCCAGATCTCCAGGACTTATTACATGTGACTGTCACAAAACCTTAAAAGAATGTCCCAAAAAAATTTATGTGCATAGCACGACCGACAAGAACTCTAAAGAGCATCCCAGGAACCTTTATGTGCCTAAGCACGACCGACAATATCTCCAGGACTGATTACATTTGACCTCTTCTACAAACCCTCAAAAGCGCATCTTAGGACGTATTATGGGCACACAGGCCAACCTATCGGATCTCCCAGGTCTTTCATGTAGCAGCCCACCACAAACCCTCGAAAGAGCATCCCAGGACTTATTACGGGAACACAGCCCAACCTATCAGATCTCCCAGGTCTTACATGTGGCCCACTATCAAAAACCCTTGAAAGAGCATCCTAGGACTTATTACGAGCACACATCCCAACCTATCGGATCTCCCAGGTCTTACATGTGATACACAGTGCCAATCCTTTTTCATACTGGATGTGACCTAGAACAAATCTAGGATTTCCTTTGCACAACCTGTCCACGACCACAGATTATCAACCTGATACTCACCATACATCATCCTGATGTACACATGATCATCCTGATCATCATCACTGCATCGTCCTGATGCAATTCATCTGGAGCAACAACCTGAAGCTTGTCATGCATGATCGTCCTGATCATACAATGCATCTACCTGATTCATACCAAGTATCTACCTGATACATATCACCATACATGATCCACCTGATCATACAATGTATCCACCTGATACATACTGTTAACACCCAAATTGACCGCCAGGTCGTAAGGAAGGGTAATTCGGGGTAACCACTAACCAATCTTTGGACTGATGTTATTGACCCAACACAGTCTGAGAGGGCTCTCTCAATAAACTAATGAAAAGCTGGAAATAATCAGGGTCGTCAATCATGAAAAAGGACACCCGCATTCATTCCTCAAGATGTTCTATTTAAACATATGCAGAAGGTCAGATTTCTGTAAGACAAATTTTACTCTGGTAAACCATCGGTTGGAGAACAATAGGGATCTATATTGGGAAATGGAGTCGATTCAAGTATAACATAAACATTATCATCAAATGCTTAGTAGATACATTCACACAGAGGCAAAGTAGCAACTAGCTAGTAGTCAAAGTGATTTAATTGGTGAAAAAGAAGAAAGATGAACAGTCCATTGATATAAGGCATACACAGATGAATCCTATACCAACTTTAGAAAAAATAATTTGTGAAATACTTGGTAAGAAATGAACAAGGCATAATCTCTATGAATCTCATTCAGATGCTACACTGAACCAAGTACAAAGGAATGTTAACAATATGGATTAACAAAGGAAAGAAACACATATCACATAGGAAAGGAAAGACAGACTACCAGACCAATTACACAGGAATCTCTGAAAAATGCATGTAAGCTTCTGACAACTTTATTCAAGGAATATCTCAAAATCACAACAGTGGACAAAATATGTAGAGCTTCAAAAGTTCTCCCTCCCTTTTTTTCATTTGAAATTACATGGAACTTATAATGGCCTGGAGCCTCATACTCGGCCCATTTGAAACAGAAATCAGTTACAAATTAGGTGACACCTCATCACAGTTCAGATGTCACTATCATAAAACATGAAATATAACAAGATAAGCCCAACAACTTTCTCATATTTTTCGGTATGCCGTTAAACAATATAAAAAATATTAAAGTATATGTCCAATGGTGAAACTTCACTACATAACGAACAACCCACTGCCACGTCCTGGAAAATCAAAATCCTAGATATATCCTAAGCTATTTCTATCAAAAAATAAATTGGTATTTCAAATGCACAGTTCTGAGATTTAAGAGACAACATCTGCCAGCGGAGCATGATAGGTATATTTCATCTTCCCGTATTTCTCTACCGGCGCCCAAAGTTCAGATGTTGGGATGTCATAACTTGTCATCTCCTTCTCCAAGAATCTGATGTTAAGTTGATCAACCGAAGACATAGGTGGAAGCGCTTCTCCAATAGAAATTAGTTTGTACAACAACTCGAAATCTTCATCTAGTTTGTCTATTAGGATTTTTCCTGAAAGCGGTTAGCTTAGATGTTTGAACTTGGAATGGTTCTGTGATGCACCTGCAACAATTAATTAACAAGAAAATGCGAAATAGCAGAAATGACAGAACTCAGAATCACTTTTATATTGATCACAGGCCACTTAGAGGGGGCAACCTCCTTTGAGCAAGCTCAATACAATTAACTTCACGGTGCCTTCATAGGTCTCAACACACACTTATATACTAATTCTAGGCGCCAATACTATGGGTCAAAACCATGGGTTGTTACAAACTATGGATCAACAATACTACGGGCGACTTACAAAGCATATGCGCCAACAACAATAACATAAACTATTGATCAACAAATGTTAGGTAGAATTTTTCCCGACGGATAAGTCAAAATTCTCTTAACTTTAAAGCAGATTCTCAACTAACTCTAAAGCAAGAAACAAGTCAAAACAAATGATACCTTGAAATTCCTGAACTAACTTTCACCACAAGATTAAATGTATTCAGAAACAATGAGAGATATAACACACCTTTCAATCTGACGTTTGTCCCGCTTCTAGCTCTTGATCCAAAGCTCCAATGTAAAACCTGTTAAGATCAACCAAAGAACAAACATGCAAGCTTCCAAATACCTTGAAGTAAAGATTAGATTCAAATCTAGATTAGATACATTCCATGCTAAGAACTTATGCTATACACATGAAATGGGAAAGACAAGACAAGTTATCTTTATTACAACTTGAAGAATGCTTACAAAGGTTGCTTGATGTCCAAGCCAATCTTCTAGCTCCAAGTGCTTCCTCCTCTAGCTATCTCCACAATGCTGCAAGATCATAAGTTTGGTACTTCAAGAGTCCTCCCCTTTCCCCATGGAATGCCTCTCTTTTATAGTGTATGGTAGGGTTAACCAACAAGAGAGATGGGTGGATCTAGGGAGAGATAAGTGGATCAAGGTTTCTAATCACAGAAAATGAGTTGGGATCGAATCAGGGATCCCAATATTCCACTATCTTCGAAAATCCAAAATCCCACAAGCCATGGAAAAAAGGCTATAAAAAGAGTACCGCGCTCTGTGGTCTGAGCATAACGCGGTAGTACCGCGTATCTAGGACAAAGCATAGCGCGGTAGTGTGGACTACCGCGCACCTATAACTGAGCAAGGCGCGGTAGTGTGGGTAAATAAAGTCTCAACTGGGTTAAAACTTGACAGGGTGGATTTACCTTCAAGGATTACTCATCTTCTGGGTGGTTCAAACAGTAGGGGAAGTGTCGTCAACTCTGTTTGTGGTGGAGATGCGACACTGTGGAATATAGAGGTATAACGGATGCCCCCTAAAGTGTGAGGTCAGAAGGGACTAATGGCCGAAAGACTTTACGAATATAGTGTGCAGAGATAGCATCGAGGAGAGCGATAGGGAGCTGAAACAGAAACAAAGTGTTAGATATACCACCGAGGCGGGCATCCCCATGCTCAGAAACAAATGACTCAAAGCATGGCTGCCGACCAATACATTGCAGATCCATGAGTACTGAGATGATATAGGCTGTGGACAGACCATGGCTACTATGAACAAGCATAGATCCATGAGACAATGATGAAACAGCCACGACCAATACAATAAGTGGATCTATGTGACAATACAAAGGACATCTCCATCGCAACCTGGACGCAATCAAGATACAGAGGTGCGCCCAGGGTCTTCTACCCGATCGCAAAATATACGAATCTAGCCATGTGATTACAAGGTGTTGAAGTCGAACATGGTAGAAACCATTTGATTACCGGTCAATGATGTGAACCGTTAACAAATGCGAGGGAAATCACCAATGATGAGGATGATCCCCAAGGTATCTGAAGTACATCTTAATGAAATGCAAATAGATGAGTTGATGTCGAGCATTCGAGAGATCGTTCGATCAGAGGTCAATGATGTGAACCTACTGTCGAACACGAGGAAACCTGCCATTGAGGCATGCAGGTACCAAGGTACTAATGGTTGATCTCTAAGTCCAATTCCCGGATAGTGATTTGGCGTCGACGGGAATAGACTCATCGAAGGTGGGCCATAATGAATCCCACATCATCGACACGAAATCGGCATGAACGATAAGATGATGAAACAATGGAGTATGTACTAACACAACGGAGGCCTGACACAATGAACGACTCGAAACAATGCAACCCTTTGAACATATAACGGCATGAAACAGGACTTGGCAGTGGGGATTATTGATAACAGAGGATAGACACTGGATGAGTAGGCTCGTGGCCAGGGAGACGACTCAGGATGATGACCATAACTCAGTGAAAAATGAATACCCAATATAGACAAGAGACAGACACATGCCATGTTCAAAGGTAACGACTGACAAGCTGCCATAAATAAACTTGACTTGTTCCCCCCATATTCCCCCGACATGATAGACGAGTACATCTTTGTTGTTTTTCGAGCTTGAAGAGGATAACAGATGCTCGGTGTAGCTCATCTCATAGATGAGTCCAATCTCACATGTTTTACGAACCTGAGAAAGGAGGGGTTTGTCCCAAAGTGGGTCCTTCGATGTTAGATTTTAACGAGTCCAAAGAAGGAAAACTTGGTAGTTTTTCATATTTAGAGAGCCTGAAAAACTTAAAGGAAGCTCCGCAATGTACTTTTTAGTAAATTTAGTCCCTCGATCCCGAAAAAGTGTAAAACAATTCCCGAGAGAACTCTCCCAGCCGAGATTGACTGAGGTATACCTTTCTCGTAAATAGTCTAGACGGGCCGAAAAAGGGGTAACCTATCACCGAATAGACGACCTTTCAAATACTTTTGCAAGTGTAAAAGAGTCAAGATCACTTGGCAATATTTTCAATTTTAAGGAGTCTGAAAAGAGCTTAACTATGGACTCCAATGGTCTTTTTCGTAATTTTTTAATTATTCTGGTCCGAAAAAAAAATAAAATACAACCAGGATAATACTTTCCTCATCGTTTAACGAGCATGAATAAAGCTGACCGTACTCGACACCATTTACTTGAGTTTGACAAGCACGACATGGGTGTGAAAAGCGCTTGGAATCTTTTTCAAGTTTTAAATCTAGAGCACAAAAAAGATAAAGTAGGCTCAAAATGAAGGTCAAACAATGAATAAACGCCAGTATGAATAAATCGCTTTTTACCGGGGATCCTGTCAATAAAGTGCTCATAAAACTGGATATTAGCAATGTGAAATGGTTTTTTATTTTGACCATATAAAATAATAATTAAAAAATAGGTGAAAAAACTATAAAAGGATGGTTAAAAATAGAAATTTACCATTTCATTTGTGTTTTTACCCAAAGAGGAGATTTTACCCACTTGAGGAGCAAGAACTTCAAGGATCCATATCGGGAGTTTCAGGACACCGTTTCAACAACCATCTGAGCCAGGTAAGAGCTCTCAAGCTCCTCTTTCATTTGATGTAGGAATCATTCACTTTCAGTAGGAAAAAATGATTTTTGGGGCAAGCCCTATTGGGCAAAAATCGCCCCTCACAGTATCGCGTGGGGCCCACATCGGGAAACGTGGTACTGTCGAACAATACCGCGCTGTGTATTTAAACCAAAATGCGGTACTGTGCAGTACCGCGAGGCAATGTTTTCCCCAGGTGCGATGAAGGCGATTTTTAAGATGAAGAAATCAATTTTTCCCTAAATATTTGCTGAAACTAAGTTGTTAAATGATTACTAAATGTTTTCCTTGACCTTTTGTAGGAGTTTGCAATTTGTTTGGATCAAAATGGTCAGTTGGAAAGAAAGAGAGCATGAGGTAGATGATTTGGCAGCTGAAAATAACTTGTCGACTGTGACCGCATTACGGGAGTGTGGTTTGTTGAAGTTCTTTAAGACCAAAGGCATTGGTCAGCAAGCCAAACTTCTCACCCATCTTATCCAATTGTGGGACCCTGATATTCAAGCTTTCCGAGTGGGAGAGCATGTTCTCGAAATTCAACTCGAGGATATTTATTTCCTCACGGGCCTCTCGAAAAGAGGGGCATGGGTGAACTTTACTGGACACACTACCTCAGAGACGAGCACAGATGCTCTAATTGCTCGGTATTGTCGTCAGGTTTCGAGTAAGAAAAGCGGCAAAGTGGTCATAAAAGATGTCATAGAACTCCCTGTAAAAACCATATTGTTCACCATCACACGTGCAGCAGGGAGTGTGGGTCCGCATCAGGCATCCCGTACACAAATGAATCTCGCAGTGGAGTGTATGGCGGGAACGGTATTTAACTGGTGTGAAGCGGTGTTGGCCAATCTCAAAGAACAAGTGCACAAGTGTAGGGTTGGAGATAACTCCCAATTTGGTTATGGGAGTATCCTAGTCACCTTCTTCCTGGCGAGGGTGCCATTGCTACGTCCACAGATATCTATGCCTCGTCGTCCACCTACCGAGCCATGGATGGATCGATGGAGTGATTATGCAGGGCATCTTGGGGGACCTCATCACTTGGCGTTTGGTGAGGATTTCTTCTCCTAGCTCGAGGAGCAGATAGTCATGATCGATGACTACCCCTATGCAGGGGTGGACTTCCGAGAGGACATCGACTTGGCACTGCCAGAGGATGAAGATTGGGACAACTCAGGTATGACCTTCATGGATATGTATTTTTTTCCTTTTTGAATATATGATTTTTATTGCTTTTTTAGAATGTGTAAAAGACTTCTAATGTATGTTCGCATGCATGTCGCAGAACGCGACCACAGAGACCAGCTGGGTACTCACCCTTACGTCGCGGTGGTGTTGACTGCCAAGCTGTTCCTAACGAAGAGGAGGACGAAGATGAAGCAGGAGGCATTCGGGACATAGAGAGGAAATTACAGGGGTTGACTCATGGTATCCCTGCTATGAGGATGGATGATGTCCCTTTACATCTCCAGCGGCATATTGTAGGTGTGCCTAGTCGTATTGGTCGACTTCTTCGTAGGGTGGCTCGAGATGTTGTATGTTACCACCAGCAGCGGGAGGAGTCTGACGAGGGACATGATAGATCTCCCAGATTTCCATAGATGGTATTTTTGTCTTTTGCGGCATGTATACGATATGTAGGCTTTGAGAGCCAAATTTTTGTATGGGATTTGGTCCCAAATTTTGTCTTTGACACAAACTTTATGTATTTTGGAAAAAACACTCTTATATACAGTGATACGGACCTATTTTCATGATCTAAATTATTTACAATGACTTGTGCATTTTATCTTTTATGATGTGTTTATGTATGGGCAAGATGCCAATCCAAAATGTAAATAGCTAATGAATCAGCTATACAATTGAATTCTCTCGGTATGTGTTGATATGTAATGAAATTGAATGATCGTTCCAAGAGGCGTACTCTCCCAAATAAACGAAGTAGTATAGGATCGCGAACTGTGTAAACACGGTTTAGATGAGAAACCACGAGTTGGGAGTCTAGAAAGACTAGTATGGAGTCAATTCCAAGTGAAGCAACCTCCGTCAAGAGACCAATGACTGCATAGTACTCCGCGATATTATTGGTTGCAGGAACTAAACAATTGGCTCCTGAAGAAATCAACTCGCCAGTGGGGGAATAGATTACCCATGCTGCGGAAGCGAGATTCCGGGTATGTCGGCTTGCACCGTCGGCGAATCCGAAGTAGGCAGACATCTGCGCATGAAATCACGAGTCAAAGTAAGAGTGGATACATGAGGTCCACACGCACACCAAAAAATGAGTAAAAGCAAACTAAGTACATTATGTACAACAAGTAACCCACGTAGGGTAACCTTACGCGTAGAAGCGTTTGAGGTATAGCCCATTGCGGGGCCGTGCCAATGGCGTACCATCACAATCAATTAGTTCATAGGCTCATTTTTCCAAGACACGTTTTACAACAAAGGGGTCGTACCACATAGATTCAAGTTTTCCTTTTCCAAGCTTATCGTGCATTTGATCATATGTAAGTACGAGATCACCTTCATTGAAGATTCGAGGTTGAACGGATTTGTCATATTGAGCTTTGACGCATTTTTTATGGGCTTCATTAGCTAAAGCAGCGTCGCGGCGGGTTTCATCTAGCTTAGCTAGGTATAGAAACCGTTCCTCTTCGGAAGTAGTGTGTGGAAGTAGCTCTATGGCTATCTTAAGCGATGGTATTTCATATTCAATCGGCAAAATGGCTTCTAGGCCATACACCAGTTGGAATGGTGTAAACCCGGTAGCACTTTCACTGAGGTCCGGTATGCCCACAGTGCTGAGAATAGAGCTGAGTGCCAGTTGGATTTTTGGGTACCCACAATACGCTGAATCATTCGTTTCAGGACTTTGTTAATGGATTCAACTTGGCCATTAGCTTGTGGGTAATACGGGGTTGAGTTTTCATGGCGAAAACCCAGCTTGGCACTTAGTTCTTCGATCATATGGTTCCTGAAATGGGAACCATGATCGGTCACAATAGACTTTGGGACACCAAATCTAGCTATAATATGATTGAATATGAATTGTGCTGTTGTTTTTCCGTCCTCAGCATACGTAGGCATCGCTTCAGCCCATTTTGTAAAATAGTCGACAGCTACTATGACATAGCTATGCCCCCCGGCTGAAGTGGGCTTACAGTGCATGAAATCTATGCCGCATTTGGAAAAAGGGCCGACGGCAATAACAGGATGGAGTGGAGCAAGATGCGAGTGTGCTTTACTATGAAAGAATTGACATGGCGGACACTTCTTGACTGTTTCAATGCAGTCTTTGAAAATTGAGGGCCAGAAGTATCCTGCTCGCAGTATTTTCTGGGCCGTAGCCATCCCAGAGAGATGACCACCACACCAGGTCGATAAAGAGTATCGTTGACTATGAGGTAGTATTTTGCGTGGTGTCAGATGCGTCGCCGTTCATCGCGAGTGAGGTCGGGACGGAAGCGTTGGGTTTGGAGATATAAAAGAATATCCCCGTACCATGGATCAGATGTGCTAATGAGGAACAACGATTCATCAGAAAGAGAATCGATGGGCTCGGGTTGCTCAGTAGCACGGGGCAAGTTACAAATCAACTCAGCAAAGACCAGAGACTTCTTGGACTTAGCCTTGACAAACTCCAAGTCAAACTCTTGAAGGATGACAATCCAATGAGAGTATTTTCCCCGAAGCACTTGACGTGTGAGGATATAATACATTGGGTTGAAGTCGGCTATAACGGTGGTCCGGCGGAGTAAGATGTAATGACGGAATCTCTGGACAACAAATACTGTTGCCAGAGGCAGTTTTTCAACATGTGAATAGCGAGTTTCGGAGTCGAGAAGACTCTTACTAAGATAATATACCACATGTTCTATGCCGTTTTGGTCTTCCTGGACTAGCACCATACCGATGGTGGAAGTTGAGGCTGTGAGATAAAGAATGTAGTCCCGTGTGTAATCGGGGGGTCGAATCACAGGATCTTTGGTTAAGGCTTCCTTTAGATAGTCAAAGGAGCGTTGGGCTTCGTCGTCCCAGATAAAGGGAACATTCTTCTTGAGAAGCCGCATGTAGCCTTTTGTTATCTCGGATAGATTGCAGATGAAACAGCATAGAAAGTTTGCATGCCCTTGCAAACATTGAAGTTCTGGAATATTGGTGGGTGAAGGCAGGGCTAAGATAGCTGCTACCTTTGCAGGATCTAAATGTATCCCGCTTTTGGAGACTATGAAGCCCAACAGTTTTCCGGATTCTACACAGAAGACGCACTTATGCGGGTTCAAACGTATATTGTAGTGACGACACCTTTCGAAAATGGCACTTAAGTGGTCTGGATGGTCTTCCCAGGTCCGAGAGTGAGCGGGAAGGTCATCAAGATATGGTTCTACAATATGTTTGATGTCATGAAATGCGTAGGACATCGCCCGTTGGAAAGTTGCCCCAGCATTTTTCAAGCCAAAAGGTAACTTTCGATATGCAAAAATCCCCCAAGGGAAGATAAAGGCCATTTTGTGTTGATCGGCTGGGAGGATATCGATCTGATTATAGCCAGAGAAGCCATCCATAAATGAAAAGATGACACTTCCGGCACAGTTATCGATGATCTGGTCGATGAACGGAGTTGGGTAGTTGTCCTTTGGACAAGCCTTGTTCAAATCACGGTAATCAACACAGACCCTAATCGTTCCTTGTTTCTTGGCTACGGGAACGATGTTGGATACCCATTCTGTCAATGGGACATATAGATAAAACCAACACGCAAAAGTTTTTCAACTTCTGCTTTAATGGCGGCTTCCTTACGAGGATGGACGGGTCGAAGATTTTACCAAACAGGTCGGGCGCCAGGGAAAGTTGGAATTTCGTGGACCACGATCGAGGGGTCTATCCCTGGCATTTCTTCATAACTCCATTTCGAGGGGAGTACATGTTTTGCCGATGTGTACGTTTTCCATGATACCAGGCTTCACTGAAATATCGATGGGAGTGGTTGCCATAAGATTGGCCAAGTTTCCTTCGGAAAATACCTCGTCGAGGGAAGTGGGGAACTTGGTTTGAACCATCCCAAGTGAAGTATTGGGTTTTGTATCAGGCTCAAGTGGCTGAATGGTGGGGAATGAAGATCGATGATGAAAATCTCCCCATGGTGGCTCATCACCGCACATAACCTCCATACTTGATTCGTTAGTGGGAAAAATCAAATTGAGAGGATCGAAAAGTGGTGGGTGTCGATGAGTCTCAGCCGAGAGATGTGCCACGGAATGATGAGTAGAACAGTCGACCCAATCAGTGGCTTATTGGATTGCGTTATATGCTGCGAGGTTTCTGTTCAGAGGCATAGAGTTGCCGTAGTCTTCAATCTGAGAGGGACTCGGAATCACCCATTAATCATTGGACGGGGTGATATTCGATGAAATCATGTTAACTGGTTGAATATGGGTTCCCAGCTCTGGAAAAAATCCAATAAGGGATGAATCCTTCATGAGACCAACACCAATGTCTTGGAACCGGTACCGAGGTTGATCCAATAACGGGACGGTGTTGGCGGAGTTTGGATGGGAGTCTGGGATACAGTAATCCAGTTGATCAATAGTGACAATTTTCCCTTCATGAGGAAATTGCACAATCCGGAAGACTGGAGATGCTATGGCGGTCATGGCGTAAAACCAGTTCCGTCCAAGGAGGAGATTGTAATCCAATGGTGCATCTATGACTTCAACGTGTATGGATACTGTTTTTCCCCCCAGTTCGACACCAATTGAGGGAATGAGTCCATAAGGTTGAAAACCGTGTCCATCAAACGCCCTGAGAGTAGTAGGAGAAGTGGTGACTTCGGGTGAGCCTAAGGCTCTCCAACAGTTCAAAGACATGATCGACGTGGAAGCACCTTCATCTAACACAGTGCGATGGATGATATTTCCATGGATTTTTGTATGCACCTGGAAGGCTAACTGGTGAGAAAGCCTAGGTTTGGCGTGCTCCAAGTTAAACATGATAGAGTTTGAAGTATCTGGGTCCATTGCCCCCAGTGCTCAAAGTAGGGTTCTACGTTGCGTGGGGCAGTGTTGGAGAACCTCGAGAGTCGACATGGTGCAAGGTGCTTGAGCCAAATCCTCAACAATGTTGTAGTTTTGGGCAGCTCGCGCATTCAGATTAAATGTCTCCTTTCGTATGGTGCCCTTGGGTGGGCGTAGCACTGTGTCCGTCAGCGGTCTCTCGATATGGAGATGGCTGGTAGGGGGGGGAATAGGAATCAGATCTTCAACAGGAGATTTGCCTTTGGCTATCTTCGATTGTTTGTTTGAACTTGGAGGGTTGTCGTACGTCTTTGAATGAGTGGTTATATGAACCTATTCGTTACTCGTCATCAGGATTTCGCGGTTTGTGGACGTCTCCCCGCGGGTGGGATTGGTCAGGTTGCCCCATTGTGGGGATTCTTGGGAAACCATTTGCTGTTGCTGTTGGGGGAAAGGGTTAGTTAACACTGCTGGGCGAGAGGATCCTTTAACAAACTTGTTGACCTCATCCTTGTATGGACAGTCACACGTGTAATGATCATCTTAACAAATTAGGCAGGGAAACTTAGCCTTTCGACGTGGTTTCTGGTCATTCTGGGTGGGTTGTGGCTTGGGGTTCTCCTGCTGGTTTTTCTTGGGTTTACCACGATTGTTTTTCTTCTTTCCCCTGGATGGTTGTGATGTAGATTGAACTGCGTTCACTTCGGAGGAAATAGCAGGAGAAGTAGTTGTTTTTGAAGCAGCCTGGGGTAAAGCGGGGGAAGCAGAAGCTTGTTGTCCCGTTGAGTTGGTAATAGGTCGGGTCTTGACTGAACCGACGATACCATCAATGGGAGGTTCAATGGTCGGTTTGGTTGGATCAGTGTTAACGCGGGAGGCATGTGGAAGAAGTTCATGTAAAGTACCAGATTGAGTGTACACCAAATCCATGTACTGGGCTGCCGAGATGGCTTGTTCTTCTGTAACCGGCCCGCGCATAGCGATATCTCTAGCTATGGGAGGCAAAAAAGAATTCGTTAACCAATCAGCGAGTAGCTAATCCAGAATGGGTGCCTTGATTAGCCTACGGCGTCGTTGCCACTCATGGATGTGATCCGAAATGTGTGTGGAAGTAGTTTGACGCAGTGAGGTTAACAGTTCTGTTCCAGTCTCGTACCGGATGGGGAGCTGGAAATGAGTCAGAAACTGCATAGCCAAAGTGTTGAAATCACGAAAAGAGTGTTGTGGCAGCTCGATGTACCATTTTGTTGCCGTGACAGTAAGCGTACGCTGGAAGAGCCTAAGTCGAATGGAATCATCCATCAAGGAGTTAGATGAACACCAAAGATGGAAGGTCATCACGTGGTTCTTGGGGTCTTCCCCGGGATTAGCATTGAAATTAGGAATGTCCGATGGAAGTTTGGCTAGGATAGGTGGCCAGTGAGGTTCATGCCATATAGGATCGTTGATAAGCCTCGACAAATCAGGTAAGTCAAGTGTGGCCAAAAAGGGAAGTTGACAGTTAGTATGCGGGTATGAGTAATAACCATGTGGTGCAGAGAAACCTGGAGGGCCCTGCATAGCATACTTCTGCGTGTTATACCGATATGTGTTTCCCGGGGGGTACTGCTGGAAGTTCTGTGGATAGTAAGCCATCTGGTTAACTGGTTGATTGTAAGTAACCGGTTGGTGGGTGTTCTGCTGAGTGGGTATAGTACCCTGGGGTTGCTGAAACCCAGGGATGGTTGCTGCTCCTTGTTGGGGAAAAGTTCCTTGGAATTGTTGTGTTCCAGGGATGTTACCACTGTATTGAGTAAGTGGAGGATTTCCCATAGCAGGGTTGGGGGGTGGCTGCGACGGTGGTGTCCATGGAAGGCTCGTTCCTCCTTGGGGAGCGAGTGGAAATTGAAGTGATGGGTTACATGGAGTTGTAGTAGCTGAAGGGTAAGGGAAGCCAGAATTCAAGTTGGGGGGAATCTGAGATTGCCCCCCAGCTTGATTCCAGTTTTCAAAAAGTGAGTACCCCCCACTCTGTGGGATTTGAGGGTACCAAGAAGGAAGCATACCTGACGAGGGAGGTTGAGAATAAGGTCCGGTTGGAACACCGGAATAAGGTTGCCCGCTGCTAGGTGTGTGGTACATACCATACTGAGCAGATGTTGCTGGTTGGGAGAGTTGTTGGATGGAACCAATGGGTTGTCCGCCAGCAGATGGGTTGGATGGCCCTATAGGAGGAGGTTGTTGACTAGGAACGGAGTTCCCAACAAAAGGTTGTCCTCCAACTAGTTGGGTTGATGACCCTATAGGGGGAGGTTGTTGACTGACAATGGGGTTCCCAACAAAAGGTTGTCACCCAACTGGTTGGGTTGATGGCCCACCAGGGGGGGTTTTCATGTTGGAGTTAGGGACCACTGCAGTCGGTTGTCCACCTCCTGAGATAGTGTAAATGGTGGCTGAAGGTGATCCTCCGGTCAAAACAGAGGATCCAGCAGTATGACTAGGTGTTCTTTCGCCGCTAGCCAAATATGATAGTGTGGATTGGCCAACGGCGCCAAAAGTACCGATTTGCGGAGGGGGTCGTCCGTATCTGACAGGCGAGGACGGAGAAAAAACTGGGTTATCCCTCATAGAATGTGCGCCAAAAATGGGTGATGGCAGCAAATGTGGGGAATTTAGTCCAGGGGTATCGGCGTCGTCCATAACGTGTTCAATGATAGGAGGACCATCGAAAAATGGGTCCAAGTTCATGTCCTGAAAAGGGTTTTGGGGATCCGGCGGGAACCTAGGTATAGTAAAGTCTGAAGGTCCTGAGCCGTCTGCAAAGGAATGACGAAACTCTGTGCTAGACGGGATGTTGGGATCCCTATAGTCAGAAGGATGAGTAACAGGGGGATATCTAGACGCTGTCGAGAGCATTTGCTCTGTGTTGTGTCTAAACCGTGCCGATGCTAACGGGGAGTTCGCTAGACTAACCATACTAGACTGGATGGAAGCCATGATTTCATGTCCCGGAGGGAGGTTGGGTAGATCTATAGTACGAGGTACGTTGCTAGAAGAACTTGTTTCCTGTGGATGAACACTGGGTGACGTAGTAATAACGGGCGGAAGTTCCGCCTGGGAAGTGATGAAGCCATAATCAGGTTCAAAAGGTGTATCCTGGTCGGACCCTTCTGTATCTTCAATGATTTCAACGTACCCGCCTGGGACTGAAATCAAGCCAGGTATGTCCTGGTCGGACCCTTCTGTGGTGCCAATAGATCTGTCTATGTCATCGTGAAAAGTATCTGATGGACGGGAAGTGCTGACATCAGGTAGAAGGATGACCTCTGGTCTAGTACTTTGGGTTGTACTAGGTTCAGCCGCTGTAATGGTGTCCACTGTGACAGATAAATCTGGAATGACAGTGGGTGAAGTGACAGTGGAAGTCTTAGATATGCTAGTGGTTGCAGAAGCTGCAATAGATTTTGAGACTGTGCTGTGAGTAGCAGTTACAGGCGGAACTGAAGATGTTGTACGTATCGGCGGTGGAATGTTCCCTCAACCATCACCGTGGCCAGGAGGAGCGGGAATGCGTGATGGAGGCGGACCAGAAGTCCGTGGCGGTGGTGGTGGTGGAGGGCTTTGGCCCTGTATTCTTCGTGATCTTCGTGGTTGTTCTGACATGATGACAGGAAAATGAAAATCGGGGGCAGTTTCGTAACAAAGAACTCAAAAACTCTAATGCAGCCGAGTGTGCAAAAGAGGAGCTAGAAAAAGCAAGGCTCGCAGGCCAAAAAAGCAAGCTCTAAAATCTATACTGAGATCGGTGTCTCAATAAGCGAGCTGATACAAAAAATGGCCAGAATGCCAACAAGCAGTCCCTACAAAGAAAAATGACCCTCTATAAAGATGAGATAACAAGCAAAATCCTAACTAAGAGCTAGAGACCTCAACAAACTGTATCCTTCGCAAGGTGATGAAATCCAAGTCGAACAATACAACATGAGAGACCGATATAAGAAGGATATCCCTCTACCGAAAGGGATCCTGGGTAAAAGAGCCCTAGTAGAATAGATACTAAGCTACCTCATTCATGACACGTTGGAAAAGGTTTTGGGCACTTCAGCCTTCCGAAGAAGACAGCGATTGATGTTGCCTTAGGGCTAAGTGGAGTGTGACATTCCACAGAGTTTGTCCGGTTCTCAATCTCGCGGCCGTTTAACCCCTGAAAGTTAAAAACAGTCAGGAGGCCCCTCCACAAACTGGCTGTGACCGTGTCAATAAATACTAGAGGATTTTAGTTCCCTAAAGACAACGATTATGTCTCAGATAAAAATGGCAAGGGGGAATTATTTTGATGCCTATCCCCGGTGTCCTACCTAACTACCAAATTCTTTTGATTTCCTCAAGTGAGGTTAATGTTGGTTTAATTAGGGAGATTAATTTTAGTGGCTGTCTTACTCAATTAGGTAGTGGACGTGAAACTTGATGGTGTTATGAGGACTCAAACCATGCAAATGAGAATGAATAAAAAATAAGCCTTTGTCTTCGATGAAGTCTAGCTAAGGAAAAGAGAGAGTTCTTCGATCAAACATGCATGAAATTTTTCACAAGCAATCAAAAACCAAAGTAAAAGATTTTTTCTTTTCTTTTTTGTAAACAAAGCCAAACTAAAATAAACATTCCTTTTAATGCACTGATCCTACAACTAACATGCTCCAAATATAAGAATTTCTGTGGCAAAATCAATGGTTCATTTCCTAATGCAAAATAATGCTACTAGACTTTTTCAATTCAAACAACAGAAATGCTCTCAAATAATAATTTTTTAATTACTGAAAATGATGAACACAATGTGACTGTAAAAGCTACAGAGTTCAGTAAAAGAGAACAGTGGTGTTGAGTTGGTTGTGGTGAAAAAATAAAGACAATGTGTTAACACCTAAAAAGTGCTCACTAGCTCATTTCCCTATTCACATGACCCATTTGTCCACTTTTTCACCATTGGAGCCTCTGAAACCAACAAAAGGTCACCAAAAGACCTGAGTACACCCCTTTTTCCATTAAAAAAGATTATTTTTCCTGAAAAGCATAAAAAACCCTCAAAAAGGGTCCAAATTCCCAAAAATATTAAAAAGGGAATTAAAATATTATTTTTATTCAAAAAAGGAAAAAGGAGGGACAAGTACCTAAACCATGTTGGTCAATACCATTTGGTTTCCACAAAACCACAAATGGTATTCCCCACCACCAAAACCTATAAAAAGGTGGTAGGGGCTCCTCATTTCACATCCATCCATTATCTCATCCTTATGCTGTTGAAATCTCCCTTGAGCATTTTAGCCATTGAAGCAACCTTGGAGAAGGAGACCTCTTGGAGCTTGGAGCTACTCATCTTGGGAGTTGCTCAACATCAACCTTCACCATTGAAGGTATTATCGCAAGCACTTGCTTGCCCCCCATTTTTCAATACAAATTCATTCTTTAATATTTTCTTGTTCTTGTTTTTTAAATGTTTACATTATTTGCTTAGATTCTTGCATAGATCCATGATTAGTTTAGTTTAGTTTAGTTTATTGTTATTTGCTTTACATTGAAACTGCTGCTACTAGTTAGCAGGTGCCCATAGCACTAAGCCTGGTTGCAAAACCGGGCCAACAGTTTTTGGCGACTCCGCTGGGTTTTGAACAATAGATCTCTAGTTTTGCTTTTAATCTTAGTTTTTATTAGTTTTTAACCTTTAGATCCATAGATCTGCCATCTTAGACAGCATATCCATTGCTGCTCTAAGTTTTGGCCACATCTATTGCCATTAATAGCCCGGAATTCACAATTTTTGGGTTCATTTTTCGGCTTCCGTGCATGGCTTTCGCCTCGCGGTTTTTAGCCTGACAGTCGCGCGGTCCATCGCGGCTTTTGGCCTTTTTTCCGCATGGTTCACCCCGGCTTTCTCGCCGGTTTCCGCGCTGAACATCGCGGCATCGCGGTCATTTACCGCACTGCACATCGCGACTGCGCGGCCCTTTTCCGCGCGGTTCACCGCGACTTCACGGCCTATTTGCACGCTGCACACCGCGGCTTCGCAGACATTTTCCCCGCGGTCCATCGCGACTGCGTGACCGAAACCCGCGTGGTCCATCGCGACTGTGCGACCGAAACCATCGCGGTCCATCGCGGCTTTTCTGTCAAAACCCGCGCTGCTGATTTTTTTTCATTCGGCCATTCCGATTTTAAAAATTAATTTTTACTGTACTTCCTGCCCACATAACACATTTTTTACAGTATTAAATTCTGCATATTTTACAGCCTTGAAAAAAATTTTACTATTTAAAATGCATATCTAGAAATCTTTTTAAAATTTTCAAGAAAGTGAAAGAAGGACTTATTTCTGCATTTTTATCTAGATTAAAAATTTTCCTGTTTACTTCTTTAAAATCTTGCCCTTAGCAATTTACTTGAAAGAAGAAATCCATTTAGTTCTTTAAAAGAAGTCTATTATTTGCTTTTATAATTCAAAGGATCCATTGTTTTTTGAGTTGATATTTGCAAAAGCATTTAATTTCCATTTATTTGAAAAAGTCATAAATATTTGCTTTTTTATTTTCAAAAGCTCCTTTGTTTTTTGAAAATTTCCTGAAAAGCATTTCCCTTTTTCAAGTTCAGTTTACAAATACCTCACGTGCACTCACTCGATCACTTAATTGAACTGAGCCTTAAAACGTACCCTAATTTCAACACACTTTTAACCCCACTTGGGGAACACTAAAAGAACTTTTGTAGCTAGGTAGTATTGGGGGGATAGGTGTTCCAATAACACCCCTCAGTTATTACATTTGAGACATAGAAGTTGTCCAATTAGGGAGCTAAAATGTCTTAGTACTTTTTGGCGCGGTCACAACCGGTTTGTGGGAAGGCCTCTCCCCTAGGAGGGTTGAAGTCGCGAGGATGGTTCCGGAAGCCTGAGTGGAATACCGAAATCCATTCAGTAACCGAAGGGCTACCATTCGCAGTTCTCGGGATATCCCTGTATTGGGATATTGTGATCAAAGGACCAAGCGATAGATTTACCTTTTCTCGATGCGTCATGAACGGAGTATCCTAGTAGCCTGTCTTTAGGATTGATTACCCGGTGTCCCTCCCGGTAGGGGGATATCTAGCCGTTGTCTCAACACTCATATTGTCTGACTTGGATTTCATCACCTTGCAGAGGATATCGTTTGTTTAAGTCACAATACTTTTAGTTAGGTGTTTGCATGATTCAACCCACCTTTGGTCTAGTTACACCTATTTTTCCTAGAAGCCGTTTGCATGTTGGTACTCTGACCATTTGTTGCATTCCTCCACTTATTGTAGCACAACTGCTAGAATAAGTGCCTTTTTTGAGGTTGATTTTTTTGGCCTGAGAGCCTTCTTTTTTCACTCCCCTTCTTGCACCCTTGGTTGCATTAGGGTTTTGAGTCTTTTATATATATATCACCACCTGATACTTAAACAAATTTTTTACACAAAAACTTAATTCTCACCATTGAGAATTTTAGATGCTCTCGTCGTCTACAGGGAGAACTCCCAGAGTTTAGTCCACTTGGCTCTCCATGTCACGGACGCAGAGCCTTATCCCTTGATTCGACACATCGTCAGTCAACTAGACAGTCATCCGATTCTGACAGACCTCAAGTCACATTTGATTTGGAGGTAGAATCCGAAAACCCCACAGAGTTACCACCAACCACCATTATGGCTGGAACACCATTTGATCCACTATTTACCAGCACCATAGGTGAGACATCCACAGACCCTTCTGCGGCGGTGCCATCCATGGCAACGACCACCCCCCTGGGTATGCCCAACATGGGAAACACTCCACATTTAGGAATGCCCAACACAGGGCCACCTCCTGTTATAGGAAATCCCAACACAGGGCCACCACCTATTATGGGTATGCCCAACATAGGGGTCACACCCCCTCTGGTTTCCACAACCCCTATCCCAGGAATCCCCACTCCTATTCCTAACCCAAGTGTAACCCATGTTGCACTTGGAGGCGCTGGCCCATACCAGACTACACCTATTGGAGGGCACATACCCTCCATACCTAGCATACCTTTAGGCGCTACTGGACCCCCACATCATACCACAATGACTAGACATGTCCTGGTCCCAGTTACTACGGCTGCTAGCTTACCATACATGGCGAGTCTGAACCTGCCAGACTTAGCTAGGCTCACAAATGACCCCATCAGACACGATCCTGTGTGGCCTCACATGCCCACCAAACTCCCCTCTGACATCCCTAAATTTGAGGGCAAGGCAGGTGAAGACCCCCAGAACCATATCATGTACTTCCATTTATGGTGTTCCTCCAACTCCATAGTGGACGACTCAATCTGCCTCCGGCTTTACAACGCACCTTCACTGGCTCTGCAGCCAAGTGGTATATCGAGCAGCCCCATGGGACGCATGCCACCTTTACCTCCCTTGCCTCGACCTTCCTACAGTTCTTTCAGTTACTTGTTCGCTATGATGCAGGGGTCGAGATCCTACTGTCTTGCAGACAGAATACGGCCACCCACATCACTGACCACATTCATGAGTGGCGTCGACGCTGGAGCCTCTGCAAAATTAAGTTAGACGACCGTATCTTTTTAGATTGGTTTCTAAAATCCCTCCTCCCGCTCATCGCGAAGGATGTGGCATCTGAAAGACCCCAGTCTGAAGAAGAGGCCATCCTCAAATCCCAACAGTTTGATCTCATCTATGCCCAGTCGGGTTATCTATACACAATCATACCAGACGCCCCACGATGCGACTCTTCACGCAGTGACGCGCCGGGGGCATCTCATGCCGCCGATGGCATTATTGGCCAAATCACACCCCAAGCTAAACCTTTCAGCATGTTGAGTACCATGCCTGCCCCAGACCTCCCTAGGGATACATCCAGTTCCGGAGTGACAACTTCTTATGCTCCAACAAACCAGACCCATCACATTCATGGGCCCTCTTGTCCACAACATTGCTATGGGAAAGCGCCATCAGCATATGTACCTCCTACATACTATACTCAACCTACCACACATACCCCCATGCAGTTCCCACAACAGCAGATGCATTACCCACAACCAGCTGCACCAGCTAATCTCGCACCTCCAACAGCTCAGGGGTACCAACAACCCCAACAGGCAGCTGGACCACCTCCAGCTCCACCTGCATACTACCCACCGCAACCTGTTCCCGCACCTGCGGCTCCCCAGAATCCCCCCAATGCTCAAGGGCATGTGTACGCACAACAACATCAGCCCCAATACCAAAATAACCAAAGCAACCAGGGTGGGCAACCAAACCGCGGAAGAGGACGTAACCGTGGAAACAACCAAAACCATAACCAAGCTCCACAACCTACCCATCCTCCGCAAAATAATAACGCGGCGCCTGCTCATCAGAATCCTGATCGGCCATCTAAGCAAGCCAAAAATGCTAATTTATGAACAAACCATCCTTGTTCTATTTGCGGTGTCTATGGCCACTATACCCATGCTTGCCCACATCTGGAGCGAGCTCGACAACTATGGACAGATGACACCCATCGTCAAGGGCAGGCGGCTCCTCAGCCGCCACCCAACCCTCCACCACCTCAACAATAACCTTTGGTGCTACAAAACTCTTTTCCAACACAAGGAGTGGTGAACACTTAGCCGTTAGCCCCCCCACAAGGCAACGCACAACCACAACAAATCACTTACGCCGCTCCTGATCAACCCATGTTTGATTCAGGCACTCACCACTTATTGATAATGTCCACTGCCGACGTCAATATCCAAACCCGTCGGAACCAGTATGGCCCTACCTCTGAAGTCCCCCCCGCCGATAAGGATACTAATGCTCATCCTACCGATCAGCCGTTACGGATACCACCTCTTCCACTTGATGGCGCATCTAAAGCACCTCGTTTCCCACTCCGCCGTATCAACAACAACCCCAATGCACGGGCTGCGTCAAATTACAACATCGTAGATGACCTAGCTCAATCTCCCACAGCCATGTCTGCGTTAGAAGTCTTGAAAAACTGTCCTACACAGCGCAAGACTTTACTTTCCGCCATTGGGGCGATTGACCCAAATGATTCGAAATTGATGACCTTTGATTTAGACCAGTCTGAACCACGTCTGCCTTCCACCATAGCAGTCCAAGTTTCTGTTTCTATTCGGAATCTTGTCATCCATCGATGTATCATCGACGAGGGTGCCTCCACATGCGTCATGTCCATATTTGTTTGGCAGAAGTTGGGATCCCCTACTCTCCAGCAATCCACCACTGCATTACGGGCCTACGACGGCCGGTCAGCTCAACCTCAAGGTTTACTACCCAAGGTCCCCGTCCAATTAGGTGGGAAAACTGTGCTCATTGACATAGAGGTCATTAATGCCCAGCTCGATTATAACCTTTTACTTGGCCGCAGTTACATGTACGCCATGAAAGCGGTCACCTCCTCCGTTTTTCACACCATGATGTTCCCCCACGAGGGACGCGTGGTCAAAATTGACCAACTCACCTACTATGATCCCAATGCCCCTACAGCACCTGAAAATGTTCTTCCCATGATTGAACAACCAACTTCTAGTGCAACTACCTCCTTTGTCTCTTCTTTGGGACCCGGACTTTACTCAGATACACCAATGACCTCTACATTCCAGGCCATTCCACCACCGTCACCGGAGACCCACGTCGCAAACCTCTGTACTCTTTCACAGAATACACAAACATCCGGTAGTCAACCACCATTGATCCCTAGTCACATCGGTGTTACACCCATCCACACCATCCCCTTTCTATTTCCTCCTTCGGGTGTAGTAAGCACCCCGGTTATGGCTACCCTTAGTCTACCTGGGTTAACATTGGGATTACCCGTGTGGTATATTTCGCCTCTCGTTCCACCGCCGACACCAAACGTCATCCTCCAACCGGTACAACCTATTGTTACCACAAATCAACCTCCTCCTGGTGTCGCAATCCCTTCGTCATCAACGAAACCTCCTCCTAGTCTCAATATCCCTTCGTCGTCTACGAATCCCCCCCATCTTATCAAGCCCACTGGGGGCAGAGTTCCACAACCATACACTGCTATACCACCTCCTAAGGCAGTTAAACCCCCACCGGTGTTTCGAGCTCCCCCTAAATGCTCATTGTGCGATGAGATAGGACATCCAACTCATCAATGCCCACAGTTACCAGCACTCCAAGAGCATATGAATATGTTGGACGATGACGCCGGCATCCCAGTCGTTAGACTTGAGCCACCTCCTCAACCTCGCGACAGATCACTGCGCACCAACCATCCTTGTGCCATATGCAGTGTTTACGGCCACTACTCTCACCATTGTCCCGATCTCCCTGACTATAGAGCAGCATTGTACGAGTTAAACAATGTCGATTTGGAGATATCTCTTCCCCTCATCGAGGAGATCTACCCCCCGCCGTCATCCTCGTCGGAAGAAGTCAATACAATATATATGATTTCAACAACTTTCAAACCAGAACCCCTTGATTTATGGTCTGACTACTTCAATACTGATGAGCAAATTTTGGAGACACTCACTTCACCCGACTACCCTTGGGATGATATGCATCATCGCTCGTACTTCCTCCCGGAAGCATCTACATCCACCGCATCCAACCAGCTATCGGTCGAATCGAAATATTTCATACCCACTAAGGTCGATTGGTTAAAGGACCCCATCCCAACACCGAATGCCTTTGAAGAAGGGAACATGTCGAACATTTCCCCCACTATACAGATAGACATTTCCACAACACCAGGGAAACCTGAGCTCATCTCGCTGGGCGCATCTTGCACTCAAGCAGAAACTCAGGCATACAAAGAGCTCTTTCAAGAGTTCCGTGATGTCTTTGCCTGGTCCTATACTGAGGTGCCTGGTCTTGACCTCGCCATTATTGAACACCACATTGATACATGGCCTGAGGTACCCCCTGTTCGCCAAAAACAGCGACCCATTCATCCTTCCAAACTCCCCACCGTTAAAGCTGAGGTTGAGAAACTTCGCAAAGCAGGATTCATTTATCCTATTCCGTACACCACCTGGGTGTCAAACCCCATTCCCATCAATAAAAAGAAAGGCACCCTTAGAGTATGCACTGATTTCCATGACTTAAACCACGCTTGTCCAAAAGACAATTTCCCCACGCCATTCATTGACCAACTCATTGACGAGTGTGCGGGCCATGAAGTCCTATCCTTCATGGACGGGTTTTCCGGATATAACCAGATTCACATCCGCAAAGAGGATCAGTATAAGACTGCCTTCACCACCCCATGGGGCACCTTTGCCTACCGCGTCATGCCATTTGGCCTTAAAAACGCTGGTGCCACTTTCCAGCGGGCCATGACCTATTGCTTTCACGACTTGGTTCATATCCTCCGAGTCTACCTTGATGACCTGACAGCTCGTTCCCGAAAATGATCAGACCACCTTAACGACCTCTGGCAAGTTTTCCTGCGTTGTTGCAAATATAAAATCCGCTTGAACCCACACAAGTGTGTCTTTTGCGTCCCGGCAGGCCGGTTGTTGGGTTTCATTGTTTCCCAAGACGGAATCACTGTTGATCCTTTGAAATTCAAAGCAATCTTAGAACTTCCGCCTCCTCGCACGCTTCGACAGCTCCAAAGTCTACAAGGGCGTTCCAATTTCCTTAGGCGCTTCGTTCCTAATTATGCAACCAAAGTCCACGGTTTCTTACACTTACTTCGTACCCACATACCCTTTGTTTGCGATGAACAAGCAGACACGGCATTCGAAGCCCTCAACAAAAGCTCTCACACAAGCCCCCTTGATATCCCCACCGGATTTCTCTCAAGACTTCACCCTTTATGTCTCGGCATCTGAATATGTTGTGTCCGGAGTTTTGGTCCAAGAAGATGCCTCCCACCAAGAGCATGTGATTTATTACGTCAGCCAGACCTTGTCTGGCCCACCTCTGCATTACCCATACGAGGAAAGATTAGCCCTAGCCGTAGTCTTTTCCGTACAGAAATTGCGACACTACATTCTACTCAATCATACCACGGTCGTGGCCGACTCCAACCCTATGGTCTATCTCCTCACCCGGCGGCTCCTACAAGGTCGTGTTTCTAAATGGGTCATTATCCTCCAGGAATATGACCTCACTTTCAGAACTCCCAAAAGCACTAAAGCCCTCGCGCTTGCTCACCTCATCACTGATCTCCCATCCTCTTCAACATCACCTGTTATCCACATGGACCTGATTGACGAGCAGATCTTCATCATTTCGTCCGATGACCCTTGGTACGGAGACATTTTGACTTACCTTCGTACGCAAAAATTTCGACCACACATCGATCGTGATGGACGCCGTCGCATACGACACCACGCCCCCCGATACCTCTTATTAGGGGATGTACTTTACCGATGCGGCGTTGATACCATCTTACGCCGCTGCCTATCCCATAGTGAGGCAGAACAAGTCCTCAATGATTGTCATAGCGGTGCCTGTGGAGGCCATTTCTCCGGTATGGCCACCGCCCAGAAAATCATTCGGGCCGGTTATTTTTGGCCATCATTGTTTACTGATTGCATCACCGCAGTCAAGCATTGCCCGAACTGCCAGCTATTTTCCCCCAACGCAAGAACCCCCCCCGCCCCCCTTCATCCAGTCATCACTGTTGGACCATTCTGCAAATGGGCCATCGACTTCCTCGACTGCAACCCCACGTCAGCCGGCGGTCACAAACACATCGTTGTGGCTGTAGATTATTTCACCAAGTGGGCAGAAGCCATGTCGACCTATAATTGCAAAGCCGACACTGGAGCACGGTTTTTCTTCAACCATGTTATCGCTCGTTTCGGAGTGCCAAAGCAACTAGTCTCTGACCACGGCTCTCACTTCGAAGATGCTATCTGGAAGGAATTATCAACCATGTTGAAATTTGAACACCATTTCTCTTCCGCTTACTATCCCCAAGGAAACGGCCAAGTCGAAGCGATCAATAAAATTTTGAAGACCATTCTCCAACGTACTATAGACAAGCACAAATCCAATTGGCACCACATGCTCTTCCCGGCACTATGGGCCTACCGCACCTCAACCAAAACCGCCACCGGTTTTACCCCTTTCCATTTAGTTCACGGTGTCGAATCCGTCCTCCCTATTGAGTGCTAGATCCCAGCCTTACATATCGCCGTTGAACTCCTACCGGACACTTCCCCGATCGAGCAACGTTTACTACTCCTAGAGCAGGCCGATGAAGATCGGCGCACAGCCATTCAAAACATGGAAGCAACTAAACAACGATTGAAACTAAGTTACGACAAACACGTCCACCCAAGAACCTTTTCTGAGGGAGACCTTGTCCTCGCTTACGATCAAGCTCATGATAAAACCGGAAAGGGAAAGTTCGTGTCTATGTGGCAAGGCCCCTACATCATACACACCTGCCTCGGGCAGGGGGCATACATTCTGACCGATTCAGAAGGAAATCCCCTACGCAACCCATGCAACGGGTTGTACCTTAAACAATTTTACCCATAGAAAATCTGATGGACACCATCGTCCATTTTAGTATAGGCATACTTTTTTTATTCACAAAAATCCAAAAAACCTAAATATTTGTTTTTCTCTACATGACCACAGATGGAGCCTCTTCCACTCTGCCATGTCGGTTTCGCTGATGGTGCAAGCTGTTGGTCTCCCAATCTCGCCTCCGCAGCTTGGGTAATATACTCCCCTTCACATGAGTTAATTCACATTGACGGAGTATGTTTAGGTGCCGCTACCAATAATCAAGCTGAATACGATGTTGTGACTGGTCTCCTGGCCGCTGCTCTCCAAATGAGCATCTGTCACCTCAACGTTTTCTTGGACTCACAGCTCCTAGTTTCCTAGCTCAACAATGATTACCAAGTACGCGATCCCTGTCTTTTCAAAAAATTCCCGTGCACTAAACAAATGGTTAGACAATTTGAATCCATTTCATTCACACATGTCCCAAGACACCTCAATAGTGTAGCAGATAATATGGCCAACAATGTCCTCGACTGGCACACCAGTCACATCATGTCATATCCATAAACAAAATGCATCCACGTGCATAATATGTGCCTCCACGGGCATATCCATAAACAAAATGCATCCACGTGCATAACAGGTGCCTCCACGGGCATAAAAACAAATAACCAAATAATGCATCCACGTGCATAACATCTGCCTCCATGGGCATACATAAATAAACCAACATACTGCATCCAAGTACATAACATGTGCCTCAACGGGCATATACAAAAGACAAAGGTGCATCCATGTGCATACACGACAATATATCCAAATATATATCCACATATATATATAAGCCAAATAGTCAACATGTCATAGGTGCCCTCAGCACCCGATATACAAAAAATAAATATACATCTGTCATACAAAAATGCTTCCCCATATGCTCATCAGCATTTGGGGGAAGATACAATATCATCTACTCATCTGGATCCCTAGGATCCTCTGGCTCCTCCTCCGGCTCCTCCTCCGCTGGCCCCGCCGGGTCATGGCGAGCCCGAACTCTCCGCTCTGCCGACCCCGCTGGATCGTCCCGCAGACGTATCCTCCCCTGAGCCGGCCCTGCCGGATCATCTCGTCTACCATCTCTGTGCCCCGCCACGAACACCGCTGTCCTCAATAGGAGCGACTGCCACTCAGGCGGCGCACCAAAACAACCCTGCAAAATATCCCGATCCAGGTCTCTCCAACCATCCTCGGGGAGTCCAGCTAGGATCCTGGCAAAGGTCTGTCTGACACCCTCTATGGCGTCATCTCGAGGGCCAACCCCTCGCCCACAAGCCGCAAATCCTCCACCACGTGGAGGTGGTACCGCTGCGGGTGGATGGGCGACCACCATCGCCCGCCCCTGACGAGCCACATAGTCAGGCGGTGGCACTAGACCCACATCTGCACAAAGCAAGTAAGCCATCACATACTATACAACAATAATCATAAATGATATATCAAACAACATAGGATATAATATCAAATAAAACACAGAACATACCGTCTAAACTCCAGGCCTGTCCTGGGGCACGAGGCATCTCTGGGTCACCTCGGTAATCCATGCCGGCGTAGGGGTAGTCCTCAATCACCAGAGGCATCTGCTCCCACTGCTGATAAAAATCCTCCGTGAAGTAGCCACGGACACCACCGCCGCCACGAGGCATCATCTGCCCCCATCTCATCATACGAGGCTCGCTCGGAAGACCAGCACGAATAGGTACCCGTGGCCGTAAGGTCGGCACCCGCTCGAAGAAAAAACAGCATAAAAATGAGGCGTAACAAAACTCGGCTCCCTCTCTAATGGCCTTGTCCAGATCTCTCCGGACACCAGCCAGAAACATTTTCCCCCAGGCATAATAAGTACCCTGAAGAACAGAATCCACCATCATTGTCTGCCCCCCAGACATACGATGTGGCGCAGCAGCACCCAATATCCGCAGAACGCAGGCACGAACAGCTCGCATATCCCACTCACGTAGGGATCGCAGACTAATAGAGCTGTTCTGCAAAACAGCATCATCAACACAGAAAGTCTGTAACAGGTCCTCCATATCTATACCTGGAGGCAACCTCGGCAAGATATCGCCCACCTCACCCAAGTGAGGCAACCCAGTCAAAAAATAAACATCCGTGAGAGTGATCTCTAACCTCTCACCCCCAATGATGAATGCACCCTCTGCCGACACCCACCGACTCACGAGCTTGTTCAGGAGCCGTCTCACTGAACGAATAGGTGGGATCTAAGCGAATTTCAAAAGTCCGCTCATAGCCAGAGTCTGTCTCACCCCTGCATCAGTCTCAATCCTCGCCATAAGATCATCATCAATCTCTCGCTCCCGCCACGAGGACTGTGGTCTCCTCAACATCTTGCCAGAAAACAGAAATTTTTTTTAGCCCCAGCATAAAAAATTTTGAAAAAAAATCCCATCGCGGCTTTTACACAAAAAGCCGCGACGACCACCGCAGCTTTTCCACAAAAAGCCGCGATGACCATCGCGGGATCCATGCAAAAACCCGCGATGAACATCGCGGGTTTTGGCCGGACAGTCGCGATGAACATCGCGACTATCCCCCATGAACCCGCGATGAACATCGCGGGTTCCAGCCTCGCAGTCGCGATGAACATCACGACTGTCAGCCTAAAACCCGCGCGGTTCATCGCGGGAACAACCCCTAAACCCGCGATATTCCACGTTGGAGAGTCAACATGGAATTTCGCGGCCTTCGGGGGCCCGCCGCCAAACAAAAAAGACATAATTGACAAGGCTAAGGCAAATAGAGTTACCTGCAACTTGCTGAATCGAAAACCAACGGTGAAATCTCCCGAAAATCGAGAAATAGCTCTGACAGCTCTATCAAACTCGCACGTAACGATGACAAGTCATTTGGGCCCCACGCCCTATTTATAGAAATTCCACCAATTTTCCAACAACCATTGCGGTATCATACGAGGTCCATTTCTCAAACCGTTGGTACCGTTGGAATCAGCACATCGAGAACTTCATGCAGGTTCCTTCCTTTTTCCGTTTTCACGGGGTCCATTTTTGCCTATTTTTTGGCCTCTCTCGTGGCCTCGGTTTGCGTGCCACATCGGCCGTTCTCCGTTTTGGACGTGCCTTATATCACCGGATTCTGTTTTCCGCACTCGTGATGATGCTTGAGATCATTTCTCACTGTCACGTCCCGATTTTTAGGGCATTTCTTCCATGCCCCGTCGTCACCTCGGTTTGCGTGCCACATCGGCCGTTCTCTGTTTTGGGCGTACCTTATATCGCCGGATTCAGTTTTCCGCGCTCGTGATGATGCTTGAGATCATTTCTCGCTCTCACCTTTAGATTTATCGGGCATTTTTTCCATGCCCCCTTGTCACCTCGGTTTGCATGCCACATCGACCGTTCTCCGTTCTGGGCATGCCTTATATCGCCGGATTCAGTTTTTCGCGCTCGTGATGATGCTTGAGATCATTTCTCGCTCTCACCTTTAGATTTTTCGAGCATTTCTTACATGCCCCCTCGTCACCTCGGTGTGCGTGCCACATCGGCCATTCTCCGTTTTCGACAAGCCTTATGTCACCGGAACCAGTTTTCCGCACTGATGACGATGCTTGAGACCTTTTCTCGCCCTCATTAATCCATGTTTGTTCGGTATAATTTTACCCCTTTTTCGGGCCGAGCAACCCCTTTTACGAAAAAGGCACTTAGGGAGTTTCTGTTAAGCTCTTTTCTGACTCCTAAAAACAATGAAAAGATTGCCGAGCAACCTTTCTTCCTTTCATGCTCGTTAAACGTATCTGAAAGGGCGTCTACCTGGTATAAGTTTACCCCTTTTCCGGACCTTGTAGACTAATTATGAAAAAGGTATACTCTAGTCACATCGGCTAGAAGAGTTCTCCATCCGCATCATTTTATGCTTTTTCGGGCCTTGGAGACTAAACTTACGAAAAAGAAACACCGATAGAGTCCACTTACTGTTTTTAGACTCTCTAAACATGAAAGAAACCATGAGCATGAGCCGTCCTGGGCTCACAAAATCCACAGGACCGTACCATTTCAAAGCACACTTTTAGCCCTTCTTGGAGCTCATTAAAACTACAAAGAAGGAATCAATGGTGCCTCTTGGCGCCACGACAGATCACATCTACTCATATGACAGCTTCCCCATGATTGGTCGCCTTTGTTCAGAGTATTCTGCAGTATGTCACCTTGAAAATCCCTCGACAGCACCTATCAGCTCGTCCTCCCCCCCAGAGTCAATATATACCATTTAGGCAATCAAAGCAATGATCCCCACACCTACAAGTCAGTTCCCTACGCTGCCAGGTCAACCATGTCATCATGCTCTGAACAAAAGAAGTTTGAGTCTACCCACTTTTTTACCCAGTTATTTCCCATCCCCATAAGTATGTCAGTCCTACCATCAGTACTACAACACTTCAGTTCTACACCTAGTGCTCCTATCAAGAAAAAATCATTGCCTTGTTAGTTGCTGGTCTCCCTCTGTCGACGACAACCACATTTATTCCAGAGGATAGATCTAGAGGTCCCTGTGTCTTGGACTCATCACCATTTATGATGAATGCCTACGAATCATTTCGAGAGGAATCTTCAGTGCCTCTCCAAATGGTTGTTTCTCACATGCTCGACTTCAACACCTTGATCGCATCGTTGAGACTCGCACAGGGTCTTCGTCCGTTTCACTTATTAGTCGAAGACCCCGGATACCTCCTGACTCCTCCACATTTGAGAGTCTTCCTATGGATAACACCAGTTACACTTTTTCTATAGATATCCGGGTTGCGCATGGCGACAGTATTCAGATTTACCCCAGTTTCATACTCCCTTGAGTACACAGTTACATTATTTCTCAGAGATGACTCATAGTCTTTGAGTCCCTACAGATGTTGGACACCTTCAGTCTTAGCAGTTCCTCAGTTATTCCAGTGTATCAGTTATTGAGATCCGTTATGATCAGGAGTACATCCCAAAATAATGTCCCCACTAGACCATTATGGTGTACCAGTAGATTCTTTATGTATTAGATCCCCCTTCTTGGGACTAATTGTTATGTATATGTCTTGATACGAGCATGGGAATGCCCGCCTCATCCATTATCAGAGATTATACCTCATTCATATTGAGGCCATGTAATATTTTTTGTTTCTTGCAGCTTCCAAGGGCCGTGGCTCCAGTCTCCAATCGGTCTCTTCTCCTTCCCAAACCCCTGAAAAAAGACAAAAGAACTATGATGTCTATCGGCCATACGATGAGCTCCTGCCCTCACACATCAGGGGGCAATCTGTTAACACCTAAAAAGTGCTCACTAGCTCATTTCCCTATTCACATGACCCATTTGTCCACTTTTTCACCATCGGAGCCTCTGAAACCAACAAAAGGTCACCAAAACACCTGAGTACACCCCTTTTTTTCCATTAAAAAAGATTATTTTTCCTGAAAAGCATAAAAAACCCTCAAAAAGGGTCCAAATTCCCAAAAATATTAAAAAGGGAATTAAAATATTATTTTTATTCAAAAAAGGAAAAAGGAGGGAAAAGTACCTAAACCATGTTGGTCAATACCATTTGGTTTCCACAAAACCACAAATGGTATTCCCCACCACCAAAACCTATAAAAAGGTGGTAGGGGCTCCTCATTTCACATCCATCCATTATCTCATCCTTATGCTGCTGAAATCTCCCTTGAGCATTTTAGCCATTGAAGTAACCTTGGAGAAGGAGATCTCTTGGAGCTTGGAGCTACTCATCTTGGGAGTTGCTCAACATCAACCTTCACCATTGAAGGTATTATCACAAGCACTTGCTTGCCCCCCATTTTTCAATACAAATTCATTCTTTAATATTTTCTTGTTCTTGTTTTTTAAATGTTTACATTATTTGCTTAGATTCTTGCATAGATCCATGATTAGTTTAGTTTCTTGTTTAATTCTATTTGAAACTGCTGCTACTAGTTAGCAGGTGCCCATAGCACTAAGCCTGGTTGCAAAACCGGGCCAACACAATGCAATCAAACTGGAAAAATGACCCAATATGTCAAAAATGCCACTAATTCAAACAAATCAAGCTCACAACAAGGAAATAATCAGACCACACAGACTGTAAAATGACTAGGATGCTAACAGGCAACAGCAAACGCTACCTAAGGCAGAGAGAGACTCAGGAAACCAAGCAAGGATAAAAAATTTAAAAATTTGCAGACACTACCGCGTGTCAGGGTCAGACTGGAGCGCGGCACTGTAACAGTACCGCTCTGGTACTAATGCAGAGAACGCGGTACTACCGTGTTGTAAGAAGTTCTGAGGGCGCGATACTGTGGCAAGGTAAAAAAAGGCGCAACTTGAGAAAAGAAAATGGAGTTTTCAGGGTTGTTGCTAACCCAGGGGACTCAGTGATCAGACAGGGAGAAAAAATACAGCGAGGATGGATGAATAAAGGTAAAAAAAGACCAAGATTCAAACTGGTTTGAAGTGCAATAAAAAATCACAATCAAAAGATGGATGGCAGTGAACTGAATCAATCAAGCAAAAATCAAAACCAGCGGAGTCGCCATTCTTGTTAGGTAGAATTTTTCCCTATGGATAAGTCAAAATTCTCTTAACTTTAAAGCAGATTCTCAACTAACTCTAAAGCAAGAAACAAGTCAAAACAAATGCTACCTTGAAATTCCTGAACTAACTTTCACCACAAGATTAAATGTATTCAGAAACAATGAGAGATATAACACACCTTTGAATCTGACGTTTGTCCCGCTTCTAGCTCTTGATCCAAAGCTCCAATGTAAAACCTGTTAAGATCAACCAAAGAATAAACATGCAAGCTTCCAAATACCTTGAAGTAAAGATTAGATTCAAATATAGATTAGATACATTCCATGCTAAGAACTTATGCTATACACATGAAATGGGAAAGACAAGACAAGTTATCTTTATTACAACTTGAAGAATGCTTACAAAGGTTGTTTGATGTCCAAGCCAATCTTCTAGCTCCAAGTGCTTCCTCCTCTAGCTATCTCCACAATGCTGCAAGATCATAAGTTTGGTACTTCAAGAGTCCTCCCCTTTCCCCATGGAATGCCTCTCTTTTATAGTGTATGGTAGGGTTAACCAACAAGAGAGATGGGTGGATCTAGGGAGAGATAACTGGATCAAGGTTTCTAATCACAGAAAATGAGTTGGGATTGTATCAGGGATCCCAATCTTCCACTATCTTCGAAAATGCAAAATCCCACAAGCCATGGAAAAAAGGCTATAAAAAGAGTACCGCGCTCTGTGGTCTGAGCATAACGCGGTAGTACCGTATCTAGGACAAAGCATAGCGCGGTAGTGTGGACTACCGCGCACCTATAACTGAGCAAGGCACGGTAGTGTGGGTAAATAAAGTCTCAGCTGGGTTAAAACTTGACAGGGTGGATTTACCTTCAAGGATTACTCATCTTCTGGGTGGTTCAAACAGTAGGGGAAGTGTCATCAACTCTGTTTGTGGTGGAGATGCGACACTGTGGAATATAGATGTATAACAACAAATACTACGAGACGACTTACAAAGCATATGCGTCCAACAACAACATACTAACAAAGTAAAGACATGGGTTCCTAACATCCGCTCCCCCTTAAAAAAAGCTTTGTCCTCAAAGCTTTAGATATGGAAATTGTTGTTGAATCTGAAGGAGTGGTTCCCATGTAGCATCCTCTGGTTCCATGCCGTGCCACTGAATTAAGACCTCTGTGATAGAGTGAGAGCGAAGCTGACGCGTGCGCCGATTGAGGATGGCCTCTGGCTCCAAAAGGATGGATCCTTCATTATCCAGTTCGGGTAAAATCATTTTTCCACTGATGTTGGTGCCAAGAAATTTCTTCAGACAAGAGACATGAAAGACTGGATAAATGCGGGAAGAAGGAGGAAGTTCCAATTTATAAGCAACGGACCCAATCTTCTGAAGAATCAGATATGGCCCATAGAACTTTGGAGCGAGCTTATGACGCCCTTTGAGTTTCAAGGATGATTGTTTGTACGGATGGAGACGAAGAAAAACCATATCGCTGACTTGAAAAGTGCGCTCAAAATGGTGCTGATCAACTTGTTGCTTCATGCGATTTCTTGCCATGTGAAGATTGTCCCGCAAAATGCGAAGAATCTAATCGCGGTTTCGAAGGACCGTGTCAACTTCCTGAACTGGTGAACTGGTGGGGGTGTATGGAAGAAGAGCTGGACGTGCCTGACCATAGACTGATTCATATGGGGTCATTTTAGAGGCAGTGTGGTAAGAGGTATTGTACCACCATTCAGCGAGAGGGAGCCATTTTTCCCACTGATGTTGTTGTTCCGAGGTGAAGCAACGAAGATAAGTTTCCAAGCATTTATTGACAATTTCAGTCTGACCATCTGTTTGTGGGTGATACCCTGAACTCATCTTCAGTTTGGTGCCAGTGAGGCGAAATAGTTATGTCCAAAAATGACTGGTGAAAGTCGCATCACGATCCGAGACAATGGAAGAAGGGATGCCATGAAGACGAAAGATCTGGTCCAAAAAAATTTGAGCGACGGAGGAGGCTGTATAGGGATGGCTGAGAGCACAAAAATGACTATATTTGGAGAGGCGATCAACCACAACGAGAATCACTGTCTTCCCACCAGATTTAGGGAGCCCTTCAATGAAATCCATAGAAATATCTGTCCAAATCCATGTAGGTATTGGAAAGGGTTCAAGCAATCCTGGAAGGAGTGTTGTTTCACCCTTATTGCGCTGGCAGGTATCACATTCGGCCACCATCTGTTGAATTGTCCTTTTCATGCCCTACCAAAAAAAGTTACGTCGTGCTCGTTCATACGTTTTGAGGAACCTAGAGTGCCCTGCCGATGGAGAAGCATGGAGTTCATAGAAGACATCCTGTTGAAGATCTGTGCTCTAGGGAAGCACCAGATGACCCTTGTATCACAGAGAAGCACCATCCCAAGAGTAATGTGGTACAGCAGAAGGGTTGTTGGTCAAGCGTTGGATGATTTGAGATAAGGAGGAGTCATTGACATAAACCTGTTGAACAGATTGCAATCAATTTGGAACATGCATAGAAATAGCTGAAAGAGAACCTTGGGCCTAAAATGTGCGAGAAAGAGCATCTGCCACAATATTGTCTTTACCCTTCTTGTAAGTGATCTCATAGTCATAACCCATGAGTTTGCTAACCCATTTCTGTTGTGCCGGGGAGGAGACATGCTGGTCCAAGAAATATTTCAGACTCTAGTGATCAGTCCTGATGCAGAAATGATTCCCTAATAGGTATGGGCGCCACTTCTGTACTGCATGCAAAATAGCCATCATTTCCTTCTCATAGGTAGAGGCAGCTAGATTCTTACCTGAAAGGGCTTTGCTGGTGAATGCAATGGGGTGTTCATCTTGAAGGAGAACATCACCAAGTCCATTGCCGCAAGCATCACTCTCAATAGTGAAGGGCTTGGAAAAATCGGGCATAGCTAGCACAGGTGTAGTACACATAGCTTGTTTTAGTTTGTCAAATGCACACTGAGCAGCAGGTGTCCATGTGAAGGCATCCTTTTTCAATAGAGAAGTTAATGGAGCTGCAATCTTCCCATAATCCTTGACAAACTTGCGGTAGTAGCCAGTCAACCCCAAAAAACCATGAAGGCTCTTGAGTGTCTGAGGATGCGGCCAATTGTTCATGGCATCGATTTTGGAAGGATCCACGCGAACCCCTTGTGCTGAGATAATGTGCCCGAGATACTCCACTTCCTTCTGTCCAAAAACACATTTAGACTGCTTGGGATGGAGATGATGGTCAGAGAAAAGTTGCATGACAAGATCCAAATGCTGGAGATGTTCATCCCATGTTTTACTGTAGATGAGGATATCATCAAAGAATACTAGAATGAATTTCCGCAAGTAGGGTCGAAATATTTTATTCATTAAGGCCTGGAATGTGGAAGGAGCATTAGTGAGGCCAAAGGGCATGACCAAAAACTCATAATGGCCATCATGTGTATGGAAAGCTTTTTTAGGGATATCATCCTCATGAACCCGAATTTGATGATACCCAGAACGAAGATCCAACTTGAGAGAAAAAGTGAGCCCCATGAAGCTCATCAAGAAGCTCATCAACAACAGGAATTGGAAACTTATCCTTGATGGTGAGGTGATTAAGTGCTCGGAAGTCAATGCAGAGGCGCCATGACCCATCTTTTTTGCGGACAAGAATAACTGGAGAAGAAAATGAACTAGTGCTTGGGCAAATAATACCTTGCTTCAATAAGTCCCGAACGAGCATTTCAATCTCCGTTTTTTGGTGAAATGGGTAGCGATAGGGCCTGATGTTGGGAGCAACGCTGCCAGGAAGGAGCTGAATATGATGGTCTTCTGGACTGGAAGGTGGCAATCCCACTGGTTCAGCAAAGACACTTGTATATCGATCCAGAATTTGTTGTATATCCAAAGGAGTAGTGGAGACCGCTGATGGTTGCATCTGGATGGAATGGATCTGAGCGATGACACCATGTGAATTCTTCTTGAGGAGTTTTTCCATGCGATGTGAACTGATGATGCTAAGAGAACCTAGTTGTAATCCTGTCAATGTGTGTTTGTGTCCATTGAGGGAAAACTGCATCCAAAGTTCAGCAAAATCCCATAAAATAGGGCCAAGTGTGCGTAGCCATTGAGCGCCCAAAACCACATCACATCCACCTAAGGGCAAGGCAAACATGTCAGAGCGCAAGGTATAATCTCCCATAGAGATACGAACATTTCGACACTTCCCTTTGCAAGGTAAGGTGCCCCCATTGGCAACCATGACTTCAAAGTTGGAGCAAGGATGGATAAAACAATCAGCTTGTTTGGCGATCCGAGGGTCAATGAAATTATGAGTGCTACCAGAATCAATGAGTATTGTAAGAGGAAGCTTCTTGAAGTAACCCCTGACCCGCATTGTTTGGGGGGTGGTGATTCCAGCTAAAGCATGGAGAGATATCTCTGGCTAGTCATCCTGAGACGGAGGGTCAATAGGTGGTTCCTGAATGTCGACCGGAGCATCCAGTGTTTCTGGATCTTCGTCACCAATTTTAGAGGTCGACGGAGACTCCACATCCAAGAGATAGAGCTTTTGCCGAACACATCTATGTCCCCGAGTGAATTTCTCATCACAATTATAGCAAATCCTGTTTTCTCTGCGTGCTTGCATCTCTGTTTCAGACAAACGCTTGATAGGAGTCGGTCGAGGAGCCTGCGGTAGAGGTGGTCGCTGAGAACCCATATTTCGGAAGGGAACAAAAGTGGGCTTGGAGCGTTGTTGGGCTGCAATCTTGTCTTCTGCCAACTTATCCAAACCTAGTGCTTCCATCATTGTGTTGGGACAGAACATTTTGACCTCAGACCGGATGGCATCCTTTAGACCAATGATAAAAATACTCCGATAAAAGTCATCAGACAATCCTTCGGTGTGGTTGGCTAGATTCTCAAATTCGGTTTGATACTCTCTCACAGTGCCAGTTTGGCGAAGTTTAGTGAGGGCTCCTGTGAAGTCATCAAAAGCACTAGGACCAAATCGTTGCAAAAGGAGCTAGAAAAAGTCTGGCCATTTGGGCTCTGGATGAGCCTTGATGTACCAATGGTACCATTGAAGAGCTTCCTGTTCCAAATGAAAGGATGCCAACGGAACTTTGTTGACATCAAAAGTATTATGCAGACTGAAATACTGTTTTGCACGATAGATCCATCCAGTTGGATCGATACCATTGAAGCGAGGAAAATCAAGCTTCGGACCACGGAAATTGCTGGAAGAAGAGAACCCATTGTCTGCTGAAGGCTCGGACTGCCGTTTGTTGTTCATAGCTGAATGTTCAAGATGGAGACCGAGAAATTTTTCATCCAGATCCTGGAGTTTGGCTTGGATGGCTGCAAGTGCGTCCTCCATGGTTTTTTCTCCTGCACGGGTGACAACCATAACCAGGATTTTTTTTTTTCGGTTGACTGGGTAGGAAAAAAAAAATAGAAACTACTTCAGTAAAGGAAAATATGGACTTGGAAAAAATCAGAAGGGTAATTGGAGTTTGACTAGGTTTTGGACACTGTTGGGTGAACATGGAAGCAAAAATGAGGATTTCAGAAGCGGGGTGAAAGATTGGGAAAATTTGGCAGAGGGGAACAAAGAAGCCGATTTCAGAATTTAATTAATTTATTTTTATTTTTATTTATTTATTTTTATTTTATTTTATTTTTTTATTTTATTTTATTTTTTATTTATTTATTTTTATTTATTTATTTATTTATTTTATTTTTTATTTTATTTTTTATTTTTTATTTTTTATTTTTTATTTTTTATTTTTTATTTTTATTTTTTATTTTTATTTTTTATTTTTATTTTTTATTTTTATTTTTATTTTTATTTTTATTTTTATTTATTTATTTTTATTTTATTTATTTATTTATTTATTTTCAGACTGGAGCGGCTACAGCTCGAAAGGGATCTGGAACAGCACCGAATGGATTGAAAACGGCTGAATCTGGAACGGCTTGCAAAATGGGTCTGAAACGGTGCAGCAGTGATCGACAATAGTTCAACTGAAAGTAGATATGGACCCCAGGTATGTGCGGCTTCCTAACAGTTCAGGGGTTTCACTGGGCCACCAATGCTGTCTGACGGCTTGCGTATTGGGGCAGTACCCCTCACTCCACGGCTCAGGTAAAGCTGATAACCGCTTTGCCACAAACGACAGCTCTTGGTTTACCTCACGGGTGGGAACTAGTTAATCAGGTAGGGGTCGTTGCCCTTTTCGCTGGAAGGTCCTCTCAATGGGCCAGCTACTTCGGGGTTCCTGTGGTACTCCTCACAATGAGTTTTAGGGCTTATGCCCAAGTACTTCCCACAGTTAAGTGGATAGGGATTATTTCCAAATCCGAACCTGCAACAGATGCGAAAAAAAATTTGGCAGAAATTTCACCCAGCGAGCCCAAGAAAGTGCTCTGATACCAGATGTGATGCACCTACAACAATTAATTAACAAGAAAATGCGAAATAGCAGAAATGACAGAACTCAGAATCACTTTTATATTGATCACATGCCACTTCGAGGGGGCAACCTCCTTTGAGCAAGCTCAATACAATTAACTTCACGGTGCCTTCATAGGTCTCAACACACACTTATATACTAATTCTAGGCGCCAATACTATGGGTCAAAACCATGGGCCGTTACAAACTATGGATCAACAATACTACGGGTGACTTACAAAGCACATGCGCCAACAACAATAACATAAACTATTGATCAACAAATACTACGGGACGACTTACAAAGCATATGCGTCTATGCGTCCAACAACAACATACTAACAAAGTAAAGACATGGGTTCCTAACAGGTTCATCTGTTTGCTGGTCATCAACTTTTTATGCTCACTTTGGGGAATCAACCTTTGCTTTTCATCCCAAAATGCAGGAAAACCTTTTTCTACTAATCCTTCAAACTGTCCTTTGAATTTTGTTAGCTGTTCATCCATTTCACTGGCCTTGGCTTCCATAGCTTCGACCAATGCATGTTTCTCGAGGATTCGTTTTGCCGCTGCAATGGTCGTGACTCTGTCCTTGATGTTCAAATCTATGACATCTTTATCTGTCAAACTGTTCAAAAAGATTATAGCATTATGAGCAGTCTCTTTTGGCCTTTTGTGCAGTTTTTCCTTCATGGCAGTGCAGCTTCTAAAGACGTCAGTGACTATCTTCTCCTTCGTTCTCATGAGATCTAGATAAGGCCTGAATCTCTCAGCCTCTTGGATAATTAAATCCCAAATCAAATGTTTGCACCCTTGCATAGCTGCTCTCCCTGTAATCTGCTGAGAAAATCTGTTGTTGATTGCCACTAATTCCTTATATTTTTGCTGTAGCTCATTTGTCCCTTTTTTCTTTGCCTCATTTTCTTCTTTCAATCTTTGATTTTCCTCTTTTAGCTCTCGTATCTCACCATCCTTTAGGCTAATCTAGGACATAGCTTGCACAGTGTTGTTTGTATTATCCTTCTCTTCATTCGAACCTTCGCTTGCCTGTTGTGCACATATGTTTGACAAACTGCTTTTTAACTCTTTGATCCTATTTTTCAGGCTCATCCTCTCTTTCTCCCGACATCCTTCTTTCTCTGCAAATCTTAGCAATTCGACTTTATGATTGCTGATTTCCTTGTTTAAATCTTCCTTTTCTTGTATCAGCTTCGTCTCTTCAGGAGCTTGTATTAATTGGGTGTTGGGAATCTTCATTCTCTTCTGTAGGGTCTGGATCAAATTGTCTTTATCTTTTAACAACTTATTGCTTGCTTTGCCTCCTCCATCATTCTCAACTAAGTCAAACTGCAACTTTTTGATATGTTGCTGAAGTGCTTTATTTTTTGATCTTTCATGTTTTAAGTGGGCATCCATCTTATTTACATTGACCTCCAAATTAGAAATTCTCAAGGCTGCTTCTACTAGATCATCATATAGACCTTCTCCAATTTGTCTGTGAAATTGAATCCTATCTGGCAAAGGTATCTTCTTCCAGTCTATCTTTGCTTCTGTCATCTTGTCTTTGTCAGATATCGTCAGATTGAGAGTGTGAGTCTAGATATCTCTACTTGTTATCAAAGACGTTCTTGTTTTAGAAAAATTCCTCACAGTGGGCATTAATTCAAAAATTTTCTATGCAGAGGCCTGCTTATTTTTCCCATGATACTTAAACATGTCCTCTTGGGATTTAAATCTGCCGTCCTCATTTCCTCCTGTTGTATCTTGGAATTGGTATTCATGGATTTGGATAACTGGGGCTGACGACCCTCCTTCCTGCTCATCCATATTGCTTATCTGGATGGTTAACTCATCTGGTGTTTCTAATTTGAGTCTTTTATTTTCAATTTCTTCCTCTTCCTCTGTTCCAATAACTTCCTGTGAATCTCTTTTCCTGCATACTTCTTGATTATTAAATAGCTGGTCTGTTTCCATAGGATCATCATCTATGATTAGGGCTTGTATTTGCAAATCTATATCTTCAGCCTCCTCGGGCTCATACTGCAATAAATTTCGCCTCTTCGGCAACCCTTCAGCTTCTTGGTGTTCCCATGTTTTCAGACTATTCTTCTTCTTTCTTTCAGCTATGATGTGCAGAGGATCATATGCAATCACTATATCCTTTATGAACCCAATATTTCTCAATAATGTTTCCATTTCATTGGCAGCCTCTTTAAACTTTACAATGAAAGGGCCGACTTGCCAAGGGAAATTTATATCAGAGCCTTTCTTATATTTCCCAAACTGCTCTTCTTCTGCAATCAGCCTCTTCCGGATGAACTCAAGGGAAAAAAACTCTCAGGGTAAAAAATGCTGGCAAAAAGTATGATTCATGTACAAAATCGTACACCCTTATTACAGTAGCATCCTTCAGCAAGAACTAGTCGCCAACGGCTAGTTCATCCTTCAACTGCATCAGGGTTTGCATATCTGGTAGTACTTTGGGTAGTTCTTCTTCAAACATAACTTTATGTTAAGATTTAATATGCTAAGACAGAAAATAGCAGCATTACATTCCATTTCACAATAATAGCATATACAGGATCACTGAAGAAACAACAAGCACAACATAAACACAAGAGACACAGATTTATCCTGGGAAACCCTCATGGGGTATAAAACCCAGCAAAGCTTCCTCAATATAGATGACCAGCAATATACAAAGGTGCAAACCAAAGGCATGATCTCCTCCTCCACCATAGCAGACCTCTCCTCCACAAGTGCACTACTCTCAAGTGAGTGAGTGTGTGTATAAAATGAGGAATACACCTCCTCTATTTATACACTACTCCGACTTGTCTTTTACACAAAACATATAGGCTTGTATTTAACCAATGGGTTAAATACCCCACTACAACTGATTGGGCTGACCCCTCTAGGGTGGTCTAATAACCCTTTGACCCACATAACACACATAGGTCCGACCCCCACTAGGGAAGTCTAATAACCCAAGTTACCACATTCCGACGGAGGAATAAACATCTCCGGATATACAATAAGATCTTCACGGAGGAATGAAACATCTCCTGAATAACAAAGTACAAATATAATATTCTTTGAAGTTACAATATCTCAACACTCCCCCTTAACGAGAAGGATATTATAACAACATCTGCATGAGCAAGGAGTCATCAACATCATACATGATACATCTATAAATCATTGGAAGCTTTCTCAACATCATCAGTAACTCAACCAGTTACTGGAACATCTTCAATTCTGGAACATCAACATCTTCAGTACTGAGTCTTTATCTTCTACAGCACTCAAACACCTACAGCAACATCAATATCTGAATCCTCATGATCGTCAGCATCGTCATCACACGATCATCAGCATCGTCATCACACGATCCACAACATCGTCATCACACGATCAACATCGTCGTCTAGATCAACACGATCAACATCGTCACATCATCTAGATCTACAACATCTGTTTGTGATGCACCTGCAACAATTAATTAATAGGAATATGCAAAATAGCAGAAATAATAGAACAGAATCACTTTTATATTGATCACGGGCCACTTCGAGGGGGCAACCTCCTTTGAGCAAGCTCAATACAATTAACTTCATGGTGCCTTCAATGACCTCAACACACTAAGTCTATGCCCAATACCATGAGTCAAAACCATGGGACATATAATACTACGGGACGACTTACAAAGCATATGCGTCCAATACTATGGGTCAATACTATGGGCTAATATAAACTACGGATCAACAAATACTACGGGACGACTTACAAAGCATATGCGTCCAACAACAATATACTAACATAGTAAAGAGAAGGGTTTACATAGGTTCCTAACATCCCCTCTCCCTTAGAAAAAGCTTTGTCCTCAAAGCTTTGGTTGGAGAAATTGCTGCAGAAGCTGAAGGAGTGGTTCCCCGGTAGCATCTTCGGGTTGCATTTCAGGCCACTGACGCCTTTGGAGTGTCAAGGAGGATTGCTTGGAAGGCTGTAGATGACGAAGAACCCTGTCAGCTGCGTGGAAAATGCGCTCAGAACAGTGCTGATCGGCTTGTTGATTTCGGCGAATTCTGGCCATGTGAAGATTGTCCTGCAGAATGAGAAGAATCTGATCGCGGTTTCGAAGCACCGAGTCAATTGCCTGAACTGGGGAGCTGCTAAGGGTGTATGGAAGAAGAACTGGCGGGGTTTTTCCATAGACCGCTTCATATGGTGTCCTGTGAGATGTGGTATTGTACCACCAGAGCGCTGCTAGGAAATCCATAGAAATAGTTGGCCAAAGCTGTTTAGGGATGAGCAAGGGTTTGAGCAATCCCGAAAGGAGTGTCGTTTCACCCTTGTTGACTTGGAAAGTATCATTGTCAGCCACCATCTGTTGAATTGTCATTTTTAGTTCCTGCCAAAAGAAGTTACATTGTTCTTGGTCATACATGTTGCAGAACCCAGAGTGCCCTGTTGACGAAGAAGCATGGAGTTCATAGAAGAGAGAGCCCTGTTGAACATATTGCACCCAATTTGGAACAAGCAGAGAAAGAGTTGTAAGAGAAACTGGGTCATCAATTGTGCAAGAAGGAGCATCTTCCACCATATTTTCCTTACCCTTCTTGTAAGTGATCACATAGGGATAACCCATGAGTTGGATAACCCATTTCAGGTGTGCTGGGGAGGAGACCCATTGTTCCAGAAAATTTTCCAGACTCGGGAGATCAGTCTGGATGCAGAAATAATTCCCTAATAGGTATGTCTGCCACTTATGTACTGCATGCAAAATAGCCATCATTTCCTGCTGAGAGGTAGATGTGGCTAAATTCTTACCGGAAAGGTCTTGTGAAGGTAGCAAGCGCATTGGTTCAGCAAAGATACCTGCATATCTATCCAAGGAAGTAGTGGAGACTGTTGATGGATGCATCTGAATGGAATTGAGATGAGCGATGACACCATGTGAATTCTTCTTAAGGATTTTTTCCAGGCGATGTGAACTGATGATGCAGAGAGACCCTGGTTGTAAGCCCATAAATTTGTGTTGTTCCCCATTGAATTTAAACTGCATCCAAAGTTCAGCAAAATCCCATAAGATGGGGCCAAGTGTGCGTAACCATTGAACGCCCAAAACCACATCACATCCGCCTAAGGGCAAGGCAAACATGTCAGAGCGTAGGTTATAATATTCCATAGAGATACGCACATTGTGACACTTCCCCTTGCAAGGTAAGGTGCCCCCATTGGCAACCATGACTTCAAAGTTGGAGCAAGGATGGACAAAACAATCAGCCTGTTTGGCAATCCGAGGGTCAATGAAGTTATGAGTGCTACTAGAATCAATGAGTATCGTAAGAGGGAGCTTCTTGAAGTATCCCCTGACCCGCATTGTTTGTGGGGTGGTGACGCCGGTTACAGCATGGAGAGAGATCTCAGGTGGGTTGTCCTGAAATGGGGTGTCAACAGGCAGTTGTTGAATGTCGATCTGATCATCCACTGTATCCGTAGCTTCTTCACCAAGTTCTAAGGCAGGCGGAGAATCCACATCCAAGAGATAGAGCTTTTGTTGAACACATCTATGTCCCCGAGTGAATTTCTCATCACAATTATAGCAAAGCCCTTTTTCTCGGCGTGCCTGCATTTCTATCTCAGACAAATGCTTGATAGGAGTTGGTTGAGGAGAAGGCGTGATGGGAGGTCGTTGGAAACCCATATTTCTGAAGGGAACAAGGGTGGGTTTGGAGCGTTGTTGAGCTGGAATCTTGTCCTCAGCCAGCTTAGCCAACCCTAGGACTTCCATCATTGTGTTGGGACAAAACCTTTTGACCTCTGAGCGAATTTCATCCTTGAGACCACTTATAAAACAACTCCTGTAGAATTCATCAAACAATCCTTCTGTGTGGTTGGCCAATTTCTCAAATTCGGTCTAATACTCTCTCACTGTGCCAATTTGGTGAATTTTAGCGAGTGCTCCTGTGAAATCATCAAAATCACTAGGGCCAAATCGTGGCAAAATGAGTTGGCAAAAATCTGTCCAGTTTGGCTCGGGATGATCTTTGATGTACCAACGGTACCATTGAAGGGCTTCCTATTCCAAATGAAAGGATGCAAGTGGAACTTTATGGACATCAAAAGTATTATGCAGACTGAAATATTGTTCTGCTCGGTATATCCATCCAGTCGGATCAGTACCATTGAAGCGAGGAAAATCAAGCTTCGGCCCACGAAAATTGTTGGAAGAAGAGAACCTGGTGGCTGCAAAAGATTCTGGATGTCGGTTATTGTTCATGGCTGATTGCTGAAGATGGAGGCTGAGAATTTTTTCATCCAGAGCTTGGAGTTTGGTTTGGATGGCTGCAAGTGCTTCCTCCATGGTGTTTGCTCCTACACGGGTGACAACCATAACCAGGTGTTTTTTTTTTTTTTGTGGAATGGGTAGAAAAACACAAACAGAAGCTGATGTTAGGAATTATGATCCAAAAATGTAGTAAATAGAAGATTAGTTTAATAAATGTAAAAGGGCATCTACACACTCACGTGATTATGTGAGGTGTCCCTTAATTAGTTTTGGTAACGGTAAATTAGTTGTTACTCTTTGGATATTTAAATCCATCGAGTTTTCTATGTGAGGTAATCTTTCGGGATTTAGCCCTCACATCTCTGTGATGTAATTTTCCTTCTTCATTAATAAAGTTATGTGTCTGAGGACACTTTGTCAAAGTGGTATCAGAGCACGCGGTTGAAAAGCGGTTGAAGCTTGGTCTGATTGGAACCTGGTTGAAAGGTGCTAAAGGTTGTTTGAAGAAGGTGACTTTCAAGGTTTTGGAATAGCGAAATTTTAACCGTAAGTTAATGCTTCCTATTCTTTTGGGCTAAAAAGAATCTCTGCAGAATTTTTTACTTGGAGAGAGTAAAATATTATTATTTTAAGGAAAGATTATTTAAAAATTTTGTGGAAGAAAATTCCTAGCCACAGATTGGCAGGCTTTCTTTACTTTCTCATTATAAGTGTTTCGAATAACAATCTGGTTTTCATTTATTAAATATATCTGCACAACAAAGCAATTTTTTTTTGAGTCAATGGACTTCCATTCGAAGCCGAAGTTGATCACATTCATGTCCAACGTTTGAAGAGAGAAAAGGTCCGAGCAGTGGTCCGTTGAAGGAAATTTCGCAGCCATTGAATTTTAGCAGAGTTTCGTTGAGGATAGCCAGCAGAGTCAGAGCCAGTCGCCGTTGGAGAAATGCAGAGAGATAGCCGAATGAAGGCGAGTTAAGTGGAGGAACTGCATGGATACTTGCTACAATCTGGGGAAGAGAACTAACCGTTTCTGATCTATGCTCTTCAGCGTGCTGAAATTCCTTCTCAGCTCCAACAATAGCAAAATCGCAGCACCCAAATCGCAGGAAGACATCGCAGGAAGAGAAAGAGACGCATCCAGTTGCCATACCCAAATCGCAGGCAGGAAGAGAGTCATCATTTCGTGGAGGAGTTGCTCGTGGAGGAAGTTGGAGATTGCCATACCCAAATCGCAGGCAGGAACGTGGAGGAAGTTGGAGATTTCCATACCCAAATCGCAGGCAGGAAGAGAGTCATCATTTCGTGGAGGAGTTGCTCGTGGAGGAAGTCTTGAACGCCCCTGGCTGTTAGGGTTTCTGTCCTTACAATATCAAAACAATAGAACAATCTGAGACGAGTTGCTTGTGGAGGGAGTCGCTCAGGAAGAGAGAGACGCACCAGACCATCATTTCGTGGAGAGAGCCGAGCAGAGGTGAGAACACTTTGTTCCTGTGCGATCTGCAGAAAAGAGAAGCCAGTGCGCGTGAACCCTGGATGAGAGAAGGGCGCGTGAACTCAGTCTGGAGGATGGTCGATTGCGTGTGAACCCTGGATGAGAGAAGGGCGCGTGAACTCAGTCTGCGTGGAGAAGTCTGTGGAGGAGTTGTTCTTTGCTGGAATCAAAGTTTTAATTCCTCATTGTGGTAAGAGTATTATATAAACAATTAAAAGCTTGTGAAATTTAACTAAGTGAACTCAGTCTGCGTGGAGAAGTCTGTGGAGTTTAATTCCTCATTGTGGTAAGAGTATTCTGTAAACAATTAAAAGCTTGTGAAATTTAAATAACCATGGAGAGATCGTATTTTTTTTCTCACTTTCAATTTAATTCAATATTTATGTAAAAAAAAAAGTGGAGAAATAAACTTTTAAAAAAAATTTGAAGTTGATGGGACTGGATCTTGTGACCTCCCACTCAACAATATTGTATCTTTCCAATTCCCTTATAAAGACTTGTTGTTTTTTGGAGTAATAAGGTGTAATTTTTTATTGGGTATTGGAGTAATAAGGAGCATTGTTGGTGTAATAAGGAGTATTTGTACTTTCATTCAAGGTTTGATTAGAGCAAAGTGAAGCTCTATCAAATTCTTTTCTTGAGGCTATAAGTGGGTCAAGGCCAAGCCCCTATAGCTTTCTTTTGCATGGTGTGTGGTGTTTCACAGCATTTCTTTCATGGTGACTCTTGTTGATGAGTAATTTTCTTTTCATATTGGTGGTGATATTTTTGCATAAAATCTTCCATTGATGATATAAGGCGATTGTTTACTTCTTCTGGTGATATAAGGTACTTTCTTTAATGCTTGGAGTTATAAGATTTGCATAATACACATCTTCTGGAGTTATAAGGTGTTTTTACAATGTCTAAAGTTATAAGTCTTTTTAATGAATCTGACAAGTTGGAAGGATCCAAAAATTATAAAGTTTGGAGTCGTCATATTCAAAGCACTCTTATTTACAATGAATTGTGGAAGGGTTTCTGTAATGCTAAACCTATCAAACCAACTAATCATGATCAGCTTGCAAAATGGGAAGTAAAAGATGAGAAGGCCTTAGCATTGATTCACAGTACTGTTTCTGATGATATTTATGTGCATATTGAAAATAGTCCTGATGCATGGTCAGCTTGGAAGACATTGAAAGATTTATTTGATTCTCAAAGTGAAGCTAAGAAAATTGATCTTCAATTGAAGTTGTTTCAACAAAAATTGTCTTCAGGAGGTGATGTCATGGAGTACATTTCTAGATTAAAAAATATCAAACAAGAAATTTCAAGAGCTGGTTTTGATAAAATTGAAGACAGCATGATGGTGACCATTTTGATCGCAGGATTGCCTGAGACATATAAGCATTTTTTGGAAACTTTACAAATTACAAATAAATTGGATACCGTTTCTTTTGATGAACTAAGTGAATTACTTGCCACACATGAAAAGATTTTTGGTAAAACAAAGCAAACAGGAGAAGATGTTTTGGTTGCAAGTACTAGCAAACAATCTCCAGGTAATCATCAAAGAGGCCATGATCAGAAAGCTTTTCAAAATTCAAATAGAGGTCGTGGTCAGGGTTTTGGAAGAGGAAGAGGCCGCGGAAGAGGAAGAGGAAGAAATCAAGGAAGAGGTTCTGAAAATACACAGTCACAGTTTTCTGGAAGAGGCAGAGGTTCAGGTAACCAACAGGTCTCTGGAAGAGGAAGAGCTAATAAACAGGTCACATGTTTTCGTTGTAATAGAGTTGGACATTATGCTTCAGATTGTAGAGTTCCATTTGAAAAAATTCTCAAAGAAAGAGAATCTAAAGAATCTTCATCAGCACATTATGCTCATGCAGACGATAGTGAAAATTGTGAATATGTCTTTACAGCACTTGGACAATCAGAATCAATGGATTTTGTTCAAGTTCATCAGTTGGAATCAGTGAATTTTGTTCAGTCTTCTTCTTGTTTCAAAAATGATTTTGAAGATGCTTGGATTATGGATACAGGGGCTACTCAGCATATGACATATAGGAAATATTTCTTTTGGAGTTATGAAGATTGTCATTTAAATTCAATTTTTCTTGCAGATGATTCTATTCATTTACCACAAGGAAAAGGAACAGTTAAGGTTGATTTGCCTGGAATTGGAGAAAGATTGATTTCTAATGTTTGGTATGTGCCTACATTTAAGAAAAATTTGTTGTCTTTAGTTGTCATTCGTCAATTAGGACATCAAGTTGTGATGGAAGGTGGTATCCTTTTTGTTAATTCAACAAAGGATGCATACAAAACAGTTATGACAGGTTATGAAGACGGAAAGCTTCTTAGGATGAAGGGAACAGTCATTCCTAGGTCAAAGGAACATTTGAAGGAATTTGCAGGTTTAGTTGAAACTGATGTTTCACCTATCCGCTTGTGGCACATTCGTTTTGGGCACTTGAATGTTGATAGTCTTGTACAGCTTCAAAAACAAGGAATGGTAAAGGGGTTGCCTACTTTTCGGAAGGAAAATGCAAAGTGTGAAGCTTGCATTTATGGCAAACAGAGAAGGATAGCTTTTTCAAAAAGCACTTGGAGAGCAACAAGGAGATTACAGCTTATTCATAGTGATGTTTGTGGTCCTTTGGAAACTTCACTTGGTGGTTGTAAATATTTTTTGTTGTTTATTGATGATTTTAGCAGAATGGTTTGGGTGTATTTTTTGAAGGAAAAATCAGAAGTGTTTGAAAAGTTTCAGTCATTTCAAAATTTGGTTGAAACAGCAACAAAGGAAAAGATTGCTACTTTGAGAACTGATAATGGTGGTGAGTTTACATCAAATCATTTTTTGACTTATTGTCAGGAAAAAGGGATTAAAAGACAGTTGACCAATTTTTATACTCCACAGCAAAATGGAGTATCAGAAAGGATGAATCAGACTTTATTGGGCATGGCTAGAGCAATGTTATTTTTCAAAGGGTTGAAATCATGTTATTGGGCAGAAGCAGTTCATACAGCAGTTTATTTGAGGAATCGATCTCCTTCATCATCACTTGATGGAATAACTCCTTTTGAGGCTTGGTATGGATTCAAACCTATGGTCAAACATTTGAGAGTTTTTGGTTCAGTTTGTTATGCACTTGTTCCAAAAGAAAAACGAAAGAAGTTAGAGTCTAGAAGTGTTAAGTGCATATTGATTGGTTATTCTCATGAAAAAAAGGGGTATAGGCTTCTGTCAGATGGAAAGTTTATTGTCAGCAGGGATGTGATTTTTGATGAAACTGAAAGTTTAAGTGTAGAAGAGGTTGATAAACAACTTAGTCACTTAGAGGAAAAAGTAACTAAGGAACAATTAAGGATGCAACACTTAAATAAGACAAGGAATGAACAATGGTTTGATCTCACTTCAGAAGTACAGGATGATGAACAGGTTGAAGATACTTTGAATTCTTCACAAGTTAACTTGGATGATTCAAATCAAGTCAACATTGAAAAGAAGCAACCAAAATGGGCAACTAAGTTACTTCAGGATGTTAAGTATGATGAAAAAGGCAAAACAGGTACACGGAGTTCTCATACAGGTTCAGAAAATTTTGCTCTTTCAGTTGTTGAACCAACTACTTTTAATGAAGCAGTTGAGTATGATGAATGGAAAATGGCCATGCAACGTGAGTATGATGCAGTAATGAAGAATCAAACTTGGAAAATAGTTGATTGTCCACATGATGTTAAACCCATTGGTTGTAAGTGGGTTTACAGAATTAAGTACAAAGCAAATGGAGATATTGATAAATATAAGGCAAGATTGGTGGCAAAGGGTTTTGCTCAGAAAGAAGGGATTGATTATGAAGAAACTTTTGCTCCAACAGCGAAATGGAATACTATCAGGATTGTGCTAGCTTTAGCTACACAAAATGGATGGAAAGTGCATCAAATGGATGTAAAAAGTGCATTTTTAAACGGTGATCTACAAGAGGATGTTTATATGACTCAACCTCCTGGTTTTGAGGTTCCAGGGAAAGAAAATCAAGTTTGTAAACTAGTTAAGGCATTGTATGGATTGAAACAGGCTCCCAGAGCTTGGTATGCAAAAATGGATGCCTACCTACAGAAAGTTGGTTTTCTTCGTAGTGAGTCAGATGATACGTTGTATGTTCGAATCCAGGAAAACAACTTAGTCATCTTGGTTATGTATGTTGATGATTTGCTCATAACAGGTAACAATAATGATCATATATTTCAGGTTAAGAAAGAACTTCAAACAGGTTTTGAAATGACAGACTTGGGTTTACTTCATTACTATCTTGGAGTTGAAGTAAAGCAGCAGGAAGGAAGTATATTTATTTCTCAAGCTAAGTACATATCTGGATTATTGAAGAAGTTTGGAATGGAGGAATGTAAACCAGCGATTACTCCCATGGAACAAAATTTAAAACTTTCTAAGTTTGAAGGGGGGGAACTTGTAAATTGTACTGGATATAGACAGTTAATTGGATGTTTGATTTACTTGATGAATACTCGTCCTGATCTATCTTATGCAGTTAGCATACTTTCCAGATATATGCAGGAACCTAGAGAAAGTCATTGGAATGCAGCAAAAAGGGTGTTAAGGTATCTTCAAGGAACAAAGGATTTTGGACTTGAGTTTAAAAGAAACAAAAATTTCAAACTTGTTGGCTATTCAGATGCGGATTTTGCTAGAGATGTTGATGACAGGGCATCTACTTCAGGTTACTTAATGAATATGGGATCAGCTGCAGTGGCATGGAGTTGTAAAAAGCAGGATACAATTGCAAATTCTACAGCAGAAGCAGAATATATTTCAGCTTGGGAAGCTGCTTGTGAGATAGTTTGGTTAAGAAGGATTTTGCAAGATCTCAAAGTTGATCAGAAAGAAGCAACTTCATTATTTATTGATAATCAGTCAGCAATCAAGTTAGCCAAAAATCCTGTTTTTCATTCAAAAACTAAGCATGTGGATACTAAGTATCATTACATTCGGGCTCTCGTCGTCAAACAAATCATCAAGCCAAAGTATTGTCCATCAGAAGATCAAACTGCAGATATTTTTACAAAATCTCTTGGAAGGGTCAAATTTGATAAGTTTAGAAATGAACTTGGTATTTATTCAAAAGAATTTTTGGATCAAAGGGGGGATTGTTAGGAATTATGATCCAAAAATGTAGTAAATAGAAGATTAGTTTAATAAATGTAAAAGGGCATCTACACACTCACGTGATTATGTGAGGTGTCCCTTAATTAGTTTTGGTAACGGTAAATTAGTTGTTACTCTTTGGATATTTAAATCCATCGAGTTTTCTATGTGAGGTAATCTTTCGGGATTTAGCCCTCACATCTCTGTGATGTAATTTTCCTTCTTCATTAATAAAGTTATGTGTCTGAGGACACTTTGTCAGCTGATTTAGTAAAGGGAAATTTGGATTGGGGAAACAATCTGATGGGTAATTGGGGTTTGACTAGATTTTGGACACTGTCGAAAGGACAAGAAAGCAAAAAAGGGGAATTTCAGAAGCGGGGTGATAGAATGAGAAAATTTGGCAGAGAGGGACAAAGAAACAGAGTTTAGAAAGGAACTCTGTGGTAAAATTTGAAGGCGATTGGGTGAAATCTGAGGAAGTTATGGAAAACCCTAAAAATAGACAAATGTGGGCTTTCGGGCTTTGGGATGGGGAATTGGGGATAGGGTCCTCAGGAATGAAATAGGCAGAATGGCATGACAGGGGTTCCCCGAAAATTTCAAGGGAAACAGAGTGAAAACAAGGGAGATATGGACAAAAAACTGAATTTTTATTTTTATTTTTATTTTTCAGACTGGAGCGGCTACGGCTCAGATTTTTTTTTTTTTTTTTTTTTACAGACTGGAGCGGCTACGGCTCGGAAGGAATCTGGAACAACGCCGAACGACTGGATCTGGAACGGCTTGCAAAGTGGATCTGAAACAGCGCAGCAGTGATCGACAATAGTTCAGTTGAAAGTAGATATGGACCCCAGGTATGTGCGGCTTCCTAACAGTTTAGGGTTTTCACTCGGTCACCAATGCTGTCTGACAGCTTGCGTATTGGGGCAGTACCCCTCACTCCACGGCTCAGGTAAAACTGATAACCGCTTTGCCACAAACGACAGCTCTTGGTTTACCTCACGGGTGGGAACTAGTCAATCAGGTAGGGGTCGTTGCCCTTTTCGCTGGCAGGTCCTCTCAATGGGCCAGCTACTTCGGGGTTCCTGTGGTACTCCTCACAATGAGTTTTAGGGCTTATGCCCAAGTACTTCCCACAGTTAAGCGGATAGGGATTATTCCCAAATCCGAACCTGCAACAGAAAAAATTTGGGGAGAAATTCCACCCAATGTTCAAAAACTGGATCTATATTGCTCAGAATCGCTATTATAGCATGTTTCTAGAACTGGAACAACCACTCTGCTTCTACCCATGAAAGCGGAATATAAATCTGGGCACTCGGTCAAAAGATTTTCTCGCCGCAATTTCCGCAGTCGTCACCGAAATTCTGAAAAATTGCTGATTTTAAATCCACGATATCTCCACTTTTAGAACTCCAAATGAGATGATTGTTTTTTTGAAACTGCGTATTTTTGAAAGAGGAATTCAGATATGCAATTAGTTTCTTCTGATTTTTTGCATAAAGTTTCAAAAATTGATCTGAAAGTCGCCGCCAAAAAAAAAAAAATTCCCACTTGTGCGAAGGAAAGTGCTCTGATACCAGATGTGATGCACCTGCAACAATTAATTAATAGGAATATGCAAAATAGCAGAAATAATAGAACAGAATCACTTTTATATTGATCACGGGCCACTTCGAGGGGGCAACCTCCTTTGAGCAAGCTCAATACAATTAACTTCACGGTGCCTTCAATGACCTCAACACACACTTATATACTAAGTCTATGCCCAATACCATGAGTCAAAACCATGGGACATATAATACTACGGGATGACTTACAAAGCATATGCGTCCAATACTATGGGTCAATACTATGGGCTAATATAAACTACGGATCAACAAATACTACGGGACGACTTACAAAGCATATGCGTCCAACAACAATATACTAACATAGTAAAGAGAAGGGTTTACATAGGTTCCTAACACTGGTTCATCACGATCTACAACATCTGGATCATCTCGATCTATAACATCCGGATCATCACGATCTACAGCATCTGGATCATCTCGATCTACAACATCTGGATCATCTCGATATACAACATCTAGTTCATCACGATCTACAGCATCTGGATCAACTCGATCTACAACATCTGGATCATCTCGATCTACAATATCTGGATCATCTCGATCTACAGCATCTGGATCATCACGATCTACAGCATCTCGATCATCTCGATCTACATCTGGATCATCTCGATCTACAGCATCTGAATCATCTCGATCTACAGCATCTGAATCATCTGTATTAGTATCCACACCAATACATCTATCATCAAAACATGTATTCTTACTAATACATATATAATCAAAAACGTGAATTCTCACTAATACATCTATCATCAAAAGCATGTATTCTCACTTAATACATCTATCATCAAAAGCATGTATTCTCACTAATACATCTATCATCAAAAGCATGTATTCTCACTAATACATCTATCATCAATACATAGCAGCATACCCTGCAACACACATGATCATATTACAGGATGATCAATCCCGCTCTCTTTAGGACATAGGTCCATGGATGATACAATCCAGATCAAGTTCCAGGATGATCAATCCTTATCACTTTAAGACAAGTCTCATGTATAGGGACGATGCAATCCCATCACGTACATTTTGAACCCAGTTCATGGACGATGCAGTCCTCACACGTACATTTTGAACCAAGGTCCAGGGACGATGCAGTCCTATCTTCAATTCTCGGAGACATCAGTCTACGGATCAATTCTGGGACCAAAGTCCGGGGAAGATACAATCCCCTACCTGTTCATTCAGGACTACATTCTCGGAGACCCAGTCTACGGGTCAATTCTGGGACCAAAGTCCGGGGAAGATACAATCCCCTACCTGTTCATTCAGGACTACATTATCGGAGACATCATGTCTACGGCTCAATTCTGGGACCGAAGTCCGGGGAAGATACAATCCCCTACCTGTTCATTAAGGAATTCATTATCGGAGACCTAGTCTACGGCTCAATTCTGGGACCGAAGTCCGAGGAAGATACAATCCCCTACCTATTCATTCAGGACTTCATTATCGGAGACCCAGTCTACGGCTCAATTCTGGGACCGAGGTCCGGGGAAGATACAATCCCCTACCTGTTCATTCAGGACTTCATTATCGGAGACATCATGTCTATGGCTCAATTCTGGGACCGAAGTCCGGCGAAGATACAATCCACTGCCTGTTCATTCAAGACTTCATTATCGGAGACATCATGTCTACGACTCAATTCTGGGACCGAAGTCTGGGGAAGATACAATCCCCTACCTGTTCATTCAGGACTTCATTATCGGAGACATCATGTCTATGGCTCAATTTTAGGACTGAAGTCCGGGGATGATACAATCCCCCACCTGTTCATTCAGGACTTTATTCTCGGAGACATCATGTCTACGGCTCTCTTTAGGACTGAAGTCCAGGGATGATCCAATCCTCACATGTCCACCAAGGACTTCATTCTCGAAGACATACTTCTACGGCTCTCTTTAGAACATGTGTTCAAGGATGATACAATCCCTCTTCTTTCTCAGAGACATCTGTCTACGGCTCACTTTAGGACTGAAATCCAAGGATGATTCAATCCTCTCATGTCCACAAAGGACTTCATTCTCGAAGACATACGTCTACGGCTCTCTTTAGAACATGTGTTCAAGGATGATACAATCCCTCTTCTTTCTCGGAGACATCTGTCTACGACTCACTTTAGGACTGAAATCCAATGATGATTCAATCCTCTCATGTCCACGAAGGACTTCATTCTCGAAGACATACGTCTATGGCTCTCTTTAGAACATGTGTTCAAGGATGATGCAATCCCTTTTCTTTCTCGGAGACACCTGTCTACGGCTCACTTTAGAACAAGTGTTCAAAGATGATACAATCCCTCTTCTTTCTCGGAGACACCTGTCTACGGCTCACTTTAGAACATGTGTTCAAGGATGATGCAATCCCTCTGTCACCTTAGACCCTGTCTAATGATCATCCACCAACCTCTCTGTCGGCATCACTAATATAGGTATCCACATCATCGACCTCACTGTCGATGTAGGCAATATCATCATAAGTGATCACATCACTCCCCCTTTCGAGGAGGGTTCTTCTAAACTATATTAAATTTGTCTCGGAAAACTTTACTTGAGGTAGAGGTTTGGTTAGTACATCGGATCGGTATAGGTTTGGTTAGTACATCGGTAACTTGTTACAAATTCGAACTTTATAGTTCCTTTCTGCACCATATCTTGTCATATCTCTATGTGATTTGACTTATCATGGAACACTGGATTCTCTGCCATCTTGATACAACTCTGTTTGTCACATAGGATCACAATTGGGTCTATATCTAAGTCAAACAATTATGAAGCCATACCACTTCACAACTAGCAGAGCAAGCATCCATATATTCTGCTTGTGCTAAGAGCCACACAAGATTGTTTCCTGCTAAACCACGAGATCATGGTTGATCCCAGACAGTAACATCCTCTCGATGTGCTCTTCCTATCTGATACACTTCCTTCCCAATTAACATCTGTGTAGCCATCTGAAGTCATGATCTCCAAGATAACATAGATCAAAGTCTATTGTATCCTTTAGGTACTGCATCACATGATTTGCAACTTATCAGGTGAACACATCTAGTTTCCAGTAGATACTGAGTCAAGGTGTTCACAGCAAAGCATATATCTGACCTAGTATTCGTTAGATACATCAATGACCCAATAATTTGTCTGTACATAGTTATATCCACTAACTCTGAAGAGTCATCCGTTAACAGCTTCAAGTTGGAATCCATGAGAGTGTCCATTCCAACACATCAAGTCCTTTTAATATTTATCGGCATATTTTCCCTGGTTGAGAAAGATTCCTTCTGAGCCTTGCCATACTTCCAGACATGGGAAGTAATGCATCAATCTGAGATCTTTCATCTTTCATTTCTGTAGCCATCTTCTTCTTTCTTTTCATGATCTGCTTCTCATTCCCTGTCAGAAAGATATCATCTACATACAATAATAGTATGATCCATAACCTTAAGGTAAAGGTTAGGAACAACATTACTTTTGGTAAAGCCCAAGCTTATCAAGAAAATGTCAATTCTCCTTTTGTGACTGAACATCATTCACACTCTGCATTGAATGATCTTCTGCATATCCATCTGTGCCATCTCTCATTAGATGGGTCTACTGATATGGGCCTCAATATCATTCGAACTCCGTGGTGAGTTCCTTCTTGCATCCATGTCATCTGTGTATAGAAACCATATTCAACCTTGTAGCAAAGGTTGAGATCCACATCACCCATGGTGATCATTAAGCTCATCAATTTACTATCGATCCTGGGTACCCATACAGAACCTGATTCACACTTCTTCTTTAATTACATCATTAAGAGAATGATCTTATCTAGTCACTTGGAGCAAACATCTCGTCATGATTATCTTTCTCTTTCTAAGAGAATCTTCTAGCCACGAGCCTTCTATATTTTGTTTGATTTGTAAATCTTCTTGTTGAACATCCATCACTTGTTCGGTGTTCATCATTCTTCATGATCTTTCCTACATATCAAAATTAAGTACATGATTAGTAATACTTCATAATCATGAAATCATGTTGACATGATAGCCTATTATGCATATAGATATCATTTACATAGTTATGCAACTATCTTGACCAATACTTTGGCACAACACTTTTCTATATCCTGTATGCATACAGTGGCTATCTAGATGCCTTCCATCTCTACCAGAACATACTATCGAGAGTGTGCACAGCTCTCAGCATGTCATCAAAGAGGTTTCATTCTAGACAAGCAATAATGGAATGTTTGTCCAACTTACCAATCATATGCATATTAGTAGTATTTTGTTCAATGCTCTATGAATGTTTAAACTCCGCATGATATATTCTAGGAATACAAATATGCATACAAGCAATATCATTTACTATTTCAAATAACAACTCAAATAATTATCTTTTATGTTTGTGTGGTTGCCTCCCGCTTGATCTTCTGTATGTCTTTTGAACTTCTATTCATTCTGTACCACTGTGCATGCTCAAGTGTGCACTAGTGTCATCCTCATGATCTCATACACAAACATACATTCATTAGTATATTATAAATATTATCAAAACATTATAATTCTAAATAATCTTTGAATATGTAAAGTCATGATCATTAGTATTCAGGGTTTCAAGGAAGTCTTCTTTTACTCATGCATATTCTTGTTTGATCATAGTACTCTTCTGGTTAGTTAAATCATCAAGATAAGAGACATCATATGCATAAACCCTTGATTACTAACTTTATGAATAAGCATAACCAATCATACCAAGTATACTTATATAAGGGATCCTAACACAAAGTAAGATTCTAACATGACGTAGGAAAACATACCTGGATTAGTATACCTGCTTAGTTATGTCAAACATACCTAATCAATATCTTCTTTGTTCTCTTCAATGATTTAGAGATCCTATGCTGGAACCTGCATATCTCATAGGTTAAGCATAATAGAACAAATTCATACATACCTCGTAAGTAGAACAAATATTATGGATGAGTCTTTGTCTTCATGATGTCATGGTCATGGAACTTGATTTGTCTTTTGTGATGTACCTGTATCTTGTTAGCCGACAACATCAACCTCACACAACACCATAATGCATTAGTACAATCATATAGCCCTAATCAATGAATGTCTTCGATCATTCACATGCATTCATACTGTTACTAGGGTGATAAGACAATTCTAACATTAATCAAGATTGTACTAATAAATAGCATGAAGACAAACACATTATGAACTTAATCAAGAATCACATTTCAAGACATACCTGAACCTCCTTAAGTCATACTTTTCGAGACTTCTTGTAGTCTTCTTATGTAAGGCCTTAGCCTCAACTGCCCCTGAAATTTGATTTGGAGCTTGATTAGGGTTTGCTAGAGAAACCCTAAAAATTCAATCTTTGACTTTCACACTTCTGAATGGATGGAAGGATGTGTCTTGTTGAGCTAATCAAACTAGCATACTTCAATTTTGAAATCTCCAAAATTTGACCCCTCAAAATTGCCTTTGAAACTTCTGGATCTTCTGGACATGAACCCGAACTAGGGTTTGATGAATCCCACCCTTCTGTCCAATCAAAAGGTTCTATCGAAGGCTCTAAACTCTTATTTTTCTGAGGAGCTTCCAACCGTGGTTACAGACTTCAAAAATTCCAACTTTTGCTAAAGCTCTAATTTTCCATCTTTCCGATCAAAATCCCGAACTGGGGTTTGATCAAGCCTGGTCTTCTACCCAACCAAAAAATTTGATCTTGGTCTCTAAATTTTTATTTTCTTGAGTAGCATTCAGCCGTGGATTCCGATTCAAAAAATTCTAACTTTCTCCGAAACCCTAAATTCCGGAAGCCATGAATGAAGGTGCTCCAAAAAATAATTCTGTTTTGACAGAAATATGTACCTGATTGTTTCTGCTGTAACTCCAAAATTTTCACTCCACAGGGTCTGAAAACGTTTTCTGTGGTATCCTGACCTGTCATCTTTCCAACGCAATAGGTCTGACCTCAATTGGATTTTCTGAGAGAGAGTTATGCCAAGTGTCGCAACGTGACCTGTTTATGGGATAAAACAGGAGAGAAAACTTGTACGGTGTGCCACATGTCACTGGTTAAGCTTCGGCTTCTGAAAAAGTTTCCTAAGATAGTACAGTCTGTGTACTACCTATAAATTTTGACGAAATTTCATTTGGAGCTTCCTAGCCCAAGTTATGTCAAGTGTCGCAACGTGACCTGTTTATGGGATAAAACATGAGAGCTAACGTGTACGACGTGCCACATGTCACTGGTTAATCTTCGGCCTCTGAAAACGTTTCCTGAAATAGGAAAGTCTGTGTACTTCCTGTCACGTTTTACAAAATTTTATTTGGAGCTTCCTAGCCCAAGTTATGACCTTTTTTCCTAGGTCACCTGATTTTGACTGAGATCTGGAAGAGACAGAATCCCTAACTTGTATTGATCATAACTCACAAAGTACAATGAATCTGAGGGTTCCCTTTGGAAACAAGGTACCTGGGGATGTAATATACGACCTGTAAAGGTTTCAGATCCTGAACCTTCACCAAAATGTATTTATAGCGAAAGTTCCACGATGACTGGTTTTTGCTATATAAAACCCTGACCTTCAAATTGTTGCAAGAGAAGCAAGTGTCGTAAGTGCCATACATTGCCTTCCTTCAGGTTAGCTCTGATACCATGTTAAGATTTAATATGATAAGACAGAAAATAGTAGCATTGCATTCCATTTCACAATAATACCATATACATGATCACTGAAGAAACAACAAGCACAGCATAAACACAAGAGACACAGATTTATCCTGGGAAACCCTCATGGGGTAGAAAACCCAGCAAAGCTTCCTCAATATAGATGACCAACAATATACAAAGGTGCAAACCAAAGACATGATCTCCTCCTCCACCATAGCAGACCTCTCCTCCACAAGTGCGCTACTCTCAAGTGAGTGAGTGTGTGTATAAAATGAGGAATACACCTCCTCTATTTATACACTACTCCAACTTGTCTTTTACACAAAACATGTAGGCTCATATTTAACCAATGGGTTAAATACCCCACTACAACTGACTGGGCTGACCCCTCTAGGGTGGTCTAATAACCCTTTGACCCACATAACACACATAGGGCCGACCCCCACTAGGGAAGTCTAATAACCCAAGTTACCACATTCCGACGGAGGAATAAACATCTCCGGATATACAATAAGATCTTCACGGAGGAATGAAACATCTCCGGAATAATAAAGTACAAATATAATATTCTTTGAAGTTACAATATCTCAACACTTTATACATAGCAGATAGAATAAAATTCATGTAATTGAAAGCACTGTCTTCCAAATTCCTTGTAAAGAGTATCTGAGAGAACCTTAACTCTTCTGTACTGCTATACAGAATCATTTTGGTCAAATATGCCTAGAACCGAAAAAATCCGGTATTTTCAAAACAACTTAACTGTGTATGTATTTTTTCTCCCAAAAATTCCTCAAACTTGAGGGATAGAACTGATTCACTTCTAGCCTCCAAGGAACTAACACTAATCCTGAATAACAGGCTTAGTTGTACTTCAGTTATCCATAAGTCTGAGTCTAAACCTGAAAACTGAGCTTTAAAAGATAAAACCAACTGGGTCTTGTCATTAAAAAGGTTGACGTCCAGCGGGTAGGGGGTGTCTGCAATTTCTACATCGGGTTTTAAACAGGCATCCAGGAAAGCTTTACGGATTTCGGGGGAAATTTTCCTGTACAGGGTAACGACTGACTCTTCAGAGGAACTTTCAGGGGCTAGGGCTGGGGACTCTCGTACGGCAAGGGTATTTCCGATGACGGCATCGTCGATGCTATAGACGATTTTGGATTTCTTGGCATTAATTATCACTCGTTGGGGTTCTGAGAAATTTAATGAACAACATGACATGAACTATGGGAAAAGCATTATTTGTTCTAAGCAGAAAAAGATGAAAAAGGACAGGTGGACTCTGTGGACGTCTAACCCCTGTTCGAGCAGAACTTTCAGTCTTCTTTTAATTTCTTGTATAGGGAGTTGAAGGCTTGGGTCAAACACATCACCGTCTTTGTCTTCTAGGGTTAATCTGGCTTTAGAACTGGTAGAGACCTGTTCGTCTACCATTCTATGATTATAAAACACACTACACGCTATAAACAAAGGATTTTGGGACCCTACCTGTCACGGGGAGCTTGAGAGCGACCTTTCACCTGTCGTCCTTTTCGGCTTTTGCACTTCCAGAAGCTTCCAACTCCGACAAGTCCAAGAAAGAAGTGTTTATTTTCCACATGACGCATTGTATATATAAAAATTTTCCGACTAACTTCTGCTCACTTTTGCCAGCTGTCCTTCCTTTCCGTCCCTTGATCTGCTGGGCGTTGCTTCCGAGCCATTGATTTGATTCTTCATTTAACCTTTTTGATTTGACATCTCTTAATCTCCGCTGTAAGATCTCCTACCAGCTTTAAATATTAGCCATCTATTGTACTTAACTGTACATAGGGGTATGGTGGTATCGCGACTTGACTTCTGGTTTTGGATTACCATTTAATCTCCCTCGCGAGGTGTTTAGATGATGACACATGGGAGACGGTATACAACCTCATGACCACCTTTCATGCTTATCTGGGATGCTTCATTATCTTGCGACAATCAACGAGGAGTGTTGATCTAGACTTTAATATATCTACGGCAAGGAGCTATCCGCGTGTCCAGTCTTTGGTACTCTCACAAGTGGAGCCCATTACGTTATTAGCCTTGCATCTCCTGCATCCACTTAGCCGTAGATATGACCCTTTTTGCGTAGAGCTGTTGACCTGCCCGGATCTTTCTGCTGACATGAACACATATCTTCTGCACCATCAGATCTCCGGCTTTTGCACTCCGCGCCATTGATCTTTACCTTATTCCTCTGCTGCAATGGTATCGCAAGACCTTTGGTGGTTTTTTCTTACCGTCGAAACTCTCTTGCGAGGCCTCCTCTGGCTGCCACCTGTCCCGGCGGTTTACCTCTCGCGACCACTCTCTTGTGGTTCTTTTCGTGCAACTTCATCGTGCGAGGGTGATTTGTGGGCCATAGATCTCTTTCGCGGTTCGGATCAATGGTTGGAACCTGTCCGAGCTTTATCTTCCATTTTATTTCCTTTTGGACTATAGGTTATATGTATTTCTACCTATTTTTGATTATTTGGGCTATCTCCTTAGGCTTAAAGTGTCCAAAAACTCCATCTTTCTCACTGTTTCCTTTTTAACTGAGATGTTCTCTTGGTTCTAGCAACCTGGTCCTGAATAGGGAGGGGTTTTGACCATCTTTTCACGGAGTCTATCAGTGGGAAATAGTCCTTCTCTTAGGATTTTGTGCAAAAATTTATAGGTGCCAACAACTGGCTCCAGTCGGGGATGTTATCCTCCCTGCGAGGTAGCAAAGAACTATGTAGACTAAGTTCCTAATCCATTGGGCGGTTTAAACTTCAAAGTTAACAACTTCTTCTGATTTCTTAGAACTACAACTGTATCTGCCGCATATCTGGGATGTTCACACATGAAAAGAAAAAGGAACCATGGCTAGCCTTCTAGACCTCATCTTCTTTTCTCTAGGGTTTCAAGGATTTCAGGTTTGTCGTCAGGGATTTTAAAACAACTGTAAAAACAAATGAAAAATATATACATAGGCTATGGTACATGGAATACCTGCTTCCCTTAGGATAGGTAATGTTTTAAGAATCTCCCATTGACTGGACCTCCCGACTAGGTAGATTCGTCTTGATGTTCCAAGACAAAAGAATTTATTCCTCGGATTGCTGGAATAACATACGGTCCCATCCACATATGGTCGAACTTTCCATGTTTTTCTTCGTTAGGGGCGTTCCACTTCAGAACTAGGTCATTAACTTGAAAATGATATTTCCTTGGCCTTTTTGTCGAAAGCTTCCTTCATTTTCTCTTGATGGCTTTCTATTTTGTCATATGCCTTATTTCTTAGCTCATTCAGCTCGACTATCTGATTTACTCTTCTTTGCATGCGATTTGGTTCTTCTTCTATTTCCTATAATAAACTCACGACATGCAAACCTAGGGAGGATGGAAAAATCACTTTTGCTCCATACACCAACTGAAATGGTAACATCCCGATGGATCTTTTCGTGCTGATTCTGTCAGTCCACAGAGCATACTTTAGCTTTGTGTGCCAGGACCTCTTATTATCTTCTAACAACTTTTTTATGATTCTTACCAGGGTCTTATTTGAAGACTCTGCTAGTCCGTTTCCTTGGGGGTAATAAGCCGTGGAATGATTTAGGATGATATGGTATTTATGGCAGAAGTTAATCATCTTTTTGGAACAGAAAGCTGGAGCATTATCAGTCACAATTCTTTTGGGGCATCCGAATCTGGACAGGATGTTATCTTCCAGAAAATCCATGATTACTCCTTTAGTCGCCCGCCTGGTAGGTATGGCTTCTATCCATTTGCTAAAATAATCAGTAGCCGTCAAGATCCATCTGTGTTGTCCAGAGGAGTTTGGGTTTATTTCCCCAATGAAATCTAAACCCCATTGTTGAAAAGGTGCTTCAAAAATAATAGGATGTAGAGGGAGTGAAACAACCTTTCTTTTTCCATCGAAAATATGACATTAGTGACAAACCACAGTTTCTTTGTAAACATCAGAAAACATAGTGGGCCAGTAGAACCCTACTCTCAGGATTTTATTTACTGTCGCTTTCCAGGAGTGATGTCCCCTGCAGTCCCCTTTGTGGAATTCATCTTTTACGTGTTTAGCCTCTTCAACCAAACAGTTTAGCAGTACCCCTCCAGGGTCTTTCCAATACATATTGTGGTTCATGATACAGTACTTGGCATCTTTTAGTTTTACAGACCTGGCCCTGCTTTTACTTAACCGTACAGGTGCTTGTAAATTCTGTAGTACAAAAACAATGTCAATATACCAAGGAGACTCAGAGAATTCAGGTTTCACCTGTACATTTGCATCCAGCTGGTTTGGTTGAGTCTCCAGAAAATTTAGTTGCAAGGAGTCACAATTTTCTTCGGTCATTAATTTTGCTAACCCTTGGCCTTTCACCAGCTTAGTGGGTTTTATTTTCAAATCATATTCCAGTAACACTGCAATCCACTTGGCCCTTCTGCCTTCAGGATCAGACTGGGGGAAAATACCTTTCACAACACTATTTGGGACATAAGCAATGATGTGTGAGTGTATGATATAAACCCTGAAATCTTTCAGAGATTTTATGAGAGCATAAGCCCGTTTCTCCATGATGTTGTATTTCAGTATCCCGTCCCTCAGTACTCTGCTGAAAAAAGCAATAGGTTGCTGAACATTTTGATCATTTTTTTGCAACAGCACCGCAGCTATTGTATGTTCAGACGCATATGAGAAAACTAGGAAATCCTTAGTAAAGTTTGGGCTAGCCAATACTGGAGCTTCAGTGATAGCTGTCTTGATCCCTTTGAAAGAATCGCTGGCTTCTTCGGTCCATTTTATTTGGTTCTCTTTCCTTAGCATATTTGTAATACTCATTATTTCGACAAAACTCGATATGAATCTCCTTAAAAAACCCACTTGGCCAATGAAAGACTGTATTTCCTTTTTGCTTCTAGGCTCTCCTACTTTCTGAAGAGCACTGACCCTCTCAGGATCAATTTTTATGCCATCTTTGGTGATGATATGTCCTAAAAGATTAGCTTCATCCAGAGCGAAAAAGGACTTTTTGGGATTCAAGGAAATGCCATATTTCCTGCATTTTATGAAAACTCTTTCCAAATGCTTGAGATGTTCTTCATCTGATTTTGAAAAAACTGTTATATCATCCATGTATACCACTACAAATTTATCTTTTTCTTCGGCAAACGCAATATCCATAGCTCTTTGGAAAGTGGCTCCAGCGTTCATCAAACCGAATGGCATCTTAGCATACATGAAGGTTCCCCAAGGAGTTGTGAAAGCAGTTTTTTCCTAGCCTTCTGGTCGTACTTTAATCTGATTATACCCTGAGAAACCATCCATGGTGGAGATTCTTTCGGCTCCTACCACTTGCTGCAAAATGTGCTCCATTTTAGGTAAAGGGTAATTGTCTTTCATTGATGCCTGTTCAGGTTCCTGAAATCAATACAGATTCTGATTTCTCCACTTTTCTTTCTGACTGGGACTAGATTTGCTATCCATTGTGAGAACCATAAGGTAACAATTATCTTCGCATTGAAAAGATTTTTGACTTCTTTCTCTATGATATCTGTTAGCTTAGGATCGATTCTTCTTAATTTTTGCTTAAAAGGTTTCTCACCTGGCTTGAGTGGAATGGTATGCTGTATGATTGATGTATCATACTCCTTCAAGTCTTCATAGGTCCAGGCAAAAGCATGAGTGTGTCTTTTCATCAACTCTACATAGCGTTTCTTTTTTTCAGCTTGTAGTCTTTTAGACAGCTTCACCATTCGAGGATCTTTCTCTGTACCCAAGTTTTGATCTTCTACTGATTCTCGGGCGGGTTCAATTTTGGATTTTTGGCTGCATCATCTTGATCAAAGAGATTTTCCAAGGGTATCAGACCTTTAGGGATGTAATTATTCTTCAATTGAATAATATCCTTACCACCTATCATGTTTTTCCACCCTTGTGTTTTAGCTTCCTCTTCAACATTTTCTTCTTCTACAAAGTTTTCTAGGTTCTCATTTTTAGTATCAATATGCACATTTGCAAACTCATCAGAGAGCTCTAAAAATCTCCTGAGCTGTAAGTCATCTTCAAATACCTGCCAATACTTAGAATTGTCAGGAATAGAAGGTCTGTTTATTATCTCGACCTCATGCTTAGCCTGGGAGAAGATCGGAGTCTTAAATCCTCTAGCAGTAGTCGCCAAGAATCTGCTAGATCATTTTCATGTCTGGGTATTACTCTAATCTTGTGTTCTGTGAAAAAATTCCCAAATAAATACCAAGCTTCATTTCTGTATTCCGTCATTCTTGGGTGTTTGGCTTGGTAACTATCATTTATCTGGTTCACTACCAACTCAGAGTCTCCAAATACTTCTATCTTCTTAGCTCCCAAGTCTTTTAGAGCTCCCAATCCCAATAGTAATGCTTCGTATTCGGCAACATTATTAGTGCATTCAAAAGTTAGCTTGTATGAAAGTGCCCTAGACTCTCTGTTGGGAGGAATGATCCAAACCCCTGCCCCATCACCATTCTTGCTTACATAACCATCAAAATACATTTTCCACCAGCCTTCCTCATTTTTTTCTCTTTCAGAAGCTTCATATTTGGCTACAAACTCCTTATCTTCATCAACTTCCCTATATAAGGGAGGGTTGGGATCACAATGAGGACCATCAACAACAAAAATGGAGGAGCCCATGTTTGTATCAACTGCACATATAGGGTGGATTTCAGGTTTTCTTTTGCTACTGACGACATGCTCCATCCTGCTTTCTCTATACAATCTCCTATTTGCTCCAAACACGGGTATTGTGGCATAAGATAAGTCCATCTGCATAGTTCCTTTCAAATTTGAAACCCCGGATCTTGACAAAAGCATCCCAAACTTCGCAGGCACATCAACCACCACCACATCCATCGTGACACTTTTATCAGGGAGTTGGGTTAGACTTACTACCATATTCTTGATCAGTCCCAAACGTGGTACCTTTCTAGAATCAAAAGAGTAAAGATCTTGGTATGGCCTTGTCACTTCTAATCCTAGCTCTTTTAACACAGATTTTGGCTTTAGGTTATGAGATGCCCTAGAGTCTATTAAGGCCTTGTGTAAGATCTGATCATGGACATTTAGGCTTAAGTAGAAAGGAGGGACTTCTTCGTTGCCTGGTTCTTCCAACTTAGATCCAAAGATTATGATAGGGGCATCATCCGACAACTCTAGAATATCATGCTGGTGTTCATATTTTCCTTTAACCATCTTCATTATCTCTTCCCTGTATTCATTATTTTTCAGTAACTCATTAAGAGGGATGGAGATCTTTACTTTTTATAGTTCAACTCCGAGGCTAAAAGTAGGGGCAGGTTTGATTACCTCTATGATTTCTAGTGGTTTAACCTCTTTTGAAGGTTGATCCTATTCTTCTTTATTTTCAGGTCTTTTGTTTGCAATAGCTTTTTGCTATTTCTCCTCGGTTATTATGCAGCTTGTTGGGTGATTGGAGGTTGGTTCAAAGGAAGCTTTCCTTTACTCATGATAACTTCTCTACTTCTCAATTTTAGCTTTCTTTGAAGATCATCCACAACATTTTGATAACCCATTAGGTATTGTTCGGATTCGAACTCAGGTTTGTTACTAGTACTTCCTTTGTTAAAGAAGTCATGCTCCCTTTCAGTCAGGTATATTTCATGGTCTAGGGAGTCAACAAAATGAATTTGGGCTTCGGTGGGCTCTTCAGCTATTTCATTGTCTACCATATTTTTAGCAAAAGGAGGGCACATCGGTTGTTCTTCAACATTTCTTTGATTTCTTGCAGGGGGCGGTGGTATCCTAAAGTTTGGGTTTCGGATCTGGTTTTCAGGATTTTCTCGGGCAGGAGGCTTGGTATCTATGGTTATTCTATCCATCAACTTTTCCATGGCTTTCATCATGGTATCAAATTTTGCATCATTAGAAGCAGATGAGGTAGAAGTTTGGGTCTCCTGCTTTTTTCTTTCAGCCTCTGTTTTACCCTTTATCTTCCCTGAGGCCATCATGTTAGCCTCAACTTCTAGGGCATCCTTTAGCAAGACAAGCAGGAAGGCAGATTTTATTTCTCTTAATGTACATGAGAAATCTCCATCAGATGCGTCCGCAAAGTGGAGTTTCATAGCGCCTGCTGAGGGTTTTAGATCATCTAGAATAGAATTATATGCCCTCATAAATCGAGCAGAAAATTCGTGTACCGACTCAAAACCTCCTTTCTTGATGTGATTGTACTGGGACAAGACTAGGGCAAGACTTCCTATCATTTCCCATCTTTCTAAGAACATAGTCTTGAACTCTGCAAAATCATTTATGGAGGCATTTGGTAGCAACCTGTGCCATTTTTTGGGTTCTCCAAATAAACTTTGGGCAAATAACCTCATTTTTGCATCATCATGATCCACTTCCTCTAGGTCAATAAAATATTCAAACCTGTCTACATGTTGTATGGCAGAAAAATTTCCCTCTGCATCATAGGAAACGATCCTTTGTGCGTAGTTTTGGGGTAGGTCATGCAAAACAGCTGGTAGGGCTAGAGGTACAAATCTGGCAGCCATGATTACAGGCGGATTTTGTGAAAGGGGTGGGATATGCTGGTAATAGCGCTTAGCTTTTCTAGCTTTGATAGTATCTAATAAATTATGCTAGATAGGATCTAACAAGTAAGATTGAGGATTATTAAGAACTCCTTCACCTAATATTATACAACATTCAGATCTTGATCTGGGTAAAGGTTTCCCAATGTCAATCTCTATATTTAATTCTTGAAAAACAGGGGATTCTGCTTCGGACACAACTTTTTCACTGTCTGAAGTATTAACTTTATCTTTTTCAGCTTTTCATCTAAGCAGAATTTATGGATTATCAACAATTGATGGAGTTTTAGGGATAGGGTTACCTCTGGTATGGATCTTTCTTGAGGCTAGGAGGCCTTGCCGAGATCTTCTTCAGAATTAGGATTTAGCTTCGGAGGTCTTCCCCAGTGGAGCGCTTTCTTGAATATGAATCTTTATGAGTGGAGTTGCCAGGGAAAAAATTGTACAACCCTTAAAGATATGGAAATCTCTGTTTTCCCACAGGGATCTCTCTTTTCTTCGAATCTTTGTCGTTCTTGCAAGGAAAACAAGAAAACTAGCGCTCCCCGGCAACAACGCCAATTTGTTAACACCAAAATTGACCCCCTAAGTTGTGGAGAGGGTAAATCCTGGGTAACTATTAACCAGTCTTTAGTTTACGTTTCTGACCTAACATAAACAGAGAGGGCTCTCTCTTTAACTCACAGAAAGCTGGAAATCATCAAGATTGTCAGTAATGAAGAAACATACCAGCATTCAACATTTAAGATATTCAATGAAAAACAGGTGCAGAGGATCAGATTTCTGCTGAAACAAATTGTTTAAAACCTTGGTAAGAGAATCAGGAGGAGAACTAATGGGAAATGGAGTCAAAAGATGGATCATAAACACATAACAGTGAAGCTGCATAAGAGATCTAAACAGAGGCAAGGTAGCCACCCCCGCATAGTCAAAGAGCTTTAAGGGGTGAAACAAAAGAAGAATGAACAGTCCATCAACATAGGGAATCTAACAAGGATGAATCCTATACCAAATTTAACATAAATTAGTGGTGAAATGCCTGAAATGAAAGGAACAGGGCATTATTTCTATGAATCCCATTCCAATGCTACCCTTATCCAAGCATGAGATAAATTTAACAGAATGAAATACAAAGAGAGATAAACAAATTAACATGGAAAAGGAAAGACAGACTGCAAGAAAGATGACACAGGAATTCTCTGCAAATAACCCAGCCTCAAACACTGCTGATGTATTAACAATAAAATCTAAGAAAACAGAGCTGATCTCTCCTAGGATTCAACCAAATGATTCACTCACCCCTTAGGTCTTCTATTACAATGAATATATAGGTGTTCTGAGACTCATAGTCGGCCTAATCCTAACAGAAAATAGTTGCAAATTTAGTGACAGCTCATCAATACAACTCTGCCACCTATCCTTTCAAAATAGAATTTAAGAGATATCCTAACTACTTTTTACATCCGACAACAATTTTCAGTAGATGACAAATTTTATTACAAAGCAAGACAGAAAGATATTTCTGGGTGCTGCACTATTTAATCTTTTAAACTATTCTTCAAAGCTTCGTCGAGTTCTCCCCCAGTGGCAGTTTCGACTTCTAAATCATGATTTGTATCACTGTGAGTATGTACTTGATTGGGAGACTCATTACATATTTCATGTTCAGGTGAGGGCATGTACTCAACCTGAGAATGCAATGTGTGCTCTTCATCCCTAGAAGACATCTGATCCTTATCTGTGGGAAAAGCCATGTTCTCCTCACTCATTGGAGAATCTCTGTGACATTCAACTTTAACACAAGCACGAATGCTATCATTTTTATCCCTATTACTCTCTTTCAATATAGTCTTTGGTGCAGCCTGATTTCGGAAGGAAGAAAATGAAGCGGATAAAAACCTATATTGTTCTGCTCCAGATGAAATTGCAACCTCTTCCAAACTAAGGACAGACTCAAGTCGCCTGTGTATGTAATCAAAATGGCCCCAAAGAACCTCTATGTGAAAGAAGTGCTTTGCAATCAGCTACTCGAATTTCTGACTCCACCGCACACCTTAGTTGCAAGTTTGAATGTATCATTATTCCCATCAATAGCCTTGAATCTTAGAGACAATTTTTCACTACATGTAAAAAGCTTGAGAGGATTGGGACTTCGTTCTTCGATATCTTGCTTGAGAGCTATAAAATGTTTATCTTGGTTAGGCTATTCTGTTGCATCCAAACATTGTACTCTATGCGTTTACCTCTAGCGTTCAAGAGCACGAAATAAGTCTCATTACAATCCCTGAACTGTTTTCCAATTTATGCATCCTCAAACTAGCAAACAAAACCTAAAATTTGGATGGAGCGAGGCCCTTCAGTCCATGGGTAACTTGCACAATTTGCTCATACTTTGACCGTGAAGCAATACAAAAATCGGGATCAATAGATGACGCCTTTGGGCTAGCAAAGAAAAAGAAATGTCATCGCAGCTTACCCATCCGAGAGGGCTTTCACCCAAAATGACAATATTTCACGTGCTAACTGTAATGACAAAAAACCCTCAGCACTTCGACGCCAATCTCCTCCACACATCGGGTGAATGTTGGGTTTTCCACGAGCGAAGATGCGAAGGCAAAGACTGACTAGAATAGTTGATTGCACTGTCTTTTTGATATCATAAGTACTTAACGTAGCAAGGGCTGCTCCGAGGCTGTATTCTGTCACTGTTATACTCACCCTCTCCCCTTGGTATTGTTTCAGGAGGAGTTCTATCTCGCCCACCACACTATCTCTGGTGCTGTTGGAAATATCATAATATCTCTACCATATAGAGGCCTGGCCTCAGAAGAACCCTTCCGTATATCTTCACAGCTTTCAAAAGCTTCAGGAGGATGAAATGTAGGTAAATGGAGATCACGCACAAATAAACCGGGCTATGGATATTAGTGGAGTGTGAGTGTTTGCGAAACCCTAAGCAATGGAACGCCGGCTTTCAGAAGGGAGTGTGAGTGTTTGCGAAACCCTAAGCAATGGAACGCCGGCTTTCAGAAGGGAGCGCATGCATTCTTGTAATATAGACGTCCCCTGTAATTTATCTACTTCCATCATCATGTGCAGGCAACGCTTCCAGCAGATCTCCTAGATTTTGAACAAATGGCGATAGGGTTTGGGGATTTTTGACACTCCGGCAATATGCAAAAACAAACTGCCAAGAATGGGACCATTTCTCCTTTATAAGACTTCCAAAGTGTGGTATCGTAAGAGCTTGAAGTTGTTTGTAATACCATTTACATACATGCGAATCGCGATGATCTTGAGGAAAGACACGTGGGATAGTGGTTTCCCCCATCGCATGCCTCAATCTGTCCTCCTTTAATGCTATGTGATCAACGCGACAGAATCTGAGCCCTCCATCTGTCCTCTTTGAATGCTGCGCTTTTCGAATTGCATAGAGCCAATATACGTTTTTATTATTTTGCTTTTAGGGACTTATCCTACATGCAATGGGAGAACGGTCTCTTTGGTGTTTATATATCCCATGTATTTCAATGCATACTAAGTCACAAAAGAGAGGAGCCTTTGGCCTTGAGTGCTCGTGTGATGGAGGATACGTGGGGCCCCTCAACTCGGCGCTTGGTCCCATGGTGAAGCCCTTGGTGCTGGGCCTGGATTACGTTTAGCTCCAACTTGGCCCATCATTAAAATATCAAAAAGAACCATTAGCGCCACTTCATTTTCAAAAATTAAAATCTTCATGGAGCCAAAACTTAGGCTTAGTATATTGAAGCCTTTCTCTATAGCATATTTTGGTCGTAGGTTATAATATTTTATACAAGATTAAAAGTATTAACTTCTTGTTTTCACAAGGTTTAAAATAAGCTTGTAAGACTAAAATTTTGCCCAATTTTGAATAATTGTCAAACCATTTTTCTCTTGCGACCATGGTGTTTGCAACTGAAGACAAATGTTCCTTCTCGGCCAAGCTTTGAAAACCCCCCTGTCATGAGAAAAATGTCCTAATTTTGCACCGCCGATGTTGCCAGAAGACAATTAATGTCGCCAAAAGACAATTAATTACAAATTTTTTTGGGGTGCTAACAATGAGGCTAAGGCCTTACATAAGAAGATTACAAGCAATCTCGACAGGTATGACTTATCCAGGTATGTTTCGAGATTTGTTCATAATTAAGTTTATGGTATGTTTGTCTTCATGTTATTATGGTTAGTACAATCTTGATTAAATTTAGACTTGTTGTATCACCTTAATAAAATTATGAATGCATGATATAAGATATTCATTGATTAGGGTGTTGACACTTATGATTGTACTAATGCATTATGGTGTTGTATGAGGTTTATGTTGTCCGCTAACATGAAAGGTACACCAAGAAAGACAAATCATGTTCTAGTTCAAGAACATATGATCATGATGACATGAAGACAAAGATTCATCCATTGTCATGGATCACTTAGAAGATCTATTTACGAGGTATGTATAACTTGGTTCTATAATGGTTAACCTATGAGATATGCATGTTACTAGCACAAGTCATTGAAGAGAACAAGAAGACATCATGTGGGTATGTTAGACATAACTAGCTAACATACCAATCCAGGTATGTTTTTCCTATATCAAGTTAGAATCCTACCTTGTGTTAGGATCCCTTATATAAGTATACTTGGTATGATTGGTTATGTTTATTTTGTAAGTAGTCAAGGGTTTATGCATTTAACTAACCAGAAGAGTCCTATGATCAAATAAGAATATGCATGAGTAAAAGAAGACTTCCCTGAAGCCTTGAATACTAATGTTTATTATCTGTGTTTGAAATGATCATGACTATACATGTTTAAGATTATTGTGTTTTGATAGTATTGAGAATATACTAATGAATGTATGATTATGTATGAGATCTCGATGATAACACAATAATGATACTAATAAGAATGCATAGGGATCGAGGATGAATATAAGTTCAAGGACATGTAATCCAGGAAGCAAAGATCAAGAGGGAGCACGCTCTAGTAGTTTCTGCAAGGATGCGGATATTCAGAGGGAGTTGACCACTTCTCACAATCCACATCAGAATGGAGTTGCAGAAAGGAAGCAAATACTGAGAGGGAGTCAACCCAACAAACAAACAAATATAAGTATTTGAATTATCATTTTTTGCATATTTGATTGTTTAAGTAATACTGTTCAATGATGTATATACTGATGTCCCTAGAATTAGGTTGTGTATTGTGCATATTAGAATAGTTGCATTGATGAACAATATACTACTAATATACATAGGTAAGTGGGTTATGGAACTATACAACATTCCATTGCTACTTATCTAGAATGAAACCTCTTTGCTGACATGTTGGGAGTTGTGCACACTCTTAACAATGTTCTGGTAGAGATTGGAGGCATCTACAATGTCATGGGATATGGATAAATGTTGTATTGAAGCATTGGCTAAATTAATTGCATGATTGTATGACATATTTCTTTATGAGTAAGAATTTTGTTATGAAACTATGAGATGTTTCTAATCATGCAATTTAACTTGTCTTGTAGGAAAGATCGTATACCATCACCTACAAAAGAAGGACTACAACATTTGTTCCAGCAACAAAGTTATCTTTTGAAGATATTGAAGTTCCTAGGATTTGGGATGAAGTAATGGAAGAATGCCATGATCCGTCAATCATGAAGAATGATGGTTGGGATGTAGTCAAGCATGCTGCAGATGGAAACATAGAGAAATACAAAGCGAGATTTGTAGCTCGTGGCTTCTCACAGAAAGAAGGAATCGACTATGAAGAAACTTTTGCTCCTGTAGCCAGCTACACTTCCATCAGATTAGTACTTGCTCTGGCTAAAGTGATGAAATGGAAGATACACCAGATAGATGTCAAGACAACTTTCTTGAATGGTGTAGTCGAAGAGGAAGTGTATATGGAGTAGCCACTTGGTTTTGAGACACATGACGGGAAGTCATATATGTGTAGAACTTGGTATGGTAGGATAGACAAATTCTATCCAGTTTGGACTTTACCAAGAGTAAAGCCGATTCCAACCTTTACTACAAGGTTGAGGAAGGCAATCCAGTGATACTACTTTTGTATGTGGATAACTTGTTTGTTACAGGTGATGATAGATTGATTGCCGACACGCAGTAGAAGCTTGTTTCCGATTTTGAGATGAAGAACTTGTGGATGATGCACTACTTTCTAGGCATGGAGGTGTGGCAAAGTGCAGATGGTATCTTCCTTGGACAAGGGAAGTATGCAGCAAAGATCCTGAAGAGGTTCAGGATGATGGACTGCAAGGACATGGCCACACCTATGGCATCGAACCTGAAGCTTCTGTGTGATGCTTCATCTGAGTCGGTTGATGTCACTATGTATCGTCAGATGATTGGGTCCTTGATGTACCTGACGAACACAAGACCAGATATTTGCTTTGCGGTGAACACATTGAGCCAGTTCCTGACGGATCCGAGGAGTGTTCACCTGGTTGCTATAAAGCATACTCTAAGGTACCTGAAGGGTATAGTTGACTATGGGATCAAGTATGATGTGAATCAAAAGTTTAACCTGTGGGGTTATGTTGATTCAGATTGGGCAGGCAGTGCTGCAGATAGGAAGAACACTTTTGGGTGGTACTTCAGTATGGGATCAGGTGTGATCTCTTAGTTTAGTAGGAAGCAGTCCTGCATAGCACTGAGTACAGCCGAAGCAGAGTATGTTGTAGCCTGTTTGGCTAGTTGTGAGGCAGTATGGCTTCAGAAGCTACTATCTGAGTTATGTGATCTACCGCTGGAGGCTACTGGTATCTTTTGTGAGAAATAGAGTTGTGAAGATGTCTGAGAACCCAGTGTTTCATGACAGGTCGAAACACATAGAGATCAAATATCACTATATCAGGGATATGGTGCAGAGAGGAGCAGTGAAGCTCTTGTATGTTGCGACAGATGAGCAGATTGTAGATGTGTTGACGAAGCCACTAGCCAGAGTGAAGTTCGAGTACTTCAGAGAGAGGCTTGGTGTCCTTCATATCGATGACACTTCGAGGAAGAAGTGATGGAGACATTTGCTGAAGCCATTCCAAGCATGTTGGAAGGAGGATCCTTCACATGGCTGTGGATGTAAGCGCTGGATGATGAGCATCAGGATGATGTTCTAGTTTCTGCTCTGTATGATCAATGAACTTCATAGAACTTTATCAAATTTTATCAGAAATTTTCAATGATTTAGAAACTAATGAAAATCAAATAAAATTTAACGGACATAAATGCATTCCAATCTTCACGTGCTACCCTTCATGTGATGTCTTCAGATATGCATCTCCTATATGGTTGATGAATTTGCTTCCAAGCAAAAAAACAATATAATGAATTTTCTTTGAAGCAAACAAACAAATTAATGAGGAAGTTTTACGTAAAGCAAGCTTAGGTAGAACCCCGAATGCGGGCCCCATCAAGACACATGGGGGGCACGTGCTGGAGGATCCTCGACATGGGAGCCCGAGACGTGGCACCTCGCACCCCACGCACATAAATCACGACTCGCCTCTCCCTCCTATTGATTAATGGATCCTTTGCGAAGCTTCACCTGTACGTCCCCTCGGCTGCTGCCTAGACGTGATCCTGGTACATTCTGCCCCCACGTCGGTCCTCTGCGCATTCAAGACATCTCTCTGTCCATTCAAGTCGTCTCTCAGAACATTGAAATTGATCGTGTGAGTTGGGATTATTGCCCCTTAAATGGGCCTGTGAACAACTATGACTGCATTCTCATCACTCCTCCTCAGCGTTGGTTTTTCTATGCATTTTTTCGTTCTTACCTGTGGATTTGTGTGTGGCTTCACTTAGTGATTTCTGCCATGACCAGGTCGTGCGACACTCGTCATCGGGGAAGCAGGAGCCAGGGAAAAACCTAGGGCCCCCCTTCCACTGGCGATGGTGATGATATTGACGTCTCCTTCACGGTCTGCAATCTGATAGATGAGTGGGAAGGGCAGCTCGTTGCAGATGAATTGGCCTCAAGCGATAATGGCGGCAACATTAACCATTATTTGATTATGGAGAACATGCTAGGCAAGCTCATGGACGACATGATCAAGAACTGGGGCTCTGTGAGAAATTTGGTGCTGGATACCAGAGCAAAACTCATTGAGATGGATAAATGCCTGGAAAATTTGGATGCCACCTTCTCCTAGAACCAGCTCGTCCTCAGAGGTCATGGTCCGGCAATGGTATACATAGGAAGTGGTGGTGCCTCGGTTGCCCAGGATGCTGCCGGTAGTGTCTCCGACGTCCAGATTGTCAGCGGTGTGCCCTCAGAAGGGCCTGCGTTTCCTCGAGCTCTTGCTCCTCCTGTGGATTCTCTTGCACCATTCCCGGTACCGTCCACCATCGACTCTCTTCCCAACAAGAAATTATGTAGCCAAGTAGAACCTGATCTCCTGGGCACTCGTAAATCGGATCCACTCCTTGTCAAGATTCCTGAGGATGAATTTCAGGGTGGCTTCCCAATCCTAGAGGAATTCCCTCCTGAATAATTCTCCTCATGTCAGCTCGGAATATTGCTCAGAGAACTAGTTCTCTTTGCTCTTTTAAGCTTTTTTGCTATAGTTGTTTCAAGCTTTTTTTGTATAATTCTCTCAGCTGCAATGCACACTATGCTCAGATAGTCTTTACTCGGCCTCACCCTAAGAGGAAATTTTTTTGTATGGCCTTCAAAACTCTCTGTAATAGTTTTGTTATCTTTGTTAGATTGGGATGGTTCCATTATCCCAGACCGCCTGAAAGGCTGCCATGCTCTGTAATTTCCTTTCTTTTTCTTAATTAATATACTGTGCAGAATTACAAAAAAAAAGCAAGCTTAGGTAGAAGTCACATAGTAGGAAAACCCGCTAACTTCCTTTATTCAACTTGCTTAAACAATAAGGTTCGACAAAGGCTTTGGCCATGGCGATTTGCAACAATTTTTTTTGGAATTAAATACAAAACTCTAACTAAGGTAGTAGCAAGAGATGTTTCTTTGGCCATGCTATTTCTTTCCCCAATTTGGAGAAGATATTTATTTGATATTGGAAAGTTTCCATCTTACTCTCAAAATATATATAATTTTTATTTATTTTAATTTTAATTTATATTTGAATATAATTTTCTTTTAAAAAATAAATTTAAATTAATTATTTTAAATGTGTTACTAAAAGATTATTTACTATTTATTTATATTAATATATTTATATTAATGTGATATAAAACTACTTATTTATGTTAATATATTTATATTAATATGGTATAAATCTTTTAAATGTAAAGTAAAACTTTGCTACAATAACTAACCTATGAAAATATACTATAAAGATTTATAGTATATTAAAAGAAAAGAAAGCATAATTGATTGTTACATGATTCATAAAATCGAAGGAGTATCACTGAATATTGAATTATTCACGATTAAGTTAAGGTTGACTATTCATTGAAGTCTACCAGGAGTCACAACTATAAAGCAATGTAATTTTAAATAAAGGTGTAATTTTTCCATATGCTAGTAACCTTGGTTTTAACTTTGCATCGACTACATTGAATGGGTGTCTTCCTCAACATTTGCAGTCTAATAATGCAATGTTTATGGTTTTAATTTATCTAATCTTTATAGTTTTATATATATGCTGTCCTAAATGATTTAAATCTAATTTGAGCCGACATTTTATTTTTTTAGAATATTCTATTTTTTTTAAAAAGGACACGTGTCAGATGAGCACGGAAGGAGTTACACATCCACCCCCTACTGGGCTGTAGAATGCGCCTCTTCGATGCAAAAACAATTAAGTAAAATGAAATTTGTAATGATAAATATATATATAATTAAACATAATACAATTTTTAATAATAAATAGATACATAAGTAAAAAATGCTATTCTTAATGATTGATAATTTAAATTTACTACATATTAAAAAACAAATATTTAAATGATACTAATAATTTCAATTTATATATTGTGTTTTTTTTAATAGTTAATAATTTATATTTACATTATACATTAAAAATTAAATATATAAACATTTAAATTTTTTATAGCTATACTTTCAATTTAACTAAAAAATATTAACATTAATAATATAAATTACAGTGAAATATTTGTTTAAAAATTAAATAAAAAATGCATGTATATTTTCATTATTTCAAACCATTCTAAATATGTTATCAATTTAAAAATAAGTAAATACACCTTCAACAAAAAAAAGCAAGAAGCTATTGAATATGAGTTCCTGAAGGATGCTATTGAATATAATTAAAAATAAGTTGATACACTTTAAACGAAAAAAAACTATAGGCCATTGAATATCGGTCCCTGAAGAATGCTATTGAATATAAGTGCCTGTAAGAAGTTCGTATAATTTTCCATTTAGGTAATGCTAAGACAAATGGTGCTTGGGACAAATTGTCCAATGGGAGATCAATGCCAACAAAACTATTGAAAATAATACATTATTTAACTTATAGTTGATCTTGTTCGTGAAAAATATCTAAAACTCTATCTAGATACTTAACATACATCTCTACTTGAACTGTCTTTCAAGATTTTATTGCAAAAAAATTCTCAGAGACCTTTCAGGCAATAAAATTATTCTGGTCAATTAAATCATAAAACTAATATTATCAAAAATTACTGAACTAAAACTAAATACCGTGCAAATATATTCAATTATTTTTAAGTTTCCTTCTAAAAACATCTGAAAAACTCATCAAGATAAAACAAAAGGGTCTAAACTCCGAAAGGGAAAAAGTAAGTTTCCAGAAGGGACAAGTAAGACAAACTCAAAATGATTATTTAGTATATAAACCTTTTGATGTACACACTTTTAAAACCTTACCTTCTCTATTTTTAGCCCGGTAAAACCTTATGGATAAGTGCTGAAAACGATTTCCATTTTCACCCCGTAAAGGTATGCTGCATGCTTGATTAAAAATGCATGAAACAAGAGCATCAGAGAATTAGATATGTCGATAATATAAAACACAACATAAAGTTGATACATTTAATCTGGGCCGGATCAATGCATTAACACTGAACTGGATTAATCCTAAATGAATCTATTTATATCTATGTTGTAACGCCACTCAACATCTTCCTTTTTAATCATGTCAATGAGAAGAACATAGAAATTAAATTTTTTTAAATATCTAAGACCTCTCTTGACCAGTTGTGTCCCATGTTTGTGTTTGGTTATCAATAAAAAGTGTCCTCGTTTAGAACTAGACTCCAATAATTGATTTAGAGTACAGACTAAAATTATTATTTGCAAACCTAGACAGTAATTGCGATTTTCCAACTACAGAATCTTCCAATCACTAACACCTTAAACATGTAATCATTTCACTGGTCAGAATCTCTGCACGGGCTCGCCATCCTACACTCAAAAACCCAAAGTCAACTGAAATTTTATCAAAACCTCTAAATTATTCGCTAGAGAAGAAAAATGCAAAAGCAAATTTAATTTTCACAATCTCAAATCTTCAACAAAAGGTTAAGTCTCAAGGAAACTTCATCAGTATCTTAAACATTTTGAAAATTCGAACTAACTTTCGTGAAAACCTCTAAATTTTGGGTTAAGGAAGCAAATAAAATAGAAACATTTTCAAAATTCAAACTAACTTTCGTGAAAACCTCTAAATTTTGGGTTAAGAAAGTAAATAAAACATAAAATAGTAAAAAAACTGGAAAATAATGTCAAACCGGTTGGTAATTAAAGCTCAAAAAGGAAAGACATGAAAACCTCTATAATCCTCAGCTGAATTTTAAGTTTTGTAAAAACTATTTAAATCTCTGACAAAATAAACATGCCACCTACATTACATTTCTGCAAACGTAGACTCGATCATTCTGACAAAGGCACGACACTCCACATTGCGTACTAACTCCGGCCAAATGTGGAGTGATTTCCGCCCAACCTTTTCCTTTATTTCACACAAGCCTCAAAATTCTACTGCATAACTTAGAATGTACTTGCTGATAGATGATATCAGTCGGTGCTATCTTATAGGTCCCCAAAAAGTGCCACGGTGCTACAACAACAAATACCTACTATGACTGTTTAATAAAACCCAGCAAGATCGTGAATTCCTGTGAAAATTCAGAGTAAATCATGCCGTATGTCGTGGGAAACTTGAGTAATTTGAATGTACAATGGAAAAAAACCCCTTTCTAATCTATTGGAAAAAAAATCAAGAGCTTTGGGCCGATGTCTATCCCTCCATCAAATTCATCACACCCACCAAAACAAAATTTATTCCCAGAAAATATACAGAGTCATTCAACGCTGAAAAAAAGATAAATTTTTTGACCTCAAAACAATTACAAGATAAAAAAAAATAGATGCATTGTTCCACGCTACATCAAATTACTGTAAATTGAAACAACACAACACACAGCTAGAGTAAACACTGAATAAACCCTCTTAATGCAACAAGCAGAAAATACATACACAAGAACTGATATTTCCTTTCTATTATACAATAGAGTCTGCCCAACAAGTATTGTAAGAGAAGTCACTGATACAAGAAAAGCGAACTTGAGATTGTCAGATGTCATAAAATGGCAGATGAGTGTACGTCAGTAAAATATTTCAACTAAGCTATAGTGTAGCTATAATGTATGTGAAAATTATATTTATGTTATAATTTTTTGTAATTCGTGCAATGATAAAAAATTTCAAATCTAGAGCTCTCACCCAATGAACTTTGAAAAAAAAACATAAAAACCAAAATTCAAAAATAATGTTATATGTATTGACTTTGTACAATATAATGTCTTGTGAAGTTTGATTTTCAAATTAATTGCAAAAGGCGGAACATATAGTCTCTTGCCTACGGCAGAGACTAAAAAATGTGTGGGCACTAGAGAGTAAGTATGTTATTTCCAATCTTCATTGTTGGATTGATTTATTATTTGGTTGCAAGCAATGTGGAAAACCACTTGTAAGGTATGGTTCTTTTATATGAAATATTCATGTAAAATTTTGCATTAAAATAATATTTTGGTTTTAGTCAACAATTAATTTTGAAGTTCTATTATTATTATTATTATTATTATTATTTTTTTTCTCAATGTGTTGTATTTTTATTTTTTGATTTTACTCTAGGCATGAATTATATTACTATATAAAAATATTACATCGCTTGGAGATATACTTCTTTTTAGGGAGGGATTTCTAAGCCTAACTTTATAAAAACTGAAAGTGTGATAATAGATTATTTCCAAGCCATTAGCCTAGAGGCTTATTTGGCAAAAAATAAAAATAAAAGAACTAAAAGAGGGAGCCTCTTATTTGCTAATAGTATGATCTAGAGATGAATATATCATGATTACAAAATGAAGGTCTCCTTAAGTGACTTAATCCTTTCTTCTAAACCCTATAGACTTAGAGGGTCTATGAAGATCCTATGATTTGACACAAAAAAACCAACAAATAAGAGAACCATGAAACTCGAGGAACAATATTATTGCTCATTGTCTTAGTCTAGGTCTATAAAGATGAAATCAGTCCAAGGGAGCTATTAAAGGTCCTCAGTATTCTCCTCCTCGACATCCTTCTCCTAAAATCAGGTTCTTCCTACACTACTCTATCCTTAAGGCCCATGTTAGAGTTTGCACTTTAATTCAACTATGTTATATATTTAAACTGAAAGATAGACAAGCACAACAAAATACAAAAGACACAAGAAATTTCGTCGGGTAAACCATAAAGGAGAAAACCCCGCAAATTCCTCAGTAATAGAATTGTCACTAATACAATATCAAACAAGATAGAAAACCCAAATATAAGATTCCTTCTGCAACTTCTCTCTTTCTCCTCCAGCGAACATGTCTTCTCTCTCACTTGGTGTGAACTTGCTTGAGTGAGTGTGATGTCCAAATGAGAGAGTAACCCTCTCTATTTATACTTTAATTGTGAGTGACCTAATTCCTCAATGGAATCGACTTCTCTAACTGAATGGGTCGACTTCTCTAATTATGAGTAACCAAGTTATGCAGTAGAATTTCGAGGCTTTTGTGAAATAAAGGAAAAGGTTGGGCGGAAATCACTCCACATTTGGCCGGAGTTAGTACGCAATGTGGAGTGTCATGCCTTTGTCAGAATGATCGAGTCTACGTTTGTAGAAATGTAATGTAGGTGGCATGTTTATTTTGTCAAAGATTTAAATATTTTTTACAAAACTTAAAATTCAGCTGAGGATTATAGAGGTTTTCATGTCTTTCCTTTTTGAGCCTTAATTACTAGCCGATTTGACATTATTTTCCAGTTTTTTTACTATTTTGTGTTTTATTTACTTTCTTAACTTAAAATTTAGAGGTTTTCACGAAAGTTAGTTTAAATTTTGAAAATGTTTCTATTTTATTTGCTTCCTTAACCAAAAATTTAGAAGTTTTCACGAAAGTTAGTTCGAATTTTCAAAATGTTGAAGATAATGATGAAATTTCCTTGAGACTTGACCTTTTGTTGAAGATTTGAGATTGTGAAAATTAAATTTGCTCTTGCGTTTTTCTTCTCTGGCGAATAATTTAGAGGTTTTGATCAAATTTCAGTTGACTTTGGGTTTTTGAGTGTAGGATGGCGAGCCCGTGCGGAGATTCTGACCAGTGAAATGATTACATGTTTAACGTAATAGTGATTGGAAGATTCTGTAGTTGGAAAATCGCAATTACTGTCTAGGTTTGCAAAGAATAATTTTAGTCTGTACTCTAAATCAATTATTGGAGTCTAGTTCTAAACGAGGACACTCGTTATTGATAACCAAACACAAACATGGGACACAACTGGTCAAGAGAGGTCTTAGATATTTAAAAAAATTTAATTTCTACGTTCTTCTCCATGACATGATTAAAAAGGAAGATGTTGAGTGGCGTTACAACATAGATATAAATAGATTCATTTAGGATTAATCCAGTTCGGTGTTAATGCATTGATCCGACCCAGATTAAATGTATAACCTTTATGTTGTGTTTTATATTATCGACATATCTAATTCTCTGATGCTCTTGTTTCACGCATTTTTAATCAAGCATGCAGCGTACCTTTACGGGGTGAAAATGGAAATCGTTTCAGCACTTATCCTTAAGGTTTTACCGGGCTAAAAATAGAGAAGGTAAGGTGTTAAAAGTGTGTACATCAAAAAGTATATATACTAAATAATCATTTTGAGTTTGTCTTTCTTGTCCCTTCTGGAAACTTACTTTTTCCCTTTCGTAGTTCAGACCTTTTTGTTTATCTTGATGAGTTTTTGAGATGTTTTTAGAAGGAAACTTAAAAATAATTGAATATATTTGCACGGTATTTAGTTTTAGTTCAGTAATTTTTGATAATATTAGTTTTATGATTTAATTGACCAGAATAATTTTATTGCCTGAAAGGTCTCTGAGAATTTTTTTGCAGTAAAATCTTGAAAGACAGTTCAAGTAGAGATGTATGTTAAGTATCTAGATAGAAGTTTTAGATATTTTTCACGAACAACATCAACTATAAGTTAAATAATGTATTATTTTCAATAGTTTTTTTGGCATTGATCTCCCATTGGACAATTTGTCTCAAGCACCATTTGTCTTAGCATTAACTAAATGGAAAATTATACGAACATCTTACAGGCACTTATATTCAATAGCATTCTTCAGGGACCAATATTCAATCACCTCTTGTTTTTTTTCATTTAAAGTGTATCAACTTATTTTTAATTATATTCAATAGCATCCTTCAGGAACTCATATTCAATAGCCTCTTGCTTTTTTTTGTTGAAGGTGTATTTACTTATTTTTAAATTGATAACATATTTAGAATGGTTTAAAATAATGAGTGTTATTTAAAAATACAATTATTTTGTGATATGATTAATGGATGAAATTATTTTTGTTGCAAAATTTTATTAAAATAATTATGGTGAAAATATACACGCATTTTTTATTTAATTTTTAAACAAATATTTCAATGTAATTTATATTATTAATGTTAATATTTTTTTAGTTAAATTGAAATTATAGCTATAAAAAATTTAAATGTTTATATATTTAATTTTTAATGTATAATGTAAATATAAATTATTAACTTTTCGAAAAAAAAACACAATACATAAATTGAAATTATTAGTATCATTTAAATATTTGTTTTTTAATATGTAGTAAATTTAAATTATCAATCATTAGCAATATGATTTTTTACTTATGTATCTATTTATTATTAAAAATTGTATTATGTTTAATTATCTATATATTCATCATTACAAATTTCGTATTACTTAATTGTTTTTGCATCGAAGAGGTGCATTCTATGGACGAGTAGGGGGTGGATGTGTAACTCCTTCCGTGCTCATCCGACACGTGTCCTTTAAAAAAAAATAGAATATTATAAAAAAAAAAAATGTCGGCTCAAATTAGATTTAAATCATTTAGGACAACATATATATAAAACTATAAAGATTAGATAAATTAAAACCATAAACATTGCATTATTAGATTGCAAATGTTGAGGAAAACACCTATTCAATATAGTCGATGCAAAGTTAAAACCAAGGTTACTAGCATATGGAAAAATTATATCTTTATTTAAAATTACATTGCTTTATAGTTGTGACTCCTGGTAGACTTCAATGAATAGTCAACCTTAACTTAATCGTGAATAATTTAATATTTAGTGATGCTCCTTCGATTTTATAAATCATGTAACAATCAATTATGCTTTCATTTCTTTTAATATACTCTAAATCTTTATAGTATATTTTCATAGGTTTGTTATTGTAGAAAAATTTTATTTTACATTTAAAAGATTTATGCCATATTAATATAAATATGGCATACTCCATAATCCCTCTCTCCAGTGTCGACAATTTCTCACCACTCATGGGATACTCCTGAATCAGCTTTACCAGGGTATCCATCCAATTCGTTAGAAAAGAAACCCTAAATGACGCAGGAGTAATTACCTCCCCATTCCCCAGTGCATTTAGAATCCGATCAAGTAAAATATCTACTTTAACTTTCGCATGAGCAACGTGACTGTATTTTGCTGAAACACAAAGGTCACCGTCCTCGCAAAACATTATAATAAAGGTTTCATAAAGTTTCCCATCACAGCGCTATCTGATTGGTCCACCTGGATGCCACTTGCCAACATACCTGCCACTTGTCAACAATATATTGGTCCATCTCATCTACCATGTCACCATCTCGGCCATGTGGTACCCTTTGGTGATGCCACGTGGCACTTGCATGTTGAATGTACATGCCACGTGGCACCCTATGGGTGTGCCATGTGGCCCCTTTTTTGCCACTTTTTACTTGTTTTGTCGAAAGTTCATAACTCATTAAATTTCTCATCCGGAGGCCATTTTGCGTGAAACGAACGTCACTGGAAATCTCACGTCAAGCGTTACGCAGCTGCAAGCTTCTATTTGCAATTTGAAGAATTTAATTCTGATCGATCTCATAGAGCCTCTTAGATCAAACCTTCCCACTGGGAATTTTTTGGACTACCAAAAGCCTTAATCATTCAAAATTCAAGTGAGGACATGTTCGTCTCACTTGTCCCATATCATTTGTCCATTCTCCTTGGAACCACCTCGTGAGAAGAACTCCCATAAGAGAAGACTAGCATGGGCACTTGAAGCAATGCAAGATGTAGAGAAGTATGGTGCTCCAGATGGGACACTTAGAGAAATAAAGAGACCCAGACCATACTCCAGCCATGTGGCCCTACTATGTGACATCATTGATAAAGAACCTTCCAACTATGGAGAAGCAGTAGAAAAGAAGGACTGGAAGGATGCCATGATCGAAGAGTACCAGTCAATTATGAAGAGTGATGTCTGGGAGATAGTTCCAAGACCAGTAGGGAAGTTTGCTGTGACTTCAAAATGGATCTACAAGATCAAGCATGCTGCAGATGGTAGCATCGAAAAACACAAGGAAATATTTGTGGCTCGTGGATTCTTCCATAAAGAAGGCATAGACTACGAGGAGACATTTGCACCTGTAGCAAGATACACATCCATCAGATCTATACATGCCTTAGCCACAATAACGAAATGGAAGGTACACTAGATGGAAGTCAAGACAACATTCTTGAATGGTGTAGTTGAAGAGGAAGTGTATGTGGAGAAGCCACTGAGATTTGAGACACATGACAGACAGACTCATGTGTGCAAGCTAAATAAATCCTTGTATGGTTTGAAGCAAGAACCAAGGACATGGTACGGCATGATGGACAACTTTCTGATGATCTTGGGCTTTACCAAGAGTAAATCAGATTCCAACCTCTACTTTAAGTTTGAGGGAAAAAGACCAGTGATATTACTATTGTATGTAGATGACCCGTTTGTAACAAGGGAGGTCGAATTCATTGTAGACACAAAAAGAAGGCTTGCCGTAGAGTTCGAGATGAAGGACCTGGGAATGATGCACTACTTATAAGGCATGGAGGTGTGGCAGATTTAAGATGGGATTTTCCTTGGTCAAGAAAAGTATGCAGTGGAGACTCTAAAGAGGTTCAGAATGATAGACTGCAAGGAAATGTCCACACCAATGGCATCAAACTTGAATCTATTGTGTGATGGTTCTTCAGAGACAGTTGATGCCATTATGTACAGGAAGATGATTGGTTCGTTAATGTACTTGACGAAAACGAGACCAGATATATGCTTTGCTATGAACTACATGAGTCAATTCATGATAGATCCGAGACATGTTCACATGATTGCTGCAAAGCATGTATTGAGGTACCTGAAGGGTACAATTGAGTATGGGCTCAAATTGTTAAGTTTTAAATCAAATAGACTAGCAATATCACTGAAAGAAACATAATCACAAGATAGACATAGAAATTACCCTGGGAAACCCTCATGGGGTAGAAAACCCAGCAAAGCTTTCCTCAATAAGATGATCAACCAAAATACAAGATGTGCTCCAAGACTCGTCCTCCTTCTCTATCTTCCAGACAGACCTCCCAGACACAAGTGCGCTACTTTTCTGAGTTGTAAGTGTGTGTCAAATGAGGAGCTCCTCTCCTCTATTTATACTAGATCCCAACTGACCAAAAACCCTAATGGGGCCGACCTCTACTTGAGAAGTCTAATAACCCCTAAAATATAAACTCAGGGCCGACCCCCACATGGTGGGTCTAATAACCTTAGTTCCCACACACCATCGGAGGAATAAACATCTCCGGATACATAATAGAATTGCCTCGGAGGGATGAAACATCTCCAGAGTAATAATGTACAAATATAATATTCTTAGAAGTTACAATATTCAACACTCCCCCTTAACGAGAAGGATATTATAACAATATATGCAGGAGTAAGGAGTCATCATCTACATCATACATGATACATCTCTATATCATTAGAAGCTTTCTTCAATACATCATTATTAGTAACTCAACTAGTTACTGGAACATCAACATTAGTTATTGTCATCACACGATCATCAACATCGTCATTATCAGCATCGTCATCATACGATCATCAGCATCGTCATCATACGATCATCAGCATCGTCATCACACGATCATCAACATCGTCATCATATGATCATATTACAGGATGATCAATCTTGCTCTCTTTAGGACATAGGTCCATGGATGATGCAATCCTGTCATGTACCTTTTGAACCAAGGTCCAAGGACGATCCAGTCCTACCATGTACGTTTTTGAACCGAGGTCCAGGGATGATACAGCCCTATAATTCAATTTTCGGAGACCTCATGCCTATGGCTCAATTCAAGGGACCAAAGTCCAAGGACGATCCAATCCCCTTACCTGTTCATTCATGATTTTATTTTCGGAAACATCTTGTCTACAGCTCAATTCAAAGGACCAAAGTCCGGGGACGATCCAATCCCCACCGTACATTTAGGACTATGTCCAAGGATGACTTAATCCTCAACCATACATTTAGGACTATGTCCAAGGATGACTTAATCCTCAACCGTACATTTAGGACCATGTCCAAGGATGACTTAATCCTCAACCGTACATTTAGGACCATGTCTAAGGATGACTTAATCCTCAACCGTACATTTAGGACCATGTCCAAGGATGACTTAATCCTCACCGTGCATTTAGGACCATGTCCAAGGATGACTTAATCCTCACCGTGCATTTAGGACCATGTCCAAGGATGACTTAATCCTCACCGTACATTTAGGACTATGTCCAAGGATGACTTAATCCTCAATGTCCAAGGATGAATTAATCCTCACCGTGCATTTAGGACCATGTCCAAGGATGACTTAATCCTCACCGTACATTTAGGACTATGTCCAAGGATGACTTAATCCTCACTTGTCCACTAAGGACTTCATTCTCGGAGACATATGTCTATGGCTCACTTTAGGACCGAAGTCCAGGGATGATCCAATCCCCACATCAATATAGATACTAGTATCCTCATTCATACAAGTACATCACTAAAATATGTATTCTCATCAATGCATCAAAGCACATATACATATATCGTGCATCCTCATCAATACATATATCATCAAAGCATGTATATAAATCATCAAAACATGTATCCTCATCAATACATATATCATCAAAGCATGTATTCTCATCAATACATAAATCATCAAAACATGTATCCTCATCATCAAAACATGTATCATCAAAGTAAAAGAAAAAAAAATAGTGTAAGTGTTGTAAGAAGTCTAAATCTAAATAAGCATAAATAACTAAGAATGGTAAACATGTATCCTCATAATTAGTGACGATACTACTCCCCCTTTCGAGGAGGGTCTTTTAGAGCTACACCAATCTTGTCTGGGAAGTGTTCAAATTTCACACGAGACAGGGGTTTGGTTAATATATCAACAACTTGTTCTTCAGTACTTATATATTCGAGTTTGATAGCTCCTCTCTGCACCATGTCTCGTATGTAAAAGTATTGGATCTCTATGTGTTTTGATTTATTGTGGAATACACGATTTTCTGTCATTTTGATGCAACTTTGATTGTCACACATGATCACAGTGGGATCCATCTCTAAATCAAATATTCCAGATAATAGTTTTCGAAGCCATACTACCTCACAGCTAGCGGAGCAGGCAGCTATGTATTCTGCTTCAGCAGTACTGAGAGCCACACTAGATTGTTTCTTGCTGAACCATGAGATAATGGCAGATCCAAGACCATAGCATCCACCTGATGTACTCTTTCTGTCTGAGATACTTCTTTCCCAATCATAGTCTGAGTAACCATGTAAATTGAGTTCATGATTTCTAAGATAATATAGACCAAAATCTAAAGTACCCTTTAGGTACCTCATCACATGCTTTGCAACTATTAAGTGAACCTTTCTGGGTTCTACTAGCTATTGACTTAGGGTATTTACGGCAAAGCATATATCTGGCCTAGTATTAAATACATTAAAGACCCAATGATTTGTCTATATAGAGTTATGTCCACTAATTCTGATGTGTCATTAATTAATAACTTCAAGTTGGAGTCCATGGGAGTGGCCATGGCTTTACACTCCAACATATCAAATCTTTTTTAGAATCTCCACAGCATACTTACCTTGATTTAGAAAGATTCCTTTTGGTTCTTGCCATACTTCTAGACCTAAGAAGTAGTGCATTAATCCGAGATCTTTCATCTCGAATTCTGAAGAAAGCTTCTTCTTGCATTCAATAATCTGTTTCTCATTTCCGGTTAGAAATAGATCATCTACATATAATAGTAGTATAACTGGTTCATCATTCATTACCTTAAAATAAATATTAGGGTCAGCTTTACTCTTGGTAAAGCCCATGCTTGTTAAGAAATTATCAATCCTTCCGTACCAAGCTCTGGGAGCTTGCTTTAATCCATATAATGCCTTTTTCAATTTGCATACATGAGTTCTCCCATCTTTAACCTCGAACCCTTGTGGTTTCTCTATGTACACTTCTTCTTCAATTACACCATTCAGAAAAGCTGTCTTAACATCCATTTGATGCAGTTTCCACTTCATCATAGATGCAAGTGCCATGATAGTTCTAATTGAAGTATACCTAGCAACTGGTGCAAATGTTTCTTCATAGTCAATTCCCTCTTTCTGAGAGAATCCTCGGGCTACAAATCTTGCCTTATATTTTTCAATGCTACCATCTGCAACATGTTTTATCTTAAAAATCCATTTGGAAGAAACCACACTTTTATCTTTTGGTTTGGGAACTATATCCCAAACATCATTTTTCATTATTGACTGATATTCTTCTGTCATTGCTTCTACCCATTCTTTCTTTTGAGCTGCCTCTTCATAGCTAGTAGGATGTTGATCCACAAGATCACACATCAAGGCTACATAGTTGGATACTAGCTTTGGTTTCTTTCTTTCTCTAGTGGAGCCTCCAGGAGCTCCATATCTTTCAACTCCTTGAATAATGTCTCTAGCCCATGCTGGCCTTCTTTTCCTAGATAAATCTGAAATAGGGGGTTCTTGTGGTTCTATCATGTCATGATCCTCTGGAGTATCATCTTCAGGAATGTGCACAACTTCGGTGATTCTAGGAGGTGTATCTTTTTCATAGATTTCTTCAAGTTGACACTTCCTGGATTTCTTGAGAGCTGCTTCTTCATCAAATGTTACATCTCTACTTATTTCCATATGATGAAAACCTGGTATGTAAATTCTGAAGGCTTTGGATGATTCAAAGTATCCAACAAATATTCCCTTCTTACCAGAAGGATCCAACTTGGTTCTCTTTTCTTTTGGAATGTGAATGTACATAGGACAACCAAATATTTTGAGATGACTTACCTCAGGCTTCTTTCCTGTGAACACTTCTTCTGGAGTTTTGAATTCAAGAGCACTATGGGAAAGTCTATTACGCACATATACTGTTGTCCTAGCTGCTTCAACCCATAAATACATAGGTAGATCTTGATCATGTATCATAGTTTTTACAGATTCCATTATGGTTCTATTCTTTCTTTCAGCGACCCCATTTTGTTGGGGATTGTAGGGAGTGGTTAGTTCCCTCTTGATTCCAGCTTCCTTACAAAAGTCTTCAAAATCCTTTGAAGTATATTCTCCCCCATTATCTGTTTTGAGAATCTTGATTTTCTTTTCTGAGAGATTTTCTATTAAGGCCTTGAACTCTTTGAATTTTTCAAAAACTTCATTCTTACCTTTTAGAAAGTATATCCATGTCTTCCTTGAATAGTCATCAATGAATGAGAGATAGTATTCAAAACCACTTAGGGAAGTGGTGGGCATTGGTCCACATACATCTGAATGTATTAGCTCCAAAATGTTCTTAGTCTTTGTTTCACTTTTTGGAAAAGGGTTCTTGATATTCTTCCCTTTTTCACATCCTTTGCATGAGCCATTATGATCAACCTTTAAGTCTGGTAAACCTATGACCACCTTGCTTACATAGGGTAGGGATTTATAGTTAATGTGAGCTAATCTTCTGTGCCATAGCTCACTGGGGCTAGATGTTTCATGAGCAAGGGCAACTTCTGGACGTCCCTTGAGCTTATAGAGGCCTCCTTCCTCTTCACCAATGACAACTGCATCTTCAATAGATTTTCCTTTGGGCCACATAAGTACTTGACCATCTATGAAGGAAACTCTAAAAACTTTCTTATCTAGTGCTGAGATAGAGAGTAGGTTCTTCTTCAATCCTGGCACATATAAAATTTCTTTCATCTTCAAGGGTGTTCCAGAATCTAGCTTGTAGCTTGATTCACCAATCCCCTTGATGGGATATTGGTAATCATCTCCTAGAGATACCTTTTGTGTAGAAGAATTTTCTTCAAGATTTGAGAAAGTATTTCTTTGACCTGTCATGTGCTTAGAAGCACCACTATCAATGAGCCATGTGTCTTCTCCAGGAGATACAGATCCAGAGAGTGCAGAGAATAGGACATATTCTTCTGGATTTTCTTTCTTTACTTTAGATCTTTTCCTTCGAGGCCTTTCCTCTTCCTCTTCCTCTTCTTCTTCTTCTTCTTCTTCTTCTTCTTCTTCTTCTTCTTCACTATCATCTTCTGCCATATGTGCATGATGTCTTTTGTGTACAAACTTCTTCTTCTTTTGTGAAGGACAAGATCTGACAATGTGTCCTAGTTTAAGACAATTGTAACACTGGACTGTGGAGAGATCCTTACTGGATTGGGTCCTCTACTCCTTTTAAATTTAGAGAAGTGTTGAGATCCTTTGTGGTCAACTTTCTTGAAGTGACCCATTCTTCTTCTCTTGGTGTGAGTAACCAAGGCTTGGTCATCCTCCTTGAGAAGTGCTTCTCTGTTGGCTACCCTAGCTTCTTCTTGAACACAATCCTCCCATACTACATCAAACTTCATACTTTCTTTTCTGGCACACATAGTTTGTATAAATGACTCCCAAGGTCTAGTGAGGCCATTTAGAGCAGTCATCACAAGTTCATCTTCATCAAGAGTATCACCAATGGAATCTAGTTGCTCCTTGATTTGGGAGACCCTTGAGAAGTAGTCTTGAATGGATTCTCCTTTGTTCATCTTGGTACTCTTCAACTGAGTTCTTAGGTCCATTTTCCTATTGATGTTCTTTTCCTCATACATTCTTCCTAAGGCATCATACATTTCCTTCGGAGTTTTCTTGGAAGCCACTTGGGGAATCAAGTGGTCTTTAATAGAATCAACTATGATTCTATTTTCCCTAATCAAATCCTTTCTTTGCTTCTCTTTGGCTTCATCTCCTTCAGGTTCTGTAACTTCATCCTTGATGTACTGAGCAAGATCATTCTCTTCAAGAATGAGACCAATTCTGTATTTCCATGCCCGGAAATTCTCTATACCTTCTAACTTGTCTTCAAGCTTAGTGCTTGGAGCCATATTCTCTTGGGGGAGTCCAAGAGACAAGAGATAGAATAGTACTTACCTGGAAACTTTAACTCTTTTAATTTTCCGGATCCTGGGACAGAATTTATGGTTTATCGCACTTTTGGTAAAACTAGGGTTTGACTTTCCCGTAGTTCTACTCAACCAAAAAGTTCAATCTAGGGCTCAAAAGATTGGTTTTGAGAAGGGCTATCTAGCCATGTAATCAGAATTCAACAATAGCAACTTTTTGCAGAAACCCTAATTTTCACCGGAGAGAGAGAGAGAGATATTCTTACCTTATGAAAGATGTCCTATTCAGGCTAGCTATGATACCATGTTAAGTTTTAAACCAAATAGACTAGCAAGATCACTGAAAGAAACATAATCACAAGATAGACACATAAATTACCCTGGGAAACCCTCATGGGGTAGAAAACCCAGCAAAGCTTTCCTCAATAAGATGATCAACCAAAATACAAGATGTGCTCCAAGACTTTTCCTCCTTCTCTATATTCCAGACAGACCTACCAGACACAAGTGCGCTACTTTTCTGAGTTGTAAGTGTGTGTCAAATGAGGATCTCCTCTCCTCTATTTATACTAGATCCCAACTGACCAAAAACCCTAATGGGGCCGACCTCTACTTGAGAAGTCTAATAACCCCTAAAATATAAACTCAGGGCCGACCCCCACATGGTGGGTCTAATAACCCTAGTTCCCACACACCATCGGAGGAATAAAAATCTTCGGATACATAATAGAATTGCCTCAGACGGATGAAACATCTCCGGAGTAATAATGTACAAATATAATATTCTTAGAAGTTACAATATTCAACACAAATATGAGATGAATCAGAAGATTAACCTACATGGTTATGTTGATTCAGATTGGGCAGGCAGTGCCACAGATCGGAAGAGTACTTCAGGATGTTTCTTCAGTTTGGGATCCAGTATCATCTCTTGGATTAGCATGAAGCAGTCATGTGTGGAAATAAGTACAACCGGAGCAGAGTATGTTGCAACTTGTTCAGCTATATGTGAGGTTGTATGGCTTCAGAAGCTACTATCATATTTGTTTGATCTCGAGCTAGAGGTGACTTGTATCTTTTGTGACAACCAGATTTGTGTGAAGTTGTCTGAGAACCCGATGTTCCATGACAGTCCAAGCATATCGGGATCAAGTACGACTATATCCAAGATATGGTGCAGAGAGGAGCAGTAAAGCTCTAGTATGTGGCGACAGATGAGAAGACAACCAATGTGTTGACCAAGCCATTAGCAAGAGTGAAGTTCAAGTACTTCAGAGAGAAGCTTGGTGTTATCTAGATTGATGTTCCTCGAAAGAGGGAGTGATGTGACTGGAAAACGCAAGTGCACCAGGGTTGTATCTTACATGGTGGAAAATGTAGGTGGTTCGCAAGGACATAATGCATTTGGGATGCTCCTGGGAAGTATCTACATGTTTGAAGATGCTGGTAGGTCCACGGGTCATAAAGCATCTTGGATGCACCTGGGTTGTATCTTACATGGTGGAAGACATATGTGGTCCGAAAGGACGTAATGCACTTGGGATGATCCTGGGATGTATCCACATGTTTGAAGATGCAGGTTGATTGAGAGAGTCGTTGCTGTGAATATTTAATTAATATTATTATTTATAAATTAATAGATTATTAGTTTACTAGTGAAAGGTCGTAACCCTTCGTTATGATTGCTCAAGCCCTATAAAGGAGACCTTATTGTAAATTTATCATCATCATCTAATATATTATTCTTACTTATCATTCAATATGAAAGTCGGATTCAACTATTAACAGTCCAACTGGATACGGTTGTTGCATTTGGTATCAGAGCGGATTCGCTCCTCGCACTGAGCTCGTTTTCGGCTCCTCTCTCAGAGCGGATTCGCTACTTCAACCTGAGCTCAGATTCGGCTCATCCTCCCTCTCTCATCTCCAAGCTACTATTTTATCCATCCTTCCCCTTCTTCACTGCCACTCCCTCCTTCCGCTGCTCATCCCACGCTCTCCCATTCGCCCAGCCTCCTCCTCCCTCCACTCACTCCTCCACGCTAGCACCTTCCTCGCAGTCCTTCTGCCCTTGCACCTACGCCCTCCATATTTAATTAATATTATTATTTATAAATTAATAGATTATTAGGTTAATAGTGAAAGGTCATAAGCCTTCGTTATGATTTCTCAAGCCCTATACAGGCGAGCTTATTGTAAATTTATCATCATCATCTAATATATTATTCTTATTTATCATTCAATATGAAAGTCGGATTCGACTATTAACATTCCAAACAGATACGGTTGTTGCAGTCGTAATACATATGGGATGTATCCACGGGCTGGAAGACGCAGATGTTGTTGGGATGTATCCACTGGGTGGAAGATGCAGGTTGACTGAGAGAGATACATAATACATCTGGGCTATATCCACTGGGTGGAAGGCATAGATGTTCCTGGATTGTATCGACTGGGTGGAAGATGCAGGTTGTCTGTTGGACATGATATATGAACCTGGGTTTTTCTCCGCACGAGATGATGAGATTATCTGAATACGATGAGATGATAGTAGGAGACACATGTGATTACCGTGGAAATGTAATATGTGGTCCTGGGTTGTACCTACTTGATGGATTTCTTGTAGAGATGATAAATACCTAGAGTTAGGCCTACACCCAACATGAAAAAGGGTTGGATCTGTAGAACTTATCATGATGGATAGATTCGAGAGATGTCACTAGTCAATGATCAACGAGATGAGAATTGCAGCAACATCTATGATGATGACCCAGTGATGATGATGATCCAACGATGATGATGATCAAACGATGATGACATTGTCCATAGTTTTTGATGATGATTTTGTCGAGAGAATACCTTCCTAGTTAAGAGGGAGTGTTGTTGTAAATGTAACTTCGGAAGATATTATTTTGTATATTATTATTATATTATTATTGGAATTTTATTGTAACTCCATCGGGGATGTCATTATTGCATTTGTTCATTTAAGAATATCAAGGTAAAACCTCCATTGTAAGTTGGGGCAATAGATGGCCAAAAGATAAATGTAAATTGTATTTTTGAGTCTCCCTAGGACAATTCGACCCATTCAGTTAGAGAAGTCGGTTCCATTGAGGAATTAGGTCACTCAAAATTAAAGGAAAAATAGAGAGGGTTACTCTCTCATTTGGACATCACACTCACTCAAGCAAGTTCACACCAAGTGAGAGAGAAGACAAGTTCGCTGGAGGAGAAAGAGAGAAGCTGCAGAAGGAATCTTATTTTTGGGTTTTCTATCTTGTTTGATATTGTATTAGTGACGATTCTATTACTGAGGAAGTTGCGGGGTTTTCTCCTTTATGGTTTACCCGAGGAAATTTCTTGTGTGTTTTATGTTTTGTTGTGCTTGTCTATCTTTCATTTTAAATATCTAACATAGTTGAATTAAAGTGCAAACTCTAACATGGGCCTTAAGGCTAGAGTAGTGTAGGAAGAACCTGATTTTAGGAGAAGGATGTCGAGGAGTAGAATATTGAGGACCTTCAATAGCTCCCTTAGACTGATTTCATCTTTATAGACCTGGACTAAGACAATGACCAATAATATTGTTCCTCGAGTTTCATGGTTCTCTTATTTGTTGGTTTTCGTGTGTCAAATCTGAGGATCATCATAGACCCTCTAGGTCTATAGGGTTTAGAAGAAAGGATTAAGTCACTTAAGGAGACCTTCATTTTGTAATCATGATATTTTCATCTCTAGATCATAATATTAGCAAATAAGAGGCTCCCTCTTTTAGTTCTTTTATTTTTATTTTTTGCCAAATAAACCTCTAGGCTAATGGCTTGGAAATAATCTATTATCACACTTTCAGTTTTTATAAAGTTAGGCTTAGAAATCCCGCCCTAAAAAGAAGTATATCTCCAAGCGATGTAATATTTTTATATAGTAATATAATTCATGCCTAGAGTAAAATAAAAAAATAAAAATACAACACACTGAAAAAAATTAGAACTTCAAAATTAATTGTTGACTAAAACCAAAATATTATTTTAATGCAAAATTTTACATGAATATTTCATATAAAAGAACCATACCTTACAAGTGGTTTTCCACATTGCTTGCAACCAAATAATAAATCGATCCAACAATGAAGATTGGAAATAACATACTTACTCTCAAGTGCCTCCACTTTTTTTAGTCTCTACCGTAGGCATGAGACTATATGTTCCACCTTTTGCAATTAATTTGAAAATCAAACATCACAAGACATTATGTTGTACAAAGTCACTACATATAATATTATTTTTGAATTTTGGTTTTTATGTTTTTTTTCAAAGTTCATTGGGTAAGAGATCTAGATTTGAAATTTTTTTATCATTGCACGAATTACAAAAAATTATAAAATAAATATAATTTTCACATATATTATAGCTACGCTATAGCTTAGTTGAAATATTTTACTGACGTACACTCATCTGCCATTTTATGACATCTGACAATCTCAAGTTCGCTTTTCCTGTATCAGTGACTTCTCTTACAACACTTGTTGGGCAGACTCTATTGTATAATAGAAAGGAAATATCAGTTCTTGTGTATGTATTTTCTGCTTGTTGCATTAAGAGGGTTTATTCAGTGTTTACTCTAGCTGTGTGTTGTGTTGTTTCAATTTACAGTAATTTGATGTAGCATGGAACAATGCCTCTATTTTTTTTTTATCTTGTAATTGTTTTGAGGTCAAAAAATTTATCTTTTTTTTAGCGTTGAATGATTATCTATATTTTATGGGAATAAATTTTGTTTTGGTGGGTGTGATGAATTTGATGGAGGGATAGACATCGGCCCAAAGCTCTTGATTTTTTCTCCAATAGATTAGAAAGGGGTTGTTTTCCATTATAATTTCAAATTACCAAGTTTACCACGACATACGACATGATTTACTCTAATTTTTTCACAGGAATTTATGATCTTGCTGGGTTTTATTAAATAGTCGCAGTAGGTATCTGTTGTTGTAGCACCGTGGCACTTTTTGGGGATCTAGAAGATAGCATCGACTGATATCAGCCATCAACAAGTACATTCTAAGTTATGCAGTAGAATTTGGAGGCTTTTGTGAAATAAAGGAAAAGGTTGGGCAGAAATCACTCCACATTTGGCTGGAGTTAGTACGCAATGTGGAGTGTCGTGCCTTTGTCAGAATGATCGAGTCTACATTTGCAAAAATGTAATGTGGGTGGCATGTTTATTTTGTCAGAGATTTAAAGATTTTTTACAAAAATTAACATTCAGCTGAGGATTATAGAGGTTTTCATGTCTTTCCTTTTTAAGCTTTAATTACCAGCCGGTTTGACATTATTTTCCAGTTTTTTTACTATTTTATGTTTTATTTACTTTCTTAACCCAAAATTTAGAGGTTTTCATGAAAGTTAGTTTGAATATTGAAAATGTTTCTATTTTATTTCCTTCCTTAACCCAAAATTTAGAGGTTTTCACGAAAGTTGGTTCGAATTTTGAAAATGTTTAAGATACTCATGAAATTTCCTTGAGACTTGACCTTTTGTTGAAGATTTGAGATTGTGAAAATTAAATTTGCTTTTGCGTTTTTATTCTTTGGTGAATAATTTAGAGGTTTTGATAAAATTTCAGTTGACTTTGGGTTTTTGAGTGTAGGATGGCGAGCCCGTGCGGAGATTCTAACCAGTGAAATGATTACATGTTTAACGTAATAGTGATTTGAAGATTCTGTAGTTGGAAAATCGCAATTTTTGTCTAGGTTTGCAAAGAATAATTTTAGTCTGTACTCTAAATCAATTATTGGAGTCTAGTTCTAAATGAGGACACTCGTTATTGATAACCAGACACAAGCATGGGACACAACTGGTCAAGAGAGGTCTTAGATATTTAAAAAAATTTAATTTCTACGTTCTTCTCCATGACATGATTAAAAAGGAAGATGTTGAGTGGTGTTACAACATAGATATAAATAGATTCATTTAGGATTAATCCAGTTCGGTGTTAATGCATTGATCCGGCCTAGATTAAATGTATCAACTTTATGTTGTGTTTTATATTATCGACATATCTAATTCTCTGATGCTCTTGTTTCATGCATTTTTAATCAAGCATGCAGCGTACCTTTACGGGGTGAAAATGGAAATTGTTTTCAGCACTTATCCTGAAGGTTTTACCGGGCTAAAAATAGAGAAGGTAAGGTGTTAAAAGTGTGTACATCAAAAAGTTTATATACTAAATAATCATTTTGAGTTTGTCTTACTTGTCCCTTCTGGAAACTTACTTTTTCCCTTTCAGAGTTCAGACCCTTTTGTTTATCTTGATGAGTTTTTGAGATGTTTTTAGAAGGAAACCTAAAAATAATTGAATATATTTGCACGGTATTTAGTTTTAGTTCAGTAATTTTTGATAATATTAGTTTTATGATTTAATTGACCAGAATAATTTTATTGCCTGAAAGGTCTCTGAGAATTTTTTTGCAGTAAAATCTTGAAAGACAGTTCAAGTAGAGATGTATGTTAAGTATCTAGATATAAGTTTTAGATATTTTTCACGAACAACATCAACTATAAGTTAAATAATGTATTATTTTCAATATCTTTTTTGGCATTGATCTCCCATTGGGCAATTTGTCCCAAGCACCATTTGTCTTAGCATTAACTAAATGGAAAATTATACAAACATCTTACATGCACTTATATTCAATAGCATTCTTCAGGGACCGATATTCAATCGCCTCTTGTTTTTTTTCGTTTAAAGTGTATCAACTTATTTTTAATTATATTCAATAGCATCCTTCAAGAACTCATATTCAATAGCCTCTTGCTTTTTTTTGTTGAAGGTGTATTTACTTATTTTTAAATTGATAACATATTTAGAATGGTTTAAAATAATGAGTGATTTAAAAATACAATTATTTTGTGATATGATTAAGGGATGAAATTATTTTTGATGCAAAATTTTATTAAAATAATTATGGTGAAAATATACATGCATTTTTTATTTAATTTTTAAACAAATATTTCAATGTAATTTATATTATTAATGTTAATATTTTTTTAGTTAAATTGAAATTATAGCTATAAAAAATTTAAATGTTTATATATTTAATTTTTAATGTATAATGTAAATATAAATTATTAACTATTCAAAGAAAAAAAACACAATACATAAATTGAAATTATTAGTATCATTTAAATATTTGTTTTTTAATATGTAGTAAATTTAAATTATCAATCATTAATAATATGATTTTTTACTTATGTATCTATTTATTATTAAAAATTGTATTATGTTTAATTATATATATATATATATATATATATATATATTTATATTTATCATTACAAATTTCATTTTACTTAATTGTTTTTGCATCGAAGAGGTGCATTCTACAGCCCAGTAGGGGGTGGATGTGTAACTCCTTCCGTGCTCATCCGACACGTGTCCTTTAAAAAAAAAAAAATATTATAAAAAAATAAAATGTCGGCTCAAATTAGATTTAAATCATTTAGAAAAACATATATATATAACTATAAAGATTAGATAAATTAAAACCATAAACATTGCATTATTAGACTGCAAATGTTGAGGAAGACACCCATTCAATATAGTCGATGCAAAGTTAAAACCAAGGTTACTAGCATATGGAAAAATTACACCTTTATTTAAAATTACATTGCTTTATAGTTGTGACTCCTGGTAGACTTCAATGAATAGTCAACCTTAACTTAATCATGAATAATTTAATATTCAGTGATGCTCCTTCGATTTTATGAATCATGTAACAATCAATTATGCTTTCATTTCTTTTAATATACTCTAAATCTTTATAGTATATTTTCATAGGTTTGTTATTGTAGCAAAGTTTTATTTTACATTTAAAATATTTATGCCATATTAACATAAATAAATAGTAAATAATCTTTTAGTAACACATTTCAAATAATTAATTTAAATATATTTTTTAAAAGAAAATTATATTCAAATATAAATTAAAATTATATATATTTTGTAAGTAAGATGGAAACTTTCCAATATCAAATAAATATCTTCTCCAAATTGGGGAAATAAATAGCATGGCCAAAGAAACATCTCTTGCTACTACTTTAGTTAGAGTTTTGTATTTAATTCCAAAAAAAATTGTTGCAAATCGCCATGGCCAAAGCCTTTGTCGAACCATGTTGTTTAAGCAAGTTGAATAAAGGAAGTTAGCGGGTTTTCCTACTGTGTGACTTCTACCTAAGCTTGCTTTTTTTTTTGTAATTCTACACAGTATATTAACTAAGAAAAAGAAAGGAATCTATAGAGCATGGTGGCCTTTGAGGGGTCTGGGATAATGGAACCATCCCAATCTAACAAAGATAACAAAACTATTACAGAGAGTTTTGAAGGCCATACAAAAAAATTGCCTCTTAGGGCGAGGCCGAGTAAAGACTATCTGAGCATAGTGTGCACTGTAGATGAGAGAATTATACAAAAAAAGCTTGAAACAGCTATGACAAAAAAGCTTAAAAGAGCGGAGAGAACTAGTCCTCTGAGCAGTATTCCGAGCTGACATGAGGAGAATTATTCAGGAGGGAATTCCTCCAGGATTGGGAAGCCACCCTGAAATTAATCCTCAGTAAGTTTGACAGGGAGTGGATTCGTTTTACGAGTGCCCAGGAGATTAGGTTCTACTTGCATGCATAATTTCTTGTTGGGAAGAGAGCCAATGATGGACGGTACCGGGAACGGTGCAGGAGGATCCACAGGAGGAGCAGGAGCTGGAGGAGACGCAGGCCCTTCCGAGGGCACACCACTGACAGTTTGGACGTCGGAGACACTACCGGCGGCATCTTGGGCAGCTGAGGCACCACCACTTCCTGTGTCTACCATTGCCGGACCACGACCTCTGAGTATGAGCTGGTTCCAGGAGAAGGTGGCATCCAAATTTTCCAGGCATTCATCCATCTCAATGAGTTTGGCTCTGGTATCCAGCACCAAATTTCTTACAAAGCCCCAGTTCTTGATCATGTCGTCCATGAGCTTGCCTAGCATGTTCTCCATAATCCAATAATGGTTAATGTTTCCGCCATTATCGCTTGAGGCCAAGTAAGAACGAAAAAACGCAGACCTCATCCCATGCTCCACTAAATTCCTGAGCAGATTTTTAGTAACCTTCTTATAGCATAATTAAATATCAGCAAAGAATGTCAAGATGGGTTCTCAAGGTGACACTTGTCAATAGAGGGGTTGCCTCTCTCACACCCCCTCGTCTCCTTAGTGGGTAGCATAGCCCCTCATTTTTGTTGCTTCCATAGCCAACTCTAGGATTTTATTTGCAATATCAATATTACATTGTTTTTACATTTTTCCATGGCTTATTAGCACATAGTTCACAAAATATAAAATACTTACCTTTATAAACTAGTAATTCACTAGCAAGGCATTGTGCGAGAGTGGTTGGAAGGTTTGAGAGTCGAAGGTTTTGTTGTGTGAACATAATAGATGAAAATGGGGATTTGAGGGTAAGTGATACTAATAAATAAGAAGAAAAACATAGAATAACTTGCAATTAGGATAAAAACTATCACATAAGTGATTAAGCATGATGTTATTATCATCCCACATACCTTGAGTGAGGGAGCATGATTTTACTATTGTGTAAATTTTGTGTGTACATTATGTTATTTTATTCATTGTCAATGTGTTCTTCTAAGTAATTTAATTGCGTCGAAGATGGAGGTTGATCTCTATAATCTTAAAAATCAAGGAAGATTCATGGTATTCGTCATTGGTTAAGGATCCTAATGAATGATTAAAATAAAGCAAACAAGTTACGATTGCTTTATCAAGCCTAACCGCTTTGCAAGTGATAAATACCCACCTTTCAATTCTTGTATAACTCGCCATATGCATTCATAAAGCCTAAAGATTTCCTCTGTCGCCCCGCTGAACCGCACCTACTAAAGGTGGATTAAAATATTTGTTGATTTTCAAAACCCTCAATAGTGGCGTTCTCCTTCTCTACTTCCAGGTTCGTCCAATGTTTTCTGCTTGGGGTTGATTACCAACACAGACGTTGAAGAATAGAAATGATCTTAAACAATTTAATGGTAATCGCATTGTTACCACTCCTGCTACCTTTCCACTTTCCGCTACCTCTGCTTCGCATAATATTTACATTTGTAAAGTGCGAGAAGAATTTGATGTTTCAATGACAGAGCGAAGCAGAAGCGATTATCTATTAAATTTCATGCAATAAATTATTTTATGACATGGATCGCGAGAGGTATTATGATCGACTTTTTATGACTTTTTTTGGTATCATCGATAAGTATCCCAATCTAGTTGAATATTACCCCCTTTTGAATTAAAAATCTAAACGGCTCATACTCTTCATTGCTTATGTGAATATGTGCCTGATTGAGTGAGTTGATGTATTGTTGCCACTGGGTTTTCTAGTCCCCAAACAACCCCAGAACCTCCACCTATAAGAAACCTTATTTATAGATGTTGGTGGAATGAGGATCCACTACTTTATCTAAGTTGAATCATCCTTGTTCATGTTCCCCTTACAACCAATATTCCACGCTAAGTATTGTCTAACTACTGGAAAGGCCAAAGTCAACGCCTTCCATTGATTGGAAACCAAGTGAATATGCTTGTTTCTTCCGCAAATCCAATCAATGATCGAGCTAGGAGGTAAATACTTTTCAGTTAGAATACTACACCATAGACTCTCCCAAGAAGGAAAATTCCAAGGGGATATAGCATCTAGTACTTGGTTAAATAAGAAAATCTTCTTTATACCCAACCCCCGAGAATCTTTTGGGGCTATAACACTTTTCCAACTTGTAATATAGCTTTCCAACTTGTAATTATTTATAATCAATCCTGGTATATTCATAATATTGAAACTCTAATTACCAGGTCTTCTTTTCACACGGTCCTTTTAGAACATAATCAATACCTTGGGAAGCCTCTGGTTCCCTTCCAACGCTCCAACACAGGTTGGGCAAGAAGACTCTAGATTGCGACTCCAAGGAAAAAAATTGTAGGTTGGGTTCCTCTCACAAGGGTACACTCCCTTAGCACAAGTTTCCTCAAGGTCAATGGCATGAATAAGTCTCTCTACCTATGGCATCTCTAGTCCTCTCTCTCAAGTACTAGACTCCGAGCAGTACAAGGTAATGGAAAGAATGAGGAGGAATGAAAAATGACTCTCAAACTAAATTATCAGCTTTTATATGCATGGATTTATATTTCCATGTGGAATTTCCAAATGAGACCACTTTTCCCCTCTTAATCACCTCTTAAGATAATTAAATAATTCTTTAATTAAAGTATGACTCTTAGTCATGGTTTAGGAACTTTGGGTTAAATTGCTAAGGCTAAGGAAATAAGATAAAGCCCCCTAGGATCATTTCCCTTAGCCCACTATCACTTCCTCACTTGTGGAATCATAGTCCCCCAATCTCTTCTTCATTCTTCTTCATCTACAGCCATCAGGGATTTTATATTAATATCAAAATTTACATATTTACAATGTATTAGTCATCCTAGGCCATTTGTTTCCATATTCTAGCCTTTACATCAATATAAACATGATTACATTATGGGGTAAAAAATTCCATGTTACAATATTATACAACAAGGGGACACTAACACTTTATACCCAACCCCCGAGAATCTTTTGGGGCTATAACACTTTTCCAACTTGTAATATAGCTTTCCAACTTGTAATTATTTATAATCAATCCTGGTATATTCATAATATCGAAACTCTAATTACCATGTCTTCTTTTCACACGGTCCTTTTACAACATAATCAATACCTTGGGAAGCCTCTGGTTCCCTTCCAACGCTCCAACACAGGTTGGGCAAGAAGACTCTAGATTGCGACTCCAAGGAAAAAAATTGTAGGTTGGGATCCTCTCACAAGGGTACACTCCCTTAGCACAAGTTTCCTCAAGGTCAATGGCATGAATAGGTCTCTCTACCTATGGCATCTCTAGTCCTCTCTCTCAAGTACTAGACTCCGAGCAGTACAAGGTAATGGAAAGAATGAGGAGGAATGAAAAATGACTCTCAAACTAAATTATCAGCTTTTATATGCATGGATTTATATTTCCATGTGGATTGTCCAAATGAGACCACTTTTCCCCTCTTAATCACCTCTTAAGATAATTAAATAATTCTTTAATTAAGGTATGACTCTTAGTCATGGTTTAGGAACTTTGGGTTAAATTGCTAAGGCTAAGGAAATAAGATAAAGCCCCCTAGGATCATTTCCCTTAGCCCACTATCACTTCCTCACTTGTGGAATCATAGTCCCCCAATCTCTTCTTCATTCTTCTTCATCTACAGCCATCAGGGATTTTATATTAATATCAAAATTTACATATTTACAATGTATTAGTCATCCTAGGCCATTTGTTTCCATATTCTAGCCTTTACATCAATATAAACATGATTACATTATGGGGTAAAAAATTCCATGTTACAATATTATACAACAAGGGGACACTAACACTTTATACCCAACCCCCGAGAATCTTTTGGGGCTATAACACTTTTCCAACTTGTAATATAGCTTTCCAACTTGTAATTATTTATAATCAATCCTGGTATATTCATAATATCGAAACTCTAATTACCAGGTCTTCTTTTCACACGGTCCTTTTACAACATAATCAATACCTTGGGAAGCCTCTGGTTCCCTTCCAACACTCCAACACAGGTTGGGCAAGAAGACTCTAGATTGCGACTCCAAGGAAAAAAATTGTAGGTTGGGTTCCTCTCACAAGGGTACACTCCCTTAGCACAAGTTTCCTCAAGGTCAATGGCATGAATAGGTCTCTCTACCTATGGCATCTCTAGTCCTCTCTCTCAAGTACTAGACTCCGAGCAGTACAAGGTAATGGAAAGAATGAGGAGGAATGAAAAATGACTCTCAAACTAAATTATCAGCTTTTATATGCATGGATTTATATTTCCATGTGGATTGTCCAAATGAGACCACTTTTCCCCTCTTAATCACCTATTAAGATAATTAAATAATTCTTTAATTAAAGTATGACTCTTAGTCATGGTTTAGGAACTTTGGGTTAAATTGCTAAGGCTAAGGAAATAAGATAAAGCCCCCTAGGATCATTTCCCTTAGCCCACTATCACTTCCTCACTTGTGGAATCATAGTCCCCCAATCTCTTCTTCATTCTTCTTCATCTACAGCCATCAGGGATTTTATATTAATATCAAAATTTACATATTTACAATGTATTAGTCATCCTAGGCCATTTGTTTCCATATTCTAGCCTTTACATCAATATAAACATGATTACATTATGGGGTAAAAAATTCCATGTTACAATATTATACAACAAGGGGACACTAACATTGTTCTTGGAAGGTAATGAAGTGGTGGAGAATTGGCGGTGGAAGAAATTCTAGTAAATAAAAGCTCCTCTATTTGTTCATGTGGCTGGTTTTGTCAAATAAAATTCTTACATGGGATATACATTGTTGAAACATGCATGGAAAGGGCCGAGTATTTATTTCCTATCTAGAAATAATGCTGAGACAATACAGTCATCACTTACTTTGAGACTACCATTTTGCAAGCAAGGAAGTTGTCATTAAGGGGGGATAGGCTCTAATGCCTCCTTCCTTCTTCCATTGTGTCATTTTTGTAAATCCTTCAATATTATCCCAAGTTGTTCTCAAGGGGGGATGTTAGGATATTTAGACACTTAGGAGTTAGTTAAGATCAACTTGGTCTAATGTGTCTTTAGTCAAAAGGTGTTTATTTAGTATGCATTAGTATGCATTTTTTCTTATATAAGCTCAGGGTCATGATATGTCCAGAAATAAAGTGATCTGATAGTCCATCTTCTCCTCTATATTTAGCACTACTTTTATCTGTGGCTTAGCACCCAACTAGCCAATGATCTCTATTTAAAGGGAATGGAGGGTCCTTAGCTAATGGTTGATTGTGGGAAACTCATATGTAAATTATTTTTCCTTTTACATTAATATACTGCCTCAAATAGCCATTTGGATACGATTCCGGAATGTTTCCCTCTATGGAGGTTTTAACCATGTAAAGCATCAGTGTGTCGATTTTTTATTTGCTTGTGTGTCATTTCTTAAGGTGTTTAACCTATGTGGAAATAACTTGCTTTAGTTGACCAGTTTGTTTTTTACAAGTATCGCCACACTCATTCTCAATTTGTCAAGGAAAAGATCAATATGTTGGAGAAGAAGGCAATTGTGAGAAGAGGACTGAATCCCATTGAATTGGTTGACAATTAAGATCTCTAGTGGATTCCAGATATTGGGTTTTCCAAAAGCGGAGGTACTGGAGCTTCTAAGATAATAAATATTGATTAGATGGTTAAAACACTCGTTAACTAGGCAATGGAAGAAAACGAGTCTCAATCACACTAAAAAATACTAAGGAAGTTAGAATTCAGGGAAGCTAAGTATGATGCATTTATTAGGATCCATTGGGCGTCAAGGCTAGAGTAGTCTAGGAAGACCCAAATATTTTTGGAGAAGGATTTTGAGGAGAAGCAAATTGAGGTCCTTCAATAGCTCCCTTAGACTGATTTCATCTTTATAGACCCGTTCTTAGAGAATGACCAATAATCTTACTCGTTAAGTGTCATGGTTCTATTATTTTTTAGTTTATTTGTGTTAGTTATGAGAATATTCATAGACCCTCTACATATATAGGGTTAAACAAAAAGATGAAGCCACTCAAGCAGACATTCATTTTTGTATCATGTTATGTTACTCTCTAAACCATCCCATTAGAAGTTAGAGGCTCCCTTTTTTAGTTCCTTTTTTTATTTTTTTTTGCAAATAAACCTTTAGATTAATGGCATGGAAATAGTTTATTAACACACTTTCAGTTTTTACAAAGCCAAGCTTGGAAATCCCTCAATAGGTGGAAGAACAACTCCATGGTAGTGTAATATTTTTTATAATAATAGAATGGATACCTAAATTGCAAAAAAAAAAAAATAGAACACATTAACAATTAACTATTGACTAAAACCAATATAGTATTTTAATGCAAAATTTCACATGAATTTCATACAAAAGAACCATACCTCTATAATTGGCTTGCCACATTGTTTGCAACCAAATAATAAATTGATCTAATGATTAATATTGGAACTAGCATACTCGCTCTAAAGTGCCTCTACATTTTTTAATATCAATGTTGCAGGTGAATCCTATAATTGTTTGATTCGACTTTCAATACATTGTAAATACCATTGTTTGTCATTAAATGAGAATGTTGTCTTGCTTTATATGGTGTGTAGAAAGTACAAAAAAACATATATTTCCAAGACAATGCAGAGTGGCGTAATCAAAATACCCATTGTAGGCATAGCCATTAAACATATTGTTTCATGAAGCCACGTGTCATTCAAACATTTTTTCAAACACTTGGTGTGCAAGCTTTACAAAAACACACTTAACACACATGTCTATGAGAACATTTCTTAGAGAGACATTCGATTGAATTCTCCTTCTTATTATTTCACGATGAAGTTTCTTACCATATTTTAAAGCCAAGAAGCTCATACATGTTATGAGAATGCTAGAAGGTGAAGGCATTTGGCTCAATACCCACTCTTTGCATTTAATCTAATAGTTCCAAGGATTATTTAATCATGCATGAACTATGTGGGCATGGAGTACTTTTCCTTCACACATAGCGTTTTTGGTTAAACATGCCTGGAATTTAGCGAATTTGGCAAATTGAGCAAGCAACTCAATCCTTTCGCAAATACCAAGTATATATAGAGAGAGCTATTTAATAATTATTATTATCGAGATATTGTATAGTTAATAATAATATTTATTATTATAGAAAAAGTATGGTATGTTTAAGCACATTAATTATGTGTTTCTTCTATGCAAGTCAAGTCATAAGTTTGAATCCACAAGGGTAGGCTAAATCATTAATGTGTACTCTCATGTCCCATGTCAACAAGATGGGGTAGGGACATATATAAATGATTTGGTGATGTTGAAATATTAAGATTCATCTTAAAACTGAATCTATTAAGTACTCACAAGAGATCCCATTTTTTGTTGTGTAATTGTTTCTTGGTGTGTAAAAAACTTAAGATAAAAATAAAATTACTTACTATTTATAAGTTGTGAGCCGACATTAATTTTTTTAATTAATTTTTATTTCTGGGTAACGTAATGTGACAACATCTCCCTTGTACTAGGTTGTAGAGCACTTCACTACTCTTGGTACAATAATATTTAGATACTACATTAATTGAAGACAATGAAGGCAGTAGTAGAATTTGGATCAAATATAAATATCCATGAAAAATCTATGATTTCAATCCTAACTGACATAAGTTGGGTGAAATGTGGGATAAGCATTGAAATTCATGATGTAAAGAATTATATTGTAGAATTTATTGGGGGTGGTGTCATGAAGTGTGGTTGACACATTCATAAATATTGCAAAAATTAATTCAATATGAAATATCAAAATTAACATGATAAAGCGCGTTAAAATGAACTCAATTACATATATGTAAAATATACTACAAATTTATATTCACATAATTTTTTATTAGTCATTTATGTTCATTCTTGATCTATATTAATAGTTTATGTTAGCAATTTATAGATATATAACTTAAAATACACCAAAATTTGACAAATTTTAAAGTATTTAGCTTCTAAAAATTGTCATGACTAATCTCTTAGGTTTCATAGTCACAAATTAACCATGTTATATGAGTGGTATGGTTTAAAAATTGAGTGGATATAGATTATACAACAAGGAGATACTAACATTCTTCTTTGAAGGTAATGAACATTGAAGTGGTGGAGAATTGGCGGTGGAAGAAAATCTAGCAAATACAAGCTCCTGTATTTGTTCATGTGGTTGGTTTTGCCAAATAAAATTCTTACATGGAACATACATTGTTGAAACATCCCTGGCAAGGGCCAAGTATTTATTTCCCATGTAGAAATAATGGTGAAACAATACATCACTTACTTATAGACTGCCATTTTGCAAGAGAAGAAGTTGTCATTAAGGGGGGATAGGCTCTAATGCCTCATTCCTTCTTCCACTGCATCATTTTTGAAAAAATTTCGATCCTATCACAAGTTGTTCTCAAGGGAAGATATTATGATATTTAGACACTTAGGAGTTAGTTAAGATCAATTTGGTCTAATGTGTCTTTAGTTAAAGTGCATTTATTTACTATGCATTAGTATGCATTTGTACTTATATAATATAATGGTCATCATATGCTATAGACATAAAGTGAACTGATGGTTCATGTTCTCCTTGATCTTAAAGACTACTTTTAGCTATGGCTTAGTGCCCAACTAGTCAATGATCTCTATTTAAAGGGAATGGAGTGTCATTAGCTAATGGTTGACTATGGGAAACTGATGTAAATTATTTTTCCTTTTACATTAATATACTGCATCAACTATCCAATTGGATATAATTGTGGAATGTTTCCCTCTATGGGGGTTTTAACCATGTAAAACATCAGTGTGTCGATTATTTATTTGCTTGTGTGTCATTTCTTAAGGTGTTTGACCTATGTAGAAATAACTTGTTTTAGTTGATCAGTTTGATGCTTACAAGTATTTCCAGACTCATTTTGAATTTGTTAAGGAAAATATCAATATGTTGGAGAAGAAGGCCATTGTGAGAAAAGGAATGATTCCCATTGAATTGGCTGCCAATTAATCTCTCTAGTGGATTCCATATACTGGGTTTTCCAAAAGCAAAGATACTAGAGATTCTAAGATGATAGATATTTATTACTTGGTTAAAACACTCATTAATTAGTCCATGGAAGAAAAGGAGTCTCAATCTGATCCAAAAATGATAGGATCTACTAACACTTGAATTTCCATGTGAATTCTTAAACCAGTTAAGTTATAAAAAGACTTGAAATAACAAGCTTATCAAAGGATCACAAATAACTGAAAAAGAATATAAATAAACAAATAATGCAAACCATAAGAATGTGGACACCATATGATAACGGAGTTCGTCCCTGATGGACTCCGTCTCTAGATCCATCTGCAATGAGGACCGATCTTATTAGTCTTCAAAAATATTTGAACATGTACAAAATGCCTTCATCCTTCAAGCATTCTCTCCTCAAAAGCTTCAATGCTTCCATTCTCAAATTGCATTGGTTTATATAACCAAGGTTACATAACCCATCACCACATTCCATGGGATTTGATCCCAAACTAAATGGGATAAAGATCCACTTAACATGGATAAAATATATGGCAATCCCAAATTATATGGAAAATTAAAACCATATAATAAAAATAATACAAAGAATGTAAACTTTTGGCATAAGTGCACCCATATTGGGGATGAAATCCACCCCAAATCAAACTTAAAACCAATATATGCGCACATCCATTAATAAATGGCATGCTTGGCACGTTGGTTGAGAGCGTTGGCACTGTCTGAGGAGGTCACGGGTTAAAACCCGCAGACCTCTCCTCTTGTTTTGATTTTGGTTGGCATATATATGTGGTGTTGGTTGTTTGTTTCTGCGTTGGTTCTATGGTTTGTTCCATGACTTGTGGTTACAATATTACACATGGTTTACAATGATAGATAGGGCTAAGGGGTTAGCCCTCAGTCCTGCCCCTTTTTGAAAACATAACATGTATCAAGTTTAAATATAAGCGACAACCATAGAGGTTAAGAAATAATCGCAGAGATCATGGCTAGCCAGATATTGTGCAGACTTTGATGGAGGAGAGGTCAGGGGTTCAAATCCCTTGTCCGCCAATATTTTTGGTAAACCGAATTATGACGTGGCCAATCGGATCACCACATGGCTCTTTCTTAACGATTACACGGGACACAACCACACGTTCAACAAAACTAGATGTAAACAGGATGCCAAAAGTGGCTTCTATGACTTCAAATCAATCGGTTACAATGCAGAAAACAATATATGTAAGCAACTAACTATGTCTACCTTAGCCTTTACAATACATAAGTAAATATGGTGTGCTCTCTGTGTGTGTTGACCTTCACCCTCTCACGACCACTAATAAATGAATGCGCTCGCTGAGCTACGGACCTAATCTCCTCTACGTTCGATTGATGTGTGACTGTTCTCCCCAATCTATCATCAACTACTCGAACTCTGCTATGCTCTCTGATCCTCTATTGATCAAATTCCCTCACTCTATGCCTACGCACAAGTATTATACTCTGTTGCTATTGTGCATCCCGATGTCCAGTCCAACACCCGAGACACTCTTCCTCTATTCGCCAAATCCCTCAGATCCTGCAGACCTGCAATTGTCAGTGCCTTTGTCGTGCTGCACAATCTCTGCATGTGTTGACATCTGTCATGATCCCAACTACCTACAATAACTGCTCATAACTTCCTTAGCAACCCCGGACGGCTACTAAGTACTTTCCTTGACTTCTGCACTTCTCTAACAGTGCTACAGTAGTCAGTCATGTCTCGACCATACCATACTCTGTTAGCTTCCGTTGGCTTCACTTCGTGTTTTAGGCTTAGCCAATCCACCCCTTCCTCCTCGCTTGGATCATGCCCAAACCTATCAGATTCGTGGTTCAATTGACAACATGTCGACCATCAACATCTTCAGCTACAATCTATTGTTTTTCGACTGACAACATATCGACTCTCGACCCTCGCATCTTCTATCGATTTGCGATCAACTACCCCTGCTCAACTTATTGATTTCGATAGCCAATCTGCTATGCACCAATGGTTGTTGGCACTCCCCCTGGTCGACTTCTCATGTTGGTCACCTTCAATTGGTCTACCTAGGCTCCGATGCTCCTGCATCGGACTCCCTAGGTGAAAAAGAACTCAACTACTCTATCAGTCTCCTTAACTATTCTTCGAAAATCCATGTCGCTTCCTGCAACTCATCATCTTTCCATCCCACCAAGTATTCTTTCCTTCGCGAATGACACGTACGCCCAACTTCACGTTCCTCTATTACTTCTGCGATTTATTCTTTGTGTCGCCCTAGAATATGCACTGTCCAGTCGATATTCGACACTTCCGCTGGTTGAACCTTCTTCGAACTTGTATAGATCTGAGACATTGAATGTTGGTGAAATGCTCAAGTCCTTCAGCAGCTCCAAAACATAAGCGTTGTCCGAAATATTCTTCAGAATCTTACATGGTCCAATCTTCTTCAGCTTCAGCTTATTATAGATTCCTATCATAAATCTCTCCTTCTGCAAATGTGCATAGACTAAGTCTCCCTCACAAAATGAATGTAGCCTCTTCTTCCCATCGGCTCTTAACTTGTATTCCGTGTTACTCTTTTCTATGCGCTTTCGCACATCTTCATGCACTTCTTTCATATGCCATGTGAATGATTCGACATCCATGCTTTTCCCGATTTATGTCTGTAACTCGACCGAATCTATCACTCCATGTGGGCGTAATCTACCCACCTATCTATACAATGCAAGGAAGGGAACATGGCACTAAAATCTGGGCTTTTAAAACAACTTAGCCAAATTCATCATGAATAAAGGGTTTGGCATTATAGTAAAATGCATATGTGTGCAGATGCAAATCAATTGAACATGCACAATGGAATAAACAGCAACCACACACATTTCATAGTCATCCAGCATATCAAAATAGCCATCCATTAAAACGTTTGCAGAAGTAAACACAATAAAATACTCATCTGGATGTAATGTTGTCCCAAACAACTAGCTATGTCGCTGCAACATTCCACCCAACCATATGTCTCTGCTCAACCTGTATTATTTCAGCACTCAAGGACCACCCCTGAGATGGGCATGATATCTACAAGGAAATTGGGTCTCTCAAGTTCAGCTCATTCAAAGCAATGGATGCCCATCTCAACCCTAGCATTCTCTTACACACAAAACTCAGATATGGGCTTGGAAACACACTTTCACCAGTGGAACTTATAAACTAGATGGACATGGGTTTTCCCCAAAACGTGGGCACACCAAAAACGGATTTGTGAGAGGGAAATTCGTCCATAGGGAAGAAAACGATTTCTCCCATAGATATACAGGAAATCAGTGAGCCAAAACAACCTCTATGGTCCCCAAATCAATTTCCCTTTTCTTCCCAGTTGTTATGCAACACAAAAAATACCTTCCCAGCTAGGAGAATGAAGGAGAACACAGCAAAACCATGGAGGAAAATGTCCAGGTCGCTCTAAACTCGTGTGAGAGCAAAGTTGGTTGATGGATTATCGCTTGGGGAGCAATTCATGGCTCCTTTCTTGCCCAAGAAGCAAAACATGATTTCCCATGCAGGGTGGCTTTCCCATACCCGAATTTGGACAACCATACCTCTCATTCCCCAAGGCATTGACTACCTCACCCAACTCTTGGGAGAAATCAATGATTGGGTACAAAAGTCAGCATGGGTAGTTGAGGGTTGATGGGTTCTCTCATTGACACTTGGCTTGACTTGATTGGCTCAAAGGTTTGAATATTTCCCTCCCAATTCCTTGTAAACATCATGCCCCCATCTCTTGTTGCATTGCATAGCTAGTTGTGGGCATATATATTAAAATGCATATTTACAATTCCCATGGTTCACTACCACATGGGTAGCATAATATCAAATACTTGCCTCTTCTATATCGAGTGTTCACTAGCGGGGCCTTGGCCTTGAGCTCCACGCTAGGAATCATACATAATATGCATACAATATTTACATTAGAGCCCACAATATTACAAGGGTCAACATGGGGACATTATAGTGGGATTCGTCCCTGAACAATCTGGAATGGGCTCAAACCTGTCGACTGATTCACAGAATTGTTGTATGCGAACCCTGCTTGCGCCAACACATTTTCCCACTGCTTGGGTCTGTCGGCAGTCAAACATCTCAGAAGTTTTCCCAAACTTCTGTTCACCACCCCGGTCTGTCCGTCTGTCTACGGATGATATGCCAAGCAAAACTGTAACCTCGCGTCCAGTTTCTTCCATAGGGTTCTCAAGAAATGACCCATAAACTTGGGATCTCTGTCTGATGTGATACTCTTCAGAAACCCATGCAATTTGACTACCTCATTGAAGAATAGAACAACAATGCTTGTGGCAGCACTTGTCTTCCGACACGGAATAATGTATCATCTTCGAAAATCTGTCGACTACAACAAAGATTGAGTCGCTTCCATTTTGTGTCTTTGGCAATCCTAGCACAAAATCCATGCTTAGGTGTTCCCATGCGGTATTCGGTACCGAAAATGGTGTATACAACCTCGTATCATGACTTCTTCCTTTTTCCAACTGGCAAACTCGACACTGTCGTACCCACTTACCAACATCTGTTGTCATTCCTAGCCAATAATACTTCTCTTGGACCAATGCCCTGGTCTTGTCGATGCCAAAATGACCTGCAAATCCTCCGCTATGCAATTCTAGGATTAAGTTCTCTCTCACGGATCCTGTGGGAATACACAACTGTCTTCCCTTGAACAGGTATCCTTCCTGGATGAAATAGTCCAAGTATGGAGTTCTATCGACACTCCATGGTTCACAACAAGCCTCTGATGCTTTTGCAAAATCTCCGTCGGTCACATACTATGTCTTCACCGACTCTATTCTTGTTGCCTGAACTGTCGTGGTGTTCAGCAATGCAACTCTTCGAATCAGCGCATTGGAAACTTTGTTCAACTTGCATGACTTATGTCGCAATATGAATGTGTACCCTTGCAGGAACTCGACCCATTTCATGTGCCACTGATTCAACTTCAACTGAGTATTCAGATACCTCAGCACTTGGTGATCTATGTACAACACAAATTCCTATGTCAACAAATAATGCCTCCACTTCTTCAATGCCTAGACAATAGCATAGAACTCCTAGTTATAGACCAAATATTTATGCTTCGCATCATCCAACTTCTCACTAAAGAATGCAATTGGTCGGCCCTTTTGGCTCAACACTGCTCCAATTTCCATCCCACTCATGTTGCAATTGACTTGGAAAACTTTGTCAAAGTCTGGGAGTGCTAACACTGGGTTCTCAGTGACCTTTTCCTTCAACTTGTCGAAATCTCACTTAGCAGATTCCGTCCACTTTAACTCCCCTTTCTTCATGCACTCTGTCAAAGGTGCACAAATTCGGCTGAATCCCCAGATGAACTTCCTATAGAAACTGGAAAGTCCACGGAAACTTCGCACTCCAGTCACACTTGTCGGTTCCTACCAATCCAATATTGCCTTCACCTTCTCTGGGTCCATCAGCAACCCTTTACTCGATATTACGAACCCCAAGTACACCATCTCTTCCTTCATGAAGAAGCATTTATGCAGGTTCACCATCAACTTCTCTTCCTGCAGCTTCTGTAATAACTGTCGAATGTGCTCCAAGTGTTCTATCTTGGTTCGATTGAAAATCATAATTCCTTCTAGGTAGACTACAACAAACTTTCCCAAGAATGGTTTCAGTACCTTGTCCATCAACTGCATGAATGTACTGAGTGCCTTAGTCAATCCATATGGCATGACTACCCCTCTAGATTCTATACACATCCTCCATTATCTTCCCTTTTTCGACACTAACACTGCTGGTACAGCGCAAGGGCTCAGAATTTATCTGATCAATCCCCTGTCCAACAACTCCTAGACCTGTCGCTTGAGCTCTTGACCCTCTGCCGGAGTCATTCTATGCGGTGCCTTGTTTGGAAAACTCGATCCTGGAATCAAGTCTATCTAATGGGATATGCTTCTTGTCGGAAATAATCCCGTCGATGCTTCGTCGAATACTATGCTCCTGAACTTGTCGAGCATCTTTTCGAATTTGACTAGAATCCTCTCAATTTTCGACCTCTTGACACATGGTCCTTTTGGAATTATAACGTAACATCCCAACTGCTTTTCCTCCTCCACGAGGAATTATTTCGTTGAAAACATCAACACTCACTTCTCCCAATAGTTGCTCTTTCCCTGCTTATAGTCGGCTTGCTCCTCCTGTTTTGGATTTAGAGTAATGCACATGCCATTTTTCCACACTGTGACTGTGTTGGCTCGACCATCATAGATAAACTTCCGATCATATTTCCATGGTCTCCCTAACAACAGATGACATGCGTCCATTGGGATTACGTCGCACAATACACTGTCTTCAAGCATCCCGACCTTGAAGTTAATCAGGCACTGTTTGGTTACCTTGACATGATGTCCTTTCTGCAACCAAGATATCTTATATGGGTGTGGGTGTTCCAGACACTTCAATACTGCTTTTTCGATGACCTCTATTGACACAATATTCTTCGTATTGCAACCATCAACTATGGTCTTTCAACGCTAGTCGCCAATCCCCACTCTGGTTCGAAAGATAGCCTTCGCTTCTGTGGCTCTTTCTCGTCGCGTCGGTCGTCCAAAACCAACGTTTTCCTGGATGTCATGGCCCAAATCTTTCTTTTCCCACCCGCACTATTTTCGGATGCAGACTCCGCTCTCTCGTCGACTTTCTCATCCCTTCGATGTATGGGTTTCGACTCCTCTGCAGCATGTAGGTTTTCTTGGCACTCATATGCTTTGTGTCTGACTCCTCGACACTTATAACAGACTTTAGCTGGTATGTCATCTCCTTTTTTGTCGGATGGACCACTTCGACCATACACACCATGTGTTAGGATATCTCATCATTCAATATGTACTTTGCATGCATTTTTGCATGCACCTGCATGCTGCCCAGTCTCTAGTTTGATGCCTCCAGCACCTAGTCCCTAGTCTTCTAGCACTCGGGAGATACTTTCCACTCATATTTATCCCTCCTAGCAAGGGAGGCGCCCTAGATTTATCCCACTTCTCACCTTCCACTGTAGAATGGCACCTTTTCTCACCTACCAGTTAGTTTCACTTCAGTTAGTTAGTTGTCTTTCCTTGATTTTAGGCTAGACTGACTCCTAACTATTGTTACCACTCCGATTGACCTTCAATGAGACTTGGATACCTATTCTGAGTGTAGTTAACCCCTCATGTTCCCTCCACTGAGCCTGCATCCCTACATTAGTGCCATTTACCATCAGTTACACTTATTACACTTAGTTAGACTCAGTTTGACACATGTCTGACAGTTACTTGTGCATTGATGACCACCACTGATTGATGATGAGGACTCCTAGTTGGAGCCAAGCTATTCCATGCATTATATTTGAATGACCTCCTTGGTTAATTCGAATTTCTCACTCATTGTGACAGTATTGTATTGTAATTCTACTATTCTGGATTATAGAGCACTGATGCATCTCTCTCGCACAGTTTTTACTCCAAATTGTTTTACATCTTTGTGATTGATATTCTTGTTCAATAGATTTGCTATGACTAATTTTACATGGTACTAGAGCCATTGCAGGGACAAGATATCTCTCCTACAGGTGTTCTACATGAAGAATTGAGTGAATTTGCTCAAAATTACTGAAGTTTTGGCATGCAAAATCTCATGTGCATGCAAAGCAGAAAATACACTCCAATCCACTCTAGAAGCTTGAGTTTTCCACACAATTCCTAGATTTGATACATTGGATCCATTCAAGCTTGCTTGATCTCCAATCCTAGGTGTGATGCAACTCTAAAAGAGTGGATTGTTCGACCTTACTGTTCTTGTTTTGATTGTGATTTGCAGGTTTATCATCTCCATCAAGTGCATTCACTATCTTGTGATTTGCAGGTTCTTCACTATTAATTGCACTCGCCATAAGTGATGGAATACTCTTATTCAAAGCCTATTCTAACTCCTTTCAATTATTTTGATTGGAAAGGAGACATGGAGATCATATTGCTCTCTAAAGGGTTCTATAGAGTCACCACGGGCCTTGAATTGGAGCCAAACACATTGCTTGAGAAAACAAAACACTTCGATAAGCTTGATGACGCTTATGGTCTTCTTTGCCTCGCCATCTCCAAGGATCTTCACTTCCATCTCAGCAGATTGAACTCTCCAAAGGCGGTATGGGAGCAACTTGACAAACGTTTTGGCTATCAGGATGAGCTTAGGGCTTTTCAATTGGAAAATGAATTGATTGCTCTTAGTCCTGAGAATTTTGAGACCATCAATGAGTTTTTCAAAAAATTCAAGCACTTGGCATTGCAGTTGAAGAACAGTGGTGTTTTTAAAGAGGATAAGCAATTGATCCTCTCCATTCTTTCAAATCTTGGTAAATATTTCTCGGTATTTGTCTCTACTTTCAATTCCGTTCGGTTAACTACCCTGAATTGGAAGATGCCTACCTTGAATGCCTTCATTGAATCCATTACCAAAGAGCATGACAAGTTGATTCAAATGGGGTCCATCAGCTCCAAAGATTCATCTCTATTTGTTCAAGGATCCAAGAATTCGAATGGGAAATGAAAGCAAAAGAAAGAGAATCCCAAATTTGAACCTATCAAGCAAAGAGAGAAAAGCAAGCAATCGGATGCACCATCCGGTTCAAGGAACAAGCAAAAGGGTAAAGAGGGTAAAGAGGGTAAAGAAAAATCTAAGTGTTCATATTGCAACTGTGGCTTTCATCTTGAAATTTCATGCATGAAGAAAACAATAGATCAAATGTCCCTCCTTTTGGAAAATAATAACATATGTCTTCTCGACGGTGCATGGAAGAAGGATAAAAATGATGATCATGAAAGAGGTCAAGCACTCATGGCAATTGTTTCAAAACACACCACTCTACTGATAAATTCTGGTGCCTTGAATCATATGGCTGCAAGTATTGACTCCTTCTCTTCATTCGATCCAAACATCTCCATCCCCATCCATTTGGGAGATGACTCAAAAATCTCATCAAAGGGTAAAGGTACCATCCATTTACAGCATGGAAGTTTTCAGAATGTTCTCTATGTGCCTTCCTTGGCTTCAAATCTACTTTCTGTGTATCAAATGACACACAATGGTGAATCGAAGCAAGTTACATTCAGCCCTAACAAAGTTGAAATTTTTGATATCAAAAGTGGAAGACTTATTATAGTCGGAAATGCAAACCATACTGCAAAATACTATGAGTTTTCTCACTTTGTGTAGCTTGAAAAGCCCACTGCTCTCCTCACTCATGGGAATGAAGTTAGTAGGATTTGGCATGAAAGATTTGGACACCTTAATTATAAGTATTTGCTTCTGTTACAACAGAAATCCATGGTTGATGGTCTTCTGCAATTCCGTTCCTCGAAGGGAATTTGCCCCGGTTGCATTGTTGGGAAGCACCCTGAGCACAAGTTCGACCATGGAAAAGCTAGCAGAGCTTCTACTATTTTGGGCCTCATACATTCTGATATCAGTGGTCCACTTCCAAATATGTCCATGAATGGTTCAAGGTATGTTTTGACATTCATCGATGACTTCTCCTGCTTTACTTGGGTATTTTTTCTCAAAAACAAGTCAGAAGTGCTTGGAAAATTCAAGGATTTTAAGGCTTCTGTTGAGACCCCCACTGAGAGAAAGATCAAAGGTCTTAGATCTGATAATGGTGGATAATATATCAAGACTGAGTTGCTTCAACTTTGTGCCAAAAGCAGAATTCAGATCCAACCTACAGTTCCCTACACACCCCAGCAGAATGGTGTAGTGGAAAGGAAGAATCGGTCACTGAAAGAGATGGCTGCCTGCATGCTTGAGTCAAAAGGTTTGGCTGCAAATATTTGGGCTGAATCCATTAATGTTGCTGCATATATTCAGAACCGAGTTCCACATTCATCCATGAAAGGTAAAACTCCTTTCGAAGCATTCACTGGTCGCAAACCGGATGTGTCCAATTTGAGGGTTTTTGGCTCCACTGCATGAGCTAGAATTCCTTCTGATAAGATAAAGGATTTAGATCCACAAAGTATTGAATGTATCCTAATAGGATTTGGGTAAGAATAAAAAGCATATAAATTCATGAATATCAGATCCAAAAAGATATTCATAGAGTGAAGTGTGAAGTGTGAAGTTTGAAGAACCGCTGCCAGATCTGAAACTAGTTGAGGAAAACATTGTCAATCTGCAGCCTCCATAAGAAGAAGATTCGAGAGAATATGAAGAAAGCATTGGGAAAAATATTTATGATATTTTATCAGACTTTGATGGCCATGACATACTAGGTTCAGAATATGACCACAATGATCCTCCTCAGTTACCAGAGTGGGCCCAAAACACTCTACAATATGTTGCTCCAAACATTGGAAATCCTGCTGATCCAAGGAGAACAAGAGCAGACTATCAAAGAGCAGGTATGGATATTTCATTTTCTGATACATTATTATATGAGAAATTTTATTTGATGATTGTTTCATATCCCAAATCATACTATCATTCCCACCGAGATCCACGATGGAAAACTGCCATGGATGAAGAGTATAGTTCTCTTCAAAAGAACAATACATGGGAGCTAATTTCTCTTCCACCTGGAAGAAAATTGGTCCAATGTAAGTGGATCTACCGCAAAAAGGTTTTTTTTGATGGCTCTATCAGAAACTACAAAGCTAGGTTGGTGGAAAAAGGTTTCTCCCAAGTCCAAGGAGTGGACTACACTGAGACTTTTGCACCGATTGCAAAGATGGATTCCATCCGCCTAGTTTTGGCCATTTCTGCATCCAAGCACTAGGAAGTGCACCATATGGATGTGAAGAGTGTTTTTTTACATGGAGACCTTGATGAAGAAGTATATATGAAGCAACCAGAAGGATACATATCAGATCCATCATTAGTTTGCATATTGAAGAAATCTTTGTATGGATTGAAACAGGCCCCAAGAGCTTGGTACACAAAGATGGACTCCTTCCTTCTTTCTCAGAATTTCAAAAGATGCAAATCTGATACGAACATGTACCTACAACAAGCTAAAGGTAACTTGCTTATTGTTGTTTTATATGTTGATGATATTCTCATTACTGGTAGCACTCTCCTTACAATTAACAAGCTAAAAACTGCTTTAAATCTAGCTTTTGATATGAGTGCTTTGGGCTTGCTTAAGCAATTTTTGGGCTTGGAGATAGCTCAAAATTTTGATGCGATCACATTATATCAGAAAAGGTATGCTAACACATACTATTAAATTTTAATATGGCAGAATGTAAGGCTGCTCTGTTTCCATTCCTCTTAGGAATCAGTCTTGAGGAAGGAAATTCCACACTGCTTGCAGATTGCACTATGTATCGACAGTTGATTGGTTCACTACTCTACTTGACACACTCAAGGCCTGGTATTTCATATTTCGTGAGTGCTATATCAAGGTATATGCAGCAGCCCCATGAAATTCATTGGCGGGCAGCCAAGCGGATCTTGCAGTATGTGCAAGGTACAAGACATTTTGGCATACATTATGCTGCAGATTCTGAGCTAGATTTCATTGGTTTTACTGATTCAGATTGGGCGGGTGATAGCATAGATCGGAAGCCCACTTATGGATATGTTTTCATGATTGGCCATGGCCCTATTTGATGGTCAAGCAAAAAGCAGGCAGCCATTTCACTTTCTTCAGTAGAGGCAGAGCATCGAGGGGCAATCAATGCCTGCATTCAGGCAGCTTGGTTGCAGGGTATTCTTTCCGAGTTTGATTTTGGTAGCACTACTTCGACTGTCCTATTTTGTGACAATCAAAGTGTAATTAAGATCTCCACCGATCCAGTTCAGCGGCAGAGGACCAAGCACATTGAGATTCATATGCACTACATCCTAGAGTTGGTGCATGATCGTACCATCATTCTGCAATATTTCCCTACTGATGAGAAAATTTGCAGACATCTTCACCAAGAGCTTCATTGAGAAGAAGTTCTCTGACCTCCGTTCACTATTGGGGGTGAGTTCCATCATGGTGGAGACAGATTAGATCCATTTTATGTTTAGCTTTGAGGGGGGGCTTTCTTCCCATTGGGTTTTCTCTCTTTCCTCACTTAGCTTATTTTCAACATTTTTGGATTATTGTATTGGGGTGACCTTTGGTCTCAGTAACTAGGGCCCTACATTTTATTTTTTACGTCATAGTATAGCTTGAGGCGGGGGTGTTAGGATATCTCATCATTCAGTATGTACTTTGCATGCATTTTTGCATGCATGCATGCATTCTGCATGCATTGCATGCACCCGCATGCTTCCCAGTCACCAGTTTGATGCCTCCAACACCTAGTCCCTAGTCTTCCAGCACTCAAGAGCTAATTTCCACTCAGATTTAGCCCTCCTAGCCAGGGAGGCACCCACTTCTCACCTTCCACTATAGAAGGGTGTCACCTACCAGTCAGTTTCACTTCAGTTAGTTAGTTGTCTTTCCTTGATTTGAGGCTAGACTAACTTCTAATTGTTGTTACCACTCCAATTGACCTCCGATGAGCCTTGACTACCTATTCTGAGTGCAGTTAACCCCTCATGCTCCCTCCAGTGAGGCTCCATCCCTACATTAGTGCCACTTACCATTAGTTACACTTATTACACTCAGATAGACTCAGTTTGACACCTATCTAACAGTTACTTGTGCATTGATGACCACCACTAATTGATGATGAGGACTCCTAGTTGGAGCCAAGCTATGCCATGCAATATATTCAAATGACCTCCTTGTCTAATTCGAATTGCTCACTCATTGTGATAGTATTGTATTGTAATTCTACTATTCTGGATTATAGAGCACTGATGCATCTCTCTTGCATAGGTTTTACTCCAAATTGTTTTACATCTTTGTGATTGATATTCTTGTTCAATAGATCTGCTGTGACTAATTTTACACCACAACTGCGGTTCTCACAGCCATCGCGTCGATTCTCTTGCGTTTTCTCCCTAGTCGATGTCCCTTCCACATGGCGGTTTTCTTCGAAAGATTCCCTCCTGGTTCCACTACTTTGTCCTTTAGTGGAGGTAGTATTCGCACCCTGACCAGTCATCCTTCCTCTGGTGGCTGTGGATTTCCTCGACAGTTTCTCTTCTGCCTTCAGAGCTAGTTGATAGGCTTCACCGACAGCTCTGATATTAACAGGCTCAACTCGTCCTATATCACATACTTCAAGTCATTCACGTATCTAGTGACAACTTCTTCTCCTTCGTCTATTTGTCCCGATCAAATCGACAGTATGTAGAACTCTTCCGTGTAATCCTCCACGGTCATCCCTTTTTATCGAAATTTTTGCAACTTCTGGAACAAGGAAATTACACAGTCTCCCAGCAAGAACTTCCTTTCAGCTTGGAAACCATCATGTCCCAAGACTTTATCTTCTCCTTTCCTTTCTTGACTCTGTCAGCCTGTACATTGTCCCATCACAATTTGGTGTGACCCTTCAACCTCAGACATGCAGTATTAACCCGTTTGGGGTCCTCGATCTGCTCTATGTCAAAGTATTTCTCCATTTCTCTGAACCAATCAATCAAGTCTTCTGAATCCAGACTTCTTGAGTAGGTATGCACGTCTATCTTCATCCAAACTCTCATCCCTGTCAGAAGCTTGATGATTTAATCTTCTGGTTCCTCAGTTGCCTCTTCCTGTGCTTCCACCTCTTTGACTTCCTCGTTGTTGTGGTCTAACGCATCAGGAATTCTTCCACGTCTTTGACTTTCTTTTATCACTGCGACTTCATTAGATAAGCTTCGCATTGTTCGCACGCATTCATTGAACATTTCACGATCAACTGTGACTATTGCGCCACACGCTCTTCATCATGTACCTTGGACATTAACGCATCTGCAAGCCATTTTCAACCTCGGATGAAACTCCCACTCATCCAATCACAACTGGAATTAACGAGTCATGCACAACTCTACCCAACCGTAGCTGGAGCTGTTCAACATGCTTATCATGGGATATACCACCTTCACGGCTCACAGGATTCTCTCCCCACTTTGATATAGCTATCCTTCTGTTCTTAGGATACTACAGCTCTGATACCACCTGATGCAAGGTCGCCTCGATGAGGTTCTTTCTTAACGATTACACACAAAGAAACCACACGTTCACACAAAACTAGATGTAAACAAGATGCCATAAGTGGCTTGTATTACTTCAAATCAATCGGTTACAATGCAGAAAATAGTAAATGTAAGCAACTAACTATGTCGGCCTTATCTTTTACAATACAAAAGTAAATATGGTGTGCTCTCTGTGTGTGTCGACCTTCACCCTCTCATGGCCACTGCGAAATGCTCATGCTTGTTGAGCTATGGATTTGATCTCCTCTACGTTTGGTTGATATGTGATTATCCTCTCCAATCTATCATCAAATACCTGAACTCTGCTCTGCTCTCTGATCTTGTGTTGATCGAACTCCCTCATTTTGTGCCTACACACAATTCTTCTACTCTATTGCTGCTGCGCATCCCGATGTCAACTCCAAAACCCGTGACACTCTTCCTCTATCCGCCGAATCCCTCAGATCCTGCAAACCTATAATTGTCAGCACCTCTGCCGTGCTATACAATCTCTTCCTGTGTTGACATCTGTCAAGATCCCAACTAACTACAATAACTGCTCATAACTTCCTTAGCGACCTCGAATGACTACCAAGTACTTGCCTTGACTTCTGCACTTCTCTGACAGTGCTACAGTAGTCAGTCATGTCTCGACCATACCGTCCTCTATCAGCTTCCGTCAGCTTCACTTCATGTTTTAGGCTTTACGAGTCCACCCCTTGCTCCTCACTTGGCTCATGCCCAAACCTGTCGGTTTCGTGCTTCAACTGACAACCTGTCAACCATCGACATCTTCTGCTAAAATCTATCGTTTGTCGAATGACAACATGTTGACTCTCAACCCTCGCATCTTCTGTTGATCGGTGATCAATTTCCCCTGCTCGACTAATTGACTTTGACAGCCAATCTACTCTGCACCAGTGGTCGTCGACACTCCCCCTAGTCGACTGCTCATATCGATAAACTTCAACTGGTCTGCCTAGGCTTCAATGCTCCTGCATCAGTCCACCTGGATTCCACCTGCCTACATACCTACCACTTGTCAACAATCTACTAGTCCATCTCATCTACCATGTCACCATATCGGCCATGTGGCACCCTATGGTGATGCCACGTGGAACCTGCATGCTAACTATACATTCCACGTGGAACCCTGTGGGTGTGCCATGTGGCCCCTTTTTTGCCACTTTTTACTTGTTTTGACGAAATTTCAAAACTCATTAACTTTCTCATCCGGAGGTCATTTTGCGTGAAACGGATGTCATTGGAAATCTCTCGTTGAGCACTACGCAGCTACAAGATTCTATTCTCAATTTGAAGAGTTTAATTCTAATCGATCTCATAGAACCTCTTAGATCAAACCTTCCCATTGGGAATCTTTTGGACTACCAAAACCCTGAATAATTCATAATTCAAGTGAGGACATGTTCATCGCACTTGTCCCATATCATTTGTCCATTCTTCCGACTTGCATTAATGACCATTTTCAGTTGTTGTGTAGTTCCCAGTGATCTGTCATTTTTAAATGAATGCGAATGTATTATATACTCAATTCCTTCCTTAAACAAATATACTGATTATGTTCTCTATAGAAAATTTCCTTTTGATCATATAAGTACGGGATACCCAACACAATTCCACAGATATCTAGTGGAACCACATTAAATTCAACTTCATCTACAAACTTGGATGTTTGTACAAACTTTAGATCACATTGCTTTGTTACTTGTAATCTTTTATCTTTGCATACCCAACCTAATGGATAAGGTTTCATGTGTGGTTTTGTTATTAATCCCAACTGCTTAACTACTTATTATGAAATGATATTAGCTTGAGATCCACTATCTATGAGTGTGTCGATCTTTGTTTGTTTTGTAATTACTCCTATATGAAACAATGCATTCATTTTTCTATCTTTAGAACTGACATGATCTTTAGAAGTAGAAGCACATGAAGAGCTAATGTTAGAATCATTACTAACAATATCTTTACCTTTCACACCTACAATTGTTATCTTTGTTTCGTGCTCAAAACTTGATCCAAGGTCCTCAATGATAATTGTGGCCTTTTGCTTCTCTTTCTGATCCTTAAACCACTTCGGTTTCAAATTTGGATGTAGTAACCAACACTTTGTTTCTTCGTGTCCTTGCTTTTGACAATGTGAGCATGTAGGCCTCTCATCACCTTTCCTCACTGTAGTTCTATGCTTACCTTTCCCTTTTCCCTTACCTTCTTTCGACTGACTGGATTCAATTGAGGAAAAGTTATCATCAACATTCTTCCCTTTGGATTCAATGTGTGTAGCTTTCACACATACCTCATCAAGGTTAGTAGGATTAAACATAAGTATTGTATGACGCAAATAACTATATAATCCTCCAATAAACTTGAGAAGAGTTTCTTTAGTGTAGAGAGGTATACCAAAAATCAAAGCTCTCTTTCTGAATTCCTGAATGTATTCTTGTACATTCTGACCTTTACCTTGCCTTAAGTTTTTCCAACCCATGATGGCTTTCTATATGTATCCTAATGTATAAAATTGATTCTTTAATGTGGCAGTAAATTCATACTAGGAAGACATAATTTTACCTTTTGTAAGGAGGTATTCATGTGTCTTACTCTCCCACCAGATGAGTGCAGTGCCTCCAAGACAGAGAGTATCCAACCAGATCTTTGCACTATTATCTGCAAACTTCTGGATCTTGTGAATACACCTCAATATTATTGATCCAATCATCCATCTTTTATGCATTAAGTTCACCATTATATCTATGAAAATCAAACTTAATATCAAGTTGGAAATAAGGTAAATCAGACTTAGTCTTGTCAGGTTGTTTCTTTGGATTTAAAGGCTCAGAAGGGTCTCTTCCTTTTCCCAAAGCATTATCCTCTGTTTTCTCCTTCTTCGTTTTCTTCTTTTCCAATCTCTCTTGATAATCTACAAACAAGTTTTCTATCATGTCTGCCATCTGATAAAAAGCCTTGAGGAAAGCCTTCTCATCTTCTTCTCGGTAGAAATCATTTGCCATTTTCTTTCTTCGATGTGCACGCCCAATATCTGGATTGAAAATCTCATGTTGGCCTTCACCTCGCTTAAGCCTTGATCTAATTAACATTCACACTCTGCAATTCGCTGGTTAGCCTGCTCTGATACCAAACATGATCCGAAATTGGAAGGATCTACTAACACTTGAATTTGCATGTGAATTCTTAAACTAGTTAACTTATAAAAATACTTGAAATAAAAAGCTTATCAAAGGCTCACAAATAACTGAAAGAATATAAATGAACAAATAATGCAAACCATAAGAATGTGGACACCGTATGATAACGGAGTTCGTCCCTGATGGACTACATCTCTGGGTCCAGCTTCAATCAAGACCGATCTTATTAGTCTTCAAAAATATTTGAACAGGTACAAAATGCCTCCATCCTTCAACCATTCTCTCCTCAAAAGCTTCAATTCTTCCATTGTCAAATTACATTGGTTTATATAGCCAAGGTTACATAACCCATCACCACATTCCATGGGATTTGATCCCAAACTAAATGGGATAAAGATCCACTTAACATGATAAAATATATGGCAATCCCAAATTATATGGCAAATTAAAATCATATAATAAAAATAATGCAAAGAATGTAAACTTTTTCCATAGGTGTGCCCATATTAGGGGATCAAATCCACCCCAAATCAAACTCAAAACCAATATATTCGCACATGCCTTCAAAAATGGCACGCTTGGCTTGTTGGTTGAAAACGTTGGCATTGTGGGAGGAGGTCATGGGTTAAAACCCACATACCTCTCCTCTTGTTGTGATTTTGGTTGGCATATATATGTGGTGTCGGTTCTATGGTTTGTTCTGTGACTTTTGGTTACAATGTTACACATGGTTTACAATGATACATGGGGCCGAGGGCTTAGCACTCCGTCTCGTCCCTTTTTCAAAATATAGCATGTATCAAGTTTAAATTTAAGCGGCAACCATAGAGGTTAAGAGATAATTGTGGAGATCATGGATAAATGGATATTGTGGAGACTTTGGGGGAGGAGAGGTCGGGGGTTTGAATCCCTTGGCTGCCAATATTTTTGGTAAACCGACTTACGCCGTGGCCAATTAAATCGCCACGTGGCACTCTTCGATTGGTCCACCTGGATGCCACCTGCCAATATACCTGCCACTGGTCAACAATCTATTGTCCATCTCATGTGTCATGTCACCATATCGGCCATGTGCCACCCTATGTTGCTTCCACGTGGCACCTTCATGTTGACAGTATATACCACGTGGCACCCCGTGGGTGTTCCATGTGGCTCCTTTTTTGCCACTTTTTACCAATTTTGTTGAAAGTTCAGAACTCAATAATTTTCTCATCCGGAGGTCGTTTTGCATGAAACGAATGTCGTCGGAAATCTCTCATCAAGCTCTATGCAGCTACAAGATTATGTTCGCAATAAGGCTTTAATTTTGATCTATCTCGGATATCGTCCTGGATCACAATCACACTAAAAATTTCTAAGGAAGTCAGTATTTATGGAAACTAAGTATGATGCGTTGATCAATATCCATTGCATTGTTGTTGTAAACGTAACTTCGGAAGATATTCTTTTGTATATTATTATTATATTTTTATTGTACTTTTATTGTATCTCTATCGGAGATGTTTTTCCTCCATTTAGGGATGTCATTATTGCATTTGTCCATGTAACAATATCGAGGTAAAAACTCCATTGTAAGTTGGGCAATAGCTCCCCAAAAGATAAATGTAACTTGTATTTTTTAGTCTCCCTAGGACAAGTCAGCCCATTCAGTTAGAGAAGTCATCCCCATTGAGGAATTAGGTCACTTACACTTAAATTATAAATAGAGAGGGTCACTCTCTTATTTGGACATCACACTTTCTCAAGCAAGTTTGCACCAAGTGAGAGAGAATACAAGCTCGCTGGAGGATAAAGAGAGAAGCTACAGAAGACATCTTATATTTGGGTTTTCTATTTTCTTTGATATTGTACTAGTGACGATTCTATTACTAAGGAAGTTGCGGGGTTTCTACTTTATAGTTTTCCCGAGGAAATTTCTTGTTTCTTTTGTGTTTTGTTGTGCTTGTCTATCTTTCAGTTTAAAGATCTAACAAGTTATACAACTTGATGAGAACCCGACATTGCTCTCATTTTTTTAGGGTCAATTTTAGTAGTTGTTTTTACCTTCATTTCAGAAAGTGTGTATACTGGTAGCACAATTTTTCATTTTGAGCCATTTTTTATTGATTTTGAAAACTTCGTGGTAAAAAGAATTAAATTTTAATTACAAATATGTTTTTTCGACTTTTACAAAAAAATATATATTTAGCAGCTAGTCATAATGAAAAAAATATAAATTTTCAAATTTTTAAACTTTTAGAAGGTAGATAGAATGAAATATATATATATTTTAGAATTTTTTTCTTTGAACTTTTATCTTAAATAATTAATTTAGATAGGCAAATTTGTAAAACAAAATACTAAATAAAAATAATTTTAACCATTTTGTATTCATTTTCAACTATTTTAATTATCTAACTTAAGATTTTAAATATTAAAAAAATTGATCAAAACACCTAAAAACAAAAACAAAAAAAAAATAAAACTTAAAAACAAAATTTAAAAAAAATTAAGAATTTTTGATAAAATCTAAAAACCAAATTTAATATATATATATATAACAAAGTTTATAAAAAAAAACAAATTTTTAACAAATTATAATTTAAAATTAATATTTTCAATTAGAAAAAAATTAAAAATCAAACTCAAAAAAATAAAATAAAATAAACTTTAACAAATTATATAAAAAATTTAAATTAAAAAAAAAACAAAAAACAAAAAAAAACTAACCTACCTCTCTCGTCCCCTCACTCCCCTCCTTTACCTCCCCTCCACCTTCTCCCATCCCTCCATGGCCCCCTTCCTCCCACGCCTCCCCTCCACCTTCCCCCATACCCCCACAATCCCCTCCCTCCCCTCCCCGCACCCCTCCCACTACCCAGACTGCCGATCTGCTCCTTGCACTGCTTCTTCGTGACAACGCGATACTCAGAATCGTGGTCGCTATGCGGGGAGGGAGAGTGGCGCGGTGGATAGGGGGTAGGGAGAGGGTATAGGGTGGCGAGGAGGGGGAGGGGAGAGAGGAGAGGGGCGTGGGGGAGGGAGGGGGTCATGCAGGGATGGGGGAAGGTGCAAGGGAGGTGGAGGAGGAAGGGGGAGGGGAGGGAGAGGAGGGAGAGAGAAGATGGGCGGGTGGGAGGGAGGGAGGGAGGGGGTTGTGGGGGAAGGTGGAGGGGAGGAAGGGGAGGAATATGGAGGCAAGCGGGTTTTTTAATTTTTTCAATATTTTTTTTAATTCAAAATTTTATTATTTTTTTTGATATTTTTTTGAAATAATAATTTTTCTGTTAAAATTCAATTTTTTTTATATGTTTTTTTTAAATCATTTTTTTAATTGAAACTTTTTCTATGTTTTTTAATTTTTTTAATATTTTTTTTATTAAGTTTTTTATATGATAAAATAACAAAAATGTAATTGAATTATATATATATATATATATATATATATATATATATATATATAAAAAGTTAGTTTGCTTTCTAAATTTTAAATTTTTAACTTTTTTCTATTTTGTTATAACTATTTCTTCAAAACTATTTAAACATTTTTGTATATTTTGAGGTATTTTTCAAATATATATTAAATTCATATTTTTTTAATTTTCTGAAAGTGTTTTTATTTTATTTTTTAATGTTATTTTTTTAATTTGAAATTTTGGTTCCATTTTAATTTTAATTTTTTTGGATTGTTTTTTTACTTTTTGTTTATAATTTTTTTAAAGTTTGTAAACAATTTCTCAAATTATTTTGAATTTGATTTTCTAAAATTTTAGAATAATTTTTGCATTTTTTAATTTTCATTTTATAGAATATTTTTTTTAATTCTAGGAGGTCTTTAGGGTTGTTTTTTAGTGGTTTTTATGCAAAAATGAATTGTTATAGTTATTTCCTCCCTTGTCCACCCAAATATCATAACTTATATGTTTTATGATTTAATATATTGTTTTATTATATGAATAATATCATAAATTCCCTTATGTTATATAGAAAGAGAGGTGAAAAGTTTTCTTGGATAATTTGTATTTAACTAGGTGCTAGTTTTATATAGTGTTACTAAGAAAATTAATAAATACAATTGTATAATAATGCTATTTTAAGAAAAAGTGTGCTACCAGTAGCATTATTTTTCAATTCATGGCTTGATTTTAAGGTTTTTGTAAACAACAATAAGGATTGTTTTGGTCCATGTCTATATTTTTATCCATAAAAAAGGTGGTGTTACCGCTAGCACCACTTTTTTATTTGAGGTTGTTTTTTGGTGTTTTTTATGCAAAAATAAGAGTTTTTATGCTAGAGTTCTCATTTTGAGTATAAAGTTCTCGTCAAATTATATGACATGTTATCTAACATAATTGAATTAAAGTGCAAACTCTAACATGGTAACAAATCCACTCTGAAAGAAGGCATTGTGCTGCAACGGGAAACCAGGGATTCCTATTTCAAGGTCTTCTCTTCACAGATCATCAAGAAAAGAGGGTTAGGATAACTCGCCTTAGGAGGGCGCATCTTTTGGAGGAAGCAGAATTCAATATGAAGAATTTTCATTTTTGACCCAGTCACTAGTGTTGGGAGAAAACTAGGGCATCAAACTTTTGGGGTTTCCTTCCATCAATCCAAGCAAGGGAGTACACTGGACAACTCACCTTGAGGATGCACATCATTCTGTCCAAGCAAAATTTTAAAATTCCAAGTTTGGGAAATTAGGGTTTCTCTAACAAACCCTAGGTCATCCAGCTCCAGAACCAAGTTGGGCATCTCAAATTGGTAAGATCTAATTCTTTTCTATTTCCATTTGAGGTTCTCATATCAAAATGAAAAATCACACCAATCTTAAGGATACGCTTGAAGGAGTTGATAACTTCTGAGCATAGAAGTATAGAATTTCTCATGTCCTAGAGGAATATGAATTGGACAAGTATGTCAATGAGGAGGTTATAGAACCAGAGGGAGAAGAGGCAAAGGAAATCCACAAGAAGAACATGGTCAAGGCCAGAGGGATTATTGCAGACTCCATCAAAGATCACCTCATCCCTCATGTATCATCCTTGAATAATCCCAAGGAGATGTCTAATGCTTTGATGAAGATATTCAAAGGGAATAACATCAATCAGAAGATGACACTAAGGAACCAACTCAAAAATGTAAATATACAACACTCAGAGACTATGCAATATTACTTCACAAGGGTCTCTCAAATGAAGGAACAACTTGAAGCAATTGAAGACAATGTTGAAGAAGGAGAGATTGTGATGACTACCTTTAATGGACTCCCAAGATCATGGGACTCATTCATTCAAGGAATATGTGCCAGGAAGAAGTTAATTACATTCATCAGATTATGGGAAGAATGCACCCAAGAAGAAGCTCGACCAGTAGCAAGAGAAGAGAAAATGGGAGCTAATGATGACCAAGCTCTTATTGGTCACACAAAGAGAAATCATAACAAGAGGGAGGACGATTATCACAAAAGGTCCAGAAGGCCCAATAGGAATCATGTACCTAGAAGAGATCTATCTAGTATCAGATGTTTCACATGTGATGAGAAAGGACATTATTCAAGAAATTGTCCCAGGAACCAAGGATCCTCTAGAAAGACCAACAAGAGGAGGCTTGTACAAGTTGAAAGGTCAACCAGAACAAGCGTGGGTCCATGAATCCATGGAACCAAGTGAATTATGGAATAGAAGGGTTGCACATGTGCACTATAGAGCACTACCAATTGCAAGCAAAGCAGTTTCAGGTCGACCATAAATCTAGACAAATCATGAATGCATTTACAAGGGATCTGCACAAGAAAAGAAAGTGAAGAAGACATTCCCTAGCAGTGACAGCAAGGAAACAAGAATCTTGGATATGATCCACTCATATGTGTTCGGTACCATATCTTCCAGCTCATTAAGAGGGTATGTGTACTATGTTTTGTTCATAGATGACTTTTCTCGTAAGACATGGATTTATTTCTTGAAGGGAAAAGATGAAGTATTTAGCAAATTCAAGGAATTCAAATCGTTGGTCGAAAATCATTCTGAAAAGAAGATAAAGAATTTACGATCATATAATGGCGAAGAATTCACCTCGGACTAATTCAAGGACCTTTGCAGAGAATAAGGGATTAAGAGGGAGTTGAGCACTCCTTACAATCCTCAACAAAATGGCGTTGTAGAACGTAAGAACAAAACAATAATGGAAGCAACGAAGGCAATGCTCCATGATCAATATCTCCCAATGCACTTATGGGAAGAAACAACGAGAACATTAATGTATGTACAAAAATATACACCTCACTATGTATTGAACAACAAGTCTCCAGAAGAATCTTTCTAAGGAGAGAAACTAGAAGTCATCCATCTCATAATATTTGGCTTCCTTGTGTACATACACATATCGAAATAAAAGAGAACAAAAGTAGATCCTTCAGGAAAGAAGGGAATATTCGTGGGATATAGTGACACATCAAAAGCTTACCGAATATACTTTCAAGGATTCAAAAATATTGAAATCAGTAGAGACGTAACTTTTGATGAATACTCAGCATCCAACAAATCAAGGAAATTACCCACTGAATAAATTGAAGAACTTGAAGTCCCCAAAACGAGAGACATAGCTATTGAAGAGACAATCCAAGAAGATCATGAATACCATTAGATAATTAAACCACAAGAACCCGTAGATCCACCTCATGAGAAGAACTCCCACAAGAGAACACCGACATGGGCACTTGAAGCAATGCAAGATGCAAAGAAGTATGTTGCTCTTGATGGGACACTTAGAGAAATCAAGAGACGTAGACCATACTCCAGCTATGTGGCCCTACTATGTGACATCATTGATAAAGAACCTTCCAACTATGAGGAAGCAAAAGAAAAGACGGAATGGAAGGATGCCATGATCGAAGAGTACCAGTCGATTATGAAGAATGATGTCTAGGAGATAGTTCCAAGACCAGTAGGGAAGTTTGTTGGGACTTCAAAATGGATCTACAAGATCAAGTATATTGCAGATGGTAGGATCGAAAAAAACAAGGCAATATTTGTGGCTGGTGGCTTCTCCTAGAAAGAAGGCATAGACTACGAGGATACATTTGCACTTGTAGCAAGATACACTTCCATCATATCTGTATGTGCCTTAGCAGCAATAATGAAATGGAAGGTACACCAAATGGAAGTCAAGACAACATTCTTGAATGGTGTAGTTGAAGCGGAAGTGCATGTGGAGCAGCCCGAGGCACATGACAAACAGACTCATGTGTGCAAGCTAAAGAAATCCTTGTATGATTTGAAGCATGTACCGAGGACATGGTACGGCATGATGGACAACTTTCTGTCGAGCTTAGGCTTTACCAAGAGTAAATCAGATTCCAACCTCTACTTGAAGGTTGAGGGTGGAACACCAGTGATATTACTATTGTATGTAGATGATTTGTTTGTAACAAGGAAGGTTGAATTCATTGCAGACAAAAAAAGAAGGCTTGCCGCAAAGTTCGAGATGAAGGACCTAGGAATGATGCACTACTTCTTGGGCATGGAGGTGTGGAATATTTTAGATGGGATTTCCCTTGGTCAAGAAAAGTATGCAGTGGAGACTATGAAGAGGTTCAGAATGATGGACTGCAAGGAAATGTCCACACCAATGGCATCAAACTTGAATCTATTGTGTGATGGTTCTTCAGAGATAGTTGATGCCACTATGTATAGGAAGATGATTGGTTCGTTAATGTACTTGACGAACACGATACCAGACATATGCTTTGCTATGAACTACCTAAGTTAGTTCTTGATAGATCCGAGACATGTTCACATGATTGCTGCAAAGCATGTATTGAGGTACCTGAAGGGTACAATTGAGTATGGGCTCAAATATGAGACGAATCAGAAGATTAACCTGCATGGTTATGTTGATTCGGATTGGGAAGGAAGTGCCACAGTATCATCTCTTGGTTTAGCAGGAAGCAGTCATGTGTGGCACTGAGTACATCCATAGCAGAGTATGTTGCATCTTGTTCGGCTAGTTGTGAGGAAGTATGGATTCGGAAGCTACTATCATATTTGTTTGATCTCGAGCTAAAGGCAACTTGTATCTTTTTTGACAACCAGATTTTTGTGAAGTTGTCTAAGAACCTGGTGTTCCATGACAAGTCCAAGCATATCGGGATCAAGTATGACTATATCCGGGATATGGTGCAGAGAGGAGCAGTGAATCTCTAGTATGTGGCAACAGATGAGTAGATAGCCAATGTGTTGACGAAGCCATTAGCGAGAGTGAAGTTCGAGTACGTAAGAGAGAAGCTTGGTGTTATCCATATCGATGTTCCTCGAAAGAGGGAGTGATGTGACCAGAAGACGCAGGTGCACCAGGGTTGTATATTACATGGTGGAAGATGCAGGTGGTCGCCAAGGACATAATTCATTTGGGATGCTCCTGGGATGTATCTACATGTTTGAAGACTCTGGTAGGTGCACGAGTCATAAAGAATCTAGGATGCACTTGGGTTGTCTCTCACATGGTGGAAAACGCAGGTAGTCTGAAAGGACGTAATGCACTCGGGGTGATCCTTGGATGTATCCACATGTTTGAAGATGCAGGTTGAATAAGAGAGTCATAACACATATGGGATGTATCTACGGGGTGGAAGACGCAGATGTTCCCGGGCTGTATCCACTGGGTGGAATACGTAGGTTGATTGAGAGAGAGACATAATACATCTGGGCTATATCCACTGGGTGGAAGGCGGATATGTTCCTGGGTTGTATCGATTGGGTGGAAGACGCAGGTTGTCTGTTGCACATGATATATGAACCTGGTTTGTTCTCCGCATGAGATGATCTGAATACGATGAGATGATAGTAGGATATGCAGATGATTACTGTGGCAATGTAATATGTGGTCCTGGGTTGTACCTACTTGATGGCTTGCTCGTAGAGATGATAAATACCTAGAAGAGAGTTATGCCTACACCCAACATGAAAAAGGGTTGGCTTTGTAGAACTTCTCATGACGGATAGATTCGAGAGATGTCACTAGTAAATGATCAACGAGATGAGAATTGTAGCAGCAATGATGATGATGACCCAGTGATGATGATGATCCATCGATGATGAGATCCAACGATGATGACATTGTCCATATTTTTTGATGATAACTGTGTCGAGAGAATACCTTCCTAGTTAAGAGGGAGTGTTGATGTAAATGTAACTTCAGAAGATATTTTTTTTTATATTATTATAATATTATTATTGTACTTTTATTGTACCTCCTTTGGAGTTTTTTTCCTTCATTCGAGGATGTCATTATTGCATTTGGCCATGTAAGAATATCAAGGTAAAACCTCCATTGTAAGTCCGAGCAATAGCTCCCCAAAAGTAAATGTAAATTGTATTTTTGAGTCTCCCTAGGACAGTTCGACCCATTCAGTTAGAGAAGTCGGCCCATTGAGAAATTAGGTCATTCACAATTAAAGTATAAATAGAGAGGGTTACTCTCTCATTTCGACATCACACTCACTCAAGCAAGTTCACACCAAGTGAGAGAGAAGACAAGTTTGTTGGAGGAGAAAGAGAGAAGCTGCAAAATACATCTTATATTTGGGTTTTCTATCTTGTTTGATATTGTATTAGTGATGATTCTATTACTGAGGAATTTGCTGGGTTTTCTCCTTTATGGTTTCCCCGATAAAATTTCTTGTGTCTTTTGTGTTTTGTTGTGCTTATCTATCTTTCAGTTTAAATATCTAACATAATTGAATTAA